>OX387608.1:1650000-2893359 GCA_947568835.1 Protonemura montana
CATTGTGTTCCTACTATTTCTATATTAATATTGTATTTTCCAGTGCCTATAGGTGCTAAAAAATAGTTTTTTTTTTCGAAAACCTTCTCTTAAATTAACTTGATCTTTTCTTGAAACGAAATTGAATTTGAACTTGAAAAAAAAACGATCACGAACTTCGATCTTCTTAAAATATCGTTTTCAAAATGATCTTCCCCGACTATAGATTTGTTGCTTTGGTCATCATGAAAGTAACATTCTCAGCAAACAAATCCTCAATTAGCATCGATTTCTCTTCACTTACTTGGACCGACTTTAACCTTGCCACGTGTCATTATAACAAGACTTCCGAGATCTCAACAGCACCCAGCTGATCTCAAATAACATGGAGTTACTTTGAAGCCAAGGCCGCCATCTTGAAAGTCCCTGATATTCACTTCTCTCAAAGAGCCCGTGCTATTATTAAGTGTTTTTATCGATAGTTTTAGTGGTTTTTGTGGTTTTCACCGCTTGAATGGTCAGAATTGGTTGAATACGTGTTCGGAAGACTCTGAAATTAGCATTGATTACCAAGCTTAGGTCCGATGTTGGAACGAAGCCAACTCACCGACTGACCTACTTCTAGCGCGCGCTCTCTCTCTCTCACTTTATGTTTTGTTTATTTGATATATTTATACAAAACTAATGTTGCTCACTATTTACCATTGGCAAGGACCCCGCCATTCTTAATGCTGGCCTTCATCATCACCCACCTTCATTTCATCATCACCCACCTTTCCTTTCATCATCACCCACCTTCCCTTTCATCATCACCCATATTAACTTTCATCATCACCCATATTTACTTTCATCATCGTCCATCTTTAACTTCAAGTACATTGAATCGATCATTTCCACTCTAAGAACCGGTTTTTCAGCAGTTCGTTAATAACCTAACAGTCCGTTGCTTTGTTATGTGCTAGGCAACAGTTAATCGGTAGATGTTATCTGTTTTTTAACGGTCCGTTAGTGAACTTTAACTAGATAAACGATGAAGTAGACATGAGTCTACAACCCATGATGCCTCAATTTTGAGTGAAATATTTGCGGCTGTCTTTGTTCTAATCTAAATCTGCGTGCATTTCTTGGACCAATCTTGACTTGTTGAAAATCTCTAAACACCAATCACATTAGTGAGTAACTTTTGGGAGAGAAGTTGAAACGACTTCACTTGCCTTGCTTATCAACCTCTCGACAGCATGGATTTGTGGAGGAATCCTGACCATCATACACATGACCAGTTCTGTTCGGGAGAGAGGTTGGAGGGATGAAAGTTAAGCAACACTGCGCTGGGTCAGGTATTGGATGGGTGACCATCATACACATGACCAGTTCTGTTCGGGAGAGAGGTTGGAGGGATGAAAGTTAAGCAACACTGCGCTAGGTCAGGTATTGTATGGGTGACCATCATACACATGACCAGTTCTGTTCGGGAGAGAGGTTGGAGGGATGAAAGTTAGGCAACACTGCGCTGAGTCAGGTATTGGATGGGTGACCATCATACACATGACCAGTTCTATTCGGGAGAGAGGTTGGAGGGATGAAAGTTAAAACAGCAACTTTACTCGCCTTGCTTATCAACCTCTCGACAGCATGGATTTGTGGAGGAATCCTGTTGTTCGCGTTGTACCGTCCTTCGGAAAGGACGTTAAGCCGGTGGTCCCCTTGGTCTTCGACAGGAGTAGGCTACGTGCTGGCACCGGGTTTCCCCTCCTCACTTCTAGACAAGGTTAGGTTCATCATCATCCACTCATTCACTGACGCCATTAGACCAGTGCCACATGACCAGATGTCAAAACAGTGCGTCGCTAAAACCGAATAACGCCGACGTGGCTTTGTAGATGAACGCCTCGATGCTCGGTGTCAAACATACCTTGATGAAGAGTTATACAGCCGCGTTACCTGTGTCTCCATGGCGACGTGTCGGGCTGGTCCACCCAGCTTCCCCCCTCCCCTCCGTGAGGGTGCATGACATATCATCGATCTCACCCCTTCCAGTGCTCTTGGGATACTTGACCGAGCCTGGCATGCGTACTTGTGCGTAATCACCTGGGATCCCTCTTGCTGTTGATTCTGCACGCGTTGGGAAACACATGTGTCACAAGTCCTTGTTGTTTACCATACGTGTCTTCCTAGTTTTGTTATAAATGCTGATTATTCAGCGTTAAGGGAAGATTTTCCCATCCAGGTTATTTGAGATCAGCTGACTGGATCCTATGCTCTATCCAGGTTATTTGAGATCAGCTGGTTGGATCCTATGCTCTATCCAGGTTATTTGAGATCAGCTGGTTGGATCCTATGCTCTATCCAGGTTATTTGAGATCAGCTGACTGGATCCTATGCTCTATCCAGGTTATTTGAGATCAGCTGGTTGGATCCTATGCTCTATCCAGGTTATTTGAGATCAGCTGGCTGGATCCTATGCTCTATCCAGGTTATTTGAGATCAGCTGGCTGGATCATATGCTCTATCCAGGTTATTTAAAATCAGCTGGCTGGATCCTTTGCTCTATCCAGGTTGTTTGAGATCAGCTGACTGGATCCTATGCTCTATCCAGGTTATTTGAGATCAGCTGACTGGATCCTATGCTCTATCCAGGTTATTTGAGATCAGCTGGCTGGATCCTATGCTCTATCCAGGTTATTTGAGATCAGCTTGCTGGATCATATGCTCTATCCAGGTTATTTAAAATCAGCTGGCTGGATCCTTTGCTCTATCCAGGTTGTTTGAGATCAGCTGACTGGATCCTATGCTCTATCCAGGTTATTTGAGATCAGCTGCCTGGATCCTTTGCTCTATCCAGGTTGTTTGAGATCAGCTGACTGGATCCTATGCTCTATCCAGGTTATTTGAGATCAGCTGGCTGGATCCTATGCTCTATCGAGGTTATTTGTGATCAGCTGGCTGGATCCTATGCTCTATCCAGGTTATTTGTGATCAGCTGGCTGGATCCTATGCTCTATCCAGGTTATTTGAGATCAGCTGGCTGGATCCTATGCTTTATCCAGGTTATTTGAGATCAGCTGGCTGGATCCTATGCTCTATCCAGGTTATTTGAGATCAGCTGGCTGGATCCTATGCTTTATCCAGGTTATTTGAGATCAGCTGGCTGGATCCTATGTTCTATCCAGGTTATTTGAGATCAGCTAGCTGGATCCTATGCTCTATCCAGGTTATTTGAGATCAGCTGGCTGGATCCTATGCTCTATCCAGGTTATTTGAGATCAGCTGGCTGGATCCTATGCTTTATCCAGGTTATTGGAGATCAGCTGGCTGGATCCTATGCTCTATCCAGGTTATTTGAGATCAGCTGGCTGGATCCTATGCTTTATCCAGGTTATTTGAGATCAGCTGGCTGGATCCTATGCTCTATCCAGGTTATTTGAGATCAGCTGGCTGGATCCTATGCTCTATCCAGGTTATTTGAGATCAGCTGGCTGGATCCTATACTCTATCCAGGTTATTTGAGATCAGCTGGCTGGATCCTATGCTCTATCCAGGTTATTTGAGATCAGCTGACTGGATCCTATGCTCTATCCAGGTAGCTTGAGATGGGTCTATGTTTATGACTGTAATTGTTACAGACAAAGCGATCTTGCTCCCGTAGAGCGGTAACTCTACGCCGTCGTCTCTTTATTGATTCTGTCAAACTCTCGACGCCGCGCTCCGTTGGGGCTGTTTGGTGAGGGGTGGTGGAGGGTGGAGGGGCGGCGACCCAGTGCCCCACTACGCTGCTTCGGGTGGGAGCAGGGTGGCAGGGGGGTGGACGTTGTCTACAGTGCTTGGTTGATGGGTCTCTTCCTTACATATACCTTGGTTACATTTCTGTCATGGGTTGTGCGCTATTCTCTTTCTTTATCTTCCAGTGGCGGGGGTATTAGAATCTCTGCCATTGATTTGGTTCTCTTTAGCTACCTAGTTGCTTTACAATGTGAAAGCTTTTCATTCTCTTCCAGTCTTGGGACTCGTGATATCAAAATACTGCTTCCTATTGATTATAATGTTTTGACATTCTACCTTCGCACTTCGCTCTCCAGTCGCTAACATATTCCCCGACTTCTTTGTTCTGCTAGAAACATTTGCTACAATGCACAATGCGACGTGTCCTATATTATTATCCTGTTGTTCGAGTTGTACCGTCCTTCTGAAGGGACGTCAAGCCGGTGATACACATGACCAGTTCTGTTTGGAAGAGAGGTTGGAGGGATGAAAGTTAAGCAACACTGCGCTGGGTCAGGTATTGGATGGGTGACCATCATACACATGACCAGTTCTGTTTGGGAGAGAGGTTGGAGGGATGAAAGTTTAGCAACACTGCGCTGGGTCAGGTATTGGATGGGTGACTATCATACACATGACCAGTTCTGTTCGGGAGAGAGGTTGGAGGGATGAAATTTAAGCAACACTGCGCTGGGTCAGGTATTGGATAGGTGACCATCATACACATGACCAGTTCTGTTCGAGAGAGAGGTTGGAGGGATGAAAGTTAGTACAGCAACTTCACTCGCCTTGCTTATCAACCTCTCGACAGCATGGATTTGTGGAGGAATACTGTTGTTCGAGTTGTACCGTCCTTCGGAAGGGACGTTAAGCCGGTGGTCCCCTTGGTCTTCGACAGGAGTAGGCTACGTGCCGGCACCGGATTTCCCCTCCTCCCTTCTAGGCTACCGCCCCCATTAGACCAGTGCCGCATGGCCAGATGTCAAAACAGTGCTTAGTTAAACACAACTAATCAATCAATTATCGAACTACTTTATTCTACTGCGCAAATCGCCGACTCAATATCGCAAGGCTTGATCCTGCTGGGCGCCTGGGCGCGGGGCCTGGATCACAGCTGGCAATTTAATCATTATTTAATGAACGCTCGGGATTCCCGCGAGTCGAAATAATTTAATATAGAATCTGCCGCTTCTACTGCCGCGGATAAAATACCTTGTGGAAGGGAGTCCAAGGTTGTGCATAAATCATTTGACTATGTTAGACGATGTTTTGGTAAAATCGAAATAATATTCTTGTTTGGACCATGAAGAATTGTTTGTTTGGATGAAATCTGATTTCATATGCAAACGCTTGCAATGCGCGGGGTATTTTATTATTATCAAAACTAAAATCGTCTCAATAAGCCAGTGTCCAAGTAGCTCAATTGGTTAGAGCAACACCCGCGACAGGTGTAGATCGGGGTTCAAGTAGCTCAATTGGTTAGAGCAACACCCGCGACAGGTGGAGATCGAGGTCCAAGTAGCTCAATTGGTTAGAGCAACACCCAGACAGGTGGAGATCGGGGTCCAAGTAGCTCAATTAGTTAGAGCAACACCCGCGACAGGTGGGGATCGGGGTCCAAGTAGCTCAATTGGTTAGAGCAACACCCACGACAGGTGGAGATCGGGGTCCAAGTAGGTCAATTGGTTAGAGCAACACCCGCGACAGGTGGAGATCGGGGTTCCGGTCCCCGTTTTGGCATCAATTTTTGAGACGGTTATAGTGTTGATAATAATAAAAAAGAATAGTTTGTCATCAACATGCTCTGTTTGTGGCTTTTGTTATTTCCTCGTTACGGCTTGGTAGGTGTTGTAAAAAGTGTACTGAAATCACAAGAGGACCTTTAAACGTCAGTGTTTGTGATCTTTCCTGTTATGTAGATGCACAGAGGGTCCTGTGGATCGATCATGTCACTTGCTCGTTACCTTAATAACCGAGTCAACGTTCGTTAAATCTTACTAACGAGCTCTTTGTCCCTACTCTGATGAAGTCCCCAGTGTTCCTTCGATTCCCGCCTGGGATTGTCTTGATTTCTGCCGTGTCTTTGCTTGGATATTGGCTGTCATTGTATTTGTTTTTCCGCATCTGTGAGTGAGTCATCAATCATCGATCCGAGTTTGATTTCTGAGAATTTTTGCTAAGCAAACAACATGGCGGCGTAGTATCGAACAAATTGAAACAACGTTAAAAGTCACGTGTGACGGTCACGTGTATGATGGTCATGTATATGATGGTCATGTGTATGATGGTCATGTATATGATGGTCATGTGTATGATGGTCATGTATATGATGGTCATGTGTATGATGGTCATGTGTATGATGGTCATGTATATGATGGTCATGTGTATGATGGTCATGTGTATGATGGTCATGTGCATGATGGTCATGTGTATGATGGTCATGTGTATGATGGTCATGTGTATGATGGTCATGTGTACGATGGTCATGTGTATGATGGTCATGTGTATGATGGTCATGTGTATGATGGTCATGTGTATGATGGTCATGTGCATGATGGTCATGTGTATGATGGTCATGTGTATGATGGTCATGTGTATGATGGTCATGTGTAACATGGTCATGTGTATGATGGTCATGTGTATGATGATCATGTGTATGCTGGTCATGTGTATGATGGTCATGTGTATGATGGTCATGTGTATGCTGGTCACCCATTCAACACCGGGACCATTACAATGCAGTTAAACTTTGCAAAAAGGGCGATAAAAAGCGACGAGATGGTTCTCCGCTGTGAGCGCCATTCGATTTGAGGCCCAGTCGCATTTTTTACAAAAGCGAAGAATCTGTAATCGAATGCGATCCCGTTGAAACGTAGTTCCCCCGTGTGCCCCTCCAACTTGGTGTAGACGACGGCATTCCTGGGAGGCTGAAAATCGATGCCCCGCGTGGACCTATTGGCCTAGTTTGAACCTCCGTCTAGAACCACCCCCGGATCTCAGGGGTGTCCCACCCACAACTGAAATCATCACAACGCTATTTAAAAGCAAATCAAAAATTCATTACATGAATGCAAGATTGACAATCGCGTTTTAAACCCAAATCAAGATGATTTCATTCAGATTTCTTGTGATTCACCTCCAAGAAGTATTCACTTGACTTTGTTTGTTAAGTACGTTTAGCTTGGAGTAATTACAAGCCTTGTTATTACAACAACTCACGTGTAATTGCTGTGAGTAATGTTTGTACATTAACAGAGCTGCACTCGAGTGACATTGATTGGTATCATGTGTCTTTATTGCATTACATCTCATTAGCCAACAAACGTACAGTGATATTTTCATCAGGTGCACTTTTTCCCCAAATTTCCATTCGATCTTCAGTAGCCAATGTCTAATGCTATGACGTCGACTATGTCCTTCGGAAGGGACGTTAAGCCGGTGTTCCCCTTGGTCTTCGACAGGAGTAGGTTACGTGCCGGCACCGGGTTTCCCCTCCTCCCTTCTAAGCTAGAACCGAACGGTTTGGCGTGTAGGAAACACCGGTTCTCGTGAGATCACCGAAGTTAAACAACACTGCGCTGAGTCAGGTATTGGATGGGTGACCATCATACACATGACCAGTTCTGTTCGGAAGAGAGGTTGGAGGGATGAAAGTTAAGCAACGCTGCGCTGGGTCAAGTATTGGATGGGTGACCATCGGACACATGATCAGTTCTGTTCCGGAGAGAGGTTGGAGGAATTAAAGCTAGTACAGCAACTTCACTCGCCTTGCTTATCAACCTCTCGACAGCATGGATTTGTGGAGGAATCCTGTTGTTCGCGTTGTACCGTCCTTCGTAAGGGACGTTAAGCCGGTGGTCCCCTTGGTCTTCGACAGGAGTAGGCTACGTGCCGGCAACGGGTTTCCCCTCCTCCCTCCTATGCTAGGTTAGGTTCATCATCAAACTCTCATTCACCGAAGCCATTAGACCAGTGCGTCATTAAACACCAATAATCAATCAATTATTTCCTTTTTTTTTGGGGGCGTGGGGGAGATAGAATATACGGGTTACCAGGGCACGATATCGAAGCAACCTTTATATTGCAACGAATATTTCATGGCCCGGAAAGGGTTCGGTAGCTTTGCGCTGGAATGCCCCGTGGATTAGCGTTCCATATACCGCCTAGCTACACCCGAACAAGAATAACGATTGCAATATATTTAACGTCCGTACTCTTCATGAGCGGGGTTGGGACGGGTGGGGGGGGGGGGGGGCAACTCTACGGGGCCACTCCCCTTCACAACATCTGTAGTACGCGATCGCAACCGATTTCATATTCGCTTTCCCGGCTTTTCCGCCCGTCACGAGTGGGTGGTGAGGGGAGTGCCTCCCCTTCCCTATCTAGACGTCGCATTTTTCACGGGAAAACTCGTGAATCACCTGGATCCGAGTCCACGTCGTGTTGTGCAACGTCACGTGACGTGACAACTGATTTCCTTGTTTTGTTCCCAGGACGGGTACAAATAACACGTGATTGATTGTTGGTGTTTAACGACGCACTGTTTTGACAACATGCCATGCAGCACTAATCTAATGTTGTCGGTGAATGAGCGGATGATACTGAACCTAACCTAGATGGAAGGAAGAAGGGAAAACCCGGTGCCGGCACGTAGCCTACTCCTGTTGAAGACCAAGGGGACCACCGGCTTAACGTCCCTTCCGAAGGACGGTACAACGCGAACAACAGGATTCCTCCACAAATCCATGCTGTCGAGAGGTTGATAAGCAAGGCGAGTGAAGTTGTTTCAACTTCTCTCCCGAATGAAACATACAAATGTGGTTGGTTTTGAGAGATTTTCAACAAGTCATGATAATAATGTCATAATGTAATAATGACATGTTGTCGTCTAACCAATATGTTGGTTCAGTGAACTTTTATTGGAACCGTGTTTGTGTCGTAATGAAGTACTTGGCTTGAGTCGACATCTTGACCGACATGGTTCTCCTATCAGGTTTGCATTCTGATTGGCTGATGGTCTTGACCTTGGCTTGTGATTGGTTGATGGCCGTGACCTTGGCTTGTGATTGGTTGATGGCCGTGACCTTGGCTTGTGATTGGTTGATGGTCTTGACCTTGGCTTGTGATTGGCTGATGGTCTTGACCTTGGCTTGTGATTGGTTGATGGCCGTGACCTTGGCTTGTGATTGGCTGATGGGCGTGACCTTGGTTTCTGATTATATTTACAAATAATGTTGTTGGCACTAGTTATCACGCCCCTGACAACACCGACAACATTTGAACCAACCAGTGCCGTATGGTTGATTGTCTAAACAGTATGTCGTTAAACTCTGCGAATCTCATCCCGTCTAGCTAAATGTTGCCTCATAATATGCAGGCTCCCGACATCGATTCCCTGTGCAAGTTCTGGACGGTGTTAAATGTTCTTTACGTGCAGCCACGTCGCGTTGTACCGTGTTTTCAATTCACCTTTACCCGCTTGCTCGATATTGACCCGCTGACATTTGGGAATATTTCTCCAGACTTCTGACAGTTTTAGATTAATGAGTCTCGTGACCCTGTGAGTCAGAGGGGGCGTGGCTTTACCTAGAACTGGTTTCAAATTCGCTTGCTCTGAATTACAGATTGTAGATTATAGGTTTGGTGCTTTTTGATTCGTTCGAAAGTATGTCTACACCGAAATTGGTGCTTACTAGTGATTGTTGAATTAAAGGATCTTAAAACTTGGTTATCATATGGGACTGCACACGATTCACATAGCAATAAGCACAAGCATAGCACACAAGGATCTTAAAACTTGGTTATCATATGGGACTGCACACAATTGACATAGCACAAGCATAGCACACAAGGATCTTAAAACTTGGTTATCATATGGGACTGCACACAATTGACATAGCAATGCACACAAGCATAGCACACAAGGATCTTAAAACTTGGTTATCATATGGGACTGCACACAATTGACATAGCACAAGCATAGCACACAAGGATCTTAAAACTTGGTTATCATATGGGACTGCACACAATTGACATAGCAATACACACAAGCATAGCACACAAGGATCTTAAAACTTGGTTATCATTTGGGACTGCACACAATTGACACGATCAACACAACGCGCACAAGCATAGCATTTAACAATATTGAAATATTCCAACTTATGCTCTGTGCTTATGGCAACCAATCACAGAACATTATTTAAACAAACATGGTGGACAATCTGGGACGTTGTTGAGTGCTCTGTTTTTAGGTTGCCCGTACAGATGGTCAACAATCATCACTACCTCACTGCTACTTTATGGAATTAGTAACGTCTCAAATTAATCACCAAATATTGTGGAAACTGTATGTATATGTAATGTACTTCGAGGTAACCTCAAATAGACTCCACCGAACGGTTGGGCGTGTTGAAAACACCGGTTCTCGTGAGATCACCGAAGCTAAGCAACACTGCGCTGAGTCAGGTATTGGATGGGTGATCATCTTACACATGACCAGTTCTATTCGGGAGAGAGGTTGGAGGGATGAAAGTTAAAACAGCAACTTTACTCGCCTTGCTTATCAACCTCTCAACAGCATGGATTTGTGGAGGAATCCTGTTGTTCGCGTTGTACCGTCCTTCGAAAGGGACGTTAAGCCGTTGGTCCCCTTGGTCTTCGACAGGAGTAGGCTACGTGCCGGCACTGGGTTTCCCCTCCTCCCTTCTAGACTAGGTCAGGTTCATCATCATCCACTCATTCACCGACGCCATTAGACCAGTGCCACATGACACGTTGTCAAAACAGTGCGTCGTTAAACACAACAAATCAATCAATTAAATAAACTCCAACCGAGCCAGATTGTTCTTTGTTTGGCGCCAAATTGACATGTTAAGCTAGTCGATGACAGTTAAATTCACTGTGCTCATTGCTATGTCAACTTTTCAGATACGATACCACTCCCATCCGTAAGCTGTGATTTTTCTCATTATGTTATGTTTCTGTTATCGTTTGTCTGGCGCTTAGCTCAATGAGGGGCGCCGGTGCTGCCCTCGCTAGGCACAATGTTGGACTAACAAGCTACACTCACCCTCCCTACCCGACCGCGTAACGCTAAGAGTAAACAGACCCGTACGAATGGCGAGACTCGAGAGTGAGTACTTACTCTATGGTATTTGATCGCACTGCATTGCATCAATATACTTGCCCTGCAACGACTGCCACTCACAAGGATGTCTTCCGTTCTTTTCCGATTGCTTGTTGGTTGTTTGTCTCGTGGAGAATATTTGCTTCAAGATAAGAAAGATTCTGGTAAGACTTTGATATCTTTCAAAGCGATTAGGGTGCCAAGAGGCTGGATATTGTGAATAGGGTGGCAAGAGGCTGGATATTGTGAATAGGGTGCCAAGAGGCTGGATATTGGGAATAGGATGCCAAGAGGCTGTATATTGTGAATAGGGTGCCAAGAGGCTGGATATTGTGAATAGGGTGCCAAGAGGCTGGATATTGTGAATAGGATGCCCAGAGGCTGGATATTGTGAATAGGGTGCCAAGAGGCTGGATATTGTGAATAGAATGCCAAGAGGCTGGATATTGTGAATAGGATGCCAAGAGGCTGGATATTGTGAATAGGATGCCAAGAGGCTGGATATTGTGAATAGGATGCCAAGAGGTTGGATATTGTGAATAGGATGCCAAGAGGCTGGATATTGTGAATAGGATGCCAAGAGGCTGGATATTGTGAATAGGATGCCAAGGGGCTGGATATTGTGAATAGGGTGCCAAGAGGCTGGATATTGGGAATAGGATGCCAAGAGGCTGTATATTGTGAATAGGGTGCCAAGAGGCTGGATATTGTGAATAGGGTGCCAAGAGGCTGGATATTGTGAATATGATGCCAAGAGGCTGGATATTTTGAATAGGATGCCAAGAGGCTGAATATTGTGAATAGGGTGCCAAGAGGCTGGATATTGTGAATAGGATGCCAAGAGGCTGGATATTGTAAACAGGATGCCAAGAGGCTGGATATTGTGAATAGGATGCCAAGAGGCTGGATATTGTGAATAGGGTGCCAAGAGGCTGGATATTGTCAATAGGATGCCAAGAGGCTGGATATTGTGAATAGGATGCCACTGGCTGGATATTGTGAATAGGGTGGCAAGAGGCTGGATATTGTGAATAGGGTGCTAAGAGACTGGATATTGTGAATAGGATGCCAAGAGGCTGGATATTGTGAATAGGATGCCAAGAGGTTGGATATTGTGAATAGGATGCCAAGAGGCTGGATATTGTGAATAGGATGCCAAGAGGCTGGATATTGTGAATAGGGTGCCAAGAGGCTGGATATTGTGAATAGGATGCCAAGAGGCTGGATATTGTGAATAGGGTGCCAAGAGGCTGGATATTGTGAATAGGGTGCCAAGAGGCTGGATATTGTGAATAGGATGCCAAGAGGTTGGATATTGTGAATAGGATGCCAAGAGGCTGGATATTGTGAATAGGATGCCAAGAGGCTGGATATTGTGAATAGGGTGCCAAGAGGCTGGATATTGTGAATAGGATGCCAAGAGGCTGGATATTGTGAATAGGATGCCAAGAGGCTGGATATTGTTAATAGGGTGCCAAGAGGCTGGATATTGTGAATAGGATGCCAAGAGGCTGGATATTGTTAATAGGATGCCAAGAGGCTGGATATTGTGAATAGGATGCCAAGAGGCTGGATATTGTGAATAGGATGCCAAGAGGCTGGATATTGTGAATAGGGTGCCAAGAGGCTGGATATTGTGAATAGGATGCCAAGAGGCTGGATATTGTGAATAGGATGCCAAGAGGCTGGATATTGTGAATAGGATGCCAAGAGGCTGGATATTGTGAATAGGGTGCCAAGAGGCTGGATATTGTGAATAGGATGCCAAGAGGCTGGATATTGTGAATAGGGTGCCAAGAGGCTGGATATTGTGAATAGGGTGCCAAGAGGCTGGATATTGTGAATAGGGTGCCAAGAGGCTGGATATTGTGAATAGGATGCCAAGAGGCTGGATATTGTGAATAGGATGCCAAGAGGCTGGATATTGTGAATAGGGTGCCAAGAGGCTGGATATTGTGAATAGGATGCCAAGAGGCTGGATATTGTGAATAGGGTGCCAAGAGGCTGGATATTGTGAATAGGGTGCCAAGAGGCTGGATATTGTGAATAGGGTGCCAAGAGGCTGGATATTGTGAATAGGATGCCAAGAGGCTGGATATTGTGAATAGGATGCCAAGAGGCTGGATATTGTGAATATGGTGCCAAGAGGCTGGATATTGTGAATAGGATGCCAAGAGGCTGGATATTGTGAATAGGGTGCCAAGAGGCTGGATATTGTGAATAGGATGCCAAGAGGCTGGATATTGTGAATAGGATGCCAAGAGGCTGGATATTGTGAATATGGTGCCAAGAGGCTGGATATTGTGAATAGGGTGCCAAGAGGCTGGATATAGTGAATAGGATGCCAAGAGGCTGGATATTGTGAATAGGGTGCCAAGAGGCTGGATATTGTGAATAGGATGCCAAGAGGCTGGATATTGTGAATAGGGTGCCAAGAGGCTGGATATTTGTTGTTGTGGAGATGGAAAGAGCAACGTATCAAAGTGAACTCGCCGAAGCGTTCATGCTCTCATCATGTCTCATCATGTAAGTTGTTGCTCCTTCTCTCTTTTCTTCTTCAACACAACAAAAACTTGATGATGGTAGGCAAAAACATTCTGTTCAAATTGATGCTCTTGGCTAAGAATGGGACATTTAAAACGTACAATTCCCTCGATACAACTTGCCTTGAGTGATTTATGATCCCAGACTAGTTGGGAGAGATGACCAGGCTTTGACCAACAGAGGAAATATAATTTTAAAGCTGTCATTTCTCCTTGATTTTAAAGGGATCAATGTTGAAAGCTATTTAAAAAAAAGGCATCGTCTTACCAGAATCTTACCGGCAAATTTGTTGTACTTGTTTTGTTCAAATGTTCTGCACGATTCCGTGTCATTTTTTCCCTTCTTGTCGCATGGAAAATCATTGGGCTGTTTCCAAGGTAATTAATTACTGAAACTACTTCAACAATTGTCTTCGCAAACATCTTGCAGCGTACAGCATTTCCACCCCCAAGTCATCTGGATAGCGGTTGCCATGGACACACTGTGAAGCCAAAGCCGCCATCTTGAGAGTCCTTGTTTTCAGTTCTCTCAAAGAGCCCGTGATATTTGAAGTGTTTTTATCGGCGGTTTTCGTGGTCTTTTTACATTTAAATGGTCAACATTTGTTGGAAACTTGTTTAAAAAAACCATATGGACTCCTACCTGTCCCAACAATCGATTGCCTGACTACAATCAAGATCAGCTGGCTAAATCCCAAGGGCTAAATCCTATGCTCTATCCAGGTTATTTGAGATCAGCTGGCTGGATCCTATGCTCTATATAGGTTATTTGAGATCAGGTATTAACGTGCTTCAAATGGGCTTACGTCGTAAAAATGTCCTGTGATCAGCCATTTTAACTGAACGTCCTCAACTTCTAACGAAGCGAATGATTTTCCGCGGCGCTATGTGTGTTCTGTGACGTCATATCCTCGCAAGAAAATACAGCGACTCTTGTTGGTTTATTCGACTCTGGAATTGTGTTTCTATTCTCACGATTGTCACGCACCTACACACAACCACACGCACAATCGGTTCACCTCTCTTTTCTTGGTGTGTTTTGTGACTTGTTTATTTGCACCGTCTTTCTCCCCTCATTCGCCCCTCCCCACGTGTTCGCGAACTAGAATGACAACACACTTTTTGCTTGCTTTTGTTTTGCTTGCTATCTTAGTGATTTCCAGGAGTTAGGAAAGTTCGCGCTCTTTATTCGATTTCCGTATCTTTTTTAACTGTCACTTGACAAATGCTTCTGAGCCAGATTTTGTTCAGAAATATCATTCCACGCTCATAAACTTTGTCTTTGTAATTGTTATACCAAGTTCTAAACAGTTTCTATGAAAAGTTCCTGAACTGTCAAGCCGTGAGGCGTTAAACTAGATTAGGTTAAGTCAGGTAAGGTAAGGCTAGTTTCGTTGAGGTAAGGTTACGTTACGTTACCTTTAGTCGAAGTTTCGGATACTTGTTACCAAAACCTACAGACATTTTCCGGTACATTTTCCGGTACGTGCCGAACGTGACGTGTGTGTTCTCTGTTGGCAGTCCCCAGCATAGTGGTCCACCACGGCAGCAACTCGGCACCCGGCAGTCCGACCTTGGCACGCACCATGCGTAGCCAACGATCTCTGTGTAAACAGACCACCTTCGAGTCGACCGACGACCTCGCCGTAGATGAAGACAATCACAGTAGCGATCTCAAGGTGAGAAGCCATGAGAAGCCATGTCTTGAGCTGGACAACAGCATGGGCTGCAAGCTTTGTTTGGCAAGCCATGTCTTGAGCTGGACAACAGCATGGACTGCAAGCTTTGTTTGGCAAGCCATGTCTTGAGCTGGACAACAGCATGGGCTGCAAGCTTTGTTTGGCAAGCCATGTCTTGAGCTGGACAACAGCATGGACTGCAAGCTTTGTTTGGCAAGCCATGTCTTGAGCTGGACAACAGCATGGGCTGCAAGCTTTGTTTGGCAAGCCATGTCTTGAGCTGGACAACAGCATGGGCTGCAAGCTCTGTTTGGCAAGCCATGTCTTGAGCTGGACAACAGCATGGACTGCAAGCTTTGTTTGGCAAGCCATGTCTTGAGCTGGACAACAGCATGGGCTGCAAGCTTTGTTTGGCAAGCCATGTCTTGAGCTGGACAACAGCATGGGCTGCAAGCTTTGTTTGGCAAGCCATGTCTTGAGCTGGACAACAGCATGGACTGCAAGCTTTGTTTGGCAAGCCATGTCTTGAGCTGGACAATAGCATAGACTGCAAGCCATGTCTTGAGCTGGACAACAGCATGGGCTGCAAGCTTTGTTTGGCAAGCCATGCCTTGAGCTGGACAACAGCATGGACTGCAAGCTTTGTTTGGCAAGCCATGCCTTGAGCTGGACAACAGCATAGACTGCAAGCCATGTCTTGAGCTAGACAAGGTGTCTCTAACAGCTTTGTTTCTTTCAGGTAAAAGCTCCCGATCTCAAGTCCCGGCCGGCGGAGCTGGGCAAGTCCAAGTCTTTGGACAAACCACCGCAAGTTGACGGCAAGAAACAGACGAACGGCACGGCGCACAAATCCGTGGACGATGACTCAAAACGCAACGGCGTGGGAGAAGAGAAAGCAGCTGCATCGCACACGTCCAGAATTAGGGTGAGAGCTTTCATAGAACGGTTTTATACGTTTGACACAATGTTAGATAGAAGTCAATCTTGATGAGCTATTTTATAGCCATTTTGGAGCCGTTTTCCAGGCATTTTGCAGTTATTTTGCAGCGGTTTTGGAGCCACCGCACACGAAAGCAAATTACAATATAACATAGGAGCAGCCAGGGGTGGCTAAAACCTAACATTTTATGCCCCTTGAGAATGTTCATGCCCAATAACCTAACTTTCTGTTTGGGTGCTAGCAGCCGCTGGCCAAGATGAAGCTACTACAACGAAGCCACGCGATGAGGGAGGAGACTTCCCCTCCTCCAGACCCCGGCCCCCCTCCGCAGCCGCCCCTTGCAAACAGTCTCTCAGTACGGCCACCTTCACGGCACCGGCTTAGCAGACAAGGGTCCTCACGCGAGAGTGCAGACAGCGGACACTCACCATGTCTCTCTCGGGGTAAGTCGTGGACCTCTAGTAACCTAATGGAGCATAGGATCCAGCCAGCTGATCTCTAATAACCTGGATAGAGCATAGGATCCAGCCAGCTGATCTCAAATAACCTGGATAGAGCATAGGATCCAACCAGCTGATCTTAAATAACCTGGATAGAGCATAGGATCCAGCCAGCTAATCTCAAATAACCTGGATAGAGCATAGGATATTGCCAGCTGATCTCAAATAACCTGGATAGAGCATAGGATCCAGTCAGCTGATCTCAAATAACCTGGATTGAGCATAGGATCCAGCCAGCTGATCTCAAATAACCTGGATAGAGCATAGGATCCAGCCAGCTGATCTCAAATAACCTGGATAGAGCATAGGATCCAGCCAGCTGGTCTCAAATAACCTGGATAGAGCATAGGATCCAGTCAGCTGATCTCAAATAACCTGGATTGAGCATAGGATCCAGCCAGCTGATCTCAAATAAGCAGGAAAGAGCATAGGATCCAGCCAGCTAATCTCAAATAACCTGGATAGAACATAGGATCCAGCCAGCTGATCTCAAATAACCTGGATAGAGCATAGGATCCAGCCAGCTGATGATTTTGTCCCTGGATTTGCAGAGAACAGCTCGGAGCAGTACACGGACTTCACCGGTGCCGACCTTGAGTTGTTTATCGTGGACACGATCAACAAGAACCACAAGGACCGCGCGCTGATGATGCAGATCGAGTCGCAGCTCGTGAACTACATCCGCGATCGCTCCAACACGTGAGTTGTTGTCGAGACTTGGCACTAACGTCCACCCACAGTTGCCATGGCAGCCAGCATTAGCACAACGAAAGAGAAAATTGTGTAGGAATCCTGTTGTTTGCGTTGTACCGTCCTTCGGAAGGGGCGTTAAGCCAGTGGTCCCCTTGGTCTTCGACAGGAGTAGACTACGTGCCGGCACCAGGTTTCCCCTCCTTCCTTCCAAGCTAGGTTAGATTCATCGTCATCCTCATCATCATCCACTCATTCACCAACGCCATTAGACCAGTGCCGCATGACTCGTTGTCAAAACAGTGCGTCGTTGTATTGAATAAACACTTATTATTATTTTTCTGGTGCGTTGATGAAGGCAAATCACACAGAGACAATACTTTTCTATAAACTGTTTCTTTGGAATTACAAATAGAGGTTGAATGGTACTCAGGGACTTAGTGCAACTGACCTAGAGAAAGGAAAAGGCAGGTCATTTTATAGTTCTGGCTCAAGGGACCACGAAAGTAACTAACTAATAATTGAACTTAAAGAATGCTTCGTTGAAACAGTCGTTAAACACCGCAAGTCAAACAATTCTATGATAAATCTCGTGGCTTATTTGTTCAAGTTCTTCCAGTGATTCTCTATCAACGTTCTAATCTTGATTTCAGCCGCCAGTACTACAAGTTCCCGGCGATGTCGTCCTACCAACGAATGTTGGTTCACCGCGTGGCTGCTTTCTTCGGCATGGAGCACAACGTTGACCAGCCGGGGAACTGTGTCGTCGTGAGCCGCACGAAGAGCACCCGGATCCCGATGGTGACGTTCAAGGAGTACGTGAAGGACGACGTACACTTCCCCGACGAGCCTCGCCGGTCGATACTCAAGCGGGACTCAGGCAGCTTCGAGGACGGATCGTTCAAGGTCAGTCGCCTGGTGACAGTCGTCCGATTCACAAACTAGAACGCTGTTGAGTTTGTAGGTTAGGTTAGAGTCGCAGCGCTAATGTTAACTTTTCTGCTGAGCAAACGAGGCCGGCAACTTGTGGTAATGGTTGGCGTTTGCTGCCGTCCTTTTTAACAAACCTCTACAATTAGAGAGCGATACGTGTTTATGAAATCGTTGAGGCTAGCATTAATAAAGATTAATTGAGCGTAAACCAGTATCAAATGCGAGTAATCTGCGAGAAATAACGAAATGAAATTTCTTACGACGATGACTCCACTTCATTTTTGTCTGTAAATAGGGCATCTTTTGCACATAAAATTATGCATTTGCATTTTCCTACACCCAATACACTTAACTTGAGACTTTTCATGCTCAAAAGATCTCCATCAATGTTTACCAAAACGATTGATATACACGTAATGATATTCATAAGCAGTTAATCCTACAAGAAATATCAAAATTAAAATCCATACGACAGTGGCTCCACTTAACGTGATGTTCCAGTAATCTGCATTTTTGTCGGTAAGGTAGTCATTTAGCGGCCATCTTTCACGCAGAGACTGTAACATTGACGTTCTTTCTCTACCTATAACCTACACTCAACTGTTTAATTGTTGCTATGAAATCATAGCAATGTGCTTTGCTTCATTTCCCTCTCAAGTTTGCTGCTCGATGTAAGTTTCTTGTCCAAGAAATCTAACCAAAGTGTGACAGATGTAACATTTGACCAATCAGCTGCTTTTAACCACTTTATCTCAACATAGGTAGCTATGTTAGGTAAGATGCAACGGTCTATGAAACCCGGTGGCTGCTTGCTTATCAACACTAAGAACTGGCCAACTATTTTTATCTTCTTTTATTATTATTAAGAACACTATAACCGTCTCAAAAATTGATGCCCAAACAGGGACTCGAACCCCGATCTCCACCTGTCGCGGGTGTTGCTCTAACCAATTGAGCTACTTGGACCCCGATCTCCACCTGTCGCGGGTGTTGCTCTAACTAATTGAGCTACTTGGACCCCGATCTCCACCTGTCGCGGGTGTTGCTCTAACCAATTGAGCTACTTGGACCCCGATCTCCACCTGTCGTGGGTGTTGCTCTAACCCATTGAGCAACTTGGACCCCGATCTCCACCTGTCGTGGGTGTTGCTCTAACCAATTGAGCTACTTGGACCCCGATCTCCACCTGTCGCGGGTGTTGCTCTAACCAATTGAGCTACTTGGACCCCGATCTCCACCTGTCCCGGGTGTTGCTCGAACCAATTGAGCTACTTGGACCCCGATCTCCACCTGTCGCGGGTGTTGCTCTAAACAATTGAACTACTTGGACCCCGATCTCCACCTGTCGCGGGTGTTGCTCTAACCAATTGAGTTACTTGGACCCCGATCTCCACCTGTTGCGGGTGTTGCTCTAACTAATTGAGCTACTTGGACCCCGATCTCCACCTGTCACGGGTGTTGCTCTAACCAATTGAGCTACTTGGACCCCGATCTCCACCTGTCGTGGGTGTTGCTCTAACTCATTGAGCTACTTGGACCCCGATCTCCACCTGTCGTGGGTGTTGCTCTAACCAATTGAGCTACTTGGACACTGGCTTTTTGAGACAATTTTAGTGTTGATAATAGTAAAATACCCCGCGCATTGCAAGCGTTTTCAATTTAAATCAGATTTCATCTAAATGTTCTTAACTTCTTTTCGCTGGCCCGGCTGGGTTTATCAGTTTAGTTTTAGAAGTGTTAATGTAAAAGTAAGGCGGATCATAGATTTGCCGCAGTTTCCTGTAGAACTAATCTAGAACTTTGACAGAATGGAAAGCTTTGCTATCGAAGGTGACTTAACATTTGGGTTGGAAATCTTAGAATTATCTCTCAAATACCCACTTTTCATTTAGTTTATAACGGTCATTTCACCAACATATTGCTAAACTTGGTTTTCTTTCAAGGTCAAATTAATTTTTAACGATGGTCTACAGTTTGAAATATTTTCTAGGACTTCACAATTAAATTTAACTAATTTTTATTGATTTTCTAAAATTTTTCGAAGTTTAAAATAGGATAATAACAGAATCGTAGAAAAAAAGAAAGAAATGTGCATTTAAATCTGGTATTAATTCCAGAAGACTGTGTTCTGTCAAATGAAACAAAATTAATTTTCTAGCTGTCAATATTTTCTCTTCGTGTTAATCTCTGTTTAAAATTTCAACCTGGATTAACGGAGGTTTAAATTTTAAACCGCTCTTCGAGTTGAAAGAAAATATTGCCGGACAAAACCGTTACGTATTTCTTTATCACAAAACATTCGCTTTTCATTTCAAATCTGCGCTAAAAACTAGATTTTTCTTGTTTTACGTTTGTTGTTTAAATTTACTTGCTGGACGTTTGCAAAATGTTGTTGATTCAGAGAATATCAAATCTTGAGACTAAACTGCGGGTTTAAACCAACGTTGAAGTCTGATGTTGGTGAAATGGGATCCAAGTTTAGCCTGATGTTGGTGAAATGGGATCCAAGTTTAGCCTGATGTTGGTGAAATGGGATCCAAGTTTAGCCTGATGTTGGTGAAATGGGATCCAAGTTTAGCCTGATGTTGGTGAAATGGGATCCAAGTTTAGCCTGATGTTGGTGAAATGGGATCCAAGTTTAGCCTGATGTTGGTGAAATGGGATCCAAGTTTAGCCTGATGTTGGTGAAATGGGATCCAAGTTTAGCCTGATGTTGGTGAAATGGGATCCAAGTTTAGCCTGATGTTGGTGAAATGGGATCCAAGTTTAGCCTGATGTTGGTGAAATGGGATCCTTGTTTAGCCTGATGTTGGTGAAATGGGATCCAAGTTTAGCCTGATGTTGGTGAAATGGGATCCAAGTTTAGCCTGCTGTTGCTGAAATGGGATCCAAGTTTAGCCTGATGTTGGTGAAATGGGGTCCAAGTTTAGCCTGATGTTGGTGAAATGGGATCCAAGTTTAGCCTGATGTTGGTGAAATGGGATCCAAGTTTAGCCTGATGTTGGTGAAATGGGATCCAAGTTTAGCCTGATGTTGGTGAAATGGGATCCAAGTTTAGCCTGATGTTG
This sequence comes from Protonemura montana, assembly GCA_947568835.1. Classification (NCBI taxonomy): domain Eukaryota; kingdom Metazoa; phylum Arthropoda; class Insecta; order Plecoptera; family Nemouridae; genus Protonemura; species Protonemura montana. The sequence continues at coordinate 1,671,221 of OX387608.1, forward strand.
GTGAAATGGGATCCTTGTTTAGCCTGATGTTGGTGAAATGGGATCCAAGTTTAGCCTGATGTTGGTGAAATGGGATCCAAGTTTAGCCTGCTGTTGCTGAAATGGGATCCAAGTTTAGCCTGATGTTGGTGAAATGGGGTCCAAGTTTAGCCTGATGTTGGTGAAATGGGATCCAAGGTTAGCCTGATGTTGGTGAAATGGGATCCAAGTTTAGCCTGATGTTGGTGAAATGGGATCCAAGTTTAGCCTGATGTTGGTGAAATGGGATCCAAGTTTAGCCTGATGTTAGTGAAATGGGATCCAAGTTTAGCCTGATGTTGGTGAAATGGGATCCAAGTTTAGCCTGATGTTGGTGAAATGGGATCCAAGTTTAGCCTGATGTTAGTGAAATGGGATCCAAGTTTAGCCTGATGTTGGTGAAATGGGATCCAAGTTTAGCCTGATGTTGGTGAAATGGGATCCAAGTTTAGCCTGATGTTGGTGAAATGGGATCCAAGTTTAGCCTGATGTTGGTGAAATGGGATCCAAGTTTAGCCTGATGTTGGTGAAATGGGATCCAAGTTTAGCCTGATGTTGGTGAAATGGGATCCAAGTTTAGCCTGATGTTGGTGAAATGGGATCCAAGTTTAGCCTGATGTTGGTGAAATGGGATCCAAGTTTAGCCTGATGTTGGTGAAATCGGCCTTAAGAGGTCGAGACATTTTCTTATTTCTCTTCAACCTTTTAGCCTCCCAGCTTAGCATTCGTAACCGCGATTGTAGTGTAGTTTTGTGCGTGTGACTCCATTTCCCTCCAGCCCCTCCCTTCCAACGCTTAACCTCGTAGCTTTACTTCCTCTGACGGCTCTCGTTACTAACACGCTTGCCAAATATCCGTCACCGCTGATCTCCAACAACCTGGATACAGGTTGCCATGAAGAGACTGCGAAGCCAAGTTGTCATCTTGAGAGTCATTGATTTTCAGTTCTTTCAAAGAGCCCGTGTTATTTCAAGTGTTTTCATCGGTAATTTTTATGGTTTTCGCTGCTTTCATGGTCAAAATTGGTTAAAAATGTGTTTTAAAAATTGTAAAATAATCACTTTCCAGGTTATTTGAGATCAGCTGGCTGGATCCTATGCTCTATCCAGGTTATTTGAGATCAACTGGCTGGATCCTCTGCTCTATCCAGGTTATTTGAGATCAGCTGGCTGGATCCTATGCTCTATCCAGGTTATTTGAGATCAGCTGGCTGGATTCTATGCATTATCCAGGTTGTTTGAGATCAGCTGACTGGATCCTATGCTCTATCCAGGTTATTTGAGATCAGCTGGCTGGATCCTATGCTCTATCCAGGTTATTTGAGATCAGCTGGCTGGATCCTATGCTCTATCCAGGTTATTTGAGATCAGCTGGCTGGATCCTATGCTCTATCCAGGTTATTTGAGATCAGCTGGCTGGATCCTATGCTCTATCCAGGTTATTTGAGATCAGCTGGCTGGATCCTATGTTCTATCCAAGTTATTTGAGATCAGCTGGCTGGATCCTATGCTCTATCCAGGTTATTTGAGATCAGCTGGCTGGATCCTATGTTCTATCCAGGTTATTTGAAATCAACTGGCTGGATCCTATGTTCTACCCAGGTTATTTGAGATCAGCTGGCTGGATCCTATGCTCTATCCAGGTTATTTGAGATCAGCTGGCTGGATCCTGTGCTCTATCTAGGTTATTTGAGATCAGCTGGCTGGATCCTATGCTCTATCTAGGTTATTTAAGATCAGCGGGCTGGATCCTTTGCTCTATCCAGGTTATTTGAGATCAGCTGGCTGGACCCTATACTGTATCCAGGTTATTTGAGATCAGCTGGCTGGATCCTATGCTCTACCCAGGTTATTTGAGATCAGCTAACTGGATCCTATGCTCTATCCAGGTTATTTGAGATCAGCTGGCTGGATCCTATGCTCTATCCAGGTTATTTGAGATCAGCTGGCTGGATCCTATGCTCTATCCAGGTTATTTGAGATCAGCTGACTGGATCCTATGCTCTATCCAGGTTATTTGAGATCAGCTGACTGGATCCTATGCTCTATCCAGGTTATTTGAGATCAGCTGGCTGGATCCTATGCCCTATTTAGGTTATTTGAGATCAGCTGGCTGGATCCTATGCTCTGTCCAGGTTATTTGAGATCAGCTGACTGGATCCTATGCTCTGTCCAGGTTATTTGAGATCAGCTGACTGGATCCTATGCTCTATCCATGTTATTAGAGCTGGGTGGCTAGGAACTGACCTGGGTTTTTGCCACTGGGTTTGGATTGCAGTCTCCTGAACGGCACTACAGCTTAGACTGTCGCCGCAGTAAAAGTTTCGAGGAGCGGGAGGAGGAATATGAGAAGGCACGCAGACGCATTTTTACTAATAGCTGTGATGTGAGTACTTCTCTTTCTCTCTCTTAACGCACTCGTTGTCCAACTGCCGCTGCCCTCTCTGTCTTGTTGCGGAACCTCTTGTCGCGTTGTCCTCTCACAGCTGATTTTACCGATAACACGATCAAGCCAATTAGCGCACTTATAAACCCGAACGTTCATTTATTCATTCTCAGGCTTCAACGTTGGTTTAACACGCAGTTTCGTCCCAAGATTTTATATTCTCTGAATCAACAACATTTTGCAAACGTCAAGCAAGTAAATTTAAACAACAAACGTAAAACAAGAAAAATCTAGTTTTTAGCGCAGATTTCAAATGAAAAGCGAATGTTTTGTGATAAATAAATACGTAACGGTTTTGTCCGGCAATATTTTCTTTCAACTCGAAGAGTGGTTTAAAATTTAAACCTCCGTTAATCCAGGTTGAAATTTTAAACAGAGATTAACACGAAGAGAAAATATTGACAGCTAGAAAATTAATTTTGTTTCATTTGACAGAACACAGCCTTCTGGAATTAATACCAGATTTAAATGCAAATCTTCACTTGTTTTTAGTTTTTGTGTTCTTTGCTTCATTTAAATGTTTTAAATTGTCAGAAAATCAGTTCTAAAAGAGTTTGACAGTTAAACCGAGTTAAAACTGATCTTTGTTCGGTGTTTATGAAACAAAAGTCTTTAAACTGTAATGCAAACGGCATTTGCGTCATTTTCGACCGGCCTTCCAGCACTGGAGCAATGTGCATACGAATTAGATTGACACGTAAATCAAAGGTCAGTTAATGCAAGGATCAAATCACGTCAAATCAGTTCTTTGTATGGAAGACTCAGGGGGGTAAGGAACCACATCGAGAGGTTCCACTGTACAAGACGATCCAATTAACAATACAGTCACTCAAAATCCAGCACCAACCAAACATTCTTCAATAAAGTTTCGATATATTATTATTAGGAGCACTGCTACCCATGACAGGTGGAGATCGGGGTTCGAGTCCCCGTTTGGGCATCAATTATTGAAAGGTTATTAGTGTTCCTAATAATAAAATACCCCGCGCATTGCAAGCGTTTGCAATTTAAAACAGATTTCAACTAAAAGTGTTGATTCTTTATCATTTCTTCTCTCTTATCTCTCTCTTTTCATACCATGTTCACGTCCTACCCTGTTTCCAACTACGTATATACATCTCTTTTACTCTGTCACCATTGAACACTTCCTCTCTCACTTCCACATAGCTTCAATCCTAGGCTGGGATTTGTTGTATTGATTTTGTTTAAAAGAAATCCTTTCCTTGTAGTGTTTGCGTATTTTGCCGCCATGCACACAGTTTTTGTAGCCGCAAATCATAAAGATATCCAATAGCGTAACCTAAAAGCAAAATCACGAATAAAACTAAACAATTATCTTTTGTGCACGTGGAACTTGTTCTGGTAGCATAATGCTTGATGTAGTTTTACTTTTCTTTAGTTTCTGTTAGTCTAACGATTTAGTATAGCGACTGTTTTATAAATTCTTACATAAATGCAACAATCCACTGCTATGATGGAGGGTTTAACCAAACAAATCCCATTGTGACCTAGAGCGGTGATTCGTAACCCTGGTATTACTGTCAGTAGCACCGTGCTAACTAGCACTACCATAGCACCAAGCAGTGACCCTAGTATTACTGTCAGTAGCACCGTGCTAACTAGCACCACCATAGCACCAAGCAGTAACCCTAGTGTTACTGTCAGTAGCACCGTGCTAACTAGCACCACCATAGCACCAAGCAGTGACCCCGACCTAGAGCGGTGATTCGTAACCCTGGTATTACTGCTAAATGACCGCTCTAGGTCGGAGTTATATAATACCACCGGTCGTATTATGTAGCACCATGGTAGCACTGCCAAATGACCGCTCTAGGTCGGGGTTATATAATACCACCGGTCGTATTATGTAGCACCATGGTAGCACCGCCAAATGACTGCTCTAGGTCGGGGTTATATAATACCACTGGTCGTATTATGTAGCACCATGGTAGCACTGCCAAATGACCGCTCTAGGTCGGGGTTATATAATACCACCGGTCGTATTATGTAGCACCATGGTAGCACCGCCAAATGACCGCTCTAGGTCGGGGTTATATAATACCACCGGTCGTATTATGTAGCACCATGGTAATACCGACAAATGACCGCTCTAGGTCGGGGTTATATAATACCACCGGTCATATTATGCAGCACCATGGTAGCACCGCCAAATGGCCACTCTAGGTCAAGATGTGGTTGTCATAGGAGGGAGGTGGCTCACGTCGTGGAAGTCCCGATTGGGAGTTCCGAGCTTGGAGTGGCGTGGACTCGGACCAACCGCGTCGCTCCGGAAACCATCTCCGCGCAGACTCACGGGGGTCCCGCATGCTCAAGGTCAGTCAAAATGCAGGGTCAATACCACAGCCTCTTATTTGAGATCAGCTGGCTGGATCCTATGTTCTATCCAGGTTATTTGAGATCGGCTGGCTGGATCCTATGCTCTATCCATGTTATTTGAGATCAGCTGGCTGGATCCTATGCTCTATCCAGGTTATTTGAGATCAGCTGGCTGGATCCTATGCTCTATCCAGGTTATTTGAGATCAGCTGGCTGGATCCTATGTTCTATCCAGGTTATTTGAGATCAGCTGGCTAGATCCTATGCTCTATCCAGGTTATTTGAGATCAGCTGGCTGGATCCTATGCTCTATCCAGGTTATTTGGGATCAGCTGGCTGGATCCTATGTTCTATCCAGGTTTTTTGAGACCAGCTGGCTGAATCCTATGCTCTATCCAGGTTATTTAAGATCAGCTGGCTGGATCCTATGCTCTATCTAGGTTATTTGAGATCAGCTGGCTGGATCCAATGCTCTATCCAGGTTATTTGAGATCAGCTGGCTGGATCCTATGCTTTATCCAGGTTATTTGAGATCAGCTGGCTGGATCCTATGCTATATCCAGGTTATTTGAGATCAGCTCACTGGATCTTATGCTCTATCCAGGTTATTTGAGATCAGCAGGCTGGATCCTATGCTCTATCTAGGTTATTTAAGATCAGCTTGCTAGATCCCATGCTCTATCCAGGTTATTTGAGATCAGCTGGCTGGATCCTATGCTCTATCCAGTTTATTTGAGGTCAGCTGACTGGATCCTATGCTCTATCCAGGTTATTTGAGATCAGCTGGCTGGATCCTATGCTCTATCCAGGTTATTTGAGATCAGCTGACTGGATCTTATGCTCTATCCAGGTTATTTGAGATCAGCTGGCTGGATCCTATGCTCTATCCAGGTTATTTGAGATCAGCAGGCTGGATCCTATGCTCTATCTAGGTTATTTAAGATCAGCTTGTTAGATCCCATGCTCTATCCAGGTTATTTGAGATCAGCTGGCTGGATCCTATGCTCTATCCAGTTTATTTGAGATCAGCTGACTGGATCCTATGCTCTATCCAGGTTATTTGAGATCAGCTGGCTGGATCCTATGCTCTATCCAGGTTATTTGAGATCAGCTGACTGGATCTTATGCTCTATCCAGGTTATTTGAGATCAGCAGGCTGGATCCTATGCTCTATCCAGGTTATTTGAGATCAGCAGGCTGGATCCTATGCTCTATCCAGGTTATTTGAGATCAGCTGGCTGGATCCTATGCTCTATCCAGGTTATTTGAGATCAGCTGGCTGGAACCTATGCTCTATCTAGGTTATTTAAGATCAGCTTGCTAGATCCCATGCTCTATCCAGGTTATTTGAGATCAGCTGGCTGGATCCTATGCTCTATCCAGTTTATTTGAGATCAGCTGACTGGATCCTATGCTCTATCTAGGTTATTTGAGATCAGCTGGCTGGATCCTATGCTCTATCCAGGTTATTTGAGATCAGCTGACTGGATCTTATGCTCTATCCAGGTTACTTGAGATCAGCTGGCTGGATCCTATGCTCTATCCAGGTTATTTGAGATCAGCTGGCTGGATCCTATGCTCTATCCAGGTTATTTGAGATCAGCTGACTGGATCTTATGCTCTATCCAGGTTATTTGAGATCAGCTGGCTGGATCCTATGCTCTATCCAGGTTATTTGGAGATCAACTTGAGACTGATCATCATGTATTTGTGTGACAGGTGGAGTCATTCGAGGGAGGTGACACGCTCAAGGCCGGGTCTCTCCGTGGTTCGGTTTCGAAGTCTTACAGCTTCGGAGGTTACTCAGGCGGCGGGAACGGCCGCGTTGATGTTGGTGTAGGAACATCGCGCACGCTCACAAAGCAAGGTGCGTTCAAAGTTTCCAAGTGTTTTTAAATCATCACTTAAATGCTTCTGTTTTCTGCAAAAGACAATCCCAGGTCAACTTTTTTTACAACATCTAGGCTCTTTATAAGAAAGATATTCTTCGCCTTACGTTTCGCCAGCCCATGGCTACCAAACGTTGAATCTACCATTGAACCTCTTATGCTAGGCCATGATATACCCGTGGTAACATAAGATAGCAGAATTGAGAAGCTCTGTCAGGCGATCTCAGCATCTCCATGGCTACCAAACGTTGAATCTACCATTGAACCTCCATGATATACCCGTGGTAACATAAGATAGCAGAATTGAGAAGCTCTGTCAGACGATCTCAGCATCTCCTAACGTCTCCTAACGGCTACCAAACGTTGGATCTACCATTGAACCTCCTATGCTAGGCCATGATATGCCCGTGGTAACAGAAGATAGCAGAATTGAGATGCTCTGTCAGGGGATCCCAGCATCTCCATTGCTCCCAAAGTTGAATCTACCATTGAACCTCCTATGCTAGGCCATGATATGCCCGTGGTAACATAAGATAGCAGAATTGAGAAGCTCTGTCAGGCGATCTCAGTATCTCCATGGCTACCAAACTTTGAATCTACCATTGACCCTCCTTTGCTTGACAGTTTTATTGTTTTTAAATCTGGAAGAAATGTCTTTAGTATTGCCGCACATTTTGCAGGTACGAAAATTAATTCTTAGTCTCTCCTCATCAGTCTCATTAGGCTCTTAATACAATTTTGACATCTGTACATGACTAAAAAATTAAAATGGGGTCAAATTTTGCTAAAATTTGCCAGGGATCTGACGCTGTCACTTTGTCCCCAGATTCCGGCAGCAGCGTTTCTTCACGAGTGAGTCCATCGTCGTCTGGCTACAAGTCACAGTCTCAACGTTCAGACGCAACCCTTTCAGCCACGCCCTCGCCGACTGCCACGCCCATTGGTCCGCCCTCGTCCCACGCTAGTCAGCTGTCTCCGGACAACGCAGTTATGTGGGCCGTCTCCGACATGGCCGCAGTACCTCCTGGATCACTGCTCATCGACCCAGCGGTGAGACCTGGCTCCCATTGAAGATGCCAACCCAGCTGTACACATCCATGCTTGCACCTTGCCCTATACCTTGACACACATGTCCCTGTCTCCCATTGAAGATGCCAACCCAGCTGTACACATCCATGCTTGCACCATGCCCTATACCTTGACACACATGTCCCTGGCTCCCATTGAAGATGCCAACCCAGCTGTACACATCCATGCTTGCACCATGCCCTATACCTTGACACACATGTCCCTGGCTCCCATTGAAGATGCCAACCCAGCTGTACACATCCATGCATGCATTATGCGCTATACCTTGACACACATGTCCCTGGCTCCCATTGAAGATGCCAACCCAGCTGTACACATCCATGCTTGCATTATGCGCTATACCTTGACACACATTTCCCTGGCTCCCATTGAAGATGCCAACCCAGCTGTACACATCCATGCTTGCATTATGCGCTATACCTTGACACACATGTCCCTGGCTCCCATTGAAGATGCCAACCCAGCTGTACACATCCATGCTTGCACCATGCGCTATACCTTGACACACATGTCCCTGGCTCCCATTGAAGATGCCAACCCAGCTGTACACATCCATGCTTGCATTATGCGCTATACCTTGCCTAGCCTACGGTTCATGTCTAGACGGGGCAGGCGCTCACGAATCCAGACGGCTCTGTCTACCGATTCGACCCGAAACGACCTCCGCGGCCTGCCAAGGTCGAGGAATGCAAGAACGCCGGAACACAGGTGACCCCGGAACGGTCACGTCCAAGCAGTCCTGAAACCGTGACGAGCACGACTAACATTGCTACAGTGGCTGCACGTAAGTCGATGGATTAATAACCCCCAAATAAAGCAGACACTTGTTACGCTGGTATTACTGTCAGTTTATACAATTCGTTTTGTCTCAGCGGTCGTTCCCACGCCAGTGGCCTGCCCCTCCAAGAGCACCACCACGACTTCCACGTCTCCGTCGTTTCCGCTCACTCCACCGCCAGTCGAATCCTTCGCGCCGCCACCGCCAGCCTATCAACACACGTACAAGGCGGCCGAGCCTGCTCTGGCGCAACCTCTAGTCACAAATGCAGCCAACGCTAGTCAGAACAATGTGATGGGAGCCTATCCCAACGGCATGTACCCCATGCCAAGCCAGGTGGGTTGAAAGCTTGGGGCATATTTATCATATTTATATTTATATTTATCCTGACAAGATCACCATCACAAAATAAAACAGCTGCAACCAAGAACCGACATCGGAAAGTACTGTTTAGCCACAGAGGTGCGGTTGTACCGCTGTCGAAAACCTTTAAAGAAATGAAGGCTAAACTTAGCAATATTCCAATAAGATAGCAACATCAATAGCATTTATAATAGAAATGCATGTCAAAGCTGTGAGATAAATAAATAAATGTAGCTCAATGGTTAGTGTTACACCCACGACAGGTGGAGATCGGGGTCCAAGTAGCTCAATTGGTTAGAGCAACACCTGCGACAGGTGGAGATCGGGGTCCTAGTAGCTCAATTGGTTAGAGCAACACCCGCGACAGGTGGAGATCGGGGTCCAAGTAGCTCAATTGGTTAGAGCAACACCCGCGACAGGTGGAGATCGGGGTCCAAGTAGCTCGATTGGTTAGAGCAACACCCGCGACAGGTAGAGATCGGGGTCCAAGTAGCTCAATTGGTTAGAGCAACACCCGCGACAGGTGGAGATCGGGGTCCAAGTAGCTCAATTGGTTAGAGCAACACCCGCGACAGGTGGAGATCGGGGTCCAAGTAGCTCAATTGGTTAGAGCAACACCCGTGACAGGTGGAGATCGGGGTCCAAGTAGCTCAATTGGTTAGAGCAACACCCACGACAGGTGGGGATCGGGGTCCAAGTAGCTCAATTGGTTAGAGCAACACCCGCGACAGGTGGAGATCGGGGTCCAAGTAGCTCAATTGGTTAAAGCAACACCCGCGACAGGTGGAGATCGGGGTCCAAGTAGCTCAATTGGTTAGAGCAACACCCGCGACAGGTGGAGATCGGGGTCCAAGTAGCTCAATTGGTTAGAGCAACACCCACAACAGGTGGAGATCGAGGTTCGAGTCTACGTTTGGACAACAATTTTTGAAAGGTTATTAGTGTGCCTAATAATAAAATAGTTTTAAATCCTTGTGCGCTATGTTTGTGCTTGTTGCCATGTGGCCAGATCCTGATATCGGTACGTTTGTTTTGCCAGCAGCAGGCCAACCCTGCTGTAATGTACAACATGAACGGCAGCTCGTCGATGGGGTGCCACTCACAGCCGCAGTACCCGCTAGTCTACTCGGGGTACGGCCCGTACGACCCACGTCCAATGATGCCAGGGGTGAGTTCTACAACTATATCAGCGAAAGCTAGCCACGATCGGTTTACATGAGAACAGGTTTATTCTGATTTTATGAATCTAAGTCATGGGGAAGAAGGAAAGACAGACGGAACGCAACTTATCTGAGAAGAAAATCGGCGCCACTTGGTGCACTTGTCGAGAGATTTCTAAAACTTCCGAGAATTTTAACGTTTCAACGAGTTGCCTTTGTATGGAAATATCCTCCGGCTGCATTGTATGACTTCTTTCAAGTTCTGTCCGTTGCTTTGAGAATGTCTTGTACCTATTATTTACCTCGGTTTCAATCAAGTGACTTGTATGTCGGAGATCTTGAACGTTATCTCTTTAAAATAACTTTGAATTAACCGTCGAATCCACCGAGATAACGTTGATCTCGACCCTGGTCTGGACCGACCATGTCTGCCATTTTGATGTGTCACATTTTAATAAGGCAGACCACGTAGGCTTCCCACAGCCAGCTGTGTGAACGTCGAGTTAGATTAGCGTCGGTTTGTGTTCGATCTGATTCACTGCACGGCCAGCGGAGATATCGAACCAACGAGATAGTTCACTCGAAAATCAACAAAACGTACTGCAGTTCGGATGATTTTTCAACAATCGCGATGCTCTAAAAGTGAAATTAAGAATACCATCGTTGAGTGTGCAGGTTCTAGGTAGAGGCAGAACATTAATGTTAAACCGTTGAGTGTGCAGGTTCTAGGTAGAGACAGAACGTTAATGTTAAACCGTTGAGTGTGCAGGTTCTAGGTAGAGACAGAACGTTAATGATAACCGTTGAGTGTGCAGGTTCTAGGTAGAGACAGGACGTTAATGTTAAACCGTTGAGTGTGCATGTTCTAGGAAGAGACAGAACGTTAATGTTAAACCGTTGAGTGTGCGGGTTCTAGGTAGAGACAGAACGTTAATGTTAAACCGTTGAGTGTGCAGGTTCTAGGTAGAGACAGAACGTTAATGTTAAACCGTTGAGTGTGCAGGTTCTAGGTAGAGACAGAACGTTAATGTTAAACTGTTGAGTGTGCAGGTTCTAGGTAGAGACAGAATTTAATGTTAAACTTTCTGCGTGAAAGATGGCCATCAAATGACTACCTTACCGACAAAAATGCAGAGTACTGGAACATCACGTTAAGTGGAGCCACTGTCGTATGAAATTTAATTTCGATATTTCTCGTATGTTTTTTCTCGCTTTTGAGACTTTTCATGCTCAAAAGATCTCCATCGATTTATACCTCAATAATTGATATACACGTTATGATATTTAAAAGCGATTTACCTACGAGAAATATCGAAATTAAATTTCATACGACAGTGGCTCTACTTTATGGGATGTTCCGGTACTCTGCATTTTTGTCGGTAAAGTAGTCATTTGGGGGCCATCTTTCACGCAGAAAGTTCAACATTAACGTTCTGACTCTACCTAGAACCTGCACACTCAACAATAACGTAGTTGATAATCAAGAGAACGACAGTGAACTGGTTGTAAATAACGATTCTTTTTGCTCTTCAAAATTTGGGTTCCGTTTGTACAAGCTTTTAAAGTAGGAAAGCAAAAAATCTTTGAAAGTCTCCAATATTTCACTGTATTTTGTACCGTTTCACTGCCACGTGTGTTTTTAAATACCATAGCAACTTTGCTGTGTAAGCACGCCAGGACAGGCATGTGTTTTGTTTGTTTTTTTGTTTGTAAGCTTCTTGTATTTCTGTTCTGTATCTCGTGGCTTTGTGTTATTCATTTCTTGTTTGGTGTAGATCCATTCTTTACGCTGCCCATGTTTTATCTTAACTACATCGTCCGTCTTTGCTGCACTCATTTCAGGATGAGAACCACCAATTGTTTGCACAATTATTTGTTGGCCAATTAGGCTAAAAAAAAAACATATCATTTGTGTCTGTACTTATTGCTGTGTCAATTGTGGGTCTTGAAGCGCAATTGTTTCAAGGACTCTTTGTCTCGGCAGGTTCTCATCCTGAAATGCATATCCGTGCACCTGGTTTGTCTTGCTAGCCTGAACCCGCATGGTGTTTGTGTATGTCTAACCTAACCTAGCCGTATTACAGCATCTTGCCCTGAATGTACTTCCACCCTCTGCCACGCCCAATTCCTCCCTCTGTCACGCCCACTTCCTCACACTCTGTCACGCCTACTTCCTCACACTCTGTCACGCCCAATTCCTCCCTCTGTCACGCCCACTTCCTCACTGTCTACCGCCGTCCAGGAGGAATGCGAGTACGTGTGGGTGGATCCAGACGGAGGAGTCTTGCCGGCCGAGTTCGATTACGCGTATCAATTGCTCGACGATAGTTGCGCCTTCGACCTTTACGACGAGCAATGTTTCGACCCGACCTGTGTAGAATGCGTCCTGCAGGTTTGCATGACTTTATGTTTTGTTTTTCCGTCGGGGAAACCTGGTTTTTACAGATGGAATTTACGTTCCCAATAATAACTAAATAGGGTGCCAAGAGGCTGGATATTGTGAATAGGGTGCCAAGAGGCTGGATATTGTGAATAGGGTGGCAAGAGGCTGGATATTGTGAATAGGGTGCCAAGAGGCTGGATATTGTGAATAGGATGCCAAGAGGCTGGATATTGTAAATAGGGTGCCAAGAAGCTGGATATTGTGAATAGGGTGCCAAGAGGCTGGATATTGTGAATAGGATGCCAAGAGGCTGGATATTGTGAATAGGATGCCAAGAGGCTGGATATTGTGTATAGGATGCCAAGAGGCTGGATATTGTGAATAGGATGCCAAGAGGCTGGATATTGTGAATAGGGTGGCAAGAAGCTGGATATTGTGAATAGGGTGGCAAGAGGCTGGATATTGTGAATAGGATGCCAAGAGGCTGGATATTGTGAATAGGATGCCAAGAGGCTGGATATTGTGAATAGGATGCCAAGAGGCTGGATATTGTGAATAGGGTGCCAAGAGGCTGGATATTGTGAATAGGGTGCCAAGAGGCTGGATATTGTAAATAGGGTGCCAAGAGGCTGGATATTGTTAATAGGGTGCCAAGAGGCTGGATATTGTGAATAGGATGCCAAGAGGCTGGATATTGTGAATAGGATGCCAAGAGGCTGGATATTGTGAATTGGGTGCCAAGAGGCTGGATATTGTGAATGGGATGCCAAGAGGCTGGATATTGTGAATTGGGTGCCAAGAGGCTGGATATTGTGAATGGGATGCCAAGAGGCTGGATATTGTCAGAAATTTCATGGGATGTTTTCACAAACAACGACGAAGCCAAGTGTTGGGTGGAAACGTCTAAATTCTTGGCCGCTAACTGCAGTTATTGAACGTAAATTGTATCTGTCAAAACCAAGTTTCAAGTTTTATATTTTAAGTTGCTTCTCTAGCTTCTCTAGTTTGCTTTGGTTTGTAGCCCCTGCACCTGGTGTGTGTTGAAAGTGTTTTCCTGGGAATGCCTTGCGTGTTGTTTTCAAGCCTTGACAAGTAGTTTGACGAACGTAACCTTCCTTGACATTTTGTTGCATTGATTTGCGTCAAGTTGATTTACCCCAGGTTTGAGTTGATGCAACTACCAATGATCGCTTAACTTTGGTTATGGGCTGCTTATACCGTTGAGTGTGCAGGTTCTTGGTAGAGACAGAACGTTAATGTTAAACCGTTGAGTGTGCAGGTTCTAGGTAGAGACAGAACGTTAATGTTAAACCGTTGAGTGTGCAGGTTCTAGGTAGAGACAGAACGTTAATGTTAAACCGTTGAGTGTGCAGGTTCCTGGTAGAGACAGAACGTTAATGTTAAACCGTTGAGTGTGCAGGTTCTAGGTAGAGACAGAACGTTAATGTTAAACCGTTGAGTGTGCAGGTTCTAGGTAGAGGCAGAACGTTAATGTTAAACCGTTGAGTGTGCAGGTTCTAGGTAGAGACTGAACGTTAATGTTAAACCGTTGAGTGTACAGGTTCTAGGTAGAGACAGAACGTTAATGTTAAACCGTTGAGTATGCAGGTTCTAGGTAGAGACAGTAAGTTAATGTTAAACCGTTGAGTGTGAAGGTTCTAGGTAGAGACAGAACGTTAATGTTAAACCGTTGAGTGTGCAGGTTCTAGGTAGAGACAGTAAGTTAATGTTAAACCGTTGAGTGTGAAGGTTCTAGGTATAGGTCTTTACATCGGTTTGATTGGCAGGACTCGTGCGAAGTGCCGGTCCCCGACTTGAACACGTACTTCATGGGCATGACGGGCGTAGTTTCCGACCAGCATCGGGGAGCTGGAGACACTGTGAACCAGCCGCCGGCTTCTACCCCGAATTACCAGGCGCAACCCGGTGCCGTGCAGCAGAACAACGCCTACTGCTGGCAGCCGCATCAGGTAGTTAACCGGCGGAGATGAAATCTGTTTTAAATTGCAAACGCTTGCAATGCGTGGGGTATTTTATTATTATCTACACTGTAACCGTCTCGACAATTGATGCCCAAACAGGGACTCAAACCCAAATCTCCACATAACGCGGGTGTTGCTCTTACCCATTTAGCTACTTGGACCCATGTCGCTATTGTACCTAGAGAGGTACAAGAAGGCTTGATGGCCAATGTTGCTATTGTACCTAGGGAGGTACAAGAAGGCTTGATGGCCCATGTTGCTATTGTACCTAGGGAGGTACAAGAAGGCTTGATGGCCCATGTCGCTATTCTACCTAGGGAGGTACAAGAAGGCTTGATGGCCCATGTTGCTATTGTACCTAGGGAGGTACAAGAAGGCTTGATGGCCCATGTCGCTATTGTACCTAGGGAGGTACAAGAAGGCTTGATGGCCCATGTCGCTATTGTACCTAGGGAGGTACAAGAAGGCTCGATGGCCCATGTCACTATTGTACCCAGGGAGGTACAAGAAGGCTTGATGGCCCATGTCGCTATTGTACCTAGGGAGGTACAAGAAGGCAATTGACGGCCCATGCTGCTATTGTACCTAGGGAGGTACAAGAAGGCTTGATGGCCCATGTCGCTATTTTACCTAGGGAACATCATCGCTGGCTGTCTGACTGAACTTATAAACTCAATGCTGCCAACCGCGTTAATAACTCTGTCTGTTTCCCAGCCTGGTGGCGTGCCCATGTACTACACGGTGCCGCACCCCAACGCCACGCCCATGTTGACGTCGTCACCCCCGGCGATGGGAGGTCCGCACGGGCCACCCGGAGCTCCGCCCTCCCCGCGTTACGTTTACTCCCCTTACGCAAGCAACGGCCCAATGGCCGACAACTCAGCAGCACACAACGGTAGGCCGGGTTGCCATGGAAACTATGAAAAGTTAACTGCTCAAGTTCTTAAAAAAAAACCCAATAAGAAAAGAACAAAGACGTTTTTCAACCCCAAGCATCAATTTCAGAGTTTTTCAAACGTATCCCTAAATCCAAGGTGGTCCTATGTCTAATTTTGTGACAAATTAGTCGATATTTATGGCCTATGACTAATTTTAGACTTTTTTAAAACAGGTTTTCAACCAATTTTGACCAACAAAGCAGTGAAAACCGAAAAAGCTACCGATGAAAGCACTTGAATTAACCTTTTTACTCTTTGAAAGAACTGAAAATCAGGGACTCTCAAGATGGCGGCCTTGACTTCAAGATATTAAAGATCCATGTTGTTCTGTCCCAGGTGGATTCATGCCCGCCAACTCCTACTCTCTGGCGGGCAGCTACAGCGGGCCGGCGGGCAGCGAGTGCCTCCCGCCGCCAGGCATGATGTACACGCCGTACTGCCCACCGAGCGGGCATCAGCCGGGCGGGCAGTTTGCTGGCGGGCAGCCAGGCGGGCAGTTCCGTGCTCCAACACCTCCGCAGACACCCACACACGGCCAGGTAAGAGGAACGGTTGGATATTACGTAGCACCAAGCAGTAACCATGACGTAATGTAAGAACACCTGGTCTACTCACAGCCACCTGGATCTCACTGCCTTGCGTTTGTTGCAGCCGATGTGTGGCCCGTCGTACGTCTATCTCAACGGTGGGGGCGGACCAAACTACGGCCCCGCCCAGGGCTACGGGGGCGGAGGGGTGGGGCCTAGCGGAGGACCCTCCCCTCCCGGTGCCGCCCAGTACTTGCCGGTCATGCCCGGCGTGGGACTCTTCCGTCCTTCCATGCAGGTAATAGGTCTGCTGGTAAACCTGCCAAAAAACTTGGTTATCATATGGGACTGCACACAATTGACATAGCAATAAGCACAAGCATAACACACAAGGATCTTAAAACTTGGTTATCATATGGGACTGCACACAATTGACATAGCAATAAGCACAAGCATAGCACACAAGGATCTTAAAACTTGGTTATCATATGGGACTGCACACAATTGACATAGCAATAAGCACAAGCATAGCATACAAGGATCTTAAAACTTGGTTATCATATGGGACTGCACACAATTGACATAGCAATAAGCACAAGCATAGCACACAAGGATCTTAAAACTTGGTTATCAAATGGGACTGCACACAATTGACATATTTATTTATTTATTTATTTATTTTTTATTTAAGTCAAAAAGTTCTCATACTGTAGGTATACCTATGCAGCAGAACGTACAGACTATTTTTAAGAATTAAAACTAAGTACTATACTAAAACACAATGACATACAATGTTGACATTCTTATGAACTAATAATAATAATAATAAAGATAGTAATAATAATAATACTACTGATATAATAATGATAAAAATAAAAACGAAAATAATGATAGAAATAACAACACTTTTTTACAACTTTACATTTGGACATCTAATTGCTGATTTGAATTCGTCCACAGTATAAAACACATTTTTTACGAGGAACTTTTTTAATCTAGATTTGAACTTATTTACAGCTAATTGTTTAATATCTTTAGGTAATAGATTAAATAAAAGAAGGCCTGTCGGTTTCACTTGTTTTTTTAATACAGTTAATTTTTCTCGAGGTAGTTTGAAGTTGTTTTTATTTCTAGTCCTATGGTTATGGTCATGTGCAGAAAAATGGTCCTGATTAGTTTTTATAAAGATTAGAAGTTGATAAATGAAAAGATTTGGCATTGTCATTATCTGTAGTAATTCAAAATATTTGCGACAGGATTTTTTAGGTTTTAAATTTAGCATAGTACGGATTACTTTTTTTTGGAGTGTGAATATTTTTTTGTGATTTTGAGAATTACCCCAGAACATTATACCATATCTCATATGGGACTCAAATAGGCCATGGTAAGTCATTTTAAGGGTTTGTTTAGGAACTATTTTTTTGAGTATTCGGATTGCATAAATTTGTTTAGAGAGTTTATTTTGAAGTGATTCTATTTGGTGTTTCCAGTTTAGTTGCTCATCTATTTCTATTCCTAAAAATGGTGCCCGGTCAGTTATTTCAATATTTTCCCCATTTGCCGTTACCACAGGTAAAGGTTGGGATAGGGAAATATTACCTTTTATTTTGAATTTTATAGTCTGAGTTTTTTTAGAGTTTAGGGTTAATTGATTATATTTAAGCCACTCGCAGAGTTCCTCCATTGCTTTAGTAGCTTTATCCTCCGTATTTTTTAATAGCTGATCGGCAACTAAAAGACTAGTGTCGTCAGCAAACATTGTTAATTTAGCGTTAGTTATATTTATAGGTAAATCATTAATATAAATAAGGAACAATAGGGGGCCCAGAGTACTCCCTTGGGGGATTCCTTGAACAATAGTTAATTCGTTAGAGTAAAAGTTTTTGATTGTATTATTAGAGTCTACACCATTTATAATTACTGACTGTTTTCTGTTACTTAGATAAGATTTAAACCAATTGTTAGCTGTTCCTCTAATTCCATAATGGTATAGTTTTAATAATAATAATTCGTGGTTGACACAGTCAAAAGCTTTACTTAAGTCACATAGAATCCCAATTACTTGATTTTTTGCACTTAATGCCATAGTCACGTCTTCCATAAAATTAAAAATTGCTGTTTCAGTAGACTTATTTTTTAAAAATCCATGCTGTTCATTAGTGAGTATATTAAATTTTGTCATGAATCCTATAAGACGTTTAAACATTAGTTTTTCTAGTATTTTTGAAAACGGATTTAGTAGTGAGATCGGCCTGTAGTTACCAATAACGTTTTTCGCTCCTTTTTTGTGCAGCGGGAGGACTTTGGCAATTTTAAATAAATCAGGGAACGTTCCAGTCGCAAATGACTCATTACAAATTTGAAGTATTGGTTCTAAAAGGTATGGAGAGAAATTTTTTATTATTTTAGATGGTATATCATCAAGTCCCGATGTATTTTTTTGTTAATTTATAATTTGTCTTACCTCCGTATACGTAGCAGGAAACAAGAACATTGAGTGTTTATTTGCGGGATACTTCTGAAGTTTAATAATCGCTTGTTTTGGATCAAATTTAGGTATGCTGCTATCAAGTTTCGCACAGTTGATAAAATATTCATTAAATTCATTTGCAATTTCTGTTGGTGTATTTAGTATTTTTCCATTGATTGTTATTTCTGTAATCCTACTATTAGTTCTAGTTGTTCTACCTATTTCTTTATTTACTAAATTCCAAGAGGTTTTCATGATATTTTTAGATTGTTTAAATTCCTTGTGAATGTGTTGTCTCTTGGCTGTTTTAATTGTTTTCCTTAGGACGCATGAGTATGTTTTAACATGACGACTCCATACCGAGCTATTGACTTCTTTTCCTATAATTATTAGGCTTCGTTTGTGTTTGCAAGAATTTCTGATACCTTTTGTGATCCATGCGTTTCTTCTACGTATATTAGGATTAAGTCTCCTGAGTGGATAAGCTTTATTGAAGCTAGAATTAAGGACATTTGAAAAATGATAAGTTTTATTGTTCACATTATCCTGTTGAGTCACTGTATCCCAACTTTCGTTCATCATAAGTGCTGCCATCTTTTTATCATTAAAAGCAAGGTAAAACCGTTTCTCAATGTAATTAATAGGCTCCCTAAAAACGTCATTGTTATCATTTGAATTTAAAACGTCCAGTGAAAGAATAATTGCTTTATGGTCAGACAGACCATTTTCTTTAACTTTGAGTTCTAAATTTGTTAGTTCCAGGTTCGTTAAAATATTGTCTATACAGGTAGCCGAAGAATACGTGACTCTAGTTGGTTGATTAATAGTTAGTTTGATATTAAAAGAGTTTAAAAGTGAGCGTAACTTATGTTTGTTTTGA
This sequence comes from Protonemura montana, assembly GCA_947568835.1. Taxonomy (NCBI): domain Eukaryota; kingdom Metazoa; phylum Arthropoda; class Insecta; order Plecoptera; family Nemouridae; genus Protonemura; species Protonemura montana. Next base: position 1,690,480 of record OX387608.1, read on the forward strand.
CAGTTTCCAAGCATATTCAGATTGATATCTGTACTGATTAGAATTTTTCTTGTTTTATTCTCCTGCGTTATCATGGTTAATAACACTTCAAGTTTATTTATAAATTTTTTAAAGCAAGCACTAGGTGATCGGTAGATGCATAGAAAAACTGTATTCAGTTTCTCGAGCTCGATTGCTGAACACTCAAAGACTTTTTCTTCGCTCAATCTTACAATATCCAGTCTAGTTGAAAATTCAATCTTATCTCTAACAAAAATACAAGTTCCTCCATGAGAGTAAATTTCTCGTGAGAATATTGATGCAAGTTTAAAGTTTGGTAAGACAATGCAATCTGCTTCATTCTTTTTTAGCCAATGCTCTGTCAAAGTGATAATATTTACATCTAAGTTTAAATCATTGATTGCTATATCTAATTCATTAATTTTAGAACGAATCGAACGGATATTTTGATAAAATATTGTGATACGGGATTTGGTTTTGCTTACATTACTATTTGATGGAAAATCGCTATTTGTGTCGTCGTAGTTACAATAAGCACAAGCATAGCACACAAGGATCTTAAAACTTGGTTATCATATGGGACTGCACACAATTGACAAAGCAATAAGCATAAGCATAGCACACAAGGATCTTAAAACTTGGTTATCATATGAGACTGCACACAATTGACATAGCAAGATGCACAATATCTCATGTCTAGGAATACCAATGATGTCAATTTTATTATTAGGAACACTAATAAATTCTCAAATATCAATGCCTGAATGATTGTTCGTGTATCAATGTTTGAGAAGGTAATAGTTTTCCTAAAAATAACAACTTATTAGCTTGTGACTTATTCGGACGCTGTTTGTTTCTGTAGATGATGCGTTCGAGTCCTCCTCCAGCACGGCCTCCACGAGACGGCTCCGGTCCAAAGCCGACGTTCACACGCCCACCGTCAGGAGGCGGGGCCAAGGAGAGACCGTTCGGCCCAGACCAGGGTCCTCGGTATCCGCCCATGCCGGTCTTTCGTGTCCTGCCCAGTGAGTTAAACTTCATCGTAATCAACTCTGATGAGATGACCAGCTCTGTTGAGACTGACTTGACCAAGCGGACCTAAACTTGCCCACGCTGAGCTAAACCTGCCCAAGATCGCAAGATCCCTAGAAGCTTCACGACAAGAGACGATGGTTTGTGTTCCAGGTGACATGCGAGGGCTGGTCGGCCCACCGCTGCAGGCTGGCATGCGCATTCAGTTCCCACTGCCGCCACACCCACACCCCAACCCTCGGGGTAGCGGGCCACAGCACTACACCCCCGATACACGTGCTCGTAAACCAAGGTAAGTCACGTGCCTGACTTCAATTTTTATCAGCTGGCTGGATCCTGTGCTCTATCCAGGTTATTTAAGATCAGCTGGCTGGATCCTATGCTCTATCCAGGTTATTTGAGATCAGCTGGCTGGATCCTACGCTCTATCCAGGTTATTTGAGATCAGCTGACTGGATCCTATGCCCTATCCAGGTTATTTGAAATCAGCTGGCTGGATCCTATGCTCTATCCAGGTTATTTGAGATGATCTGGCTGGATCCTATGCTCTATCCAGGTTATTTGAGATCAGCTGGCTGGATCCTATGCTCTATCCAGGTTATTTGAGATGATCTGGCTGGATCCTATGCTCTATCCAGGTTATTTGAGATCAGCTGGCTGGATCCTATGCTCTATCCAGGTTATTTGGGATCAGCTGGCTGGATCCTATGCTCTATCCAGGTTATTTGAGATCAGCTGGCTGGATCCTATGCTCTATCCAGGTTATTTGGGATCAGCTGGCTGGATCCTATGCTCTATCCAGGTTATTTGAGATCAGCCGGCTGGATCCTATGCTCTATCCAGGTTATTTGGGATCAGCTGGCTGGATCCTATGCTCTATCCAGGTTATTTGAGATCAGCCGGCTGGATCCTATGCTCTATCCAGGTTATTTGGGATCAGCTGGCTGGATCCTATGCTCTATCCAGGTTATCAGATCAGGATGCATCGCCTGACTTTGTTGTTGCAGGCCCAAGAGCTTGTCTGGTGGGCAGCCGCGTCCAGGCGGGCAACCGGGCAACCCTGCGCTGCCCGGCAGCTACGGGGTCAACGGTGCTCCAGGTAAGTCGGTGCATCCCGGACATCTCACGGGGGTCACTGGTTCGCGGTGTTTAACGACGCACTGTTTTGATAACGGGTCATGTGGCACTGGTCTAATGGCGTCGGTGAATGAGTAGATGGTGATGAACCTAACCTAACCTAGAAGGGAGGATGGAGACATTTTTCATATGAAATGTTTGATAATCTGCTTGCGGTCGGCTAGCAAATTATTTACCACCGGAATAATGGGTGACAGCTTACAGGTGGTATTTTGAACTATCTTTGCTCGCTCCGGTGGTTTTCAAGCTTACTACATTGTTTTGCAGTTTTAACATCTTAAACCCAGACATTCTTACCCTGAACCAGCATTGTCCCATACGACAACTTCCTGTAACTCTGAGTTAAGTCTAACTTGTGCTTTTCATTTAACTTTTCCTTATCCTCTTTGTAAGGAACCAATAATTATCATTTTAAATGTATTTGTAAGTGTAAGGACTTGTTAAGATTTTAAAATGTGATTGAAATTGCAAACGCTCGCAATGCGCTGGGTATTTTATTCTTATGAACACTAAAACCTATCATAAAGTGATGCACAATAATAAACCACTAACAAAGGTGCAAGAATATATCGGTCCTAAATCCAGGTAGTGGTGGCACCTGGACTAACCTCCACCGCTTGCATGCCGGGCACGGGAACTAACAACGGAACTGTGTGTTTCTCTTCCGCAGGACGCATGAGTCAGCCGGTCCACGGTAGCCACGGTAACGGCCCCCCGGTCAAACACCACTGACACCTGGTGCCAGCTTAGCTCACTCAACCTTGAATTTACTGCCTTCGAACTTTCTACGTTTTCTACTACGTTCAAAAACCTTTCAACGTCGAATCGCTATCGATTTTATCCATCCCGACCCGACCCTCGCTGTCGTCACCTTTTCTACGTAAACGTTGTCGCTGGGCGCAGCTTGACCTTCAAACCGTGCGACCTAAATGATTCTCAGCGACCTTGACTAACCAAACCCTGACCCTCGGTAACTTATGAATCTCTTAACCACGCCCCCAAAGATTAATTTATTCACTGTCCGTTGTTAAACTAGTTTTATTTTGACAGTAGAGTTCGATTAAAGACCCAGCGAACTCGATTCATTTTGTGCCATCGACGGTTCCTCGTCACGTTCGGAATTCAAACTTTCTTGCCGCAACGATCGGTCATATTTACGAGTCGTGTTTTTGATTTTTTCAAGAAAATACGTCGTTTGTTTCTACTCTACGTCAAGTTTTGTTAAAAATCGTAAATAGTTCGCGAAGAGACGGCCGAGTTGGTGCATGCCGTGAGCGGGTCGTCGAGGAAACCGCGCTGGTTTCCGCTGGCGATAACATTGAACTTGGATCGATGGCAGTCGTGGTTTCTGTCGGTTCTCGAGACGCCTCGTTCTGCAACGCGCACAAAGTCGTTGTTTTTTTTTATAAGCTGACGTAAAAGATCTGGAAACTGCGGCTCTCTGCGTTGGAATCTCATAAAAGCGGCACGTTTTAATGTCTCTCCCCTGCGTCGTCTACGTGGAATCAGAAACAAATTACGAAGGAAATAACGACGAGTTCAAATTTCGTCCCAAGAAAAACGCGTTTGTAGATTTTTTTTTGTGTTTAGCCGAATAGAAAGAAGATAAAACAATTAAAAACGATAGAATTCACTGGCTGGAAAAACAAGCGCCGAGTCTGAAAATGACAAGCTTCGCCGATGAAGGAAATTGCAGGGAGGATCGAATTCTTATCAGCAAACGTAGGGGGCTCGACGGAACATGTCTCGAAGCCACGTGATAGCGCAGCAAAATGTGTTTCGAAGGAAGATTATTAAAAGAAATATTAAAAGTTACTTAAATCGATACTTTTAATATCTTGTTAAATTATATTTATTATTACTACCTGTAAGAAATGTGAAGTACATTTCATATTTCACTCAGCTGTTTTCTTTGATAATATAAGAAGAAAAAAAAAATGTTAAAATTTTCTCGTTCTTTTGAAGAATCTTTTTACCTGAGCAATGAACTTTGAACTCGATTTCTTTGCATACGTTTCTTCTGTGTGAGTATTCATCGTGTCTCTACTTACTTTCGTTGAACCAAATGTTTTGCCGTGGAATCTGCAAACATGTTACGTGAATGGATATCGATACTTTTTATTGAGTGAAGTTCCTTGAAAATTTAAATGGTGTTACTTAACTACTGAACAGTTGCTATGTTGTTTGTTACAAACAGATAATCAAATTTATGAAAGCAAAATGTATACATCAACTTATAACATGTTGCCCAGGTAATAAATTATTTATAATATAAATTAGTTTATTTGTTTCATTCCGCATCCTTTGCATCTTTTCCAGTGTTGGTAAGCAAATATTGGACTTGACATTTTACCTGAAAAATGTGTATCCCCAAAGACAAAACTGTTAAACCACACCAAAATATTGAATATTAATATTCCTTAAATAATTCTTCAGAAGTCAAGTGCCTAATGGTTGTAAAAATATAAGTAGGTATTTCATAATTAATATCTATCTTAGTAAAGACTCATCTCAGGAAGATATCGATTTTATTATTATTATATTACTTGACGAGCTCATATCATTGGCTGTATCTATATGTGATCCAAGAGCAAATAAAACAAACATGAGCTTTTGGCTCAATCCCATGTGAAAATTTGAAGAATTTGTAGGTATTGAATAAGATTGAGCATGTACAAGAACAGAATTGGACTGCACTTGCCAAAGCCACTGGCATTGATTTGTCTGACATTCCTGTCATTCAAACATGGTATAGGAAACCAAAGACCATAGTTAGGAAACCAACCTAAAATGAATAACCTTACACTCAGTTTTTAAGGTTATTCAAATGTAAAGTGTTATTAATTACACGCTAAGGTATTCTTGAGTATCTTAGATTAAAACTAACAAATTGCTCTTCTATTAATCAAGGCATGAAACCAGCTGAGAAGACATTTCAAACCTAATTGTCTGTGCTTTCTTTTGGTAAGTTGTGCATCTCCTTTGCACTTGCCCTGTTATTATAAGTTGGGATCAGTAAAATTGCTCTAATTAGATGTGGTTTAGACCAAATTAGGCGACAGGAATATTTATTATTGTAGTAGATAAATACAAAGTTCCTACTATTCAGTCACAGCTGGCTCTTGGCTACATGTCAAAATTAAAAACAGCTGATAGTCTATTGAGTAACAGAAGAGAACTAGTCAGCATCTAGGATTACTTTGCACAGTGCAGCTGCTGCTAAATAAAGATCAACATGTCTGGGATTGTAGCTCGAGTTTACCAGGGTCTGTTCAAGAGGACATCAACATTTGCACTCACCATCGCTGTAGGAGCCTTCTTCTTTGATCGCTCCTTCGAACTGGTCTCTGATCACCTGTTCAACAGCATTAACAAAGGCAAGCTGTGGGACCACATCAAGCAGAAGTATGAATGAACAATCTACCTAGAGTGCTAGTAAGAAAATGTCGGAAATTTTGACCAAAATCCAACTTGTCTGCCGATTTAGAACTGTGAAGAGGCAAATATTGATGTTCCTATAGCAACGACCAAACACGTATGCTAGTTGGCTCTGTAAAATATGTTCTTATTTGTAAAAGTCTAAATTTGTACCAAGTTATTGTTAATTGGAATTAAACTGCCTGAATTATTATAAACGTGGCTAGCAAATCGTTGCCTTTAGAGCATGTTCCTTATTAACGACGAGAATGTTTGCAAATGTTGAAAAGACATGAAGTAGACGTTCATCAACTGGCCCAAAGTAAATATGAAATTTGAATGGTTGAGAAAACTTATTAACTTTGGTAGGCTACAATGTCTTGTGGCCGTTACTACACATTTTGAAGTGTCTTTTGACAGATGATATTTGATACAGAAGCTTAACGAACAGCCCCTGAAATTGTCAGTTGATGGCTTTCCTCATTATTATTCCAATGCAGGTGAAACACAAACTTAAATTATGAGTTTTCTTTATTTTCACAGCAAATACAGAGAGGTTAAATTATGATAAGAATATATAGTAATGAGAGCGAGTGAAGGTATACTATAGTGTCCCAGCCCATGTGTTAGGGACAGTATTCATGAGCTTTAGAGCTGTGTTGTACTGCTCCATATCTAGAAAAGAAACGTGCGGCAGTTAAGTTCTACACCTCAGGTGAGTGTCTACCTACATACAGTAAAAATATTGGTTGGAGAATTTTTGTGGCCACTTACCAAACTCGGCAGCCAAACTCTCGGAGAACTTGGTGTAATCCGAGCACAAGATTCCTGCCTTTCCCTGGCTGATTCCGTGGAATTCAACAAGATTGTCCAGTGGTTCTGAAACCGGCTGGTGCATGGTAACCGTTATGCAGTGATTGTCCGTCGTCTTTACGTCCAACGTTTTGCTGTTTGGGTGTACCTATAAAAGAAGAAAAGTCAGTACGTAAAACCTGTTCAACTCGTACAATAATATCAACTAGAGGTCCTCTAAACCCAATAGAATTGTCATGAATCCTACTGTTCTGTAACTTTTCTAGCTGTCAATCAGATAACCTAAAAAAACTGTTGTGGAAATTACTGGATCTGACTCACTTACCTTCAAGACAAAACCCAGCAAAATTACTGATTTACCAGCCGATTCTGCTAAGAGAGATCCATTGACACGAGATGCTAACTTGGAGTCCCCGTTTCTATCCATATTTTCCAATAAATTCACTTCGCCGAAAATGGAGGGAAATCTTTCGTGTGGTATGAATGCTGAGAGCCGCTCAGTGTTGCCAAACTACAGCTGCCCTCAGGGTTACCACACACCGGCGCCAATATTTTGAAATAGGTTCACCAAAGGCAAGACCAAGGCAAGACGTTTCCGTTTTAGCTACAATGCCTAAAAAACTAAACAAGTTATAGACCTCCAGGTTTCAGCGTTGGAAACAGCTTTAAAATTTTATTCGACTTCAAATGCTTCACCCATCCCATACCTGATCGAGCGCAGTGTTGCTTAACTTTTATCCCTCCAACCTCTCTCCCAAACAGAACTGGTCATGTGTATGATGGTCACCCATCCAATACCTGACCCAGCGCAGTGTTGCTTAACTTTCATCCCTCCAACCTCTCTCCCGAACAGAACTGGTCATGTGTATGATGGTCACCCACCCAATACCTGACTCAGCGCAGTGTTGCTTAACTTCGGTGATCTCACGAGAACCGGTGTTTTCAACACGGCAAACCTGCAACGTTCAACATGTGCATGAAGACAATTAAATTAAATTAAATTAAAGTTTGCACGTATGGGACTAAGAAGACCGTGGTCAGACATAGCAGCCCTCGGGTCGCACGGACGCATGGGACGCATGCATAAACAGCAGCTAGGTCTTTGAAGAAGTATGATCTTGCTGAGGACAGAGACACCTGGTAGCAAATCTTGAACCTTTACACCTTCATACCTTCACTTGATACCCAACATTAACCTTCTTACCGAGCAATTCATACAAAAAAAAAATAAAGAAATGGGAAAGTGTACAAGTGGTTGTGCGGTGGAGACACGACGTTCACGTGCTCGGGGTTCCAGGTTCGACTCTCGTCTACCTCAAGGCTTTTTATTTCACCAGGTCTATCTTACGTGAAGAAAGTTCATCTGCGTAGCAGTGGAGTTCTTCGTCGATTTAAATCCAGATGACCTATTCCTCGTTCGTCGCTGACATTTTGTTTGGGCGTTTGTTTATGATCTAGCGAAATTTCCGCGTACTCGTGGCACTTCGCCCTACTAGCGCGCAGCGTTTTCGGGTGTAGCTCCTAAGTCTAGCATCGAGAATATAAAATCGGGACTAAGTGTTAAGGAAAAAACTGACGTGAGCGCAACCTGTTGACAGAAATTGGTACTACAATCGGGACTAATAAAAAATGTTTACTAATCTTTTCGTGGATAGATATAAGTTTAGCATTTTGTAAGTACCACAAAACACGGTTTAGTGTTGTCAAGGTCTCTTTGGCTGAGTGGTAAGACTGACCGCACCGTATGCTGGAAGTACGGGTTTAACTCCAGTCCAGTTTTTTTTACAAGATTTAGAGAACAAAATACAAAGAAATCTGAAGTTGTGAAGGCTATGTCAGAGTTGGGGCCTGAATCAGATAGTACGAGCTAAGACTCGGCTGGCTGCACCAATAGAGGCTTGGATCGCACTCAGCTTATCAACAATATCATGATCTGAAAAGAAAACGCGATTCCTCAGAGATCGACCGGCAATGAGGACAGGACTCAAATACTTCAACATGGGAAACTCAGGGTCTCTTCTCTAACCAAGTATAACTGAACGAGACCTAGTGTTTTACTGCAGATCGACAGCGAGCTCTGTTGAGATATCAAGTAGTAATTAATTAAATGTCGATACGTCAGTGATCGACCGAATCGAAAACAACCGCGCGTTTCAAACAAGTTTTACCGCCCAAACTAGACCCGGTTGAATGCGTCTTGAGGTCGAGTGGAAGTTATATGATTCTGCCGGACGATTAAAGTCCTTGGGGTACAGTTCCAAGCACGCTAGCAGGTAGCTATAGCCTTGGGGGAAATATCAAATGAAGTTTATCTAGTAAAATGTCGATATATCACGGCCATCGGTCGGTAACCAGTGTACCAAACAGTGTACCTACTGCTCATTAAGCTGTAGCAGACAGTACACGCTGATATCGCAAGCAACCGGCCTACGATGATGTCCGCGACAATCCTAGTCTACATGGCTTTAAGCAAGGACTATAAATCGTGTTTCCCAAACTTTAATTGATTCGATTATTGGGGTTTAACGACGCACTGTTTTGTTGCCTACTCCTGTCGAAGACCAAGGGGACCACCGGCTTAACGTCCCTTCCGAAGGACGGTACAACGTTAACAACAGGATTCCTCCACAAATCCATGCTGTCGAGAGGTTGAGAGGTTGAGGCGAGTGAAGTTGCTGAAAAGTGAATCGGCGTATTTGAAAGTACATTTCTTCTCAGGACCAAGCGTCATGTGGATCAACAAGTTTGTGCGCGCAGTTTCTGAAAATATGACAAACGCAAGACTTGTAAAAGAAATAATTATTTAAATAAAAAATATTTTTTGAAAGCACGTTTTCAAGATGAAAAACAAGGTACAAAATAATTTTTCTTAGCCTAATACATTTTTACAACGCTGATCGTGGGGTAGCGCATCAAATATATTATATATGCACCACGTTTGTCGTATTAAATCTTACAGGTTAGAAAAATAAATTGTAACTTATTAGTCCCTCTTTAAAACGTGTTTTTTTTTTTAATTATTTTTTACTTTCAATGAACAAAGAAGTCAATTTTGAATTGATATTTATTAAGTACAGTTCCGAAGAAAGTTAAACTTCCTCGCAAGATGGTCAATATATGCAGGGATAATTACGTGGTCGAACTGGATGATCTTAACACAGAAACACACAGAAGTTTAACACTACAAAGTTTAAACAATCACTTAAATATTGTGCGATCCAGTCTTTCTTCGTCAACTTCAGTATCGATCATCTAATTGGGTGTTACAATTTCCACGTATCACAAAGCGCAGTTTTACAAATCAATTAGCTACATTTTAGCAATTTCAGATTTCCTGATAGTTTTCGTTTTTTACCTCGTTCATTTCATGAAGATAACATTGTTTTAAAGTTTAAACATTAGAAGCACAACGATGCAAAAATGGAAGCCACTTTGAAAGCTTTCTCCAAAATTGTCTTTGAAAAAAAAAACAATCTAAAATTAAGTTTAACATAGACTCGACTCCGACGCTCGAAGGACGTCCTCGACAAAATACAGTCGCCGAGACGTGAACGGAATTGAGTTGCAGTGGAATATTTGGAACTTTCGGTACAAAAAAAAAATATATGGCAAGCAGATTGTTTTGGAAAACAATCGGTGAGTATCGAAGACAGAATCGGAGAAACAAAAACATAAAGATCGGACGGTACCACGAATGAATAAAAACTATGAAGAAATTAACATAGAATATCAAACATGTAGGAGAACGTAAAGATGCCTACGTATCTAGAATCTACATTGACAAAGCTGCAAAGAAGGCAGCACAAAGTTTTATATATAATTTCCGTCGACAAGCCCCAAGCATTTCAACCACAACCGCTGTAAACTACTAAAAAAATATCGTTTCCTTCGCACTTTTATAACTCCTCCCACGATTCTACACGACTTCATCATTATGTGATCATCATCAACAATACGATGATAAAAGATTTGGATAAATACAATTTTAGTCTACATCTAATTATTTTAAAACGGGGACATTTTCAAGATGACAAACACTAGATGCACTGGAATGATAATTTTTGAAAAATAGTAAATAGACCTTTTAAGAAATAAAGCTGGTTATTTCTGGTCCGACAATTTCCCTGAAAGTTGGAAAGAATGTTTCACGTACATGTTAGGCCCGTCTCGTGATGTTTCAATTCTTTGGCTTCTTCTAAAAGTACCCAGAATTTTGGGACGTAGCAGTCCCGTTTGCGGTATTGATAAAGCCCGTTTTCCTCGCATCTCCGGATTTATTTTATTCCTAATTTTTGCCGACGGCTGGAAGACCAAGATCAAGAACTGCAAGACGCTTTGAAAACTAGAATCCTCTTTGTTTTGTGCTTCGAGCATCCCCTGCTTGATTCAAAATTTAACAAATCTAAGAGTGAACCTCCATCAAAACTGAGTTTAGAACGTACACGAAGCATGTGCTGTACTTTTAAATGTACGAACTAGTATCAGACCGGGGACCGGCGCATTGGGAAACAAACTCCGGACTTTCAAAGTGCCAATAAAGGCCGGCAGCATTCGATAATTACTTATCAGTCGATAAGTATTGGCACTCGTTTACACGCGGAAACTTCCTAATTTTATTTGAAAATTGTGACAAAAATGGCCGCATTTGTAAAGATAAAGATCGGCCACTGTGTGCGCATATGAAATACAATCTCTTAAAACTGTATGTCCAAATGGGTTATTTTAGAGTCACTGTTTGGGCTTCAATTTTTGAGATGGTTATAGTGTTCATAATAATAAAATACCCCGCGCATTACAAGCGCTAAATCAGATTTCACAAAGCTACTATCAATCTTTCGACGTCAGAGGTACCTGTCCCAAATCTTCGATGGTTTAAACACACAAAACCTCGTCGGTATTTCTCGGGCGCTAGCAGCGCCGTGTAAGTACCGTGTATAAGTACGCACCTTCCCTTGGTCGCCACTTAAATGAGCTGCGCCGCGGAATGTAAAAGTTAACAAATAACAATGAATTGATGATGTTCGATAATATTCGATGCTCTAGGATAGGTGTCGCTAAAACCTCCAAACATTGCTGCCGTTGGAAATCAGTTTATCTTAGAACTGGACAGAGAAATCAGTAAAACTTTACTTAATTGGGTGGACTTTGTCCACTGAAATGCACCGTTAGACAAACTGTAAACTAGGATCAATGCGATTTAAAAACCTCTTTAAATATCTGCTAAGAAACCTTATTTAACACAAGTCAATTGCTGAAGTCACTCTCAACTTTGTTCAACTATTTTCTTGCACAAATTTAAACATTAATTTTCAACTACAAATTTGTTTCCAATAGCTAGTGACAGTCGAGAGGTTTTAGCCTACAATAATATTTATAACCTATGTTTATTTTCAATATAGTTTGTATATATATAAATACTAAATAGTTGTTCTATACCTAAGTAGTTCACAATATAGTAACTAGATATGTCTCAATTGCTATGTACAAGTACGTAGAGGAATGTTATGAAAGTGGCTACGTGCCTTTGACACGTAAGTTGCACTGGGAAATTAAGTACGACGCTTAAATTCTTAGTCTTCGAGACAACCGTGGATTTCGGCTGCGGAATATGTTTCAAAACTTGAGTAATGAACAAAATACGTCAATTAAAAGCTGCTCTGTTGGCGCATCTCCCTGCAATATCCGTCAGTTATGATATTCGAAAGAAGTAACTAAATATTTGCCGTTCTTTCGAGCGACAACGTAATAAAATCTTATCTTCCAGCAAGAATATTTGTGCGGTGGTTTTTTCGAGGCCTGCTTTCCGTGGAACCAAGATAAGGCATTTTTAGTCGAGTACAAGCATTGGGTTTACAAGTTTAGAGTCACAGCGCTAATGTTAAACTTGTTGCTGAGCAAACGAGGCCGGCAACACGTGGTTACGGTAAATGCCATCCGATGGCGCTTGCAGCCGTACTTTTTAACAAACCTACACAATTAAATAATTACGAGTCAAAATATCGAAACATTTTTATCAATCGTTGAGGTTATTATTAATAAAGATGAATTGAGTGTGAACCAGTCTCAAATGCAAGTAATCTGCGAGAAATAACAAAATGAAATCTACATTCTGTCGCTGTAAAGTTGTTATCGATTGGTATTTTTTGCAAAATCAGTTTACGATTAGTGCTGGGACTCTGACGTAGTATTAAACCAATGGCACAAACCTCTAAATTCTATAAAACAATTAAATTTTGTTCTTTTTCCACTAGCTTGCTAGTCTCCACTAGTGGTAGCTAGCGGTGGGCTAGTGGGGGCTAGTCCCCCTGCTAGTCTTTAGCCCTCAAAGGAAACTGTTATTTGAAAATTTTCATCCAATAATAGGAACAGGAAGTGGATCTGAATAGATCAAAGTAACTTATTGAAAAACTCAACGAAAAGTTGCATCGTGGCTTTGGCAGACCAGCTGGCTGGATCCTATGCTCTATCCAGGTTATTTGAGATCAGCTGGCTGGATCCTATGCTCTATCCAGCTTATATGAGACCAGCTGGCTGGAACCTATGCTCTATCCAGGTTTAAGATCAGCTGGCTGGATCCTATGCTCTATCCAGGTTATTTGATGTCAGCTGACTGGATCCTATAGGGCCTCCATGTTATTTGAGTGGATAAGTGGTATGGAACTAATCGCAGGCCTGCCTGTCTACATCCTCACGACACAACACAACATCGCTTGGTCTTTGAGTCCCCGACCATGTCCCCCGTGTGCCCTGTGAACCGCTTTATGTGCTGATTCGTCGAAGGTCCCTCGATGGCAGGAAGGGGGTCGGAGGGTTCCGAGACCGGGGACCGCCCCCCAGACGTGCTTAAGCTGTCCGTGCCGGTCGGGCTGTTCGTGTTGCGGATGAGTGTTCGTTGTTTCTTGATGTCTGCCAGCGTGCTCCCGCTGTTGATGGTCACAGTCACGTTGATCTCCATCACGTTCCCGTTGTCCGTTATGTAGCCCTTCGTTTTGCTGGGGTAGTCTACAATTAAAACAATCAAAGCAGTCCCATATGATAACCAAGTTTTAAGATCCTTGTGTGCTATGCTTGTGCTTATTGCTATGTCAATTGTGTGCAGTCCCATATGATAACCAAGTTTTAAGATCCTTGTGTGCTATGCTTGTGCTTATTGCTATGTCAATTGTGTGCAGTCCCATATGATAACCAAGTTTGAAGATCCTTGTGTGCTATGCTTGTGCTTATTGCTATGTCAATTGTGTGCAGTCCCATATGATAACCAAGTTTTAAGATCCTTGTGTGCTATGTTTGTGCTTATTGCTATGTCAATTGTGTGCAGTCCCATATGATAACCAAGTTTTAAGATCCTTGTGTGCTATGCTTGTGCTTATTGCTATGTCAATTGTGTGCAGTCCCATATGATAACCAAGTTTGAAGATCCTTGTGTGTTATGTTTGTGCTTATTGCTATGTCAATTGTGTGCAGTCCCATATGATAACTAAGTTTTAAGATCCTTGTGTGCTATGCTTGTGCTTATTGCTATGTCAATTGTGTGCAGTCCCATATGATAACCAAGTTTTAAGATCCTTGTGTGCTATGTTTGTGCTTATTGCTATGTCAATTGTGTGCAGTCCCATATGATAACCAAGTTTTAAGATCCTTGTGTGCTATGTTTGTGCTTATTGCCATGTCAACTGCGGGTGTTGTCTTACCAATAGCGCTGGTTGCCAGATGATTGTGGTTCTCTTCGTCTCTAGCTACGTCGTCGTTGTCCTTGCCCTCGGGAGCTCGTCTCCCGGTCGGGATCGCAACGAACGCATTCTCGGGGCTCACGTCGTTGCCGTCGGTTACTGGGGCGGCGACCTTGGAGTCAGTCTCGTTGTTGCCCATCGCCACAAACACCTCCTTGAATCTGAAACAAAGAAATCGCCGTGTTTTGTTTTATTCTGCCAGAAGCTATTTATTTTACTTTCTTCCATTTTCTCATTTTTGTTACCTACATTTGTTTCTCCCTTTATATTATCAAGTATTCTAACGTTCACCAACCACACCATTGCTTTAAATATCCTGCGTTCTCCTCCTGAGCTTTCATTCTCGTTCATCTCTGACTATCAGTCTTTTCTTGACCATATCATCGGTGGCAAACTAAGCCTGGTTTAAATCCCCATGGCAATCCCCATCCCAGAGTTTGGGATTGTATGGTATTGTATGGTATTGTATGGTATTGTATGGTATGGTATTGTATTGTTTGGTATTGTATGGTATTGTATGGTATGGTATTGTATTGTATGGTATTGTATGGTATGGTATTGTATTGTTTGGTATTGTATTGTATGAAATGGTAATTTTTTAAAATACACTTTTAATCGAGAAACGTTTAAAACAAAATGCCCACTCCCTCAAAATCTTAAGCGGCCGTCAGGCAGGGGGTACAGCTAGTAACAAATAATATTTCAAAACGCATGAAAATAAGACGTGGACTTTTCAGTCGCAAGTGACTAACCTTAATCTGGCCTCCTCGACGGTGTCCTTCTTGGTCGTCAGCGTCTTGTCTCGGATGGAAGTTCGTCTCACGGACTGCGTCCTTGTGTTGGACTGCGTTCGATGCACGCCCTTGCGTTGTTGGTAGTCCTGCTGCCGCCGCGTCTCCTGCTCGGAGCGTAGCTGGACGATGCGTTCTCGCAGTTCTGGGTCCTCGCAGATGTCTGCCGGAGTCTCGTCGTGCTTTGTCTTTGCGTTTAGGTCCGCCCCTTTGTCCACCAACAGCTCCAGCACCTCCAGCTGCACGGCAACAAACACAAAGCATCCAGTTACCACGATGAAGCTACTTGCTATAGAAACCCAGAGCAAGGCACTAACTTTGCAAGCTATTACAGTTTAAAGCCTATAAAAAAAACTACTTACAACTGGGTTTTTGAATGCTAAGTAATTGATCTGTAATGTGCTGGTATAACGAATATGTTTGTATAGCGAATATATTGACCCTGATTATTTTATTTACATGCAGTTAGGATACTTGCAAAGGTAATTATTATAATTTTGTTCTTTTGTTATAGAAAAATTGTCAGGACTGCTTTAACCCTTGATAAAGTAACAGGTACAAGTTACGAAACGTCGGGAAATTTAGTTGTCCTTTACTTAGCATTCAAAACCCAGTTGAAATAGTTTTTGTTAAAACTAGTGCTAAGTTTACATCAAGTAAACATGAGTCTAAAAACCATCATAACGAATATGTTGATTTGTAATGTGTCAAAGTGCTGGGATAACAAGAATATGTTGATTTTTAATGTGTCAAAGTGCTGGGATAACAAGAATATGTTGATTTGTAATGTGTCAAAGTGCTGGGATTACAAGAATATGTTGATTTGTAATGTGTAGAGCCACGATTATATGGTGATGCGCGAAATCGCGAATTGTTCTTATCTCTTGTTATTCTTACAAATGAGTGCGATTCATTGAATTCCCATCTCAAATATGTAAGAAGCTCATCGCGACAAAACGCGAAATTCACGAAAAATCATCCATAACACCGAAATCAACTATTTCCCGCGAAATCATCGCGAAATGAGCCATTTCCCATCCAATTATCTTACATTTCAGATAATCTGTTATTTTTTTCATTTTTATCAAATCATATTTCACGGAAAATAAATAAACAAACCCATTTGTTTTTATGCTAAATTGAGAGATAATGAAGCTATTTCACTATAATATGTGTATTTTGCGAAATAGCCACTTATTTCCATGCAAAAATGTAAAATGTTTATGTTATCTCTATAAACACACATTTCCATGGATTTGTCATATTCAGGTCTGTTTCTCATCAAATGCTGTCAACATTCCTAAGCTTAGGGGGTAGAAGTAGTGGGGCAAAATGTTTGCTGTAGGAAACTATTGCCATTGGTTGGCTGAATCTTCCCCTCCTTGCTATGTGCGCACCAGCACCACATGCATTCAGTCTATATAGAGATTAGCTGGGATTTCAAATTTCAATGGGGTGTAATAAATCTTTGACTTTTGAGGATCAAGCAAAGCAACTCTTTGTGAGTGATGGATATATTTTGATGTGTGGAATCTGGAACATCAGACTTGTCTGGGAGAAAAAAGACAATCTTGTAAAGTATGTTGTTAGTACCAGGCAGTGGGTCTAATTCAAATTCTAATGGACATAAAAATCTCAAACCCCTCATTTGCAGTTCTGACTTAGCAAACTATTTGAGCCCCTGTGAACAGTGTTGATGCAGAGAGGTTTTTTTTAGTCAATAAAACCTTGTGCTAACTGACAAAGGAACAAGAATGAAGGAAGCTACCATTGAAACTTGTTCAATGTTAAGTTTTAACAAGTAGTAGGTGTTGCTCATGCTGCCATACAATGTATTTCATGGTGGCATTTCTGAAAAATTTTTATATGTGCTATTCATTTTGTTCCAAGTCCCTTACAAATACCGATGTTGAGGACCTACACTAAATATTTGCTTTATTGTAATTATTATTGATCACTTCTTTATTAGAGATCCCAGTGCGTGCCCTAAATCTTCATTCCTTTCGAATGTAGATCGCAAAAGCTCTTTTTTTCTATTTAGCTATAAATGCTAAAATTCAAATAATTAGCACTACAATTTCGATAAAACTAATGCTAAAAACACGTACCTTCTTTTTTCGTCACCTATGTCTGAAATCTGCTATAGACATGAAATTCTGTACTTTTTCCATAACACCGCCATAACACCGAAATCCAAAAAGCTTACCACGAAATTATCAAAATCATAACACCATAAAATCTTGGCTCTAGTAATGTGTCAAAGTGCTGGGATAACAAGAATATGTTGATTTGTAATGTGTCAAAGTGCTGGGATAACAATGATTTGTTGATTTGTAATGTGTCAAAGTGCTGGGATAACAAGAATATGTTGATTTGTAATGTGTCAAAGAGCTGGGATAACAAGAATATGTTGATTTGTAATGTGCCAAAGTGCTGGGATAACAAGAATTTGTTGATTTGTAATGTGTCAAAGTGTTGGGATAACAAGAATATGTTGATTTGTAATGTGTCAAAGTGCTGGGATAACGAGTATGTTGATTGGGAAAGTAGAGCGAGAGTACGGAACTTACCGAGCAGTGAGTGGCAGGCCGCGATAGTGGATACTTGTTTGTTAATCTATCGGCTGTTGCCTTTACCACTGGAGATCCCTACCTGTCTTTTACTGTGGGGCAGAGGTGGTGTAGGGGTGGGACAGGGGTGGGGTGGAATGAAAATAGGTTGAAAAAACAAAAAATAAAAAAGGGTGGAAGCAGTTGTGGCATTTCCCTGAGATGAGACTCACGTGACCCCAGCAGGCAGCAGCATGTACAGGCTGCCACTCGTCTCGATCCTTGCAGTTAGTTGCTACTTGCTGCTCCAACAAATACTCGACAACTCTGAGGTAACCGTTGGCAGCCGCCACGTGGAGCTGAAACAAGCGCAGACCTCGTTGAAATCACACGGACATTTGCGATGGCGTAGCGATA
Organism: Protonemura montana; assembly: GCA_947568835.1. Classification (NCBI taxonomy): domain Eukaryota; kingdom Metazoa; phylum Arthropoda; class Insecta; order Plecoptera; family Nemouridae; genus Protonemura; species Protonemura montana. Next base: position 1,708,366 of record OX387608.1, read on the forward strand.
TCTAGGGACGATAAAATGTGAAAAGTGTCATCGTAGGACGCATGAAAGCGGTATATATTTCCCTGGTATAGACACTGAAAAATGCATTTATAAAATATGAAAATTAAAAAAATCTTTAATATGATAGTTTTTGAACTCATGTCTACTTCACCTGACCTTAGCATTGACATGACTGCTTTTACCCTTGATAAAGTAACTAGTACAAGTTAAAAAACGTTGCGAAATTGAGTTGATCTTTACTTAGCATTCAAAACCCAGTTCAAATGGTTTTTGAAAAAAAAACCTTGAATATATCCACAAATATTTAACCGATCTTGCTGAAAATCGCATGGAGTCTAAGTTGCAAACACCGCAACGCCCTCTAAAAGTTCGGTTCAAATCGGAGCAGCTGTTCGGCCGCTAGGGCTCCAAACATGGCATCACGCCACGACATATATGCACTGACCGGTGTTGCCCCCTGGTGGTCGTAAGCCTCGATGTCGACGCCCGCCGCGACCATTGCTTGCATGTCCAGCAGCATGGCGAGCTCGGTCGCGGCGCGTGTGTCGTCTATCAGCTCCTGCGTCACGCCGCGACGCGCCATCTCGCCCTCGATGTGATCCAGCGCAGCTTCGTCTTCACAGATATCGTACGGCATGTTACCGTCTGCGTTCACGGCAAGCAAGTTGGCGCCGCGTCCTGTAGATACCAACGTTAGGTGTCACGTCTTAAACCTGATTTACACAGACCTTCATCAGTTCCTTGATCTCTGATTCATTTGTGGTGTTTAACACCGAACGGTTTACCGTGTTGGAAACACCGGTTCTTGTTAAATCACCGAAGTTAAGCAACACTGTCCTGGGTCAGGTATTGGATGGGTGATCATCATACACATGACCAGTTCTGTTCGGGAGAGAGGTTGGAGGGATGAAAGTTAAGCAACACAGCGCTGGGTCAGGTATTGGATGGGTGATCATCATAAACATGACCAGTTCTGTTTGGGAGAGAGGTTGGAGGGATGAAAGTTAAGCAACACAGCGCTGGGTCAGGTATTGGATGGGTGATCATCATAAACATGACCAGTTCTGTTCGGGAGAGAGGTTGGAGGGATGAAAGTTAAGCAACACTGCGCTGGGTCAGGTATTGGATGGATGACCATCATACACATGACCAGTTCTGTTTGGGAGAGAAGTTGGAGGGATGAAAGTTAGTACACCAACTTCACTCGCCTTGCTTATCAACCTCTCGACAGCATGGATTTGTGGAGGAATCCTTTTGTTCGCGTTGTACCGTCCTTCGGAAGGGACGTTAAGCCGGTGTCCCCTTTGTCTTCGACAGGAGTCGGCTACGTGCTGGCACCAAGTTTCCCCTCCTACCGTCTAGGCTAGGTTAGGTTCATTATCATCCACTCATTCACCGACGCCATTAGACCAGCGCCGCATGGCCAGATGTCAAAACTGTGCGTCGTTAAATACCACAAATAATAATAATAATTAACCAAGTTTAGCCTGACATTGGTGAAATTGTCCCGACATAACCTAGAAACTGCGACTGACGTTCACCTATGAGGTACTTGACGAGATGCAGATGCCCGCAAGTGGCGGCGGCGTGGAGCGGCGTCCACTTCTCGCTGTCCTCGGCGTTGACGTTGGCACCGTATTCTAGCAGCAGCATCATCATCTCCTCGTTGTCGTCGATACAGCACTGGTGCAGCGCAGTGAGTCCGTCTTCGTTGGTAGAATCAGCGCTGACTCCCTTCATCAGCAGCCGACGCACTGCGAAAAACATTCAATGCGGGGTCTGCATTATATAAATCCTCATTCAGGTCACATTTTTAAAAAATACAAAAAAAGCAAAAACTTCAGCTTGCAATATCTTGGTCACTCATGGACCAATTTTTGTATTTTTGGTTTTGTTAGATCGGCAATTGAGTAAGCTACATCTTTTTCATTTACAACTTTCTTGATATCTTCCTTAAATTTTTTAATAATTGAGTTTTTATTAAAAACCTCCCCTACATAGGGGTGGGCTAACCTAACCCTATTCAAAATAGGGGTGAAAAACAATAATGCCCTGGGTTGATTTTTATAAAATTTTGGGTCAATGTTCAGGGAGGTGTCCTGAAGATCTCCTGCAAAACATAGCTTGCTACTATTTTTTTCTAACCTAACCCTAAAACTCCTTCAGACTATTATGGGTAAAGCTAAATTTGGTTTGGTGTTTTTATGAACTTTTGGCCTGAGAGCGTTAAAAAATATCTGCAAATTATGCAAATGTCCGTCAATTTTAATCGATGTAACACATTACCAACCTTTTTTTCAACGAGGGACACATATCCAAAAACACCTGCCACATGTCGATGGCAGGTACATTTGTTCCTGATAATAAAACGTGGTTCGTATATTGGAAAAAATTGCAATTGAAACAATAGTTGACCTGCGTAAGGTTTAAATTACGATAAGTAATCCTGCAAACTTGGACGACAATCTTCTGACAGCTAACATAATTTGTTTTCGAAATTGTCTTCTTGGCCACCTTGGAATTCACAGAGTTTCCACAATGCAGTGACCCACAGCAACAAAGTCACCAAATTTAAAATACAGAGAAAACATAAATTCAAAGAATAAAAGGGTCAATACAAGAAAGATATCCAGCATCCAGTGACCCTGCTTAGGTGCCAAGCATCAGCTGATTGGAGCAACAAAGCAAGGCCTCATTGAGTTGGTGAACGAGTCAAAATTGAAGTCAGGCAATCTATTGTTAGCAACAGGTAGGAGTCCCTAAATCCAAGGTGTTCCTATGATTTCAATGCTCATTTCAGAGTTTTTCAAAAACGTTTTTAACTAATTTTGACCATCAAAGTTGCGAAAACTACCGATGAAAACACTTGCAATATCACGGTCCCTTTGCGAGAACTGAAAATAAGAGAATTGCTGAGAACTGACTCTCAAGATGGCGGCCTTGGCTTCAAAGTCTCTCCATGGCAACCGCTATCGAGGTTACGTGTGATCGATGGTTAGATCGCTCAGGGTTCACCAACATTCTGTCACCGCCTCGTCGTAGTCTGGCAACTGTTACTCAAAGTCAGGGTCAACCAAATAAGTAGGCAGGACTTGGTAAGGTAACTTGATCTAGACATAGCAGAAGCATTCAAGTGGAAAATTAGATAGTCACTGGTTATTCCATGCCTGTTGCACATGGCCAACATTAGTTGGTTGTTAATAAAACTAGATGTTAAGTTTAGCATGCAATTGAAGGTGAGTTGCCCAATAAATTTACCTTCATACTTCCCATTTTGGTAAATTTTCTCAAACAAACTGAAGCTAACATAGCTTATAAATTTAGTCGAAGATTTTTAATTATTTACAGATTTGCTTACTCTCTTTTATTTAGAATGCTATGGGGTCATTCCATGTGTAATCACTCACCTCAAACTTTGACCGACCCAGATTTTGATGAAAATTGGTATACTTGTTAAGTTTGTTGACTTAGGGGCTATTTTTTAATTTTTTTTTTTTTGGTCCAACCGTTCGGATATTACAAGGGGGGGAAGTTGGGGTCATTTTGCCCCCCGCGCGTGTAGTGACCACCCTTTCTACGCAATATCTAGGGTTCTATGGGAGCTACAGAGCTGGGAAAAAAATCATCTGAAAGGTAATTTCATACCCTACCTGAATATGGAAACAAAAATGACGATATGTTAATACGAATTTAATTGTGATTTTACACATCTGCATTTTCCAAAATGACCATATCGCTGATGAGTCATTTTTGATTTGCCTGATTTTTTTTCTATATGTACAGAACATACATATGATCATGTGTTCCAAAAATCAAGATGGGTGTTCTACTACTTTCCAAGAAAAAAAAATGTTTTCTGCAAATTCATTCATAATATAAATTAATATGAACTGAATTTAAGACAACATTCAAGAAAATGATCATTACTTACAATCATAGCTACTATGAAGTACAAATTTGCATATCTTAAGAGAGATGTAGTTTACCTTATTGAGGTACATATTTTATAAGCCCTGCTGTTGCCCTGTTGGTGTCTGTAGCCGACAAAAAGTATGTTCGACCAGTTGCCGTGTTGGGGTCGGCCAGTGTTAAAACATCAGCAAAAGCTACAATTAGTTTGTCTTGTACACTGGGATAAAAATATGATGGAGCTGGTCCATGAGGGTGTAGAAAGTTGACTTGAAGTTCAAGAGACTGTGATGATTTTTCAAGAACACACGCTAGCCACCAGTCTTCGTTGTATGCTACAGTGATGAAACTGCCCACGTCTTTGAACTCAAACTCGGGTATTTCTGCTGCTGTTGCTTCCTCCTCTTCTTCTTCTTCTTCTTCTTCTCCTTCTTCATTTTTCTCAACAATCTTCACAATGTTGATTTCTTCAGAAAGAGAAAAGTGTTTCACATGTAAGGAAGTTAGCGATTTTGGGTAGAACGCATGAAAGCTTCTTGTGCCTACGATAGTTTTTAATTCTTTGAATCGTTCTTTAAGTTTGATGCCATTTGCTGTAATCTCTTCATTGGCTACAAACACAAAATTTACAGTCCACACATTTTCTGTTGCCCACCGGTAAAAGTCTATCGGCGTCATTATTTGGTCGGCATATGGTTTCTGTAAACTTGCCCGTGCTGCATTTCGTTTTACAGTCCCACCAACTCCATCGCATGGTCCTTTACCGTGGGATGTGGCAAAAAAATGCCACTCAGCAGTTAGTTCGAAGTCAACTTCATGATGGCACAAGTTGGAAAAATTCTTCTTATTCTTATATTGGGCTGCCGCTCCATCAGAAAAGTAAATTAAATGGGATACATCCGAAATGTTTTGTTTCAGGTGTCTTATCAGGTGCTTTTGGAAAGTGTGCACAGTAACGGTGTCATGAGTTAGCGAGTCAGAAATGACAACGTAACTTAAATGTTGTATGTCTCGATCTTCAGGCTTAAAGTAACACACAAATGGGTGAAGGGTGCATTGGCTGTTATTCCAATGGTAACCTTGTGCAGCATCCTGGAGCACAAAAGAATAATTCTCAGCGAAGTCGCCCACTACTAAAACTTCCCCTGGTTTAAGGTTGGCTTTCTTCTCCTGCATGAATGCCGCTTGCTGCCGTGCAATAAAATCATGATTTCTTAATAAAATGCATTTTTCAATAAAACAGTCAACAAACTCATCTGTAGGTTTCGTAATTGTCTCTAGGGTACATCTGTCTGTTGACAGCCACTGTTTATAAGTCACAGAGTCTATGAAATTTTCACTGAATGAGATTTCTAGCCATTCACGAAGTTCATCGGTTCCCGGACAATTGCCACACTTTCCTACAAAGCAGTTGAGAAGCGGGGGGTTGCACATGAGGCTGGCAAGGCAGTGTTGGTATGATTTGATGGTACCGTCTGAAAGCAAAGGCAGCTTTGCTCCCAAAGCCATCAACTTAACGTTTTGGTGTATCGTACAGACACAGACAGAATGTGTCCCAGCTGCTCCTGCCAGAACACAATGTTTGGGTCTGAGCTCTGCAAACTTCGAGAATCCAACCTTGATGTCAGGATATTTATCTTTGAAGCTGCGATACACTTCACTTAAGTTGCTTAACACTAGTCTCTTCTGGCGGTGAACTCGATTGTCACCCACTTTAACCGAGACAAAATCTTTTTTACCCGGCATGACACGGCTTACATCATCATTTTCATAAAACTCTTCAATCAGTTGAATGCAATCAGGGGAAAGAGTTTTTCCTGCTTTTTGATTTGCAGATGGCAGTATCCCTTGGGCCTTTACTAGTTGTTTGGTTTTACGTACCAAATGGTTAGATGCATTGAACTCTTGCATTATTCTCTTAATGCTCCAACTTTTTGGAAGCACAGATAAAATTGTTATTTTCTCGCTTCTGGTACTCGTCTTAAACTTTTCTTTCAGTTGTGCTATTATCTCTGACCCATCACGGATGCTGTCCTTGCACTCCTCTGAAGATGTCAAATCTTCTTTGCTGATTTCTTCATTACTGGGAGATACTAGTTCCAATCTCTTCTTTACACCTTGTGTTATTTCGCTGAACTTTCTTTTCGAATAAAACATAGATTTACCCTTTAGTTTGGTGGTATTAATAGGTGACACACCAAATGCAGCTAAAGACTGATTCACGGCATCTGCTTCACAGGGTATGTCCACGAAAGGTAGGTCAAGTTCAGTGGATTTAGTTGGCGTTAGAACAGAAACGGTTGTTAGTTCCTTCAGCCTGAGCGAGAGCAGCTTACGGCAAGTTGAGCATAATTTCTTTCCAGGGATGAGGTCGGCAATCTCCAAGTATTTCGTCCTGGATGCTGCATTAATTTCTCTTAACCCATTAACTTTCACTATTCCACAGTGAGCCTGAAACGGATCGCAGCATAACTTGTGGTGACAGCTATACAGACGAAGGAATTTCTTTTCATGTAAATGACACACGGTCTTCACATTATCACACTTAGTACGCAGAGCTAATGATAACTGCTGGTCACTATTGAAACTTTCAATGCTTTTAATCGCTAGATCTTCGATGGGTCCACATTCTTCTTCAAAGAACAGTCCAATTGAGCACATTATGAATCTCTAAATAAAAGGTGCTTGAGAGCAAATTAGCTTCTATCCTCATCAACATGAGGCCAGAGACTGATTGCTTTAGTCCAGACAAGAAATTACCAAACTTTTTACTTGTAACCTGTTACAACTTGATCCATGATTCAGGAGCATGACAAACAATCTATAGTTGTATTCTAGGGAATACCATTTTAAGATTCTTGTAGATGCAAGTCCAGACAAGAAATGAACAAACTTTTGACTTCTATGAACTGTTTCAACTTGATCCATGATTTACAGGAATATGGCAAACAATCGATTTGTATTGTAGAGAATAACATTTCAAGAACATGCAACTGTGCAAACAAAAATCAACTTTAATATAAAATATATGCCAGTGCTCTGATCACAATAATTGTGATCAAAATGCTGTTCTACTGGCAAAAAGGCACTTTTTTATAGAAAAAATTTTTTTTCTTGGAAAGTGGTAAAACACCCATCTTGATTTTTGGAACACATGATCATATGTATGTTCTGTATATATAGAAAAAAAATCAGGCAAATCAAAAATGACTCATCAGCGATATGGTCATTTTGGAAAATGCAGATGTGTAAAATCACAATTAAATTCGTATTAACATATCGTCATTTTTGTTTCCATATTCAGGTAGGGTATGAAATTACCTTTCAGATGATTTTTTTCCCAGCTCTGTAGCTCCCATAGAACCCTAGATATTGCGTAGAAAGGGTGGTCACTACACGCCCGGGGGGCAAAATGACCCCAACTTCCCCCCCTTGTAATATCCGAACGGTTGGACCAAAAAAAAAAAAAAAAAAAAATAGCCCCTAAGTCAACAAACTTAACAAGTATACCAATTTTCATCAAAATCTGGGTCGGTCAAAGTGAAATTTAATTAAAAGTGAGTGATTACACATGGAATGACCCTATGTTCCAATATTCAGTTGTATTATCATATTAGTTAGAACACTATTACTGTCTTTTAATGGATGCCCAAAACGGGGACTCGAACCCCGATCTCCACCTGTCGTGGGTGTTGCTCTAACCAATTGAGCTACTTGGACATTCAACATTTGTTGACAGGATTTTAGTGCATTTGATGAGAATGACAGATCCCCAAGGAGTAGAACCAAGAGGCTGTGAATACTCACAGTCACTCTAATTCTAGTGACGCTATATCACGTCACAACCTGTCAATCTCAAGCTTAACTTCAATTTGACGTTGGATGCGTTTTATTCTGTGAAATCTGATTTAAATTGCAAACCCTTGCAGTTTAAATAAGATTTCACAGAATAAAACATAATTTACATCATGAAAAAAATGTAACAGCCATGTTCTCAATGTCGGTAAAATGTTTTCTGAAAATGAGTGAATTGGTCCTTGAGCTCTTAAACGCAATCAGCATGAAATCAAATGCACAGCACTGATATTTTGCTGCCAACAATTAGGATTGTTTGAAATCTACTTCAAGTGCATAGATATCACAAAAAAACTTGACTTGAGTTTGCTATTATCTGATAATCTAAGAAAGTAAGGAAGCTGTCTTAAAGAGATAATAAAAGATGTCTATTGTTCCCTTGAAAATCATGACGAGTGTTTGCCGTCTGTCTCCCGGTTGATTGAATAGAATACTGCCAAGCATTGTCTCACTTGTTTAACTCTGTCAGATTCAAATTGTAACCTTGTATGTTCCACAGTCTTGCATTTAAACCAATTAAGATCACGACCCTACCTTCAGCAATGTCATTCCTCGACGCTGCCTCCAACAACATGACACTGTTGCTGAAGAAGATATTCCGCTTGTTGGACTTCTCCTGTTTGTTGCCTCGTTGTCGCTGCCATTCCTTCTCCCGTTGTGTCCACGTCTTCAGCTGTTGTATCCGCCGACGTCTGGCCAAGTGAAGTCTGTCCTGGGTGCTGAGGTGTTCGACGTGGGCCATTTCGGCCACCAGATCCGAGTGTTCCATGTTTCCGTCTGTGAAACAAACTGAGACTGGGTCGGGCTTGGAAAGAAAACAGGATACTGATGTAGGTAAATATGATTAATAGGACACCGTTTCTTATCTGTTGGAGATGTAAAGAATGTGTGACTATTTATAATGATATAAAATGTGTTGGAAATAGATAAACGTCACTGATAACCAATTGATGAATGAGATTTTTGTCTTATCTTTTGTATGACATTCACTGACATAATGTCGTGACGATGATTTAGGCTAGCTAGCATACAGGCGAAAGGTGCTCCATTATTTGTATTTGTTTTATTTAAATTACCTTTCGATGTTTGACGTCGTCTTCGCCGTGTCAAACGATGAGGGAAGTAATCATCGTCTGGACGATTACGTCGTTTTGTTAATCCATTTCCAGGCTGGTTAAACGAAAGGGCATAATTAAAATGAGGCTAACAACAAATAAGAACCGACGACCCTGTTCTCGAGTTCACTGGAGGCCTAATTACATTTACCTGTTGTTACCTGGAATTCGAGAACCAGTTTGCCCAACGAGCATCCGTATGGAAACGTCAGACTCGATCAGCTGATCGCGCTTTGTCCTCGTTCGAACATGACAGTTTGCGACACGTGGTTCTCAGTTTATTCAATTTCTTTTTGATTCTAAAACGTAGACTGATATCAACTTAATAATTCTAGATCTAGAATGATTAGGATTCCTCAAAATACTGCAGTTTACGCGATATTTGCTGGAACATGTGCAGCATCAGGAAGTTTATTTGGGAAGTTGTCAGGAATGTCAGATGACAGTGCAACACAAATTATATTTTTTCTGATAATGATTGTTTCTAATGCGGCTGTTTGGACTTTTTTTGTGAAAGCCTTGCAATATTCTAAGTCATCGTTAACTGCAACAGTGATCAGCGCAGCGACAAATTACTTTCTCTCTGTATGTTTCACATAGTGCCTACCTTCCAACACCTATATTCTTGTTTAAGGATGTTTGTTGGTCCCCAGGGTAATTTAGCTAATGTATTTTTACAGGCTTTACTAGGGTTTGCGGTGTTCCGAGAAGTAACGTCCATGTTGTGGTGGACTGGAACAACTCTGGTGCTTATCGGTCTCGTCCTCATCACTAGAGCCCAACAAAACGACGAAAAACCTCACAATACATGACAATTGTCCAAATATATGCCACCCTTTCAATTTTCTACTGTTTCATTATTTATAAGGCTCATTAAACAAATCCATTGTTTTGAAAACTGTATTATCTAGACTGTATTTTAGAACTTTTTAAATAAAAAAGTGTTCCAAGCCAGCAAAATGTCTACTGCACTCAAACTTGAAGAGATTGGAAATGTTGTTATAGGGTTTATGTTAATTTGTAAGTAACCTGTCTTAAATTGAAGCATGATTGTTTCAAGTTATATCAGTGACAGTTGAATCACTCAACAGTTCAAAGACTCGAATACTTTGCACATCATGTAGTGCTCTATTTAAATTAAGAGATATTCATAACTAAAGCAAAATTGAAACTAGTGTTTCATGCTTATTTTCATTCCATGCCACGTATGGCCTAACAGTCGTAGGAAAACTCGGTGTCAGTCAAACAGAACACACTTTAAACTATTACAAGGTCAAGAAAGAGGAAATCATGTAGAAAACTATTTACCAGGGAAAAAATAATGACAATACCAGCCAAATATATTTTAGAATTGATTCTCTTTATAGTTGAACAATAATCAAACATTTTTAAACATTCTGACATGCATAGCCACACGACTTGGAATAAGGAAACGTAATGTTTACCTTACCACAGACAAATTCTGTGGTAAGGTATACATTATGTTAATTGGATTACATTGATGACAGATAGAAAAATATTCAAATCAGCTTTTAAGTACGCACTATTAGCAAAGGACTTTTATAAGATGGGAGAATTCTTTGACATGCATGTAAGTGATTGGAATTAGAGCCTGTAATCAATTCTTCAGATTTTATTAGTTATTAATTATAAAATATATGTTATTGAATGTTTATTTAAATTTATTGATATTTTATCTTTTTGAGAAATGATCTTAGGAAGACATAGATTTTATTATTATTATATTACTCGACGAGCCCAGATCATTGGCTGTATCAGTATCTATATGTGATCCAAGAGTAGGTAAATGAAACAAACGTCAAACATGCAGAAGTTAAATGCAAAAGTTAAATGCAAAAGTTGCGCTCAGGACTTGTGAAGTATAAACAATTCAAGTTACATTGAGTTGAAACAACCAACACATTGCAAATCACATCCAATCAATTTATCCCCGGTCCACTGCTCTTCTACCCTATGCATAAAATATCACAAAAACTACAAAATAACAACCGTGTGGCATGTGCAATAAATTGATCGTACAGTCATCCAGCAGCTTCAAAACGGGGATGCTAAATAATGAATGGTGTGTGACATATTATTTCCTATCTGCATGTAGAAATGTTTATGTTCGTCACGCGAACATTGCGAATCTTGTCAATTATTCACCAGTCCTGACAGCTGCCTGACACTTAAAAAAGGGAGTGGGCCTTTCGGCGATAATAACAAACGCAACACACTGTTCGATCGACGCACGCGGTGGAATCGACAAGGCATTGCGTACTGTCGAGGGAAACTCACCCTTGTGGGTCTTTGCTTGTGGGCGTTTTGAAAGGTGAAGATAGCTTCTCTAGCTGGCTGTGAACGACTTTTTGAAACAAATTTTAGGCCCAGTTCTGCTTTAACCCTATCGTGGTGGGAATACGGTATCTCACTTTTGAAATCGCCGTTAAACGTTTTTTAGAGAAATATTTTCGACAATTGAAAGGCATGATTGAAAAGCTTTGTGTTTACGAATTGCTTTGCGGCACAGGAATGCGTGATTTCGTGTGATATTCTGATGAAAATAATAATAATATTATCAAATCAGGATTTTGACGGTTGATTCGAGTTCCAAATTCGTTTCTTTTTGCTGCTCAATCGTTCAGAGTCGTCGTCTTCATATTCAAGGTAAGCTATGTTTTGTAAAAGTAGGAAACACGCTTGCCACAGAGCTAAATCTAGGTTTTGTTTTAAAACATCCGGGGATATTTTTTACTGTAGATTGACTATCAATTAGGATTTCAATGACCCTCGAGTAATGGAGAAATAACTTGAATGAAATCTTCTTGATGACGAGATCAAGAATAAGATGTGGACGTTGGCGAGGATACTCTGGGGAGGGATTAGCTTACTGTACCATACCAGTCCAGAGACTGCGTAACCTTCAGAGCATCAGTGGGAAGTATATATGTTCAACTACAGAGCATCAGTGGGAAGTATATATGTTCAACTACAGAGCATCAGTGGGAGGTATATATGTTCAACTACAGAGCATCAGTGGGAAGTATATATGTTCAACTACAGATCATCAGTGGGAAGTATATATGTTCAACTACAGAGCATCAGTGGGAAGTATATATGTTCAACTACAGAGCATCAGTGGGAAGTATATATGTTCAACTACAGAGCATCAGTGGGAAGTATATATGTTCAACTACAGATCATCAGTGGGAAGTATATATGTTCAACTACAGAGCATCAGTGGGAAGTATATATGTTCAACTACAGAGCATCAGTGGGAAGTATATATGTTCAACTACAGAGCATCAGTGGGAAGTATATATGTTCAACTACAGAGCATCAGTGGGAAGTATATATGTTCAACTACAGAGCATCAGTGGGAAGTATATATGTTCAACTATAGGGCATCAGTGGGAAGTATATATGTTCAACTACAGAGCATCAGTGGGAAGGATATATGTTCAACTACAGAGCATCAGTGGGAAGTATATATGTTCAACTACAGAGCATCAGTGGGAAGTATATATGTTCAACTACAGAGCATCAGTGGGAAGTATATATGTTCAACTACATAGCATCAGTGGGAAGTATATATGTTCAACTACAGAGCATCAGTGGGTAGTATATATGTTCAACTACAGAGCATCAGTGGGAAGTATATATGTTCAACTACAGAGCATCAGTGGGAAGTATATATGTTCAACTACATAGCATCAGTGGGAAGTATATATGTTCAACTACAGAGCATCAGTGGGAAGTATATATGTTCAACTACAGAGCATCAGTGGGAAGTATATATGTTCAACATTATCTTTTATCATTTTCACAGTAAAAACAGACTATTATTCTTGCAAACAAAATTGAATCACGAAAGATCATTCAACCTAACCAACATACATCTCTATGTCCGAATCATTCCACCCTAACCCGCATATCCCTTACCAACATACATCTCTATACCCGAATCACAGGCAGCAGTTCGGTAGACATCGTGCCGACGCCAGCCCTGCGCAACCGAGAGCGTCGCGACGCTACCGACGTCGCTCCAGTCGCGACGTGACGTCGTCAACGCGCGGATGGCCAGCTCATCGCGTCACAGCCATGGGGAATGGCATGAACAAGGTAAGGATGCGACGCATGACGCCATCCTATGAGCGCTTTGAAGGGACACTGGTCTTCACTTAGCACGGGTTTTAATGTTAGGGATATAGTCAAGGGTTGACCTTGCAGTAGGGCGCCCCTGACCTGGGGAAGAAGTCCCAAATTGGGGGACGAGGCGGGACGAGGGGGTCAGCTCGGCGCGGGTCGAGGGTTCGGATCGAAGCCCAGTGCGCGAGGATCTCAGGGGCACCGATTTGAGTCAAGTTCTTTTGTTGAAGTATCAACGATAAAGTGGTCTAATGTAAGCCGTGAAAACTGAGCAGGTTTCGGGAAAACTATTAAAAAATTCGAATAGCAATGCAGTATGAAAATTTGTGCATCTGTAATTTCTAGCTATGATAGATCTCAGCGTGGTCAACATATTTGCTAAACACCGTTACGTTTTGTTTCGTTTTTTGGCGTTTATTAACTTCGAAAAAAAATGGTTGTAAAAAATAAAAAATAATACACTTTTTATTTAAGTGTTTTCAAAGCGTTGATGGTCGCGTGATTTTGATGTCTACTGAAGATTTGATTAAAGTCAGTCCAGTGGCGCACGAACACACGCTCACACATGACTGAATTTATTTATTATTTATTTATAAAGTTATTATTTATTGAATTATTTTTAAAATTTACCAATGTGAATTTTCCAATTTGACCAAAATCTTGCATTCTAGCTGAAGTGTTTGTTGAAACTGTTGCCGTGACGACTTCCAATCACATGCAGTGAAATTAAAATGTTTCTGTGAGCTAGAGATCCAACTTATAGTTGAAAATTTTGTTGAAACTGTTGCCATGACGACTTCCAATCACATGCAGTGAAATTCAGATGTTTCTGTGAGCTAGAGATCCAACTTATAGTTCAACATTTTGTTGAAACTGTTGCTATGACGACTTCCAATCACATGCAGTGAAATTCAGATGTTTCTGTGAGCTAGAGATCCAACTTATAGTTGAACATTTTGTTGAAACAGTTCCCATGACGACTTCCAATCACATGCACTGAAATTCAGATGTTTCTGTGAGCTAGAGATCCAACTTATAGTTGAACATTTTGTTGAAACTGTTGCCATGACGACTTCCAATCACATGCAGTGAAATTCAGATGTTTCTGTGAGCTAGAGATCCAACTTATAGTTCAACATTTTGTTGAAACTGTTGCTATGACGACTTCCAATCACATGCAGTGAAATTCAGATGTTTCTGCGAGCTAGAGATCCAACTTAAAGTTGAACATTTTGTTGAAACTGTTGCAATGACGACTTCCAATCACATGCAGTGAAATTCAGATGTTTCTGTGAGCTAGAGATCCAACTTATAGTTGAACATTTTGTTGAAACTGTTGCCATGACGAATTCCAATCACATGCAGTGAAATTCAGATGTTTCTGTGAGCTAGAGATCCAACTTATAGCTGAACATTTTGGTAAAACCTGACCTAAATAGATGACCAATTAGCATGGTTAGGTTGGGTGCGGGCTAACCCAAAAACTGCGTTTGAATAAACCTTCACCATTGATAAAGTAACAGGCACAAGCTACCAAACGTTGGGGAAATTTAATGTTAGATGAAATCTTACTTAAATTGCAAACGCTTGCAACGCGCGTTTTTTTAAATTATTATGTACACTATAACCTCTCTAAAATTGATGCCCAAACGGGGACTCGAACCCCGATCTCCACCTGTCACGGGTGTTGCTCTAACCAATTGAGCTACTTGGACCCCGATCTCCACCTGTCGCGGGTGTTGCTCTAACCAATTGAGCTACTAGGACACTGGCTTTTTGAGACGATTTTATTGTATTTTAGGCATCATTTTTTGAGACGGTTTTAGTGTTCCTAATAATTAAACTAGCTGCTATTAACTTAGCATTCATAAATCAGTTTCAACCATAATATATGGGATTTTGTTTTCTAAATAATTTTAGATGCGTTTGATTTGAATCTGAGTCCAAGAAATGCATGTGTGGAGATAAAGGAAGAGTTTTATACCAGAAGGCTTATTTTAAGTTGCTCAAGTCTTAGCAAGGATAAACAATACCGAACGGGTTGGCGTGAGATCACCGAAGTTAAGCAGCACTGCGCTGGGTCAGGTATTGAATGGGTGACCATCATACACATGACCAGTTCTGTTCAGAAGAGAGGTTGGA
This sequence comes from Protonemura montana, assembly GCA_947568835.1. Classification (NCBI taxonomy): domain Eukaryota; kingdom Metazoa; phylum Arthropoda; class Insecta; order Plecoptera; family Nemouridae; genus Protonemura; species Protonemura montana. The sequence goes on from OX387608.1 coordinate 1,723,536, forward strand.
GGGATGAAAGTTAAGCAACACTGCGCTGAGTCATGTATTGGATGGGTGACCATCATACACATGACCAGTTCTGTTTGGGAGAGAGGTTGGAGGGATGAAAGTTAAGCAACACTGCGCTGAGTCAGGTATTGGATGGATGACCATCATACACATGACCAGTTCTGTTTGGGAGAGAGGTTGGAGGGATGTAAGTTAAGCAACACTGCGCTGAGTCAGGTATTGGATGGATGACCATCATACACATGACCAGTTCTGTTTGGGAGAGAGGTTGGAGGGATGAAAGTTAGTACAACAACTTCACTTGCCTTGCTTATCAACCTCTCGACAGCATGGATTTGTGGAGGAATCCTGTTGTTCGCGTTGTACCGTCCTTCGGAAGGGACGTTAAGCCGGTGGTCCCCTTGGTCTTCGACAGGAGTAGGCTACGTGCCGGTACCAGGTTTTGCCTCCTCCCTTCTAGGCTATGTTAGGTTCATCATCATCCACTCATTCACCGACGCCATTAGACCAGTGCCGCAGGGCCTGTTGTCAAAACAGTGCGTCGTTAAACACCACAAATGAATGAATGAAATGAACTGCAAGTTACTTGATGCAATTGCAATGCAATGACGTCACGTCATGCAATTGCAAAGTAATGACGTCACATCGTGCAATTATTCGGCTGATTGCGCAGCGCAATGACGTGTGTCATTATCATGATTGCTTTGTACGATGACTGCATTATGACGTCATTGTTTGGAAACAAAGCCTCGTTCAGTTGAGTTGTAGTTGAGCGTGGTTTTGTTTGTCATGGGGTTGGTACCTCTCATGTTTTCTAAAAGATTTTTCAAGTTTTCTAAAGTAAACATTTGGTCCTGGGAACTTTATTTGTGTTTCAGACTCTTAATGTGTCCGGATTTTATTTATGCAAACTTTGATAAGATTTTACCAAAGTTCGCGGCCAGGGCTTGTTTTAAGGGATTTTGAGAAATTTTTGAGAAATTTTTGAGGGCATTTTGAGAGCATTTTGAGAGCTTTTTAAGGGCATTTTGAAGGCATTTTGAGGGCATTTTTAGAGCTTTTTAAGGGCATTTTGAGGGAATTTTTAGAGCGTTTTCAGGGCATTTTGAGGGCATTTTGAGAGCATTTTCAGTGAATTTTGAGGGCATTTTGAGAGCATTTTGAGAGCATTTTGAGAGCTTTTTGAGGGTATTTTGAGGGCATTTTAAGGCATTTTTGAAGGCATTTTGAGAGCTTCTTAAGGGCATTTTGAGGGCATTTTGAGGTAATTTTGAGAGCATTTTAAGGGGATTGTCGGGAGAAGATGGAGTCATTTTAAGGGGATTGTCGGGAGAAGATGGAGTCATTTTAAGGGTAAATGTAACGGAATTTGTGAGGTGATTTTAGTGACATTTGCGATCAGGACATTTGAGAGGTAAAGCAATGAAAACGTCCCGTGTACAGGAACAAGTGCAGGCCAACAATCCACTGAATGCATTAGAGAAATGTCAGATTAGAATATCTTCATGTCGCGTTACATTCGGCTGAATTTTAGCGTCAAGGTCGCTGTAATTTTACTCGAGCAATTAGTAAGTTGTTAGAAAGTCACGAGGCTAAAACTAGAAACTAATTAGGCTTTGTTGCCTAGCAACCATCAAGTAGGCAGTGGATCGTGAACAATTATTCAGTAATTTGTTATTTACGTAAATATGGGCAAAATAATGCACACATTTCAAGATTGAGATCGATGCCCAAACGCGGACTCGAACCCCGAACCTGTCGCGGGTGTTACTCTAACCAATTGAGGACCCCAATCTCCACCTGTCGCGGGTGTTGCTCTAACCAATTGAGCTACTTGGACCCCGATCTCCACCTGTCGCGGGTGTTGCTCTAACCAATTGAGCTACTTGGACCCCGATCTCCACCTGTCGCGGGTGTTACTCTAACCAATTGAGCTACTTGGACCCCGATCTCCACCTGTCGCAGGTGTTGCTTTAACCCATTGAGCTACTTGGACCCCGATCTCCACCTGTCGCGGGTGTTGCTCTAACCAATTGAGCTATTTAGACCCCGATCTCCACCTGTCGCGGGTGTTGCTCTAACCAATTGAGCTACTTGGACCCCGATCTCCACCTGTCGCGGGTGTTGCTCTAACCAATTGAGCTACTTGGACCCCGATCTCCACCTGTCGCGGGTGTTGCTCTAACCAATTGAGCTACTTGAACCCCGATCTCCACCTGTCCCGGGTGTTGCTCTAACCAATTGAGCTACTTGGACCCCGATCTCCACCTGTCACGGGTGTTACTCTAACCAATTGAGCTACTTGGACCCCGATCTCCACCTGTCACGGGTGTTGCTCTAACCAATTGAGCTACTTGGACCCCGATCTCCACCTGTCGCGGGTGTTGCTCTAACCAATTGAGCTACTTGGACCCCGATCTCCACCTGTCACGGGTGTTGCTCTAACCAATTGAGCTACTTGGACCCCGATCTCCACCTGTCGCGGGTGTTGCTCTAACCAATTGAGCTACTTGGACCCCGATCTCCACCTGTCACAGGTGTTGCTCTAACCAATTGAGCTACTATTTTGATGGGACTTCAGGGAAATTAGTTTCTATCGACAGAATGTGACCCTGTTCATGACCGGCGTTGATTGGATTACCACGTCATCAAATTTTAAAATTAATTAAACGCATCCTACTTTCCTGTGACCTGCACTAATTAACGACGTCATTATTTCGTTTGTCAATTGATATTTATCAGCAAAGTGTGATGTTGCCTAGCAACACAGAGACGAGTTGGATCATAAACTAAACCAGAGTCAAGCGCTGATCGCTGTTTTGCCAGCAACATTAGAAAGTAACGTTGGGTAATTAGTTTAATTACTCGCTGTACTCACCTTCACTGAGTGTGCAATGAGAGTTACTGTCTTATTGCTGGCTTTTAAATCAAGATTCGATTAAAATAATTGCAAGGACAAAAGTTTTTCGGATAATTATATGACAATGAGAAGAGAAAGTCTGCAAGAAAAGGAAGAGAGAAGAAGTTTTAAAGTTGTGAACAAATATACATGACATTAAATAATTACTTGGATAGGAAAATAATGAAGTTTAAAAATATAATTAGAGTCGTAGCGCTAGTGTAAAACGTGCTGCTGAGCAAACGAGGCCGGCAACACGTGGTAACAGTAGGTGCCACCCGATGGCGCTTGCTGCTGAGCAAACGAGGCCGGCAACACGTGGTAACGGTAGGTGCCGCCTGATGGCGCTTGCTGATGAGCAAACGAGGCCGGCAACACGTTGTAACGGTAGGTGCCACCAGATGGCGCTTGCTGCTGAGCAAACGAGGCCGGCAACACGTGGTAACGGTAGGTGCCACCCGATGGCGCTTGCTGCTGAGCAAACGAGGCCGGCAACACGTGGTAACAGTAGGTGCCACCCGATGGCGCTTGCTGCTGAGCAAACGAGGCTGGCAACACGTGGTAACGGTAGGTGCCACCAGATGGCGCTTGCTGCTGAGCAAACGAGACCGGCAACACGTGGTAACGGTAGGTGCCACCCGATGGCGCTTGCTGCTGAGAAAACGAGGCCGGCAACACGTGGTAACGGTAGGTGCCACCCGATGGCGCTTGCTGCTGAGCAAACGAGGCCGGCAACACGTGGTAACGGTAGGTGCCACCCGATGGCGCTTGCTGCTGAGCAAACGAGGCTGGCAACACGTGGTAACAGTAGGTGCCACCAGATGGCGCTTGCTGCTGAGCAAACGAGGCCGGCAACACGTGGTAACGGTAGGTGCCACCAGATGGCGCTAGCAGCTGTCTTAAAAAAAACTTTACAATTAAATAATTACGACTCAAAATATCGCGATACATGTTTATCAATCGTTGAGGTAAGCATTAATAAAGATTAATTGAGTGTAAACCAGTCTCAAATGCGAGTAATCTGCGAGAAATAACGAAATGTAATTTCTTAACACTGGAAGCGACGGTGGCTCCACCTGGCTGCATCATAGATTTTGTCAAAATTTTCTCAAATCAAATAAAATTGAAGTCAGGCAATCCATTGTTAGCAACAGGTAGGAATCTCTAAATCCCAGGTGTCCCTATGATTTCAATGCTAATTTCAGAGTTTTTGAAACATACTTTCAACCAATTTTGACCATTAAAGCGGTGAAAACCACAAAAACTACCAATAAAAACACTTGTAATAGCACGGTCTCTTTGAGAGAAGTGAAAATCAGGGACTCTCAAGATGGCGGCCGTGGCTTCAAAGTATCTCCATGGCAACCGCTATCCAGGCTAGGAAATAAATTGACAAGAAATGGAAGTCTGAATCTCTTCGAAACACGAAACGTAAATCCAGCGTCAACTCCCCGAGGACCGACAGTAACTTGATAAACTATTTGACAGTTCTCCTGGGGGAGATGAAGGGAGATGAAGGGGGAGGGGAGGGGGAGGATCCCCTGCTGGCTCCAGCACACACTATTGGCAACCACTATAGACCTGTGGAGCGTTGGAACCAACATAACCTAACAAAACAAGACGTTCAATATTCAGGGACATCCGTCTTTAACGTAAACAAATTACTCGTGGCAAGAAGAAATCTGCCATCTGGTATCAAGTTGATGCAATGTTATTATAACTAGCCCAGTTCACTCCCAGTAACGAATTTATTTATCTGTGGTGTTTAACGACGCACTGTTTTGACATCTGGCCATGCGGCACTGGTCTAATGGCGTCGGTGAATGAGAGGATGATGAACCTAACCTATCCTTGAAAGAAGGAGGGGAAACCCGTTGCCGGCACGTAGCCTACTACTGTCGAAGACCAAGGGGACCACCGGCTTAACGTCCCTTCCGAAGGACGGTACAACGCGAACAACAGGATTCCTCCACAAATCCATGCTGTCGAGAGGTTGATAAGCAAGGCGAGTGAAGTTGCTGTACTAACTTTCATCCCTCCAACCTCTCTCCCAAACAGAACTGGTCATGTGTATGATGGTCACCCATCCAATACCTGACTCAGCGCCGTGTTGCTTAACTTTCATCCCTCCAACCTCTCTCCCGAACAGAACTGGTCATGTGTATGATGGTCACCCATTCAATACCTGACTCAGCGCAGTGTTGCTTAACTTTCATCCCTCCAACCTCTCTCCCGAACAGAACTGGTCATGTTCATGATGGTCACCCACCCAATACCTGACTCAGCGCAGTGTTGCTTAACTTCGGCGATCTCATGAGAACGAATGTTTCCAACACGCCAAACCGTTCTGTCCCATTAACGAGGAGCGAGAGACAATGTTCCCCAAACCCCGGACCACTAGCGCTCCACACGGGACAAATTACACTCTTCCTAATGACAGGAAGCATTTCCCTTGAAAGAAAGTCGACTAACTTTCCTCGAGCACCGCCTTCCTGTATCGTTCCCTCATTCTCTGGTCCCAAGTCAAACAGGAAGCGAATAGGAAGTCGTGTTCCTTGAAATGGATTCTGAGCGCTCCATGGCTGAGCAGTGAAATGATTTACTATTCTGCGTTTTCTGTTTCTTTAATGCTTTTATGCGAGGAAGTATTCGTTGCCAACTTTTTTGAAGAAAAAATATGTCAAGCGTCGGAGGTATAATGGTATCCATGGAGATGCTAAGATACTGAACGGTTTGTCATGTTAGAAACACTAGTGCTAGTGATACCACTAAGTTAAGCAAGACTGTGCTGGGTCAGGTATTGGATGGGTGACCATTATACACATGGCCAGTTCTGTTCGGGAGAGAGGTTGGAGGGATGAAAGTTAAGCAACACTGCGCTGGATCAGGTATTGAATGGGTGACCATCATACACATGACCAGTTCTGTTCGGGAGAGAGGTTGGAGGGATACAAGTTAAGCAACACTGCGCTGAGTCAGGTATTGGATGGGTGACCATCATACACATGACCAGCTCTGTTCGGGAGAGAGGTTGGAGGGATGAAAGTTAGTACAGCAACTTCACTCGCCTTGCTTATCAACCTCTCGACAGCATGGATTTGTGGAGGAATCCTGTTGTTCGCGTTATACCGTCCTTCGGAAGGGACGTTAAGCCGGTGGTCCCCTTGCTCTTCAACAGGAGTAGGCTACGTGCCGGCACCAGGTTTCCCCTCCTCCCTTCTAGACTAGGTTAGGTTCATCATCATTCACTCATTCACCGACGCCATTAGACCAGTGCCGCATGACCAGATGTCAAAACAGTGCGTCGTTAAACACAACTAATCAATCAAAACAAGTCTATGCGGATGAAAACACTTTCCCTGCTAACATGCTTTAAATTTATTTTGTGGTTTGGGTGGGTGCAATAAGGTGGGTGGGTTTGGGTGGGTATCGACCCTACAAGGTTCGTGATCGACCTCCCCCCCCCCCCCCCCCCCCCGAGGCTGGCTTCGTGTGGTCATATCGTGCCGACACCGGGTTCGACTCCCCAATGCGGCACGGAGCCGAATTTAACTTTTGGCAGTTTGTGACGGTGTGATGAGGAGGGGGGGGGGGGGGGGGGGGTGACACGTGAGGAAGTTGGCACATCCCGTCCCTTGGGATTTTTATTTCAGTTCAAATAGTTTTTTTTACATTTTCCAAGTTTTTGGGGTAAAATAAGAAACGTGTATTTTTTAATAAAATGAATGCTTAATTTGTGATGGGTGTCTTGGATACACATTTGAATTGTTTTTACAGTTTTATTTCCACTTAAGATTGGATATGCTTTTTTAGTTTTTTAAGAATCATCAACGCAAAGGGAAAAAGTAGACAAGATTTTCAAACAAAAAAATCTACCCTCGTTTATTAAAATTCCTATAATTTGGACATCATTTGGACATGCAATGAGGTTTGTATTGTGTTCCGGGCTCCTCGATTGTCTCAGAAAACAAGCGTCATCTCAACAAACCCAAATACAGTCCACCAAATAACAGGACCATTCTTTAAAAGACAAAGAAGTGACCCGAAAACATTTTCAAATTTCATTATCGCGTCTAACGGGGGCGCTCGATGTCTCCCATTAGAAGCACGACGTGGTCGAGTTATTTCATCGTGGAATTCAATTTGGGGCAACGACACGCACCCTTTTCACTGCCAGCTCGTCGCTCTGCGCTGTCCGCTTTGCCATTCGATCAAATTATAAAGATTCAGGAGCAACATTCTCCTGGCGAAGAAAGGAATTGCTGAACTGAAATTACTCCCAAGATGAAAGTATCTGTGAGTTCTTGGGAAATGTTGGTTTGCTGCGATGAAATCGACTTGACCACTTTCTTTCAACAGACCAAGCAAGTTGCTTTTTTCATTTTCATAATCAAATTACAAGAGTCAACAATTTCTAGCAACTTCTATCAAATCAGCGCTGCCAGCGTCGGCTCATATTGATTTATTCACCACGAGTCTCGGTCTGAATTATGATCCGCGAAGCATATAAAAGTAAACGATAACATGTTTTTGTTGAGAGATATTTTGACCGTTAAAACCGTTACTTCGAGTGTGTTCAAATTGTGCCCAAACATTTTCCAGTCCAATGAGTCAACCCACTTCCGTCGCATCAATAACTCTGACTGTCACTGGGACACGACACTATATGATTCGGAAACCAACCGTTTGTTGACAGCGTGCTTTATCGAACATCTAGTGCATGCCACTTTTATATATTAAATGCTGTCAAATATTGATATTTTATTGACTAAACATTTATTTCGTTGGAAAGTCCCGCCATTATGGCGCAGGGGTCGTTCACTTATTTCCTTATCGCATAAACAACCGAGCGTTACCATAGCAACCAGTCATGGCCGCCAAATATTTCCTGATTCTTATATAAATACCAGTTTTGAAGTTGATTACTTTAAGTTTTGTGTTATTTTGTACTCATATATAACATCAAAACAATGTATTTTAACGGTAAGCTAAATTCTAATGTTTGGTCAGCCTACAAAATAAACAATTGCTGTTTAAAATCCTGGCAAATCACACAAATCCTTTTATATGTCAGCTAAAAGCTTGTTAGCTCAGAGCGATTTACTGTCAATATCACAGTGCGTCTGTCTCCCTATTAATTCACGGCCACAGAGAGTTCAGCGTAGTCAGCTGTTCTAGCGGGCGGCTGCGAGCGCCTCGGCTCGGTGGGTCGTGGGATCGATACCAGCTCGCACGCCAGGAAACTTTGGCACAATGGCCCGACGCTGCCGACGCTGCCGACGCCGACGTTACATGTATTGGTAGAGAGAATTGGGTTTTGTTTCTAACGGGCTTTACTCTCCTCGTTTTCTTGGGGAAGCCTTCAGAAAGAAGTATATACCATTTTACCGTTAAATTATAAAATCTATTTGTATTTTGTCACTGAACAAAGCAAACCAAGTTCAGCATAGAGGTCGCTATTCTCTAAGCAAGTTAGCTCCTGATTAGGAACTGGTTTTAGATCCATTAGTACCACGTGACCTGCCAAGCACCTTCTAGCCTAGCAATGTCGGCAATTTTCGGGAATTGGTTTACAGATAAATGAATTTTTTATGATGCATACGATTACCTGCGATAACCTGCAACAACCTGTGATTTCAATGCTAATTTGAGAGTTTTTCGACAACCAATCAAACCAATTTTGACCATTAAAGCGGTGAAAACCACGAAAACTACCGATGAAGACACTTGAAATAGCACGGTCTCTTTGCGAAAACTAAAACTGAGAGACTCTCAAGATGGCGGCCTTGGCTTCAAAGTATCTCCATGGCAACCGCTATCCAGGTGACTTGAGATCAGTGAAGTGTAACAAAGTTGGCCAGCGACAGCAACATTTCTAAAAAGAAACCCGCAGGGAGAAGATACCAATTTCCCGGAGACATCTGCCAAGCTGGTCTCGCCCCACCCCTATTCGGACTCCAATCTCGCCAGACCTGTCATCTGCCCCCCCCCCCCCCCCCCCTCATCCTGTAAGACGTCAGAACTCCCCCGTGTGCCTACAATCTTTGTACAGAGATTCCAAGTACTTTCCAATCCGTGAATCTGACCTGACGTCTGCTGCAGCTCTTACCTTATTTATCCCTCGAGGACCGTCAGTCGCGTAGGTCTGGAGCCAGGTCTGGAGCAAAGATCCTCCAATATGACGGGACTCAGAATGCTTGGCTCAGTTCTTGTAGAGTGAATTAGTCAGCCATGCCGCTATACGACCTGGATTGATTGATTTGCAGTGTTTGGCATAGCACTGTTTTGATAACTGGCCGTGTGGCACTGGTCTAATGGCGTCGGTGAATGAGTGGGTGATAATAATCTAACTTAGCTTAAAAGGAGGGAGGGGAAACCCTGTGCCGGCACGTAGCATACTCCTGTCGAAGACCAAGGGGACCACAGGCTTAACGTCCCTTCCGAAGGACGGTACAACGCGAACAACAGAATTCCTCTACAAATCCATGCTGTCGAGAGGTTGATAAGCAAGGCGAGTGAAGTTGCTGTACTAACTTTCATCACTCCAACCTCTCTCCCGAACAGAACTGATCATGTGTATGATGGTCACCCATCCAATACTTGACCCAGCGCAGTGTTGCTTAACTTTCATCCCTCCAACCTCTCTCCCGAACCGAACTGGTCATGTGTATGATGGTCACCCATCCAATACTTGACCCAGCGCAGTGTTGCTTAACTTTCATCCCTCCAACCTCTCTCCCGAACCGAACTGGTCATGTGTATGATGGTCACCCATCCAATACATGACTCAGCGCAGTGTTGCTTAACTCCGGCTGCATGCGCACCAAAACAATTACGCGCCGGGCAATTAGCACGCAGTTGGCACGACGCCCTGGTTGGCGTCGCGATGGCAAAAAACGACGCCAACGCGAACGTCAAGGCCTAACAGGCGTCGGGCGTCGAGCAACTTCTTGGCACACGCAGGTCCATTGGGTTCTAATGATGGCTTATCTAGACTCATGGGACCTGACAATGTGTTCTCATCAGACTTGGATATCTGATTAACAAAGTGGCTCTGCAGGGATATGAGTGTTGTCATCATATTAGTTGATGATGATTATTTGGGCTTTAACTTAGCACTGTTTTGACGACTGGTCATGTGGCACTGGTCTAATGGCGTCGGTGAATGAGTGGATGATGATGAGGATGATGATGAACCTGACCTAGTTTGGAAGGGAGGAGGGTAAACCCGGTGCTGGCACGTAGCCTACTCCTGTCGAAGAGCACCAAGGGGACAACCGAAACTAAAAATACCGCTTTGAATGATAATTAAGGTAAAAAAAATAAAAATGGGCAAGAATTTTTTTTATCAACAAAATATATATTTTATGAATAAAATTGTAATAACTTTCAAGTGAATTTGTTTTAATTTCTCTACCTTGACTACAGCCGATGCAATGCCGTCCCGCCGTTTCGGGGCGAACCATTTGACTAACCCGTGATCTCAAGAGATACAGGGGAGGCGACATTGTCTGTGATCTTCTTCAGTTCTTAGAGTTGGTTGAAATCAGTGAACGCAGCAAGTTCACTCTGATGATTCTCTTTTATCTCAGCTGCAAATATAAACGCAGGGTTAAATATTCAGGTTGAAAAGCCAGAAGAGCGGAGGAGTTATACAGCTTTAAAACTTTAAACCTTTACAGCCTCGTTCCTGAATACGATGAAAACTTTCCCTCGAGGCTCATTTTCATTTCATTCACAACGCAAAGAAAATGCGGAAAATGTAGCCTGAAAACACACCTATTGTTTTATTTATATTTCATGATTGTTTTCATTTCATTTCAATCGATACCAGCAGCGTACGAATGTTGTTTAGGTTCACACAGGAAATGGTCGCCAAGGACCCACCGGTATTTTGTAAAGTCGAGACGTGCCAGGAAAATCTTTGATGCCCACCGAGGGTTGACTCCTCTCTCAAGCTTACAAAAATATCTCACAAGAAAACATTGTAAGCTTCAGCAAGAAAAATATCCGAACTCCACATTTCGAAATCCAAGATGTGAAAACATAAAGCCAACGAAGCAAGCAGACCAAGACGGTATTACCAGAAACAACACACCTGAGACCAACCCCACATAACCTCACTAAATTGAAAGAAAAAAACAGACAGAAAACAACTGAACGTCTATTTTATTAACCCCGTATCTTCTACGTCAGCTTTATGTGTCTCTAGCGTTCCAAGTTTTCTCTCTCAAGGGATTTAATTTAATTGCAAAGCTTTATTTCTTAGACAAAAACACTGAGTAATGCGTCATGTCTCTCAATTTCACTGAACGATATGCAAATGGCGGCAGCTTTTCTTTTTGCTCCATCGTCCACAGCCCTCTAGTGACAAAGAGGCGCCGTCACGGTTCGTGCACGAGATGATAATTCACAAGGCGGTGACGGGGATGAGGTGACGTCTTGAATAATCGTCAGCTCGATCGCTAGGGAAACAAAAGATATTTTACTTGGAGCGGAGAACGAAGTCTTGTGTTTGATCGATTAAACAGCAGCGGTCTCTGTTAGGGAGCTCATAGCAATACACCTTGCAGTGGTCGCAAATATAAGTGCACAAAGTTTCATAGACATGCCATGTCATTCCCCTATTTTTGTCTGATCGCAGGTGATTCCCGGCCTTTATGTCGGGAACTACCGGGACTCCAAGGACAACTCGCAGCTGGACCATTATGAGATCACACATATCGTCGCCATCCATGACGCGGCCCGAAAGCTACACCTGGTGAGTTGCATTTCAACCTCATGTCATAGTTAAACCACTGGATCCTATGCTCTATCCATGTTATTTGAGATCAGCTGACTGGATCCTATGCTCTATCCAGGTTATTTGAGATCAGCTGACTGGATCCTATGCTCTATCCAGGTTATTTGAGATCAGCTAGCTGGATCCTATGCTCTATCCAGGTTATTTGAGATCAGCTGGCTGGATCCTATACTCTATCCAGGTTATTTGAGATCAGCTGGCTGGATCCTGTGCTCTATCCGGGTTATTTGAGATCAGCTGGCTGGATCCTATGCTCTATCCGGGTTATTTACGATCAGCTGACTGGATATTTGAGCAGGTATATGTTGTTGCAGGACAAGCACTACCTGTGCGTGATGGCGTCTGACACACCTGACCAGAACCTCGCCCAATATTTTCCTCTCTGCAACGACTTCATCCACGCTGCTCGACTCAGAGGGGGCAACGTCCTCATTCACTGGTTAGTAGACACTAGATCAATTGGACACCAATACTTCGGGAGAGTCCTTACCGAAGTTAAGCAACACTGCGCTGAGTCAGGTTTTTGATGGGTCACCATCATACACATGAACAGTTCTGTTCGGGAGAGAGGTTGGAGGGATGAAAGTTAAGCAACACTGCGCTGGGTCAGGTATTGGATGGGTGACCATCATACACATGACCAGTTCTGTTCGGGAGAGAGGTTGGAGAGATGAAAGTTAAGCAACACTACGCTGGGTCAGGTATTGGATGGTTGACCATCATACACATTACCAGTTCTGTTCGTGAGAGAGGTTGGAGCGATGAAAGTTAGTACAGCAACTTCACTCGCCTTGCTTATCAACCTCTCGACAGCATGGATTTGTGGAGGAATCCTGTTGTTCGCGTTGTACCGTCCTTCGGAAGGGACGTTAAGCCTGTGGTACCCTTGGTGCTCTTCGACAGGAGTAGGCTACGTGCCGGCACCGGGTTTACCCTCCTCTCTTCTTGGCTAGGTTAGGTTCATCATCATCATCTACTCATTCACCGACGCCATTCTACCAGTGCCACGTGGCACGTTGTCAAAACAGTGCGTCGTTAAACACCAGTAATAAAAAAAGCATTCACCTTACGAAGTTCAAGACCAGAAGGCTGTGTAAGGGGCGGGGTTAATGTTGGGTCTCATCATTAAAGCAATATACAGCGAGTCTGCCAAGGTGCAATCAGGGCGCAGTGAAAAGCAGAGTCAATAATTAATGGCGGCTGGCAGCGATGCGATCATTTCGTTGTTAGCACTCAACTTTGATCTCACTGGCCGGGATTAACCCCCCTCCCCTCCCCCTACCCCTTCTTACCTGCCCTCCTGGCAACGTTAAGGGGAACTAACTGCTGGTGGTTTTTATACCAATCCTTGTCATGCTCTCCTGGTCGAGACGTCCATGTTTAAAAGCCAGCCGTCTGGAATCAAAATTATTTTCCATATATCAAGATAACGATTATTTTTCTTATTTTTAATGACAAGGCATTAAGACAACTGAAATAGGATCCAAGATGCCGATGTTGAGCTAAACTTGCTGGAAACAAGATTGCAAGGTCAAATTAATTTTCACTGATTTTCTGATAATTTGAAATGTTTTAAAGATGAAGAATACAGAGATACTCAAGAAGAAGATTAAATTTAACTTTCAATTCTCGTAGTATTCTGTCTTCTTTTAACTAAAGTAGTTTTGTTTGATTTAAATAGAATCACGGTCGATATATTTCCCGTGCGTTGTTTTTCCAGCGGCCGTGAGGATTGAACAATCAAGAAGGCTTTACTTTCTCATTAATCACCGCCTTCTAGCTTCGCGTTCCGTCGACCGAGAAGCGCCTTTCAAATTTCAATGCGCACATAAAGGAGGCTATGAGTCTTTTTATTAATACAAAAAAACTCAGACATTAAAACGGGAAATTTTAGCGTCGAATGAAAGAAGATTCTTGGAACTTTTCCATCAACTTTCCGAGCTTTTCTTATCAGAAATGTAATCGTAAGACCGCTGCATTCTCTGTGGCGCTGTTAGAACCTGGACATGTTTTATCACAAAACCAGTTATTTATGTCTATCCACTTTAATACCAGCAAATGCTCAAGTACCTCCTCATGTACTCGTCGTGCTATTTATTCTAAGTGTTCATAATAATAAAATACCCCGCGCATTGCAAGCGTTTGCAATTTAAATCACATTTCACAGAATTTCGATATTTCTCGTTGGTTACTCGCTTTTTAATATCGTTACGTGTATATCAATCGTTGAGGTTAACATTGATAGAGATTTTTTGAGCATGAAAAGTCACAAAAGCGAGTTAACCTACGAGAAATATTGAAATTTAATTTCATACACCAGTGGCTCCACTTAACGGCGTGTTCTGGTACTCTGCAATTTTGTTGGTAAAGTAGTCATTTGGCGGCCATCTTTCACGCAGAAAGTTTAACATTAACGTTCTGTCTCTACCTAGAACCTGCACACTCAACGGTTTAACATTAACGTTCTGTCTCTACCTAGAACCTGCACACTCAACGGTTTAACATTAACGTTCTGTCTCTACCTAGAACCTGCACACTCAACGGTTTAACATTAACGTTCTGTCTCTACCTAGAACCTGCACACTCAACGGTTTAACATTAACGTTCTGTCTCTACCTAGAACCTGCACACTCAACGGTTTAACATTAACGTTCTGTCTCTACCTAGAACCTGCACACTCAACGGCTTAACATCAACGTTCTGTCTCTACCTAGAACCTGCACACTCAACGGTTTAACATTAGCGTTCTGTCTCTAGCTAGAACCTGCACACTCAACGGTTTAACATTAACGTTCTGTCTCTACCTAGAACCTGCACACTCAACGGTTTAACATTAACGTTCTGTCTCTACCTAAAACCTGCACACTCAACGGTTTAACATTAACGTTCTGTCTCTACCTGGAACCTGCACACTCAACGGTTTAACATTAACGTTCTGTCTCTACCTAGAACCTGCACACTCAACGGTTTAACATTAACGTTCTGTCTCTACCTAGAACCTGCACACTCAACGGCTCAACATTAACGTTCTGTCTCTACCTAGAACCTGCACACTCAACGGTTCTTTTGTTCACATTTGGACCTAGTTCCCAGCACGGCCACGTTTAGCCGTTATAAAGATGGAATCTGTCTGACAGATGCCACGTTGATAAATAGATTAGAATTTGTTTCGAATGACTTTGTTGCCATGGAGACTGATGTCTCAAGAAACGGCCATCTTTTACTTCAAGTTTCACTTCGCTCGTTATTTGCACACGAAGAAAAGTTGCTGGTTTCGTATTCACATGACGTGTACTTGCTCATTTCAATGAGACACCTTGAAGTCAATAGGTTGGTACATTATTAAAAAAAGTGCTTTCATTTTGATAGTTTTTAGACTCATGTCTACTTTATTTAACCTTAGCACTTGCTTTGAAAAAAACTATTTGAGCGGGGTTTTGAGTATTTGACCCCTGATTATTTTATTTAGATGCATTTAGGAAGCTTGAATTAGGTTATTATTATAATTTTGTTCTTTTGTTATCGAAAAATATTGTCAGGACTGCTCTTACCCTTGATAAAGTTATAGGTGCAAGTTACGAAACGTTGGAAAATTCAGTTGTTCCTCACCTAGCATTCAAAACCCAGTTGAAATAGTTTTTGTCAAAGCTTTTATCTTGTACAGGATTAATGCCCTTTGTAATTGAATCGACTTAGTTCAAAACAGCGCGGCCAGGAAGCGTTGAAAACATTGATAAATCACTATGGGTGGGGGGGGGGGACCTTTTTATCTTACTTATATCTAGAATATTATCATGTTCAAGAGGATTTAATAACTTAGATCAGGTGTTCTCGGACCCCGTCGTTGCAGCCCGGGCCCAAGTCCCTGCTGACTTTGATAACTAGATAAACAATTCACTCGTGAGATAAAACAGTTTAAAACTTGGTCACCGCCGCCTCGAGACTTGTCACCGCCAGGTAGCGCTGGACAGCAAGTTGTTCCCGCCGTTACTTTATGTTCTCTTTTATTCGCCGTGTGAAATTTACGGCCGTCGTGGAATTTCTTCCCCTATCTGTCGGCTTTCAAGACTCATCGCCCTCGTTCACGTACGAACACATTTAATTTTGTTATTTCTCGCAGACTACTCGCATTTGAGTCTGGTTTACATTCAATCAATCTTTATTAATGCTAACCTCAACGATTGATAAACATCTATAGATATTTTGAGTTGTAATTATTTAAATGTAGAGGTTTTTTGAAAAGGACGGCAGCAAGCGCCATCGGGTGGCACCTACCGTTACCACGTGTTGCCGGCCTCGTTTGCTCAGCAGCAAGCACCATCGGGTGGCACCTACCGTTATAACGTGTTGCCGGCCTCGTTTGCTCAGCAGCAAGCGCCATCGGGTGGCACCTACCGTTACCACGTGTTGCCGGCCTCGTTTGTTCAGCAGCAAGCGCCATCGGGTGGCACCTACCGTTACCACGTGTTGCCGGCCTCGTTTGCTCAGCAGCAAGCGCCATCGGGTGGCACCTACCGTTACCACGTGTTGCCGGCCTCGTTTGCTCAGCAGCAAGCGCCATCGGGTGGCACCTACCGTTACCACGTGTTGCCGGCTGTAGAAAGTTTATCATTAGTGCTGGGACTCTGACTTTACCTGTAAAACGAATGGTTTTGGGGCAAAATATAATTTGTCAGTAGTAAACAGAAATGTTCAAACTGCGACAAAATATGGCATGGATGACAGAGAAACAGAGAAGCAAGCCCAAGTAAACAAGTGAGAGAGAGATGAGCAAAACCACCGGGCATTCATTTGCTTTGAGGGCGTTTCTCATCGACACTGACAGCTGTCATCGAAGAAAACAGCTGTTCCACTGTCACACTGATTGTTTGCTGGTGTCCCACGTCACGTGCCTGACAGCTAAACCTAGCGGCGATCAATCTTCACAAAGCCACGAGAGTTTTTAGCGCGTTTGACCCGTTAAAAAAAACTAACTAGTTTCAAAGTGGCGGGGAGTTAAGCATCACGTCGTTAAGAAAATTATCGGATGGGTGACCACCTCACAGGAAGGTTTGCGTATATTGGCGGAGGTCTTTAATTTGATTGGCTGACAAAGGTTGACATTGGTTAGCTATGGTCAGGTTCATCATCATCCACTCATTCACCGACGCCATAAGACCAGTGCCACATGGCCCGTTGTCAAAACGGTGCGTCGTTAAACACCACAAATCAATCATTTTGTTAAAATTCGATTTGGCTTGGTTTAATCGTAGAGTGTGCAGGTTATAGGTAGAGCAACAACTTCAATTTTACAGTTTCTGCGTGAAAGATGGCCGCCAAATGACTACCTTACCGACAAAAATGTAGAGTACCGGAACATCACGTTAAGTCGTATAAAATTTAATTTCGATATTTCTCGTAGGTAAACTCGCTTTTGAGACTTTTCGTGCTGAAAAGATCTCCATCAATGTTTACCTCAACGATTGATAAACACGTAAAGATATTAAAAAGCGAGTAACCTACGAGAAATATCTAAATTAAATTTCATACGACAGTGGCTCCACTTAACGTGATGTTCCAGTACTCTGCATTTTTATTGGTAAGGTAGTCATTTGGCGGCCATCTTTTACGCAGAAAGTTTAACATTGACGTTCTGTCTCTACCTAGAACCTGCACACTCAACGGTTTAACATTAACGTTCTGTCTCTACCTAGAACCTGCACACTCAACGGTTTAACATTAACGTTCTGTCTCTACCTAGAACCTGCACACTCAACGGTTTAACATTAACGTTCTGTCTCTACCTAGAACCTGCACACTCAACGGTTAAACATTAACGTTCTGTCTCTTCCTAGAACCTGCACACTCAACGGTTTAACATTAACGTTCTGTCTCTACCTAGAACCTGCACACTCAACGGTTTAACATTACATTCTGTCTCTACCTATAACCTGCACTCAACGGTCTTATGGTTCAAGCTTCTATAGATAGCTGTTGTCTTGTGTCCACAGCTTGGCGGGGATGTCACGGAGTGTCACGGTGGCGGTCGCCTACATAATGAGTGTGACGCCGTTGAACTGGAAGGAGGCGTTGAAGGTGGTCCGTGTTGGACGCAACGTGGCCAACCCCAACGCGGGGTTCCAGAGACAGCTGCAAGACTTCGAGAACTTCAAGCTGGCCGAGGTAGGGGGCGTACAAACCATTGAACCTCATATACTAGGCCATGATGTACCCGTGGTAACATAAGATAGCAGAATTGAGAAGCTCTGTCAGGTGATCTCAGCATATCCATGGCTATCAAACGTTGAATATACCATTGAACCTCCTATGCTAGGCCATGATATACCCGTGGTAACATAAGATAGCAGAATTGAGAAGCTCTGTCAGGCGATCTCAGCATCTCCATGGTTATCAAACGTTGAATATACCATTGAACCTCCTATGCTAGGCCATGATATACCCGTGGTAACATAAGATAGCAGAATTGAGAAGCTCTGTCAGGTGATCTCAGCATCTCCATGGCTACCAAACGTTGAATCTACCATTGAATCTACTATGCTAGGCCATGATATACCCGTGGTAACATAAGATAGCAGAATTGAGAAGCTCTGTCAGGTGATCTCAGCATCTCCATGGCTACCAAACGTTGAATCTACCATTGAACCTCCTATGCTAGGCCATGATATACCCGTGGTAACATAAGATAGCAGAATTGAGAAGCTCTGTCAGGCGATCTCAGCATCTCCATGGCTATCAAACGTTGAATCTACCATTGAACCTCCTATGCTAGGCCATGATATAGTTGTGGTAACATAAGATAGCAGAATTGAGAAGCTCTGTCTGCTGCAGGAGCGGCGACGGTTGAAGGAACGCTATCCCAGCCTGGCGCTGGTATCTGCAGATGAGCATCAGTGCCGAGCGATGCTGCATTCCTACCAGAGCCTGTTGCTCTCGAGGGATCTCTGTGAAGGAGATTGTGTCCTCGGACAGACCTGTCCTACGGGACTGTGCAGGGTGCCAAGCAAGAGGTGAGACTGTTTCACTTACCTTCGCTCTTTCCAGCCGAGAACAAAGGGATGAAAAGGTTAAATTATAAGAACACAAAATGCAAATTTCTCTAAAATGCAAATATTTGCGGTTCTGTCATTTTCAGGCTTATTTGCAAAATTGAATTTAGATTTGTAAAATGTTTTGGCGAACATCAATTTTTTTTTAATTTTGTGAAATATGTAATAAAAACTGATTTATTTGTCTTTTTTTTTTAACGTAGCTGATCTAAGTTTAGAGTTTTTTAATGTCTCTTGAATATTTAATTTAAATCTGTCCAATCAGACAGTCACTGGCGTGCAGTGGTCATTTTGTGCGTACGCCTACCTTTTCTTGCAATAGTGGAGGTCGATCACTCATTCCGGGAAAACTTTGGTTTACTCTACATTTAAATTCAAGAAACACGCGTTATTTTTATCTGTCGGTGAACACTTTATTTGGAAATGGCTTTCAGCAGAACGTAGGTAAATTCACAGAATCTTATCATTCTGAGAAATAAATGCTGAATACACAAGCTCATAATTATGACAACGCAAAGCGATAGCAAGGCTAAGCTTAGCTAAGCTCAGGCAACGCTGCGCTTTGTCAGGCAGCGCCGACAAAGCATAGCGAGAGTTTAGAAATTGTTTCAATGTTTTTCACCTTTTGGCACAGCTTCCTTGTTCCCAAGAAAACACACGATCTAGAACAGCACCTGAATTCAATTGATAGCGTACCCAAATTTTTCAATAAAAATTAACCACTGTACCCAACTAGCAAATCCCACCTCCATGATAGTGTTTTCATCATCATCATCCTCCTCATCATCCACTCATTCACCGACGCCATTAGACCAGTGCAGCATAGCGCGTTGTCAAAACAGTGCGTCGTTAAACACCACAAATCAATCAATTGTTTTGTCATGTTTCGGTTTCAGATTTCGTCGTCGTCAATCACATCACTAAGTATGCCAATCATTGACCTTGACAATTTCTGTCCAATCACAACGCGTGTTCACTTCACAGCCTTGTGTTCGACCAATCACAGTCCACCACCGTTTTAACTGCCATGAGTGTGTTTTTCTTGTTGTTCACATATTTGCAAAGTTTGATAAAAAAATATCAAACACTTTCGGTGGCACAACTCCAAAACGGTGGTACAAAATCTAAAAAGTTTCGTAATTTTTGAATAGTTTTAAAACTATTAAATCGATTTTGCTAAAAAACGCACGGTGTCTAAATGCAAGGTATTAAAATGTGCTCCGTTGATTTCGATAAAATCGAAGCAAGGGTTTGGCCACTAGAACGTGAACAAAATCGCAAATACAATTGGTTTTTTTCACACAAGTTTGATAAAAAAAATCAAGAACTTGTCTAGTTTGGGCGGTAAAACTTATTTGAAACGCGCGGTTGTTTTCGATTCGGTCGCTTGGGTCATTAAGCGAGTAAGTACACTGTAGTTACCGACCAATCACTGATGTATCGACATTCAATTAATTACTACTTGATATCTCAACAGAGCTCGCTGTCGATCTGCAGTAAAACACTAGGTCTCGTTCAGTTTTACTTGGTTAGACAAGAGACCCTGAGTTTCCCTTGATGAAGTATTGGAGTCCGGTCCTCATTGGCGGTCGATCTCTGAGGAATCGCGCTTTCTTTTGAGATCATGATATTGTTGGTAAGCTGAGTGCGATCCAAGCCTCTAATGGTGCAGCCAGCCGAGTCTTAGCTCGTAGCACATCAACCCAGTGTGAGGGTGCATGTAAGGCTGCTGGTGGGGTATCATTGAATGAGTCTTCTGTTTTGTTTCTCTGTGTTCATGTTTTAAAGCTTGTGCGTGACGTGTTGTGATACATGGATTGTTGATGTTATTTTTGTAAATTTGTCTGAATTGTGACTTTCAACTGTTTGATTCGGGCCCCAACTCTGACTTATTTTTCACGACGTCATCTTTTTTATCTACGAGTGGAATACAGTTTTTGTAAAAAAGAGTTTAAAAAAAATAAAACCTCAACTGTATTTGAACCCGGGCTTCCAGCATACGGCCCGGTCAGTCTTACCACTCAGCCACAGTAGAGACCATGTATCGGTGCACTGTTTTGTGCTATATACAAAATGCTCCACTTAGATCTATCGATGAAAAGATCATTGAAAATTTTTTTAGTACAGAATGTAGTACCAATTCGTGCCAACAGGTTGCGCTCGCGTCAGTTTTTCCCTGAACACTAAGTCCCGATCCTATATACTACTTGATGCTAGACTTAGGAGCTGCGCACGGATTTCGCGGGGGCTCGGGGGTCGTGGGGTCTTAAACAAACGCCCAATAAATAATGTCTGCGACGAATAAGGACTAGGCCATCCGGATTCGAAGTCCAGGTCATGAATTCGACGAAGAACTCGACAGCTTCGCTGGAAAATTTTCTTCATGAAACGTACACCTGTTGTAATAAAAACCTTAATGGAGACGGGAATCGAACTCGGAACCTCAAACATGTGACCTGCATGTCTTCACCGCACGACCACTCAGAACCATATCACTACTGTGTTTATTTTGTAAATATGAATTGCTCGGTATAAAGTTTAATGTTGGGTATCAAGTGTAGAAGGTATGAAGGTTCAAAGTACGCTACCAGGTGTCTCTGTCCTCGTGCTTCTCCGAAGACCCGGCTGGTAGTTACGACCACGGCCCACATGCGTCTCATGCGTAGGAGACAGCTGTCGCTATGCAAGGAGCTTGCTTCAATCTTCGAGTTTTACGTCAGGCGTTTGCAATAAAAAAACACACCCGCCGCGATGAGCGGGATTCGAAGGCGGTTCCTCCAGTAAGGCGATCTCGCAGTCTAACCATTCGATCGCACATACCTTCACACTAACGGAAGGTTTTGTGGGTTAGTTAAAATGCTAGTCTCAGTGCTACCGGTATAAAGATATCTCTGAGGCAAATGTCCAAAAACTCTCGCCTATCATGAAGTGCACGGGATTCGATCCCAGGATCTTCTCCACTTGGAACACAGCTTCACAACACGGCCTTCTGAGCTGCTCTTGAGCGGCGCTAGCTGTAGACGGGTTTATAGCCAGGATTGAAGATTATGTTGACATATGTAAATGTTGACTTCTCTCTAAGGCTAGCGCCACCTGTTAGCAAGCGTGGAACTATACCTCAAGGACTATATCCATTTATTCATGTTGACGGCGCTTTTCCTGGACATTTTCATTCGCTATATTGGAATTTTGTTGACATCTTTGAACCTGACGTTTGAAACAAATATAAAGGTACATTTCCTGGACGGTATTTGATCGCGAGGGCGTTGAAGCTGTTGAAGTTGTTAGTAGAAGCAATTAGAGCAATCTTTATACATCACGTGATTTGACCAGTGGTTCTCTTCGGCGTACGCTCACCTTTTCTTGCAATAGTGTGCGTCGATCACTCATTTCGGGCAAAGTTAAATCTACTCTACATTTAAATTCAAGAAACACGTGTTACTTTTATTACCTGTTGGTGAAAATATTATTTGGAAATGACATTCAGCAGAACGTAGGTACATTCACAGAATGTTATCATTCTGAGAAATAAATGCCGAATACACTAGCTCATAATTATGACTACGCAAAGCGATAGCAAGGCTAAGCTTAGCTAAGCTCAGGCAACTCTAGCCTTTGTCAGGCAGCGCCGACAAAGCATAGCGAGAGTTTAGAAATTGTTTCAATGTTTTTCGCCTTTTGGCACAGCTTCCTTGTTCCCAAGAAAACACACGATCTAAAACAGCACCTGAATTCAATTGAAAGCGTGCCCAACTGTTTCATTACAAATTAACCACTGGATTTGCTTGTATGTAATAAGAATGAATGAAGCAATAATATGAAATAAACACAGAGAGCTATCAACGAGGTGGCCGTGGAACGCCAGTAATGCAACTGCAAGGAACGGGGAACAAAAGGGAACAACTGATGCCACTTCAAATCCTCGCGCAGCGCCGAGTGATTGAGTTCCAGTGGAATCGGATTTCCTTCAAAGTGTAACGTGATAAAAGAGGTGGTAATTGAGGGAGGAGAGGGAGGAGAGGGAGGGGAGTCACTTCATGGACTTAATCTCATCAGAGCCTCTTAGCGACCCGGAGAAATAAAACAACTCGAAGTAGCCGAGCATCTTCCCGCCTATCACGTACCAGCGAGTAAAGCCACTGATCTCATTTAAACTGGATAGCGGTTGCCATGGAGAGACTTTGAAGCCAAGGCCGCCATCTTGAGAGTACCTCATTTTCAGTTCTCTCATAGAACTCATGCTATGTTAAGTGTTTTCGTCGGCAGTTTTCGTATTTTTCACCACTTTAATGGTCAAAATTGGTGGCTCTGAAATTAACATTGAAATCAAAGGGACATCTCGGATAAAGTGACTCCTACCTGTTGCCAAAATAGATTGCCAGACTTCAATTTTGATCAGCTGGCTGGATTCTATGCTCTATCCAGGTTATTTGAGATCAGCTGGCTGGATCCTATGCTCTATCCAGGTTATTTGAGATCAGCTGGCTGGATCCTATGCTCTATCCAGGTTATTTGAGATCAGCTGGCTGTATGTTATGCTCTGTCCAGGTTATTTGAGATCAGCTGGTTGGATCCTATGCTCTATCCAGGTTATTTGAGATCAGCTGGCTGGATCTTATGCTCTATCCAGGTTATTTGAGATTAGCTGGCTGGATCCTATGCTCTTTCCAGGTTATTTGAGATCTGCTGGCTGGATCCTATGCTCTATCGAGGTTATTTGAGATCAGCTGGCTGGATCCTATGCTCTTTCCAGGTTATTTGAGATCAGCTGGCTGGATCCTATGCTCTTTCCAGGTTATTTGAGATCAGCTGGCTGGATCCTATGCTCTTTCCAGGTTATTTGAGATCAGCTGGCTGGATCCTATGCTCTTTCCAGGTTATTTGAGATCAGCTGGCTGGATCCTATGCTCTTTCCAGGTTATTTGAGATCAGCTGGCTGGATCCTATGCTCTTTCCAGGTTATTTGAGATCAGCTGGCTGGATCCTATGCTCTATCCAGGTTATTTGAGATCAGCTGGCTGGATCCTATGCTCTATCCAGGTTATTTGAGATTAGCTGGCTGGATCCAATGCTCCATCCAGGTTATTTGAGATCAGCTAGCTGGATCCTATGCTCTATCTAGGTTATTTGAGATCAGCTGCTTAAATCCTATGCTCTATCCAGGTTATTTGAGATCAGCTGGCTGGATCCTATGCTCTTTCCAGGTTATTTGAGATCTGCTGGCTGGATCCTATGCTCTATCCAGGTTATTTGAGATCAGCTGGCTGGATCCTATGCTCTATCCAGATTATTTGAGATCAGCTGGCTGGATCCTATGCTCTTTCCAGGTTATTTGAGATCTGCTGGCTGGATCCTATGCTCTATCGAGGTTATTTGAGATCAGCTGGCTGGATCCTATGCTCTTTCCAGGTTATTTGAGATCAGCTGGCTGGATCCTATGCTCTTTCCAGGTTATTTGAGATCAGCTGGCTGGATCCTATGCTCTTTCCAGGTTATTTGAGATCAGCTGGCTGGATCCTATGCTCTTTCCAGGTTATTTGAGATCAGCTGGCTGGATCCTATGCTCTTTCCAGGTTATTTGAGATCAGCTGGCTGGATCCTATGCTCTTTCCAGGTTATTTGAGATCAGCTGGCTGGATCCTATGCTCTATCCAGGTTATTTGAGATCAGCTGACTGGATCCAATGCTCTATCCAGGTTATTTGAGATCAGCTGGCTGGATCCTATGCTCTATCCAGGTTATTTGAGATCAGCTGGCTGGTTAATACTCACGATGACAGCTAATGGACGCCCTGCCAGACCCCATTAGAAGATGAGTCTCTTCGACCCCCGCTCGAGTTTCTAGCTGTAGACGTGCGCTTGATCAAATCATGTATTTTATGATCGTCATAAAAGGAGTACGTTCTAGAAGAGGAGCATTCAGCATGGTTTAGTTTCGTTCGCAAAGTGCTCCAGTAAATTGGCTGACAACTCAGTGATGAAAACACAGAGAGACGCGGAGTTGAATGGTTGAAAATAAATAGGGGCAACATTTGATCAAACATGGTGTCTTGAAAGTTGGTCGTAAATCATCGTTTATCTTCGTTTATCTGTTATCACAGAAGTTATCACAGGTGGTTGTTTGTTGCCAAACTTGTTGCAATTGATTGAATTTTTTTTATTTATCGACGCACTGTTTTGACAATGGGTCATGTAGCACTGGTCTAAAAGCGTGGGTGAATGAACCTAGCCTAGCCTTGAAGGGAGGAAAAAAAACCCGGTGCCGGCACGTAGCCTACTCCTGTTGAAGACCAAGGGGACCACCGGCTTAACGTCCCTTCCGAAGGGCAGTACAACGCGAACAACAGGATTCCTCCCACAAATCCATGCTGTCGAGAGGTTGGTGAGCAAGGCGAGTGAAGTTGCTATACTAACTTTTATCCCTCCAACCTCTCTCCCGAACAGAACTGGTCATGTGTATGATAGTCACCCATCCAATACTCGACTCAGCGCAGTGTAGCTTAACTTTCATCCCTCCAACCTCTCTCCCGAACAGAACTGGTCATGTGTATGATGGTCACCCATCCCATACTCGACTCAGCGCAGTGTTGCTTAACTTTCATCCCTCCAACCTCTCTCCCGAACAGAACTGGTCATGCGTATGAAGGGTCTTCACTAACCGCACTGTTTTTCATTCCACAGGTTGTTTCGTCGCAAGTCTTCAACGAGGTGCACCCCTCCCCCCTCCCCTCGTCTGCTGCCGCCGACCCCCCTGTCACCGGGTCTGCCTCGGAGCGTATCGTCGCTCTCGGGTCGGCCACGCAGCGGTCCGGCCGGTCTGCACTCGTACACAGGTTCGGCCCCGCCCTCCCGCTCGGGCTCCCGGGCCGACATCTCGCTGGGCGTCGCCGAATGGGCGCGGCTTCGCACTGGCTCCGCCCCCGCGACTCCGCAGAACACGCCTCCCTCGTCGCCGCAGCACTGGCCGCGGCGGGCGTCGGTCTACGGTGCCGTCAGCAAGAGGCTTGCGTGACAGAGCGACCTGGGAATCAACGAGAGGGCGGTGGGTTCGGGTGGGTTTGCTCAGGGTTCATTACGTGTTCATCCTTGCCATGCCACGCGATTGTGCAAGGATGCAATGAAGACCGTTCGCTAGCTTGAACGCTTTTCAAGATGTCAACGGCTCAATATAGACTTTATAGAGGAGACTTCGTAAGTTCACAGCGTTTAAAAGCTACAATCGCATTTCATGACAAAATCCTCGTATTCGTTGTTGTCCCTTCTACAGGAAACTCTCCGATCGCGATCACAACGTTGTGCGCGGAGCAAAAACCAGATCTTGACCAATTGAATGAGGTCCGAAGTAACTTGCGACAACAATTTTATGGCAAACATTTCAGTGATTTCTTTCTTCGATTTCAACTCAACTCCGTTAGCTTGATTCAAAGAACAATCGATGAAAGCAACGTAAACGAGATTTACGACCTAATCTATCTTTAAATTTAATCTTTTGTTTATTTGCATTCCAGATCCTCAATAGTGATAGAAATGTTTGATTGTCGATTGACCAAAACATTCGGTTCGCGATAGTTCTGTTTTCTTATCGGCTGAAGATAGGAACTTGAAGTGCACACTGCCAGAAGACTTACCTGCATGAAGTCTTGGTTCTCTCAAGCCGTTCCAGAAACCGAGAGATAGGAGAGTGGCCCCATCTTAAATATCTATCTGTAAATCGAAATTGTCACTACAATTAGTAGGACTTTTAGATGAGTTCAAACTGATTCTTGTCCCTTTCTTGCAATTTTTCCTAAGAACCCGATTGGTTCCATTCATTGCCAGCACGAGCGGCATCGAATCTTCCTCCTGGTTTTCCTTCTTCTCGTGGTCTAAGAAATGAAAACTGCCAGGGTTTGGTAAAACCATTCAATACCCCTGCATATAATAAAGTATTAACTGTCCCCAGTTTGACAGATAGATCCCACCCAATCTAGTTACATTTAAAGTGACTATTATTTAATCACTGACAATTAATCAGCTGTTTAACAGTCAAGTGGCTGCATCCTCGTTTACTCTTAAAGCCACCAGACTAAAGTAGCTTTCAATATATCTCGAAAAAACATCCAGGCTTTGTACCAAAGTTTTCTCTAAAATTCCTCCGCATTGGCTTGTCGTATCGCTATAACTAAAAAAGCCAATCTTGCCAATCAACGTACCATAACCTATCCTTAACAGCTAACAAACTTTTTAAAGCCAAATAAGTTGTGTCGATAAAACGCAACAAAATAAAAAGGTCGCAAAGAACTAATCCGGACTTAAATAAACCGTCCACGTTCAGTTTGTTTCGTAAAAAAGTAGTAACGACGGAGGATAAAGTTGACTTATAAACGGATCAATCCCGTAGCTTACGAGCATAGTTTAGTGAGAGAATAATGTCATTTCGTAGCACGTACTTGTAGAGCCTTGCGATACCAATCAACTTTAATCACTTACCGATGGATATGGACGAGACAGTCGTTGTTTCCTGTGCCCGCGTCCATATCGATGTCTCCAATTTTTCTATATCTCGCTGAAACTTGCCAGCCGCTGTTTACGGACAAAATGCAAAGCCAATATTGCCAATTGTCTCACCCCCACGCACTATCCTTCTTGCCCAGCGGTTGTGAACGACCCACCACAAAGCACAACAAAACGACTTGATAGATTTTATACCTTACTATACTGTATTTTAAACTTTTCACACTTTTCCTTCTAAATACCTTTTACATACTATCAGGTTGTGATATAACGGAATTTCAGTCTACGCTGCTTTCGTTATCCGTAGGAAAGCCAGTCAACAGCAGAGCGTTCGATAGTTGTACACTTACGTAGCGAACTCGGGCTAGAAGCTAGATGATATTATCAAAGGAAAAGACAGAAGAGTGGCAAGAAGTTTGGCAATGGGCTCACAGACCTATAAAAGAACGTGCAAAGAGCAGCAAACTACTGGAAAATGGTACAGTAGTGTTTTTCCACCTACGCCATGTCAAACTATGAGTGAAAAAGGGCATTAATTGCGTACTATAATATTGATATCTAATCGCGATGTTAAGGTGTGATTTAAATTCGACTTGACAGAGGTTGACGTTGGATATTAAAGTTCACTTGCCTAGCAAGCCATGCCACGGTTGTGACTGGAAGATGTGACCATGACAAAACTTTACCAACGTTCTTAAACAATCAAAGCCATGCTTACCGTTCCTCGGCCACATCTCTTATTGCCCCAGTAAACTGCGTGGCACATTCCCAGTCAACCTCTGAAGTGGTATGCAATGGTAGAACGATTTAACTAGCGCATTAACAATTGTTTTATATTTCCAGCTAGCGCATGCGATTGTTGTTAGATACTTTTCAAATATTAACTGGCAATTGAACTTAATTGCCAGACAGTGATATAAATTTATATTTCTCAAATAATACCAAAAAATAAATCAACGTGTTGGAAATGTTTTCAGGGTTATGTGAGCTGGTCTCACAGCTGGGCTTGGTGCTTACATCGTTAATAGCAATTGTGATTTTATCAGAGGATTGTCGTTGGACGTGAAAGGGAGATCTATTTTGTCGTTGTTAAAACAACATAGTTTTCTAGCACACCAGATCGTCGCTGCTCGGCAGCAAACGTTTTATTTCTTCACCGGCGACAGAAAGAGCATTGATTTTTTGACAAGCAACGACACATTTGTAACAAATATCCTAAAGAAAAAAACCAACAATAAAAATAACGTATGTTTTAGAGACACTGGCTAATTATTGTTTCATTGTCGATGTGATTTAACTCCCAACAGGTATTTAACCCAAAGATCTGCCCACGGTTGTCATAGCAACAAGCACAAACACAAGGAATTGAACGGCCACCTCGAGTTTCCAATCTCCCACTAAACAAAGCAGGCTTTGACTTAACTGTCACTTTTGAGGTTATCTTGAAGTATATTACATGTTAACAATAAGATAACCTCAAAATTCTACCCTTAATTTCGCGCGTTGACTAATTCCATGAAGTAGCAGCGAGGTAGTAATGTTTTTGTTACCATTAATTTACATTATTAATGCTATGCACGCTCTGTTGATTGTGTGCAGTCTCATATGACAACCATTGTGTGCAGACCTTCAGAAGACGATGTCCTAGATTCCTCTACTGGATAATAAATAGGTAAACAACAAAGAGACATGTCACTAAGCTAGACACAAAGGAATGGTGCAGAACAAACCCTAACTTCATCGTGAAGTGCTCAATCCAAACGCTTACCTTATTTATAAACATTAAACATCGAACAAATTACTTTCGTTGCAAGCTCGATTGCAAGTTCGATTGCATTCAAATTCTTTATACCGAACCATGTAAAAAGCGTTAGGTAAAAATTTTATAAACATCCATATTACGTAGCTGGGGAGAGAATCGATAGAAAAGTGTTAATAAATCAGAAACTGTCCGTTCAGTTACGTTTCACCCGCGCCAATAGAATGTGACATGTAAACCACTGATATCAAACAACCTGGATAGCGGTTGCCATGGAGAGACTTTGAAGCCAAGGCAGCCATCTTGAGAGTCCTTGATTGTCAGGTCTCTCAAAGAGCACGTGATATTTCAAGTGTTTTCGTCGGTAGAAAACATGTTTCAAAAACTCTTAAATTAGCTTTGAAATCATAGGAAATCCTACCTGTTGCCAACAAAGGAATGCCCGGCTGGATCCAGGTTATTTGAGATCAGCTGACGTGACATGCAAAGCAATACTAAAGCGCCAAATCGTTTTTTTTTAGCTGCTCAAACCGCTTTGAACCGCATCGATCCAGTGCAAAGGTAGCGGATAGAATTCCCTCGGCTGCGTTTCACCGAATGAAGTATAAAACTATCAAACGCGTCTCGTTCCGACCCCGACAACCACTCAACGGTTCAAACATGTAACGACTAATTAACAACACCGATAAAAGCACACTACGCGTGATCGAGGGCCCCAAACGTAGCATGTGTTTGTGTTTCTGAGTGGGAAGGTTGAGAACGAGATATTAAAATGTCTTCCGGCGTTTGGCCTCGTATCAACGGTAGCTAGTCGAAGAGGTAGCTATGAGATTTATTAATTTAGCCAAATCACGAAAGATAACGTTAGGGGATCACTGTCGTTATCCGAATGTGTCCAGCTCTTCCTTGATGTCTTTGTTGATGCGCAAGTTCCTCCAGTCGAGCGAGATGTCGTCCAGATGATTGTCAAAGTCGATGAGATCGTCGTACGCACGTCCTTGCAGGAGCGAAGCCGTCGCGACCAGAGAATCTCCCTCCACGCTGAAGCTGATGAGAAAATGTCAACGTTATTTGCGACTCCACTTTCTGCGGCAAAGATGTGAACGAGCTCAGTTAATTTTCTCAACAGCGATAAAGGAAACGGCCGAAATGTTAACAAACAAGTATCCACTATCGCTGCCTGCCACTCACCGCTCGGTAAGTTCCGTACTCTCCCTTTACTTTCCCAATCAACATATGCGATAAATAAATTAAAATAATTTTTTTTAAAAATGTTAATTTTGTTGAGGTTAAGAATCGTCGACCGCGTTATACTAAGGTTGGATAAAACTACAGCATCGAGCCGCAAAATAAAGATAAGTTGATGGAATGTTATTGCTTAAAGAGAGAGCTAAGTTGCAATAATAAATTTATGCAGTGGTTGCATAAGCGATAACCTTCTGAGGACCGATTTCAGTGACGCCGTTTGGTTGTGATTTTAACCGGCGCAGTAATTTGCTTTAAAACAATGATATTTTAATAATTGCAAACCAAGAAACTATGGCAACACACGAAGAACAAGAATAAAATAGTTTTTAACAATGTGTTTGCTTTGAAACGTAATATTTGGTGACTTGGAAATACAAACAAAATATCAATGTGACTTCTTACTTTGATCTCCAAATGACAGTTTAAAAGTTAAACCCCATCCTTCCAGGTTCAAATATTAAACGGTGATTTGGACGGAGAGAAAATAGTGACGGCTGCTAAATTAAATTAATTTTACACGACAGGATAAAGCCTTCCGGAATCAACAAAAAATTATAATTGAAATGTATCAATCAAAAGTTTCTATATTAATTTAAAAATCCTCTATCAAATCTTCCAAAATGTCAGCATAACACAGAAAATCAATTTCAACCGCCGACTAGGCAAGATTTAAACGGCGTTGGTGAAATCAGCCCAAACCTTTGTTCAATGATTCTATAATAGATTCTATCACGTAGGTCCAGGGACATTAAACAAAATATATTTTAATGTGTAACGGAACTTACTTTGACCGGTCTTTCTGCTTCCACTTGCCGTCCACACATTGCAGGACACAAAGAGCCACGTTGTCCATATTGATAGTCAAACGCTTGTTGTCGATCTAACAGGAACAAGATAGCATATTACAGCTGGACTCGATAATTGGTAAGAAGAGACTCACATCTTCCTCGATCAAAACATGTTAATTGAGTCTACAAAATGTGAATTAAGTGAACCATAACTTACAACAACCAGACATGCCGAGTTGAAATTTTCTGCAATTTTATCTGCAAGTCGATTGCCTTTCTCGTAACTGTAAAGAAAAATATATTTTAAATGAATCATATTTATATCTGATTTAATTCTTAATGTACGTGCCATATAAATATATATATATTTTTAAACGTGTTAAAATATGGCACATCCAAGTTTAGTTAGGGTTTTAAAAATGGATGAATTTTAGTGATGTCATAGAAGATATGGCCATTAAAATCAATTATTCACCTTGTATCCTTGATGTTCTCATTAGCAACATAATATCCAGCAACAATAAGTCCAGATGCTGATGCCATTTGATCAATCTGGAAATAAGAACTGCAGTTAAACAAATGTCATGATGACAAGTGCATCTGGCCCATATTCCGGCTTTTATGCTTCAAACATGACTTAGCATTACAATAGGATAATTAAACAAATATAGTTTGTGCACGAGTCCAAAGAATTTCAAATGATATGTGGAAAATACTTTAGAAGCGTATTTCAGAGATTAGCTATTACAAACAGAAATTCCAATAATTTCCGGGTCGGGAAAGGCTTAGGACATACCTGTGTCAGAGCGATTTCGGCCATAGGAGTCACATGTAGACATTGGTGAAACAGAGGAATGGCATCTGTTATGTTCAAACTTCTGGCCTTTTTATCATCCTTAGCTTTCGGCTCTTCGGCCAGCAACACGCCATTTACTGAACAGTGCGGATATTTGGCCGCATGCAGCATCATTTTGCAATACGCACGTCCACTGAACTTTACGTCACCCATCTTGAATTTCTACTCGAGTGCACAGTGGATTGTGCAAGAAAGAAGTGGGAGGCAAAAGGCCGGCAAGCGGTAAAATTCAAATTAAATACAGCTCAGAGACAAAGGTTTTATTCCCAACCAAATTCCAATAATGATACAGCTCAATTATTAACTGACTCGAGTATTAACAAGAAGTCTTAATTTAATCATTTTACAAGTAAAATAAAACTAAGAATAGGGTAATAATAATAGCCCTACAACAAATGCTAGCAGAAACAATTAATTTAAAAATGTAGACACAAGAACAAATGAGTTCGCTCATTTTAGGGACAACTTATGTACAATCCTGATGAAGAGAAAAGGCAGTAAAATATCAAACCTTTGTCATATATCCGTCCATACGCATTCAATTTAAGTGGCTGCACTCTCAAAACATTTGATACAATAAAGACAAATTCATGATCAACTTAACATATAGTCGACAGCAAAGATAACCACAAAATCGGTTGGTAAGTTAAAGAATAAAATGTAAAAATGATACTAGTAAACTATACTAATTATACTATACTAATAAAATTATACTAAGGAAACTGTGATGGCCACCGATCTGAGAGGCTACATGATGCTGGGTTGGGTGACTGTACACATAGTCTGTTGGCTGAAGAGGTCGATGGTGACTGCGCTCAGGAAGACTGGTATCGACTGTTGCCGGGTGAGGTGCAGCTCTATGAGCTGTGTCAGCGTGTTCGAGAAGGGCGTGGCTATCATGTCAAGCTCTCCGGTCTCCTACACGAGAGAAGTCAGCGAGTTACCGAGCTGCTTTCAAAGCACTTGGTTCACAACAAGAGCGTTGAAACACGCTAAATCTGATTTTAATAGCAAACGCTTGCAATGCACTGGGTATTTTATTATTATAAACACTATAAATATTTCAAAAATTGATGCCCAAGCGGGGACTTGAACCTCGATCTCTACCTGTTACGGGTGTTGCTCTAACCAATTGAGCTACTTGGACATCCGGCATTAATTGAGAGGATTTTAGTGTATTTGATGAGAATGACGGATCTCAAGGAGTAGAAACAAGAGGCTGTGAATACTCAGGCTAGAGCAAAACCTGCAAAAGGTGGAGATCAGGGTACGAGTCGCCGTTTGGGCATCAATTTTTGAGACGGTTGTAGTGTTCCTAATAAGAAAATAAGGCGTTAAAAGTCTTCACGAGTTGAGACTCGGAGAACGTGGGATGGGAGTAAAGTTACGTCAATCTGGCATCACTTACATTGTACTTAAAGATAAGTATATCATCCGGACTCTCCGCGTACATGCTGGACAGGTGGTACTCCTGGCTGGTCTTCCGATCGATGCGGAAACCGAGAACGGTGTACACCACCTCCCGGATCTCGTTGCTGGTCGCCTTGAAGGCCTCCTTGAGACGTTGCAGCTTCAACTCGAACGACTTCACCTGGCCACGGAGATCTAAAACCCGTCGGATGACAACGCTGGGTCAGCTTGATCTCAGCATCTCCATGGCTACCAAACGTTGAATCTACCATTGAACCTCCTATGCTAGGCCATGATATACCCGTGGTAACATAAGATAGCAGAATTGAGAAGCTCTGTCAGGCGATCTCAGCATCTCCATGGCTACCAAACGTTGAATCTACCATTGAACCTCCTATGCTAGGCCATGATATACCCGTGGTAACATAAGATAGCAGAATTGAGAAGCTCTGTCAGGCAATCTCAGCATCTCCATGGCTACCAAACGTTGAATCTACCATTGAACCTCCTATGCTAGGCCATGATATACCCGTGGTAACATAAGATAGCAGAATTGAGAAGCTCTGTCAGGTGATCTCAGCATCTCCATGGCTACCAAACGTTGAATCTACCATTGAACCTCCTATGCTAGGCCATGATATACCCGTGGTAACATAAGATAGCAGAATTGAGAAGCTCTGTCAGGTGATCTCAGCATCTCCATGGCTACCAAACATTGAATCTACCATTGAACCTCCTATGCTAGGCGATGATATACCCTTGGTAACATAAGATGGCAGAATTGAGATGCTATGATGCCAGCATATACTGACCGATGACCTCCTGGCTGTTGCTTGTCTTGAGCCTCTCGTCCACGATGACCGTCAGGTCTGCGCTGGTGGCGGCGCCGTCCATCAGAACGCGGACACGTTCCCGCAGTCGCGTGCACTCGTCGCGGAGCACGCGGAGCTCGTCGACGCGCTGCGCGGAAGCCTCCGCTTGCGGGTTCAGTCTGGACGAGAGAGAAGCAACGTGTTGGGTTGGAAAACACGATCAGCGGCCGGGACTTTGACTCGTCTGAACATAGGCTGTGATCTTATTATATAGATTATTTAACTGTTTCTCTCACTCCAAGTCTGGACCAAAGAAGACTGGAATAAATTCAAAACCAACATATTTTATTGATATTCAAAAATGGAAACAATCCTCTCGATATTGACAAAAAATATTTGAACTGGGTTTTGAATGCTAAGTAAAGAACAACTAAATTTCCCAACGTTTCGTAACTTGTACCAGTTACTTTATCAAGGGTAAGAGCAGTCCTGACAATTTTCCGATAAAACATTCAAAACCCAGTTCAGATAGTTTTTGTTAAAACTAGTGCTAAGGTTACATCAAGTAGACATGTGTCTAAAAACAATCATGATCGATATCTATGGGGAGAGACAAAGGGAACTTGGTTTTAAGTTGTAGATTACATTTTTTAGGAAGCTTGAACTTGGTAATTGTTATAATTTTGTGTCCTTCTTTTGTTATAGAAAAATTGTCAGGACTGCTCTTACCCTTGATAAAGTAACTGGTACAAGTTACGAAACGTTGGGAAATTTAGTTGTTCTTCACATAGCATTCAAAACCCAGTTGAAATAGTTTTTGTTAAAACTACAATTCAGATTTGGTTCCGCCTAGTTGGGGAACTGAGACACGTTGAAAACAAGCGTCGAGATAACGTAAGGTCAGGCAACTCTGCCGTGCCACCTGGTCAGCCGCCCACCTGTAGTGCAACACCTTGCTATTGCCGGGATTGAAGTCTCCTTTGAAAGCTCGGAACTTGCTCTCCATGTCGTGTTCGTCCAGCTTGCGTTTCAGCTGCTCGTTCTCGAGCGCAAGCGCGGCCTTCTCCGACTCCAGCGCGGAAACCCGCTCGGCAGGCTGCGTAACTCCTCCCCCTTGAAATGATACACACGGTTAGGCCACTCCCACTTGTAGCTTTCCAGATACTTGTACATACGATCGATGGCTTTGTGTTGACACGATTTTAGTGTATTTGATGAGAATGACGGATCTCCAAGGAGTAGAACCAAGAGGCTGTGAATACTCAGAGTCACTCTGATTCTAGTGACGCTATATCACGTCACAACCTGTCAATCTCAAGTAACTACAATTTGACGTTGGATTTGTTTTTAAATTTGTTAAAACTGATCTAAACTGCGAACGCTTGTAATGTGCATATTGTTTTAATATTAGGGACACTAATGACCTGCGCTAACTGCTCACCAAGAGCTGAGACTCGTAACTCCTTCAGAATCGCGTTGTCCTTCTCGAGCCTCTCCACGAGCTCGCGGTATCCTTCCAGTGCCTTCTCGAGCGAGTCAACGCGCGCACGTTGCTGTTCCCCCAGAGCCCCGCCCACTGACATCGGCATCGTAAGGTCGCGCTCGTAGGCGTCCAGCTGGGAGCGGTAGCTGTTACGCTCCTTAATAGAAAACATAGGGACACCTTCGATCAGCTGGCTGGATACTATCCTCTATCCTAGTTATTTGAGATCAGCTGGCTGGATTCTATGCTCTATCCAGGTTATTTGAGGTCAGCTGGCTGGATCCTATGCTCTATCCAGGTTATTTGAGATCAGCTGGCTGGATTCTATGCTCTATCCGGGTTATTTGAGATCAGCTGACTGGATTCTATGCTCTATCCGGGTTATTTGAGATCAGTTGGCTGGATCCTATGCTCTATCCAGGTTATTTGAGATTAGCTGGCTGGATCCTAAGCTCTACCCAGGTTATTTGAGATCAGCTGGCTGGATTCTAAGCTCTATCCAGGTTATTTGAGATCAGCTGGCTGGATTCTATGCTCTATCCAGGTTATTTGAGATCAGCTGGCTGGATCCTAGGTTCTATCCAGGTTATTTGAGATCAGCTGGCTGGATCCTATGCTCTATCCAGGTTATTAGAGATCAGCTGGCTGGATCCTATGCTCTATCCAGGTTATTTGAGATCAGCTGGCTGGATCCTATGTTCTATCCATGTTATTTGAGTTTAGCAGGCTGGATCCTATGCTCTATCCAGGTTATTAGAGATCAGCTGGCTGGATCCTATGCTCTATCCATGTTATTTGAGTTTAGCAGGCTGGATCCTATGCTCTATCCAGGTTATTAGAGATCAGCTGGCTGGATCCTATGCTCTATCCAGGTTATTTGAGTTTAGCAGGCTGGATCCTATGCTCTATCCAGGTTATTAGAGATCAGCTGGCTGGATCCTATGCTCTATCCAGGTTATTTGAGAACAGCTGACTGGATCCTATGCTATATCCAGGTTATTTGAGATCAGCTGGCTCGATCCTATGCTCTATCCAGGTTATTTGAGATCAGCTGGCTGGATCCTATGCTCTATCCAGGTTATTTGAGAACAGCTGGCTGGATCCTATGCTCTATCCAGGTTATTTGAGATCAGCTGGCTGGATTCTATGCTCTATCCAGGTTATTTGAGATCAGCTGGCTGGATCCTAGGTTCTATCCAGGTTATTTGAGATCAGCTGGCTGGATCCTATGCTCTATCCAGGTTATTAGAGATCAACTGGCTGGATCCTATGCTCTATCCAGGTTATTTGAGATCAGCTGGCTGGATCCTATGCTCTATCCAGGTTATTTGAGATCAGCTGACTGGATCCTATGCTCTATCCAGGTTATTTGAGATCAGCTGGCTGGATCCTATGCTCTATCCAGGTTATTAGAGATCAGCTGGCTGGATCCTATGCTCTATCCAGGTTATTTGAGATCAGCTGGCTGGATCCTATGTTCTATCCATGTTATTTGAGTTTAGCAGGCTGGATCCTATGCTCTATCCAGGTTATTAGAGATCAGCTGGCTGGATCCTATGCTCTATCCATGTTATTTGAGTTTAGCAGGCTGGATCCTATGCTCTATCCAGGTTATTAGAGATCAGCTGGCTGGATCCTATGCTCTATCCAGGTTATTTGAGTTTAGCAGGCTGGATCCTATGCTCTATCCAGGTTATTAGAGATCAGCTGGCTGGATCCTATGCTCTATCCAGGTTATTTGAGAACAGCTGACTGGATCCTATGCTATATCCAGGTTATTTGAGATCAGCTGGCTCGATCCTATGCTCTATCCAGGTTATTTGAGATCAGCTGGCTGGATCCTATGCTCTATCCAGGTTATTTGAGAACAGCTGGCTGGATCCTATGCTCTATCCAGGTTATTTGAGATCAGCTGGCTGGATTCTATGCTCTATCCAGGTTATTTGAGATCAGCTGGCTGGATCCTAGGTTCTATCCAGGTTATTTGAGATCAGCTGGCTGGATCCTATGCTCTATCCAGGTTATTAGAGATCAACTGGCTGGATCCTATGCTCTATCCAGGTTATTTGAGATCAGCTGGCTGGATCCTATGCTCTATCCAGGTTATTTGAGATCAGCTGACTGGATCCTATGCTCTATCCAGGTTATTTGAGATCAGCTGGCTGGATCCTATGCTCTATCCAGATTATTTGAGATCAGCTGACTGGATCCTATGCTCTATCCAGGTTATTTGAGATCAGCTGGCTGGATCCTATGCTCTATCCAGGTTATTTGAGATCAGCTGGCTTACGGATGTCACGAGCTGCAGTCGCTTGTTAATCCGATGTGTGTAGCTTTTATGCATCGCGATGACGCTGTTATTTTTCTCCGTCAGCTTCGTCAGCTGTTCGTTGTCTGTCGCCAGTGCGTCCCTGGCCTCCGTTGTCACACGCAATCTACAACAATTGACAGATTCAAGACCCGGACGAGCATCAGCTCACATTGAGATCAGCTGTGCGATGTGTAATTAGGAACAATAGCAACCTCTTAAACATTGTTGTAGAAATGTTAATATTATGAACAGTATAACCGTCTCAAAAATTGATGCCCAAAAGGGGACTCGGCATCAACTTTTTAGACGGTTATAGTGTTCATAATAATAAAATACCCCGCGCATTGGAAGCGTTTGCAATTTAAAGAAGATTTCATCCAAATATTGTTGTAGAAACTTTCTCATGTTTCGTAACTCAAGGGTACGGCCACTGGGTTGAAGAGTATCAATTGTGAATGGTTGACATCTATATAAGTTGGTACAGGTCACAAATACAATGCAAATCAGTGAATTTGCTGCTCGTTGAATCCGAAAAACACCAAGTGTACGTCGCTAAAATTCTTGGGGCACAAAATTTAAACCCAATCAACCAAAGCAGCGTTGCCATGACACTGACCTTGACGTAGCGTCAGCAAGGTCGGCGATGAGCTGCAACTCTCGCCGCTGCAGCCGCTCGAACACGATGCGCATATCGCCAGGTGTTTGCCTGGGGCCGTCGGTGACCGTCGTCCGAGCCATCGTCGTCCAATCCGCAAGCAACGTTTCCGCCGCTCGGAGCTGAGAAGTCACGCGAGCCAGCTCGCGATCTCGCTCCTCAGAGTGGGCCAGGCGGCTCGAAAGATTGGCAACCTAGGCGTAGTGAGAGCATGGATGTGTACAGCTGGGTTGGCATCTTCAATGGAAGCCAGGGACATGTGTGCCAAGGTATAGGGCATGGTGCAAGCATGGATGTGTACAGCTGGGTTGGCATCTTCAATGGGAGCCAGGGACATGTGTGCCAAGGTATAGGGCATGGTGCAAGCATGGATGTGTACAGCTGGGTTGGCATCTTCAATGGGAGCCAGGGGCATGTGTGCCAAGGTATAGGGCATGGTGCAAGCATGGATGTGTACAGCTGGGTTGGCATCTTCAATGGGAGCCATGGACATGTGTGCCAAGGTATTGGGCATGGCACATGCATGGATGTGTACAGCTGGGTTGGCATCTTCAATGGGAGCCAGGGACATGTGTGTCAAGGTATAGGGCATGGTGCAAGCATGGATGTGTACAGCTGGGTTGGCATCTTCAATGGGAGCCAGGGACATGTGTGTCAAGGTATAGGGCATGGTGCAAGCATGGATGTGTACAGCTGGGTTGGCATCTTCAATGGGAGCCAGGGACATGTGTGTCAAGATATAGGGCATGGTGCAAGCATGGATGTGTACAGCTGGGTTGGCATCTTCAATGGGAGCCAGGGACATGTGTGTCAAGGTATAGGGCATGGTGCAAGCATGGATGTGTACAGCTGGGTTGGCATCTTCAATGGAAGCCAGGGACATGTGTGCCAAGGTATAGGGCATGGTGCAAGCATGGATGTGCACAGCTGGGTTGGCATCTTCAATGGGAGCCAGGAACATATGTGCCAAGGTATAGGGCATGGTGCAAGCATGGATGTGTATAGCTGGGTTGGCATCTTCAATGGGAGCCAGGGACATGTGTGTCAAGGTATAGGGCATGGTGCAAGCATGGATGTGTACAGCTGGGTTGGCATCTTCAATGGGAGCCAGGGACATGTGTGTCAAGGTATAGGGCAAGGTGCAAGCATGGATGTGTATGGTTAGGTTGTTACCTTCTCTTCAAGCATGAGCTTGTTGTGAACAAGTGACCGGAGCCTGGTGTTGTCATCTCTCAAGCGTTCTAGTTCGCGTTCCATCTCGGGGAACTTGGCCAGCTTGGCCTGGTGCCTTGATGCTGCAGCTACGGCCTCACGACTGGTTTCCAGCTCGGCTAGCAACGAACTAGCGCGACTCTCAGCGGTCTGTACGGCTTGCGACAACAGCTCCGCCTGCCGAGTACGAAAACACACAGTTGGCGACATCGCAAGCGCTATCTCGGATCTTACGGCTCTGTTTGTTCTTTTACTGGTCTACGTATATCGTTCCTGTTGATTGAGATCTAACCAACACAAAGTTGTGTCCGCAAAGCAGTTTTTGCAGTAGAATGATTGTTTGTGTGTCAACAATTCCACTGCCTTGTGAGTTATTATATGCAGAGTAGAAAATTGTAGGAACTGTTCAGGATCCAGACCTGTCTTTGTTATCTAGCCAAAGCACTAGTTACCAAAACAATTTATCAAAAAGTGGTATTTTTTTCAAGGAATCAGCAGATGTGGTCGGGATGGTGACACTTAGCTACGGCAATTTGATTTTAAAGTAAGAGTTTTAACTCTTAAGGTTTAATTTAGGTAACGTAACCTTTCTCTAGCTTATTCGCTAGCTATGCTAATCTAAACACCCAAGA
The DNA here is from genome assembly GCA_947568835.1 of Protonemura montana. Taxonomy (NCBI): domain Eukaryota; kingdom Metazoa; phylum Arthropoda; class Insecta; order Plecoptera; family Nemouridae; genus Protonemura; species Protonemura montana. The sequence continues at coordinate 1,763,942 of OX387608.1, forward strand.
TGCATTACATTTTAAAAAGTGTGGTTAGATATTTAACAAAGTACATTGTAGAACTCACCTCGCGGTTGGATTTATTTGATTCCATGAGCTTCGCCTCGAGCTCTTTGACCCTCTTCTCGTAATCAGCCTGGTCCTGTCGAGCTGAGTCTCGCTCTTCCTGTAGCTGAGTCAACTGAAGTTTCACGCCCACGTCAATCGACTGTTCCGTCAACTCATGCTGCCCTATCGTGCATTTCAGTTCAGCATTCTCCTTCTCCAGAGCAAGCAGTTTCTTGTAAGCATTTTGCTTGGCTGCATCAGCCTTTGATCTGCTCTCGGCTAGAAACTCTCGCGTTTCAACATTGCGACGGGTTAGAACTTCGATTCTTGATTCAAGTTCGCAGATCTACAAGCATAATTACAGTTTGAAACAAATATTTTAAGTTAAGCCTAAGTCTACTGCTTCGCTCAGTTGCGGTGAATGAATTTCAAGCTCACCAGTTTTTCTTTGGACTCCAGGTTTGACATTATGCTTATCTTTTCATTCTCAAATACGGCCTCCTGCTCCCGACGCAACGAATGCAGCTGCTTGATGAGGTTTTCCAGTGTCTCAATCCGGGCTTTTGATTTTACAAAATCCCCTTTCAACAATCGGTAGTCCCAGGGCGATGCTGAACGGGCAAATTATCAGTTATTTTAAGCACAAACAACATGACATTGTTCTAAACACAACAATATAAATGCATTCAATGGAAATCGTTGTGTATACATACGAGGTACTGCTACGCTGCTGTTAGAGTCCGTCCTGAATCTCTTTTCATCTGAAGAAAGGAGACTTTGGGCTCTTCGTTTGGTAGTAAGCACTGATCTACTATTTGACGAAGATTCTTCAAATTCAAGCCTGGTTGCAACTGCTGCTCCCCTTCTAATTGCTGCTCTATGACTGACGGGTAACAATTCATTTAGCATTTCGATGACACAAGTCGGATCCTTCTCTACGCTATCCATGATTTATCCAGCTCAAGCTTCACAGAGCTTTTGTAAAAAATGTATTTCAAGTGCACAAAGCACAGAGCGCGAAGCATACAAAACAAACGCTGAAACTCACACCCGACCACTAAAATTTGCAGGTTAGAAAAACCTCGAAGATGTTCGAAGCCTCGGTGTTCGACTCCAGCGCCATCTCGCTGCCAAAGTCAGCTTCAGAAATTGAACCAACTTTCGAACTTGACAACGGATTCGTGCGTGATCAAATGTTTTTAATTCTCTGAAGTAATTTCATATCAAAGGAACATGTACAATCTTTCAACATAATAACAGTTATTAAAATAGCATCTCATACTCGAGCTTTCTATTTATAAACCGTTTTTTATTTGCTTGTTCAGGAAGTTTGAAAAGTTTGGAGATTTGCTCAAATCCTCAGCTTATTGGCCTTGATCGGGTTTGTTGTTTAACTTATTAATTCATCATACAGGTTAAATAACCTACCTACCTTTGAAAGAAAATGGATTTCTTGGAGGACCAGGAAGAAGATGAACATGTAGTGCCTGCAGTAGTCCCATTCCAGGACGTAGACTTACTACAAAGTCATGGTGTTGTAAGTTGTTTTTATGTACCTACCAATGGAAAATAAAATTGTAAATAATGCAACATGCTCAAAATGTTTAGAAAATAATAAAAATGTATTAATTTAAAGATTGCTGTTATTTTCAGAATATGGCTGACATTAAGAAGCTGCAGACTTCTGGTATATGCACAATAAAAGGCATCCAAATGACCACTCGCAAGCGGCTTTGTGCTATCAAAGGGTTTTCGGAGGCAAAAGTCGACAAGATAAAGGAAGCTTGCTCAAAGATAAGCAGTATCGGCTTTTTAACAGCCAAAGAAGTCGGTGTAAGACGAAAAGAAGTTTTCCGCATCAGCACTGGCAGCCAAGAATTCGAGTAAATTTGTTAATAAGAAACGTCTTAGAAGCCGGCCTCTCTACAATTGTCACAATTACCTTTTGTTTCATCTTGCAGCACTCTGCTTGGAGGAGGTATCGAATCAATGGCGATTACAGAAGTATTTGGTGAGTTCCGTACGGGAAAGACGCAACTATCGCATACTCTGTGTGTTACTTCTCAAATGCCGGGCATAAATGGCTACATGGGTGGCAAAGTGATGTTCCTCGACACAGAGCACACGTTGTATCCTTTGTTTAACTGAAGTTTAACAGACGATTCTTCCTAATGTCAGCACAGGTCCCTGCAATCGGAGATTAAACCATTCAAACAAACCAGTGCATAAAGATGAGTGTGTCTAAGATTACTACGATCTCACGTTATGGTATTTTGAAAAATTTAGATGCTGTGAATTCTTTAACTGACGGTTATAACAGTATCTTAGCTTTACGGTGTCAAAATATAGCACATACTTTTAGCAGTAAAACTCCAGAAGTTTTTTTTAAGACATCTTTCAAAAACTGTCAAACCGTTTTATCTAAAAAAAAAAAACGCATGGGGTTGAACTTGGGAACACAAAAACGTGCTCTGCTAATTTAGTTTCAATCAGAGCAGGCGTTTGGCTGCTAGAGTGCAAACAAATACAAAACAAATTTTTTTTTGGGGTAAGTGGCGTTAAAGATTTTGCTTCACTTGCTACCCCTATCAATTAGCCCCTTATTTTTCAATATTTTATATTTTTTCTCAATTTGTTCCCCCTATCCCGACTGTGGCTCCCAAATCTCGCCCCGATCATCCTTGACTCCCTGCCAGCCGACCGGACCGACTGCGTCAGATCTGTATGCGTTTCGAGATGGACGAGAGCGCGGTCCTTGACAACGTGCTCTACGCTCGAGCTTACACCAGCGAGCACCAGATGGAGCTACTGGACTACGTGGCCGCCACATTCCACGAGCAGCGCGGTATCTTCAAGATGCTCATCATCGACTCAGTCATGGCACTCTTCCGAGTCGACTTCAGGTCCACCCTATTCACAATATCCAGCCTCTTGGCATCCTATTCACAATATCCAGCCTCTTGGCACCCTATTCACAATATCCAGCCTCTTGTCACCCTATTCACAATATCCAGCCTCTTGGCATCCTATTCACAATATCCAGCCTCTTGGCACCCTATTCACAATATCCAGCCTCTTGGCATCCTATTCACAATATCCAGCCTCTTGGCATCCTATTCACAATATCCAGCCTCTTGGCATCCTATTCACAATATCCAGCTTCTTAACATCCTATTTACAATATCCAGCCTCTTGGCACCCTATTCACAATATCCAGCCTCTTGGCATCCTATTCACAATACCCAGCCTCTTGGCATCCTATTCACAATATCCAGCCTCTTGGCATCCTATTCACAATATCCAGCCTCTTGGCACCCTATTCACAATATCCAGTCTCTTGACACCCTATTCACAATATCCAGTCTCTTGGCACCCTATTCACAATATCCAGCCTCTTGCCACCCTATTCACAATATCCAGCCTCTTGGCATCCTTTTCACAATATCCAGCCTCTTGACATCCTATTCACAATATCCAGCTTCTTGTATGAAACAGAAGAATGGTCAATGGCTGCTGGTGGGTGCTAGGGTTACAACGATGGACTAACCTTGCCTTGCAGCGGCCGAGGCGAGCTTGCCGACCGGCAACAAAAACTGGCGCAGCTCATGTCGCGGCTGCAGAAGATCTCGGAGGAATACAACGTCGCGGTGCTAATTACAAACCAGATGACCTCCGACCCAGGAGCCACCATGTCATTCCAGGTACATAACCTGATTTAAAATGCAAACGCTTGCAATTCAACAAGAATTTATTGATAGGAACACTGATAACCTCTAAAAAATGTCCCCATTTGGTCATCAATTTATGAGAGGTTAATAGTGTTGCTAATAACAAAATATTTTTTCTAAGCAGTGGAATCACAAAATCAATTGATGCTAGATGAAATCTGATTTAAATTGCAAACGCTTGCAATGCACAGGGTAATTCATTATTATGAACACTAGAACGTCTCAAAAATTGATGCCCAAACAGGGACTCGAGCCCCGATCTTCACCTATCGCGGGTGTACACTCATATCGTTTTCACTAAAATCGTCTCAAAAAGCCAGTGTCGAAGTAGCTCAATGGGTTAGAGCAACACCCGCGATAGGTGGAGATCGGGGTTCGAGTCCCCGTTTGGGCATCAATTTTTGAGACGGTTATAGTGTATTTAATAATCAATTGATATTAATCTGACCGACCATGTTTTATCCACGCATGCAAGTTGAAACAAAACTTTATATATTTTTTGCTCAACCTTTAGACGATTGATAACAAGGGAAAATAAAAAAGCAGGTAAATCTAACGTCCCGACGTAAATGTGACCGATATTATCCCTGGTATCGCAGGCGGACCCCAAGAAACCTATCGGCGGCAACATAATCGCTCACGCATCCACCACGCGGATCTCCCTGCGCAAGGGGCGGGGCGAAGCTCGTATCGCCAAGATCTACGATAGTCCAGACATGCCTGAAAGTGAAGCTACCTTTGCTATCACTGGCGGTGGCATAGCAGACTGCAAGGATTAGCATAGGACAAGCATAGGACAAGGACTAGCATAGGACTAGCATAGGACTAGCATAGGACAAAAACAAGGTCTAGCATAGGACTAGCATAGGACAAAAACAAGGACTAGCATAGGACTAGCATAGGTCTAGCATAGGACAAAAACTAGGACAAGGACTAGCATAGGACAAGTATAGGACAAAAACAAGGACAAGCATAGGATAGAAACAAGGACTAGCATAGGACAAGTATAGGACAAAAACTAGGACAAGGACTAGCATAGGAGAAGAACTAGGAAAAGTATAGGACCAGATCTAGGACTAGCATAGGACAACAACAAGGACTAGGATAGGACTAGCATAGCCAAGGACCCTGCCATCTTGGTATATGTAACTTGGTTATGGTAAATGCACATGTCTAATGTGTATGGCTTAGGCGTTGTCTCTTAAGACATTAGAAGGACTGCACTGACTGCCTATAAAAGCTGGAAGCAAACAGCCACATGCACTTCGATCCACTTAATGTGAATACGGAGCCAAGAGGCTGGAAGTTTGTTGTGGTGAGGAACAGGAGAAGGAAATTGCCTTTGCAACAAGAAATTTCTAGAATTTCCGAGGATTTAAGCGTTTCACGGAGTTGCCGTAGTTTTTCACACGGCTAACGACAAATGCAACTCGTTCGAGCTTTAATCTTGGGATTTCTAGAAATATCTCGACAATAGCACAACGCGATCTTCTCGGGCAAGTTGCTCATTTTCCTTCTCTAGACAACTTCGAATGTTTGGAACGTATTTTCAAAGTAAATATTTAATTGGTATTTTCTTGCAAGAACTTCCTCCGCTACAGTTCGTAGCGGCCTCAGCAAACTTACCACACTTCCCTTCGAGTTCACAAGCCTCTACATTTCACAAGGCAACACCTGCTCCTGTATTGCTAAGTTAAGTTAATTCAGTTCACAACTTTGTATATAAAATATGTTGTAAAGAATAAACGGAATGTAACTGTGTGTGCGATCAACTTCTGATCAACAAAATATATTTGTAGTGATTTTTCTTCTAATAGAAGCACCAACTTTAACATCAATCTCCCATTAGCATCAGACCACTGATCTCCCATTAGCATCAGACCACTGATCTCCCATTAGCATCAGACCACTGATCTCCCATTAGCATCAGACCACTGATCTCCCATAACAACCTGGATAGCGGTTGCCATGGAGAGACTGCGAAGCCAAGGCCGCCATCTTTAGGGTCCCTGATTTGCAGTTCTCTGAAAGAACCCGTGCTATTTCAAGTGTTTTCATCGGTAGTTTTCGTGGTTTTTAACGCTTTAAATGTAAAAATTGGCTGAAAACTTGTTTGAAAGTCATAAATTAGCATTGAAATCATAGGGACACCTCAGTAGCGTCACCAGTTTATTTTAGATCAGACTCTAGTTAGGTGTCATAATGACGTAGAATGTGCCTGATATTGCTTGACTGACAGGCAAAGGAACCCATGAGGACCCCTCCTACAAACGGCTCTTTCGTTCCAAACCGTTCTCCACGTTCTCTCCAAGTCAAGCTCGTGATTCCCTTCGTCGAGCGTCAAGGTCAACTCTTTAAGCCGTCTCGAGTCTTCTTCGAGCCGCCACTCGAAGCCGCCGACCTTGGGACACCCGACCACGTCCAAGCTTGACATCGAACATCGATCGCCCAACAAAACGCACATCGATTCCGCTCCGATGTCGTTTCCACTCACGTTCAACGTTTCGAACTTCGACGCGGCTTCCAGGACGCGGACCAAATCCGACACGTCGTCGTCGTCGACTCGGTTCCTCGAGACGTTGAGAATTCGGAGATTGTTCGGCACTTCCCGCTCGAAGAAGAGCACGAGTTCGCGAGCGATCTCCGAGCGGTGCGAGTCGGATCGAGCCGTCGCCGCCACGTTCAGGTTTGTGAGTCGATCCGTGTTCAGTCGGCCGACGAAGAATGCGATTCCGTCGCGGCCAAGTCGGTTGTAACTGATGTCCAGGCTCTCGATTGAGTCCACTGAACAAAGACCAAGCGTGAGATAACAATCTAATGGCGTTGGTGAATGAGTGGATGATGATGAATCTAACCTAGTATAGAGGAGAGGTGGGGAAACCCTGTGCCGGCACGTAGCCTACTCCTGTCGAAGACCAAGGGGACCACCGGCTTAACATCCCTTCCGAAGGACGATACAACGCGAACAACAGGATTCCTTCACAAATCCATGCTGTCGAGAGGTTGATAAGCAAGGCGAGTGAAGTTGCTGTACTAACTTTTATCCCTCCAACCTCTCTCCCGAACAGAACTTGTCATGTGTATGATGGTCACCCATCCAATACCTGACTCAGCGCAGTGTTGCTTAACTTTCATCCCTCCAACCTCTCTCCCAAACAGAACTGGCTTTATAAAATATGAACGACATAATTTAATAAATGGATAGAACAAATTAATAATAACATTACCATTCATTTAATGTTCATTATTATTTTCCACCTGCATTCAGGTATCCTTGTAACATGCAAATAATAATAAAATCAATGAAAGCCGTGCACTCGGCCGGTTCCTTACGATTCAACAGCTGAGGCATGGACGTTGCCGAGCAGTCGAACATGTCCGAGGTCAGCTGACACGAACGTAGACTCAACGACCGCAGAGAGACTTGGTCCAGGATCGCAGACAACGCAGCCAGCGTCTGTTTCCCGTGCAGTGAGTTGTGACTCAAGTCCAGCAGCTTCAACTTCTGAAGAAAACATCACAAGAAGATGACGACTTCTGCCAAACTGGGACCTTCTGCAGTTTTCTGCATAGACATTAATTTTATTTCATTATTTTCATGCATTTCTGTCACCTATAACTAAAACAAGTCTTCTAATTTAATTTTTTTTTTTTTTTTTTATGCATCCAACGTCAATTTGTAGTTATTTGAGTTTGACAGGTTGTGACGTGATATAGCGTCACTAGAATCAGAGTGACTGTGAGTATTCACAGCCTCGTGGTTCTACTCCTTGGAGATCTGTCATTCTCATCAAATACACTAAAATCATCTCAAAAAGCCAGTGTCCAAGTAGCTCAATTGGTTAGATCAACACCCGCGACAGGTGGAGATCGGGGTTCGAGTCCCCGTTTGGGCATCAATTTTTAAGACAGTTATATTGCCGATAAGAATAAAACTGTGTTTTTATTTGTTTGTTATCTTTAACAGTTTGTTATCTTTAACAGTTTGTTATCTTTAACAGTTTGTTAGCTTTAAGCCTAAACGTTGTGTGTATGAAAACTCAAAGGTGCTAATGTTCAGACGGCTGCTGCACATGAACGGTGGGTGATAAAATAAATATATTTCTGTTCCGTCCCAAACCTACTTTCTCTAGTTGCTTACCATTTTTATGATAGAAATTTGGTCCGGTAATTTTTTTTTTTTTCGACATAAAATGATCCTTTTTGCAGTTGCATGTTTTGTTCCCGATATAACTGATAGGAGATGTAAAGAGACGTTGAAAGAGGACCGTACCTGCGCTAATGCAGCGTTGTTGACGAAGGCGTTGCCCAGGTGAACCAGACCAAGGTCGTTGACCCCGTTACTGCCGAGCAGAAGATCTTCTAGGTGGCCGAGCTTGTGCAGCGCATCCGACAGCAACTGTCAGACAAAAACCAGAACACATTCGTTCATATCCGTTATGTTTACTCAAGTTAGAGGGAAAGTTACCGGGGAAAGAAAAATTATTTGAAAAAAAAATTGGGTTTTTGAATGCTGATCAGAGAGGAGAAAATCAATCAATTAATTTGCATCTCTCCAAATACATGGTTGACCATTCTAATCTATATTATAAAATACAGTTTCTTATAAAAGTAGCAATAATATTTTGGTATGATTATAATATTGCCTACAGTTATTTATGAACATTGTGCATTAATAAAAAGTGTTGATAATAGGTTAAAGATACATAGATTTGAGATGTTAGCTATTTATAACTATACAACTTTAGAGAAAAACTGATTGAAATTGCAAACGCTTGCAATGCGCCGGGTATTTTATTATTGTCAACACTTTAATAGTCTCAAAAATGCTTGGCATCAATTTTTGAGATGTTTTTAGTGTTCATAATTATAACAAATTATTTAACTTAGTTTTCTGACATTTTGCAACTCATGCCTTGATAAAGTAACAGGTACAAGTTACAAAATGCCTGGACATTTTGTTGTTCTTCACTCAGCATTCAAAACCCAGTTTTTAAAATGTGTTTTTTTTTTCAAATCTAAGGTCGTCTAAAGTAGATACAAGTACAGTAGCCATAACAACGCCGTTCTAACCTTGATTCCATCCTCTCTGAGCAAGTTCCCGGTCAAGTTAAGCCTGACCAGTCGATCCTGCTCGTGCACGGCTCGTAGGACTGGGGCCACGCCCACCGCTTCGAGCGCCAGATCTTCGAGCTCGAGCTCGAAACGAGCCCGACTTTGCTCGAGCCGGTCTCGAGCCCGAGCGTCGAGCTGAACGCTCAGCGTGGAGCAAGCGTCGAGGTAACGTTCACGCAACGACGGCAAGTTCCACGACTCGACAGTCGAGGAGACTTCGTCGGGACCGAGAATCAACGCAACGGGATCTTCTCGAGCTAACAACGCTCCGTCCTTTGTTACCAAGCTCAGCGTCGGCTTCACACCGTGGAGGCTGCAACCAAAGAGAGACTTTACATTTAACTGCTGTCAATAAACATAAACGATAACATTACAGTAATTAGGTACAGCATTGTATCTTTGTCATTATTTTAATGTTTTACCATTTAAAAATTACTATGTTGCTTATTTTATAACATAACTTAACATATTATATTATATTAAATCATACTTGTGGAATTTAAAAGTGTCCAAATAGCTCAATGGTTCAGAGCAACACCCGCGACAGGTGGAGATCGGGATTCAACTCCGCGTTTGGGCATCAATTTTTGAGACGGTTATAGAGTAGTTAATAATAAAATAATAACCCCGTTTAGGTATGATTTTAATCTGCGCAGTAATTTGCTTTAAAACAATGATATTTTAATAATTGCAAACCAAGAAACTATGACAACACACGAAGAACAAGAATAAAATAGTTTTTAACAATGTGTTTGCTTCGAAACGGAATATTTGGTGACTTGGAAATACAAACAAAATATCAATGTGACTTCTTACTTTGACCTCCAAATGACAGTTGAAAAGTTAAACCCCATCCTTCCAGGTTCAAATATTGAACACTGATTTGGACAGAGAGAAAATAGTGACGGCTGCTAAATAAAATTTATTTTATGTGACAGGACAAAGCCTTCCTTAATCATAAAGGTGTGGGTACTTTCAACCTTCTACACGTCGATGTTTAGGAAATAAAGCAGGAACCAAATAAAATAAAATACAAAAAACTAAACCGTGGACCGACTTGAAGTAGCGCCGGGCAGCTTCGTCTGCGAGTGCTCCAATGGTGTGCGCTGGAAGCACCGGCACAAGAAACAAAGTTCCCTCGATGCGAACTTTGACGGCTGCTGGCGCTGGGCCTTGCGCTGGGCCTTGCGCTGGGCCTTGCGCTGGATCTTGCGCTGGGTCTTGCCCCGGTCCCGAGGTTGCCAGCGCGCTGGCGCCAAGCCTCGAGGTCGACTTCACTTGTAAACTCTCGTAACGACAACGTGGTCTGTGAACACGAGCCGTCGTAAAGACAAGTCGGCACTAAATCTTACAACACGAGATATGTGGATCCTGGTAGCTTTGCTCGACAAGCGGATTTATTTGTTTTGCAAGTCTTTTATCGAAACAAAAATTTAAATGTGAAATTTAAAATTTGTTAGAGAAAACTGAAATGTAAGTCAAGGAATAAATGTACCACACAATTTGTTATGATCTTATCTACTATCTATATACATATGTAAGCAGGGATGCATTCAAGACAAACCTCAAAATCTTCTACCTCTGAGAAGAGTTATATAATTTAGAAGATTTTTATAATAGAGATCATTAGGTTAGGGCGTGCTTGGGTAGACATATAAGTTATGTTAGACCGCTACGGGCGACAATGTATATACATTGCAAAATGTACGAGAACAGCTAAAAAAATACAGATATATCTCGATCTATACAAAACTAACTTGCTATCTTATTGTCATGATCGATATGACCCTGCAATGCGCACCTGTCTGAAATCTTCCTACTGAACCCAAAGCTGGACGAGAGCAGAGACGGCTGTTGCAGCCTCGATTGTCTACTTTCCAGCGGAGAGTTTGAAACAAGCTCCTCCCCTTCAAGCTCCTCCCCTTCGAGCTCCACGTCCATCAGGTCTACGCAAACTGTTTCTGCGGGTGAGGACGGGATCGGACAGGTTCTGGTAGACGAAGCCGCTAGGTCATCGCCTGACGAAGGCGAATGAAGTCGGGTTCTGGCTGCGGCCGCAGGTTTGCTCGGAAAGTTGACTGATTTAGCTGGGGTTTGCAGCCGCAGACGATTGGCGGACTTTTGTGGTCCGCCGAGGAAGTCTTTGCTGTAATACAAACGGAAGATCGGACGTTAACGACAGAACTGGCTTGAAGCTTGGTAAATCTCACCATACCAGCGCTCTCCTGGCTTTACTGATGTTTTGTAAGTTTAAAATTAGATACATACATAGGCTCGAGAAATAACGGTTTTTAGAGCCATGTCTACTTGATGTCAACTTAGCACTAGTTTTAACAATAACTATATTATATGGGTTTTGAATGCCAAGTAAAGAACAACTAAATTTAACTCCTTTACTAAGCATTCAAAACCCGTTTAAAATAGTTTTTATTAACTCAAGAAATAAAAAAAAAAAAATCTTTGTTGATCAAACTAAGCCTGATGTTGGTGAATTTAACTCACCCAACGTTGCCATCGCCCTTGCGTCGCTTCAGATTGTTCACGCCCATATCGTCCTCCAGCCAATCATCGCCCACCTCATCATCGCCCATCAGCGCCGGTCGTTCTTCAGGCATCGTCACCCTCGACTGTTCCGGTTCTTGCACGCGGTGGCGGACGTTCTGCATTGTGCTGGCGTAGTCTTGCGCTGCAGGAACGGTCCGTTCCACGGAACGCAGTCGCGGCGGAGTAAGCAGCCCGTCGTCGTCCTCCATCGAAACCACCTGAACATATATACTTCCCACTGATGCTCTGTAGTTGAACATATAAACTTCCCACTGATGCTCTGTAGTTGAACATATATACTTCCCACTGATGCTCTGTAGTTGAACAAATATACTTCCCACTGATGCTCTGTAGTTGAACATATATACTTCCCACTGATGTTCTGTAGTTGAACACATATACTTCCCACTGATGCTCTGTAGTTGAACATATATACTTCCCACTGATGCTCTGTAGTTGAACATATATACTTCCCACTGATGCTCTGTAGTTGAACATATATACTTCCCACTGATGCTCTGTAGTTGAACATATATACTTCCCACTGATGCTCTGTAGTTGAACATATATACTTCCCACTGATTCTCTGTAGTTGAACATATATACTTCCCACTGATGCTCTGTAGTTGAACATATATACTTCCCACTGATGCTCTGTAGTTGAACATATATACTTCCCACTGATGCTCTGTAGTTGAACATATATACTTCCCACTGATGCTCTGTAGTTGAACATATATACTTCCCACTGATGCTCTGTAGTTGAACATATATACTTCCCACCGATGCTCTGTAGTTGAACATATATACTTCCCACCGATGCTCTGTAGTTGAACATATATACTTCCCACTGATGCTCTGTAGTTGAACATATATACTTCCCACTGATGCTCTGTAGTTGAACATATATACTTCCCACTGATGCTCTGTAGTTGAACATATATACTTCCCACTGATGCTCTGTAGTTGAACATATATACTTCCCACTGATGCTCTGTAGTTGAACATATATACTTCCCACTGATGCTCTGTAGTTGAATATATATACTTCCCACTGATGCTCTGTAGTCGAACATATATACTTCCCACTGATGCTCTGTAGTTGAACATATATACTTCCCACTGATGCTCTGTAGTTAAATATGATAATGATAACGGTGACATCAAACCTGATTCTTGAGCTCGAAGTGAGGACTTATCGGTCGATATGCGTCATGCTCCGCCTCCGAGTCGGAGCTGTCGAGACGGTTGCGTAAAGTTCCGACGCCGCGTGAGTTCCGCGACGTTTCAATGCGCGGACGCTTTGCACGACGATTGGACGAGTTGGGCTTGCGAGGTTGTTCTGTGATTGGTGCACTGGGCTCGGAATCGATTGACATCGCTGGCAAGTCTTCCACAGCCACGCCCGCTGAGAAACGGTGGAATCAGTCAACAATACAGCTTTTAGGCTTCAATTAATACCAAATTGTTTGATAAAGAAGAAGGATAATTGACACCTAAGGCCAGGTCCCAACTGCATGCTATATCAGTTGAAATGTTATTTAAATTACAAACGCTTGCAATTCGCGGGGTATTTTATTATTAAGAACATTATAACCGTCTCAAAATTGGATGTCCAAACGGGGACTCGACCCCTGATCACCACCTGTCGCGGGTGTTGCTCTAACCAATTGAGCTACTTGGACTTCATGGTTCTACTCCTTGGAGATCCGTCATTCGCTTGTCATTCAAAGCCCGCGTACAAATTTATTGCAAAGTTTACTATTTTACTATTTTTATTGTCGCCAAACTTCACAAAACATTGCTCTAATTAACAAATAAATAAATAAATATAACCTCAAATTGTCTTCTGTGCCGCGGTATTTACCTTTGACTTGAGCTTTCCGAAGCTTGTGTTCGATCTGTTGGAAGCTCGTGATGAACTCCTGGGAAAGTCTGTTCTTCTGAGCGCGTGCAAACCAGCTCAACAAGTTGTCGAGAGCCGTCTCACCCTGGACACAGTACGAGTTAGGTTAGGTTAGGTTAAGTTAGGTTAGGTTAGGTTAGGTTAGGTTAGGTTAGGTTAGGTTAGGTTAGGTTGTGTTTGGTTTGGTTAGATTAGCTTAGGTTGGGTTAGGTTAGGTTCTGTCAGGTTTGGTTAGGTTAGGTTAGGTTAGGTTGTGTTTGGTTTGGTTAGATTAGCTTAGGTTAGGTTAGGTTAGGTTAGGTTAGTTTAGATAAGGTCACGTACAAATTATCGCTATCAAATTTGTATTTACTGGCGAGATTTGGGCGTTGAAATACGGGCGGAGTTTTATACTCATTTTAACACAAATAAAAACAATAATTTTATTTGTAATTTGAAAAGTAAGATGTCTGAAAACTTGTTATTCTCTCAAGATTAGAATTGTTGATGTAATGAAAAATTACAAATCACTCAACTCCATTACTTCTTGGGAAACCGAAGGCGACAACAAAAAGTTTGTTTCCCGAGTTTCCCACAAATATTCTGCAGAACAATTGGTTGAGTATTTAATTAATGACATGCAAACAGATTTGCTCTGATGTTGATTTTCACAGCCCATATGAAGTAACTTAACAAAGTTTTTGACCAATTTATAATATTTCTAATGTAACCATATAAATTATCAGATATTTTTAATGAATAATTTATTTTTAAATGACCATCTACCAAGTTAATTTACAATATAAACGCCTAATAAACAAATCATTAAAAAAACACAATAAAATGTTCGAAGGCTCTGATGGCAATTTTCATGTTCCATACGAACCACCTGAAGTTTGATGTTGCTTCCTGTTCTACTTACACATGTTCTTAAAGGGGCATTTACCCTTTACCATCGATTTGGAAGATTCAATAATGACATTTGGACTATTTAAAAAATCTCCTGTGTCCACGGCTGTCCGTGCAGAAATTTCCTAAGTCCGCGTTTTTCGGCTTTAGTGCTTAGAAAAAATACTCCCATAAGAAATAACCCGTAGTGCTTTTTCGACCCCTAGCACCTAGACAAACCTCTCATCAGATAAAATTCAAATAATTTGAGCAAAGTCCTCCATTCTTCTTCTGTGTTGAAATAATTTGGCTTTATGATAAGATTATTCATTTAGCCACGGTAAGCGAATTACCGCAGGTATGTAATTAGCATGTCGCATATTTTCGTGCAGTACCGCTCCGAGCGGATAGGGGATAGGGTAGGGAGGGGACAGACTTTTGGCAACTTTGACAAACGGAGCGGCTGCAGGGAAAGACAGTACTCTACAAGAGAATCGTACTCAGCTCGCAGATCGCACCAAACGAAAAACGAAAAATCTTAAATAATTAATTGCAGAGCCATTTTTTCTGAAAATTCTTTTAAATAGGTCAATTTCAATTCATACTCAAGTTACAAATCTATGGTAAAAAATAATTTTGAAGGGTAAATGCCCCTTTAAGAAAATGAAACCCATCGTAACTTAATCGGTTGATTAGAGTGACTTACGTTGCTGTTTTTCGCCAGCGTGTTGGCGCCCCTGTCGATGAGAAGCCGAGCCGTGTCGAGATGTCCGTTGCAGCAAGCGTCGATGAGGGGCGTGACTCCGTCGCAGTGGGCGTCGCCGGGATCGTCAAGCCACGCCCCTCGATCGAGCAGCAACTCGGCGATGTCGGTTCGATCGAAGCTGCAAGCCTCGTGCAGCGGCAGCCAGCCGGCGTTGTCGCGGACGTTGACTGGATGACCCTGCCACGCAGCACACAAACACATTACAACACCCTCCAATGTACAGCTCGTAGTTGAATTAATAACATAACACTTATAGATGAAATCTGATTGAAATTGCAAACGCTTGCAATGCGCGGTTATTTTATTATTATCAACACTATAACCGCCTATAACTTTATAACTCATTGGAGATCCGTCATTCTCATCAAATACACTAAAATCGTCTCAAAAAGCCAGTGTCCAAGTAGCTCAATTGGCTAGAGCAACACCCGCGACAGGTGGACATCAGGGTTCTCGTATCTAACTACGTACCTTGATCTTATGGAATTTCTTGTGGATGAAAGAAAAGAAAGAATAAATAGCAATAAATGAGTTTGAAATTTTGGAATTTCTAGCAAACCCAGAGTCACTGGATCCAGCACAGAGTCACTGGATCCAGCTCAGAGTCACTGGATCCAGCCCAGAGCCACTGGATTCAGCACAGAGTGGATAATATGCTTGTGTAAACGTGTACCTGATCTAGAAGTGACCGTGCTCGTCCCAGGTTCCCCTCGATGCACGCTCGGTGGAGCGGAGTCTCTCCCTTCTCGTTGCGCGTGACCTTGAGTGTCCGACCTCGCTGTCGTTCCGTCCGACTGCCGTCCTCGCAGTCTGACGAGTCAAGGTCAACGTCCTGCGTGTCTCGATCCTGCGACGTTGAGTCTGAGTCGGAGTCAGAGTCGCTGGACAACGCAGCCAGCTCGCGGAGGGAGTCGGCTGTAACACAGCGGGGACAAGACTTTATCATCTCTGGCGACTTTATACTTTATTATTATTATCAAAACTATAACCGTCTCAAAAATTGATGCCAAAACGGGGACTCAAACCCCAGTCTCCACCTGACCCATCCAATTTTTGAGACGGTTATAGTGTTCATAATAATAAAATACCCCACTTATTGCAAGCGTTTGCAATTTAAATCAGATTTCATCTAAAAACTTTATCCTGTTATTTTAAAATAGAAACTAAACAAGGCTTAAAATGTAGGGAAAAATTGATGCCCAAACGGGGATCATCGTTTGGCCATCAATTTTTGAGACGGTTATGGTGTTCATAATAATTAAACAGGGATTTTCATTTTTCTTGTGATATATGAGGACTTCAAAACACACACTATAAAATAATCTAAGATTTCTAGTATCCGAAAGATTACTAATGATAGGAAGCTAAATCGATTGAAAATTCAACAAATTGCGACAAAGTTACAAGAGAGTATCATAAGGAAATGTTTCCGACACAAATTATAATGCAATGTGGTCGTGTTTCCTAACCTGCCAGTCCGTCGAGTTTGGCGGCTGTCTGCAGATCAACAAGATGTCTCAACGCGTTGCTTAGCAACCGATTGTTCCCCGCCCGTCGTGCCAGGCGCTTGGCCTGCGCGTAGTGCTCCTCAACTTCGTGGTAAGCGCAGCCGGCTTTCTCCAGCGCCAGACCCAAGTTGAGAGACGTGCGACAAGCCTGGAGTTGAACATATGTTTATATACTTTCCACTGACCAGCTAGAATAAATCATATAGATTGCGAGAAAGTGTTTATATGTTTTTTTCAACCTTGTCAAAACCACAGCGAAAGTCGTGTTTATTATTAGTTGAAATCTGATTTAAATTGCAAACGCTTGCAATGCTCGGGGTATTTTATTATTAGGAACACTATAACCAGCTCAAAAATCGATGCCCAAACGGGGACTCGAACCCCGATCTCCATCTATCGCGGGTGTTGCTCTAACCAATTGAGCTACTTGGACACTTAAGTTTTGAGACGATTTAAGTGTATTTGATGAGAATGACAGATCTCCAAGAAGTAGAACCAAGAGGCTGTGAATACTCACAGTCACTCTGATTCTAGTGACGCTATATCACGTCACAACCTGTCAATCTCAAGTAACTACAATTTGACGTTGGATGCGTTGTATTGTGTGAAATCCGGTTGAATGCCCATCAGTTTTTGAGACGGTTATAGTGTTCATAATAATAAAATTGGGAGAAAGTGTTTATATATTTTTTCAAACCTTGTCAAAACCTCAGAAAAATCATGTTGAATACAATAACAAAAACAAAACTCACCTCCTCCGCATCGTCCCCGATCTCCTCCAGCTCCCGGCGGTAAAACTCTGCCGCTCGCGCATACTGCTTGTCGTCCATGTACGTTGCCGCTAGCGACACGTACGCGGGCAGCAGCTGTTTCCCCAAGTCTCCGCCGCACTCCGCGTTGTTTAGCATGTTCTCGTAGGAAGCAAGCGCCAGCGTGAACAGCCCCATGGAGCTCAGCACGTCACCGCTGTGTTCGAATAGAGCCTTGCGGACGGCGTACTCGTCGAGTGGAGTGCGTTGCAGTTCACGTTGAAGGCGGCACAGCGTGTTGGCTGCCGGGGATCAGATCCATTTATATCCATATGCTAACACAGATATTCCATCCTTATGAGGCAAAGAATACCACAGATAAAGGTTGCACAGATATTCCATCCTTACGAGGCAAAGACTACCACAGATAAAGCTTGCACAGATATTCCATCCTTACGAGGCAAAGACTACCACAGATAAAAATTGCACAGATATTCCATCCTTATGAGGCAAAGACTACCACGGATAAAGCTTGGACAGATATTCCATCCTTATGGGGCAAAGACTACCACAGATAAAGCTTTCACAGATATTCCATCCTTATGAGGCAAAGACTACCATAGATAAAGCTTGCACAGATATTCCATCCATATGGGGCAAAGACTATCACAGATAAAGCTTGCACAGATATTCCATCCTTATGAGGCAAAGACTACCACAGATAAAGCTTACTCAGATATTCCATCCTTATGAAGCAAAGACTACCACAGATAAAGCTTACACAGATATTCCATCCTTATGAGGCAAAGACTACCACAGATAAAGCTTACACAGATATTCCATCCTTATGAGGCAAAGATTACCACAGATAAAGCTTGCACAGATATTCCATCCTTATGAGGCAAAGACTAGCACAGATAATGCTTGCACAGATATTCCATCCTTATGAGGCAAAGACTACCACAGATAAAGCTTACTCAGATATTCCATCCTCATGGGGCAAAGACTACCACGGATAAAGCTTGCACAGATATTCCATCCTTATGAGGCAAAGACTACCACAGATAAAGCTTGGACAGATATTCCATCCTTATGGGGCAAAGACTACCACAGATAAAGCTTACACAGATATTCCATCCTTATGAGGCAAAGACTACCATAGATAAAGCTTGCACAGATATTCCATCCTTATGGGGCAAAGACTATCACAGATAAAGCTTGCACAGATATTCCATCCTTATGAGGCAAAGACTAACACAGATAAAGCTTGCACAGATATTCCATCCTTATGAGGCAAAGACTACCACAGATAAAGCTTGCACAGATATTCCATCCTTATGAGGCAAAGACTATCACAGATAAAGCTTGCACAGATATTCCATCCTTATGAGGCAAAGACTAACACAGATAAAGCTTGCACAGATATTCCATCCTTATGAGGCAAAGACTACCACAGATAAAGCTTGCACAGATATTCCATCCTTATGAGGCAAAGACTATCACAGATAAAGCTTGCACAGATATTCCATCCTTATGAGACAAAGACTACCACAGATGAAGCTTGCACAGATATTCCATCCTTATGAGGCAAAGACTAACACAGATAAAGCGTGCACAGATATTCCATCCTTATGAGGCAAAGACTAACACAGATAAAGCGTGCACAGATATTCCATCCTTATGAGGGGTCATTCCATATCAAGCGCCCATCACTCAAAACCTTCACTATCTTAGAATTTGAAGAAATTTTCAGCAGGTTTAAATGAACGGGAATTAAAATTCCTTTTTTTAATGTTTTTACCATATGCTTAGCGGTTTGCCCGTGGCAAGGGATGGAAAAACCAAATATTTTACTAATTGCCCCGCACGGCCATTCACTACATTCACTCTAGCGTTTGAACAAATAAACTTAAAAGAATGGGACTGGTTCTAAAATGATAATCGTGCTTTGATTAACAAGAAAAATACATGAATTGCTCACTGATCAAGTTTAGGGTGGAAAAAATCCACCCTTAAATTTTAACCCTTAATAACTTGGGACGTGTTTCCTAAGCATCTCCTGCTTATCATCTCTACATAAAGAAATGAATAATTAACAGCCAAACGATCAGAAGTTATAATTGTTTTATTGGATAAATGTGTGTGCATTTAGTTGTGTTTCTGCTGCACGTCTATTAGCATCTTATTATCTTATTATCTTATTATCTTACTAACATCTTATTAGCATCTTATTATCTTATTATCTTACTAACATCTTATTAGCATCTTATTATCTTATTATCTTACTAACATCTTATTAGCATCTTATTATCTTATTATCTTACTAACATCTTATTAGCATCTTATTATCTTACTAACATCTTATTATCTTATTATCTTATTATCTTACTAACATCTTATTATCTTATTATCTTACTTACATCTTATTAGCATCTTATTAGCATCTTATTATCTTACTAACATCTTATTAGCATCTTATTATCTTATTATCTTACTAACATCTTATTATCTTATTATCTTATTATCTTATTATCTTACTAACATCTTATTATCTTACTAACATCTTATTATCTTATTATCTTATTATCTTACTAACATCTTATTAGCATCTTATTAGCATCTTATTATCTTACTAACATCTTATTAGCATCTTATTAGCATCTTATTATCTTACTAACATCTTATTAGCATCTTATTATCTTATTATCTTACTAACATCTTATTAGCATCTTATTATCTTATTATCTTACTAACATCTTATTATCTTATTATCTTATTATCTTATTATCTTACTAACATCTTATTATCTTATTATCTTACTAACATCTTATTAGCATCTTATTATCTTATTATCTTACTAACATCTTATTAGCATGGTCCATGCAAATCACCCGTTAATTGATATTTCATTTAAAAATCTAAAAATTGTTTGTGCTTCAAAGATCTTGTTTAATCACTCATTTTTTCGTGTCTCTCGGACCTATCACCCTTGAAAATAAAAATTTTGAAAAGCCCCAGTTTTATTTGATGGATATTTCAATGGTTTAGGAAAGTTAAATCTAAGAACTACCATAGCAGATTTTAGATTTTAATGACTCCTATCATGTTTTGATAGACCGAACTTCATCTGAAGTTGAGAATGCAATTCCCCGAGCGCATAGATTCGAGTTATTGCTCATCCAGGGAAACATACCTCGTTTTAAGTTCAACTTGACTTCTCTTCTCAGAGATTCCGAGTGAATTCGAAGCTTGTTCGCTCGCGTCAACTCGCTCTGCGCCTGCAGGTGCTCGCCCATCTTGAAGTAGATCTAAAACAAGATCAACACGTGAGGGTCAAAGATTGTCACAAAAAATCTAAGGACAGGAATCATGAAATAGTATTATAATTGCAAATGCATCAATTTTTGAGAGGTTATTATTGTTCCTAAGTATAAAATACTTGGTGCATTGCAAGCGTTTGCAATTTTAACCTGATTTTAAACGCATCCAACGTCAAATTGGAGTTATTCGAGTTTGACAGGTTGTGACGTGATATAGCGTCACTAGAATCAGAGTGACTGTGAGTATTCACAGCCTCTTGGTTCTACTCCTTGGAGATCCGTCATTCAAATACACTAAAATCCTCTCAAAAAGCCAGTGTCCAAGTAGCTAAATTGGTTAGAACAACAACTGCAACAGGTGGAGATCAGGGTTCGAGCCCCCGTTTGGGCATCAATTTTTAGAGCTTTTTACTAAAAACATGAACTTGTCACGTACCTTTGCCTTGTCAATTCTTGAGTTGGCAATCTTTTCATCCTTATCGCCGAGCCGCTCGGCAGTGCTGATCGATAGGCTCAGGTAGTTGACCGCTTTGTTATAATCGAGCCGGTTTGCGTGGAAAGCTCCGAGAGAAATGTAGCAGTTGTACAAAGTGTCGTGCATGTCATATTTCAAACAAACTGACGAAGCCTGGAAAACGAAACGGTCGTGAAGGTTTCGCTGATTTCGACCACCAAGCCAAAGAATGCACATTTATGCCAACCGTGAGTGGAAATTCAAAATAATGCAAAATTACGCTTTCAAATTTCTTCAGGGCTTCGTCGTTCCGCTGTTGGAGTTCATAATTCAAACCGATGTTCAGCAACGCTACTGCTATCATCTCTTGAATTTCTTTCTTGGGAACATTTTTTATTCTGTGCAAAGATAAACCATAATAGACAACATTTGCAAATACACTACCAATAGCTAGTAGGAGTAAGTTTAAAGAAATAATTAATAAATTTATATATTTAAAAGAAAATTTAAAATATAAAAGTTTTGTTAAATATGTAACCTACTTGGTAATTAAGCGCAAGCTTTTATCAAGCATATCTTCTGATTTCTTGGCTAGCGTGTGGCCCTCCGTACAATCACTATCCTCAGTCAGCAGAGTTGATGCGTGAGTGAAGTAAATCCTTCCCAGAGTCAACACAGCTCGCTGCTGTTCAACAACGTTTTCTTCCTCTTTAGATAATTGGTAGAATAGTTTTGCGTGTTCAGCAGCTTTGACAAACTCGCAGACTTGCAGGCGAATCTCTGAAATCATCCGGTGGCAGAGCGCCATCTTCAGTCTGTCCCCCAGTTTCTTATTTGCTTCGAGTTCATCTAAGTATTCTGACAACGCTGACTCAAAGTTGTCTTCTTCAAAATAGTAACGAGCAAGTTTGTTGCACGCAGTGGCGAATAGTTTCAGATTCCCCGTCGTGCTTGCATGCGACTTGGCAATCATGAGCTCTACATGGAAAAAAATGTATCAGAAATCGACAAAAATCATTAATGATGATTATACCTAATGCCTCATATTTAGATCGTATTCCGTAGTTTTCATTGTGTTTAGACGCCTCAAACCATTAACCTATAAAAAAATCTTAAAACTAACTCGAACTCAAAAAAACTCTTACTTCTCTTGTTTTCGATCTCCATTGAAACGATGTGTTCTCAAACGGGTTCAAGTTAACCTAACTGAACCATTAATATGCCATGTCAGTTAATAATAAACTAAAAATGCATGTGCTTTTGAACGAAACTCTTCTTGACATACTCAAAAGAGCGCCATTTAGAGGAGAGCGGTGTACGTCGCGGAAAATACTGCAGCAAGAACGTCGAGTATACATACTTTATACAAACATCTTCCAGGTGACAAACCATAACTAAATCCATCACAAAATACCGCAAATTCCTTTAAAACGTAACAGTTCCTTTCTTCGATGACGACTAGAATCCAGTCTAAGATGTATCTTATTAATTAACTGACAAATAAAACAGTTCAGCGTTTCTTCCAATCATCGAGGGAAGTACAGTCCTGCTTGACTAAAATCTTGTGCGTGATGTTTTTAGACGCACTTTACCTTACCCTGTGCATGCGACGTTTTTACTGCACATTTTATAACGCGGTTCTGGTGCTAGTTTGGGTCTGGTCGTGTCACGTGCGCCTTCTGACAGGAAAAAAAGGCTGCGGTCCACAATTCAAATTAAAAATAGGTTGCATTTCACAGGCTACCGACAAAACCTGCTCGTGCAAGGTAAAACAAGAAACTTGTAAATCAATGCACCTTTCTCTAATTTCGAGGAATTCTTTCAATGAAACAAATGATTGTTAAAACTTAAACAAAATTGTATTTCTCTTTTAGCCACAATAAATGCTCGAGTAAAATGTTTGTCGGTCACTGAAAATGTAGCCCAGAGTAGATGATGATCCACGTAACCTATCAACAAACAAAAAGTCCTCGAGGTTAATTACAACATCACAACACTATACCAGTTGCGGCATTTGTTTTGTACATAGAATTGCTGACAAGGGATATACGTACAAAATTGCATGCGTTCTAAGGTTTCATATACTACGCTGAGGCGATAACAATACAGTGCAAGAACTTAAGGCTTAAGTTGCAATGAAACCATTGCCAAAATTCATCGAGATCAACTTATATACATTTTAGTACGCTTTCGAATGGTTGTTATCGCAAGTTGTATCTGGAAAGGCAATTAAGTTTCTTTCCGATGCGACTGCCGCAATCAATACTTTCAAGATTTTGAGAGCGCTCTTGCTTGGAGCCAATGCAAATCCAGTGAAGAGCTTGACCAAGGCAGGCCAGTCGGAAACACAGTAAGATTTCCATCGACTTGCTGCTACGCTCATCTGTTTCAAATATGTTTCAACACAGTTCAAAAGCAAAGCCAAGTGTTTCAACAGGTGGCTTGCAAACCATTGTCCTAGAGGATGGTTTGTTGATCTGCAAACTTATAGCATGGTTTCTTTTCTTCCTAAATTCTTTATTTATCTTTGGTATAAGAGTGGGGCATGCCCTCCAACCCCCTTCTTATACCCTAATACTTTCTTCAGCAATTTTGGTCCACCAAAAATTTGTAGAATTTAGAACTGTAAATAATTTGACATAGACATTTTGCTAGCACAATTGAGCCTAGCAATGTGTCTGGATTTTCAGATGAAAATTTTGGTAAATGATACATGGTGAGCAAACATTCTGGCCGATTTAACTGAAAATCACAGCAGGTCAAAGGTCAGAACAGAAAATAACATGTTGAAAATTTCATCAAAATCTAATCAGGTATTTGGCCAAACGATCGTAATAAAAGACAATAAACAACAAAACAAGATATAAAAACATGCTGGCCCTTAATTTGAGTGGATGAAGAAATTGATGAGTAACGTCGCTGATCAATTAATTAAGTTTTAAGTATTCGAGGAACTCTACTGACCAGAAAACCAGCAAATGATGTCATGAAGCCTTCTTTTGTCAGCTCCCACGCACCTCCAAATTCTTCTTCATCGATATTTTGAAAGTTGGCAAAGTAGAAGTAGACGATACCTGCGTTCACCAACGCAAACCTAAAAGAACATTTAGGAAACGTAAGCTTCCAGCAGGAAATTAAACTCCTAGTGCTTGCCAATAGTTCGATAGTTACTCACAAAGCAAGCGCAACGACGCCTTTCAGAGGAAACAGACCCCATAGCAAGCCGAGAATGATACCAATTGCTTGCCGGGACCAGTAGATTACGTCCAGAAATTCCTCCTGCCGAAAGAAAACCCAGAGTTAACTTTGCTTAAAGTATTGAAGCTCCAAGGTATAGCATATCTGCAACCCCATCATTCAGACGTGGACAAAAAAGGTAGAAAATTAAGTAAATCGGTTATTTCCTAACCTTATCTGGCCATTCTGAGTTGGAAGTCATTGCCCTCGACCATATCGAGTCAGTAACTGAGCTCTTCGAGCCGGCCGATCCATTAACTGCCTTTTGCTTGTTCATATTTGTGTTAGAATTTTCTGTTCAAGTTTCAAGATGATTATCTATTCAGCATAATTGCCCTGTTAACACTTTCTACTATAATTCGGGCGACAAAATCAGCTGATTAATTGATCGCTCTCAAACACTGTAACTGTAAAGTGCCAGTTCGGCCGTCGTGCGTCACGCACACGTTTTGAACTTTATTAGACATTTGACAGTTAGCCGAAAATGTGATTAAATTTCCAAGATCACTCTTCGGAACAAGTAAGCGAGATAAAAATGTGTGAAACAATCAAAAGTAAACCAACAAAGATCACTCCCAGTATATCTGAACTGTGCATGGTGAACAACTCACTCTCTTGTCCCGAATGTTCCGCCACATTCTCCAGCTCCTCCAATCTAGACCTGCACCTAGTAAAACGTCACAAGCTAGGTAGCTTGCCGAAGCCGATAGCTTCCGTGCAGTACCACTGCCCAGTAGCCGGCTGCATCTATGAGAGCCAGCGACACTTTGCCAAGCGCAAGTACGTCAAGCAGCATTACTTGAAGGTGCACGCAGCCAAGAGCTTTGCGTGCAACGGTTGCAAATGCAGCTATTCGACGGCTGCTGCTCTGAAGAAACACATGTCAGTTTGCGGCAGGCAGTTCCAGTGTCCGTGTGGACTGTCGTTCAACAGTCTAGAGGCGCTGGCCAATCACAAGCGCCGGCTTGGGCATCGAAAGTTTGGTTTCTGCAGTGACGATCCGGCCAAGGGAGTCAGGTATGATTGGCTTATATTGAAAATACTGGCTTAACTAACGTTTACTGATCTTGGTGTTGACTGGATGGATGACTATCTGCCTCCCAGAACTTTCTTCTGACAAATCTAACAACAGCTTTTACAGCTGCGTTTGCAGATCAAGGCATGATACGATTTTGTGTGATAACGGAATTGATTTCGGTTGAACCCCAGTATGGTTTCAATATTCACGGCTTAACTAGGACTAGAAAAATAATTGAATTTTAATTTTTACTTACTAAACCAATCACTGTGCTTGGAAAAGACATGACTTGAGCTTTTAGCATATTTTGATTTTTTTCAGCTTTTGAGAGCCATTGCTTGATGATTTTTGTGATTTTGTAGTTTTGTAGTTTGGAATTTGGGATCTGTTAGGAAATTAAGTCCTCTTAAGTGCAACAAAACCCGCATAAAAGAACCTAACCTTTAAACAACAAATACTGCTCATATCTGACGTATAGATATATATTACATATGGAACCATATGGTCATTCCATGTGAAATAGGACCACTTAAAATGAATTTTGACCTTCACCGACTCAGAATAATTTGGCACACTTGTTAAGAATGTTGGTTTGGGTAAAGGCCTATATATTTTTTCTTTTCTTACTGAAAGACTTTAAAACTTATAGTGGGTTGAAGTTGGGGTATTTCACCCCCCGCGCGTGTCTGACAGTCACATTATATACCTTATTTAGGGTTGTATGACAGCTACAGAGTTCCAGGAGAGCTCATCTGAAAGCTAATTAAATTCTCTACTTGAATATATAATAATTAATAATAGTATGTGCCACTTGGTAGACAGCAATTGTACCTTAATTTTCTACATCTGCATCTTCAAGAAACGCCACTGGAATGACCCCAAAACATATTTTGCTTTTTGCAAAGGCTTTGGTATTATGTTGATCATTATGACATGACGATCATGAAGTCAACGTTCCTCTCGCAGATCACTGCCGCCCGCGCCCGTCATCCTCGCCGCCGTCGCGTTGTCCGAGCTTTCGTTCAGATCGCGACGCGACAACGCAGCGCAGACAGAGGCTGATCGCGGCGTGCCGATGTCGGCGCAGACCGAGTCTCCGTGGCAACGAGGGGCGGCAACGCAGACGGCGCGTAGAATCAGCGCCACCACGCAGACACCGCCGCGACGACCAATCAAACCCAAGCACGAGGAGCGAGGGGGAGGAGCCAAGGTGAGATCGATCAGGGGAAAAGTGACTTTCCTAGGGTCCCTATTTATCCATCCGGTGATATTCATCAATCGGGACTCGACCGTAATGCTGTGAAACTTTTAAAAGCTCTTCCTAAAGAATTAACATGTTTAGAATCTTTTGATGTTTTTTAAATGAATGCAAAGCATTATCTGTTGGACAAGGAGTTTTCTAATATTAACGAACTATTATATAAGTTTTGAACAACAATGTATTATCCAGATGAAACATAACGTGAAAATAAGTATTCTGTGAATAAATTATTATTATTATTTCGATGAAAAAAGCCTGCTTTAAAAGAATAAAATCCTGCCATCTTTAGGTAGGAAGACCGAGCAAGGTAATTGTTTACATTGTTGTCGGTCCAGCGATGTAGAAACAGGCATCAGTTTCAAAACATCGGGAAAATTAGTTGTTCTCTACTCAACGTTCAAAATCCTAGTTTTAAAAGTAAGTTGGCATTCAAAACTAGTGCTACGGTTGGAGGAAGTAGTCACAGCGTGAAGTACACTTGAGTACCGAGCCGAATCTTACGAGGAAAGATTTCTGCATTTCTGTTCAGTTGTGTTTATTTCACTCACACTTTGTCCAGCCCTGACAATGGAGTCAGGGTCGATTAATTATTTCTGACACGTTTCAATTTAATGGAGGACAAAGTCACAAGATGGCAGTGAAAGTGTCAGGAAACAGAACAAGAGAATTTACCTGGTTTTTTTTGTTTCGAACATTTATTTACCTTACCTTGCAAGCTATCCTGAACTTGCAAGCTATCCTGAACTTGCAAGCTATCCTGAACTTGCAAGCTATCCTGAACTTGCAGGCTATCCTGAACTTGCAAGCTATCCTGAACTTTGCAGGCTATCCTGAACTTGCAAGCTATCCTGAACTTGCAAGCTATCCTGAACTTCAGCTATCCTGAACTTGCAGCTTTGGCCGTCACATGGCCGAGCTTTTCAACCGTCTCTCGTTTATTCCAGACAACGCAGTCTTCGCGGTCCCCTCCGGCCTCGAGAAAACGCAAGTCCGCACAAACCCAGACAAACTCACCGAACAAACGTCGCCGCCAAGATCCAGCCAATCAGAGCCAAGCCACGCCCCTCGCAGAGCCGGCCCACGAGGTGGACGCCCTGTTCTCGGAGGGGGCGGAGCTTCTGGACGCGTTGTGGGCGGGGCAACTGGACTGTCAGACGCAGACAGAGCCCGAGCCGAGCCTCCTAGATCAGCTGTTAGACTGCGAGACTCAAACGGAGGGGGAAGTTGATTCGTTGGACGGGTCATATTGCAACTCAACAACGCAGACCTGCGACCATTTCCTGTTCCCCGAGCTCGGATGCTGTCACGACATGCATACACAGACCGATGTTTAGACTCCTCCCACATTTGTAGGCGGAGCTATGCCCTATGTTCTATAACACTCTCTAACATGGTAAGACATTCTGTTGATATTATTATTCTGTAATTTAATTAAAGTTACTGTTAAACGTTGCTATTTTTCATTTCTGGAATTCTTGATGTTTTCAACAATATTTTGCCTTTGTGCCTGTCAGAGTCCCATGCTTGCCATGCGACTGTCAAAAAGGAAAACGACTGAGTTTCGAGGAAGCGAAGTCGACAGCGAAGAGCTACAATGATCTGTGCAGTTTATTTGTACACGTCACACATCTAAGAGTAATGTATTTACAAGTTATCGGCCAATCACGACCGAGTCGCGACGGAAAGGGGGACGATCTAACAAACAATACGTTTATAAATGCCCAGTCACACAAATAATTTTTTTAAATTACCAAAGATTGAACAAAAAAATTAATTGTTTTACAGAGCATTCAAAAATTAAGTTTTTAAAGCAACATTTTTTCCGAACGAATCAGACGAGCTGCATTATCAAACATTTTCTTTATCTTAAGGTCAACCTGGGGCATAGGATCCAGCCAGCTGATCTCAAATAACCTGAATAGAGCATAGGATCCAGCCAACTGATCTAAAATAACCTGGATAGAGAATAGGATCCAGCCAGCTGATCTCAAATAACCTGGATAGAGCATAGGATCCAACCAACTGATCTAAAATAACCTGGATAGAGCATAGAATCCAGCCAGTTGATCTCAAATAACCTGGATAGAGCATAGGATCCGGCCAGCTGATCTCAAATAACCTGGATAGAGCATACGATCCAGCCAGCTGATCTCAAATAACCTGGATAGAGCATAGGATCCAGTCAGCTGATCTCAAATAACCTAGATAGAGCATAGGATCCAGCCAGCTGATAAAAATTGAAGTTAGGCAATCCATTGTTAGCAACAGGTAGGAATCCCTATGATTTCAATGCTTATTTCAGAGTTTTTAAAACAAGTTTTCAACCAGTTTTGACCATTAAAGCGTTAAAAAACCACAAATACTAGTGATGAAAACACTTGAAATAGCACGGTCTCTTTGAGAGAAGTGAAAATCAGGGACTCTCAAGATGGCGGCCTTGGCTTCAAAGTATCTCCATGGTAACCACTATCAAGGTTATTTGAGATCGATGACTCAAAGCACCAGCACTATTAACGAGTTGACAAGGCAACGTAAACGATGTTAAATTGAGGAAAGAAAATAAAAATGCAGTGACGCTATCACAGCCAATGGGAGGCTTCGACGGTTACCGAGGCAGAGTTTTTATTTTCCGATAAAAAAATGTGATGTGCTCGGCGGATCCGTTCCGTCGGTTAACAAGACTGACAACACGACAACAAAATATCACAAGGGTTGCCAAGGCGCACAAAGCCAAACGAAACAACAACGCAGCTCATTTCGTCGTGGGCAACACGTTTGTTTGAAGGAACAACAGAGAACAAACTCAAGTTGCAAAAAGTTTTTTTATTATTATGAAAAGTATAACCGTCTCAAAAATTGATGCCCAAACGGGGACTCGGACCCTGATCTCCACCTGTCGCGGAAGTTGCTCTGAACCATTGAGCTACTTGGACACAGGCTTTTAGAGACGATTTTAGTGTACACCTGCGACAGGTGGAGATCGGGGTTCAAGTCCCCGTTTGGACATCAATTTTTAAGACGGTTATAGTGTTCATAATAAGAAATACCCCTCGCATTCCAAGCGCTTGCAATTTCAATCAGATTTCAACTGAATTGCAAAAAGTTTGTTCTTAAATTAACATAGGAAACCCAGTTCATAAATAGTTTATATTAAAACTAGCTCTAAGGTTAGATTAAGTTGTTTCAAAACTGTAAAGGCGCAGCCGCGGTTACCACAGCAACTCGTTGACCTCAAGAATAAGAAAATGTTTGTCGAAGTTGAGCTTTGTCGGTCTATCGCGGGGGGCGTGTCTCGGGGGCGTGTTCCAACGTGTCCGCGATCACCCGCAACTCGGCCACGCCCCCAAGCAGCGTGCGCAGCGCCGCCTCCGCGGTAGACGCAGCCTGACGGAGATCCCGAGCGGTCGAAGGTGTGGCTCGGGCACCGCCTCCCGAAACCTCGGCCTGGATGCACAACGAGGGGGCTGTGAGATCGTAACATGCGGTTGTCTTGGACAACTGTTTAAAGGCGCTGGGGAATGATAGGGTGACGATGAGGACGATGACGAACCTAACCTAGCCTAGAAGTGTACTTGTTGCGAAATTTCTACAAGTGTCGAGAGTTTTAATGTTATGTCGCGTTGTCTATGTCATCGTTGAAGAAGTTTCCGCATCTATTTCCTTCTCCACCGCAACTTGCATCTGTCAGCTTAAGACTTACCGTCAGCGACTTGATTTCCAGCTTGAGATTCGAGACCATGTTCTCGGCAATCACCGCTCTCCGCTAAAACAAACAAGTCCCGGTCAGAGAATCTGTACGTTGCCCACGGAACACCATATGTGAGACTCCATGTCCATATGTTCCATGTCCAAATGCAAAGGCAAACAGGTTTAATTTATTTAATTTGTGGGGTTTAACGACGCATTGTTTTGACAACGTCTCATGTGGCACTGAGCTAATGGCGTCGGTAAATGAGTGGATGATGATGAACCTAACCTAGCCTAGAAGGGAGGAGAGGAAAACCGGTGCCGGCACGTAGCCTACTCCTGTCGAAGACCAAGGGGACCACCGGCTTAACGTCCCTTCCGAAGGACGGTACAACGCGAACAACAGGATTCCTCCACAAATCCATGCTGTCGAGAGGTTGATAAGCAAGGCGAGTGAAGTTGCTGTACTAACTTTCATCCCTCCAACCTCTCTCCCAAACAGAACTGGTCATGTGAATGATGGTCACCCATCCAATACCTGACTCAGCGCAGTGTTGCTTAACTTTCATCCCTCCAACCTCTCTCCCGAACAGAACTGGTCATGTGTATGATGGTCACCCATCCAATACCTGATCCAGCGCAGTGCTGCTTAACTTTCATCCCTCCAACCTTTCTCCCGAACAGAACTGGTCATGTGTATGATGGTCACCCATCCAATACCTGACCCAGCGCAGTGTTGCCTAACTTCGGTGATCTAACAGGTTCAAGATAAGCTGTCGCTACTGCCATAAATGATTTTGGTGCCGAATGAAAAGAAATAATAAAATTCAGCTTAATAAAGTGAAGAGATGACCCAAACTCGGAGTAAATATGACGACTGTAATCTCGCGCTAGTTCCAAGTCCACTCACCGTAGAACGCTTGAGGTTGTCTTCCGCCTGTTCCATGGCCTTCTGTAACGCGTTCAGCTCCCTGCGTTCCGCCGCACGCAGCGTCCGCAGTTCCTGTTCCAGCGCAGAAGTGCGGCTAGCCTGGGCCGCTAGCGCACTGGGGATAGAAAGATCATAATACGACCGGTGGTATTATATAACCCCGACCTAGAGCGGTCATTTGGCAGTGCTACCATGGTGCTACATAATACGACCGGTGGTATTATATAACCCCGACCTAGAGCGGTCATTTGGCGGTGCTACCATGGCGCTACATAATACGACCGGTGGTATTATATAACCCCGACCTAGAGCAGTCATTTGGCGGTTCTACCATGGTGCTGCATAATACGACCGGTGGTATTATATAACCCCAACCTAGAGCAGTCATTTGGCGGTGCTACCATGGTGCTACATAATACGACCGGTGGTATTATATAACCCCAACCTAGAGCAGTCATTTGGCGGTGCTACCATGGTGCTGCATAATACGACCGGTGGTATTATATAACCCCCACCTAGAGCGGTATTTGGCGATGCTACCATGGCGCTACATAATACGACCGGTGGTATTATATAACCCCGACCTAGAGCGGTCATTTGGCGGTGCTACCACGGTGCTTCATAATACGATTGGTGGTATTACATAACCCCGACCTAGAGCGGTCATTTGGCAGTGCTACCATGGTGCTACATAATACGACCGGTGGTATTATATAACCCCGACCTAAAGCGGTCATTTGGCAGTGCTACCATGGTGCTACATAATACGACCGGTGGTATTATATAACCCCAACCTAGAGCAGTCATTTGGCGGTGCTACCATGGTACTACATAATACGACCGGTGGTATTATATAACCCCAACCTAGAGCAGTCATTTGGCGGTGCTACCATGGTGCTACATAATACGACCGGTGGTATTATATAACCCCAACCTAGAGCAGTCATTTACCATGGAGCTGCATAATACGACCGGTGGTATTATATAACCCCAACCTAGAGCAGTCATTTGGCGGTGCTACCATGGTGCTACATAATACGACCGGTGGTATTATATAACCCCAACCTAGAGCAGTCATTTGGTGGTGCTACCATGGAGCTGCATAATACGACCGGTGGTATTATATAACCCCAACCTAGAGCAGTCATTTGGTGGTGCTACCATGGTGCTGCATAATACGACCGGTGGTATTATATAACCCCAACCTAGAGCAGTCATTTGGCGGTGCTACCATGGTGCTGCATAATACGACCGGTGGTATTATATAACCCCCACCTAGAGCGGTATTTGGCGATGCTACCATGGCGCTACATAATACGACCGGTGGTATTATATAACCCCGACCTAGAGCGGTCATTTGGCGGTGCTACCACGGTGCTTCATAATACGATTGGTGGTATTACATAACCCCGACCTAGAGCGGTCATTTGGCAGTGCTACCATGGTGCTACATAATACGACCGGTGGTATTATATAACCCCGACCTAAAGCGGTCATTTGGCAGTGCTACCATGGTGCTACATAATACGACCGGTGGTATTATATAACCCCGACCTAGAGCGGTCTTTTGGCGGTGCTACCACGGTGCTTCATAATACGATTGGTGGTATTACATAACCCAAACCTAGAGTGGTCATCTTAAGGCTAATAATAAAGTAACCCTTGTGAGGTGGAGTAGATCGAACCTGTTTCAAAACTCCACTCGATCTAGGTATATACCAAGTACATACCAGTTACATAAAGTGGACATTTGCATATGAGCTTGGTTGTAATGCAAACACAAGGCCAAGTCTGCTTCATATCTTGGTAAAAAGCTGGGAAACAGCAAGTCAAGTAATGAGCTTCATTGCAGGAAACATTGCTGTGACTTATGTACCTTCCTACCTGACGACGATCATAATTGCTTTAGATTATATTTGTGCTCATCGCACGATGGAGTAAGTCTGCCCCCCCCCCCCCTCATTCCTGTGACAGACACATAACCACAAAGATATGTCCGATACCGCACCAAATCCTATAAATACCATCAGATAAATACTGGTTGGTACACTGGTTGTTAATGCTCAGAGTTAATATCGCATCACGAAGCTTACCGCCTTGTGGAGTCCAGCTCTCTTCGCAGCATTTCAATCTCTGTGGGCGGCTCGGACCGATGCAGCAGGAAATCTGGCAAGGCTCCGACCATTTCCGTTTCGGGAGCCGTTTCTTCCGGTCGCTCTGTTCTCGGAGTGAAGTCGGGCAGTGCGTCCGACCGGGGGGTGAAATTGGGCAATGTGTCAGAACGGGGGGTGAAGTCGGGCAACGCATCCGAGCGGGTGAAGTCGGGAAGCTGCTGGTTGCCGAGCGCAAAGCACTGTTCGAGTCCGGCGTGTTCTCCGGAGCTCAGAGCAAAGTCAGGCAGCTGCTCCAGTCGTTGGGCAAAGTCCGGCAGCTGCTCTTGGTGACCGAAACACTGCTCCACTACCAAATGGTCTTGCACAAAGTCGGGCAGGGCTGAGGCGAGCTCGGGGGCATAGATGTCGGGATCCGGAACGTAGCTGCGTGACGAAGAGCCGCTTGGGTACACCTTCCGTCTCGCTCCTGTGGAGCTGCTACTCGTCTCTCGACGTAAAAAGTGTTTGAACGAGAAGGGGTTTTCTTCTCTCTTTGGAAGGTCTGCTGAAAACGAGAGCCATGGCATGAGATTAGAGACGATTGACGCAGCAGTGAAAGGATGAAGATCGAATTTGAGGTTAGGTCAACCGTGGTACCTGAGGTTTCTGGTCGCCTCTCGAAGCTTGGCTGCTCTCCCAGACCTAAGTCTGGCTTGAGGACATCGCTTTCTTCGTCACTGTTCTCCCGCGAGGTCCTCGGGGAATTCGGCCGCGGCGAGAACGACTCGTCGCAGTCGCGATTACTCTCTGCCATTTGCGTATCGCTGGCTTGACAGGCGCCCGAAGAGTGTCAAAATCCTGTCACAGCTGCCATCACCGCTGCCATATTGGAATTCAGTGGCGGGGGTATTCCATTTGTATTTAATGATTTATTGGCTTGGTTAGGTACAATATAATGAGTTCTATACCTAGCTATAAAAGTTTACTTTATTTTAGTATACTAGCAGTACTTATTATATTATACTATACTTTATTTATTTTAGATTTAATGAATTTATTACCTCCTATCCATAAATTCTGCTTGTAAGAAAGATGTAAAGTAACTATCAAATGACATTGTCTGAAAAAATATGCATCTGTTAGGAAACAGATAGCTTTTAACAGTTATTTCTATGCTATTAGCCAAAGCTTTCAAGAACCTATGCAGCAAACTACAATGACATGATCATGCGAATACATCGCATAGTGGAATATATTTGTAAAACCATTTCCTAGAACTTGTGACATTCATCATCCCTTTTTCTTTCATGCCACCATCACATTCAACTGTTCAGTACTTCTTTCTATAATACTCATCACTTTCATTCCTCATTTTCTAGGGAAGGTAGTTCCATAG
Organism: Protonemura montana; assembly: GCA_947568835.1. Taxonomy (NCBI): domain Eukaryota; kingdom Metazoa; phylum Arthropoda; class Insecta; order Plecoptera; family Nemouridae; genus Protonemura; species Protonemura montana. The sequence continues at coordinate 1,798,561 of OX387608.1, forward strand.
ACATCAACTTGTGTATGGCAACTGTAAGGTGGTCCTGCCAAGTTCACACAGACAACAAACTATACGACCGCAAGCGCCTTATTGTACCAGACTCGCATCCTTTTTAAAAGTATGCATCGAGCTTAACGCCAAAAAGGAAATCTACAATAAATCAGACACACATTATCTTTGGGCATTTTTTTCAAACTAATAACTAATAAGCCAATGCAAGGAACAGAAAGAACATGGCACTGGAAGGTAAATAAAAACACAATTGTCAAGTTATAGAAATCACATTCCTATTTTTGTTCAATCAAATATTTGCTCTTCCAGCAATCAGAGCACTACAGTTGTAAACAAGCCAACCCTACACGGCGGCCATCACACACACCACAACAACCAAACTCTAACACGATCGATGTTTCGTAACCGCATTTGCCAACCTTTCAATTCGTAACCAGCAGTCGATGCAATATGTCAACATGATAAACCAACGCTGCAACAATCAGAGTTGAAGCCACAAACTTCTTTGCAGAAACTCTGACAGAAAGATCTGCTATGCACTGAAATAACAAAACAATGAATTTAAACAGAAATGTCAGTAAAGTATTTTGATGGTACGAACACGAGTAAAATGCAATGCAAGACTTTGGATTCTCTCTGTCCGTGTTTACGCAGAGCAGCTTGAAATGTTCGCCAAGAGAAGCACGAAACCGTGGAGTCGACGCCAGCCTAGCGACGATCTGTCTTGCCCGAACCACGTTTCCCGGAGAACAAGTGTTTGGGCATTTTTGTTCCGATGAAACGATCCGCCTCTCCCTTCATTCCCTTGCGAGCAATCTTGTGCTTCAGCGCTTTGTGCGCTATGTTCTTCAGCTTGCCCTTCATCTGCAAGTCAGAGAAACAAAGATGTCAGCAAACCAGAGATACAATGACAGCTGATTGTATATTTCAAAGAGATTAGAAAGCGATAGAAATTAATACGAAGGAAATATGCCAATCGAATCGTCGTGCAAACAAACTTTGAAACCAGTGACTTTGAAATGGAGTCCGTCTGTTTGTCTGTCTGTATTTAAGTGGATATGTCAATAGCAACAAATCAATCCAATTTGTACATCACGGCTGATAGCGAAGGGGAAACAAAAAATATTGTGTACTGCCAGGTCCTCAAATAAAACTATATTATCAATTACTAAATTTTGTGCGTCAGATAATTCGATATATTTATGTTAAATAGTTTAACTTAACATTAGTTTTAATAAAAATTGTCCAAGTTCGAGCGAAGCCGGGTAGGAATACTAGTATGATATGCAATTATGATTGGATTTGTGGAGGAATCCTGTTGTTCGCGTTGTACCGTCCTTCGGAAGGGACGTTAAGCCAGTGGTCCCCTTGGTCTTCGGCAGGAGTAGGCTACGTGCCGGCACCGGGTTTCCCCTCCTCCCTTCTAACTATGTTAGGTTCATCATCATCCACTCATTCACTGACGCCATTAGACCCGTGCCACATGACCAGATGTCAAAACAGTGCGTCGTTAAACACCAGTAACCAGTCATTAAAACAAGTTGTGTTCTAACCTCACTATCCTTGACGCCCTGTTCATCGCGCGGCGGGGCAGAAAGGCTCCGCGTGCGCGAGTGCTTTGACTCGTCGCGACGCGCTCGCTTAGCCGACGGATCTCGCGACGCGGCGCGCGCCTTGATTGGTGTCTTCGTGAAGTGGGCCTGTAACCATGGCAACAAAACATTCAGCAACTAAACAAACACAAGTGTCAAGCGGTTTCAGATCATTTCCAACATACAACATGTCAAGCCATTGTTTGGTAGATTTAAACTGTCAGATGAAATCTTAATAAAATTGCAAACGCTTCCAATGCGCGAGGTATTTTATTATTATGAACACTATAACCGTCTCAAAAATTGATGTTCAAACGGGGACTCAAACCCCGATCTCCACCTGTCGCGGGTGTTGCTCTAACCCATTGAGCTACTTGGACCCCGATCTCCACCTGTCGCGGGTGTTGCTCTAACCCATTGAGCTACTTGGACACTGGCTTTTTGAGACGATTTTAGTGTATTTGGGCATCAATTTTTGAGACGGTTATAGAACCACAGCTATTATTCAAGATCAGGCAAGAATGCCATGTCATGGATTTTCAAGACAAACAGAATTGCCAGGACAGAATTGCAAAAAACAGTATTTTCATGACAGAGATGGCAATGATAGGATTGTCAGGACAGGGACAAGTTGCTTACGTCCTCAGTGTCCTCCATGTCAACTCCGAGTCCCTCCATCTCTTGACGGAGTCTCGTGGTGCTTCGACCGCGAGCCTTGGCCGGAGCCGTTCTCGGCACGACGGGCTTCGTAGACTTCTTGCCGATCGCAGACTCGATCCTCATCAACTTCTTCTTGTCCTGGATCTGCTTGGCCAGCGCACGGATCTGAAGACCAACAATGAGAGAATAAACCACCAGCACCTAGTGCATTGGACTGCTTGGATAAACATGGCCCATAAGAATAACACAGAGACATTGTTCAACCACTAGCACCTAGTACATTGGACTGCTTGGAAAAACATGGCCCATTAGAATAACACGGAGACATTTTTCAACCACTAGCACCTTGTACATTGGACTGCTTGGATAAAACATGGCCCATAAGAATAACACAGAGACATTTTTCAACCACTAGCACCTAGTACATTGGACTGCTTGGAAAAACATGGCCCATAAGAATAACACAGAGACATTTTTCAACCACTAGCACCTAGTACATTGGACTGCTTGGATAAAACATGGCCCATAAGAATAACACAGAGACATTTTTCAACCACTAGCACCTAGTTCATTGGACTGCTTGGAAAAACATGGCCCATTAGAATAACACAGAGACATTTTTCAACCACTAGCACCTAGTACATTGGACTGCTTGGATAAAACATGGCCCACAATATTTAGCTTTGCTAGCTACTCACGTCCAACAAAGTCTGGCTGGTATCCTGTTCCGGGATGTCATAAAAGCCGGACTCGACCAGCATCTGTTCCTCGCGTACGAGCCGCTCAAACTTGGCGACGATGTCCACGTCGACGAAGTCCGCGATGTTATGCCCCTCCCACAGCTCGGGTATGACGTCGTACTTCCATTCATCGGGGAGGTCGTAGCTCTTCTGGAGGTCGAGCACGTAGTCGTCGCCCTGTTCGTCGAGGATGTCCTTCTCCAGCTTACGTTTCCTCGTCCTCGGCTGACCAGCGGCAAGTCGAGCCTTGCGTTCCAGCACGGACGCTGCCGCGGAGAGATAAAAAAATTCAATTAGACCCGGTTTTATTTACATGATAGACATTTAAAATTTGTGCTATCTTTAAGATGGATTTTAGACTCATGTCTACTTGATTTATCCTTGGCTATCTTTAGTTAGCTTGTATATGAGAGGTCGATTTCACTATAAGACGTTTAAATCTTGCTCTAAATCGGCGTTTAAGGAAGGTTTTAGGGCACATTATTGCTCACTGTTTAGCCGACATTTTGAAAGATTTGAAAGAGAATGTTTAGATAAACACACAAATTGTTTTTTTTTTATTTAAATTTGAATTTGGTGATGCTTTAGGAAGGCTTTGTCCTGTCACATAAAAGAAATTTAATTTAGCAGCCGTCACTATTTTCCCTCTGTTCAAAGAGACCGTGGTCTTTCAAGTGTTTTCATCGGTAGTTAAGTGGTTTTCAACTATTAAATGGTCAAAATTAGTTGTGTTTTAAAAACTCTGGAATAAGCTTGGAAATCATGGGAATTGACTCCTCACCGGGAATGGTGACCGGCCGCTCCCGGTTGTCCCGCTTGACCGGCATCGCGACGTGTAGCCGCCCAAGGATGTCGCCCGAACGCTTGGAACGCATCTTGTTCTCGACTCGGAAAGCGAGCAGTCGTTCGCACGCCTCGTTCTTCGCCTCCATGACCCCGGTCTCTAGCAACGTCGACATCTGCAGGACCGGCACTTGGTCGGCCTCCAGCGGCGCCAGGGATAACTTCGTGGCCTCGGAGATCGAATCCAACGGAGTCAAGTCGCTCTTGTTCATCACCACCAGCAGCGGCTGGGAGACAAAGACAACAAGTTGAGGTTAGAACGCTTTGAAGCAAGACACGATACACATTCTGTTCAACAATGTGCTACCAGCACTCAAAGACCCACGAGGAACTAACCAATCTAAGACTGCTCTAAAGAAATGATCTACGCCCGTACAACCTCAATGACTTACATATTAACACAATTGTATTTATTTTTAATGCAAACAATTGACTTTGCCTTTAATACAATTGTTGTAATATAACATATTCTCTAACAAACAATGTCACGTACACATTTCTTAGTTCCTAGATTGAAAATAATTATTTTCAATTATTATTAATTGGCTAGTTAGAAAAAAAAACACCTGTTTTAGGAATGTTTGATAGATAACTAGTAGACCCACCCGCTGCGTACGCAGCTGCCTTGTGTTAGGTGACAGATAAGAGTGATTTATAAATTTGAGTTGATTTCAGCAATCTCAGAACATCAGTTCAGCAATTTTAGTTCCTCAGAAAAGATTTTTTTTCTCACTCCCAAACAGAACTGGTCATGTGTATGATGGTCACCCATCCAATACCTGACCCAGCGCAGTGTTACTTAACTTTCATCCCTCCAAACTCTCTCCCAAACAGAACTGGTCATGTGTATGATAGTTACCCATCCAATACCTGACCCAGCGCAGTGTTGCTTAACTTTCATCTCTCCAACCTCTCTCCCGAACAGAACTGGTCATGTGTATGATAGTTACCCATCCAATACCTGACCCAGCGCAGTGTTGCTTAACTTTCATCCCTCCAACCTCTCTCCCGAACAGAACTGGTCATGTGTATGATGGTCACCCATCCAATACCTGACTCAGCGCAGTGTTGCTTAACTTCCATCCCTCCAAGCTCTCTCCCGAACAGAACTGGTCATGTGTATGATGGTCGCTCATCCAATACCTGACTCAGCACAGTGTTGCTTAACTTTCATCCCTCCAACCTCTCTCCCAAACAGAACTGGTCATGTGTATGATGGTCACCCATCCAATACCTGACTCAGCGCAGTGTTGCTTAACTTCCATCCCTCCAAGCTCTCTCCCGAACAGAACTGGTCATGTGTATAATGGTGACCCATCCAATACCTGATCCAGCAAAGTGTTGCTTAACTTTTATCCCTCCAACCTCTCTCCCGAACAGAACTGGTCATGTGTATGATGGTCACCCATCCAATACCTGACCCAGCGCAGTGTTGCTCAACTTTCATCCCTCCAACCTCTCTCCCGAACAGAACTGGTCATGTGTATGATGGTCACGCTAGTGCTAAGATTAGAACATGAGTTTAGTTTGAGGTTAGAACGCACCTTGTTTGCAAACAGTGGCTTGATGGACAGGTAGAGCGCCACTTGTTGATCGACGGTTTGTCCACACGTCTCCGAGAGATCCATGAAGTAGAGGACAGCCGCTCGCAGATGAGCCAACGCGGTCACCGCTTGCATCTCGATCACGTTGCGTTCCTCCAGCGGATGATCCAAGATGCCGGGAGTGTCGATCACTTGCCTGAGAAATTGTGCGGGAACCATAACGATTGAAAATCAACGAAAAAGTCCTCGCTGTTTGTTATTTATATCAAGTCCCTGTTTGGGAATCAATTTTTGAGACGGTTGTAGTGTTCATAAGAATAAAATACCCTGCGCATTGCAAGCGTTTGCAATTTAAATCAGATTTAGCATATCGCCATTGAGTGTGATATTTCTCGTAGGTTAACTCCCTTTTGAAACTTTTCATGCTTGAAAAATCTCCATCAATGTTTACCTCAACGATTGATAAACACGTAACGATATTCAAAAGCGAGTAACCTAAGAGAAATATCTATATTAAATTTCATACGACAGTGGCTCCACTTAACGTGATGTTCCGGTACTCTGCATTTTTTTCGGTAAAGTAGTCATTTGTTGGCTATCTTTCACGCAGAAAGTTTAACATTGACGTTCTGTCTCTACCTAGAACCTGCACACTCAACGGTTTAACATTAACGTTCTGTCTCTACCTAGAACCTGCACACTCAACGGTTTAACATTAACGTTCTGTCTCTACCTAGAACCTGCACACTCAACGATACCGCACAGTATGTTTTAGGTTAGGTCAGACGTGCATGCAACAGGTGAGTACGCACCAACGCAGGTACTTGTAGTCCGTGTGTCCGACGTAGAGGGACTTGGTGGTGAATGCGTACGGCTGCACCTCGACGTCGGCCCGCGTGACCTTGTTCACGAAGCTCGACTTGCCGACGTTGGGGAAGCCGCAAATCAGCAGCGTTCGCGTGTACGGATCGATGCTCGGCAATCGAGCGAGATGCTGACGTACCTGCTCCAGGTACTGCAGGTTGGCCCCTTGTCGCTTGATTATTGTCACCATTCTGCAGAACGACGCAAAGTTTCAATGGTGGACCATACAAGTCGTGCAAGAGCTAGGCTTCAAGGACTTAATTTGGGTAACAACATTGAGATAAAGACAATTTACCTTCCCAAAGAGGCTTTTTTCAAGCATTTGCAGCGATATAGCGAATCAGCAAACTTCAGAAGTCGCAGATAGTCTTTAGCCACACTGGAACAAGAATAGTTTGTGTTATTTATTGGAACTTTAACCCTCATGATATGCCTCATGGCTTCCCACGTGACAGCTCACATTACGATTGCACAACACGACTCACTTGTCAATCAGATGTCTAGCCGTGTTCAGCTGGCCCAACGCGAGCTTGTAATGGTCCTTGTCGTAAAGCACGTTCATCAAGTCGGCGTAAAAAGGATGGATGTCGTCAAGTTTCGGAAACTCCTGGATGATTCGGGATAGCCGATCGTGGAAACTTTGCATCGTGAACTTCACCTTGCGCATATAGAACTGGCGAATCCGAGTTATTTTGTAACTTTTGTGTACAACGGTTGGTGTTTTGCGTTGCGTCTTCGACAGCATGATATCTACGAAGTCCTGCAAAGAAAAGTTGAAATATTAGATCCATTGTGAACACGTGGTGTTAGAGAACTCAGGTTGGGACAGGTTGGACCACGTTAGTCACCAAATGGTTAAAACTACTGCTGTTTCTACAGTACCTTCGATGTCGGCACCACCGCGATCTTTTTAAAGTTATAAAGCGACGTCATTTTGAAGGTTTATTTGTTTCAATAACTAGTTATTATTGAAATAAACGCAGGCAAAACACGATCAGACAGCCACGCAATGGCCGCCGATCAATGAAGGCTGATGGTATGGGCTAAATGACAAGAATGTGTACCAAAGTTGTGCTGCCCTCTAGACGCAATGTTCAAACTAACACACCGTTCATGGATAAAATTGCGGTGAAAATGAAAAGTCGATTGTTTCGGTGTAAAAATATCGTTTGGTCTATCAAAAGCCTGACGAAGTTCAGATGAATTTACTAGCATATCGTTAAAATCACTTAAATAGATCTAAATGATCCACGCAAATTATTTTGGGTGTTCTTGAGGTCAGTTCGTGACCTTTTAATAATTTTTTTGGCAAAAGGTACACAATTTGTCTGTTCGATTTTGGTGTCATATGGCTGTAAGTATTTAATAGTGTCATTGCCCTTGCACATAAAGCTTATATCGACTTGACTTTGAGTGAATTTGGGATATTTTTACTGGTCCTATTGATGTGTTTTCTATTTATTAGCTCTTGTAAAGATTTCTACAATCTGCAAATGTGTACTTAGGTCACGAACGTAACTTTATTACCGGTTGTGAACTTGTAAATATTTATAAATTTGTATTGACATATCTTTGGTTTAAGTACATCACAATATACTTGGCTTTATATTGATTTTATTGACGTGTGAGCGAACACATTAGTACTTTTAAAGGTGTTTGAAACACGAAATGATATTTGTCTTTGATATCCCTACCTATAGTCCTTACCCTATCTATAGTCTTTGATAGGGACTATAGGTTTTTAATTTCACCGCGCTTTTATTCATTTAATCCACTTTAGTTTGCTCTTTACGGTACAGAGGGCAGAACAATCGAGAGTACATATTCTTTACAAAACCGTCGAAAGACCACTTGAGGAATGTGTACCAACTTTAGAACAAGTAGATTGGCAACATGTTGTACAAGTGGCGCGTCAAAGTCAGTATTACAAAACATTAGGTTTTGTTTTAATTTATTTTTACATTCATTATCATATAACATTATCATATTTGAAGGTTCGATTGTCATATTTAGTTGATTTATTCATAAAAAATTCACACTCAAGTCGTCATATATCAATAATCAGGGCAAACGACTAGTTGTCATAGTAACAAGGCAATTGTTTACATGCTGTCACTGGCAAAGTTGTGACAAAAAGAGGTAGGTAATTCACTAACTCGTACGCCAAATCAACTCAAAATGATGAAGTTACCGGAAGATTACAAGCTTGCTGCAGCAGTGGAACGTCGCCGAAGAATGGAGGAAGAACGCAAGTGTCGCATTTTTAACCGACGCCAGCTCGTGGTGGGCATCGACAAGGCAGCGCTGGAGATACAAATCGAAGAGAAGCGAAACAAAGAGAGCGAGGAACGAGAGAAGGAGCGAGCTTTTGCCCGTCAGACGCTTGAAACGGCGAGGATGGGGATCCTCGCAGACTCGGCCGTCCGCGAGGCAAAGCGTGAGCTCGATCGCGAGATCGAAACGTTTCGTAAGATCTACCAGCGCAAGGAGCAGAGTCGAGACTTTGATCTGAACGATCCCGATGAACTGAAGAAAGCACTTCCTGCTCGACTGAAGGACGACGACCCACGGTTAGTAGATTCTGTCGTTAGTTGCATTGAGCAAAGTGCTCATCTTCAGTCAGGACAAATGCATATTATGAAACAAGACAAGCAAATAAATTTAAGTTACAAAAAGCAAATCTTCTCATTTATAAGAACGGACCTTCATATGCAGGCTGCCTATCTTACATTGTACTAATACTAGAACAGAAAGATAAGAATGGATATGATTTTAAAAGCAGACTAAAGAATTATCTCATTGAACGTTGTTTTTACACCATTAGCGAGTTTTAAAACGCCCATAAAAACGTCAAATGACAATTCCGTAAAGCACGATGTGTTTCTGTGGAAATAAAATAATAAAAAATATATATATTTATGTATAATGAAATTACCTTCCCATTAAGTTCACTTGTTTGCCCTCTAAGCTTTGGACCAATTAACAATATTTCTTAACAATACTTGAGAGGTTATTACTAATTGTTCCTAATAAAGAAACACTTCGCGCATTGCAAGCGTTTGCAATTTAAACACGATTTCATCTAGCATCAATTAATTTTGTGATTTCACTGCTTAGAATAAATATTTTATTATTAGCAATACTTTATTAGATTTCACACCAAACGCCCGAGCTTATCAAATCGGCTGCTTGCAGCTGCGGCCTCGCCTCAGCACAGAAATTCGAGGGCGAGGACCTGAGCTCCACGCAACGCGCGCGATTCTTGAACGCGGAGATAACGGCCGCGCTGGCCGCGCAGTCCGAGGAACGGCGCTGCCAGCGCGAAGAAGAACACGCCGCGAGACTCGCACAGGACGCCGCTGCCCTGGCACGCGACGCGCGCGCCGTGCAGTTGGCGGCAATGGAGGAAGACCTCCGACGCAGAATCAGGATCGCCAACCAGAGCTATAACATCGTAGGAATGCTTCTGACCTAACCTCTACTTGTTGCATGCCTGAAGTTTAAAGAGTCGAGTGTTTTCGAGCTTGTTAGGTTGGTTGCGCTTGCAGGCGCTGACGGAAGAGGCGGCGGCGCTGACCAGCGAGCGTCGGGTGCTCGACGCAGAGAGCAGCCGGCAAGAGATTGTCACGGCGATGACAAGTGACATGCTCACCGAGAACGCAGAGGGCCCGGTCTACCGCGGTGAGCTCATAACAACCTGTTGCTTGACTTTCATCACTCCAACCTCTCTCCCGAACAGAACTGGTCATGTGTATGATGGTCACCCATCCAATACCTGACTCAGCGCAGTGTTGCTTAACTTTCTTCCCTCCAACCTCTCTCCCGAACAGAACTGGTCATGTGTATGATGGTCACCCATCCAATACCTGACCCAGCGCAGTGTTGCTTAACTTTCATCCCTCCAACCTCTCTCCCGAACAGAACTGGTCATGTGTATGATGGTCACCCATCCAATACCTGACTCAGCGCAGTGTTGCTTAACTTTCTTCCCTCCAACCTCTCTCCCGAAGAGAACTGGTCATGTGTATGATGGTCATCCATCCCACACGCCGAACTGTTCGGTTTCATCTCTTGGTTTGCCGACAGGAATGTCTCCCGAGCAAGTGCGAGCGATCTACGAGTACCGAGAAGTTCAGATTGAGGAAAAACGGAACCGCGACTCTGAGGATGCCGCACGGGATGCAACAATCGCGCGGCAACTTAACATGCTGGCGCGTTGCAGGTAACCTTGCAACCAGGGCTCGAAGATGTAATACCCTGGTATGACCTGGATACAGATATATCATGTGACGGTCGTGCAAGTATATGGTAATTTAGGTCCTGTCCTGTCAGGTTACTTACTGTTTCAACTTGCTAGGAATTAAGTTAGATGGTAATTTACTTATCATATTTCTGTAAGAGAAGTGCTTGCTCAGAACACGTCTGTTTATTTGATTTTAATGCCTATCGATACATTTTGAGGGGTTATTCATGTTCCTAAATACTCTGCGCACTGCAAGCGTTTGCAATTTAAATCTGATTCCACAATTAACCTATATTTTTCTATCCAGACTAATAAAATCACCATTAAATCACCGTCATCTTCTCTGATTCACTGAGAACCGAGATGTTATGTTCTTGATTTGGGTCGGCAGCGAAATGTCCGCTGCCCAGCACGAGGCCGCTCGGCGGGAGGAAGAGCAACGTGTAGCGCAGACAAACCTGATGCTGGCTGAACAGCAAGCCAGCCAGAAGCGGTACATGGACAAAGTTGTCTACACGAACGTCCCGACGGCGAGCTTCTACGAACAGTTCAATGCTTCTACACGATAAATCGTTTCATTTCACATTTATATTCACAACTGTGTCCTAGTCATGTTCGCAAATTTGTTGTTAACACCTATTTTTGTCATCAATATATTTGTGAGTTCTTTTGAAAAGCTAAGTAAAGATTTTCTTGTATTTTATCTCGTCGATTGCATGGGAATTTTGAGGTTATCACGTGAGAGTGACGTTTGAAAATTGTTGCTCGAATACTTTTGTTGGTTACGATTACCAAGAGAATAAAAGATCAATTTAACAGCCACTTAAATGATACATTCCTAAACGTCGCTCGGTGGCTATTTGATTGTTTCAATGGATCGCGATTGAGACACGTCCAATCCTTTATCTCTGGTCACATGTTTTCGTACGTGCATTGCCTGCTGGTATAAAATGGTACCAACGATGGTACTTAAAAATATTTCAAATGTGCCATTCGAAATGCCCTTCCTGGACCTGCTAATAAAATAGAATGATTAGACCACAAATTAGGAAATCAATTAAATACACATTCACAAATTTACTGAGAACATTCCGCCTCATTAAATATGCGAAGTGAGTGACAAAAAATACACAATTAACAAACAGGAGCAAATGTAAAGTCACAGGTTTAATGTTCACGTGCTAATAACCTCAAGTTATTGTACTATTTTACTAAATTTTTCAATAATTGTACTGAAAAAATACTGCGGTGCTTTTGATCAATTTAAAAAAGGTGTACTGCCACGTAAAATTATACTGCAGCGGCAATACAATCCATCGAATTAACGAGTGGAAAAGAAGAATGGCAATAACAAAGATGAATGCACGAGATCCCGTCCCTTGCCCCCTCGCGTCGCCCTCGCAGTAACGGTAAAGACGGGTTCACGGCGGCGTCGTCTCGGTGAAAGGCGATTCACTTGAGAGTTGAGCAAGCGAGAGGCGACAACTGAGTCAGAGACTGCAAAATGGAGCAGAAATACACCCTGACATCGTTACTATGCGCTGTGTTGGCGATATCTCTGGCTGTCGCCGCTTCTGTCAACGTCTCCAAGTCGAAAGAGTTGGAGAAAACAGGTGAGTGTTTGTTGCAAGGTGTCTCGGCCACCTGCCACACTGGCCACAAAACAACACTCGATGTGGCCTGCTGTCAGAAACAAAAGAAACACGCACTAAGCTCCTAGGATTATGGTACAAGATCAAGATGTTGATTAGACTGAACAACCCCAAACCTCCAACTTCTTCCAACGGCACCTGTATGTTGGCGCGTGAGGGACGCCGGAGGGGTCTGGTCACAGATCGAATTTGCACAAAAACTAACATGACCTTTAGAAAGAGACTAGGTTCAAAGTAGGTTTGCAACCTTGTAAGACCTTGGAAATATTGGCGCCGATGCTGTTTTTGGTTGCTTATGTTGACATTGACTTGAACTTTGTAGAAGACTTTAAAAATGAAGACATTATATTCAAAATAGGACCTTAAATATATTATATATATATATAATATAATATTATAATATAATATATAATATAATATAATATTATATATATATTACTCCCCAAGATGGCGTCAGGAGCAGTCACAAAAACGGCAAGCTCCCAAAATATATTAATTAACTGTAAAAAGTGCAACAAAAAAGTGACAAATGGTGTTTCATGCGACAAATGCGGAGTCAATTTTCACTTTAAATGTGCTGGATTGAATCGTGGAGAAACGAAAAGTAGCGTAAACAGTGATTATCGGTGGGAATGTGTGGACTGTGACGTTGTCGTGGACTGCGACAAGCAAGCCAAAGGTTATTCAACTGTACCAACTCTAGCATGGGTATGTCAAGCAAAATTCTACAAGACGATTGTAGATAACCTTGCTATTTTAAACAGCAAAGTGGAAAAAATGCAATTGGAAATTGAGAAACTGCGATCAGAAAATAATCAGTTAAAAAAAAAAGGGGGAGTAACACCAAGCGTAGAAGTACATTTCGAGCGATCCCGTCCAGAGGGTAGCACTACCCAAACGGAAGGCAACCTCTCAGCGCGCAAAAATTCAAAGTCTGACCAGAAAATGTCGTACAAAGACGCCATTTCTAATCACAAAAATATGGTCGTAATATCTAAAAAAGACAGGGGAAATAAAAACGACATTATCAAAGCAATGAAGGAAGCTGTTAAACCTTCTGAACTAGGACTCAGCATATTAAGTGTTAAACAAGTGAATGGTGAAGTGGTGATCGGATGCGAAAATGAAAATGACGCAAGTGAATTAATAAAAAAAACGGAAGAAAAGATGGGCGAGTGTTTCAACATAAGAAGGAATATGAAAAAAGAATTTTGCAAAATAGTTATCATTGGCGTAGACAGCGAAGACCAAAAAGAACACTATGAAGAGTGGGAAGAAGAAATAATGAAGCAAAACAACATGGAAAAGATAAGGATTACATACACAAAAAAAAACTATATGAGTAAATCGGTAAACTTAATAGCAGAAGTTAGAACTGAGGATAGAGATAGACTTGTAAAAGAAGGAATTAAAATGAATTGGAGGAGGTGTAAAGTTATGGATAGCGTATGGGTTAAACGGTGCTACAAATGCTGTGGATATGGGCATAGTAGCAATCAATGTAGAAACGAGCTGGCATGTGGTTACTGTGCTGGAAAACACCGGTACGATGAATGCTTGGGGGACGTAGAGCAATGTATAAACTGTATAAAAGCAAACACTAAATTTAACTTAAAATGGAGTACAAATCACGAATCCAGGGACCCAAATTGTCCCTGTTATATCAGAGTTTTTAATGATGCAAAAAGACAGGGTGAAATAGGCTATGATATGCCAAATAAAAAATAGCAATTAAAAGAGAATGGATACACAGATGGAAATATATACTGTAGTAAATTAATACATTTAAATGCACAGAGCCTAATCAAACACATGGATGAGATTAGGGAGTTTATAAGCAAACACAGGCCCTATATAGCGGCAATGACGGAAACACACGTAAGCGATAAAATCTACGATAAGGAAATTGAGATAGACGGATTTAAAACAGTTCGTTGCAATTCTCACTCTAGGCACACTGGAGGAGTATGCCTATACATAGATGAAAGAACTAAATATAAAATAAAATGTAACGAAAGCCTAAAAGACATAGGACTTTGGGTGCTAGGAGCCAAAGTATGGATGAATGGTGAAACTATAAATATTTAGGTAATATATGTTTCTCCAAATGGGAAGAAGAAAGAGGTGCTAAAAAAGCTAAAACGTATCTTTGAAAATGAAGCCTACAAAAGGGAACGAGTGATTATAATGGGTGACATGAATTTTGACTGGCTTGGAAACTCACCGTTGACAAGGAAACTAAAAGAATTGGTACTAAAATATGAACTGAGACAATTAATAATGAGCCCAACTAGAATAACAAAGGACAGCAGTACTCTAATTGACATTGTAATTTCAAATGATGAATCAATCAGTGCAAAAACAATAGATGGAATCAGCATAACAGATCACGAGGTACTAGAAATAAAAGTGTGTAATAGGAACAAAACTAAAGAATTAACAGAAAAAATTAAAATTAAAACAATCGAAAACTGGGACAAATATGAAAAAGAAGAATATCAAAACAAACTGTATGGATGTTCTTGGATAAGAGACGAAAAGGATATAAATGAAATGTTTAAAAATATGGAGGGAAATATTTTAAAATGTAAGGAAGAGTTTGTAAAAAAAGAGGCACGAAAGGTAAACTACAAAAGTAGTAAACCATGGTTTAATGATGAATGCAAGAAAAGTGTGCTAAATAGAAATTACTGGTACAAAAGATCAAAAATGTCCAGGAAGGTGAACGATTGGATCAGATATAAAAATGAAAGAAACATGACGACGAATGCTCTAAGATGGGCTGAAAAGAATTATTATGAGGAAAAGATTGACAATGTCAAATATGATGGAGAAAAAATGTGGAGGACACTTAAAAAAATAGTACAAACACATAATACTGAAAAAAATAAAAATGAAATAATAAACTCGGACCAAAAAATGTTAAATAATGACCTAGAAATAGCAGATCATTTTAACAAATATTTTATTGATAGCATAAATGATATCCTAAAAACTATTGAGATCGAAGTAGAAAATAATAACGTAGAAAACAACATAGGAAAACTCAACCTGGACAACATTCAGAAATATGAAAGAGAAAAAGACTGCAAATTTATAGAGTTCAACAAGATCTCGATTGGAGAAATGGATAAAGTAATTAGGGAACTAAGAAATAAAAAGGGTGATATGGATGGTATATCTGTGAAACTGTTCAAAGACTCGTACCCTGTTATAAAATACTACCTATTAGACCTAATAAATGCCTCGCTTCAGAGTGGAATTTTTCCCTCAAAACTTAAAATATCTCAAATAATACCAGTACCTAAAGTTCGGGGTTCAATAAAAATAAATGAATATAGACCAATAAATATGCTTTCAGTGATGGACAAAATCATAGAAAAATTAGTATATCAACAACTTACAAGCTATCTAGAAACAAATAATTTACTATACGAAAATCAATCGGGCTTTAGAAATGGTTTCTCATGTGAAACTGCGATTCAAAATTTAATATCAAATTTCTACAGTGAGAAAGAAAAAGGAACTAAAATAATAGCCGTTTTTCTTGACCTAAAAAGAGCTTTCGAGACAATAAACAGAGAAAGACTACTTCTCAAACTACAAACTATGTATGGCATCACTGAAAAAGCTCTTGCATGGATAAATGACTACCTCACAAATAGATTTCAAAGAGTGAAGTACGGAAAAGAACAATCGGACCTCATAGAATGCACCCAAGGAGTACCTCAAGGATCTATTTTGGGCCCCCTTCTCTTTATACTCTATATTAATGACGCGTATAAGTGTTTATCATATAGTCAGCTAAATATGTATGCCGACGACATGGTAATATGGACGAGTGGGCGAAATATTGACGATGTCGCAGACAAACTAAATTATGATGTAAATATAATGTCCAAATGGCTAAATGTAAATAAACTTAAACTAAACGAAACCAAGTCCAAAATAATGTATGTAAACAAAGGTGTATCACAAGAAAGTCACCAGAAAAATAAAATAGTCATAAAGGGGACTGATATTGAAACTGTTAGTGAAATCAAGTACCTAGGAGTGATTATAGATAATAAATTAAATTTCAAGGACCATATAAAATCAGTAACAAATAAAATCGATAAAAAATTAGGATACTTGTACAGAGTAAGCAGACAACTTTCAATGTGGACAAAATCAATCATCTTCAATACCATCATTAAACCACATTTTAAATACTGTAGCACAATACTAGCAATAGCAAACGAAAATGAATGTAAGAAACTACAAAAACTCCAAAACAGGGCAGCTAGAATAATATTAAAAGAAAGTTGGCTCTCTGACCAAAGAGAAATGCTAAATAAACTTCAATGGAAAAATGTTAAAGAAAATTTTGAAATAGATGTATGTACTTTTATATTTAAGATCCTACATGGTCAAATGCCTATGTACTTAGAAAATAGACTAAATATTAAAGATCATGAACATAATACTAGATCAGAAAGAAATTCGTATGTAGAAGGCAAGTCTAATAATAGTATATTTTATAGAGGAGTAAGAAAATATTATGCACTTCCTGCAAACATCAAAGGCGAGGAAGATTTTGTTAAGTTTAGTAAAAAATTAGAAAGTTTTGTTAGTATCTAAGTAAAACTTTAAGCTAAGAAATTACAAAAATGTAAAATGTACTGTAAATAGCATTTTTTTGCTAAATAAACAACTTCAAACAAACAAATGTTCATGCCCTATCTGCTATGTCCCAGCGCTGTATCAACGGTAGCCTATGTTTAAATCTGAGTACCAACAACCAACTGACCAATCGACTTCAGTCGACCAAGAAGAATAATGCCAGCTTTTAACTTACGCCCAAATATATTTATTTTCATATTCGGAATGCTGTCAAACTGGTTGGTAACTATTGATAACATAGCAACAAGTTTTCTTTCATCTACCAGGGAAAACTTGTAGCTATTTTATTTTTAGGAACACTAATAACCTCTCAAAAATTGATGCCCAAACGGGGACCGGACCTCCACCTGTTGCGGGTGTTGCTCTAACCAATTGAGCTATTTGGACATCCGGCATTTGTTGACAGGGTTTTAGTGCATTTGATGAGAATGACGGATCACCAAGGAGTAGAACCACGAGTGTTCCTAATAATAAAATACCCCGTGCAATTAAAATCAGATTCCAAACGTTGCTTCTTGACGTCGACAGCGCTGGGCGACAAGGTGCTGGTTTGCTACGTCTCGTCGTGGGCCCGTTATCGTCACGGGAACGGCTCGTTCCAGATCGACGACGTGAACCCGAAGCTTTGTACGCATCTCGTGTACGCGTTTGCTGGTCTCAACACAACGACCTTTGCGCTGCGCAGTCTTGACCCTTTCAACGACCTTGAAGAAGACTACGGCAGAGGTAAGTCCACGTCGAGCCAATCTTTGCCACTTTCTAATTCTGTACCTCGTACCGATAGGGCGACGGCCGCTAAATAAAATTTCTTCCATGTGATGGATCAAAACCACCTTAATTTAGAGCTAAATTCTTATTTTTTTGTATTTATGTAAACATCTTCCGGTGAAATCAGCCTTCATGACCATAGTTGGGGAAAATCGTTTTAAAAACGATCTTTTAAAAAGATCGAAAATCGCGATCGTTTTTTATAAATTTAAATTCGTTTCAAGAAAAGATTGAGTTCATTTAAAAGATCGTTTTCTAAAAAAAATCATGTGATCATTGGAAAAAAAACATAATTTTTAGCACCTTTAGGTGCTGGGAAATTTAATATTAATATAGAAATAGTAGGAACACAATGGGACGAGGACTATGACTTATTGTCAAGAATACAAGAAGATAATTAACAGTCTGTTAACACTTAACAGTCTGTTAACACTTAACAAGAACAATGATGCCTTGCAATTTGAAACACGTTAAACACAATCTTTTCAAAAGGATCGTGGAAAATCCGAGCGCGATCGAATAAAAAGATTGTGGAATACAAAAAAGATGGCAATCAGTTCAAAGATCACGATCCCGTTTTTTTTAAAAGATCTTTTTCTAATTATGATCATGCCAGTGAACGTACCTAAATGTTTGTAAAGCTTAAAGTAGAGACATTGTTAAGTTAGCTTCGAGCTTCTCTCAAAGCTAGCCATTCCAAGTCTAGATCACTTCAACACTTCACGTGTTAACTCCGCCTCCCTCGGCAGGTTCCTACAAGCGTCTGACTGCATTCCGCAGAGATTACCCGGCGGTGAAGGTCACGCTGGCCGTGGGAGGTTGGAACGAAGGTTCAGCCAACTACTCTCGGATGGCGTCAAGTGCGGCCAATCGGCAGCGCTTCGTCGACAGCGCCGTGGACTTCGTGAGGTGCGTTCGGTGGTCGCCCATCCAATACCTGACCCAGCACAGTGTTGCTTAAGTTTCATCCCTACCTCTCTCCCAAACAGAACTGGTCATGTGTTAGATGGTCACCCACACAATACCTGATCCAGCGCAGTGTTGCTTAACTTAGATCCCTCTCACCACTCTCCCAAACAGAACTGGTCATGTGTATGATGGTCACCCATCCAATACCTGACCCAGCACAGTGTTGCTTAACTTTGGTGATCTGACGAGGATCACTATGCTGTGGAGGCCGTACCTATTTGTACTTTGCAAGATAAAGATTGCAAAAATAAAAACTATATCCTCAACACTTGTATTGAACTTGGAATGTTCCAGACGGTTCAACTTCGATGGCCTGGACCTCGACTGGGAGTTCCCGGGGAAGAGGGACGGGAAGCCGGAAGACAAGGACAACTTCCTGTCGCTGGTCAAGGTAAGGAGGACGTCAGGACGTGTCTGCAGGGTTCTGGTCGTGAGAAGAAGATCGACACAATGTCTTGCAGCCTGGGAGCTTCAATTACTGGAGGAGTGATAATAAGAATCATATACAACCAAACCTAAAAGGGAGGAGGAAATACCCGATTCCGGTAGAACTGCAGAACTCATCCATCCAATACCTGACCAATTTCACAGTTTTTACAAAACACGTTTTCAACCAATTTTGACCATAAAAGTGGTGAAAAAAACGAAAACTGCCAACGTAAACACTTTAAATAGCTCGGGCTCTTTGAGAGAACTCTAAATCAGGGACTCTCAAGATGGCGGCCTTGGCTTCAGAGTCTCTCCATGACACCAACTATCCAGGTGGAAATAAGTTTTCCCACTTTTCAAATCGCTGTGTAATTTATTGGGATATATATGTTCAACTACAGATCATCAGTGGGAAGTATATATGTTCAACTACAGAGCATCAGTGGGAAGTATATATGTTCAACTACAGAGCATCAGTGGGAAGTATATATGTTCAACTACAGAGCATCAGTGGGAAGTATATATGTTCAACTACAGAGCATCAGTGGGAAGTATATATGTTCAACTACAGAGTATCAGTGGGAAGTATATATGTTCAACTACAGAGCATCAGTGGGAAGTATATATGTTCAACTACAGAGCATAAGTGGGAAGTATATATGTTCAACTACAGAACATCAGTGGGTGATCTATCAATGATATTTTTCTAAAATACTGACTCTGTGTGCTCCGCTTTCAGGAGCTTCGCGCAGCTTTTGCTCCGCATGGCTGGCTCCTCACAGCCGCGTTGGGGGCGGGGCCAGATAAAATCGAGGCCGCGTATCACGTGGCGGCGTTGTCGGAGCATCTCGACTTCCTCCACGCGATGTGCTACGACTACCACGGAGCTTGGGACAAGTACACGGGATCCAACACGCCGCTGAAGAAGCAGGACGACAAGTTCTCCGTGGTGAGCGGTCGGTGGAATTACAGCGAACAGAACGGAGGATTGATCATTGATGGGTTTTCATCATGTGTTTTTTTTGTTGGCAATCTAGCGTCCAAAGGCCAGCTTTGATTTGAACGAAAATTTCCGACCACATTTCTGTATTCTTAACTTAGACCCCCTGCGATTTTCAGCAAAATTGGTCTGACAGCTTAGTAACTATTCAAAATTACAAAAAAATATTGAGATTTTCATGAGCTTTTTGGTGTTTTACCACCAAGTTTTGCTTCTATTTTCTTTACCAAACTTTGCAGAGATGTGAAATACACCTAATATTAAGAAGCCTCATCATTGTTGAGCCCGTATATGTTTTCCGACCATTTCACGATGTCTATTTCTATCTCACGATGACCAGTCTCCGCGGCCAGCTAGCTCCTCCCACCACAAGCTTGTGTTTTGTTTTGCAGGAAGACAGCATCGAGTTACTTCTGTCGCTCGGAGCAGCTCCCGAGAAACTCGTGCTCGGCTTGGCGATGTACGGCCGATCTTTCATAACCACGGCACCTGCGACCTCGGCGCTGAGAGCTAAAGCCAGCGCCGTCGGGTTCAAGGGACCTTACACCGGCGAGGACGGATTTCTGGGATACAACGAGGTAGGCTCGGTGACAAGGCTGGATATCAGTTCAGACGCTGTAGTCGAGCAATATCAAAGCATCGTCAGATAAGAAATTTTGCTTTTTCGGCGGTAAAACAAGTTGAAAATATGACCAAATCTGTCCAATAATGTAACGAACGTGTGGTAAAAAACAAGGACAAAAAAATATCATCGGAAAACCCCTAAAAAATTAGGGATTCTAAATTTTTACTAAAAAATAAATTAACTTTAGAGCTTCAGTAGCACCATGGTAGCACCGCCAAATGACCGCTCTAGGTCGAGGCCCGCGTCCAGTTGTTAGGTTATGTTTCTCTGCTCCAGATCTGTCTCGAGCTGGGCAAGCTGGATGCCGAGGGCAATCAGGTCTGGCTCCAGCTCTGGGACAACGAGACCGACACTCCGTTCGCGGTCAACGGCAACAAAGTCATTAGCTTCGAGAATGCAGTCAGCATCGGCAAGAAGGTAAAACGATCGGAAAAACAGGTCGGGGGCGACGTGGCTTGCGCTTGTAATTGTAATTGTAGCTTTGTAAAAGCACTTTGAGTTGCGTTGTGGGATGAGCGTAGCAATATTTAGGGTTGATAAAATGTGAAGCCGATCCATTGTATTGTATTTTGTATTTATTGTTTCCTCTTACAATTGTACATTATTGCACTGTGGTAAGGTAAAACATTTAATTTAATATTTAAATAGAGGTTTACATACATCGTTAGTCTTAGGGTTCCATTAATTAGTAGGTACTAGGAACTTATTTAACTTAGTATTTATCAGTTTTTTAGTCTTGTTTTACTTATTTTCTTAGGCTAAGACTTTGGCTTAAGACTAAGACTGAGTTGGACTAAAGATCTTTACAAAATTATGTCAGAAATTTGTGAATAAAAAGAGACAAAAATCCTACAGACTCGAAAACTTCACAGCTACTTGATTGTGATAGATTTCACATCTTTGCAAAGTTTGGTGAAAAAATATCAAACACTTTTGGCGGTACAACTCCAAAACGGTGGTACAAAATCTGAAAACTTTTGTAAATTTTGAATAGTTTAAAAACTGTTTGACCGATTTTGTTGAAAATAGCAAGGGGTCTAAGCTGAGAATACAAAAATATGCTCTGCAAATTTGATTCAAATCAAAGCAGGCGATTGGTTGCTAGAGCGCAAACAAAAATTAAATAGAAAACACAACTGACTCTTTTGAATTATTGATTTAGTTTGGAGGCACGTCAACCTACTGATTATTTTGCTGAGGTAATTGAAAATTCATCAATCCAACACGTGTTTGAATGACGTATTCTCGCTGCAGGTTGAGTTTGCCATGTCCAAGCGGTTGGCAGGCCTGATGGTCTGGGCGATGGACAACGACGACTTCCGAAACGACTGCAACGAAGGTCGCTACCCGCTCCTGCACGCGATCCGCAAGACTGTGGCTTCCGCGAGACATTCGCACGGAAAACCTCCGGCTACCGGTGCGGGAAGCGCCAACCTCGCAGCCATGTGGCTCGTGGTGGCAGCGCTGGGCCTGGCGTACACGCGATAGCACCGAGATCCCGGCTCAAGTGCAGTTCATGATAGACACAAATGTTATTCAGAGTTTGTAGGTTAGGTCAGAGTCACAGCGCTAATGTTAAACTTGCTGCCGAGCAAACGAGGCCTCTTGACAGTCTCAATCTCAACGGTATAACCTACAAATACGATTGTTTTTTAAAGTCTATAGCTAGGGCTTTTTTAAGTTCGTTATGCTTAATAGATTCATTGTTCAATTATTTTCGAAGCTCAATGCCAATAAGCTGACGCATCGTTAAACCGAAATAATCACAACTAATTATTAAACAACACCGACAAAGTAAACAAATCCGAATCAACGGGGAATCCCACGAATAATTCTGTGTCGAGATCTCTAAATGGCTGGGTCTCGGCGATCGAGATTGCGCTCGATCGTCATCTGCGGTTCACTGTCTCAGAATCGCACGACAACTATTGGTCGATAACCTTGCTAGTTCTCGATCTCTAGCTAGATGTCGACATCGACAAACAATCCTAGAATCGCCGAGCTGCTGTGAATGGCATGTAATGTTTCTTTATTACATGTATATATCTGCATCATGTCTACAGACATCTATTAATAAGATATCGCAAGGTACTTGTTCCAACTTCTTCTGAAACTTTTAAGAATTTTAAATGTACACTGGATATTTTTAGATAAAACACTTTGTTACTGATATTTTTACCTGTTTTTATTATACGTGATTTTACTGTGGTTTTTATACGAGTGGATAGAGAAATAAAAAGATAATGCGGAGGTTGTTGAATTGCTTATTGTTGGTGTTTGTCCCTTCCTACGGTTGACGCTGAGGTAAAGATTGGACCTGAGTTGGAGATAAAGTTTTTACAACTTTTCGGTATTTTTACAAAATTGGCCTCGCACGAGATTCTATCTCGTATCTTCAGTGAATTACAGTCGGATTAAACTGCCAAAATCTCCAAACAGACAAACAATAGAAGGTTTCTGATCAAATCTTATTTCACTGGGTTTAATTCAGTGTCAAACCCAGAACAACAATCATGTATGCAGATTGTTTGAGTCGAGTTGGGTAAATATTGGAATAACAGGCTAAGATTTCTATTTTGCCCTTTGCTTTTGGCATCATTAGGTGGGTTTTTGAGGTATTTATGTACTAAGTTAAAACTGTAAACTTTCCAATGTTTTAGTTCCAATTCAATTAAAAATTAGAACCTCTATTTTGTTTCTTTCTCATATTTTCCGCACTAGACCTGACATGTTTTTATCAACTGTCAAATATCTCGACAAAAGATGACAGGTAAGGAAACAAACAAATTAATATATGCAAATTAATCGGGTTTTAGGAATGGGGTCTCGTGTGAAACTGCTATCCTAAACTTAATGTCCAATTTCTACAGCGAGAAAGAATAAAGGGAACACAACAAAAGCTGTTTTTCTAGACTTAAAGAGAGCTTTTAAAAAACTCAGCACTCGGATTGGAGAACTTGCATCAAGGGTTAGTAGTTTTTGCAAGGACACGTTGCACAAGTTTTATCAGGGTTCTGAGGAAACAACGGTAACTTTGATTAGTCAGATAACATATTTCATTGTTTGCTTTCCGAACAATCTTTGGGACATCAAGCATCACTTGCGTTTAGGAAGCTTGAACTTGGTAATTTTGATAAAATTATGTGGTTCTTTTGTTAACGGAAAATTGTCAGAACTGCTCTTACCGTTGAAGAAGTAACTAGTACATCTTACAAAACGTCAAGTAATTAAGATGTCCTTTACTTAGCATTTAAAACACATTTCAAAAAGTTATTATTAATCTTTGGGTCATTCCTTGCTGGACAAAAGATAAAGTTGACTGAAGTGACAATGTCAACGAACCAACAATTAAGCTTTTCAATGGGATATCAAGAATATAAAAGTAGCAAAAGAAACAATTAAATTCATGAATTTTAACAATAACTAAACAACGTTGTTGCCACGATAACTAATTTCTTCTACTTGAACAGTTTTGCTGATAGTGATCACTTCACGCTAAGTAAAAAAGTTCGTAATTCTGTTAAAATGTCAGTCTCGAAGAATGACATGGATATCAATGGTGTTTCTGGGGGTATGTACTTTCAAATACAAAAAAATTTCATAAAAATTCCATAGAAAAATAACTACTCATTAGCTTTGTTAATCATCAGAGATTTCAACTTCGATACTGTCTCGCTGAGCATCGGGCAGTAAGAGTAATCTACAGTAACAGTAACCTTTGTAATTGGAACACTTTGTATAGAAGCCCCAGTATTCATTCCCAAAACAATCTGCTTCTATTTGTAGCTCAGGAAATTGCCATCCAACGTCACTTTAAATAAAAATAACAAAATGTCTCACATAAAATTGCGTCAGTACACCCACTGTGGTCTCAATGATCAAATAAGCAGCCTAAAACTCAGAAAGTTTATTTTAAAAAGAACACTTCCAAAACATTTGAGACTAGTAGCGCGATACAGATCAGTAATGAATGTTATGTTTTCAGATGGCCCAGACGAGGAGCACGTGGACTCCGACGGCTTTGCCTCTGATTTTGTAGGTCGAGACAAGATAAGAGCTCTCATGGGTAAGTTTAACTCAAAAACTTTCACTCGAAGAAAGCAAAAACTCTTTGAAAGAGACATTAAGCCGATGGTCCTCTAGGTGCTCTTCAACAATAGTACACTGTTTGTCGGCCCCAGGATTTTGTAGCTTCACTTCAAGACTTGGTTAGGTCTAAAATCATCCTCATAGCAAGGGCTTTGCAAATGCAAATAGAGTTGTTAAGAAAGATAAGTGTAGCGATATTTTGTGATAATTAAATGTAAAGCCAAACATGAGGTACACGCGTCCATATTTCTATCTTTTCTGTCAGTGTAATTTTCCTTGAAACTTGTAGGTAGTGTAACATGTTGCCGGGGAAATCGTATTTGCAAATTAGCTTTGCTTACTACGCTCATCGTTGTCCCACTCAATAAAATTTGCCAGAAGATTATTCTTACAGCACCCAAAGTCAAACAGTGCACTGTTAAACATTGCAATTTATTCCATCGATCCTGCTTCCCTGACGTTTATTTTGATGTGTTTTTATCTTGGAGATATCAATGCCTATTATTATTATAACCAATGGTTGTATGAAGTAAAGCTGGAAATAATTGCTGTTCAGGTTTTTTTTTATTACCTGCATCACTCATATTTACAGAACGGTGTATTTTCGATACATTCTTAACAACTTGACTGGGTGATGATTGGAATAATTTTACCTTGTACTTATTGCACGATCTCAGAGTTTGGTTCTTCAGATGAGATGAACACTGAAGTTGCTGGTTAATATTACCGTAGTCTACAATAAGGTAACACTTTGTCCTGATTCTAGAAATGGAGCCCAACTTACAGCTGTCAGGGGACATCAATGATGTTGCGGAGATGTGCCTGAGAAATTTCTTCGAGTACAATGGTCCTGCGAATGCTGGAGAGGATATCCAGCAAAAACCTTGTGGGAGTGGTGAGTGAATTCCATTCATTTCATGAGCTCAGTTAAATGCCCACTGAACATATCCACCCCTTAGAGCTCTTTTCGTTGGAAAATAAGCCTCAATAGAAACTTCCTAGTTGTATTTCAATCAGTCATTATATCAGCCGTTTATAGTTTAGCCTTCGGTCAAGACCATTCAGAGGGTCGCGAAAGTCACCACACAGAATTCTGTTTGTGTCTTTGATGGTAGCAGAGACCGTAACCTAGTAACCTGGTTACGTTTGGACAAGAACCTAGACGTGGTTCTTTTTTTCTCGGAAAATTGACAGGACTGCTTAAACTAGGAGAAGGAAACGTGGTTGCAACTTCTGGTAACATAAAGATGACAGTTACGATAGCATCCCCTCTTTCATTGCCAGAGTCCAAACCTGACTTTGATTCTATCACTGATTGTGTCGGGGATACCCCAACGCCTCTCAGTAACACAGGCATCACTTTCAGTCAGTGAATCAAACCGGTTCTTGTAGCTTTTTAGTTTATTGACTTGACATTTGGTTGACATGTGATGTAAACGTGTGGAGCTAAAATACCAGGTTCCAATCAGGTAACAATTTGTCTTTATCGCAGACAACGAAACATCCGGCGACACGGTGCTTCCTGCTGAGGAGTCAATCTGTGACATCGTGGAAGACAGAGATCTGCCGGTAGATTTGGACACATTGGATCAAGAAGCTCAAACAAGCAGTGAGTGATTTGCAAAACTTTCAATACCCCTTGTGTCATTGAAAAGGAAGTTACTTATGGACAGTTATCAGCTGATTTTTATCAGTCATTACATCTGTTTCCTTTCATTCCGATATAAATGCAAATCCGCATTACGCGATGGGGAATAAGGTCGCCTTATTGCTTTTGAAATGCTACCTTTATGATTGAGGAGGTCTGTAGTGGAGGAATGTTTTTCCATTGTTTGCAGAATAACTTGTGATATTGCTATATCGTTGAAGGTTTCGAACGGTGTTTTTTGAAGTATGGTCTAGTCGATACTTTTAGGCAGGCAATTGTGGACATTTAGGGTGTTTCAAAGAACAGAGTAAATTATGTGGTGGTGATGTAAAGGAGCAGGAAAATGGTATTTTAAAAACTTAAACAGTTCCTGGCATTTGTCAGAAATTAAGAAATTAGTAATTTCGTACTTGGGTTATGGAAAAAGATTTTTTTTTTTTGGTGGTTTAATTTTTTGGTAAAATTTGGCCATTTTTTAAACTCGGGCCGAAAACCCAAACTCTTTTCAACTGCAAAACTCCACAACCAAAAAGAAAGTCGACAATGGTGTCTGCTTGTGTCTTAAGGTTGTTAAACTAACCAAGAACAACAAACAACTGAACAATTTTTTTCAGCTGCACAGGCGGAAAAATATGCACAGGAATTGGCACTCCTCGATGATTTAGGACGTGAAGCCTACAGCCGATGTGTAGCAAAAAAGTTTTCGGAAGTCTTTGCTGGTGAGTAAAAAAATCAGAGGGAGGTAGAATGGTGCATCAGTCAATTTGTGGTTGACACAGCTCTTGTCATTGGTCACTGGTTTAATATTGTATATTCCTGAACTGATTGTAATTATTAGAAGAAGTTGTGTCAACGCTTTGTGAAAACATAAAAACATAAACTGTCCCTACTGTAGGACTTTGCAACTCAAACAAATGTTAGTTTAGATAACAGAAAGACAATTTAGAGAAAACTTTTTTTTTAATCTAAAACGTTTGAGACTGGTAGCACGAAACCGATCAGTAATGAATGTTACGTTTTCAGATGTCCCTGACAATGACAACAAAGACTCGGACTTCTGCGACTCCGACGTCGTGGGTGGGGACATGTTAAAAGCTCTCATGGGTGAGTTTAACTCAAAAACTTAGACTCGAAAAAAGCAGAAACTTTTCGTGTTCCACCTTAAGATGAGGATACATCCTTTGGTCCATGCTTCTTCACTGGCCTTGCTAATCAACCTCTCGACAGCATGGATTTGTGATGGAATCCTGTTGTTCGCGTTGTACCGTCCTTCAGAAGGGACATTAAGCCGATGGTCCTCTAGGTGCTCTTCAACAATAGTACACTGCTTGTCGGCACCAGGTTTTTGTAACCTCACTTCAAGACTTGGTTAGGTCTAAAATCATCCTCATAGCAAGGGCTTTGCAAATGCAAATAGAGTTGTTTAGAAAGATGAGTGTAGTGATATTTTGTGATGATACAATGTAAAACATGAGGTACACGTGTGCCTATTTCGATCTTTACTGTTCGTTAAATTTTCGTTGAAACTTGTAGCTAGTGTTACATGTTGTCGTGGAAATCGTATTTGCAAATAAGAGCGAACTACGCTCATCGTCGTCCCACTCATTAATATTTGCCAGAAGACTATTCTTACAGCACCCGAAGTCAAGCAGTGCACTGTTAAACATTGCAATTTATTCCATCAATCCTGCTCATCATATCAGCCGTTTTACAGTTAAGTTGGTCAAGACCATTCAGAGGGTCGCGAAAGTCACCACACAGAATTCTGTTTGTGTCTTTAATGGTAGCAGAGACCGTTACCTAGTAACCTGGTTACGTTTGGACAAGAACCTAGACCAAGCATCCCAAATGATTTTAACTGAAATCAAAATGCATATAGGATGCTTGAATGAGGTAGTTGGTAAAAGTTTGTGTGGTTCTTTAATAATAATAATATGTTTTGATTGTCATATGGGATCAAATTACAGTTGATATATAGACAGTCATTTGATCTAAAAATTAGACACAAGGTAGAGCGTTTCTTTGAAAATGTACATTCACATAAATTGTCATAGGTTAAATACAATACAGACTAATACTATAATGACTAAAACTAATGACTAAATTATATATTATCACAAAACTCGTAGACACTATAAAAACATTCCACAAGTTAATAAGATTTGAGAGTGGATTTGAACTTATCTTTTTTGCAGTCTTTTATATTCTTTGGTAAAGTGTGGTAAAGTTTTATTCCAGAATTTATCGGATTTTTTTTTTTTGAGATGGATTTAGAGTATCTTTTGGACTCAGTAATATAGTGTCGCCTATCATGCGCATGTTTTTGTTGTTGTGTCCATGATGTGATTATTTTCTACCGCGAATATGATGCAATTGTATATATAGAGACAAGGTAGTGTCCTGGAGCTGAAATCGACGAAACAGTGTTTTACATGAATCTTTCATGAATGTGACAGCTGTCGGGTTGTAGCTTGTCTTAGCCATAAATCGAATTGATTTTTTTTGTAAGGTGAATATCTGGGCTGCATTTTTGGATCTTCCCCAGAATAGTATCCCATATTGGAGTCTGGATTGTATGTATGCATAATAGACTAGTTTTGCAGTTTGCACGTTTGTCACATTTACAATTCTCTTAATGAGATAGAATCCCCCTGACACTTTGATGCATGTGTTTTGAATATGTGCTGTCCAGTTTAATTTGTTATCTACAATAATGCCCATAAATTTCGTTTCATTCGTCCCAGTGATAGTTTTGTTGTCTAATTTGATTAGAGAGCTGCTTTCAACTTTGGTAAATTTGTGGTAATTTGCATGAAAACAGTTTTAGTTTTATTTATTGTAAGGTGGTTATTTGAGCACCAAGTATGCATTTGGTAGGCTGCTTCATTGGCTCTGACACCCAAGCTTTCATTATCGTAGTCTATAATTAAATGTGTAGGTAGTGTCATATGCGCAGAGCGTGAGTTCACCTGTATTTACCTCTATAGGCAGGTCATATGTAAAAAGGGTAAAAAGCAGCGGAGCGATTATTGACCCCTGGGGCAGTCCAACATTAATTGTTGATTCCTTTGACCTAATTTCGTTCGTCTCTGTTCTAATATATACGGTTTGCTTGTGATCTTTTAAGTAGGATCTAATCCACTCGTTTGCTACACCAGATATACCAATTTGCTTCATTTTTATCAGCAATGACTTGTGGTCAACAGAATCAAACGCTCTGCTAAAGTCGTAAAATATCCCCAATACGTTTTTTTTTTATCAATAGCGTCTATGGTTTCTGTGATGAAGTTGGCTATGGCAGTAGTAGAAGATCTTTTTTTAGTGATTTAGTTGATTTAGTGAGATCTTTCTCTCTTTTTCTCGGAAAATTGATAGGACTGCTAAATCTAGGAAAAGGAAACGTGTTTGCAACTTCTGGTAACATAAAGATGACAGTAACGATAGAATCCCCTCGTTTATTGCCAGAGTCCAAACCTGACTTTGATTTTATCACTGATTGTGTCGGGGATACCCGAACGCCTCTCAGTAACACAGGCATCAATTCCAGTCAGTGAATCAAACCGGTTCTTGTAGCTTTTTAGTTTATTGACTTGACATTTGGTTCACATGCGATGTAAACGTGTGGAGCTTAAATACCAGGTTCTAACTCATTAGCATTTGACAAAGTCAGAAACCATTTGCATGCCACCCCAAGATAAGGATTTCTCCTCTTGTTTGTTATTATTTACTCGCCTTGCTTTGCAACTTCTCAACAGCATGGATTTGTTGACGAATCCTGTTATTTGCATTGTACCATCCTATAGAAGGGACAATAAAGCCCGGGAAATCCCAGGTTCGTATCCCGGTTCGGTTGCAAATTTTTTCAGTCTAGCTTCCTTTCCAAAGCGGTAATTGTCTATGTGCACATTGACATGAGTAAGATTAGTGTATAAAGATTATCTAGGTTTATCTAGTTTTACCCTGCTTAAAATGTATCCTTATTTTGAGAATAGCCCACTCATACACACCAGTTTGTGTACACTTAATTCTTGATGACTGGACACCGTCATGTTTTAAATAAGCTATCCTTGTAAATATTGAACAATCTCGGAGTGTAATTCCTGGGATGAGAATCTGTCCACAATCAGGTAACAATTTGTCTTTATCGCAGACAACGAAAAATCTGGCGACACGGTGCTTCGTGCTAAAAAGTCAATCTGTGACATCGTGGAAGTTAACGATCTGCAGCTAGAATTGGAATTGGCTCAAACAAGCAGTAAGTGATTTGCATAACTTTCAATACCCCTTGTGTCGTTGAAAAGGAAGTTACTTATGGACAGTTATCAGCTGATTTTTATCAGTCATTACATCTGTTTCCTTTCATTCCGATATAAATGCAAATCCGCATTACGCGATGGGGAATAAGGTCGCCTTATTGCTTTTGAAATGCTACCTTTATGATTGAGGAGGTCTGTAGTGGAGGAATGTTTTTCCATTGTTTGCAGAATAACTTGTGATATTGCTATATCATTGAAGGTTTCGAACGGTGTTTTTTGAAGTATGGTCTAGTCGATACTTTTAGGCAGGCAATTGTGGACATTTAGGGTGTTTCAAAGAACAGAGTAAAAACATTGCTTATGTGGTGGTGATGTAAAGGAGCAGGAAAATGGTATTTTAAAAACTTAAACAGTTCCTGGCATTTGTCAGAAATTAAGAAATTAGTAATTTCGTACTTGGGTTATGGAAAAAGATTTTTTTTTTTGGGTGGTTTAATTTTTTGGTAAAATTTGGCCATTTTTTAAACTCGGGCCGAAAACCCAAACGCCTTTCAACTGCAAAACTCCACAACCAAAAAGAAAGTCGACAATGGTGTCTGCTTGTGTCTTAAGGTTGTTAAACTAACCAAGAACAACAAACAACTGAACAATTTTTTTCAGCTGCACAGGCGGAAAAATATGCACAGGAATTGGCACTCCTCGATGATTTAGGACGTGAAGCCTACAGCCGATGTGTAGCAAAAAAGTTTTCGGAAGTCTTTGCTGGTGAGTAAAAAAATCAGAGGGAGGTAGAATGGTGCATCAGTCAATTTGTGGTTGACACAGCTCTTGTCATTGGTCACTGGTTTAATATTGTATATTCCTGAACTGATTGTGATTATTAGAAGAAGTTGTGTCAACGCTTTGTGATAACATAAAAACATTAACTGTCCCTACTGTAGGACTTTGCAACTCAAACAAATGTTAGTTTAGATAACAGAAAGACAATTTAGAGAAAACTTTTTTTTTATCAAAGACATTTGTGACTGGTAGCACGAAACCGATCAGTAATGAATGTTACGTTTTCAGATGTCCCAGACAATGACAACAAAGACTCGGACTTCTGCGACTCCGACGTCGTGGGTGGGGACATGTTAAAAGCTCTCATGGGTGAGTTTAACTCAAAAACTTAGACTCGAAAAAAGCAGAAACTTTTCGTGTTCCACCTTAAGATGAGGATACATCCTTTGGTCCATGCTTCTTCACTGGCCTTGCTAATCAACCTCTCGACAGCATGGATTTGTGATGGAATCCTGTTGTTCGCGTTGTACCGTCCTTCAGAAGGGACATTAAGCCGATGGTCCTCTAGGTGCTCTTCAACAATAGTACACTGCTTGTCGGCACCAGGTTTTTGTAACCTCACTTCAAGACTTGGTTAGGTCTAAAATCATCCTCATAGCAAGGGCTTTGCAAATGCAAATAGAGTTGTTTAGAAAGATGAGTGTAGTGATATTTTGTGATGATACAATGTAAAACATGAGGTACACGTGTGCCTATTTCGATCTTTACTGTTCGTTAAATTTTCGTTGAAACTTGTAGCTAGTGTTACATGTTGTCGTGGAAATCGTATTTGCAAATAAGAGCGAACTACGCTCATCGTCGTCCCACTCATTAATATTTGCCAGAAGACTATTCTTACAGCACCCGAAGTCAAGCAGTGCACTGTTAAACATTGCAATTTATTCCATCAATCCTGCTCATCATATCAGCCGTTTTACAGTTAAGTTGGTCAAGACCATTCAGAGGGTCGCGAAAGTCACCACACAGAATTCTGTTTGTGTCTTTAATGGTAGCAGAGACCGTTACCTAGTAACCTGGTTACGTTTGGACAAGAACCTAGACCAAGCATCCCAAATGATTTTAACTGAAATCAAAATGCATATAGGATGCTTGAATGAGGTAGTTGGTAAAAGTTTGTGTGGTTCTTTAATAATAATAATATGTTTTGATTGTCATATGGGATCAAATTACAGTTGATATATAGACAGTCATTTGATCTAAAAATTAGACACAAGGTAGAGCGTTTCTTTGAAAATGTACATTCACATAAATTGTCATAGGTTAAATACAATACAGACTAATACTATAATGACTAAAACTAATGACTAAATTATATATTATCACAAAACTCGTAGACACTATAAAAACATTCCACAAGTTAATAAGATTTGAGAGTGGATTTGAACTTATCTTTTTTGCAGTCTTTTATATTCTTTGGTAAAGTGTGGTAAAGTTTTATTCCAGAATTTATCGGATTTTTTTTTTTTGAGATGGATTTAGAGTATCTTTTGGACTCAGTAATATAGTGTCGCCTATCATGCGCATGTTTTTGTTGTTGTGTCCATGATGTGATTATTTTCTACCGCGAATATGATGCAATTGTATATATAGAGACAAGGTAGTGTCCTGGAGCTGAAATCGACGAAACAGTGTTTTACATGAATCTTTCATGAATGTGACAGCTGTCGGGTTGTAGCTTGTCTTAGCCATAAATCGAATTGATTTTTTTTGTAAGGTGAATATCTGGGCTGCATTTTTGGATCTTCCCCAGAATAGTATCCCATATTGGAGTCTGGATTGTATGTATGCATAATAGACTAGTTTTGCAGTTTGCACGTTTGTCACATTTACAATTCTCTTAATGAGATAGAATCCCCCTGACACTTTGATGCATGTGTTTTGAATATGTGCTGTCCAGTTTAATTTGTTATCTACAATAATGCCCATAAATTTCGTTTCATTCGTCCCAGTGATAGTTTTGTTGTCTAATTTGATTAGAGAGCTGCTTTCAACTTTGGTAAATTTGTGGTAATTTGCATGAAAACAGTTTTAGTTTTATTTATTGTAAGGTGGTTATTTGAGCACCAAGTATGCATTTGGTAGGCTGCTTCATTGGCTCTGACACCCAAGCTTTCATTATCGTAGTCTATAATTAAATGTGTAGGTAGTGTCATATGCGCAGAGCGTGAGTTCACCTGTATTTACCTCTATAGGCAGGTCATATGTAAAAAGGGTAAAAAGCAGCGGAGCGATTATTGACCCCTGGGGCAGTCCAACATTAATTGTTGATTCCTTTGACCTAATTTCGTTCGTCTCTGTTCTAATATATACGGTTTGCTTGTGATCTTTTAAGTAGGATCTAATCCACTCGTTTGCTACACCAGATATACCAATTTGCTTCATTTTTATCAGCAATGACTTGTGGTCAACAGAATCAAACGCTCTGCTAAAGTCGTAAAATATCCCCAATACGTTTTTTTTTTATCAATAGCGTCTATGGTTTCTGTGATGAAGTTGGCTATGGCAGTAGTAGAAGATCTTTTTTTAGTGATTTAGTTGATTTAGTGAGATCTTTCTCTCTTTTTCTCGGAAAATTGATAGGACTGCTAAATCTAGGAAAAGGAAACGTGTTTGCAACTTCTGGTAACATAAAGATGACAGTAACGATAGAATCCCCTCGTTTATTGCCAGAGTCCAAACCTGACTTTGATTTTATCACTGATTGTGTCGGGGATACCCGAACGCCTCTCAGTAACACAGGCATCAATTCCAGTCAGTGAATCAAACCGGTTCTTGTAGCTTTTTAGTTTATTGACTTGACATTTGGTTCACATGCGATGTAAACGTGTGGAGCTTAAATACCAGGTTCTAACTCATTAGCATTTGACAAAGTCAGAAACCATTTGCATGCCACCCCAAGATAAGGATTTCTCCTCTTGTTTGTTATTATTTACTCGCCTTGCTTTGCAACTTCTCAACAGCATGGATTTGTTGACGAATCCTGTTATTTGCATTGTACCATCCTATAGAAGGGACAATAAAGCCCGGGAAATCCCAGGTTCGTATCCCGGTTCGGTTGCAAATTTTTTCAGTCTAGCTTCCTTTCCAAAGCGGTAATTGTCTATGTGCACATTGACATGAGTAAGATTAGTGTATAAAGATTATCTAGGTTTATCTAGTTTTACCCTGCTTAAAATGTATCCTTATTTTGAGAATAGCCCACTCATACACACCAGTTTGTGTACACTTAATTCTTGATGACTGGACACCGTCATGTTTTAAATAAGCTATCCTTGTAAATATTGAACAATCTCGGAGTGTAATTCCTGGGATGAGAATCTGTCCACAATCAGGTAACAATTTGTCTTTATCGCAGACAACGAAAAATCTGGCGACACGGTGCTTCGTGCTAAAAAGTCAATCTGTGACATCGTGGAAGTTAACGATCTGCAGCTAGAATTGGAATTGGCTCAAACAAGCAGTAAGTGATTTGCATAACTTTCAATACCCCTTGTGTCGTTGAAAAGGAAGTTACTTATGGACAGTTATCAGCTGATTTTTATCAGTCATTACATCTGTTTCCTTTCATTCCGATATAAATGCAAATCCGCATTACGCGATGGG
Source organism: Protonemura montana (assembly GCA_947568835.1). Lineage (NCBI taxonomy): Eukaryota > Metazoa > Arthropoda > Insecta > Plecoptera > Nemouridae > Protonemura > Protonemura montana. The sequence goes on from OX387608.1 coordinate 1,833,591, forward strand.
GAATAAGGTCGCCTTATTGCTTTTGAAATGCTACCTTTATGATTGAGGAGGTCTGTAGTGGAGGAATGTTTTTCCATTGTTTGCAGAATAACTTGTGATATTGCTATATCATTGAAGGTTTCGAACGGTGTTTTTTGAAGTATGGTCTAGTCGATACTTTTAGGCAGGCAATTGTGGACATTTAGGGTGTTTCAAAGAACAGAGTAAAAACATTGCTTATGTGGTGGTGATGTAAAGGAGCAGGAAAATGGTATTTTAAAAACTTAAACAGTTCCTGGCATTTGTCAGAAATTAAGAAATTAGTAATTTCGTACTTGGGTTATGGAAAAAGATTTTTTTTTTTGGGTGGTTTAATTTTTTGGTAAAATTTGGCCATTTTTTAAACTCGGGCCGAAAACCCAAACGCCTTTCAACTGCAAAACTCCACAACCAAAAAGAAAGTCGACAATGGTGTCTGCTTGTGTCTTAAGGTTGTTAAACTAACCAAGAACAACAAACAACTGAACAATTTTTTTCAGCTGCACAGGCGGAAAAATATGCACAGGAATTGGCACTCCTCGATGATTTAGGACGTGAAGCCTACAGCCGATGTGTAGCAAAAAAGTTTTCGGAAGTCTTTGCTGGTGAGTAAAAAAATCAGAGGGAGGTAGAATGGTGCATCAGTCAATTTGTGGTTGACACAGCTCTTGTCATTGGTCACTGGTTTAATATTGTATATTCCTGAACTGATTGTGATTATTAGAAGAAGTTGTGTCAACGCTTTGTGATAACATAAAAACATTAACTGTCCCTACTGTAGGACTTTGCAACTCAAACAAATGCTAGTTTAGATAACAGAAAGACAATTTAAAGAAAACTTTTTTTTTATCAAAGACATTTGTGACTGGTAGCACGAAACCGATCAGTAATGAATGTTACGTTTTCAGATGTCCCAGACAATGACAACAAAGACTCGGACTTCTGCGGCTCCCACGTTGTGGGTGACGACAAGTTAAGAGCTCTCATGGGTGAGTCTTACTTAACATTTTTGACTCGTAGAAAGCAGAAACTCTTTGTGTTCCACCTTAAGATGAGGATTCATCCTTTGGTGCATTCTTCTTCACTCACCTTGCCTATCAACCTCTTGACAGCATGGATTTGTGATGGAATCCTGTTGTTACAGTGTTGTTCCAATGAACCAGTAGGCGGATTGATTGCTTCACTGTTAAGTTTTCTGGTACCACAGCTAAATGTGAACACAAGTTGAAATATATTAAGGAGCTTGACGTTCAGACAGGATCTAGTTGATTATTGAGTCAGAGCGGCAAAACATCGGAAGTAGGTATGAATGCAATGCGTGAAAATCTGTAAATTGACAAACCCAGACAAGTAACTCAAAATAACACGCGTCACCGGGGCAGTGAAAGTTGTTGCTTTTTATAATTGACTTTTATTTCATGACCTGACCAAGCTTTGGTACGGATCACAGAGTTTAGTTCGACTGTCGCATGGCACAAATTTCAAAGCTAATGGATGAAAAAATCAGACGCTTGTAGTGGCACTGGACGTGGCTTTTCTCACCCATTCTGTTTTTCTAATGACAGGTCTGGAGAGTGACGTCAATGAACACACCCAAGAACTCCAAAAGACAGGTCAACAGGTGATGAGCCTAGAAGTTACTCAGGTTGAAAATGAAATCAATCTTATTGAGGAAAGTGGAAATCAAGCTCGAAAGAAAAAGGGATGCACATTTGGTAGATGGGTCGTTAAAAATCTACGCAGATGTATATTTTGCGGGGGAAAGAAAAACAACGCAGCCTAAAAACCACGTCTTGGGTTAGGAGACCGAAACACACAACGCTAAAGCTGACTAAAATTACACTACTATCTTCCAAATTTCAACCTATATATCACTAATAAAATAGAAATAGATCAATAACTGTTATTATTCAAGTATCACATCTTCCAAATTTCAACTGTCACTTTTAAAATAGCAAATTATCAGTAACCTCCATTATTAAACCCCCAAACCCACACAAAGTCTTAAGAAAGGAGATTCTAGCTACACAGTCACTCACACGTGGGACATTTCACTTCAAACCAGAATATTCCTAGAACAAATTTTGACCTTTACTTTCTGATCATTTTCAAAATTCCAAGTTGGGTTTTTACCTATGTCGTCACATGTGCATAAGAGATGCACAGTTTGGCAATGCGTTAAGTTGACAGTTCTTAAGAGCAATTGCCACCGTGTAGGCGTATTACTACGCTCTATGTCCAAATAATTAGCTAAAACTTTTAGGATGGCATGCTCTTGTTTTTATAAGTATTTTTTTGTTTTATATTGTATTTTTTGCAGTCAACAAGTTTTTAATTTTCAAGTTTTTAGTTTTAAAGTTTTGTAGTTTTTAGTTTAGTAGTTTTAAAGTTTTGTAGTTTTTAGTTTTGTAGTTTTAAAGTTTTGTAGTTTTTAAGTTTTGTAGGTTTTTAGTTTTTTCAGTTTTTAGTTCTTCAAGTTTTTAGTTCTGAAGTTTTAGTTATTCGGAGAAGTAGTACTCATACTTACTAGAGCATGTGTTTCTGAGAGTTGTAGTTAATTATTTGAACATAGAGCGTAGTGATGCACTTGCACGGTGGCAATTGCAATAAAGAACTGTCAACTTAACGCATTGCAAAACTGTGTTAAACTTCATGTTGAAATAATGGTATCTATGGTATCTAACAATCTCTAGAGGTTGTTGCAAACCTTTCCAAATTTTCCGGAACTATTTTCTAAGCTTTTTTATTAACGTTGTTTCAAAAAATTTCCTAATCAACTATCCAAACTTTTGTCTAGACTATTTTCAAATGTTGCCCAGCTTTTCTCAAACCTTTTCTCAAAAAAATATTAAGCAACCTATTCTCCTAGTTATTTTTTCCAACAATTTTTAAATTTAAATTTTTTTTCTCAGTTCCTCTAAAAAATCTCCCATATAAGTGAGTGTCAGTTTTTTCCTGGCTTTTCGATGCTCTTGTCCCTTGGGACCTAAGACAAAAGGGCATTTGTATCTTGCTCCCTTTCACCTTTCTCCATCTCAAGACTTCCTCATCCTCCACCTGCTTTCTCCTTTCTCGAGGCTTTGTGTGGGAACAAAAACAGAGCACTTCACACAAACCAAAGTCCACAAATTCCAAATTTCCTTTTTGAACGTCTCCTAATCCAAGAACGTGGAAACAGCTGAATACCGGAAGCTTTCCTTTCAATTCAAGAAATCGGTAACTTCACGCGGTAATTCCTCGTATTCAAGATGACTATTCTTGAAAAATAAATAGCAACGTTGAAAATGTTAATAAATATAGCTTCTTATTTATGATGCCTCATCCTGATTGTGAAAATGTTACAAACATAGGAGTGCACAGGGTTCCAAATTAGGTAGGGCACCCAATGTGAAGGGTGAATAGTTGGTAGATAATGGTACTTCGTCAGTCGGTCTCACTATCAATTATATACTAGAATTTACAATTCACTGTTGCAGAAAATGTTTTATTTTGTATTATGGAAACCGTTCAGAATATCTAAAATATTTGAGGTGTGCAAACTGATTTTAGCTATAGTAAAGGTTTAATAAGTATGCTTATTAAAATTACCATTAAATTTGATTATTTATTCAATTAGGATTGGTGACATTCTTGGAAATTAGCTAGCAAATCTGACAGCTGGCTGATAAAAAACGTACTTAACACTCAGAATACTGGAAAACCACCGCATCGTTTGGGGCTAGGAAACGGCCTTGCTCCAGGGGCGTCGCTAGAGATTTCAGTGAGGGGATGCTCAGCATTCCACAAAATTGCACCTCGTCATACTCATACCTCACTCCTGGTTATAGGTCTTCCCGACGAGCCCACGTGAATTTTGGTCGAAACTCAAAACGCTAGAAAATTGATTACTGGGGAGGAGTGGGGACGTACCTAATAATAAAATTGGATAATAATAACATTAATAATTAATATTACTAATTACTGTGGCTGTTCGTTTGGAGTTGAACATATTTATTTTGTTAAGAAATTATACATTGATGACTTATGTGTTGATGTTTAGATGACAATACATAATTGAAAATAAAAAGAATTTCCTAATAGGTATAACGAAATCGATTACAAAAGATTACAAGATTGGGTATAACACATTTTTTATAAGAAATTACACATTTTCAAAGCGCATGAAAAAGCATCTCAAAGAATTGTCAAAGCATATGTGCTAGCATGAAATTGAAATCATTCTTTAGAAGAAGATGGTAGAATCAATGAAGTTCGTCTGTTAGTTGCCATGGCAAATTTGTCGATCATAGTATCGGTATCAATTTTCAACAAAACGTCCCGTTCGATCTCCAAAATAGCTAAAGAAGAAAGACGTTCCTGTTTCATAGTTGACCGTAAGTATGTGAGAATGCGCTTCATCAAACTAAACGAACGTTAACATGAGCACGATGTCACCGGGATGGTGAGAGCAACTACAATTCCTTTGCACAGCCGAGGAAACATTGCACTTGCCAATTTGGCAAGAAGTTTGCTTAGCCCACGTGATTTAGTTTCGAGCGTATTCATTTCCAGATTACGAATGAATCGCTTAGCAACGATGCATTCTTCTTCCGGTTCTAGCAGGCCATAGTGTTTGTAGAAAGGTTCCAATACATGGCTCTCCAAAAATTTGTCAGACGTTGGCAGAAAAGCTTCCATGCTTTTGAACATTTCAATATTTTCAGTGGAGAACCTTCGGCCGAGTTCCGTGCGCATTCTATCCAAGACAGGAAAATAAAGATTCGTTTTGTACTTATTCATGTTTGTACCAGTCATGTTTTCTTGGTGAACAGACGAGCTCATTCCAACGACCGAATCAAGTTCCACAAAGTCTTCGTGCACTCTTCGAGTTCTCTTTCTTTGTGTAGGAGGTGCCATTTCGTTTCCACTTCCGGAAGGAATAGACAAATTATTTGCATACTCTACTGCCTCATGGTAGATAGCCTCGAACTTGTCATCATCCCTAAGTTCGTCCATCACCTTCATCAGCGCTTGCATTGCTCCTATAGCTGTTAGGAGATCCAAATCGTCTGTTTGTAAAAGAGCGTGGGTTCCTGCTGCTATTCCTAATAGCTTTTCAAAAACAAACATGCACAAAACGGTTGAGAACTTGTTCATCATTAGGTGGAGGCCTTTAGCTTTAGGAAGATCTCCCGTTTTTACTGATGACAAATATGCCAGAACTGCTTTGTAGTTCAATTTCAGCGCCTTCACAGCCTTAACGTGGCTACTCCATCTAGTCGTACTAAGAGCATCTATATTCTTCGGTTTCATGCCCAATTTTTGTTGCATACCAATGAAACCTTTGTGGTGGATTACTGAAGCTGAAAAATATGCATGTAAACCTTGCAGAATGCTGAAAAATGCGCTTGCTTCTGATATTGATTGGCACGTCACCACAAGAACGAGATTAAGTTTGTGTGCATAGCAATGCGTGTAAATAGCCATCTCATTACCCTCCACTTGGCGAAACTTTTCCTGGACACCATTCATTTGACCGCTCATAACGCTAGCTCCATCGTAAGACTGCGCAACACATTTTGCATTTACGCCATATGTTTTAAGTGCTGTGCAAATGGTGTTAGTAAGCGATGATGCATCTAATTCGGATACTTGCTCAAATGCTAGGAAAGATTCGCATGGCTGTCCATTTTTGACATATCTAACACAGATACTCATCTGCTCCGTTGTGGTGATGTCTCTAGAATCGTCAGCCATCACTGCAAAATATCCTGATGCATTTAGGTCGTGAATAATGCTCTCCCTAACACATTGGGAGGCGCAGTGAATGAGCTCATTCTGTGAGCCTGGCGAACGATAGTGCATATTTTGGGGAGGTGTGTATTCTCGCATGAACGGATCGAATTTCTCCAGCAGAAGAATTGTTTCTAGAAAGAGTCCCTTGCTAGAGCTTTGTTCTGTTTCCAAGTGACCTCTGAAGGGAAGCGCTTGCTTACCAAGGAAAATTACAGTCTCAAACAATCTCGAAAGATATGCTCGTCTTTCTTTTATCTGCGCAATCCATGCCTTGTCGATATCATGGGATATATTTCCTTTTTGTAACGATTCTTTGAATGCAGCCCATTTTACCATGTTACCAGAATGTATTTCACATTGGGCATGCTTTCGAAAACGCGGTAAAGCGTTCCCCCAGTTACCAAATCCATCGTGGGTAAATGCTCTGTCCGCACGACCGGCTGCGACATTGGTAAACATTCGGCAGGCAAAACAATAAGCCTTCCCTTGCTTGCCATCATAGCAACGGGAATGAATTAAACCAGTCAGACTGGAAGAATCGTGTTCGACTTCCAGCGCCATGAGAAGAGTATTCAGCTAAAATAGGCTGGATGGGCCCGCTATCTTTCGTTCCCAAAACAAAAGGCTGAGTTTCAGTTGTCGCGGGCAGTCGCGGGTAAGAGTGTCCAGACTTTGAAGCTATCGATGAAGCTATTCGATCGATACATTTTCGACATGCCCATCTAATTGGAAACAAAATATACACCACCATAAATTATGGCACAAGGCAACTACCCTTTATTCAAAATTATCAACGTTGCTATACTTTTAAAATGGTGTTATCGATCTTGGCTTACCTTGATCGAGATGACCAACATCGTTGTCCGATGCCGTTGCCGTTGATGATGCTGTAGCTGTTGCTGTAGCACTAGCAATTTCACTTGCAGCCAAAGATATTGGCTTTTTAAAAAAATTTGGAATGGTAACTTGGTTGGATTTCTTACGATTCATTGCTAATGCTATCCCATCTGCATGCGTCCACTTCAACGAGCAAAGCGAGACTAAACTAAATTCTGTCCTCTACGTATCTATGCAGTATGGGTCCTACGTGCGTAGCTAGTAATATTGAAAAACAGTCACTGACTTCGTAATAATTCCAGTAACCAAACTATATGAAAATAAAGCGAGCAAGCATTCCCAGTATAGCAGTGGCGGCTTAACAACGTACTACAAAGAGGCTTGTATCACTTCTCAGTTCTCAAACACTACCAATATACTTCCATACTACTTATATCACAGCCTACCTAGAAGAACCAATTCTACCGAAATGCATCGAAATCATAATACCTGCAACCCATCCAATAACTAATTCAGCGCAATGTTGCTTAACTTCGGTGATCCCACGAGGACCGTTCAATAAACGAAATGCATCATGTTTATAAAGCATCGCCAATAATAAACCAAATTTTGTAAAAGTTAGCCTTTTTTTGTCCAGGGCTGGGCCAAAAATGAAGACTATCACGGATCAAAAGCCCGTCACGTACTCTATCATCTGTGAAAATTTCAAGGGAGTACCCCCCCTTCATTTGCGGGCAAATAAATGAAAACCAAATTTTTTGAAGGCTGGCGCTTATGAGTTTTGTAGGCTCTTCATGGCGACATTTTGGGTTGCACCCATGACCATGAATACCATAAATACATTGGATAACCTATTGTAAACTAAACAACTTGTAGCTAAACGATGTGTCGTGTTGGAAACACCGGTCCTTGTTGAGTCTAAAGTTGAGTCCTTGTTGAGTAGCCGAAGTTAATTGCCGTGATGTTGCTAACGAAGAGACTGTCATTGCAGAAAACGCACACTGAACTCGCGTGACTGCCCCTGGAATGGTACTCCCACTTCATTTCGAGGTGGTCGAGGACGCCTACCCTTGTAGGGAGTAGGCGAAAAAAGTCTGGCTTAAATCGTGTGCCATGAATCGTTTCCCTCTGAACGGGGGAAAAAAGCATGTAGCTTTACAACATCTAACGCAGTACTTTTAGTGCTTTGTAGTAGCGCACAGTCTTCCCCTGCTATCGGAGGTAGGCGGGACGGAGGTACTCATTGGGGTGTGAGGTTGATCTCGAGCCCGACATCCTGCTGGTGGAGTCGGACAGAGAGTCTACCCTCTACTCTAGCCTTGGGTGGGTGCGCCAGTCTCACCACGAACAGATATGGGTACACTGCGAGCACGAGGAACATTTGGCCAAACCAGGCAAGGTCAACGGAACGGCCGTGCACATTTGCCTCGTTGACAAGGCATGGCAGAGATCTCAGCTTGCCAATTGATTCGAGATTATAGTTCCCCAAAGTGTTCAATGTGGTTGTTGTGACAGGGATGGTGTCGTGCCTCATAAAGATTCCTCCTGAAGCTAGCGAGGATGAGCTGATAAATATGTTGAGTGCGGCGACACAATCACAACCAGCCCGGGAGGTGCACAAGAGGACTTACTGCAGAACTGCGACGTGTCCAGGGTTTCGAGGAAGTAACGCATGGGCGGCTGGTTGCCCGTACTGTGGTATATCTCTGAGACGAGTCCCATCACCGAGCCGGACAGTGGTTGGTTGACGACGACGACGACGTCAGGCAGCTGCCCTGCATCAGTCCGTCAACACTGGTCGGTGCTGGTAAAGCGTCGCCCAACCTAGCAGGAAGCCGGCTGTATGGCTAGGAGCAGGCACTACCCACTATACATTGGTACGTTGTGTTGGCGTGGTCCTTGTGACTGAGGCACTGGTCTTTTGGCTGGATATGTAGCCCACTGCTCTCAATTAACTTAGAATGAGAATAGCATCCAGCTAGCTGATTTCAAATAACCTAGATAGAGCATAGGATCCAGCCCGCTGATCTCAAATAACCTGATAGAGCATAGGATTCAGCCAGCTGATCTCAAATAACCTGGATAGAGCATTGGATTCAGCCAGCTGATCTCAAATAACCTCAAATAACAATGAATACTCAGTTATATCGTGTTATATCATTTTAGACTAGTGGATGCTTAGCTCGCAAAATCTAAAACGCCATCTAAAGGCACCAACTCAACGTAGCGCGACGATAAAGAGCCTACAAAACTCATAAGCGCCAGCCTTCAAAAAATTTGGTTTTCATTTATTTGCCCGCAAATGAAGGGGGGGTACTCCCTTGAAATTTTCACAGATGATAGAGTACGTGACGGGCTTTTGATCCGTGATAGTCTTCATTTTTGGCCCAGCCCTGGACAAAAAAAGGCTAACTTTTACAAAATTTGGTTTATTATTGGCGATGCTTTATAAACATGATGCATTTCGTTTATTGAACGGTCCTCGTGGGATCACCGAAGTTAAGCAACATTGCGCTGAATTAGTTATTGGATGGGTTGCAGGTATTATGATTTCGATGCATTTCGGTAGAATTGGTTCTTCTAGGTAGGCTGTGATATAAGTAGTATGGAAGTATATTGGTAGTGTTTGAGAACTGAGAAGTGATACAAGCCTCTTTGTAGTACGTTGTTAAGCCGCCACTGCTATACTGGGAATGCTTGCTCGCTTTATTTTCATATAGTTTGGTTACTGGAATTATTACGAAGTCAGTGACTGTTTTTCAATATTACTAGCTACGCACGTAGGACCCATACTGCATAGATACGTAGAGGACAGAATTTAGTTTAGTCTCGCTTTGCTCGTTGAAGTGGACGCATGCAGATGGGATAGCATTAGCAATGAATCGTAAGAAATCCAACCAAGTTACCATTCCAAATTTTTTTAAAAAGCCAATATCTTTGGCTGCAAGTGAAATTGCTAGTGCTACAGCAACAGCTACAGCATCATCAACGGCAACGGCATCGGACAACGATGTTGGTCATCTCGATCAAGGTAAGCCAAGATCGATAACACCATTTTAAAAGTATAGCAACGTTGATAATTTTGAATAAAGGGTAGTTGCCTTGTGCCATAATTTATGGTGGTGTATATTTTGTTTCCAATTAGATGGGCATGTCGAAAATGTATCGATCGAATAGCTTCATCGATAGCTTCAAAGTCTGGACACTCTTACCCGCGACTGCCCGCGACAACTGAAACTCAGCCTTTTGTTTTGGGAACGAAAGATAGCGGGCCCATCCAGCCTATTTTAGCTGAATACTCTTCTCATGGCGCTGGAAGTCGAACACGATTCTTCCAGTCTGACTGGTTTAATTCATTCCCGTTGCTATGATGGCAAGCAAGGGAAGGCTTATTGTTTTGCCTGCCGAATGTTTACCAATGTCGCAGCCGGTCGTGCGGACAGAGCATTTACCCACGATGGATTTGGTAACTGGGGGAACGCTTTACCGCGTTTTCGAAAGCATGCCCAATGTGAAATACATTCTGGTAACATGGTAAAATGGGCTGCATTCAAAGAATCGTTACAAAAAGGAAATATATCCCATGATATCGACAAGGCATGGATTGCGCAGATAAAAGAAAGACGAGCATATCTTTCGAGATTGTTTGAGACTGTAATTTTCCTTGGTAAGCAAGCGCTTCCCTTCAGAGGTCACTTGGAAACAGAACAAAGCTCTAGCAAGGGACTCTTTCTAGAAACAATTCTTCTGCTGGAGAAATTCGATCCGTTCATGCGAGAATACACACCTCCCCAAAATATGCACTATCGTTCGCCAGGCTCACAGAATGAGCTCATTCACTGCGCCTCCCAATGTGTTAGGGAGAGCATTATTCACGACCTAAATGCATCAGGATATTTTGCAGTGATGGCTGACGATTCTAGAGACATCACCACAACGGAGCAGATGAGTATCTGTGTTAGATATGTCAAAAATGGACAGCCATGCGAATCTTTCCTAGCATTTGAGCAAGTATCCGAATTAGATGCATCATCGCTTACTAACACCATTTGCACAGCACTTAAAACATATGGCGTAAATGCAAAATGTGTTGCGCAGTCTTACGATGGAGCTAGCGTTATGAGCGGTCAAATGAATGGTGTCCAGGAAAAGTTTCGCCAAGTGGAGGGTAATGAGATGGCTATTTACACGCATTGCTATGCACACAAACTTAATCTCGTTCTTGTGGTGACGTGCCAATCAATATCAGAAGCAAGCGCATTTTTCAGCATTCTGCAAGGTTTACATGCATATTTTTCAGCTTCAGTAATCCACCACAAAGGTTTCATTGGTATGCAACAAAAATTGGGCATGAAACCGAAGAATATAGATGCTCTTAGTACGACTAGATGGAGTAGCCACGTTAAGGCTGTGAAGGCGCTGAAATTGAACTACAAAGCAGTTCTGGCATATTTGTCATCAGTAAAAACGGGAGATCTTCCTAAAGCTAAAGGCCTCCACCTAATGATGAACAAGTTCTCAACCGTTTTGTGCATGTTTGTTTTTGAAAAGCTATTAGGAATAGCAGCAGGAACCCACGCTCTTTTACAAACAGACGATTTGGATCTCCTAACAGCTATAGGAGCAATGCAAGCGCTGATGAAGGTGATGGACGAACTTAGGGATGATGACAAGTTCGAGGCTATCTACCATGAGGCAGTAGAGTATGCAAATAATTTGTCTATTCCTTCCGGAAGTGGAAACGAAATGGCACCTCCTACACAAAGAAAGAGAACTCGAAGAGTGCACGAAGACTTTGTGGAACTTGATTCGGTCGTTGGAATGAGCTCGTCTGTTCACCAAGAAAACATGACTGGTACAAACATGAATAAGTACAAAACGAATCTTTATTTTCCTGTCTTGGATAGAATGCGCACGGAACTCGGCCGAAGGTTCTCCACTGAAAATATTGAAATGTTCAAAAGCATGGAAGCTTTTCTGCCAACGTCTGACAAATTTTTGGAGAGCCATGTATTGGAACCTTTCTACAAACACTATGGCCTGCTAGAACCGGAAGAAGAATGCATCGTTGCTAAGCGATTCATTCGTAATCTGGAAATGAATACGCTCGAAACTAAATCACGTGGGCTAAGCAAACTTCTTGCCAAATTGCCAAGTGCAATGTTTCCTCGGCTGTGCAAAGGAATTGTAGTCGCTCTCACCATCCCGGTGACATCGTGCTCATGTTAACGTTCGTTTAGTTTGATGAAGCGCATTCTCACATACTTACGGTCAACTATGAAACAGGAACGTCTTTCTTCTTTAGCTATTTTGGAGATCGAACGGGACGTTTTGTTGAAAATTGATACCGATACTATGATCGACAAATTTGCCATGGCAACTAACAGACGAACTTCATTGATTCTACCATCTTCTTCTAAAGAATGATTTCAATTTCATGCTAGCACATATGCTTTGACAATTCTTTGAGATGCTTTTTCATGCGCTTTGAAAATGTGTAATTTCTTATAAAAAATGTGTTATACCCAATCTTGTAATCTTTTGTAATCGATTTCGTTATACCTATTAGGAAATTCTTTTTATTTTCAATTATGTATTGTCATCTAAACATCAACACATAAGTCATCAATGTATAATTTCTTAACAAAATAAATATGTTCAACTCCAAACGAACAGCCACAGTAATTAGTAATATTAATTATTAATGTTATTATTATCCAATTTTATTATTAGGTACGTCCCCACTCCTCCCCAGTAATCAATTTTCTAGCGTTTTGAGTTTCGACCAAAATTCACGTGGGCTCGTCGGGAAGACCTATAACCAGGAGTGAGGTATGAGTATGACGAGGTGCAATTTTGTGGAATGCTGAGCATCCCCTCACTGAAATCTCTAGCGACGCCCCTGGAGCAAGGCCGTTTCCTAGCCCCAAACGATGCGGTGGTTTTCCAGTATTCTGAGTGTTAAGTACGTTTTTTATCAGCCAGCTGTCAGATTTGCTAGCTAATTTCCAAGAATGTCACCAATCCTAATTGAATAAATAATCAAATTTAATGGTAATTTTAATAAGCATACATATTAAACCTTTACTATAGCTAAAATCAGTTTGCACACCTCAAATATTTTAGATATTCTGAACGGTTTCCATAATACAAAATAAAACATTTTCTGCAACAGTGAATTGTAAATTCTAGTATATAATTGATAGTGAGACCGACTGACGAAGTACCATTATCTACCAACTATTCACCCTTCACATTGGGTGCCCTACCTAATTTGGAACCCTGTGCACTCCTATGTTTGTAACATTTTCACAATCAGGATGAGGCATCATAAATAAGAAGCTATATTTATTAACATTTTCAACGTTGCTATTTATTTTCAACTTGATACAGTTAGAATAGTCATCTTGAATACGAGGAATTACCGCGTGAAGTTACCGATTTCTTGAATTGAAAGGAAAGCTTCCGGTATTCAGCTGTTTCCACGTTCTTGGATTAGGAGACGTTCAAAAAGGAAATTTGGAATTTGTGGACTTTGGTTTGTGTGAAGTGCTCTGTTTTTGTTCCCACACAAAGCCTCGAGAAAGGAGAAAGCAGGTGGAGGATGAGGAAGTCTTGAGATGGAGAAAGGTGAAAGGGAGCAAGATACAAATGCCCTTTTGTCTTAGGTCCCAAGGGACAAGAGCATCGAAAAGCCAGGAAAAAACTGACACTCACTTATATGGGAGATTTTTTAGAGGAACTGAGAAAAAAAATTTAAATTTAAAAATTGTTGGAAAAAATAACTAGGAGAATAGGTTGCTTAATATTTTTTTGAGAAAAGGTTTGAGAAAAGCTGGGCAACATTTGAAAATAGTCTAGACAAAAGTTTGGATAGTTGATTAGGAAATTTTTTGAAACAACGTTAATAAAAAAGCTTAGAAAATAGTTCCGGAAAATTTGGAAAGGTTTGCAACAACCTCTAGAGATTGTTAGATACCATAGATACCATTATTTCAACATGAAGTTTAACACAGTTTTGCAATGCGTTAAGTTGACAGTTCTTTATTGCAATTGCCACCGTGCAAGTGCATCACTACGCTCTATGTTCAAATAATTAACTACAACTCTCAGAAACACATGCTCTAGTAAGTATGAGTACTACTTCTCCGAATAACTAAAACTTCAGAACTAAAAACTTGAAGAACTAAAAACTGAAAAAACTAAAAACCTACAAAACTTAAAAACTACAAAACTTTAAAACTACAAAACTAAAAACTACAAAACTTTAAAACTACTAAACTAAAAACTACAAAACTTTAAAACTAAAAACTTGAAAATTAAAAACTTGTTGACTGCAAAAAATACAATATAAAACAAAAAAATACTTATAAAAACAAGAGCATGCCATCCTAAAAGTTTTAGCTAATTATTTGGACATAGAGCGTAGTAATACGCCTACACGGTGGCAATTGCTCTTAAGAACTGTCAACTTAACGCATTGCCAAACTGTGCATCTCTTATGCACATGTGACGACATAGGTAAAAACCCAACTTGGAATTTTGAAAATGATCAGAAAGTAAAGGTCAAAATTTGTTCTAGGAATATTCTGGTTTGAAGTGAAATGTCCCACGTGTGAGTGACTGTGTAGCTAGAATCTCCTTTCTCAAGACTTTGTGTGGGTTTGGGGGTTTAATAATGGAGGTTACTGATAATTTGCTATTTTAAAAGTGACAGTTGAAATTTGGAAGATGTGATACTTGAATAATAACAGTTATTGATCTATTGCTATTTTATTAGTGATATATAGGTTGTAATTTGGAAGATAGTAGTGTAATTTTAGTCAGCTTTAGCGTTGTGTGTTTCGGTCTCCTAACCCAAGACGTGGTTTTTAGGCTGCGTTGTTTTTCTTTCCCCCGCAAAATATACATCTGCGTAGATTTTTAACAACCCATCTACCAAATGTGCATCCCTTTTTCTTTCGAGCTTGATTTCCACTTTCCTCAATAAGATTGATTTCATTTTCAACCTGAGTAACTTCTAGGCTCATCACCTGTTGACCTGTCTTTTGGAGTTCTTGGGTGTGTTCATTGACGTCACTCTCCAGACCTGTCATTAGAAAAACAGAATGGGTGAGAAAAGCCACGTCCAGTGCCACTACAAGCGTCTGATTTTTTCATCCATTAGCTTTGAAATTTGTGCCATGCGACAGTCGAACTAAACTCTGTGATCCGTACCAAAGCTTGGTCAGGTCATGAAATAAAAGTCAATTATAAAAAGCAACAACTTTCACTGCCCCCGTGACGCGTGTTATTTTGAGTTACTTGTCTGGGTTTGTCAATTTACAGATTTTCACGCATTGCATTCATACCTACTTCCGATGTTTTGCCGCTCTGACTCAATAATCAACTAGATCCTGTCTGAACGTCAAGCTCCTTAATATATTTCAACTTGTGTTCACATTTAGCTGTGGTACCAGAAAACTTAACAGTGAAGCAATCAATCCGCCTACTGGTTCATTGGAACAACACTGTAACAACAGGATTCCATCACAAATCCATGCTGTCAAGAGGTTGATAGGCAAGGTGAGTGAAGAAGAATGCACCAAAGGATGAATCCTCATCTTAAGGTGGAACACAAAGAGTTTCTGCTTTCTTCGAGTCAAAAATGTTGAGTTAGACTCACCCATGAGAGCTCTTAACTTGTCGTCACCCATGATGTCGGAGTCGCAGAAGTCGGAATCTTTGTTTTTATTGTCTGGGACATCTGAAAACGTAACATTTATTACTAATCGGTGGGCATTTTACTGAAGTCATGAATTGAATGGAATTCATTTCATCTGAATGATGAATGGTCCTCTGAATGGTCTTGATCGCAAGGCTTAACTGTAAAGCAATAAGGCGACCTTATTCCCCATCGCGTACTGCGAATTTGCATTTATATCCGAATGAAAGGAAACAGATGCAATGACAGATAAAAATCAGCTGATAACTATCTATAAGTGACTTCCTTTTCAGCGACACAAGGGGTGTTGAAAGTTATGCAAATCACTTACTGCTTGTTTGAGCGTCTTGATCCAATACGTCCAATTCTAGCTGCAGATCGTTAACTTCCACGATGTCACGGATTGACTTTTCGGCAGGAAGCACCGTGTCGCCGGATGTTTCGTTGTCTGCGATAAAGACAAATTGTTACCTGATTGTGGACAGATTCTCATCCCAGGAATAACACTCCGAGATTGTTCAATATTTTCAAGGAAAGCTTATTCAAAGCATCTCGGTGTCCAGTTATAAAGAATTAAGTGTACACAAACTGTTGTGTATAAGTAGGTTATTCTCAAAATAAGGATACATTTTAAGCAGGGTCAAACTAGATAAACCTAGATAATCTTTATACACTAATCTTACTCCTGTCAATGTGCACATAGACAACTATCGCTTTATTGTCCCTTCCATAGCAGAAGAATGCACCAAAGGATGAATCCTCATCTTAAGGTGGAACACAAAGAGTTTCTGCTTTCTACGAGTCAAAAATGTTAAGTTAGACTCACCCATGAGAGCTTTTAACTTGTCGTCACCCACGATGTCGGAGCCGCAGAGGTCCGAGTCTTTGTTTTGATTGTCTGGGAGATCTGAAAACGTAACATTCATTAGTGATCAGTTTCGTGCTACCAGTCACAAATGTCTTTGATAAAAAAAAAGTTTTCTTTAAATTGTCTTTCTGTCATCTAAACTAACATTTGTTTGAGTTGCAAAGTCCTACAGTAGGGACAGTCTATGTTTTTATGTTATCACAAAGCGTTGACACAACTTCTTCTAATAATTACAATCAGTTCAGGAATATACAATATTAAACCAGTGACCAATGACAAGAGCTGTGTCAACCACAAATTGACTGATGCACCATTCTACTTCCCTGCAATTTTTTTACTCACCAGCAAAGACTTCTGAATGCTTTTTTGCTACACATCGGCGGTAGGCTTCACGTCCTAAATCATCGAGGAGTGCTAATTCCTGTGCATATTTTTCCGCCTGTGCAGCTGAAAAAAATTGTTCAGTTGTTTGTTGTTCTTGGTTAGTTCAACAACCTTAAGACACAAGCAGACACCATAGTCGACTCTCTGTTTGGTTGTGGAGTTTTGCAAATGAAAGGCGTTTGGGTTTTCGGCCCGAGTTTAAAAAATGGCCAAATTTTACCAAAAAATTTAACCACACCAAAAAAATTTTTTTCTTCAATATCCCAAGCAAGAAATTACTAATTAATTAATTTCTGACACATGCCAGGAACTGTTTAAGTTTTTAAAATACCATTTTCCTGCTCCTTTACATCACCACCACATAAGCAATGTTTTTACTCTGTTCTTTGAAACACCCTAAATGTCCACAATTGCCTGCCTAAAAGTATCGACTAGACCATACTTAAAAAAACACCGTTCGAAACCTTCAACGATATAGCAATATCACAAGTCATTCTGCAAACAATGGAAAAACATTCCTCCACTACAGACCTCCTCAATCATAAAGGTAGCATTTCAAAAGCAATAAGGCGACCTTATTCCCCATCGCGTAATGCGGATTTGCATTTATATCGGAATGAAAGGAAACAGATGTAATGACTGATAAAAATCAGCTGATAACTGTCCATAAGTAACTTCCTTTTCAACGACACAAGGGGTATTGAAAGTTATGCAAATCACTTACTGCTTGTTTGAGCCAATTCCAATTCTAGCTGCAGATCGTTGACTTCCACGATGTCACAGATTGACTTTTTAGCACGAAGCACCGTGTCGCCAGATTTTTCGTTGTCTGCGATAAAGACAAATTGTTACCTGATTGTGGACAGATTCTCATCCCAGGAATTACACTCCGAGATTGTTCAATATTTACAAGGAAAGCTTATTCAAAACATGACGGTGTCCAGTTATCAAGAATTAAGTGTACACAAACTGGTGTGTATGAGTAGGTTATTCTCAAAATAAGGATACATTTTAAGCAGGGTAAAACTAGATAAACCTAGATAATCTTTATACACTAATCTTACTCATGTCAATGTGCACATAGACAACTACCGCTTTGGAAAGGAAGCTAGACTGAAAAAATGTGCAACCGAACCGGGATACGAACCTGGGATTTCCCGGGCTTTATTGTCCCTTCTATAGGATGGTACAATGCAAATAACAGGATTCGTCAACAAATCCATGCTGTTGAGAAGTTGCAAAGCAAGGCGAGTAAATAATAACAAACAAGAGGAGAAATCCTTATCTTGGGGTGGCATGCAAATGGTTTCTGACTTTGTCGAATGCTAATGAGTTAGAACCTGGTATTTAAGCTCCACACGTTTACATCGCATGTGAACCAAATGTCAAGTCAATAAATTAAAAAGCTACAAGAACCAGTTTGATTCACTAACTGAAAGTGATGCCTGTGTTACTGAGAGGCGTTGGGGTATCCCCGACACAATCAGTGATAGAATCAAAGTCAGGTTTGGACTCTGGCAATAAACGAGGGGATTCTATCGTTACTGTCATCTTTATGTTACCAGAAGTTGCAAACACGTTTCCTTCTCCTAGATTTAGCAGTCCTATCAATTTTCCGAGAAAAAGAGAGAAAGATCTCACTAAATCAACTAAATCACTAAAAAAAGATCTACCTACTACTACTGCCATAGCCAACTTCATCACAGAAACCATAGACGCTATTGATAAAAATAAAAACGTATTGGGGATATTTTACAACTTTAGCAGAGCGTTTGATTCTGTTGACCACAAGTCATTGCTGATAAAAATGCAGCAAATTTTTATATTTGGTGTAGCAAACGAGTGGATTAGATCCTACTTAAAAGATCGCAAGCAAACCGTATATATTAGAACAGAGACGAACGAAATTAGGTCAAAGGAATCAACAATTAACGTTGGACTGCCCCAGGGGTCAATAATCGCTCCGCTGCTTTTTACCCTTTTAACATATGACCTGCCTATAGAGGTAAATACAGGTGAACTCACGCTCTACGCAGATGACACTACCTACACATTGAATTATAGACTACGATAATGAAAGCTTGGGTGTCAGAGCCAATGAAGCAGCCTACCAAATGCATACTTGGTGCTCAAATAACCACCTTACAATAAATAAAACTAAAACTGTTTTCATGCAAATTACCACAAATTTACCAAAGTTGAAAGCAGCTCTCTAATCAAATTAGACAACAAAACTATCACTGGGACGAATGAAACGAAATTTATGGGCATTATTGTAGATAACAAATTAAACTGGACAGCACATATTCAAAACACATGCATCAAAGTGTCAGGGGGATGCTATCTCATTAAGAGAATTGTAAATGTGACAAAGGTGCAAACTGCAAAACTAGTCTATTATGCATACATACAATCCAGACTCCAATATGGGATAATATTCTGGGGAAGATCCAAAAATGCAGCCCAGATATTCACCTTACAAAAAAAATCAATTCGATTTATGGCTAAGGCAAGCTACAACCCGACAGCTGTCACATTCATGAAAGATTCATTTAAAACACTGTTTCGTCGATTTCAACTCCAGGACACTACCTTGTCTCTATATATACAATTGCATCATATTCGCGGTAGAAAATAATCACATCATGGACACAACAACAAAAACATGCTCATGATACGCGACACTGTATTACTGAGTCCAAAAGATACTCTAAATCCATCTCAATAAAAAAATCCGATATATTCTGGAATAAAACTTTACCACGCTTTACCAAAAAATATAAAATACTGCAAAAAAGATAAGTTCAAATCCACTCTTAAATCTTATTTACTTGTGGAATGTTTTTATATTGTCTACGAGTTTTGTGATAATATATTATTTAGTCATTAGTTTTAGTCATTATAGTATTAGTCTGTATTGTATTTAACCTATGACAATTTATGTGAAAGTACATTTTCAAAGAAACGCTCTACCCTGTGTCTAATTTTTAGATAAAATGACTGTCTATATATCAACTGTAATTTGATCCCATATGACAATCAAAACATATTATTATTATTAAAGAACCACACAAACTTTTACCAACTACCTCGTTCAAGCATCTATATGCATTTTGATTTTAGTTAAAATCATTTGGGATGCTTGGTCTAGGTTCTTGTCCAAACGTAACCAGGTTACTAGGTTACGGTCTCTGGTACCATTAAAGACACATACAGAATTCTGTGTGGTGACTTTCGCGACCCTCTGAATGGTCTTGACCAACTAAACTGTAAAACGGCTGATATGATGAGCAGGATTGATGGAATAAATTGCAATGTTTAACAGTGCACTGCTTGACTTCGGGTGCTGTAAGAATAGTCTTCTGGCAAATATTAATGAGTGGGACGACGATGAGCGTAGTTTGCTCTTTTTCGCAAATACGATTTCCACGACAACATGTAACACTAGCTACAAGTTTCAACGAAAATTTATCCATGCTGTCGAGAGGTTGATTAGCAAGGCCAGTGAAGAAGAATGGACCAAAGGATGAATCCTCATCTTAAGGTGGAACACGAAAAGTTTATGCTTTTTTCAAGTCTAAGTTTTTGAGTTAAACTCACCCATGAGAGCTTTTAACATGTCCCCACCCACGACGTCGGAGTCGCAGAAGTCCGAGTCTTTGTTGTCATTGTCTGGGACATCTGAAAACGTAACATTCATTACTGATCGGTTTCGTGCTACCAGTCCCAAATGTTTTAGATAAAAAAAAAAGTTTTCTCTAAATTGTCTTTCTGTTATCTAAACTAACATTTGTTTGAGTTGCAAAGTCCTACAGTAGGGACAGTTTATGTTTTTTTTTTTCACAAAGCGTTGACACAACTTCTTCTAATAATCACAATCAGTTCAGGAATATACAACAATAAACCAGTGACCAATGACAAGAGCTGTGTCCACCACAAATTGACTGATGCACCATTCTACCTCCCTCTGATTTTTTTACTCACCAGCAAAGACTTCCGAATGCTTTTTTGCTAAACATCGGCGGTAGGCTTCACGTCCTAAATCATCGAGGAGAGCTAATTCTTGTGCATATTGTTCAGCCTGTGCAGCTGAAAAAAATTGCTCAGTTGTTTGTTGTTCTTGGTTAGTTTGACAACCTCAAGACACAAGCAGACACCATAGTTGACTCTCTGTTTGGTTGTGGAGTTTTGCAAATGAAAGGCGTTTGGGTTTTCGGCCCGAGTTTAAAAAATGGCCAAATTTTACCAAAAAATTTAACCACACCAAAAAAATATTTTTCTTCAATATTCCAAGCAAGAAAATACTAATTAATTAATTTCTGACACATGCCAGGAACTGTTTAAGTTTTAATAATACCATTTTCCTGCTCCTTTACATCACCACCACATAAGCAATGTTTTTTCTCTGTTCTTTGAAACACCCTACATGTCCACAATTGCCTGCCTAAAAGTATCGACTAGACCATACTTGAAAAAACACCATTCGCAACCTTCAACGATATAGCAATATCACAAGTTATTTTGCAAACAATGGAAAAACATTCCTCCACTACAGACCTCCTCAATCATAAAGGTAGCATTTGAAAAGCAATAAGGCGACCTTATTCTCCATCGCGTACGGCGGATTTGCATTTATATCCAAATGAAAGGAAACAGATGTGATGACAGATAAAAATCAGCTGATAACTGTCCATAAGTAACTTCCTTTTCAGCGACACAAGGGGTATTGAAAGTTATGCAAATCACTCACTGCTTGTTTGAGCTTCTTGATCCAATGTGTCCAAATCTACCGGCAGATCTTTGTCTTCCACGATGTCACATATTGACTTTTCAGCAGGAAGCACCGTGTCGCCGGATGTTTCGTTGTCTGTTTCAAAGACAAATTGTTACCTGATTGGAACCTGGTATTTAAGCTCCACACGTTTACATCACATGTCAACCAAATGTCAAGTCAATAAACTAAAAAGCTACAAGAACCGGTTTGATTCACTAACTGAAAGTGATGCCTGTGTTACTGACAGGCGTTCGGGTATCCCCGACACAATCAGTGATAGAATCAAAGTCAGGTTTGGACTCTGGCAATAAACGAGGGGATTCTATCGTTACTGTCATCTTTATGTTACCAGAAGCTGCAAACACGTTTCCTTCTCCTTCTTCTTCAGTCCTGTCAATTTTCCGAGAAAAAAAGAACCACAAGAAATTTTACCAACTACCTCGTTCAAGCATCATATATGCATTTTGATTTCAGTTAAAATCATTTGGGATGCTTGGTCTAGGTTCTTGTCCAAACGTAACCAGGTTACTAGGTTACTGTCTCTGGTACCATTAAAGACACAAACAGAATTCTGTGTGGTGACTTTCGCGACCCTCTGAATGGTCTTGACCGAAGGCTAAACTATAAACGGCTGATATAATGACTGATCAAAATACAACTAGGAAGTTTCTATTGAGGCTTATTTTCCAACGAAAAGAGCTCTAAGGGGTGGATATGTTCAGTGGGCATTTAACTGAGCTCATGAAATGAATGGAATTCACTCACCACTCCCACAAGGTTTTTGCTGGATATCCTCTCCAGCATTCTCAGGACCATTGTACTCGAATAAATTACTCAGGCACATCTCCGCAACATCATTGATGTCCCCTGACAGCTGTAAGTTGGGCTCCATTTCTAGAATCAGGACAAAGTGTTACCTTATTGTAGACTACGGTAATATTAACCAGCAACTTCAGTATTCATCTCATCCGAAGAACCAAACTCTGAGATCGTGCAATAAGTACAAGGTAAAATTATTCCAATCATCACGCAGTCAAGTTGTAAAGAATGTATCGAAAATACACGGTTCTGTAATGAGTGATGCAGGTAATAAAAAAAAACCTGAACAGCAATTATTTCCAGCTTTTCTTCATACAACCATTGGTTATAATAATAATAGGCATTGATATCTCCAAGATAAAAACACATCAAAATAAACGTCAGGGAAGCAGGATCGATGGAATAAATTGCAATGTTTAACAGTGCACTGCTTGACTTTGGGTGCTGTAAGAATAGTCTTCTGGCAAATTTTATTGAGTGGGACGACGATGAGCGTAGTAAGCAAAGCTAATTTGCAAATACGATTTCCACGGCAACATGTTACACTACCTACAAGTTTCAAGGAAAATTACACGGACAGAAAAGATAGAAATATGGACGCGTGTACCTCATGTTTTGCTTTACATTTAACTATCACAAAATATCGCTACACTCATCTTTCCTAACAACTCTATTTGCATTTGCAAAGCCCTTGCTATGAGGATGATTTTAGACCTCACCAAGTCTTGAAGTGAGGCTACAAAAACCTGGTGCCGACAAGCAGTGTACTATTGTTGAAGAGCACCTAGAGGACCATCGGCTTAATGTCTCTTTCAAAGAGTTTTTGCTTTCTTCGAGTGAAAGTTTTTGAGTTAAACTTACCCATGAGAGCTCTTATCTTGTCTCGACCTACAAAATCAGAGGCAAAGCCGTCGGAGTCCACGTGCTCCTCGTCTGGGCCATCTGAAAACATAACATTCATTACTGATCTGTATCGCGCTACTAGTCTCAAATGTTTTGGAAGTGTTCTTTTTAAAATAAACTTTCTGAGTTTTAGGCTGCTTATTTGATCATTGAGACCACAGTGGGTGTACTGACGCAAGTTATGTGAGACATTTTATTATTTTTATTTAAAATGACGTTGGATGGCAATTTCCTGAGCTACGAATAGAAGCAGATTGTTTTGGGAATGAATACTGGGGCTTCTATACAAAGTGTTCCAATTACAAAGGTTACTTTTACTGTAGATTACTCTTACTGCCCGATGCTCAGCGAGACAGTATCGAAGTTGAAATCTCTGATGATTAACAAAGCTAATGAGTAGTTATTTTTCTATGGAATTTTTATGAAATTTTGTTGTATTTGAAAGTACATACCCCCAGAAACACCATTGATATCCATGTCATTCTTCGAGACTGACATTTTAACAGAATTACGAAGTTTTTTACTTAGCGTGACGTGATCACTATAAGCAAAACTTTTCAAGTAGAAGAAATTAGTTATCGTGGCAACAACGTTGTTTAGTTATTGTTAAAATTCATGAATTTAATTGTTTATTTTGCTACTTTTATATTCTTGATGTCCCATTGAAAAGCTTAATTGTTGGTTCGTTGACATTGTCACTTCAGTGAACTTTATTTTTTGTCCAGCAAGGAATGACCCAAAGATTAATAATAACTTTTTGAAATGGGTTTTAAATGCTAAGTAAAGGACATCTAAATTACTTGACGTTTTGTAAGATGTACTAGTTACTTCTTCAACGGTAAGAGCAGTTCTGACAATTTTTCGATAACAAACGAACCACTTAAAATTATGAAAATTACCTAGTTCAAGCTTCCTAAACGCAAGTGATGCTTGATGTCCCAAAGATTGTTCGGAAAGCAAACAATGAAATATGTTATCTGACTAATCAAAGTTACCGTTGTTTCCTCTGAACCCCGATAAAACTCTCGCAACGTGTCCTTTCAAAAACTACTAACGCTTGATGCAAGTTCTCCAATCCGAGTGCAGAGTTTTCGTCGGAGTTCTTGTCGCTGCCGTCCGAAGCAAAAACATCGGCTAGTGGTGTGAAAGGCTTCTATTGGAATAACTGAACTGTATGGGCATTCGCGGCGTTGCCAATAATTGGGTAAGAACATTTCTACGAGATAGGAAACATGTGGTAAAGTTAACGCATGCTAATGGTACTACCTACTCAGATACACACACAGTTAATGTGGGGGTGCCTCAAGGCTGCTCAATTGCCCCGATACTCTTTATAATCTATACCAACGATCTTGTTTCGGCAATAACAGAGGGGTCTTTGACTACATTTGCGGATGATACCACCCAACTGGTTAGTGACATTGCTAGCAATATAGGTGCAACCAGCAAACTTGCAGTAAGCGAAATGGTTAAGTGGAGTTTGAATAATGACCTATTACTTAATGAAAAAAAAACTGTCCTCATCAACTTTAATCCTAAACAAACACATAACAAATCAGTTGATAATAATCTTTGTCCTCTTGTGTATTTAAATGGAAAAAGTATTAAGGTGGTTAACGAAACTAGGTTCCTTGGTGTAACTATCGACAGTGAGTTAAAATGGGTAACCCACATCAACAATGTTGCGCTCAAAGTTGCTTCTGGCTGTTACTTGATTAAACGAGTAATGAAAATATGTAATTTTAATAACGCTAAATTAGTGTATTATGCTTATGTACATTCCAGTTTGTTATATGGCATAGTGTTATGGGGCCACTCTGTACAAATAAGTAAACTATTTGTTTTACAAAAAAGGGCATTGAAATACTTAGCCAATGCTACCCCTACAGATCCTGGTGTATATTACAAAGACTCAACTATACCGCTCTTCAAAAAATTTGACATATTGCCATTACCCTGTTTGTATGTATATTGTATAGTTTTATATGTAATTAATAATAAGAATATGACAAAAGAGAGTGAATGTAATCATGCATATGAAGTGCGTTGTAAAAAGAAACTATTCGATCTAATGAACGATCGATTTGTTAAAGGGCCTTTAGCAAATGGTGTCAAAATATTTAATAAATTACCATATGAGGTCAAGAGTAAACGAAGAGAAAAAGACTTCAGCAAGTTATTACGTAAATTTCTAATGGGCCATTGTTTTTACTCACTGAATGAATTTTATAAATGTGACTAATGTAACCATACACTATTTATACTAGAATGACGTTCTAATGTTGAAAAACCAATTTGGAATAAAAAAAGAATTATTATTATTTTTATAAAATAAAAACACCCGAATAAAGTTAAATTTGACAAGTTGAATACTACGTGACGGTTCTTGCATGACTAGACTCGTTGAATACTACGTGACGGTTCTTGCATGACTAGACTCGTTGAATACTACGTGACGGTTCTTGCATGACTAGACTCGTTGAATACTACGTGACGGTTCTTGCATGACTAGACTCGTTGAATACTACCTGACGGTTCTTGCATGACTAGACTCGTTGAATACTACGTGACGGTTCTTGCATGACTAGACAAGTTGAATACTACGTGACGGTTCTTGCATGACTAGACAAGTTGAATACTACGTGACGGTTCTTGCATGACTAGACTCGTTGAATACTACGTGACGGTTCTTGCATGACTAGACTCGTTGAATACTACGTGACGGTTCTTGCATGACTAGACAAGTTGAATACTACGTGACGGTTCTTGCATGACTAGACTCGTTGAATACTACGTGACGGTTCTTGCATGACTAGACAAGTTGAATACTACGTGACGGTTCTTGCATGACTAGACTCGTTGAATACTACGTGACGGTTCTTGCATGACTAGACTCGTTGAATACTACGTGACGGTTCTTGCATGACTAGACAAGTTGAATACTACGTGACGGTTCTTGCATGACTAGACTCGTTGAATACTACGTGACGGTTCTTGCATGACTAGACTCGTTGAATACTACGTGACGGTTCTTGCATGACTAGACAAGTTGAATACTACGTGACGGTTCTTGCATGACTAGACTCGTTGAATACTACGTGACGGTTCTTGCATGACTAGACTCGTTGAATACTACGTGACGGTTCTTGCATGACTAGACAAGTTGAATACTACGTGACGGTTCTTGCATGACTAGACTCGTTGAATACTACGTGACGGTTCTTGCATGACTAGACAAGTTGAATACTACGTGACGGTTCTTGCATGACTAGACAAGTTGAATACTACGTGACGGTTCTTGCATGACTAGACTCGTTGAATACTACGTGACGGTTCTTGCATGACTAGACTCGTTGAATACTACGTGACGGTTCTTGCATGACTAGACAAGTTGAATACTACGTGACGGTTCTTGCATGACTAGACTCGTTGAATACTACGTGACGGTTCTTGCATGACTAGACAAGTTGAATACTACGTGACGGTTCTTGCATGACTAGACTCGTTGAATACTACGTGACGGTTCTTGCATGACTAGACTCGTTGAATACTACGTGACGGTTCTTGCATGACTAGACTCGTTGAATACTACGTGACGGTTCTTGCATGACTAGACAAGTTGAATACTACGTGACGGTTCTTGCATGACTAGACTCGTTGAATACTACGTGACGGTTCTTGCATGACTAGACAAGTTGAATACTACGTGACGGTTCTTGCATGACTAGACAAGTTGAATACTACGTGACGGTTCTTGCATGACTAGACTCGTTGAATACTACGTGACGGTTCTTGCATGACTAGACTCGTTGAATACTACGTGACGGTTCTTGCATGACTAGACAAGTTGAATACTACCTGACGGTTCTTGCATGACTAGACAAGTTGAATACTACGTGACGGTTCTTGCATGACTAGACTCGTTGAATACTACGTGACGGTTCATGCATGACTAGACAAGTTGAATACTACGTGACGGTTCTTGCATGACTAGACTCGTTGAATACTACGTGACGGTTCTTGCATGACTAGACTCGTTGAATACTACGTGACGGTTCTTGCATGACTAGACAAGTTGAATACTACGTGACGGTTCTTGCATGACTAGACAAGTTGAATACTACGTGACGGTTCTTGCATGACTAGACTCGTTGAATACTACGTGACGGTTCTTGCATGACTAGACTCGTTGAATACTACGTGACGGTTCTTGCATGACTAGACTCGTTGAATACTACGTGACGGTTCTTGCATGACTAGACTCGTTGAATACTACGTGACGGTTCTTGCATGACTAGACAAGTTGAATACTACGTGACGGTTCTTGCATGACTAGACTCGTTGAATACTACGTGACGGTTCTTGCATGACTAGACTCGTTGAATACTACCTGACGGTTCTTGCATGACTAGACAAGTTGAATACTACGTGACGGTTCTTGCATGACTAGACTCGTTGAATACTACGTGACGGTTCTTGCATGACTAGACTCGTTGAATACTACGTGACGGTTCTTGCATGACTAGACTCGTTGAATACTACGTGACGGTTCTTGCATGACTAGACTCGTTGAATACTACGTGACGGTTCTTGCATGACTAGACTCGTTGAATACTACGTGACGGTTCTTGCATGACTAGACAAGTTGAATACTACGTGACGGTTCTTGCATGACTAGACAAGTTGAATACTACGTGACGGTTCTTGCATGACTAGACTCGTTGAATACTACGTGACGGTTCTTGCATGACTAGACTCGTTGAATACTACGTGACGGTTCTTGCATGACTAGACTCGTTGAATACTACGTGACGGTTCTTGCATGACTAGACTCGTTGAATACTACGTGACGGTTCTTGCATGACTAGACAAGTTGAATACTACGTGACGGTTCTTGCATGACTAGACAAGTTGAATACTACGTGACGGTTCTTGCATGACTAGACTCGTTGAATACTACGTGACGGTTCTTGCATGACTAGACAAGTTGAATACTACGTGACGGTTCTTGCATGACTAGACAAGTTGAATACTACGTGACGGTTCTTGCATGACTAGACTCGTTGAATACTACGTGACGGTTCTTGCATGACTAGACTCGTTGAATACTACGTGACGGTTCTTGCATGACTAGACTCGTTGAATACTACGTGACGGTTCTTGCATGACTAGACTCGTTGAATACTACGTGACGGTTCTTGCATGACTAGACAAGTTGAATACTACGTGACGGTTCTTGCATGACTAGACAAGTTGAATACTACGTGACGGTTCTTGCATGACTAGACTCGTTGAATACTACGTGACGGTTCTTGCATGACTAGACTCGTTGAATACTACGTGACGGTTCTTGCATGACTAGACTCGTTGAATACTACGTGACGGTTCTTGCATGACTAGACTCGTTGAATACTACGTGACGGTTCTTGCATGACTAGACTCGTTGAATACTACGTGACGGTTCTTGCATGACTAGACAAGCTTTCATTTCGAGTTTCGTGTATCCCAGCTCTGGCTTTGTTTTGCCAGATTTTAACCAATTGTTTGGTGCAGTGTTAACTTCTGCCAGACGCAGATTGCAATCATTTATGCAGTTTTAAAATTAAATTTTAATAGATCTGCCTGTAGGTCAAAATTGATAAGA
Source organism: Protonemura montana (assembly GCA_947568835.1). Classification (NCBI taxonomy): domain Eukaryota; kingdom Metazoa; phylum Arthropoda; class Insecta; order Plecoptera; family Nemouridae; genus Protonemura; species Protonemura montana. The sequence continues at coordinate 1,862,317 of OX387608.1, forward strand.
AAATATTGGATCGGCTTTGCATTTGTCAATACAAACAATTTGCCAGATTTTTTTTTTAACTTCGACTTTTGGAATTCTGAATATAGCTAACATTTAAAAAATTCAGTCAGAAATTTGTGAAAAAAATAGAAAGAAAACAAAGTAAGGCACAAAAACTAAGGAACTCCCTAATTTTGATGAATTTCACGTCTTTGCAATGTTTTGGCAGTTGGTACAACTCGGAAAAGTCTGATAATTCCAGGTCCGTAAGTACTAAGTCTGAAAATGTTCGTAAATTAAAAAAAGTTAAGAAACTCTTCCGAACATTTTTCTGAAAAACACATGGGGTGGAACTTGAGAATGAGCTTCATGAGGAATACACCAGCGTTTACACCTGAGAAGCGTTTAATTTTGGTAAGAACACGTGACTTGGGCGTTTTATTCATTAATGAAAGGCTGACATGAAATTTGTACGTTGTAAGACAGGTATAACCAAGATGAAGAAAGTAAGAAGTTGTGAGACTTATTAACTTTGAAAATAGGATAAGCAATATGACGGTGGTGTGGGCATGTGGAGAAAATGGAAAATGGCAGAATACCTACCTAGCATTTGATGTAACTATATACTATATATCTAATATATATTAACTTCCCTCGAACCATCACCTGGGCAGTGGAAACAAAACTCAGTTGTTGGTTGCTAAAAAATTCAGCTTCACATAACAAATCATAAAGTTAAGTCGTGTGAAAGCAAAACCAGGAATTTAAGAGAAGTCCATCACACTTTGTACGCATTTGATGCCAATGCAACATTGCGTTACTCACTGTTAAGAGCTGGAAATCTTACAGCATCGTCTCTCGTAAGCTCACGAGCTTCGTATCTGTTTGGCACGTCAAGGTAAGGAGGCAAGTTGCGCAAGTCTCCACGCCAGAGATATCTCTCTCACTATTTTCATTACTGCTACAGACAATTCTTTCTTGAACAACAGTAAAAATACTATCATAGTACTGGTAGCATAGAAGAAAGATTAGGTTAGCTAGAAGCTTTGACGTATTGACCTAGAAATGCTTAAGTAGGGAATTCGAAGCTTGCTTAACAACGTACTATAGTTGCAGGGACTTCTAACTAAACTAATCTTTCAAATCTTTGACATTGCTGGGAGGTAAATCTTCAAAGGTCTACTAAAATTATGAGCAAATCAAAGCATCTCAGCCTATGATCAATATCAAAGATCATATATAGAATCAAAGCTTAAAATCAACGTTTCTATAATTAAATCACTTAAACACTGTCATCACTTAAGTATTAATATAATTAATTATATTTCGCCGAGGGCTATCGTCAAAGTAGGTTATGGGTCGCTCTGACAGATGCTGCTAGCAGCCATGTTGCCATTATTGGCCATGACATGGCAACACTGCGCCGCTATCTGGCCTTGCGGTTACTCTGTACAAGACCACTATCACGTGCACTTCGCGACCTTCGACGACGCTGACGACGACCTTGAACTGGTTCACGGGGCAGGCACGTGAGTCGAACCTCGCCTTGCCTAGAAGAAATCATATTCTGCATCTCTTAGGCAGTGGAATCGCATGAAATTACTTCAATTTGTTTCAATGTTAGAATAGAACAAATGTACCTATTGGTTGATTGGTTGATTATTGGTGTATAACGACGCACTGTTTTGACAACGAGTCATGTGGCACTGGTCTAATGGCGTCCGTGAATGAGTGGATGATGATGAATCTGACCTAGCCTAGAAGGAAGGAGGGGAAACCCGGTGCCGGCACGTGGTCTAATCCTGTCAAAGACCAAGGGGACCACCGGCTTAACGTCCCTTCCGAAGGACGGTACAACGCGAACAACAGGATTCCTCCACAAATCCATGCTGTCTAGAGGTTGATAAGCAAGGCGAGTGAAGTTGTTGTACTAACTTCCATCCCTCCAACCTCTCTCCCGAACAGAATTGGTCATGTGTATGATGGTCACCCATCCAATACCTGACCCAGCGCAGTATTGCTTAACTTTCATTCCTTCAACCTCTCTCCCGAACAGAACTGGTGATGTGTTAAATGGTCACCCATCCAATACCTGACTCAGCGCAGTGTTGCTTAACTTTCATCCCTCCAAATTCTCTCCCAAACAGAACTAGTCATATGTATGATGGTCACCCATCCAATACCTGACTCAGGGCAGTGTTGTTTAACTTTCATCCCTCCAACCTCTCTCCCAAACAGAACTGGTCATGTGTATGATGGTCACCCATCCAATACCTGACCCAGTGCAGTGTTGCTTAACTTTCATCCCTCCAACCTCTCTCCCAAACAGAACTGGTCATGTGTATGATGGTCACCCATCCAATACCTGACTCAACGCAGTGTTGCTTAACTTTCATCCCTCCAACCTCTCTCCCGAACAGAACTGGTCATGTGTATGATGGTCACCCATCCAATACCTGACTCAGCGCAGTGTTGCTTAACTTTCATCCCTCCAACCTCTCTCCTGAACAGAACTGTCCATGTGTATGATGGTCACCCATCCAATACCTGACCCAGCGCAGTGCTGCTTAACTTTTATCCCTCCAACCTCTCTCCCGAACAGAATTGGTCATGTGTATGATAGTCACCCATCCAATACCTGACCCATTGCAGTGTTGCTTAACTTTCATCCCTCCAACCTCTCTCTCAAACAGAACTGGTTATATGTACGACGGTCACCCATCCAATACCTGACCTAGTGCAGTGTTGCTTAACTTTCATCCCTCCAACCTCCTGACATGCTTATGAGGAAATGAGGCTCGTTGTTTTCACCATGGCAACGAATGACCTCCAATATGTACAGCTGTGACTGGAACGGCACCGAGGTCATGCGTGACCTTGACCTGGAGCTGGGGGTCGCTGCAGACGACCTTGACGACAATGCGTGGTATCCAACGGACTATGAACAACCGGCAGACAATCACAGGTTTGTGGCTCCTCCACTGCTAGTTACCTCGCAACGCCACTGCTAGTTACCTCGCAACGCCACTGCTAGTTACCTCGCAACGCCACTGCTAGTTACCTCGCAACGCCACTGCTAGTTACCTCGCAACGCCACTGCTAGTTACCTCGCAACGCCACTGCTGGTTACCTCGCAACGCCACTGCTAGTTACCTCGCAACGCCACTGCTAGTTATCTCGCAACGCCACTGCTAGTTACCTCGCAACGCCACTGCTGGTTACCTAGCAACACCACTGCTAGTTACCTCGCAACGCCACTGCTGGTTACCTCGCAACGCCACTGCTAGTTACCTCGCAACGCCACTGCTAGTTACCTCGCAACGCCACTGCTGGTTACCTAGCAACACCACTGCTGGTTGCAATTGCTTCCAGAAAGCGTGGAGTAAACTCCGGTAATTTGAGAGTAGTACGTCTCGTGGTCGACGGTCACTCTTCGCCCATTGAGAGCAAAACAGAGGACAGCGAAGTAGAGGAGAGCGAAGTAGAGGACAGCAAAACAGAGGACAGCGAAACAGAGGACAGCAAAACAGAGGACAGTGAAGTAGAGGACAGCAAAACAGAGGACAGTGAAGTAGAGGACAGCTACAACTACGCAGCCTTGCGCAGTGATTATGACGCGTTAGCCGATGCTGTCGAAATCCCATTGGCTGACAATGTCGAGACCCCATTGGCCGGCACCAAACCAACCACAGTCGCCAAGGTATTTTATTATTAGGAACACTAATAACCTCTTAAACATTGATGGAACCCCGATCTCCACCTGTCGTGGGTGTTGCTCTAACCAATTGAGCTACTTGGACCCCGATCTCCACCTGTCACGGGTGTTGCTCTTGGATATCCGGCCTGAGCCTCTTGGTTGGAGATCGGTCTTCCTCATCAAACGCACTTAAATCCTGTCAACGAATGTTGGGAAAATATCGCACAAGTTGCTGTTGCCAGGGCGACGTTGAGAGGCGGGGCCACGGCGGGGGGGCGTGGCCGAAGGTGCACTTTGGGCGTGTCTTCATGGTCGTGGTCGGAGTCTACCTTGTGCTGGCCGTGCCATGCTACTGCAAGTATGGTCAGCACAATCCCATACTTTGTACATAACTTCTCGCTCATAAAGTACAATACCACTACCTGTCTAATAATGACCACCACCAGGCAGGTGCTGCTGTTGTTTCTCCTGGTGGCTGCCGTGCTGCAGACCTCATGACGTGATCCGAGAGGCTAAGAGATACGCAACTCAGAATCCTCCCGGCGAGATGCGCTGGTCCATGGACGACCTATCTCTGGTCTCTCCAATCATCAATCTTTTAGATGAAATCTTATTTAAATTGTAAACGCTTGCAATGCGTGGGGTATTTTATTATTAAGAATCTTGTACTCTCCACTTACTTTGACAAACCTTTACAAATGTTCAAAAGCTCAACAAAAAAAATATTATTTTTATCAATTTTCAACACTGTTTTTGACGAACGGTGACCAATTTAAACAAATGTTTAGCAAATATAGGCACAATTTTAGCTAATTGACAAATTAAAAATTTTTTGAACCAGTTTAGACAACTTTATGACTGTGCAGACGTCTGAAGGCTTGGCAGAGACGATTGAAGACGGTCCGGAGGAAGAAGTGGTGCCAGGAGAAGGTGCCCCGATGGGAGCCGGTCGTGGCTCCAGGGTCGATGAGGTCAAGAGATATCGATCAACACCCGGCGAGAGAGAAGCATACGACGCGCTTATGAAGGCTCTACGAGGCTTGTGACATTAGCGTACAAACTTCTTAATAAAAGTCTTGTCGTGTGGGTACTGCTCTGGAAACAAACCAAACCCTTTTGGTTTTTGTTGACATTGACAATTAGCAAAGCTGCTAAACCGTTAACAACGCAGAGGATAAATCAGCGGCTCTGGACACCTTGTCGATTGTTTATCCTGGAGATAACTTGATGATAACGGATATTGTTTGCTGGTAAACTTCTTGTTTGTGGATCAAATCTGATTTAAATTGCAAACGCTTGCAATGTGCGGGGTATTTTATTATTATGAACACTCTAACAATCTCAAAAATTGATGCTCAAAAGGAGGCTGGAACCACGATCTCCACCTGTCGCGGGTGTTGCTCAAACACATTGAGCTACTTGGACCCCGATCTCCACCTATCGCGGGTGTTGCTCTAACCAATTGAGCTACTTGGACTCCGATCTCCACCTGTCGAGGGTGTTGCTCTAACCAATTGAGCTACTTGGACCCCGATCTCCACCTGTCGCGGGTGTTGCTCTAACCAATTGAGCTACTTGGACCCCGATCTCCACCTGTCGCGGGTGTTGCTCTAACCAATTGAGCTACTTGAACCCCGATCTCCACCTGTCGCGGGTATTGCTCTAACCAATTGAGCTACTTGGACCCCGATCTCCACCTGTCGCGGGTGTTGCTCTAACCAATTGAGCTACTTGGACCCCGATCTCCACCTGTCGCGGGTGTTGCTATAACACATTAAGCTACTTGGACACTGGCTTTATGAGATGATTTTAGTGTATTTGATGAGAATGACGGATCTCCAAGAAATAGAACCAAGAGGCTGTGAATACTCACAGTCACTCTGATTCTAGTGACGCTATATCACGTCACAACCTGTCAAACTCGAATAACTCCAATTTGACGTTTGTGTCCCGCTGAAATCTAATATAAATTAAATATAATCATATGAAATGTTATTGTAGTTTATAAGTCTGCTTTATCTGACCTTGGCACTTGCTTTGACATAAAAACTTTTTGCAACTCTTGCAACTTAGCAACTCAATGGAGCAAAGTGGCAACTGCTTAAACCTGCAATGAAGTAACAGGCGCAAGTTGCCCTGTTGCACGTAATAACAGGCGCAAGCTGGCAAACTTCAGTATTGCATTCAAAACCAGTCGTTGCGTTACGAGACTTATCATCGCTTACCAATCGTCGACTGAAAACCAAGTCGGGGAAAACACGGCTCGGTAAAAAACAAGCAATAGTCTCTGACCAACAACAAATCTATTCTCGAAACAAACAAAACATTGTTACAATCGTCCGAGTGGCAGATATTTGACATCGTTTCAACCTGCGTGATCGCTCGTAGGAGGAGAGATTCCGTAACAACGTTAACGCGATCAGCATACCTCGTACTGCGTTAACTCTTTCACTTGTTAACTGTTCTCAAGCCATGCTTCGGCATCAAACAAATTCACTTCAATCCTGGCTTCTAAACACACGAGTCTCTTCATTGGCTGGCTGTAAACACTCCAGCCTTCCCATTGGCTGGCTGTAAACACTCCAGCCTTCCCATTGGCTGGTTTTAAACACTCGAGTATATTCATTCGTTCATCGTGAGGTCCAGCCTCGCAACAGATTTGTTAGACCACTCACTGCCTTCTGAACTCCAGACCACTTGAACCCAGAGCCAGTCGATCACGCAAGGAACACGACAAAGAAGATGAAGAAGAAGATGAGTACAGCGAAGACCTTGACCATAAGCCAGCGGTTGGAGGTGACCGACTGGAAGTACTTGAGAATCTCCCCGTGAGCAGCCTCCACGTTGAGCTCAGTGTCTGCCACGTTGGAGTCGATACGTTCTACCATCTCCTCCTGGAAATAATTCACAATTAATACTCTCTATCCAGGTTATTTGAGATCAGCTGACTGGATCCTATGCTCTATCCAGGTTATTTGAGATCAGCTGGCTGGATCCTATGCTCTATCCAGGTTATTTGAGTTCAGCTGACTGGATCCTATGCTCTATTCAGGTTATTTGAGATCAGCTGGCTGGATCCTATGCTCTATCCAGGTTATTTGAGATCAGCTGGCTGGATCCTATGCTCTATACAGGTTATTTGAGTTCAGCTGACTGGATCCTATGCTCTATCCTGGTTATTTGAGATCAGCTGGCTGGATCCTATGCTCTATCCAGGTTATTTGAGATCAGCTAGCTGGATTCTATGCTCTATCCAGGTTATTTGAGATCAGCTGGCTGGATCCTATGCTCTATCCAGGTTATTTGAGTTCAGCTGACTGGATCCTATGTTCTATCCAGGTTATTTGAGATCAGCTGACTGGATCCTATGCTCTATCCAGGTTATTTGAGATCAGCTGGCTGGATACTATGCTCTATCCAGGTTATTTGAGTTCAGCTGACTGGATCCTATGCTCTATCCAGGTTATTTGAGATCAGCTGGCTGGATCCTATGCTCTATCTAGGTTATTTGAGATCAGCTGGCTGGATCCTATGCTCTATCCAGGTTATTTGAGATCAGCTAGCTGGATCCTATGCTCTATCCAGGTTATTTGAGATCAGCTGGCTGCATCCTATGCTCTATCCAGGTTATTTGAGATCAGCTGGCTGTATCCTATGCTCTATCCAGGTTATTTGAGATCAGCTGGCTGGATCCTATGCTCTATCCAGGTTATTTGAGATCAGCTGGCTGGATTCTATGCTCTATCCAGGTTATTTGAGATCAGCTGGCTGGATCCTATGCTCTATCCAGGTTATTTGAGATCAGCTGGCTGTATCCTATGCTCTATCCAGGTTATTTGAGATCAGCTGGCTGGATCCTATGCTCTATCCAGGTTATTTGAGATCAGCTAGCTGGATCCTATGCTCTATCCAGGTTATTTGAGATCAGCTGGCTGGATCCTATGCTCTATCCAGGTTATTGCTATCGAAGCTTCTACGGGTTGATGTTAACTCAGCCTAGCAACGCACCTGTTCTTTCACCATGGTGGCCAACTGTGTGAAGATGCCTCCGAGCTCGACAATGGTGCTCTCTATGGACTGCATGGTGTCGGCTCTCGAGGACAGATAGTCGTCTGTCTGGTCGTAGGTGAGCATTGCTTGCGACTGCCGACCGAGCAGCGGTTCCATCTCGACCGAGGCAGACTCGTCCCGGAACAGCACCGAGCCTGCGGATCGAAGCCGCGTCCCGTCGCCTGTCAACACCCCACATAACCTCACTCTGTCGGAAACACGACTGATTCTACTCGAAGGAAACTATTGATTGTGTGATTCAAGTTAAAGCGCCTGTTAATCGATATTAGTTCGCTGAAGGCAACGAAGACCGCTTTGCATTTGCGGAATCTTATGTTAAATTGAAAACGCTTGCAATGCGTGGGTATTTCATTATTAGGAAGACTGAAAACATTATTTATGAGTTGTTATTAGTGTTCCTATTAATAAAATACACCACTTTTTGTTAAATAGCACCGGTCTTTATTACGAGGCAGGAATGTTTGCTTCTTACTGAGAGGTCCATTTTAGAGTTTGATTGTTTGATTTCACTGCATTGTTGTTCCTGTCAAGTCACTTGTTTCCCTCTCATGAGTCACTCAAACCCAAGGTAAGTAGAGAGTACCTTGAGTACCTTGACTCAAACCTGTTCCCCAAATGCCAGCTGTCAGATGCTAGAAATAAATCACGACCCACTTTGACGACTCAGCAGCACACAAAATAAAACAACAGAATTCCGAGAGTTGACAGAAAAGTGAGGTTAATGGCGGTATCTCGAGTAAAATCACGAGTTTTGAGCACAAATTTGTGGCACATATTTTAAAGACATTTAGTAGAATGAGTTTGCAAATGGCAATCAATGACTGGCTTCTTTGATAATCAAGATTCTATGGAGAGAACGATGTAAAGTAAGCCTGGTTTACACAGATCAAGACTTTGATCGATTCCTTGCACTCAAGATTAAATGAGACTCAATCAATAGGGAAATCTCCTTAAGATTATTATTTAATTATTATTATTGTGTTCAAATAAGCGTTTGAAATAAAATCTAACGTATTTTTTCTTTTTATAATCCGATCATAACTTTTCTATTTCTATTTGTTTTAAGAATGGCTAAAATATGAATTCTCGTGGCGGGATGAAAACGGGCCGTGACGTCAGAAATTCTGTTCTGACGTCTTTTGGGTTATCTTTGCGTTCGCTTCCGTTTCTTGACGTTTTTTGACGTCAAACTGACGTCAGATTTCACTATACGTCATAAAAAATGGCGACCTTCGTTTTCGTACGAGATTGAAACGCAAAAATTTTAAACATGTATATTTTATTCAAAATTAGATTTTGAAGAAAATAAAAAAATACGTGTTCATTATTTTCTCACAAAAAAAATAAAAAAATAGTTTCAAATTTAAAGAGATTTCCCTAATGTTTTGTGTTAACGGCAAAAATTGATGGATAAACTCTTCATCAAAACAATTGAGCTCATTTTTTCTCAACAAACCCTAATTTCCATTCAATCTGCAAAAACTTGCAAGTTGCATTCATGAAAGCAAATTCAGAAACAAGACAAAATAAATTGTAAAGATCGCAGGCAAAGTCAACCAGCCAATCGGTGTGCTAGGTTTGTTGAGACTTTGACACATCTAACTCGTTGAGGTTCAGATAAGCTCAAGAAATTGATTGCCCAGACATAAATTTCCCTCTCTGAATGAGTAGCATACCATTGTACATGTAAAAGCATTGAATCTAACTAAAAACAGTCAAATCCACAATCACTATAAGCACGCAGCAAGCCAAATATTTCACTGTACCGGCCCAAAGACTGGCAATGTTTGCCAGAAACCCAGCATATGCAGGGGCCAAACTTTTCAACTAATTACCAACTGCATTGAAAGCTATTACAAAATACACTATTTTAAAACATCATTTGAAACTGTACTTGACAAATGTTTGTATAGCATTGAAGAAATGTGAATGTAGTTGGAAATTTTCTGACGTCATACTTTAATGAAAATAAAATACTGATCTAGTTTTAGTTTGACGGATTCTATAAAAATGTAAATTGTTCCGTTGAGTAAAGATATAATTATTTTAAAAGATAGTAAGCTTAAGAGAGAGAGAAATAGAGAGTGTACGTACCGTTGCCCCCTCCAGTGAAAGCGCCGGGTGGAGGAGCGCTGGAGACGGCCGCCCCGCCAAATCGATCTCGTCGTTGCTTCTGTTCTCGTAGATTCTCCGAGCGGACTTCGAGCACGCCCTTAAAAGCGTTGGACATCGACGCGAGTCGCGACTGAAGTGCGAAGACGACGCTGGTTGTGTGGGACACGAGCTGCTTGCCACGCGGCTCTCGAGACTCACGCTGGGCTCGAGCCACCTGTTGATCATCCGTCAGTCAGCGATCGAGACCAAATACCAACACACTTTATTATTATCAACACTATAACCATCTCAAAATTTGATGCCCAATTGAGCTACTTGGACCCCGATCTCCACCTGTCGCAGGTGTTGCTCTAACCAATTGAGCTACTTGGACACTGGCTTTTTGAGATGATTTTAGTTTTTTTTGATGAGAATGACAGTCACTCAGTCATTACAAAGCATCCAACGTCAAATTGGAGTTACTCGAGATTGACAGGTTGTGACGTGATATAGCGTCACTAGAATCAGAGTGACTGTGAGTATTCACAGCCTCTTGGTTGTACTCCTTGGAGATCCGTCATTCTCATCAAAGGGTAGCGTTGCCTGAGCTTATCTAAGCTTACCCTTGCTATCGCTTTTTTGAGCTAAATTATGAGCCAGTGTATTTGAGATTTATTTTTCAAAATTATAAGATTCTGTGAATATACGTTCGTTCTGCTGAATGCCAATTCCAAATAAAATATTCACCAACACGTAAAAATAACACGTGTTTCTTGAATTAGAGTTGACCAAACTTTTCCCGGAATGAGTGATCTACGTACACTATTGCAAGAAAATGTAGGTACGCGCCGCGTACGTAAGCATAAGCCCAAAATAGCCTTTGATTGGATTCCAGCGCCACCTTTCCACCCTTCCCGTGACCTTCAATTCAAAGTTAATTGTTCAGCATTCAAAACCAAGTTGAAATAGTTTTTGTCAAAACTAGTGCTAAGTTTACATCAAGTAGACATGAGTTTAAAAACTATCTTAACTTCTAACTACCTTATCTTATATAAACAATAAACACTTGTGTATTGTTATTATTTAAAACCTGCTTTCATTTGAAGACAGGTTTCGGGCGACTCAAAGGTGCAATCTCATAAAATAGAGAAAACAAACAACAATCACAATAAATCAAATGGTTTGAATATAATTTTCAGTTCTTTGACAATTAGAAAAAAAAATAGAAATTAATATTTTTTCAACAACAAAATGGTACGGCAAGCTGTGTTTTTATGAACTATGCAGATACTGTGCAGATACTTTTTATTTCAACCAATTCATTTTGCATATGGATGAATAAATGGATAAGAAAAAGTAAATTTACAATACAATTGCATTAAAATTTCTTTGTGTTGTTTTTTGATATCAATCTCAATGTTCTCCTCGCACATTGCAATGTAAGCTGATTGCCCAAGTTTTTTTAAGCATTAATTGATATTTACAGCGCGAAGGAATTGTTTCAAATTACCGCTACGGAGGTCACTGCTACTTCCTGGGTCTGGATAGAAGTTAGAAATCGTGTCAACTGTCAATTAACCACAAACTTATCCAAACTGAAGACAGTTTTGTTTATTTGTAATGCTAAAGCAGGTCTTTGTTTGGGCAGGAGATTGCTCTTTAATATCTCTACCTCTCAGTAGTGTCCCTGTAACTTACCTCTTGGAGTTTGGCTATCTGCTGATTGAGACTTGACAGGTCCTCCTTGATGATGTAGGTCAACTCTTGGATCTCCTCCGGACGGTCACTAAACAGAGACCGCTTCTTTGCCAGCAGCGTAAGCTTCTCCAGCTTGGTGTACGTTGCTGCGATATTCTTACCCACGGCTCGTGCGATGAACATGAACTCGGCATGGCCTTGCGCCACCCGATTCGGGGTCCTAGCGACACCGCGAGCGGCGCCTCTCGATGCCGCCGAACGCACGGCATTGGTAAACTCGGCCGTGCGATCGCGTGAAGTCATTCTCTAACCATGGACCAAAGTGGTGATCACCAAGTCACCCACTATCTGTCCAATCTGACGATGCTAGTAACCCACCTCAAGCGAGATTTACTGCGTTAACATGTAGGTACTGTGTAAAACTACACTACGTGATGGTTTGTAGTCTGATTTACTGATTAATTTGCTTCTAAAGTTATTAAATTGATATGCCACGTCATTTCCATGCGAACCAAACGTTTGACAGCTGTGAAGTGTCGAAGAAGGCTGGGCAACCAGCTGGTTGTCCAGCGGCGCTTTTCGGTACTTGCATACATTGCCCGCGGGAATAGGTTTTGAAATCTGATTAGTAGCAGTAAGTTACTCTAAACAGCGATACTTAAAATTGCGTGTCCTATAATCGATCTAGTTGTTATTAGGATTAAATCTTATTTAAATTGCAAACGCTTGCAATGCGCGGGGTATTTTATTATTATCAACACTATAACCGTCTCAAAAATTGATGCCCAAACGGGGACTCAGACCCTGATCTCCACCTTTATTTATTTATTTACTATATATATATATGTACACATACATAGTAAATATATAATATATTTATATATATATTTACTTTTATTTTTACAAACAGCTATTGTCTCTCGTCTGTTTCAAAAGACAAAGCTATTGCATCATCTCAATGAATCGATTGCATTCCTAACCGCAATGTCACTTAAGATAACGGGATTGTTGTTATTTTTCCGTTGATCGCGATTATAACCTCGCTTCGATCCCAAAAAGGAGGCATAAAACAAGTTCGATGATGAGGTGACACTTGTTTGAATATTTCAAGGCCCAATGCGATGATAGAAGATAAGGAAGCACATGGTGAAAACAAACGTCACCTTGGAATGTGCCACATGTTTTGACTGGGATGGGCCAACTCAAAGAGATCAACTAATTAATGCTGATTCGATAATCACCTTGTCAATCCGGTAGTTATGCAAATTATCAAATACTGAGGCTTAAAGAACCCGTCTTTTATTTTCCCGTACATCAAAGCAAAGGCCAATTTATGATTCTTTAATTTTTTTTGGTTAATCAGGCTGGTACATGATGTGATGTTCACAAAGTAATTGGTCACTTATATATAATGTCATATTTAGTAATCGATATAAAGTGGAGAATGGGGAAGTAAGGACCAAGGTTGCTATTTAACTCTCACTTATGGGAGTTATAAATCTGTCCATCAATTTGGTCAGGGTCGAGCGGAGTCCCGCCCGATACAAAGTTAATAAGCGTTGCCAATAATTTGTATTTTTGCATATTTCTAACTGGACTTGGTGTTTTTTTAAGACCTGCCCTTGCTAGAAGGTAGGAAGGATGGCCAAGCCAAGGCAGGGACACCAAGGTATAAAACCAGGATGGTTTGGATGAGAAGCAAGCACTCGCTTGTGAATCTGTCAGACACACAAACAAACGCAACATGTTCAAGACGCTGGTAAGCTCAGACAAAACCTTTTATTTCTACAAACAAGCCTGGTATTTGCATGCAATCCAGAACCTCTTGCTTAACGCTCAAATACCTAGGTACTAATACTAAAAGGCAACAACAACTATTGCCTATATTTTGCCAACCTCACTATAGCGTTGGCATGTTATTATTTCTTTGGCTTGAAGATAGAGAAGAGATTGGTTACTTAAAACAGAGTCACCAGATATGCATTGTTCTTCAGACAATCTCTTCAAAATAAGAATGTGTATAATTTAAAATCAATCTGCGACTAACCTTACAGTCTTCTCAAGTTTATTACTTCCTTCTGCTTCCGTCACGGTCCATAACCAATTCTGACCGGTAGACTTCAGTCTTGTATTTGACACACAAACAAAACAAAGTTCACAAAATCCCAGCCGGTGGAATCAACAATTCCGTCTCAAAAACAGCCGACACTGGCACTTGACTTCATCTTTCGTACATCGATCTCATCAGCAAACCCAATTAATTCACTTCAGGCAAATACTTACTAAGTTAGACTAGTGTACTCTTTGGTTGTCCGTCTTGAAACTTCAATGCTAAGATACAATGTTTCCGCTCCAGCTGCTCCTGTCCGCGGTGGTCGCTTTGGCTCATTGCCAGGCAGACCGATATCCCGCAGGACTCAACCCAGCGCTGTGCCCCAACTTCCCGTACTGTGACAACCTGGCGCTGGCTCACGGACAGGCACAGGCGCAGGCGCAACCGCAGGCACGTCAGTATCCGGCAGGCGTCAATCCGGCTTCGTGCCCCAACTATCCGTACTGCAGCCAGGGACCTTCGGGCGGCGTCCAGCCCCTGCCCGGCTTCAGCGCACGACTCTACCCCTCCGGAGTCCACCCTGCCGCTTGTCCCAACTACCCTTACTGCCACTAGGTAGCATCGGGAGTCGAACCAAAACGTACCTGATGCACAAAGTAAGCCAGAACCACACAAGCTAAGACATGGACACATATTGTGTAACAATTCTGCAATGAAATCAGACGAGAAGCAAAATAATTGTCTTTTAAATCTCATTTCACTAGTAAAATAGTTACAGAATTAGAGTCCAGGCTTCCTTTGAATGGCCATTGCTTCCAGCTCAGATAAAGTAGTTGGCTGTAAATTACTCTGTTTGGTTGGCACTTCTGCAAAGCGTGCCGCCCGTCTTTTGTTAACTCGTTGTAAAATCGCGGTTGCGTGGGTCCCGGCTTGGACAGATTCCTACGCAGCTGGCTATGGTCAGGGCGTCGAGAGAAGCAAGCGAGTTGCCCCGCCCACTCCGGTATCGCCCACGCAACCAAATCATGTCTCGGCAATAAAATGTTTCGATGCTCAAACAAGTTTCAACTCAATAAGCCTTGCACCATGACTCCCAGAATTCCCTAAGTCCTTCAAGCCTCAAGCTCGGCTACGAGCTGCTGTGAACCCCAGGCTCGGAATCAGCCGACGAATTGACATAACCTCACTTCAACTCGGCGGCAAGGGCACCCGGGGCGGAGACTTCCATCACGTCACGCAGATCTTGCTCCAGCATCAGAGCGCTGATTTGTTCATCGGTCAGCATTTCCACGCTGTAACATGAGACAATCAAGATCAGCTGGCTGGATCCTATGCTCTATCCAGGTTATTTGAGATCAGCTGGCTGGATCCTATGCTCTATCCAGGTTATTTGAGATCAGCTAGCTGGATCCTATGCTCTATCCAGGTTTTTTGAGATCAGCTGGCTGGATCCTATGCTCTATCCAGGTTATTTGAGACCAGCTAGCTGGATCCTGAGCTCTATCCAGGTTTTTTGAGATCAGCTGGCTGGATCCTATGCTCTATCCAGGTTATTTGAGATCAGCTGGCTGGATCCTATGCTCTATCCATGTTATTTGAGACCAGCTAGCTGGATCCTGAGCTCTATCCAGGTTTTTTGAGATTAGCTGGCTGGATCCTATGCTCTATCCAGGTTATTTGAGATCAGCTGGCTGGATCCTATGCTCTATCCAGGTTATTTAAGATCAGCTGGCTGGATCCTATGCTCTATCCAGGTTATTTGAGATCAGCTGGCTGGATCCTATGCTCTATCCATGTTATTTGAGACCAGCTAGCTGGATCCTGAGCTCTATCCAGGTTTTTTGAGATTAGCTGGCTGGATCCTATGCTCTATCCAGGTTATTTGAGATCAGCTGGCTGGATCCTATGCTCTATCCAGGTTATTTAAGATCAGCTGGCTGGATCCTATGCTCTATCCAGGTTATTTGAGATCAGCTGGCTGGATCCTATGCTCTATCCAGGTTATTTGAGATCAGCTGGCTGGATCCTATGCTCTATCCAGGTTATTTGAGATTTACCTGGCCATGCTGTCTGTGTCGGAAGGATCTGGGTCGAGATGGGACAACGAGTCTAAAGGAGACGGAGCTTTGCGCCCGGTGCTTGCCCCCTCGTTGGCTCCCTCTGATTGGCCGAGACTGAGCATCATGATTCCGTGGGAGAGCAGATCCCGGACCCGGCCCGGGCCGGACAGCAGCACGTCCAGGCTGGCCCGGCGACCGGGAGTGCCGGGCTCGGACGTGTCTTCACCGGCAGACGCAAGCCAGCTGGACACCTTGCGTCCGGGAGAACCAGCCACCTGGTCGTGTTGAGAGCATCAGACATAATATAACACGTAATAAACTTCTTAATGCTATACAATAACTCAATGATGTTTAAAAATTGAAAATTCCACGAATAAAAACTGCTAAAAATACGCTTTTTACAAGCTTTGGGGTTACTTTGTACTCAAATGTACGATCAATGTACAATCATTAATTATCATGACTTATGTTCATTTTTTTCTCACGAAATATTCGCTTTGGGGCTATTTGAAGTCAAATAAGCACTTATAGATTGTTTTTATTTTACCCTGATATCTCTGATTTTTTTTAAATTCTAGTATTTGTTATCCAAGTCAAAAAATGCACAAAAGTATTTTTTTGAAAATTTTATGCCAACCTTCCAAAATTGGGATCTTTTAGAAATATGGGATTCTTGTGGAGATACAAGAAATAGAACGAGAGGTAGACGAACTAAATGCGTAATCATGCAAACGCTTGAAAGCTTTGACCGGCGCTGAGTTATCATAGACAAGGCACTGACCCGATCTGCGAGGCCGAGCGAGAATCGAGGGGCGTCGCCCATTCTAGCGAAGGGCGGGGCTTGTTCGGGAGACTCCAGGAGGTTGATCTCGGTCCAGCCGGGCTCGGCACCCGCCCGGTCTGTCCGGGACGGAGCGAGGCCGGGCGGTGACATCTCGAGACGACGACATGCCGGTCGAGTCAGCCACGGCGGGTCGGCTACAACAACGCAGGCGGAAACATTACGTTGCGTTCACAGTCGTGTTAGCCTAACCTTGCCACAGCCTGGTGGACTCCGACGTCACTAACTGCAGTCGTGTTAGCCTAACCTTGTCACAGCCTGGTGGACTCTGACGTCACTAACTGCAGTCGTGTTAGCCTAACCTTGCCACCGTCTGGTGGACTCTGACTACATGTTGCCAACTTGAAAATGCAAAATAAAACCAGTCTTCACCGGGGAGTTTGAAAATTAACCAGGAAATTATGAAGGAACAATAAATCTCGCATTTTAATTCTTTGTGAATTGAGTTTGAGTTTATTTACGTGAAATTAAATCTATTGAAAAATAAGAACTTGAATACAAAACTAAAAGTCCCGGTGACTTCTGCTAAATACCTGCCGTACACTAGCGGATTCTAGCAATGGCTGCCAAAGAGCAGTTTGCAAGCTTGGTTTCCTGCCTAAACCTGATAAAAGTTAAAATTAACCCAAAATATATTAATTTGATCTTTGGTTGATTTCCAGCCAAAGTTGTGTTCGTACTGGTATTGTTCCTAACATAATAGTTAAAATGAAACTAGGTGCATACACTGGGATTAATTTGAGTTTGCCACTTTCTGGGGTGCTTATACCAACCTAGAAAACATGACACCATGATGCTACTGTTAACTATCCGATTTTATAGCAGAAAAAATGTTCTGCTCTGGTTGAAACAGTCGATAATTTTAGTAAAAATAATAATTTAATGAAAAACAACAAATAGTAATCAATAATCATATATCATTCAATATTTTGTTTTCCTGAAATTATTAAATGTTTCAACCAAAGAAAAACATTGTTTTGTTGCTTTTAAATCGGATAGTTAACAGTAGCATCATGGTATTATGTTTTCTAGGTTGGTACAAGCATCCCAGAAAGTGGCAAACTCAAATTAATCCTAGTGTACATTTAATTATGAGCTTCAAACATCTGCTACTCACCGCGCATTGCCTTTCGAGCAACGTGTCGTGGAGACATCGTGCTTGACTGGCAAGTGTCTTGCGACAAGATCGGCAGCTCGGCCACGGGACGGCAAGCCCCGCCTACTTCCTTCCGTCCCTCCAACGAGGCACGAGGCGGCACCGGAGGGGGCGGAGTCTTGTACTCTGATGGGCGACTGGACAACGGCTCAACGCAGGACTGTACGAGAAGTAGATTGGGACCAAATTAGGATGAAATCTGATTTAAATTGCAAACGCTTGCAATGTGCAGGGTATTTTATTATTATCAACACTATAACCGTCTCAAAAATTGGTGCCCAAACGAGGACTCAAACCACGATCTCCACCTGTCGCGGGTGGAGATCGGGGTTCGAATCCGTGTTCGGGCATCAATTTTTGAGACGGTTATAGTGTTGTTAATAATAAAAAAAAATATATATATTTTGGGATCACATTAAAAAATTGACACTTTGAAAGACTAAATCCTTTTTTATTATTATGAGCACTAAAAACCGTCTCAAAAATTGGTGCCCAAACGGGGACTCAAACCCCGAACTCCACCTACCTAATTGTGATTGGTCATCAATTTTTGAGACGGTTACAGTGTTCATATTAATTAAATACCCCGCGCATTGCAAGCGTTTGCAATTTAAATCAGATTTCATCTAAAAAGATCCAGATTTTTATTGAAAGTTACTTATAGCTGTAAATTGACTGCTGCAAAGTTTAATAGTTGACACTCTACAGGTTTACGAGGAAATAATTCCACCGTTCCTCCGCGCAACAACAATCCGCGGCTCAATTACCTTGGCGGCGTGCGGAGGAGACGCGGCGTGTCCCAGCCGTGATGGGAGGGTGAGAAACTCATCGTCGACGGCAACCACCTCCTCCTGGTTGGAGGGGAGGGGAGAATCTGCCCCCACTCCAGCACCCCGCGCTCCAAGCTCACCACCCTCCATCTTGCGGGTCTGGAACATCAACAACGTGGTCGCTATAGCAACGTAAGGGCGATGTAAGGGCAATGTAAGGGGGATGTAATAGCGATGTAATGGTGATGTAAAGGCAATGTAAGGGGGATGTAATGGCGATGTAATGGCGATGTAATTGCAATGTAAGGGCGCTGTAAGGGCGGTGTAATGGCGATGTAATGGCGATGTAAGGGCGATGTAATGGTGATGTAAAGGCAATGTAAGGGGGATGTAATGGCGATGTAATGGCGATGTAAGGGCGCTGTAAGGGCGGTGATTTTACGATGTAATGGCAATGTAAGGGCGATGTAATGGTGATGTAAAGGCGCTGTAAGGGCAGTGTAATGGCGATGCAAAGGCAATGTAAGGGCGATGTAAGGGCGATGAAAGGGGGATGTAATGGCAATGTAATGGCGATGTAATGGCGATGTAAGGGTGAAGTAATGGCGATGTAAGAGCAATGTAAGTGCCAACCTTGTGTATCTCGTCGGAGATCTGTTCCAGCCTGCGCAGAGCCTGCGCGTACGATGTCTTGGCCTGCGCGACCTGTGCTTCGAGGCCGCGCACGCGCAGCTTCTGCCCCTCGAGGGCCGAGTTGAACTGCGCCTTCAGCTCGAAGTACGGCCTGCAACAAAAAGATAACAATAAAAATAATAATAAAATATATTTTATTCTAACAAGAATGTATTACAAAGTAAGTAAGGTTTGTTACAGAATACGTCATGGATAACATGAAGTGAGAGAAGCAACAGACAGTAGAATATCAGCAAGTTATTATACATTACAAAGTAAGTAAGGTTTGTTACAGAATACGTCATGGATAACATGAAGTGAGAGAAGCAACAGACAGTAGAATATCAGCAAGTTATTATACATTACAAAGTAAGTAAGGTTTGTTACAGAATACGTCATGGATAACATGAAGTGAGAGAAGCAACAGACAGTAGATTAGCAGCAAGTTATTATACATTACAAAGTAAGTAAGGTTTGTTACAGAATACGTCATGGATAACATGAAGTGAGAGAAGCAACAGACAGTAGAATATCAGCAAGTTATTATACATTACAAAGTAAGTAAGGTTTGTTACAGAATACGTCATGGATAACATGAAGTGAGAGAAGCAACAGACAGTAGAATATCAGCAAGTTATTATACATTACAAAGTAAGTAAGGTTTGTTACAGAATACGTCATGGATAACATGAAGTGAGAGAAGCAACAGACAGTAGGATAGCAGCAAGTTATTATACATTATTAATTCAGTTTATAAATTCAAAGATAATTCAGAGTCCGTCTTCTACGTGTGAGTGATAATCATGTATTCAATAAGGGCAAATCTTGCAAAGAAATATTTTAAGTTCAGTCTTGAAGTCCCTTGTCCCTTGGATTGAGAGTCATGGGACGATGATTTGACAATTTCTACGGTTGTGCTGTTGACAGAACAGGTTTGCGGCTCTGAAAAGAGCTTAAAATGTCGAAATTTCTGTCGTGCCTTGAGGATATGTTGAGGTTTTAGACCCTTTTTAGAACCCGCAAACCTGTTCTATCGTCAGCACAACATATAGAGGCAATCTCCACGTCACAACCTGTCAAACCCGAAAAACTCCAATTTGACGATGGATTCGTTGCTGTATTAGGCTGAAATCTTATATAAATTGCAAAAGCTTGCAATGCGCGGGGTATTTTATTATTATGAAAACTAAAAAGCCAGTATCCAAGTAGCTCAATTGGTTAAAGCAACACCCGCGACAGATGGAGATCGGGGTTTGAGTCCCTGTTTGGGTATCAATTTTTGAGACGGTTATAGTGTTGATAATAATAAAATACCCCGCGCATTGCAAGCGTTTGCAGTTTAAATAAGATTTCATCTAAACGCAAGATATGTTTTACTGTTTTACTGCTCGCTTTTAAATTGGCAATAAATCATTCACACAAATAAAAATGATTACTTTGAGAACAATAATAAAGAAAGACTACTGAGCGGCTAGGATCAACTAGGAGGTGTTAGCAAGCTTGGACAGCTGTCACCCATACACATCTAGGGGACCGTGCATTGGAGGGCGTGCACGTTGGGCGGGGCAAGGCGTACTTACAGTAATTGCAGCTGTTGTTGATACGCCAGACTGTTGATTTGAAGCAAGCTTCGTCGGCATCGCAGGCTGCACGCCGCATCAGGGACAAATCATAAAATCATAAGGAAATGCAGTCAACTATTCTACATTTAAATCATAACCTAACTATTTATAAACATACAATTATGGGAGGCATGCTGCAAGGGACACTACCAGTGCTACAAAGTTGCAACTTCACCAACATCAGGCTAAACTTGGATCCTATTTCACCAACATCAGGCTAAACTTGGATCCCATTTCACCAACATCAGGCTAAACTTGGATCCCATTTCACCAACATCAGGCTAAACTTGGATCCCATTTCACCAACAGCAGGCTAAACTTGGATCCCATTTCACCAACATCAGGCTAAACTTGGACCCCATTTCACCAACATCAGGCTAAACTTGGATCCCATTTCACCAACATCAGGCTAAACTTGGATCCCATTTCACCAACATCAGACTTCAACGTTGGTTTAGACTCGCAGTTTAGTCTCAAGATTTTATATTCTCTGATTTAATGACATTTTGCAAACGTCAAGCAAATAAATTTAGACAAAAAACGTAAAACAAGAAAAATCTAGTTTTTAGCGCAGATTTGAAATGAAAAGCGAATGTTTTGTGACAAAGAAATACGTAACGGTTTTGTCCGGCAATATTTTCTTTCAACTCGAAGAGCGGTTTAAAATTTTAACCTCCGTTAATCCAGGTTGAAATTTTAAACAGAGATTAACACGAAGAGAAAATATTGACAGCTAGAAAATTAATTTTGTTTCATTTGACAGAACACAGCCTTCTGGAATTAATACCAGATTTAAATTTAAATTAAAAATTTTTACTTTGAATATTTGTGGTTGAAACATAACTTGCTGTCACTTTCCAAGTTAACAGAGATCACTTAAAGATTTATTATTGACAACAATAGCCAAGTTTTATTGAAGTTGCTAACAATGCCAGCAAGAAGACAACAATGAACATGCCAACGAAGATGCAAAAATACAAAATAACAAACAAATACAAACAAATTATTTTTTTCTAGGTATGCGGCGAAGTGAATATTTAGTCCCGGTCGTTATATCTGACCCACCACTTCATGCCCTGCGATGTTTTATCAAACCTGACCTCGATTTGACAACGCTATCTCCGTCCTACTAATGCGTTATAATCTAATATTTCAACCACAAGCATGAATTTGCTATTTGTTAATTACAAAATATATATATTTTTAAATTTAATTATTTATTTTTCACCCATTTATTACAACAGGTAGAAAATGTTTAATTCAAGTCATTTAACTTGATTTTGCCAAATCAATTTTTGTCTTTTTCATGTTCCTTTTCATTCACCAACTTCTTCCCTATGTCCTGATCTCGCCAACTTTCTTTCACTTCTACTTGATTCCATATCCCATCTCTTCCCTCCGCACCATCTTGTACTTTTTATATCCATCTTTCTTTTGGTCTTCCTTTTCTCTCATATTCCAAGCTTAAAATCTTAAATAAATAACTAAATAAATTTAACAAAAACTATTTCAACTGGGTTTTGAATGCTAAGTGAAGAACAACTAAATTTCCCAACGTTTCGTAACTTGTACCTGTTACTTTATCAAGGGTAAGAGCAGTCCTGACAATAATTTTTATTTCAGAAATTACAAAATACATTAGTTTTTAAGTTATTGACCCTGATTATTTTATGTAGATGCATTTAGGAAGCTTGAACTTGGTAATTGTTATAATTTTTCATGGTTCTTTTGTTTTTAGAAAATTGTCAGGACTGCTCTTACCCTTGATAAAGTAACAGGTACAAGTTACGAAAAGTTGGGAAATTTGGTTGTTCTTCACTTAGCATTCAAAACCCAGTTGAAATAGTTTTTGGTAAAACAAGTGCTAAGTTTACATCAAGTAGACATGAGTCTAAAAACAATCAAAACTAAATAAATGTCAAGACAAGCGATGTTGAAAATTGGTGTACCTGGATTTGGCGATGGCCCTCTTGAGCTCCTTCTGAAGCTGCTGCACTCGCTGCTCCGCCTGGTGGTAGCCGCCGGAAGTACGCCGGTGTTCCGCCTCGCTCAGCGTACGTTCCACCTCGGACTCGTTCACCTGCGAAACAGAACGTCTCTAGCTCCACGACATGGAGAACGTGGCACGCGGAAAGATATGCACGTGGGACACACTTGATTGTTGACAAATGAAGTTGCGGGCAGATAGATTCACAGCTTTTAAGCTCGAAGGTCTTTGTAAATGTGAAGAAATACTTCGGTCATTCGAGTCCCAGAGATTAGATTGAGTAGACCAATTAAATATGCGAGAAAGATATGTGACAGCTTGGATGTACTTAAATAATATCAATGTTAACATAAATGTCTTCTTTTAATTTGTTTACCGACTGTTTTGCTTTTGAATTAGCGCTCGTGCTAAATATATAAATGAAAAAATGTATATATGGACAGAGATGAGAAAGAAAACAAGAAACGTTCAAAAAGAATGAAACGAAACTAATGATGAAAGGTGATGGCGTGTGAACTGAAAGAGAGGAAAGAGATAAAACGGACGAGGCAGAAGTGACTTGTTGATAGAAATAGCTTGTTCGGGTGGAAGGTGCGTCAGGGGAGAAATTAAACAATGCAAAGTTCAGAGGTAAGCATGGACATGAATTGAAGTTCATGCAAAGATGATGAAGTGAGAAAGGGATTGAAATTATAGAAACAAGTGATGGAGAATGTGAAGAGTTTTAAGAAAACTGATCATAGATGCATTGAATTATAAGTTGCAATGTTTTAAATGTAGAAACACCTTAAGAAATACACATAATTCTGGGATAAATGGAAAGTGAAAGCAACATCCTCGACAAGTTCTTCGTTAGCAAGTTTTCTTTAGACGAAAACCGAGCTAACTTTGGCTACAAAACGGTTTCTCCAGCGAATGCACTGACCCTCATCGTGGCGTGGTTCAGCATCTCCTGCCAAGCGTGATCAAACGTGCGCCCCTCGGCACTGAGCCCCTCCTCCGCAAGGAAAACCATCTCTCGAGCGGCGGAATGCGCAGAGTTGGCACGTTCGAACCTAACGGCAGCCACCTGCGTCTCTTGCAACGCCTCACGAGCCTTGGCTCGGGCGGCGTAATACGGCCTCGACCGGTCCACGCACGCGCCCAGTCGCTTGGCCAGGCCATCGATCCGTGCCGTAGACTCGCATAGGAGCTGACGGAAACCCGCACGCGACTCCTATGGAAAAAGTGACAGGATTCATGAGGTAGCCGAAACTCTTGTGATAGAACTAGCTGTCTGTGTACTCACGTCCAAGTCAACCTCGAGCTTGTTTATTTCGTCAGTCGCAGTGTTCAGGTGTTCCAATTCTATCTGCAAAGTGGCAAAGGGATTGGCACTTTATTGACTGTCAGTTTGTATAGAAATCAATACCAGCAGGTTAGGGGGGGAAGGTAGCGGTGACATACTTGCACCCGAGGGTCAACTTCGTCGAATGACCGGTGTGAATCCATTTGAGGCGAGCTCTTCACGTGATTCTACTACAAAAATTAGTTTCAGAACGTATATTACACAATTGCTATGTAAAACACGGACCGCACAACTGCGATATCTCTTAGAGCGGCCATTTTTCAAGAATCCAGAGTCGATGTATCCAGCCTGGTGTTGCTGTTCAACTTTTCGATAAGTTTGATTGGGTAGAAATCGCGACACGCGCCGCAAATAGACTCAGGCTGCTAAACTTATAAAAAGTAAAAACATAAGAGCACACGCTTACATAGTACACTTTTCGAAATCTATCACAATTTTCAAAATTGAGAATCTTTGCGATGACTTCAACCAGACATTTCGATTTGACACTTCTTATTTATGCTCCAAATTTACAATTTTACCCGCTCAGGAAGTGTCTAAAATTAATTTTTAGCTTTCATAAAGTGGCGCCCTGAATGTTCTCCTTCAAACTGAAATACGAGGAAAGTAAGCGCTGGAATTTGTTCTTGTCGTCTTTTTACTTTTTTTGTCTTTCGCAAAGTTTGATTGTGCTTTCTTCACAGGTAAATGTCTCAATTATTATTTCGATGCTTGATCCGATATTTGAGCATGAAAGTGCAGTGCAAAGACCGTACAAGTGACTGAGCATCCCAGTACGTCAAATTACAACTATCGTCAGGTATCGTCTAGGTGACATTTCACGCCAATTTCATTATATAAGAGATGTTAAAAACTGCACATAGAAAAACATTTTTAACATTAATTAAGTCCTTGGTGCTACTCGACAGGAGTAGGCTACGTGCCGGCACCATGTTTCCCCTCCAACCTTCTAGGCTAAGTTAGGTTCATCATCATCCACTTATTTGCCGACGCCATAAGACCAGTGCCAATTAACCCATTGTCAAAACAGTGAGTCGTTTAACACCACAAATCAATCAACTACGGGGTTGGTTCCCAAGATGGTTCGTATACGAACTGGCAAGGGTCCCTGTCAGGATAAAAAGAAAATGAGTTATCACTGATCGGAGTCCATTAAGACTGCGGTTCTGTTGCTAACCCTACATTACTGGCTGTCGCATGAAAGTGTTTGGTAGCTTTTACATCTTCATACCTTGTGGAAACAAGTTTTACTGCGGTCACCGATCTTCCCGCAAAAGAAAGACATCGTATTTACCTCTGCCATTGAAATCTGCCATTGTTGTAATCCAGTGTTTAAATTCAGAATCATTATGTTAAATGACTTTTCGTTGATCTGTTGAAAGCAGCTTCTAATGCAGCGTAATCTCTACAATTGTGTAGAGAAAAACCATTTTTTCTTTAGCCTTTTGACTTTTTTATGCGGACCTATTTTAGAAAATATATTTTTTTTCAAAAATTTTCTTTCCTGGATTATTTTTTCTAGGGGGCATTGTTTAGCAAACGGTTTTTACCCATGCACTTTTGACATTAAATAATAGATCGATAAATAATGGCTTGTCTCAGTAAATCTGTTCTGTACGCAGTCCTGCCTCTCAAAGGAACACAAGAAAATGCAAGGAAATCTTCCAAACTGCGAGTCAAGCGAATAAACCTTGGTACGAAACAAGGTTCACCTCGTCGCCGCGTTAAGCAGCGCTCTCTGGCCTCGACCGACGCCCGACGCCGTCCGCGGTCGGATGACGGATGACGGCGTCGCGACGCTGGCAGGAGTTGATGGCGTCGACCCGGTGACCGATGACTTCTCACCCACACTCACAGGGGTGTACAAAGACTAGGCTCAAGACCACTGATCTCCCATAACAACCTGGATTGCAGTTGCCATGGAGACACTGCGAAGCCAAGGCCGCCATCTTGAGAGTCACTGATTTTCACTTTTCTCAAAGAGACCGTGCTATTTCAAGTGTTTTCATCGGTAGTTTTTGTGTTTTCACCGCTTAAATGGTCAAAATTGGTTGAAAACCAGATTTAAAAACTCATAAATGAGCATTGAAATCATAGGGACACCTCGGATTTAGGGACCCCTACCTGTTGCCAACAATGGAATGCCTGACTTCAATTTTGATAAGCTGGCTGGATCCTATGCTCTAACCAGGTTATTTGAGATCAGCTGGCTGAATCCTATGCTCTATCCAGGTTATTTGAGATCAGCTGGCTGGATCCTAAGTACTATCCAGGTTATTTGAGATCAGCTGGCTGGATCCTATGCTCTACCCAGGTTATTTGAGATCAGCTGGCTGGATCCTATGCTCTATCCATGTTATTTGAGATCAGCTGGCTAAATCCTATGCTCTATCCATGTTATTTGAGATCAGCTGGCTGGATCCTATGCTCTATTCAGGTTATTTGAGATCAGCTGACTGGATCCTACGCTCTATCAAGATTATTTGAGATCAGCTGGCTGGATCCTATGCTCTATCCAGATTATTTGAGATCAGCTGGCAGGAACCTATGCTCTATCGAGGTTATTTGAGATCCGCTGGCTGGATCCTATGTTCTATCCAGGTTATTTGAGATCAGCTGGCTGGATCCTATGCTCTATCCAGGTTATTTGAGATCAGCTGGCTGGATCCTATGCTCAATCCAGGTTATTTGAGATCAGCTGGCTGGATCCTATGCTCAATCCAGGTTATTTGAGATCAGCTGGCTGGATCCTATGCTCTATCCAGGTTATTTGAGATCAGCTGGCTGGATCCTATGCTCAATCCAGGTTATTTGAGATCAGCTGGCTGGATCCTATGCTCAATCCAGGTTATTTGAGATCAGCTGGCTGGATCCTATGCTCTATCCAGGTTATTTGAGATCAGCTGGCTGGATCCTATGCTCTATCCAGGTTATTTGAGATCAGCTGGCTGGATTCTATGCTCTATTCAGGTTATCTGAGATTTTATGGCCGCAATGGTAATGGGCAGATGTTTTCGTCGAGATCAGTAGTTCTACGATCTGGCGTTCACTGAGAGTGTTAATTTCTTCAGGGAGCTGGCGTGAAGGGGGAAGGGGGGGGGGGGGGGGAACTCTGGCCGCCTCTCCTCGGGGATATTAAACCTAGCGGATTATTGTTTAATAATTGAATATTATCCTCGCTACCAACTCGACCCACCCCTTCCATCTTCCATCTCGTCCAGGTACAATCAGAGCCAAGACAGAGTCTTTCCTTGCACAGCAAGCTGTTCCATATGATAACCAAGTTTTAAGATCCTTGTGTGCTATGCTTGTGCTTATTGCTATGTCAATTGTGTGCAGTCCCATATGATAACTAAGTTTTAAGATCCTTGTGTGCTATGCTTGTGCTTATTGCTATGTCAATTGTGTGCAGTCCCATATGATAACTAAGTTTTAAGATCCTTGTGTGCTATGCTTGTGCTTATTGCTATGTCAATGATGCGCTGACACAGTGTGGATTTTGCCGCGGTATTTGCACAGACTGTACGAAGTATGAAGCAAGCGACTCACAGCAATCAGCCCGCGTTACGGCGCCGTTAAACCGAGTTAAGCCAGCGACGTCGGCAGGCGTCGGCCGGCGTCGGTTCAGTACCACCCGACTCCTGCCGCCCTGCGCCGCGTAGCGCTAAATCAAAGCGTCGCTCGGCGCCGGGAGAAACTGTTGAGATGAAGGCTCGTTAACAGAAAACCCACAGCGTTACTATAGCAACAAGCACTATAAGCTTAACAAAACACAATGCTTCACCATAGCAACAAGCAACGGCTTAACAAATGGCTGCAAGCACAGCCATGGTGTGGTTCATACTCCACGACCTCCAGGCAAGGCTGGGACATGAGACATGGAACATGGTGGCAGGGTCCAGGCAAGGCTGGGACACGAGATATGGGACATGGGGGCAGGGTCCAGGAAAAGCTGGGACACGAGACATGGGACATGAGGGCAGGGTCCAGGCAAGGTTGGGACACGAGATATGGGACATGGGGGCAGAGTCCAGGCAAGGCTGGGACACGAGACATGGGACATGAGGGCAGGGTCCAGGCAAGGCTGGGACATGGGACACGAGACATGGGGGCAGGGTCCAGGCAAGGCTAGGACATGGGACATGGTGGCAGGGTCCAGGCAAAGCTGGGACACGAGACATAGGACATGGGGGCAGGGTCCAGGCAAGGCTGGGACACGAGACATGGGACATGGGGGCAGGGTCCAGGCAAGGTTGGGACACGATATATGACCATGGGGGCAGGGTCCAGGCAAGGCTGGGACACGAGACATGGGACATGAGGGCAGGGTCCAGGCAAGGCAGGGCGCGATGGGACAGGGTGGGTTCTTGGATGAAGGTGCCTGTACCTTTTATGTGCCCCATGAGAGTGAGCAGCGGAGGGGTTGGAGGGGAAGAGGCGGGGGCGATCTCATTTTTCCTAGATTAAACTGCAAACGAGTGGCGCGCTCTGGAGGTGGGCGGCGAATTATGTTCACGGCCCCCTGGCTTCCCACCCCCTACCACCACCGCCACCCCACCCACAACCGCTAGTCGGTACACTCGAGTGTTGAGCCAGAGGAAACTGTGATGCAAGAAACTTCATTCCAATAAGCATTTTATTATTAAGAACACTAATAACCTGTCATAAAAGAATGGCTTTACGGGGACTGAACCTAAGAAGATTGCAAGTAATTGCAAGTTAAATCAGACTTGAAAATAACAGATTTGCAGTGAAATCAGAAAAACTAATGTTGTTCTTTCTAACCCAGCACCGGCATCAAACTGCAAAGTCTTTTGTATTGACTTGAAATGAGACATTTCCTTTTTTTCATGTGAATTATTTTCTGAATTTTCAGCTAAAAATGTCCAGCAAAAATCTGCCTTGAAAACTCGTTGGTCAACGCTTTGTGATTCCTGTAACTAGGCAACCATTGCGTCAATACTGCATGGCGGGACTGTATAACTTACAGACGTCAGTCGTCGTTAGATTTTTATGAGAATTTTATTTTCTATTTCTTATTATCTTGCGAAATTTGAAAATTTTTTCAGAAGCGAATGAAGTTTTGCAGTTATGTTAACCGGGTCAGTGACCATCATACACATGACAAGTTCTGTTCGGGAGAGAGGTTGGAGGGATGAAAGTTAAGCAACACTGCGCTGAGTCAGGTATTTGATGGGTGACCATCATACACATGACCAGTTCTGTTCGGGAGAGAGGTTGGAGGGATGAAAGTTAAGCAACACTGCGCTGGGTCAGGTATTGGATGGGTGACCATCATACACATGACCAGTTCTGTTCGGGAGAGAGGTTGGAGGGATGAAAGTTAAGCAACACTGCGCTGGGTCAGGTATTGGATGGGTGACCATCATACACATGACCAGTTCTGTTCGGGAGAGAGGTTGGATGGATGAAAGTTAAGCAACACTGCAATGGGTCAGGTATTGGATGGGTGACCATCAAACACATGAACAGTTCTGTTCGGGAGAGAGGTTGGAGGGATGAAAGTTAAGCAACACTGCGCTGGGTCAGGTATTGGATGGGTGACCATTATACACATGACAATTTCTGTTCGGGAGAGAGGTTGGAGGGATGAAAGTTAAGCAACACTGCGCCGGGTCAGGTATTGGATGGGTGACCATCATACACATGACCAGTTCTGTTCGCGAGAGAGGTTGGATTGATGAAAGTTAAGCAACACTGCAATGGGTCAGGTATTGGATGGGTGACCATCATACACATGAACAGTTCTGTTCGGGAGAGAGGTTGGAGGGATGAAAGTTAAGCAACACTGCGCTGGGTCAGGTATTGGATGGGTGACCATCATTCACAAGACCAGTTCTGTTCAGGAGAGAGGTTGGAGTTGGAGGCTGGAGAGGTTGTTGGCTTGCTTATCAACCTCTTGACAGCATTTGTGGAGAAATCCTGTTGCTCGCGTTGTACCGTCCTTCGAAAGGGACGTTAAGCCGGTGGTCCCCGTGGTCTTCGACTGGAGTAGGCTACGTGCCGGCACCAGGTTTTGCCTCCTCCCTTCTAGGCTCGGTTAGGTTCATCATCATCCACTCATTCACCGACGCCATTAGACCAGTGCCACATGATCCGTTATCAAAACAGTGCGTCGTTGAACACCAATACTCAATCAATCATGGTTTATTTTTTAAGTTTAAACTTATATTTAGATGAAATGTGATCCAATTGAAAGCAATCGACACAGGCATACGGGGTAGGGGGGGGGGGGGGGTAGAGTCCCCCTTCCACTTCTCCCCTCTCCAGACTACATCCTGACAAAGTCAGGCACCGCCCCCTAAAACTCACTGCACTCTCAGTTGCCATGTGTTAGCGATCCGTCAGGCGCAGAACATCGATTTTTTAGCGTCGCGACGCACAAAGAAGCGCCCGTCGCGGCGTCTCCACGGCGGCGTTGAAACTCCGAGCTCCGCGTCGAATAATCAAGCGATCTAGGAGACCTTAGACTCGAGACTCTCCTGCCCCGGCCATCTTTGTTAGCACCTACACATAGGCTGCTGATCTGAAATAACCTGGATAGAGCATAGGATCCAGTCAGCTGATCTCAAATAACCTGGATAGAGCATAGGATCCAGTCAGCTGATCTCAAATAACCTGGATAGAGCATAGGATCCAGCCAGCTGATCTCAAATAACCTGGATAGAGGATAGGATCTAGCCAGCTGATCTCAAATAACCTGGATAGAGCATAGGATCCAGCCAGCTGATCTCAAATAACCTGGATAGAGCATAGGATCCAGCCAGCTGATCTAAAATAACCTGGATAGAGCATAGGGTCCAGCCAGCTGATCTCAAATAACCTGGATAGAGCATAGGGTCCAGCCAGCTGATCTCAAATAACCTGGGTATAGCATATAGGATCCAGCCACTAAATTACTTATTCCGAGATGTCACTATGTTTTTTTTTAATGCTAATTTTTGAGTTTTTGATAACACTTTTTCAATAACTTTTGATAATTTAAATAGTAAAAACTACAAAAACTGTTGAAAACAATGGAAGAGAAACTTAAAAATAGCACTGCCTCTTTGAGAGGAGTGAAAATCAGTGACTCTCAAGATGGCTGTCTTGGCTTCGCTGTCGTTCTATGGCAACCGCTATCCAGATTGTTATGGGAGATCAGTGGTCATCATACGCTGAATGTATGTATAGCAGGTAGGTTTACGTTGCACTTGGCATGTATTACGCATACCTGTCCTTAGCCCAATACAAGACTCATTGACTCCCACCCATGTTGGGGTGCTTCGAGGGGTGCTTCGAGGGTTTCCTGGCAACGATGTAGAGGGACACTGCGGGACCGGGAAGTTGGAGACATGCCGTTGAGTGGTCTGCGCTGGAGGCGGAAGAGGAAGCCGATGACGCCAGGGGAGACGGCGAGACTGGCGTTGAGAGTTGCGGAGAGTACTTTCTTCCGGTCTGTGGCAAAGATGTTTGGAGGGACATCTAATGCTCTATCCATGTTATTTGAGATCAGCTGACTGGATCCTATGCTCTATCCAGGTTATTAGAGATCAGCTGACTGGATCCTATCCTCTATCCAGGTTATTAGAGATCAGCTGGCTGGATCCTATGCTCTATCTAGGTTATTTGAGATTAGCTGGCTGGATCCTATGCTTTATCCAGGTTATTTGAGATCAGCTGGCTGGATCC
Organism: Protonemura montana; assembly: GCA_947568835.1. Lineage (NCBI taxonomy): Eukaryota > Metazoa > Arthropoda > Insecta > Plecoptera > Nemouridae > Protonemura > Protonemura montana. The sequence goes on from OX387608.1 coordinate 1,894,057, forward strand.
TATGCTCTATCTAGGTTATTTGAGATTAGCTGGCTGAATCCTATACTCTATCCAGGTTATTTGAGATCAGCTGGCTGGATCCTATGCTCTATCTAGGTTATTTGAGATCAGCTGGCTGGATCCTATGCTCTATCCAGGTTATTTGAGATCAGCTGGCTGGATCCTATGCTCTATCCAGGTTATTTGAGATCAGCTGGCTGGATCCTATGCTCTATCCAGGTTATTTGAGATTAGCTGGCTGGATCCTATGCTCTATCCAGGTTATTTGAGATCAGCTGGCTGGATCCTATGCTCTATCTATGTTATTTGAGATTAGCTGGCTGGATCCTATGCTTTATCCAGGTTATTTGAGATCAGCTGGCTGGATCCTTTGCTCTATCCAGGTTATTTGAGATCAGCTGGTTGGATCCTATGCTCTATCCAGGTCATTTGAGATCAGCTGACTGGATACTATGCTCTATCCAGGTTATTTGAGATCAGCTGGCTGGATCCTATGCTCTATCCAGGTTATTTGAGATCAGCTGGCTGGATCCTATCCACTATCCAGGTTATTTGAGATCAGCTTACTGGATCCTATGCTCTATCCAGGTTATTTGAGATCAGCTGGCTGGATCCTATGCTCTATCCAGGATATTTGAGATCAGCTGGCTGGATTCTATGCTCTATCCAGTTTATTTGAGATCAGCTGGCTGGACTCTATGCTCTACCCAGGTTATTTGAGATCAGCTGGCTGGATCCTATGCTCTATCCAGGTTATTTGAGATCAGCTGACTAGATTCTATGCTCTTTCCAGGTTATTTGAGATCAGCTGGCTGGATCCTATGCTCTATCCAGGTTATTTGAGATCAGCTGGCTAAATCCTATGCTCTATCCATGTTATTTGAGATCAGCTGGCTGGATCCTATGCTCTATCGAGGTTATTTGAGATCAGCTGGCTGGATCCTATGCTCTATCCATGTTATTTGAGATCAGCTGGCTAAATCCTATGCTCTATCCATGTTATTTGAGATCAGCTGGCTGGATCCTATGCTCTATCCAGATTATTTGAGATGAGCTGGTTTGCTCTGAAGACGCCAGTAGGTTTGCTTGTACTTGATATGTATGGTTGGAAGTGGCAGATGTAGCAGACACTAAGTACCGGCCACTAAGTACCAACAAAGTGTGAAGTGGTTGCTAAACGTCGCCGCCGATGCTCGGCTGGGAAGAAGCGACGAGCTTGTCTGAGATAAAACGATTGGCGGCGACGTGGTGAGAGAAAGCAGATGCCCGGCGCTGCTCTTCAAAGGGTTGCCAAGCTGCTCCCGTGTGATCTCGGCCGAGCGACGGAGCGGGACGACTGCTCTGATGTGATCAATATCCTCACTTACATTGCAATCCCGAGGCAAGACTCTCGCTCACATTCGCTTACAAGTTCCACCCCAAACTTTCTTGCGCTAATGCAGCGAATTCTTTACTTCCATAGATAATCAACAAGACCCGTCTGAAATATATACGCATCAACTTCCTATAACGGCCACTTAAAACGCTTTTAAAAAACTCATGTTCCGGATATAGCCTTGCATTCCAAGGGGCAGCGCTTTAAACGCGGCTAAATCTGCATCCTCTACTGGTATTTTGTCAGAATATCAGTCCCATACCTTGTCACCCCTTATAGTAACATGGTCTTCATATACCCGTCGATGATAGCAGCTCAAAATATTTCAGTTCTGGAGTTAATACACAAACAGAAGCGTCGTAACTCTGTAAGGTCAAACGGACATAACATGCAGTTGCCATGGATACGGCAGTTTTCTCTGCTATGTCAATATACTAATATTCGGTGAAGGTTTGATAGAGTTTGATCGGCGATCATGAGCAAAGATATCATGAGCATCATATCGGCCGTGCCTGGTAGGGAGTGGGCGGTCTAAACTAGGCCCCGCCCTTTCCTCGCGGCGACCAATAGGATCGCTCGCCGCCAGCCAATGGCAGCGGTCGATGATGGACGATGATGCCTGCATGATGAGCTTTTAGACCCAGCACACTTGCTCGGCACGGCCAACTCGATCAGCACACGCCACCTACCGACCGCTAACGACTCGTTAGCTTAGCGCCAGTTTTACGTGCTCGTCAGTTACCATAGCGACCGTGCGCAGTGTGTAATAGGAAGTGTGTTTGTTGATTTTATCTGTCGCAATAGTGCGGATAATTGGTGGTCGATCAGTGTTCAAAACCCGTGAAAATACCTGTCTTCACTTGCGTATTGAAGTTGAGAACCGCCAGGATATCGAAGGTTACCAGGATATCGGAGGTTACCAGGACGTTGAAGATTGCCGAGCTGTTATTTGAGTGAGTTGGAACCCCCGGGGTTGCGGTTCTTCGTGTACGACGGCAAAGTGGTCTTCGAGAAGATGCACCAGTTCCGTGTCATGGACCACGGCGGTGTCGGTGGAGATTTTGTCCCGATGAAAACGTCGACGGCGTCCTCGAGCGAGCGACAGGGAGCTGTTGTGGTCGACCTGATACCGCCTGGGTACGGGATGCAATTGGGACAATCGCCGCCGTCCAGTCCTTGTGGAGGTGACAAGCATCACGAAATCAAGGGTAAGTGGAGACCTCGGCTTGGTTTTTATAACGCTCGAGGAATATAAAGTATTGATAGTTAATTGGTGTGTTACTAGGGAAGAAATAGTGTATTTATTATTGTGTTCAATCAACACAGCATAAAACCTGACCATTTTATATTAAAAAAAATATTTTTGCGCATGAATATTTTTGGCTTAGGGAAGAATAAACGTTCATGCCGTCCGAACTTTAGCACTTTTGGGTGCACTTTTCCGCATTCCAAAACATTTGGGCTGATAGCTAACGACCCGTTAAAGATAACGAAAAATTAAAAACACCATTGGAAAGATGAGAAAATTTCGGTTAAGTGAGGTAAACAAAATTCGTACAAATGAAAAAACTACCCTTAATTTACAATCATCCCCTAAATTGAAAAAAAAAGTCAATTGCTCATATTTTTATCTGTATGAAAATTTAACGGGACGCTATCAAAGAACTGATTAAGTTTCTCTAAAAGTTTCGTGTTGAGATTCACACAAGTGTTCAAGATCAAAATTATTTTATCTTAATTATGTTATAGGATTGGGACGTAAATCAGCATAGCTCAAATTAGTATCTCCCTATCGGTCCAATTTTCAGAGGTTGCTCATGTTCTAAATTCAAAAAATATATTTCAGAATTATGCTTTCAAGTTATTTAAAGATCTCCAGAAAGTCTTGGGTTGGGATTCACAAATTGTTTTAAGATAAACAATATTTCAACTCTGTCGATCAAAGCGTGCATTGCGTGCGCTGGTAAGATCGCACTATAACGCATCCAACATTGCATCTGGTAAAGTTTTGTGAACCCCAATGTTAAACTTTCTGTAGACCTTCATGCAACTTCAAGACACAATTCTGAATTATATTTCTTCAATTTTAAGCACAAACAACTCCTGGAAAATTGAACCGACAGGAAGATAACAACATATGATGTACAAATTGTACGCAATCAAGATAAAATATGTTTTATTAAAAAAACTGGAGTGAATCTTGATGTGAAACTTTCTGGGACGCTTTAATGAACTAAAAGACACAATTTTAAAATACAGTTTTTGAGTTTTAGTCTTTGACAATGCCTGAAAACAGGACCGATCCGGAGACAACAATATATTGAATATGTGATACTCTGACTACAATGCAAAGTGTCGAAATCGAGATATAATATATTTTTATTTAAAAACCTTGCTTGGTGACGTGGTAATCTTTCTACATATATTTTCATATTTTCTTGCCCAATTTGAAACCCTGTCAATATTCGACCGAGCCTATACTTGCATATACATAGACGTTACGCGTGACGTAACGCTTGCTTTTCACTGACGTCATCACACCTGTCGAAGACCCGTGGGCTTCTAATACAAGATGGCTGCTGTCATTGTCTGTAACTGAATATGATTGACATATTTAGGCTGTCACTTGTGAAATACAAGGAAGCGTTGCTTGGAGTGAAATCAAACTTGTGCAAAGCAAGCCATGGACTCATAGCTTGGTCTGGTCCTGACCCTGATCCTGTACAACTCGATCCAGGCCACTTGGATCCCATTTCACCAACATCAGGCTAAACTTGGATCCCATTTCACCAACATCAGGCTAAACTTGGATCCCATTTCACCAACATCAGGCTAAACTTGGATCCCATTTCACCAACATCAGGCTAAACTTGGATCCCATTTCACCAACATCAGGCTAAACTTGGATCCCATTTCACCAACATCAGGCTAAACTTGGATCCCATTTCACCAACATCAGGCTAAACTTGGATCCCATTTCACCAACATCAGGCTAAACTTGGATCCCATTTCACCAACATCAGGCTAAACTTGGATCCCATTTCACCAACATCAGACTAAACTTGGATCCCATTTTACCAACATCAGGCTAAACTTGGATCCCATTTCACCAACATCAGGCTAAACTTGGATCCCATTTCACCAACATCAGGCTAAACTTGGATCCCATTTCACCAACATCAGGCTAAACTTGGATCCCATTTCACCAACATCAGACTAAACTTGGATCCCATTTCACCAACATCAGGCTAAACTTGGATCCCATTTCACCAACATCAGGCTAAACTTGGATCCCATTTCACCAACATCAGACTAAACTTGGATCCCATTTCACTAACATCAGGCTAAACTTGGATCCCATTTCACCAACATCAGGCTAAACTTGGATCCCATTTCACCAACATCAGACTAAACTTGGATCCCATTTCACTAACATCAGGCTAAACTTGGATCCCATTTTACCAACATCAGGCTAAACTTGGATCCCATTTCACCAACATCAGGCTAAACTTGGATCCCATTTCACCAACATCAGGCTAAACTTGGATCCCATTTCACCAACATCAGACTTCAACGTTGGATTAAACCCGCAGTTTAGTCCCAAGATTTGATATTCTCTGAATCAACAACATTTTGCAAACGTCAAGCAAGTAAATTTAAACAACAAACGTAAAACAAGAAAAATCTAGTTTTTAGCGCAGATTTGAAATGAAAAGCGAATGTTTTGTGATAAAGAAATACGTAACGGTTTTGTCCGGCAATATTTTCTTTCAACTCGAAGAGCGGTTTAAAATTTAAACCTCCGTTAATCCAGGTTGAAATTTTAAACAGAGATTAACACGAAGAGAAAATATTGACAGCTAGAAAATTAATTTTGTTTCATTTGACAGAACACAGCCTTCTGGAATTGATACTAGATTTGAATAAAGATTTCTGTATATTTTTTTGAAAATGAAAACATTATAATACCAGTAAACCCTTGAGTTCAAGCTTGTCCAACAATCCCCAGTACATTCTCAAATACCTAAAAATCAAAACCAGCTCGACTCATTATCGACATGATTCAGCTGCCTCTAATTTATTAAAACTTGGTACCAGAGTCTACAAAACGACTGCTACCAACAAAACGTCAAAGATAACGGCACTAGAACCTAGGTACCAAGAAGTGACCGATCTACGACGGCATCGACAGGTAGCCGTCGAACGGTAAGAACCCGAGGAGAGGCGATTAGCAAAGACACAACGGTATCATCATGATGATGGCCAGACGACTTGAACACAAAACAAAATGGTTTATCACTTGACAAAGTAATCATCTTTTTGCGCTACAGAATGTGATGAGCCTGTCACAATTGTCTGATGAGGAGTAAAACCTTTCTTAATAATTGTTAAAATAACTGGCAGAAGTTGAAATGTCTGTACCTCGTTATCTGGGATGTTGCCCCCCCCCCCCCTGGTCTGGTTGAACCGGAAGTTGTGGGGCCACCAACACATTAGTAGACCGCACTAAAGCCAACGATTTAGCTGCACTATTGTCTGTGTTTATATTGGGGAGTTTTCTGAACAAAGCCTATCGGTTCGGACATTCATTACCCGGCTATTACTCGAACAATCTATCACGTAGTGTAATTGGCTTACTGTTAAACGGCTCGGCGTCCGGGAGAAGCAATAACCCGGGCGATTGCAGCAGGAGCACAATTAATAGCGCTTGCCCACAAACCCCACGACCCCCGACCATCGACCACCGACCCCCACACACATATATCGGCAACCACCATACAGACAAGTAACACTGCGCTGGGTCAGGTATTGTTTGGGTGACCATCATATACATGACCAGTTCTGTTCGGGAGAGAGGTTGGAGGGATGAAAGTTAAGCAACACTGCGCTGGGTCAGGTATTGGATGGGTGGCCATCATCAAAGACCAGTTCTGTTCGGGAGAGAGGTTGGAGGGATGAAAGTTAAGCAACACTGCGCTGGGTCAGGTATTGGATGGATGACCATCATACACATGACCAGTTCTGTTCGGGAGAGAGGTTGGAGGGATGAAAGTTAAGCAACACTGCGCAGGGTCAGGTATTGGATGGTTGACCATCATACACATGACCAGTTCTGTTCGGGAGAGAGGTTGGAGGGATGTAAGTTAAGCAATACAGCGCTGGGTCAGGTATTGGATGGATGACCATCATACACGTGATCAGCTCTGTTTGGGAGAGAGGTTGGAGGGATGAAAGTTAAGCAACACTGCGCTGGATCAAGTATTGGATGGGTGACCATCATACAAATGACCAGTTCTGTTCGGGAGAGAGGTTGGAGGGATGAAAGTTAAGCAACACTGCGCTGGATCAGGTATTGGATGGGTGACCATCATACACATGACCAGTTCTGTTTGGGAGAGAGGTTGGAGGGATGAAAGTTAAGCAACACTGCGCTGGATCAGGTATTGAATGGGCGACCATCATACACGTCACTGATACTCTAGTAAGCAATAACAAATCAACAATGAATTGATTGTTGGTTTACGGCTGTAAAATGTTGGAGTCAGCAGCTTGATTAGCAACCCCCTGTTGCTTGGTGCAAGTCGTGGACTAAACCCCTAGCAGCTGTCACCGAGGGGTGGAGGCGTTGATGCGTCTTTCTTTGTGACCGCAACCCATTAGCAGGGCGGGGGGTGGGGGGGGGGGGGGGGGGGGTAACAGACTGTCACGGCGGCGACAGGGTCGAGGTACCTCCTATATAGATTCATCTTACTCGGCAGGGGGCAAGGTGGTCAGTGAACCCCATGTCATAGTTCCACCACTGATCTCACATAACCTGGATAGCGGTTGCCATGGACGCACTGCGAAGCCAAGGCAGCCATCTTAAGAGTCCCTGATTTTCACTTCTCTCAAAGAGACCGTGCTATTTTAAAAATTGTTTGTAGTTTTTACTGCTTTACTGCTTTAAAAAACTCTGAAATGAGCATTGAAATCATAGGAACACCTCGGACCTGTTGCTAACAGTGGACTGCCAATCAGCCGTGCAGACCTGAAACTGTGAAGAAATTACCATCAACTTGGAATTAAGAAAAACTATTTCAACTGGGTTTTGAATGCAAGTAAAGGGCTAATAAATTTCCCGACGTTTCGTAACATATACTGGTTACTTATTCAGGGGTAAGTGAAGTCCTGACAATTTTCCATTGTAAAATTATAACAATTACTTTTGTTATTGGAAAATTGTCAGGACTGCTCTTACCCTTGAAGAAGTAACTAGTATATGTAACGAAACGTCAGGAAATTTAGTAGCCCTTTACTTAGCATTCAAAACCCAGGTGAAATAGTTTTTCGTAAAACTAGTGCTAAGGATAAATTAAGTAGACATGAGTCTAAAAACCATCATCAACTTGGAATCTTTAATTTGTATCAACACTTACATCGTTGGCCAAACGGGGAATCGAACCCCGATCTCCATCGTATCATGGCTAGAGCAGTGATTTTGTATCGGATTTGATCCCTATGACGTCTCCATGTGATGCCATGATGGCCTCCATGCATGTTTCATACACGCCGTCCCCTGCCAGCCATCGGTCGAAACACTAACCGACGTCTAGAAGGCGTCGCGGCGTCCAGGGCGACGTCATAATCGACGCCGATCACCGCCAGCTTGGAATCACGCGATATTCTCTTGCCTCTAAAAAACAACTCTTCACGTCCTGAGTTCGATGGGTTTTATTTCCACCAATTTTAACAATAAACCCCAAAAATCCAGCCGAGTCCAGCTTAGATCCGCCCAAATTGATTGTTTATTGGTGTTTAACGACGCACTGTTTTACAAACGTGCTATGTGGTACCATGAACTAATGGTGTCGGTGAATGAGTAAACTTTCATCCCTCCAACCTCTCTCCCGAACAGAACTGGTCATGTGTATGATGGTCACCCATCCAATACCTGACCCAGCGCAGTGTTGCTTAACTTTCATCCCTCCAACCTCTCTCCCGAACAGAACTGGTCATGTGTATGATGGTCACCCATCCAATACCTGACCCAGCGCAGTGTTGCTTAACTTTCATCCCTCCAACCTCTCTCCCGAACAGAACTGGTCATGTGTATGATGGTCACCCATCCCATACCTGACCCAGCGCAGTGTTGCTTAACTTTCATCCCTCCAACCTCTCTCCCGAACAGAACTGGTCATGTGTATGATGGTCACCCATCCAATACCTGACTCAACGCAGTGTTGCTTAACTTTCATCCCTTCAACCTCTCTCCCGAATAGAACTGGTCATGTGTATGATGGTCACCCATCCAATACCTGACTCAACGCAGTGTTGCTTAACTTTCATCCCTCCAGCCTCTCTCCCAAACAGAACTGGTCATGTGTATGATGATCACCCATACAATACCTGACCCAGCGCAGTGTTGCTTAACTTTCATCCCTCCAGCCTCTCTCCCAAACAGAACTGGTCATGTGTACGATGGTCACCCATCCAATACCTGACCCAGCGCAGTGTTGCTTAACTTTCATCCCTCCAACCTCTCTCCCGAACAGAACTAGTCATGTGTATGATGATCACCCATCCAATACCTGACCTAGCGCAGTGTTGCTTAACTTTCATCCCTCCAACCTCTCTCCCGAATAGAACTGGTCATGTGTATGATGGTCATCCATCCAATACCTGACCCAGCGCTGTATTGCTTAACTTACATCCCTCCAACCTCTCTCCCGAACAGAACTGGTCATGTGTATGATGGTCAACCATCCAATACCTGACCCTGCGCAGTGTTGCTTAACTTTCATCCCTCCAACCTCTCTCCCGAACAGAACTGGTCATGTGTATGATGGTCATCCATCCAATACCTGACCCAGCGCAGTGTTGCTTAACTTTCATCCCTCCAACCTCTCTCCCGAACAGAACTAGTCATGTGTATGATGGTCACCCATCCCATACCTGACCCAGCGCAGTGTTGCTTAGCATGGTGATCTCACGAGTACCGGTGTTTCCAACACGCCAAACCGTTCAGTGGACCCAACCCAAGAATGACCAGACGTCCTCTTCTTGTTTTAGACGGAGGTCTCGGCAGCTCAGCTGAGCAGAACATAAGACGATACCGCACCGCATTCACCCGGGAACAGTTGGGACGTCTTGAGAAAGAATTCTTCAAGGAGAACTACGTCAGCAGACCAAGACGTTGCGAGCTCGCAGCACAGCTTGGCTTACCTGAATCAACTATCAAGGTAAAAAAGCCATTCCATGTGACGACCAGCTCATCTCAAATAACCTGGATAGAGCATAGGATTCAGCCAGCTGATCTCAAATAACCTGGATAGAGCATAGGATTCAGCCAGCTGATCTCAAATAACCTGGATAGAGCATAGGATTCAGCCAGCTGGTCTCAAACAACCTGGATAGAACATAGGATCCAGCCAGCTGATCTCAAATAATCTGGATAGAGCATAGGATCCAGCCAGCTGATCTCAAATAACCTGGATAGAGCATAGGATCCAGCCAGCTGATCTCAAATAACCTGGATAGAGCATAGGATCCAGTCAGCTGATCTCAAATAACCTGGATAGAGCATAGGATCCAGGCAGCTGATCTCAAATAACCTGGATAGAGCATAGGATCCAGCCAGCTCATCTCAAATAACCTGGATAGAGCATAGGATCCAGCCAGCTCATCTCAAATAACCTGGATAGAGCATAGGATCCAGCCAGCTGATCTCAAATAACCTAGATAGAGCATAGGATCCAGCCAGCTGATCTCAAATAACCTAGATAGAGCATAGGATCCAGCCAGCTGATCTCAAATAACCTGGATAGAGCATAGGATCCAGTCAGCTGATCTCAAATAACCTGGATAGAGCATAGGATCCAGCCAGCTCATCTCAAATAACCTGGATAGAGCATAGGATCCCGCCAGCTCATCTCAAATAACCTGGATAGAGCATAGGATCCAGCCAGCTGATCTCAAATAACCTAGATAGAGCATAGGATCCAGCCAGCTGATCTCAAATAACCTGGATAGAGCATAGGATCCAGCCAGCTGATCTCAAATAACCTGGATAGAGCATAGGATCCAGCCAGCTGATCTCAAATAACCTGGATAGAGCATAGGATCCAGTCAGCTGATCTCAAATAACCTGGATAGAGCATAGGATCCAGCCAGCTGATCTCAAATAACCTGGATAGAGCATAGGATCCAGTCAGCTGATCTCAAATAACCTGGATAGAGCATAGGATCCAGCCAGCTGATCTCAAAAAACCTGGATAGAGCATAGGATCCAGCCAGCTGATCTCAAATAACCTGGATAGAGCATAGGATCCAGTCAGCTGATCTCAAATAACCTGGATAGAGCATAGGATCCAGTCAGCTGATCTCAAATAACCTGGATAGAGCATAGGATCCAGCCAGCTCATCTCAAATAACCTGGATAGAGCATAGGATCCAGCCAGCTCATCTCAAATAACCTGGATAGAGCATAGGATCTAGCCAGCTGATCTCAAATAACCTAGATAGAGCATAGGATCCAGCCAGCTGATCTCAAATAACCTGGATAGAGCATAGGATCCAGCCAGCTGATCTCAAATAACCTGGATTGAGCATAGGATCCAGCCAGCTCATCTCAAATAACCTGGATAGAGCATAGGATCCAGCCAGCTGATCTCAAATAACCTGGATAAAGCATAGGATCCAGTCAGCTGATCTCAAATAACCTGGATAGAGCCTAGGATCCAGCCAGCTGATCTCAAATAACCTGGATAGAGCTTAAGATCCTCGGCAGGAGCCGGCTCCAACAACTCGATGGTCATAAAGTCGAGAAGTCTTCAGCCGGTAGCTGTTGGTGATAATTGCTGGTGTTACTTGATGATGGTTCTTCTCAGTTTACGATGCCGCCGACCGCTTTGTCGGCTTCAAGCCCCCCCCTTAACCCCCCCTGTACCCTTAGTCCAGTGGCGGCCTGCACATACAAACACCCAGTCTTATCAACCCCTCGACAACAACTTCACTCGCCTTGCTTATCAACCTCTCGACAGCAACTTCACTCGCCTTGCTTATCAACTCCTCGACAGCAACTTCACTCGCCTTGCTTATCAACCTCTCGACAGCATGGATTTGTGGAGGAATCCTGTTGTTCGCGTTGTACTGTCCTTCGGAAGAGACGTTAAGCCGGTGGTCCCCTTGGTGCTCTTCGACACGTAGAAGACTTACAACGCCCATGTCCTCTGTGGAAGATTCATTTAACAACCCAGTCAGGTCGGTCCTAGGGTTGGTCCAAAGGTAGGTCCAAAGGTTGGTCCAAGGGTTGGTCCAAGAGTTGGTCCAAGGGTTGGTCCAAGGGTTGGTTTATTGGTCCCTGAACACTCCATGGATCAAGGGTCGAACATCTGCACGTTGAGCCAAGAATTCAATATCCAATCTGCCGTCCAATCCGTTGTTTCCGAGGTCTTCGTGTATTGAAATATTATCTTATTGGGTCGTCAGTGACCCACCGAGGACAGCCGCCGCTTTGCTTGGAGGCGTTTAGTAAGCACCGATGATGGTCCTTTGGGCCGGGTTTTACTGCTGTGATGGTAATTAGCACCTTCTATCAGCTGCCGCCGACGCGGGCCGCGCCTGCTAGAGGGTCACTGACCCGCTCGGAGAGGGACACCAGCCACACGACGTTCAATCTCACTGCGTCGAATATTATTTTTATTTAAGTCGGGCAATACATTGTTGACAACAGGTAGGAGACCATAAATTCGAGGTGTTCCTCTGATTTCAATGCTTATTCTAGAGTTTTTTAAACACGTTTTCAACCAATTTTGACCATTAAAGCGGTAAAAACTACAAAAACTTTTAAAATAGCACGGTATCTTTGAGAGAACTCAATATCAGATACTTTCAAGATGGTGGTCTTGGCTTCGCAGTCTCCATGGCAACCGCTATCCAGGTTGTTTGAGAGATCAGTGATTTGAAATCATCTAGCCAGGTGTGTTGCTGATTGGTTGAAGTGGGGTTAAGTGATGAAGCATAAGGTCACGTTGAAGACGTCAACAGTTTTCTCCCTCACTTAGCATAGTGAAGACCGCGAGTGTCATGGCGGGAGCAGTTAGCCTCTCCGTGCGAGTCACGTGCTCTCGTAGTGTCGGCACGGTTTCTTAGAGACCCACCGGAGACAAGTGCTAATTGCCGACCATCTCGCAGCTTTGCTCAAAGCGCGCCGCCGCCGCCATCTTGTTTTCAGAGAACAAAGTCCTGGCATTGCCCAATAATCGCAGAATTAAGTCGGAAATTTGTAAATAGAAAGAGAAAGAAGTTTAATGCGCGCTCAGAAACTTCATTGCTACTTGATTTTTATTTATTTCACATCTGTGCAAAGTTTGGTGAAAAAAAATCAAACACTTTTTGCTATACATCTCCAAAAAGTGTACACAAAATCTGGACATTATCGTAAATTTTGAATATTTACAGAACTGTTTGACTGATTTTGCTGAAATTTGGAAGGGATCTAAGTTAAAAACACATAAATATGCTCTAAAAATTTGGTTTAAATCAGAGCTGCCGTTCAGCCGCTAGAGCGCAGGGAATAAAAAACAGACAAGTTGTATCTTGTCCAGGTGTAAATACAAGAAAAGAGTTTGCTCGGTTTGTTCCTGAATTAACTCGATGTCGTCTCCTCGCTCTGTTCCAGGTTTGGTTCCAGAACCGTCGTATGAAGGACAAGAGACAACGCCTTGCCATGGCTTGGCCCTACGCAGTCTACACCGACCCTGCATTCGCTGCCTCCATCTTGCAAGCAGCGGCAGCCGCTGGGGCAGTACCTTCTCTGTACCCGTACAATTACTACAGGTACACTACACTACACTATACGATATTAGACTACACTCAGCTACATACCCATATGATAACCAAGTTTCAAGATCCCTGTGTGCTATGCTTGTGCTTATTGCTATGTCAATTGTGTGCAGTCCCATATGATAACCAAGTTTTAAGATCCTTGTGTGCTATGCTTGTGCTTATAGCTATGTCAATTGTGTGCAGTCCCATATGAAAACCAAGTTTTAAGATCCTTGTGTGATATGCTTGTGCTTATTGCTATGTCAATTGTGTGCAGTCCTATATGATAACCAAGTTTTAAGATCCTTGTGTGATATGCCTGTGCTTATAGCTATGTCAATTGTGTGCAGTCCCATATGATAACCAAGTTTTAAGATCCTTGTGTGCTATGCTTGTGTGTATTGCTATGTCAATTGTGTGCAGTCCCATATGATCACCAAGTTTTAAGATCCTTGTGCGCTATGCTTGTGCTTATTGCTATGTCAATCGTGTGCAGTCCCATATGATAACCAAGTTTTAAGATCCTTGTGTGCTATGCTTGTGCTTATTGCTATGTCAATTGTGTGCAGTCCCATATGATAACCAAGTTTTAAGATCCTTGTGTGCTATGCTTGTGCTTATTGCTATGTCAATTGTGTGCAGTCCTAAGACCATATGTTATGTCCATATTTTGACCCCCAGCACATGTAATAATCAAACTGTTCTTGTGTCCACAGCCCCGCTGCACGCTACTACCCGACCATGACGCCACTGGCCCGGCCCCAGCCGTACTCGCCGCCACTGCTGTTGGCCCCACAACGCCTCCCCTCTCCCCCCGCAATGCTGGCCCACCAACGCCTCCCTACCCCCACTGGGATGTCGTCCATTCCTCGACCTCCTTCAGGAGCCAGTTCGACCTCCGAGCCATGCGATCCTTGTGATCCTTGTGCTTGTCATACGCTGCCCTTCGCTGCCCACGCAGTCATAGAGAGCACGCGCAGCACCAAAGATTCAGCTGCCCAGCCGAAGCTGTTCCAGCCATACAAGACAGCATAGTGGCTCCAAGGCTTTAAGGCTGCAAGGCTTCTTTCTTGGGGTTAAAAGCCCCGCAGAGATCTTACCAAGGCGTTGAGAGTTCGGCGCAGACCACCGATCTCAAACGGGCTCTTTGAGAGAACTGACAATCAGGGACTCAAGATGGCGGCCTTAGCTTCAAAGTCTCACCGTGGCAACCGCTATCTGGGTTTTTTGAGATCAGTTATTCCTACCTTACGTTCCCGACAAGCCGAGGACTGAGCCGCTGAAGAAGTCGACAATAATGAATCATCACGGGACAAGCATGTACATAGAGTAGATAGAGCGACAGACCAAGAAAACACGACGTGGAGTTTAATGTAAGGGTTGTGTGTATGAAACCTATAAACTCAACGCTCTATAAGAAGTTGTTTTGTGTATAATGTACTTAATACGCTGTAAGCTGTAACTGTAAGAAATGTACTTACCCAGGATCAGTCTTTGTATATATTAACATGTTTATGCGAACCAAAACTAAATAGGAATTATAATTCGATTCGTATTGTTGGACTTATATTGTTGTATATTGTTGATGTCGATGCTGTTTATTATTGTGTTAGTAATTGATTTAGTGCTTGTATGAAAATGCCGACAGAACCTCACAATTGTCAAGTACGTAAACAGCATAGAGACAATGTTTCTAATGTTCTACGACCGATGAACGTAACGTGCCAAACTGAACTCGTGTCACGCTAGTGTCTCTCGAGGATTATATGTTCTTGTAAATAAACACCCCACGCTAAGCGACAATTAACACGCTGCCATTTGTTCACCCTTCCCTGATCCCTGGGGAACGCCACGGCGACATTCGGGATCATCCGATCCAGGCAAGTCATCCCCTGTTCCGCAGGGAACATATCTGTCAAAACATAGCAGCACCCCTTGGCAGGCACTTGACACAAACTAGGATTTTATGAAGAGCACCCTATGCTTATGAGTGAATATAAAGTCATTTTATTGATGGTTTAACACCCTTGACCGTCCCCGATGGGACCGGGGTATAGCGGGACATTGTCTAGCATTGAATATCTCTGATACAAACTGAATAACGGGTTTATTACTTTCAAAATGCTCCCAATAAATACAGACTTGCTTTGAAATACGAGGATCGGCGAGTGATTTTACCTGGAACCTGCCTGTTAGAATCCAGACTTCTTTCCGGTCGTCACATCTTTATACTATCTTTTAAGAAGGTTGTGAGCTCAATAGTTTTAAAAGAAAACATTGAAAACGATAGTAAGTACCAACATCAGGCTAAACTTAATTTAAACCCGCAATTAAGTCTCAAGATTTGATATTCTCTGAATCATCATCATTCTCATCAATGGCATTTTGCAAAAGTTAGAAATGTAAATTTCCGTTGATCCACTTTCAAATTTTTAACGGAAACTAGCACGAAGAGAAAATATTGACAGCTAGAAAATTAATTTTGTTTCAATTGACAGAACACAGCCTTCTTGAATTAATACCAGATTTAAAAGTCAATTTCCATATGTATTTCTCTGCGCATCTGTTTGAAACGTAAGTACGCTCCAGCTTCCAGCTTCTTGTACCCAGGTGGCGATAGCTCGGCATTAAGCCAGTGCATAAGCACTGTTAACTCCATGAAATCGTTGCCAATTGTCTACCATCACCCGGGGAAATAAACGTCCCCCAGGACTGCAGATATCAAACAAATCCCAACCCCCTATACGCTATGAAAAGTGCTAATACATAAGAAATGAGGGGGAGACAACCAACAATACCAGTCTATGTAATAGCCCATGTTATCTATATTGGGGTTCCATGGCATACACCCTACAGTTAATTTGTTATGATAATTTAATTTGACTACTGACAGATAGCCATCTATAGCCATCCGATGATTTATGTGAGCGTCGTCTGCCGCCGCTTTGTGCCCCTCCGGAGGGACATATCGGCTGCACTGGCCGCCTATAAGAGCAGGTAGTTGGGAGTGCAGTTGATTATTTTATAGCTTTTTATGATCGAGCGGCTCGGGCTACCGTTCGCCGAGCACACAAGGTATAAGGAACCTTCGCTTGCTCTGGAATGTCGTCTTGAAAAACACTTGTACATGCATTTTCAACTGAACTAGCAACAATACCAAGCATTTGGACTTCTCTGCTGGCCACGTTTTCAGTACCACACATCCAAGCTAAGCTGCTTTACATGTACTTACTAACTGTACTGGTAATTGTCTGAATTTCTGTGACATTAATACATAATATTAGCAGCGATAATGAATGAAAATGATAGTCACTGAAACTGTCATTGTCCTCGTTGCATCACATTCCCAGTTTGCTACAATCACGAGACGTTATCATCCCCCCCCCCCCCCCCCCCCCCCATAAACTGAACCCCCTTCTATAAGGCAGCGCCAACCAATGGCTGAGCGGCTTGCTCTCGACCAATCAGCAAGCGGCTTTCAAACAGCTACACCATCTTAAATTAGATCTGTGACGTCAGTGAGCACAGCATGCTCGCTGGCCGCGAGGAACGATCTTACGGGCTGTGTTTTCGCGGGGCGAGATGAGCTCGTTGATTGGTAAGTAGTGTTTAACGACGCATTGTTTTGACAACTGGTCATGTGGCACTGGTCTAATGGCGTCGGTGAATGAGTGGATGATGATGAACCTAACCTAGCCTGGAAGGGAGGAGAGGAAACCCGGTGCCGGCACGTTGCCTACTCCTGTTGAAGAGCACCAAGGAGACCACCGGCTTAACGTCCCTTCCGAAGGACGGTACAACGCAAACAACAGGATTCCTCCACAAATCCATGCTGTCGAGAGGTTGATAAGCAAGGCGAGTGAAGTTGCTGTACTAACTTTCATCCCTCCAACCTCTCTCCCGAACAGAACTGGTATGTGTATGATGGTCACCCATCCAATACCTGACTCAGCGCAGTGTTGCTTAACTTTCATCCCTCCAACCTCTCTCCCGAACAGAACTGGTCATGTGTATGATTGTCACCCATCCAATACCTGACCCAGCGCAGTGATGCTTAACTTTCATCCCTCCAACCTCTCTCCCAAACAGAACTGGTCATGTATGATGGTCAACCATCCAATACCTGACCCAGCGCAGTGTTACTTAACTTTCATCCCTCCAACCTCTCTTTCGAATAGAACTGGTCATGTGTATGATAGTCACCCATCCACTACGTGACTCAGCGCAGTGTTACTTAACTTCAGCTTGGGGTGCAGGTTCTGTTCGATCACCGAGCGTCCCTGCAATGTTCCAGGATAAAGCGTCCAGAATGGCAGCCACGCGATAACATGCGTATAAACGACTCGGTGCGGGGCAGTTTAGGGATGGGTGGGGGTGAGGTAGGGAGAGGGTTTATCTGGAGCAATTCATTTGATAATAGCTAGCCTCGTGTGGGGGTTGGGTTGCAGGGGGGGAGGGGGGCGATAAACAAGCTGCCTCGCATAGGTTCACGTCTGCCAGTGCCAATTTGTCAACGTTGGCCGCCATCTTCTCTCTTCGTCTCTCCCCAGAAGTTGATATCCTTTACATCAGCGCCACGTCTTATTGCTTGCAGTGAAAGCTTCGTGTGGGAGAGACTCGAACTCTTTCTGTAGAGCTTCATGCGACTTCAAGACACAATTCTGAATTATATTTGTTCAATTTTATGCGCAAACAACAAGTCCAACAAAAATTGGACCGATCTAGAGATCATAATTTATAGTAAACAAATTGTACGCAATCGAGATAAAATATGTTTTAGTTTAAAAACTGGGGTGAATCTTGATGTGAAACTTTCTGGGACGCTTTATTGAACAAAATTACACAATTTTAAAAGATTGTTCTTGAGTTTTAGTCTTCGGCAACGCCTGAAAACAGGACCAATCCGGAGATAACAAAATGTGATAGCGAGTTTCATCCCTTCAACTCATATTCATGTCAAACTTAACCTGTACACTTGCCTGGTTCAATCTCCCTATCACTTTCCTTGTCTCCAACCCCCCAACAATGTTAGCATGCAAGCACATACAAATGTAGGTCTAAGTACATGTGAATATATGTTTATCAGACGCCATGATATATCCCATTCCATGCCACATTCCAACTCCCGACCATATCAAGGCTCTCGACTCATTCAGCGAAATGGGATTGGACTGGCGTCATGAGGGGCGGCCATGATTGTCCCCCCCCCCTCCAGTGTGGGTGAAAGAGGGTGGGGGGGGGGGGGACAATACGTCATGAGACGCCCGACGCCTTATCGCAGCGTCGGGACGCCCGAGTTCGAGACCCGAGCGTCGCGACGCATAAGATAATGGTTGCCATGAAAATCAGCTGACCGAGTAACGGGCTGTTAGAGAAAAGCAATCTTAGATGTACAATACTTTCACTATTAGTTAAAATGGCCGACCTGCTTGCTGGAGTCCAGGACGATTCGTCATAAGAACCATAATAAAGTTGTTCTCCATCGCAACGAATGATGCTCAAGACAATTACAGTGCGATCAACAATTGTAACCCAAGCTAAGCAACACTGCGCTGGGTCAGGTATTGGATGGGTGACCATCATACACATGACCAGTTCTGTTCGGGAGAGAGGTTAGAGGGATGAAAGTTAAGCAACACTGCGCTGGGTCAGGTATTGGATGGGTGACCATCATATACATGACCAGTTCTGTTCGGGAGAGAGGTTGGAGGGATGAAAGTTAAGCAACACTGCGCTGGGTCAGGTATTGGATGAGTGATCATCATACACATGACCAGTTCTGTTCGGGAGAGAGGTTGGAGGGATGAAAGTTGAAGCCAGTGAAACGCCTCCCACCGCTTGAAGCACGTTAAGCTGTATTTACTGGCTCTGTTGGTCTAAGTCTTTGTCGTGTGAAATTGCTCGTAAATCGTGACGTAGTGATGGACGTTGTGACGTAGTGCCGGCAATATCGTGGACAAGAGGCGTCGGTGCGAAGCGTCGGCGTCGCGGCGTCGCTTGATTGCTAAATAAATCGTGTCAGCCGGCAGCGTCCGGATTCTCTCCTCATGATGACTTATACGGCACCTGGTTCTCGAGCAGCTGCCTGCTAGGTTGTCCTACAATCTTCTCATGAAACCTATGTACACCAGACACGTCCAGTGGTACCAATCTAACTTCTGTGCTTCTTGTTTTCACCACCAGTCGCCCAAAAAGTCAAATCTGCTAGAATATTGCCCCTTTTTGATTGGTTACACTCATGTCTACTTGATGTAAACTTAGCACTAGTTTTAACAAAAACTATTTCAACTGGGTTTTGAATGCTACGTGAAGAACAACTAAATTTCCCAACGTTTCGTAACTTGTACCTGTGACTTTATCAAGGGTTAAAGCAGTCCTGACAATTTTCCAATAACAAAAGAACCACATAAAATTATAACAATTACCAAGTTCAAGCTTCCTAAATGCATCTAAATAAAATAATCAGGGTCAATAATTTAAAAACTAATATATTTTGTATTTTCTGAAATAAAATCCTGAACAAATTGGCGTTTTTACTAACTAACCAATTAGCATTCATAACACATTTTAAATAGTTTTGTTATTACCCATTTTTGTTCTATTTTCCCCGCTTAACGGAACTATCCTGAAATTAAGACATTGTTTTAATCGAGTTAATAAATTACAAAGCTTCATTCTTTTGTTTGTAATAGTATTCATTTATTAGCTTTTTATTTTCAACATCACGGCCAGGTTTTTTCTGCAAAAATGGATCTGTTGTCTTTTTTTCCCTTTAAAAGATTACTTTTTCAGCAAACAAATAATTGATATCAAGATGAATAATTCCCTGTCCCTACTTCGACCCAGAAGCAAGATGACCTCGCAGTTGAAATCTTACTTAAATTGCAAACGCTTGCAATGCGCGGGGTATTTTATTATTATCAACACTATAACCGTCTCAAAAATTGATGCCCAAACGGGGACTCGAACCCCGATCTCCACCTGTCGCGGGTGTTGCTCTGAACCATTGAGCTACTTGGACCCCGATCTCCACCTATCGCGGGTGTTGCTCTGAACCATTGAGCTACTTGGACCCCGATCTCCACCTATCGCGGGTGTTGCTCTGAACCATTGAGCTACTTGGACCCCGATCTCCACCTATCGCGGGTGTTGCTCTGAACCATTGAGCTACTTGGAACCCGATCTCCACCTGTCGTGGGTGTTGCTCTAACCAATTGAGCTACTTGGACACTGGCTTTTTGAAACGATTTTAGTGTATTTGATGAGAATGACGCAAGTCCAAGGAGTAGAACCACGAATAAAATGCATCCAACGTCAAATTGTAGTTACTGGAGATTGACAGGTTGTGACGTGGTATAGCGTCACTAGAATCAGAGTGACTGTGAGTATTCACAGCCACTTGGTTCTACTCCTTGGAGATCCGCCATTCTCATCAAATACACTAAAATCATCTCAAAAAGCCAGTGTCCAAGTAGCTCAATGGGTTAGAGCAACACCCGCGATAGGTGGAGATCGGGGTTCGAGTCCCCGTTTGGGCATCAATTTTTGAGACGGTTATAGTGTTCATAATAATAAAATGACCTCGTATTCGCTAGACACGAAAAATTGTAACAAACGCAGCAAACTTAATCTCGCTTTCCGTTGCCGAATTATTCTTCAAAATATCTTACATCATTTGATGAGATATTTTATAGATATTCTAAATAATGGACATTGAAATGTCGCCAGTTTTTCGCCGACTTCGACCCAGCCGGGATGAGAACTCGGTCCAGCTGAAAGATTTGTCTACTTTAACACAAGATAAAGGTTTACTCATTACTCATTACTTCCACTTGAACGGTTTAATGGAATGGTTGGCATGTGAAAGGATGACGGGGGTCGGGGGTGATATTATTCTTGTTCTCGCGGGAAAACTCGTCCTGGCTGGGGATGGAGGCGTTGATGCAGATCGGTGGTCCCAGGTGCGAGCCCCGGTGCTGGCAAAGTAGGGGCGGGGGACCAATTAGAGCTGCGAACTGTTTATGGTAAAACGGTTGGCAGCGAGCAATTAAGTTGTCGTTGTCAAGGTGATTGATCTCACCATCCTCGATCAGAGGGGGGGAGGGGGGGCTTTCACACACATGGGACGGCGGCTGCCTCGTTTCCATGCGTTCTTCACTCAAGTTAAGCAACACTGTGCTGGGTCAGGTATTGGATTGGTGACCATCATACACATGACCAGTTCTGTTCGGGAGAGAGGTTGGAGGGATGAAAGTTAAGCAACAATGCGCTAGGTCCGGTATTGGATGGGTGACCATCATACACATGACCAGTTCTGTTCGGGAGAGAGGTTGGAGGGATGAAAGTTAAGCAACACAGCGCTGGGTCAGGTATTGGATGGGTGACCATCATACACATGACCAGTTCTGTTCGGGAGAGAGGTTGGAGGGATGAAAGTCAAGCAACACTGCGCTGAGTCAGGTATTGGATGGGTGACCATCATACACATGACCAGTTCTGTTCGGGAGAGAGGTTGGAGGGATGAAAGTTAAGCAACGCTGCGCTGGGTCAGGTATTGGATAGAGGACCATCATACTCATGACCAGTTCTGTTCAGGAGAGAGGTTGGAGGGATGAAAGTTAAGCAACACTGCGCTGAGTCAGGTATTGGATGGGTGACCATCATACACATGACCAGTTCTGTTCGGGAGAGAGGTTGGAGAGATGAAAGTTAGTACAGCAACTTCACTCGCCTTGCTTATCAACCTCTCGACAGCATGGATTTGTGAAGGAATCCTGTTGTTCGCGTTGTACCGTCCTTCGGAAGGGACGTTAAGCCGGTGGGCCCCTTTGGTCTTCGACAGGAGTAGGCTACGTGCCAGCACCGGGTTTCACCTCCTCCCTTCTGGACTAGGTTAGGTTCATCATCATTTCTCATCATTCGTTGTGTTCGGGTTGACAAAACACGGTCGTCACGGATCAGCTGACAGGTTGTAAATCAGCGCCGTGCAGTGGACACTGCGGGAATTAACCGAGTCCAGGCGGTTCCCATGACAACCCCTGTCAACACCGAGTTAGTAGATGACAGTTCGGGCAAAGCGAAGCTTGTTTGTTGTTTATTTGTTTGTTTGTTTACAGCCTGGGAAACCAGCGAGTCGCCGCTCATCTTCTGTTCATGCCTAGCTATTGTTGCTATCGACGCATTGTTAGGATGGATTGTTGAGACGCGGGCTATGATTGTTAGAAGTCTTCATTAGCGACACAGTGACGTCACGGTACAAGTCTTTATGTTGCTTTCTTATATGTTAGAGCTGGAGCACAAAGTAAGCCAGACGATTGTTTCTTACTATTCAAGTAATGTCTTTTAAAGCGGCCAACAATTGGTTGCGCTTGACATGTTGGATCTACAGATCAATACATTTGAGGGAAACAAATCGATGGTAACCTCACATCTCCAATATAGAAATTGTTCAGAAGAAACATAAAAGTGTTTTAAAAAATAAGCAATGGAACCTTTTTGGTCAAACTCACATGTCAACAAAAATCTCATAAATAATATCCTAGTCAAATTTTAAAATAATAAAATGGTAATCGAAATTCGCATAGAGATGTGAGGGTTTTTCCACAAAAATCCGCGATTTTTTCCCCTTGATTTTTGATAATTAAACCCATTTTTTAATGAATTGGTGATTTCAGGTTGTGCCACATCACAATCGAAGTTATGTTTCTAAACTTTTCAAAAAGACTGGCCGACATTTGTTTCATTTTATTTATTTATTCTTTCAATTTTTCACAATTATACACATGTAATGTAATACAGGTTATAGGTTAAAATCCCACATAAGTTACAATTGTATGTGGGTGGATCACAAAATATCTACGGATGCTACGAGCTGCTGACATGAAGGTTCGGGTAAGGTTAGGTAATCTAATAACAGATGATTGAAAATCCAGAGAATTATTTCCTTTTTTGATTGTAAATTCAAAAATGGCAAGCAAGTGTATTGGATTGGATTATATATACAAATTAAATTATTGTCGCCCATTTTACTGTTATGAACACTATAACCGTCTCAAAAATTGATGCCCAAACGGAGATTCGGACCCCGATCCCCGTTTGGACATCAATTTTTGAGACGGTTATAGTGTTGATAATAATAAAATACCCCGCACATTGCAAGCGTTTGCAATTTAAATAAGATTTCAACTAAAAAAAGAAAACCCATTTATTTTCTTAGGAGATTATATTTTAAATCGTTTAATTGTCGGACCAGTTGAAAGACTGTTCCTAGTTCACATCCCGGCTGGGTCTAGCAGTGAATCCACGGCCTGTTGTTGTCACCCTCTCTCTGCAGCTTTTGTTTGCTGAATTATCGTATGGTATAATTTCTCACAGCAAACGATGCATGGCTTGGTAATAAACGATAATGCCGATACTTGGGTCGATCGATGCGTTGTTTCGATTCGCTACAGTTTTATTATCTCTGATTTGATTGATGCCCGGCCATCAATTAGATTTCAATCCCGATTAGCGATTGGTTGCCCATTCAGTGCAAAGTGCAGTAGCCATGGAGATGATGGACTGCTGGGACTTCATCATATCTCGGAGAGAATAATACACTTACCATGCATTGCATCGTGTCAATTTGAATAATCTATTGAAAGCAGAAAGAAGCATATGCGAAATCTGATTGAAATTGCAAACGCTTGCAATGCGCGGGGTATTTTATTATTATCAACACTATAACCGTCTCAAAAATTGATGTCCAAACGTGGACCTAAGTTGTTTGCAATTTAAATCAGATTTCATCTAAATACAATGCATCCATTGTAAAATTGTAGTTACTCGAGTTTGACAGGTTGTGATATGATATAGCGTTACTAGAATCAGAGTGACTGTGAGTATTCACAGCCTCTTGGTTCTACTCCTTGGAGATCTGTTATTCTTATCAAATACACTAAAATCGTCTCAAAAAGCCAGTGTCCAAGTAGCTTAATTGGTTAGAGCAACACCCGCGACAGGTGGAGATCGGGGTCCAAATAGCTCAATTGGTTAGAGCAACACCCGCGACAGGTGGAGATCGGGGTGCAAGTAGCTCAATTGGTTAGAGCAACACCCGCGACAGGTGGAGATCGGGGTGCAAGTAGCTCAATTGGTTAGAGCAACACCCGCGACAGGTGGAGATCGGGGTGCAAGTAGCTCAATTGGTTAGAGCAACACCCGCGACAGGTGGAGATCGGGGTGCGAGTCCCCGTTTAGACATCAATTTTTGAGACGGTTATAGTGTTCCTCATAATAAAAAAGAAGGGTGCATCATTCAATTGAATTTTAACGCGCCGTTTAGCCATGCCGTTGCCAGCAGCGACACCCGCGCGCTATTTCCATGCTGATATCGATCAGCCAAAATATGACAGATTAACGAACAGCACTTAGTTATAGAGTTGACGTAGTCATAGCAACGCGCTTTAACGCGCCGATCAGAGCCTTGCCAGCAGCGACGCACTATTTAGAGCCTCTTTGGTTGTAATGTCTGTTATGAATGGAGTTATTTACGGCACCCCGTCGACTACCTACTCAGGGGTAATCATCTCTTGCCGGTCATCAAGCTTGTCGGCCAGAATACTGTTGGCCTCAATTCAATTCAATTGGGGCCAATAAAGCTGCAATGTCAGCGATATTCGAGTAAATCCCAGGTTTTTCTAGAAGCTTTGTCCTGTACTCGTTCGTCCCTTGGCTTGGATAAAGCTTTGGAGGTAAGACTCTGCTCTGATCGAGCCCAGACGTTTATACAACCGCGCTGTCAGCTCCCGTCTCTTTCACGGCCGTCTGAGTGAATGCGTCGTTAAACAGGCCGCGCACGTTTGGCGGCGTTTCGTAGGGGCACGGCCCGGTCAGCAAGGTTTGTTTGTCAGACGCGGGGAAAGTTAATACCGACGACCGATTCTCGGCACTTGGGCAGAGAATAGAATTCCAATTATTTAATATATTAGGATGAAATGATGTTTTACTAAAGCATAATATTTTACCTGGTCTCTATCTCTCTGTGCGATCACTTCTACCTGAAGGGGGTAGGAAGTCCTCACCAATCGTTTTATAAGAGGCTTTCGAGGCAATTGACAGCCGTATGTCCTGATTGCTACTTTCAGTTGAGAGGTCAAAGACCCAACCTGACCACTTAAGCTCAAATAATCTGGATAAAGCATAAGATTCAGCCCTGAAAGTCCCTCAAAACAAAGTTTCCCTATGATTTTATGGCTAATCCAACACTTTTTCAACCAATTTTGACCATTAAAGCGAAGAAAACTACGAAAATTCCTGATGAAAACACTTGAAATAGCACGGTCTCTTTGAGAGAAGTGAAAATCAGTGACTCTCAAGATGGCTGCCTTGGCTTCGCAGTCTCTCCATGGCAACCGCTATGGCAACCGGTTGTTTGGACCACGTCGATGCCCAACCGTTACAATCCAGTCTCGACTCGACATCCGTCACCAAGCACCTGACCACTCGGGTTTGTATCCCAGCGGTCCCTGATTGACGTCGCACGACCCAACGACGAAGCGTCGTGGGACGTCGCGACGCCGATTGCAGCGACGCCGACAGATTTCCCCGGGGGCGTCGCTGCCGGCGTCGCGGGCCTCGTAAAGCGGCCGCCATCCAATCGCGAGCGAGCTGATTAAAATTAAGATGGCGGCGGTTCGATTGGATTTTGACACGAGTTGGACTGGCGCTATATTTATTATCGTGCACATAATTCAACCGAATGTCAGTCGTGGATCATTCCGACTTCGACGAGTTGTGTCAGCGCTAGTGAATATAAATAAACTGGATGTACAGTCGGCAAAAGTACCGCGATGCTGCTTCAATCTCTGATTATCTGATTAAAGCTTCGGTGAACAATGATTTTACTCGAATACGAGGGAAAACAAAAGCAAAAAACCACTCCACTGTCGATCGCACTCGAACGAGTTTCAAATTCGTTTAGATGAGTGACACACCAAACGTATGTCTTTCCAGAGATTTGAAAACTCACACGGTCACAGACACGGAAAATAGAATAACAAAGTGCCTAACAAGGTGCCTCAGGTAATAAAAAGCGAAATTAACGATAACATATTTTAAATTTCGTGGGATGAGTTATTTTAATCGACTCTGGTTTCAGCTAACATGGCGGCGAACAGCTGTCACCACACCATGGCACGTGCTGAGGGTGTTGAGAACTTTGTTATTAAGTTTCGAGCATAGAGATTATTATTATTATTATGTAAGATATATATAATTATGAAGTAAGATATAATTATTATATCAGATATAACTATCTTTTCTGCTGAGTTCCTAGCAAAGATCTTACTATCTTTAGTGCTGAGTATTTTGTTCCGAGTTATTCGGAGAGGTTATCTTAGTGGCTGGCTTGTTGGACGTATTCATCTTTGGAAGCATTGTCAAGTTACAGGAATTATGATGGATCTCCTGGAACTCGCAAGGTTGAGTGGAGAGAGTGTAGAACGGGTGACTCTTGAGGCGACAGTGACGACGGGACTGGAATCGGTAGCGATGGCCGAATGCCGCGAAAAGCTCGTCGGGCTGACGGAGATATGTACCGCACGTGGGCGAGTGTACATTAACGTCAACATCAATCAACTGGAACAAGTCAGTCCAAGTACATATCAAGTGCCAGCACGGACATTATCTAATGCCAATCACAGTTGATATTCAAGCTAATTACTTTGAAATACACAGGTACACGCTCTTCGTTCCATAGACAATTTGTTCCTCGTCGTGGGAGCTATCCCTTCGTTGGAGCTTGCTGGTGATTCCATGGTAAGGTTCAATCGTTGTAGCTAAATTTGAATAATTTTTGTATACCTTTACTGGCTTGTAGGTTATATTGTCCCGGTATTGGTTGACAGTGATTAGCAACTGACTTGGTTCTAGGATGAAGACATGGCAAGAGTTGGCTCGTGGGCAGAACGGCTGAACTGGTTGAAAGCGCTGGACATCTGGACGAGGAACGAGGCGTTCCAAGGCATCGTCTTCCCAACGGCTGATCAGCACGACCACGCTGTCCAATGGGAGGTCAGCATCAAGCAGCAGGCCATCGTTGCAGCCAATCAAAACAAGGGGGAGGCGGAGCCTGGAAAACGTGAGTTGAGTTGCGTTGTAGGATGGCTTGACG
This sequence comes from Protonemura montana, assembly GCA_947568835.1. Lineage (NCBI taxonomy): Eukaryota > Metazoa > Arthropoda > Insecta > Plecoptera > Nemouridae > Protonemura > Protonemura montana. The sequence goes on from OX387608.1 coordinate 1,921,389, forward strand.
GGCTTCTTTCAGTACTTCCTGCTTGTTAATTTTTTTGATTTAATATGGTGTTCAATTTGTTATCACCATAGTAACGACGCTTGCCGACTGGTTTAAATTATTTGCAGGCCGGCCAACACGCAAGCAGCGTGAGAAGTCTCGTCACGACGAGAAGGCTGTGGTGGCCCAGGGCTGCCAACTGTTGGACACTCGTCCACCTCACGAGGTGCCTCTTAGGTTCAGAGTGACCTGCCATCGAGTTGGCACCCACTGCTTCGGATCGCAAGACGCGGCCACCGCGTTCGGGGGAAAACTTCAAGATATGTTTCGATGGTTGGTCGACCTGGAGCAGTTCCACTTGGAGGTCACACTGACTCTCAGGGACAGTGAGTTGGTCTTTAATACTGGCGTACTTTTCCACTATATATATGTTTGACTACAGAGCATCAGTGGGAAGTATATATGTTCAACTACAGAGCATCAGTGGGAAGTATATATGTTCAACTACAGAGCATCAGTGGGAAGTATATATGTTCAACTACATAGCATCAGTGGGAAGTATGTATGTTCAACTACAGAGCATCAGTGGGAAGTATATATGTTCGACTACAGAGCATCAGTGGGAAGTATATATGTTCGACTACAGAGCATCAGTGGGAAGTATATATGTTCGACTACAGAGCATCAGTGGGAAGTATATATGTTCAACTACAGAGCATCAGTGGGAAGTATATATGTTCGACTACAGAGCATCAGTGGGAAGTATATATGTTCAACTACAGAGCATCAGTGGGAAGTATATATGTTCAACTACAGAGCATCAGTGGGAAGTATATATGTTCGACTACAGAGCATCAGTGGGAAGTATATATGTTCGACTACAGAGCATCAGTGGGAAGTATATATGTTCGACTACAGAGCATCAGTGGGAAGTATATATGTTCAACTACAGAGCATCAGTGGGAAGTATATATGTTCAACTACAGAGCATCAGTGGGAAGTATATATGTTTGACTACAGAGCATCAGTGGGAAGTATATATGTTCAACTACAGAGCATCAGTGGGAAGTATATATGTTCAACTACAGAGCATCAGTGGGAAGTATATATGTTCAACTACAGAGCATCAGTGGGAAGTATATATGTTCAACTACAGAGCATCAGTGGGAAGTATATATGTTCGACTACAGAACATCAGTGGGAAGTATATATGTTCAACTACAGAGCATCAGTGGGAAGTATATATACCTAGCAGCACCTGTTTGACTCTCACCTCCCTTGCAGACCTCGGTGTGGCAGGCTTGTCTCTGACGCGTGCCAGTAAACATCGACGTAACATCACTGTGTTTGGACCAACCACGCTAAGAGCCACCTGTTGCTACCTGTTGCTTGCGCTTGGTGCTCCTCGAGTTGGAGATTTTGTGGTGGATGCCATGTGTGGCGGAGGCTCAATACCCATCGAGGTAGGTTCAACCACACGATAGAATATCTTCAATAAGTCCATAAATAACAAACAACTTCTAATATAATGGTTTTTAGACTCATGGCTTCTTGATTTATCCTTAGCAATAGTTTTAAGAAAAACTATTTGAAATGGGTTTTGAGTAAAGGGCTACTAAATTTCCCGACTGTTATGGTATGGCCATTATTACATGTAATAATGGCCTTTGTATGTCCTTGGTTATCTGTTATATAAGGGATGCGCTGTAAAGAATAAAGCAGTTGAAATCAGAGAGTCACGTTGTTAGTACTTGAGTCCTGCCTGTCCCAACATAACAGTGGCGACGAGGATGGGATCTGCATGAATTCTCGGTTCTATGTTCGGATATATATTCTCCATTCTATATTCTGATTTCTGAATTCTGGTTTATAAATTCTAAACTCTAAACAAAATTCACCACCATGTCGTTCGGCAAAATCGACACATTCAACGAAGCAGACGTGGACTTCACGACTTACAGTGAACAATTGGCACACTACATGTCAGCAAACTCCGTACCAGCAACAAAGAAGGTATCCGTACTGATTTCACTGCTGGGGACGAAGCACTTCATGACTCTAAAAGCCTTACTCAGTCCCGAGGACCCAGCTTCTAAGACGTACGATGAGTTGATAACTATTCTATCAACGCACTTCACGCCGAAAAAGATTGTTATGACGGAACGTTTCATTTTCCACAAAAGTGAACAATTAGAGGCCGAAACAATCAACGACTTCGCAGTCAAATTGCGTAAATTAGCGGTTACATGTGCTTTCGAAAATTATTTGGACGACATGCTACGCGATCGTTTCGTAATCGGGCTAAGATGTAAGGAGACACAGAGCAGATTATTAGAAGAAGATGACCTCACGTTTAGTCAAGCTTACACAAAAGCAATTAGCGCGGAAACGGCGTCACGCCAAGCCAATTTTATGCACACGGCATCGCCGTCGGCGTGGCCATCCGAGGGACAGGATAAAGAAATCCACGCGTTACACCTTCGAGGCAGTACAAGCAAGAAGCCACCGACATCAACAAGAGATCGCCCCGTGCCGGTAGGAAGCAAGAAAAAGAACTCGAAGACGCGGTGTTTCCGGTGCGATGGAGACCACTCATCGCGGGAGTGCCGTTACGTTTCCTTTGTATGCAGAAAGTGCATGCAAAAAGGCCATCTGGCAAGGGTCTGCCAGAACAAGACTGCAATCCGACAGGTCGTGGAAGAGGAGGGCGACCAGACGGAGGACGAAAGCGAAAATGAAGATGGGGAAGGGTTTATGTTGGGACAGGCAGGACTCAAGTACTAACAACGTGACTCTCTGATTTCAACTGCTTTATTCTTTACAGCGCATCCCTTATATAACAGATAACCAAGGACATACAAAGGCCATTATTACATGTAATAATGGCCATACCATAACATTTCCCTTCTTATTTATTTCCATAGGTAATTGAAAGACAAATTACATCCAAAACCACACATACACACAGATTTCTTATTTTTCTAATAGTGCAAATTACATAACATAACCAAACCAATAATTTGGTCATAACAATATTTCAATCATTAAGTGTTTACCCAATGTTCATTAACATTACTAAGCCACACCTTGTGGTACCTACACGTAAATTACAATCATCGATTACATTAACATTACTAAGCCACACCTCGTGGTACCTACACGTAAATTACAATCATCGATCCTCTGTAAACCTCTCAGGCCGTTTAATTGTTCTCCCTGACCTACGGATTGTTAGCTCAGGTGCAGGTAACGTTGGTGGATGCAGGGATTGAGTCGGGGGTTCTACCTCGAGATTTACAGGTTCTTTTGTCCATAGTTCTATGGGTAATGGTAATGCCACTTGCTCTTTGTCTGGCTCGGTGGAAAAGTTTAACTTCAGGTGGTCCACGTGTACGAACCTAACTTGATTCTTTACTTGTACGTAATACGTGACCGAACTAAGTTTCTGGATCACTATTCCAGGCCACCACATTATATCTTCGTTTCGTATGCTTCTTACTAGGACCCTGTCCCCCGCCACAAACTCTTTAGTTTTATTGCGATTATCTGTTAACTGTTTCATGTGGTTTTTGTGGTCGTTTTGGCCGAACTTAGGCATGAGTAAAGACAACCTTATGTTGGGTTGTCTTCTAAGAAACATTTCTGCTGGGGTTTTACCTGTAGCGGTGCTAGGAGTGTTCCTGTAGGTAAATAAGAAATTGTCTGTTAGCTCTTTTAATGACCGCGCGACCTTGTCTACCCGGTCTTGTTGAAGCTGCTTCATTAATGATTTCTTTACTGTTTGCACCGCGCGTTCTGCGGCCCCATTAGAGGGGGGATGACCCGGTGGACTATGCATTAATTCAATCCCATTGTTTTCGAGAAAGGATGCAAATTCCGAAGATTGAAATGGTGGACCGTTGTCCGTGACTATTAGCTCTGGCAAGCCAAAACTCGCAAAACAAGAGCGTAAAACTTGGATCGTTTTATCCGCAGTTGTTGACTGCATTAGGAAAACCTCTATCCATTTGGAGTAACTATCAAAACAAATTAAGAACGTTTGATCAAACTTCTTTGCAAAATCTAAGTGAACCCGCTGCCACACACGAGTTGTGAGTGGCCACTGGTGTACCGGCACCGTTGGGCACGAGTTTTGACTTTGCTGACATATTAAGCACCGTTTCACTGTTTGCTCAATGTCTGTATCCAAGTTGTGCCACCACACATAACTCCGCGCCAACATTTTCATTCGAGTGCTACCTGGGTGGTTTTCGTGCAGTAATTTTAATACATCGAGATGTAGTTTGGCTGGGATGATGACTCGTCGGCCCCAGACCAGACAATCTTGATCTATAGAGAGCTCTGCTCGCCTGTTAAAGTAAGGCATTAAACTCATATCTTGTATTTTATCCGGCCAGCCTGTCAAAGTTAAATTTAATACCTTTTGTAGTAATGGGTCTTTCTTTGTTTCGTTTTGGACGTGCGTTATTTTTAAAGGAATTTTTTTTTCTAGTGCAAAAAAATTTATGTTATAATCCTTTGATATTGATGTGTTTGGCTTCGCTACTGGTAAGCGTGATAAGGCATCAGCATTTAAATTTTCCCCCCCTTTACGGAAACGTATGTCAAACTTAAATGCCGCTAATTTTAATGCCCATCGTTGCATGCGGGCCGCGGCCATGCTAGGAATTGCCTGGCTTGGACTAAATAAAGCTGTCAAAGGTTTGTTATCCGTTAGCAGAGTGAAGTGTCTACCCATCAGGTACTTGTGGAATTTGGTTGTTCCAAAATTTATCGCCAATGCCTCTCTCTCGATCTGCGCGTACCCTTTTTCGGTTTTTGTAAGTGTTCGGGACGCAAATGCGATTGGCCTTTCTGTGCCGTCTTCCATTCGGTGTGATAATACGCTACCCACCCCCACCGGCGACGCATCATTCGCAAGAATCAATGGTTTATTGGAGTCGTAGTGAACCAGCACATTATGTTTTAGTAATAATGTTTTGCTAGATTGAAATGCTCTTTCACATTCCTCCGACCACTGCCATTTGCTATCTTTTTTCTCTAGTGCGTATAACGGGTGAAATAGCGTCGATAAGTTTGGTAAAAATTTGCCATAGAATGTAAACAGACCGATATATGACCTTAGTTTGCTTGTATTGTTGGGACAGGCAGGACTCAAGTACTAACAACGTGACTCTCTGATTTCAACTGCTTTATTCTTTACAGCGCATCCCTTATATAACAGATAACCAAGGACATACAAAGGCCATTATTACATGTAATAATGGCCATACCATAACACCGACGTTTCGCAACATATATACTAGTTACTTCTTCAGGGGTTTGAGCAGTCCTGACAAGTAATAATCTAATATATTTGAATATCTTTTACAACTGCTTCGTGAATGTAATCTGAGTTGCGTTGTAAGATTAGCGAAGCGGATGATAAAATGTGAAGCTGATCCATTGTTTAGATCAAAGCTAAACAGACGAAATTCACAAAATTAATTCGCAAAATTGTGAATTAAAAGATAAAAATACTCTTACGCGATCAAAAACTTTAAAACTACTTAATTTCGATGTATTTCGCATCTTTGCAAAGTTTGGTGAAAATATATTAAAACACTTTTGACTGTACAACTCTAAAAAGTTCATAAAAATCATTAAATTAAATTAATTTACACAATTATAAAATGATAACCAATTGTTCCAGGGTGCGCTGTCACTGCCAGGGGTGTATCTGATTGGTGGGGAGGTGGACCTGGAGGGCGTGTCCAGGGCTCGGCAGAACTTGCCGGCTAATCGTGCGCTAGACCTTGCAGCGTGGGATGTCACTCGGCTGCCGCTGAGAGACGCTGTCGTCGATCTCTTCTGCATCGATCTCGTGAGTTAACATTTTCACTCAAAAACCGCGTTTTTTTTGTTTGAACCAAGACCCAGTTTTTCTGCAGTTTGTTTAGAAACAGTCTGTTAATTTTTTGATTGGTTGGTAACAGTTAGTTGCTAGCTGCCTGTTTGTAAGTTAACGAGCCTCTGTTAAACAGCCACTAATTAAAATCAGCTTCTTTTTCCTGAGGTTTTACAAGTTATTTCTGTTTCATCATCGCGTTTTGTGCAAAGTTGATGAAAATTAGTTGTTTTAATTATTTGGTTTTCAAAACTAGTTTGTTCTTTCAATACCGATTCCGATTTTACCCAGAAAATAATAAAAATTTCGATTCTGATTCCGGAAAGCTCACAAGAAAACTTCTGATTCCAGAAAACGCACAGTAAAAATGTTTATTTTGATGTTAATTGTTCTGTTCGGTCTCTATCAAAATACTAATTATAAAAATAGCAAACTAAGCAGTGCAGCCCACAGACCATATAGACATTGTAGAATTTTTCGGTAAAATCAAAAAATTCCGATTCCGATTCTGATGCCAAAAAATGATCGATTAAATCCGATTCCGTTCCCTGAAGTAGAGGCGGGTCTCATGAGATTAATGCAATTGCTCGATGTTCAGCCGTTTGGCCGTCGGGTTGGCTGCAAGAGAGACAACCGACTGCTATATCCAGCGGCTCTGACGGAGCTGGCTCGTGCCGCGCGACCAACATCGGGCCGCGCCGTTCTTCTAACGCAAGACCGACGTAGCATGACCAAGGTACGTCGATACGAGCACACATTGTGAAACAATTGCTTCACGACTTTATAAATTAATTATAATGAACTGGTGATTCAAGCGTGTAATTTTCCAGTCTAGCTTCCTTTCCAAACGTATAATCGTTGAGTGTAGGTTATAGGTAGAGAAACACAAAAATGCAGAGTACCGGAACATCACGTTAAGTGGAGCCACTGTCGTATGAAATTCAATTTCGATATTTCTCGTAGGTTAACTCGCTTTTTAATATCGTTACGTGTATATCAATCGTTGAGGTAAACATTGATGGAGATTTTTTGAGCATGAAAAGTCTCAAAAGCGGGTAACCTGCGAGAAATATCGAAATTAAATTTCATATGACAGTAGCTCCACTTAACGTAGATAAGGTAGTCATTTGGCGGCCATCTTTTACGCAGAGACTGTAACATTACGTTGTTTCTCTACCTAAAACCTGCACACTCAACGGTTTAACATTACGTTGTTTCTCTACCTAGAACCTGTACACTCAACGGTTTAACATTAACGTTCTGTCTCTACCTAGAACCTGTACACTCAACGGTTTAACATTAACGTTCTGTCTCTACCTAGAACCTGCACACTCAACGGTTTAACATCAACGTTCTGTCTCTACCTAGAACCTGCACACTCAACGGTTTAACATTAACGTTCTGTCTCTACCTAGAACCTGCACACTCAACGGTTTAAAATTAACGTTCTGTCTCTACCTAGAACCTGTACACTCAATGGTTTAACATTAACGTTCTGTCTCTACCTAGAACCTGCACACTCAACGGTTTAACATTAACGTTCTGTCTCTACCTAGAACCTGCTCTTTCAACGGTTTAACATTAACGTTCTGTCTCTACCTAGAACCTGCTCTTTCAACGGTTTAACATTAACGTTCTGTCTCTACCTAGAACCTGCACACTTAACGGTTTAACATTAACGTTCTGCCTCTACCTAGAACCTGCACACTCAACGGTTTAACATTAACGTTCTGTCTCTACCTAGAACCTGCTCTTTCAACGGTTTAACATTAACGTTCTGTCTCTACCTAGAACCTGCTCTTTCAACGGTTTAACATTAACGTTCTGTCTCTACCTAGAACCTGCACACTTAACGGTTTAACATTAACGTTCTGCCTCTACCTAGAACCTGCACACTCAACGGTTTAACATTAACGTTCTGTCTCTAGCTAGAACCTGCACACTCAACGGTTTAACATTAACGTTCTGTTCCTACCTAGAACCTGCACACTCAACAGTTTAACATCAACATTCTGCCTCTAGCTAGAACCTGCACACTCAACAGTTTTACATCAACATTCTGTCTCTACCTAGAACCTGCACACTCAACAGTTTAACATTAACGTTCTGTCTCTACCTAGAACCTGCACACTCAACGGCTTAACATTACGTTCCGTCTCTACCTAGAACCTGCACACTCAACGGTTTAACATTAACGTTCTGTCTCTATCAACACTATAACCGTCTCAAAAATTGATGCCCAAACATCATTTTCGTTAACATCAATTTTTGAGACGGTTATAGTGTTGATAATAATAAAATTCCCCGCGCATTGCAAGCGTTTGCAATTTAAATCAGATTTCATCTAAAAATGAACACTTTTCCTGTGATTGTTGGTGTTTTTCTTTCGGTGCATTCTTACATGATGCACTTAACTGAGGAATGGAATCATGCACTCAACAAGTCAATCTGGGTAAAGTGGGTCAATAATTGAAATGTAAAGGAAATGTCACTTGGGTCTTCTTGTTGTCCAACGGGTGCGCTTGTCTATTGTTGGGTGTTTCGTGCCCGATTTCACCAGCATCGAGATGAACTTAATCTGAATAGTTTTCAACTCGGTAAACCTCCATTTTCTGATAAATTGACACTTGACAGGTTTAAAAAATGACAAAAATAAAAACATTTAAATGTGTTATTAATTCAGGAAGGCTTTGTCCTGTCACATAAAAGAAATTTTATTTAGCAGCCGGCACTTTTTTCTTTCTGTCCAAATCACTGTTTAATATTTGAACCTGGAAGGATGGGGTTTAACTTTTCAACTGTCATTTGGAGGTCAAAGTAAGAAGTCACATTGATATTTTGTTTGAATTTCCAAGTCACCAAATAATCCGTTTCGAAGCAAACACATTGTTAAAAACTATTTTATTCTTGTTCTTCTTGTTTTGTCTAAGTTTCTTGCTTTGCAATTATTAAAATATCATTGTTTTAAAGTGAATTACTGCGCCGGTTAAAATCACCCCTAAACGGTGTTTGTGAAATCGGCACTCAATATTTGAATTCTCTGTTTAAAATTTGAACCTGGATTAACAGAGGTTTAAATTTTAAACCGCTGTTCGAGTTGAAGGAAAGTAGTGCTGGACAAAACCGTTACGTATTTCTATAGAGGTTAAGTGGAAGAGCCCCCGCTCTTCCCGAACCCTAACCTTCCCGCCCTAACCCGAACTTCGCCTCGTGTAAAAAAGACCAATAAATAAAAAATAAATTTCACAATTTATTTATTTTATTTATTTATTTATTTATTTTATTTATTTATTTATTTATTTTATTTCACAACTTTGACATGCATTTCTTTATAAATGCTATCGGATGTTGTTATTTTATTAGAATATTGCTAAGTTTAGCCTTCATTTCTTTAGAGGTTTTTGACAATGGTACAACCGCACGTCCCGGCAGATTATTCCATAGACGTACTCCCTCTGCGGCTAAACAGTACTTTACGATGTCGGTTCTTGGTTTTAGCTGTTTTATTTTGTGAAGGTGATCTTGTCGGGATAAATATGACGGCGGTTGAAGGAGCAGGTTGACGTCCTCCCATCCAGGTTCGTTTATATACGCTCGGAATATGGCTATGACTCGTGATCTATTTCGCCGTTCCCTCAGATTTTCCCAGTTCATGTCACGAGCTAGCTGTGTTGGTCCGGGGGTTCTAGCGAAGATTCACTTTTCACTTCAACTCTGCGCTGTAGTGATGTTTGATCGCAGCTTCGTGTGTTATGTTCGTGTTGGCAGGCTTTGTCTGCAACGACGGCGTGGTGGGAGCACGCCAAGACCCACTCGGTGAACATTGGGGGGCTCAACGCAGCAGTCTACCTTCTCAAGCGCAACGCTCGTTGTTTCCACGACAACAACAACAAAGCTAGCTCGCAGTCTGATAACAAGCTAGCGGAGATCGAGGATATTCACATGTTTTTTAACCCTAATGACCAATCTCAGTTGTATTAAACTATTGCCATTACTTTTTTTTTTCTACTTTTTTTAAACTTATTTTGTTTTTCCCATCTTGCCCATCTACATGTGACCATCATACACATGACCATCATACACATGACCATCATACACATGACCATCATACACATGACAGTCATACACATGACCATCATACACATGACCGTCATACACATGACCATCATACACGTGACCATCATACACATGACCATCATACACATGACCATCATACACATGACCATCATACACATGACCATCATACACGTGACCATCATACACGTGACCATCATACACGTGACCATCATACACTTGACCATCAACACGTGACCATCATACACATGACCATCATACATATGACCATCATACACATGACCATCATACACATGACCATCATACACATGACCGTCATACACATGACCATCATACACATGACCATCATACACGTGACCATCATACACTTGACCATCATACACATGACCATCACACACGTGACCATCATACACGTGACCATCGTACACGTGACCATCATACACATGACCATCATACACGTGACCATCACACACGTGACCATCATACACATGAACATCACACACATGACCATCATACACATGACCATCGTACACGTGACCATCATACACATGACCATCATACACATGACCATCATGTCTTTTGGCTCGGCAACTCGTTCGCCGTATATCAAGATGATTATTTTGAAGCGTGATAAGGTTGGCAGCACTTGTAGATTGTCCGGCAGAATCATTTAACTTCCACTCGACGTTAAGACACATTCAACCGGGTCTAGTTTGGGCGGTAAAACTTGTTTGAAACGCGCGGTTGTTTTCGATTCGGTCGATCACTGACGTCGATTACTACTTGATCTCTCAACAGAGTTTGCTGTCAATCTGTAGTACAACACTAGGTCTCGTTCAGTTATACTGGTTAGACAAGAGACCCTGAGTTTCCCTTGATGAAGTATTGTAGTCCGGTCCTCAGTGCCGGTCGATCTCTGAGGAATCGCGCTTTCTTGTGAGATCATGATATTGTTGGTAAGCTGAGTGCGATCCAAGCCTCTTTAGGTGCGGATCATGGTATAAGGATAGGCTGACAAGGTATGGCACTCCGGTGGATGAGTTTGTGTTTGTCTCGCAATCCCAACACATCTGTTGGGACACTGTGAAAATCTTCAGATATATCGACAACTTCAAAATCTTCACTATTTGGAAACGTCTCAGTCAATATTTTCCTTAGCATTCCCGATGAGATCGAGCTTTCTGGCTCATCAGGATCAGGATCAGACGGACCAGCCAACTGAGAAAAAACGTCGAGCTTTGAGAAATGTCCAGCTGCACGGATGGCAGAAAAGAAGTTCTCAAGCACATCTTGCTTGAGTCTTGCTAAGTGAGTATCTACTTGACATTATATCGTTTTTCCAAATCGTTGAACAAAAGTTTTACAGACTTTGAAGAAATAAATATTCCGGTTAGAAATGGAGCCAAGACTTTCTTTCCTTCCACCTGCATGACTGTGATCATAGCAATCATGTCGTTCAAAATTTCTAACTGGGTGTTGAGCGCTAAACCATATGCCTTCATTCTCTCCCGCCGATCAGGCTCAGGACGACGTGTACCTATGCATCAAATCAAACCAATCGTTGAAGAGTTTTAACAATTTTGCACATTGAGGCCAGATTTCTGTTTTGATCATGCCTTTCTTACCACACCATTTCAGAGCGCTCCCATTTGTGTTTGAGAAAAGTTCTGCTGCGATTTTGACTTTTTGCCTCCCTGCCTTCATGACATTCAGGTGGTTCAAAGTAAGCTTATGCGCAATTTTAACTGCCACTTTGTTTGTGTGGTCCAAAAGATCGATAAGTGGATCGGTATTGACAGTAATATTGTCAATTAAGAACCCACTGTCCAGAAAATGATTCCTTGACGGCTTTAAAAGGTGTGGTCGTCAGCGACAACGTAAACTTGACGTTCTGCATCAAAAGGGTTGGTGAAGCATTGTCTGCAGATATATTCAGTTTCTTCCAAAGTCCCCGGTCTCACCACTCGGCCACGAAGACCACCATGACAAGAGAGATGTATAACATGCTAAAATAACTCCTACTTCGCTGGCCACGGGTTTTTGAGAGCACGGGATGCGATCTCGAGACCTCCAGCAGGTGGACCGCGTATTTAATCCAATAGACAATATTAAAAATCATCAGCTCCACCTACAATAGCGCGCATTGCATTCTGGGTTTGGTATTTCTACTGGCCGCTCTGCTTTTGAACTCTACCAACGATCCGCTGTTATACCACGTGGGAGATAGTGAACTGGATCAAATGTAAGCACCTGTTTTATACCATTATTACAACCTAAATGACCTGCAAATTAATTTATTATCTTATGTAAAATGAATGTACAATTAATAGCGAGCAAACATGACCTACAGTTCATGGGAGCAAGCTGTATATAATGATCTAGTTTAGGGTTAAATATAGGGGGTGATACATTTTATAGGAAAAATAAGTACTGGTAGGCAGGCCTATTCAGGTATTTAAGGCTAACCTCCTTCTGCTCAATCTCATTTTAATAGATGAATAATGTGCATATTTGTTATTTCAGGTTAAGCAAGGCATCTTTAAGCAATGAGGGTGAAAAGTGTCGTGATGTGCTGACTAGTGGATACGGCTACCCGTCAACTGGTCGCAAAATCAAATGATCGCAACCTCCTACCATTTGAAAACGCTATCAGCTGCACATGCGATCAGTTGAATTCCCTGTCAGCTGAACGTGCGATCGGTTGAACTTGCTACCAGCTGCACTTGCTGTCAGTTGAGTTTGCTATCAGATGAGTTTCCAACCAGATGAATTTGCAATCAGCTAGAAGCTCTGTCTGATGGAGAAGAGATAATGTGAATCTCCGACCAGTCGCACAAGTTGCCACTTGCACATGCCATCACTTGGATTTACTATCAGTTGAACATGCAACCAGCTGAAAACGCTATCGGCTGCACATCCTATCATTTGGTTTTACTGTCAGCTGAACATGCAACCACTTGAGTTTGCTATCGGCTGAATATGCGATCACTTGAACTTCCTATCAGATTAAGTCCCCATCTTCCGTGGTGGGGGCGTCGCCTACTCTAGGAGGCCATGGAAGGGAGCCAATCAGAGATCAACGACATGCACGTAGTACAAATATCATGCGACAGAGCGCAACACTGTGTACAACCAAAAATATAAAAATTGATGCCCAAAAATTACCGTCTCAAAAATTGATGCCCAGACGCGTTTGTTTGTCCGCGTTTGGGCATCAATTTTTAGACGGTTATAGTGTTGTTAATAATAAAATACTCCGCGCATCGCAAGCGTTTGCAATTTAAATAAGATTTCATCCTAATACAAAATAGGCTGCCCGGGAATACTGACAGGTTTGTCCGAATCTAAGATACTGACATGTGACTGATTGTGTTCAAAATTTCCAATTATGAACAGAAGAAGCGAAGAGTGTCGGTATCAGAAGTCTCCGAGTCAAAGATAATATTATGTCGTGTCAGTATTACCGTTACGACTAATTAACAGAGTTGACAGAATTAAGAGGCTAAGATGGCACATTACATGCTAAAGTTTTGAAAGTCATAGATATACATCACCGATGACTAATGACAGTCATTAGATTGCGACTGAAAGAAGTATAAAATGCTCCTGGGATTGGTAGGTAAGGATCTATTCCATTTGATGAGTTTCTTGTTTCCAATCGGGTAATTGGAAATCTCCAGTAAATGTTTACTGTTATACCTACGTTCGCTTTTCTAGAAAACGTATCCACGCCTTGCTGATAACTGATAGCAAAATGGATGAAATTTGCTAAAATTGCACCAAAATTTGCATCAGCCGGCAACATTAACATAATTAGGCAATCTCCGGGAACGCAAGGTTCCCCCCCCCCCCCCCCCCCCCCCGATCAAAAAGAATAGTTAACTGTGTAGACATATTCTATCGTAGATCGGCTTCCCGATCGAAATCCAGGCAGTAACCATAAATTCGTTCATAAATGAACGAATAATGCGTAAAGACAGTCTCAGCCGTTTGAAAGTCAGCAGTCCGCATCTATGGGCCCCATTTTGTACAATCGCCTCCCCAACAAAATAAAATGTTTAAAAAGTAGACAAAGCTTTAAAAATGAAGTGAAGGGCTTTCTAATTTTCCATTGTTTTTATAGTATCGACGAATATGTAAATCTGAATAAATGTGAATGTAAATACTGTGTGAATGAAACAAGATTGTGATTGTATGATAGAATATTTTAATATGGACAATTTCCAAGCCTGCTTTAACACACATTTGTAAAAACTCTGGCATGTAAAATGTTTTACAATGGAAAATAAAGAAATTGAATTGACTTGAATGACGGTCACCCATCCAATACCCGACCCAACGCAGTGTTGCTTAACTTCGGTGATATCACGAGATTCGGTGTTTCCAACACGCCAAACCGTTCGGAATCCATAAATGATCAACTTGGAATACCTAACATCTAAGTTTTTTTTCTCATCTCATAATATGCACCTGATTGATGTGGGGAAGTCCGAGTGAGAGATAAAGTACGACCAAAGGTACGACAGAGAAGCGTAAACTTACATACCACTATATTTTGTTGCAAACCGACAAACTTCTGTTGCAAATGTATTACGTTTTCTGTTGAAAAATATTGTACCACAAGATTGTAACTCAAACGATGTAATTTCAAAGTTTGAAGTAGCTCTTTTGAGACTTTTAGTATAGTAATTAGATAATTAATAATTACCATAGAAGTATATTTTTGAGAAATAAAGTCTCCGGGCTGAGATTTCGCCGTTTAGCTCATTGTCCAATGTGTCATTCAATTTCTTTAATTCTTTTGTCGAGTTCAATTAATTGAAGCTTGTAAATTGTTTGTATCAAAGTATTGATCGATTAATTACACAATTTCTTACTTCCCAAACGGGTTTTTTCCACATTATGGCTAAAGTTTTGCAAAAATGATAACTAAACGTCGTATCGCGCACAAGTCTTTGCACTTTTCTCTATGTTTTTTGGGGTGCCACAGAGAGCAGGAGATTTGAATGTATAATATCACATGAAAGCAAACCACACACTTCAGAAGCAGGGGGTTTAAGAAAAGGAATGGTGTCGTGATCTATTGAAGGCATTGGAAATTAACGCTAACAAATGTCACAGATCGGCTATGAATTTATATGGAGTTACGTCAGTTCTCAAAATTGATTCTGGAATACATTTGAGGAGTGTTACAGCGCTGTCTTCGAGTCTTACATGGATAGATACTGACATGGAGGAAGTGCACGGATTTGTCTTGTCTTCGATACATATATTAAAACAGCAATTGCCTACGTGAATTGAGAGGAAAATAACAATGGAAAAAACCTCGAGCCACCATTCCAAACAGTTGCAATAACTTCCTCGAAGTGGATAGCAACAAAGAAGAGTTATTTAAATTACTATCAGAGTCAAAAGCCTAGAACACAATTTGTGCCAAGAATAATATTGCTTTGCAAGACTGGAAACCAAGCTATCAGCAATGGAGACATCGACACTAGCTCAAAAATGCTTGAGGAAGAACTGTACTAAAAGTTCAGTGTTCATGAATATGCCGCAAGTGACGGGGCAGACAGTACGCCGCAATTTGTGCCGTGCATTAATTGGGTGCGATATGCGGTCTTCGTTTTCTATAGCCGAGGAAAGAAAGACGTGCTAGACTCAAAGAACAGCGTTAAAAGTATTCCATCCAGGGTCGGATAGGCCCATTAAGCGACCGGGCAAATGCCCGAAGGGCCGGTGAGTTTTTAGTATACTTTAGGGCCGGTTAAATTTTATTTAAGTAATTTGTGTATTTTCTATCAATGTTCAACGAGAAAAAATGGTAAGTGGTCTTTATACCTATATATAGATCTATATACCGTATAATCTTAATTATAGTTTGCTTTTATTTCGCTGATAAATCTACATAATTGAACTTGATCATTTAAAACAAAGAAACAAATGAGTAACATAAAATAATGTTATAAATAAGTGAAAACGTATACCCTTTATACAACCCTTTCAAGGAGAATGGTGGGAACGGGGGGGAGGGGGGGGGGATTTTATTTAAAATGCCCGGGCCAGTGTTTTTTTCCAAACCAACCCTGATTGCATCAGTCCTGGATCAGTCCTGGATGAGTCAGTTCCTTGCATCAGTGAATATTGCACTCACAACGGCCTTAAAGTTCTGACCACCGATCAACTTTGAACTTTCCAGGGAAATATACATTATAAGTTGTTACCAATCAGCCAGGCAAAATATGGCAAAATATCCAGGCAAAATATATTTGGATCCAATGTCTAGTATCGTCCCCTTGTCTACCAGCCCCCGCTGATTGGGACTGTCAAAGGACAGCTCCCAATCAACGTCAAACTGTCAACGTCAAAATCCACTTAAAACGTACAATGCAAAGTACGCATCATGCAAAGTAATCAGTATTTTCAAAATAAGGCAATGCATTTAGGTATCTTCTCAATGTTGCGATCTGATTGGACGTGGATGCAAGACACAATGTGAGACGGCAAAGCCACCCGCAGAAACCCACACGTATTGTCTGATTTTCAATATACTGATTACCTTACATGGTGTTTAAAGTAATTGATGTAATTGAGTTGATTTCAATGATTACGAGACCTAATTAAGATATCCTATACAGGTATGTTAGTTTATTGTAAATACAGTCAATTTAGTTAAAGTTCTTATTTCCACGATTCGATTCCTCGTTCAATTTTGTAGAGAAATTAACTATAACAAAAGAAACCAATAATTGCAGATCAATCGCCAAATATTATTTTTTAATTTTTCATCAAACTTTGCAAAATTGAGTAGTTCCGAAGTTGTTGAGCCCGTACGTGTTTTTTTCTCTTCTATTTCTCTGTTCTAACAATCCGTTAGTTTGTTATTTTCTTGGCAACAGCCAATCAGAAGATGTTTTTTGTTTGTTAACAGACTGTTAATTAGCCTTAGCTAGTAAAATTAACGAACGAATGATCGAATGAAATAATGAATGAAAATGAACGAGGAATACTAGCGGCACAAAATTTACTAAGTACCTACTTACATAAAAAAAACTTACCATCAACATGCTGGGTGTGGTGTTTTTACGGTTCTATATGTATAAAAAAAGCATGCCGATTTAATGCTCGATTGGTAAGAAATTGGTCAAAGACGACGCGTTTTTTATAATGCCTATAACTATGATGAGAGAACGCAATTGGTTCCAAGCGACGATGTAATTTGGTTTTTAAAACAAGTCACCGGAGGTTAGAGTCTTTTCAAGCCATAATATGGAGCACCCTACCACGACAGTAGTGTAGGAACCCCGGTTCTAGATCAGAAGGAGAAGGAAGTCATTGACCTCTGTGGGAAAACTGCTGACGCCCGGAAAATTCCTAGCGTCTTGGACGGTACGAAATAAAATGCAGATTCAGCAGAAATTTGAGATGTGCGCGTGCGCATTTTTACTGTTAGCTTGTAGTGTAAGGTGATATTACATTTGAAGATAACTATAGTCGATTCATTTTGAGGTGACCTCCTGCATATAATCATGCATGTATACGTGCATGTTAAGGTGCACTACTTACGTGATTTCTTAAAATAAATGTACTTTAGATGTTTAAGAAATATAAATGCAGCAACCTAATCTAATTTCCCACGATCAGATGTCACTGTACCAAATGACAAGTACCTATACAGTCTGTTCATTCTACATAAATAATCATAAATCTGACACTCAACTGCATACAACTATATGCATTTCCGGTGTACTACCTTAAATAAACTGTACTATAGCTTCCTACAAAAATATTATTGCAATGCCGATGTAACATTTTCCCAGATTTTCCCAGCGTGGCCCTCGTATTGCTTGGTAGATTCATCGATCAATCACTGATTTGACAAAATCAGATTTCACTGTACCAAATAACAAGTACTTCTATAGTAGGTTTATTTCTAAGAAACGTCATCTGTTTGCATTATATGCCTGTGTAATTATACACGATTACTGCCCAGAGTTTAGGTGTGGTTATACATTACAATGAACGCAATTTAGATAATATGTTAGTGGTCAATAATTGCAAATCAGCAAAATGTTAGGACAATGAACTGTTCGACGTTCTGTTCTCACCGACATCATCATTCGATTCAAAGTTATCAGAGAGGCAACAGCAAGAGCAATAGTTACGGTAACAGCAGGAGTAACAGAAACAACTGCAAGAAAGTAAGTAGTATAATTATATTTTTATATTTATTAGAAACTCTAATAACCTTATATTTTTATTTAAATCTCCTTGATGATTTGATACTTTCTGTCACAGGAGTATTTCTGCAAATCTGGAATGAAATTTATTTACATCTAATATAAAATATACTAATTCAGTTTTTCCTATTTTTCTTTGTAATCAGATGGACTTCCTTAACCAACTTGGGAGCTGCAAGGCAGTTGAGTTCGGAAAGATAGATGAACTCCCAGAACATATAGCTTTTCTAATCGATGAGTGGGCGGCGATCACAACAAGATACGGTCGTCAAATTCAAATCACCGTTAACAGTTTGAAATATTTTCTCCCCGCTAGATTTAATAAAATAACCGATTCAGATTTAACCTCTTTCAATCTTAAACAGATCACTATAACCTTTAAAGGCACCAAAAAATTTGGGGTGTACCCACCAACTGCAATTTTAGAATTTAACGATATTTAAAATTTGCTGACGGATTGAAAAAAAAAATATATATATTTAAAAAACTGAACTGTATTCACAAATAAAAGAAAAAATTTTGTTTTAAAACTGAATTCACTGAGAGTATTTATTGAACAAAAACCTTTTATAAAATTACCAATTCCAGAAACTAGATCCATGTCTACATCCATAATCCGTTTTTATTCACGAAAATATCATATAAAGTATTGATTGAATAAGTTTTTGAAAATTGCTGATGTTGAATAAGTATAAATATCAAGGTGAGTTGAAGAATCGAATACGTTTGGTAGAATTTGATAGTTATCTCAGTTACAGATATTGAAACTTCTCCATTTATCCCATCGTATGCAGATTTCAGATTTGTTTCTGACACCTTTTTCCACAGCAAACAAGTGTCGATCACGTTTGATCTTGTTCAGTCAGGCAATACATTTTATTTTAAATATATAAGGAGACAGGAAAAAGATGCTTGCAGGTTTTATGAATAACTCAGAATCCCAAATTTACATACATTTATTAAAATCTCATCATATAAAGTGGATTACATTCACGACTACAACAAGTTTGATTGTTCATACATTTTCGGATAGGAGTAAAACAAGTTATGAATTTTTCTTGAAACAATGAACGTGCGAGTTGATCATTTTCATCACAAGTTCTATTATTAAAGAAATACATGAATTCTTGCATGCTAAGATCTCGAGATCGATGCGCGAGAAATAATGCTACCCATTCACCACAGACATCAGATGTTGGACTTTGAAGCTGTTTTTCGTTGTATGTCCATGTAGTACACTGACGACTCAAAAATTCGTGATGCATTTTTACAATTGGTGGGATTCCAAAAGAATCAAAAAATTCACCTCGTCCGAATTCGTCGATGTGAAAAGCAACCTAATGCGAGCCAGGTTTGTTACTAGGATCTGTGTTCGCTATTAGTACACACGGATGTTGCACAATTCGAGGCAGATTGTTTGCAGCGAATACTCCACGAAATAACGGACTTGTGAACTTGTCACATAGCATAACTTCTTCAAGATGTAGTGAATTCATGACTTTGAATCGTCTTCTGCAATGCGTTGACTCAAAGTGATTTTATTTCTATCCCAAATCGTTATTATAGCAGTCACCGTCATCAATAACTTAGTAAAGTAGTGGAGGGGGTGAAAAATAATTCTAGTTTTCTAAATATCATCTTCTTTTTTGTATAAAAAATCTGTGATTACATTTGTATCTCTAGTTATTTCCATTAAACTATCATTTTCGGAATATAAAATCATATCTACAGGACCTGTTAAGGTAGCGTTGAATCGAACTTCAATTCGGAATGACCCGTTTCGCTGTATAGACCAATGATTTGAGCTCGCCGACTGATCAGCAGTAAGATCAAAAACAGTAAGAAAATATCCATGAGCGTATTCCTCGCGAGATATATCATTTCCAACGTCTTGATGATTAATGCCTGTCCCTTCAAACAATGTCCTATATGCAGGAATGAATAGATTATTCTTGAAATCAGGCTGAAGAGCTGTGGTAGGAATTTGTTGTGAATCTACATACAATTGAAGAAAATTCAAATCATGATTTTTAAAGAAAAAAGGATTTTTCCCAAAATCTCCATTGAACGCAGCATTTGAAACAAATCCAATCGCAACTCGTTTAGGTAACGTCCCTAAATATAAATTATCAATAGTTCTAGATATGACCCCCGCAGGGATTGTAATATTTTTAATTTCTACTCGATTCAATGGATACTTCAGATTCTATCGTTCGAGTGCTCGCGAGTATCCCAAATGCAGCTCAGGTTTGATTCTGACTTTCCTCACAAACAACGTCGCATCAAGAATGTGCGTCTTTACCGAAGTATCTTCTGACATTAAATGAAATGCGTCTTTATTTAAATGAAATTTTAATCGCATTTCAACACCGTTAATAAGCAGCTTATCAGATGCAAATAGCTCATGATGGATACTAGACATTAGATCCACAGTTTTACTACCTTTTATGAAGCTTGACCTCTTAACAAGTCCATCATTATCCTTGAAATCGTTGAATTTACCTGCAGTATCTTTTTACCACAGTCTGGAAGTTAAATGCGTTTTTTTAGCTGATGAACCAAAGTTCAGTAAAGTTTCAATATATGCTCGATAACCATAAGTGTGTGAAGGCGATGATATCAGTTTACCATTCAATGAGACCTCCACTTGCGAAAACAAACTATGCATCCAGTTATTGACCGGTCCGGTCACAACTTTATCATCAGCAATTAAATTAGTACCATCTGCTTTGGTAATTTTTGCTGTTAAAAGGAGCTCTGTGTATGCAAGATCAATGAACTCATTGCCATTATTATTTACAACAAACTCGAATTGTGAATTTCCTTCCAAAGACACAATAGGTTTATATGCTGCTTTGTATCCATATTCGATGGCTGCTTGTGTTTAAGGTGTTGTGAAAAGATCGAGCTCAGATTTCATAGCCTCCATCGAATTGCTATGTATAACAGACATTTTCACTTTTCAAAAATATCTCGCACTCTTCTCGATAACTTTATCTTCTTGGTGGTTTTCTTGCGTTGATGACTCGAAGATTGTCTCTTCTTCTTTTTAACAACAACAGCCTTCCTACCACGGTTGCCCGGCACCAACTGAAGTGATTGGCAGCTTTTCAATCGTTTAAGACCAGAGCCCTTCATAAGAGTAAGTTTATCTTCGGCTTTTCGTTTAAGATTCGAACCAGCTTCCTTCAATCTATTTTCAAACGATTGTTTCACATTTTTTCTTTCCATTAAATCATTTGCAAAATTTACTCCAGTCATGAGTACTTCTTGAGCAAGAGAAATGCTAAAAATGACGCTAGTCCACAACCACGCTGAAATTTGCTACCGTGATATATATTCATCCCCGATCCACATTGATTTTGGAAATAATCAATGTATCGATCATGATAGTTACTGCTTTTACACATTTTAAATCTAGTTACGACGACGTCGGAAATGTAGTACAACGCTTAGAACATCAGAATCGAATGAGATTGAATCACCAAATGCATCTCTTATATCTATAGTAATCGATGAAAACTCTCGTTTAGCTACCGGAAAATACATTGGTGGATTGAAAGACTGTGAATGATTTCTTCCATATTTTTCCTTGTACCAGAGAGTATCTATGCTAATCATTCGTGCGAGTGGCGCAAATATATCGCCCACTACGTGTGATTCAATAACATCACAATAAACAAGAAGCTGCTTTTGAAACCCTACATTCAAGCGGGATTTGTGTGGAGACGTTTTATCAGCAACAATATTCATACCGGGTTCGAATCCCAATTGTAATCCTAGATTGTCAGATAAAACTACAGATTTAATCATACTATCTTCTGCAATATCTACTCTCGTGAATAAGTCTCGTGGTAAGTAAAATCTTTAGGTCTCCCGTCACGTTTGCGAGGACACTATTTACTGCGTGATGAATTGCTGACACAGAATTATAGAAGCCAGGCTGAATTTCAATCGTCTTGGTTATGACATCTTCTTTATCAGCTGTTTTTACACTGTAGGTCACTTTATTTGCATTTATCAATACGTTATTAATGAAAGGATAATGGATTTCAAATAAAGCACATCCCATATCATCTTGTAATTCTATGCGTTGTGGTAATTGAGTCACAAAGCGAGTTACCGTATTCTTCGGATAGTAAGACGCCGAACTATTGCTCAAAAGGGTTAAATAAAATTCTTTGCTACTTTGAATCATTTTAAATTAATAATTTCTGATTTCTTAACCCAAGAATTTTGAGATGATGGGTATCCGTACCACTTGACCAATACTTTCGAACTGCGTCCCTTCCCCTTCGTGGCGATGATTTTATCGATTTTAAATTCAGTAGATTTTCGAATTTGTACTCGTTTTAACTCGATTTAGTAAAAAGTTCCATCGATAGGTGTATTACTTAAATCTACTATTCTATAAACAGTTAAATGACGTCTTGGAAGAACTTCCGAAATAATAAATATCTCGTCCGTCCAATTTCTTTCGAAACCTTTCTCGAACTGCTCTTTCTCTTTAGAAATTCGTACATGATCACCAACTGAGAACTTATCCTTTTTTTTTAATTTTTTGAAGGGCACTCGATCGTTTAGCGTTCGCCATACTTGTAGCATGTTATCAATCGTCACATGAACTGGTGCGATTTTTATTGTCTGGTGAACAGTGTTATTATATGCTTGAAGAAGATCGGGAAGAACCTCAATGTAACGATAAGATGATGAATAGGTAAAATATCGCCACAACTTAGTTTTTAATGTTTTATTAAACCGTTCAACAACAGCTGCTTTGATATTCGGATTTGTAGCATAGTAATAATTAATGTTCCTCGATGTTAGAAACGCTTGAAATTTTTTATTTTTGAATTCCTTACCCCTGTCCTTTTTTTAATTTGTGGGTTTACGATTGGAGGAGTTAAATATTTCCTGGAAACCTCTTATTACTTCCAAACTTGTTTTATTGTGCAAAGGTATCGCCCCTGCAAATTTACTGAAAATGTCAATTGCAAATGCAGACGTCTATCCCCTCCCTCCCCCCCTCCCCCCCTCCCCCAGCCCATGCACTTTGAAATTTCAATCCTTGTTGATAGATTGATTTGTGGTGTTTAACGACGCACTGTTTTGACATCTGGTCATGTGGCACTGGTCTAATGGCGTCGGTGGATGAGTGGATGACGATGAGAGTGATGATGAACCTAACATAGCCTAGAAGGGAGGAGGGGAAACCCGGTGCCGGCAGGTAGCCTACTCCTGTCGAAAAGCACCAAGGGGACACCGGCTTCACGTCCCTTCCGAAGGACGGTACAACTCGAACAGCAGGAATTCTCCACAAATCCATGCTGTCGAGAGGTTAATAAGCAAGGCGAATGAAGTTGCTGCACTAATTTTCATCCCTCCAACCTCTCTCCCAAACAGAACTGGTCATGTGTATGGTGGTCACCCATCCAATACCTGACTCAGCGCAATGTTGCTTAACTTCGGTGATCCAACGAGAACCGGTGTTTCCAACACGCCAAACCGTTCGGTTTCAATCCTTGTTTCCGGGAGTCCATTCTCCCATAAGAGCAATGTTAAATTGCTGGTGATTTGTCAAAGTGCGGTCGTGCACGCACTCCCCGGCCGAGGCAACGTGCTCGTCTACTATTTGACTTGGACGAATTGTTAGTTCCATAAGAGCAATGCTAATGGCCATAGCCGAAATCGTAGTCTCGTAAGCGCAAAGTGATTATTACCTTTGGCTATTGTCCTAATTTATGCATGGGGATGGGGTGACGATATCGTGCGATGGGCTGGGGGAGGGGTGGAGGGAGGGGATAGACGTCTGCATTTACGTATATTTCAATTCTTTCGAACGCTACATGTTTCCAGTTCTGGCAATTATTTACAAAGTTTATTGTGGCTTCATTTCGTACCTATTGGTACACTCAATCAATGAAGACGTCGTCTTTTTTTAAACGAATTGGTTCGTTTTTTTTATGGTTATTTCAATTCTTTTTGGTAAAGGGTGGTTACTTCTGGAAATTCAATTTTTGCATATTTTTGCACTCACTCCCATTCCCTCTTTGAACACAGCCCACATTACCTCTGCACAACAATTTATAACCATCTCCCAACATCCATCACTAATTTGCCAACCCGTACCATCTTTAACACTACTCTCAAAGCTTTCTTAATCCAAAATCCGTACTATTCAATAGAAGAATATTTAAATACAATTAAAAGTTAAATATGGAACTAAATTGATGGTATAAGTTCCTTAACAATTAGGCTCACACAAATACTCTGTAATTGTACGTAGCATTAAATAAATAAATAAACCCGATCGAACATGTGACGACGTGTCAATAAAATAATAAAGTCATGTTTATTTATTTACACATATTTTGTGTTCATTTACTGGTTGTATCAAATTAGACATTCACTGTTCATACAGTTTAAAACTGAAAATGCAAAATATTTACGTGCTCTGCGATACGAACCGGGCATCACGTTATTTGCGAGGCTTCTGAGCTATCTGGCTTCGTACGCTATCCACTAGACTACCTGTCATCCGTGAACGGAAATAATTGATCAAATACTAGCATGAACCTAAGCTATCACTGAATACTGGCCACGGGTGACTATATACTGCGCCTCTATTAACTCGTCCCCTATATTCTCGTCCTCAAATCAACATAAACTGCGCCTCTAGCAACATAAACTGGGCCTCTGTTTTCTCGTCCCCTGATTCACTTTAATTTCTCAAGCTTTGCAAGGTTCATAAACTGCGCCTCTGTATTCTCGTCCCCGGCATTCAACTACGTTTTCTCGTCCCCGACAAAATTCGCTTTTAAGCTCCGCCTCTTGCTCAGCTCATAAACTGGGCCTCTGTTTTCTCGTCCCCTGATTGACAGTTATTTTTCAAACGTGCAAGGTACGTAAACTGCGCCTCTGTTATCTCGTCCCCGGCATTCAACTACGTTTTCTCGTCCCCGACAAAATTCGCTTCTAAGCTCCGCCTCTTGCTCAGCTCATAAACTGCGCCTCTAGGGTTCCCAGACTACCCCTTGCCCGTGGCAACCCAACATACACCAATGTTGTGGGTGGAGGATCTAAGTGCTCACAGGGATCGGAAGACGTAAGATGGTTAATGATTGATTAGGGGGTTTAACGACCCACTGTTTTTGCCGGGCCATGTGACACTGGTCAAATTACATCAGTACATGATTGTATTAGCGGATTTGACATGAAATCTCTTACCCATTCCCTGTTGTCTTTAACGATAATATTAGGTTATGAATATTTAATATATGCAAGGTTTGAAATTGATATCAGTGGCGTAACTACCGGCGGGACAGGCAGGGCGACCGCCCTCGGGCCGAGAGGTCCGGCGCGTGTCGTCCTCAGGCCGGCCGACGAGCTCGTACCGACGACACATTACAAATTTATTTCTTGTGTTTGCCAAAAAGTTGCATTTTAAGCAATCTCACTACCGCACTGAGGCTGTGGGACTAGCCTACTCCTGCTAATGGTAACATAGTTACAACGTTTTTACTGCCGCTGAGTGCGTAGGCTACACATTCTACTCTACTGCCAAACTCTTCATCGGCGCATTTGACCGAATTTGCGTTATTTCTGCGGGTATGGGTAACTAATTTTTCTCAATCATGGGAAAAAATGCTTGTAGGTGGCTTACGGCAGTCACCACGGGGCCATCGCGGGGCTCAAAAAAGGCGTAGTAAATGTGACAATAACAAGACAGTGAATAAAATTCCTAAAATCAGTAGTTTTTTCGTGCCCACTGCTTCAAGTTTTCCGGTATGCAGCGATAGTTTGGCCGTGATAAAAGAAAGTCCCAATAACACTGGAAATTTGCCTGAAGTGCACTTCCAGAAAATGCGATAAGAAAGAATATAGTAGATTATACTTATATAATGTGGGTGTATATATAATAATAATCCCTGTTAAAGTTATTCTCCATCAAATTTAGCGCAAGGTATCTTGTTCGATTTCCTCCCATACAAAGTAGTATAGTCAGTCCCTTGGATCTTAAATCTATCATACTTTCTCAATCTGTGGTCACTTCGATGTGAATATCACTGCAAATTGAGGTTGATATCGCTATTTTTTAGCTGTCTCAGAACACGTGTGAGAATGAAATGTTTGCGTTCTCGTCATGTGGAGAAAGCCAAAGGGGTAGCTCTTCTTGTTTTATATAATTAAATAGTGGAATCATTGGTTAATAGTTGTGGTTTATTGTCGGCAAAAATTCTTTGTGTATCTAAAATGTCTCTTACCCGAAGAGGACGTAAACATATTCGGATGAAATCTTATTTAAATTGCAAACGCTTGCAATGCGCGGGGTATTTTAATATTATCAACACTATAACCGTCTCAAAAATTGATGCTGAAATGGGTACTCGAACTCCGACCTCCGCCTGTCGCGGGTGTTGCTCTAAACCATTGAGCTGCTTGGACACTGGATTTTAGAGACGATTTTAGTGTATTTGATGAGAGTGACAGTTCTCCAAGGAGTAGAACCATAAATGTAAATATTGAATAATAATAATAAGAATGAATAATAAATAATGAATTTAAATAAGATTTCATCCTATTACAGCAACGAATCCAACGTCAAATTGGAGTTATTCCAGTTTGACAGGTTGTGACGTGATATAGCGTCACTAGAATCAGAGTGACTGTGAGTATTCACAGCCTCATCATTTGATATAAATTATCAAACATTGACTCGGTATTGTCATAAAGTAACTGATGCAGATTTTAATTAAATTAATTATTTTATCACAAGAAGAAATTTCTCACTGAGACAACTAGCCTCAGTGTGTGAGACAACTTGACCCACACGTGGGGTTAAAAGTCTCAAACATTTTTAGGTCAACTAAGAGACATAGCAATTCAACTGACAGTCTAATAAATCGCAAAAAAAAATCACATTATAACCAAATGTATATTAATCAATAAATAAAATATAACATAATAATAACTTCATTTTTCTAGAAGATTACCTCGGTCAACCTAAATTTCCCTGCAATTGTTTCTTCCTGGAAATGAATTGTTGAAAATGCTGTCCAACTTATAAATCGCAAGTTTGTACAAAATTATTATTTTATATAATAATATATAAAAACTACTAAAGTGATAAAGTACTAGAGTACTCTGAGTAAATAAAAACAGCGTATTGACAACACAAAATAAAAATAAATGCATTTCGAAAATAATTGGGTGGGTAGACGCGGGTGTACGGCGTCCACCCGCGTCTAGCCTGAAATTAACCACTGATTACCCGTAAAACTTCCACCGGTCTAAAGTAAGTTTAAGTAAAGTTAAAGTATAAGTCCAAATGGAAATGGAAATCGTGACTGGAAACATCTATATGTCATTTTACACCTTGGATTGCTTTCGGTGATCCCGATAAATTACTTAATCTCAAAGAATTGTTTATTTCTAGTAACCATGATATTTATTAAGTATATCTTTTAGCGCTCGCAAGTGAACCTTTAAAAATGTGTGCGACACAGAAATATTATAACTTGTCCATTTTCGTTCCTTTGTTGGGTGGGAAGAGGAAGGGAGGAATGCATAATTGTTTTCTGTGTCATTTTTAAAACACAGCATTAATAAAATAAATACCCGGCATATTGGTTAATAGCCCAAACACTCAATTTGAGCACCATACGCCAATTGAGGTTCGCTAATTGTAGCAATGCATGTGACTTGAATATTGCAATAAATAAATAAAAAGCAAACAAACCAGCATTTTACCAGAGATAAAGGATAGATGTTACTACAGATCAGTGTAAGTAAGTCACTGATCCTACATCTGATCTAAATAGTGGTGCGACAATGTTTCCAAAAGAACAGGCCTGGAGAACATGCCTTCATAATAGTTTCGCAAATTGGTTTTCATATCACGTCGTCCAAAAGTAACAGTGTTCCTACAACAATAATTAAATAATATACTTTTCCTACATCCTGTTAGAGTGCGCCCATGGTATCATGAGTATCATGAGTTGGCTTGATTGACAAAGAATGCCTGACGTTACACATTCTGGAGAGCTCCGTTAGAGCGGCAAGCGTACGAGGTCTAGCGACTGACACGTGTTGGACACGTGCTTCTGCTGCAATCTATACGTCTTTAAAATCATGCCATACACATATGATTGTCACAAACACAATTTCACATGCCAGGCATCTAATCACACCATTGCAACTTTCATTCACATTTATAGTTAAACAGTGCTAATAATTCGACGGAATTCTGACACATGTCACATCCCGGTATGTATACTTTAAAAAATTCCTTTAAGCATACACGTACATTCCTTCTTTGCTTATACCCAATTACAGCATCATATACTTCTTCTTTAACACCACCAACTTTTCTCACTATATCCATGTTGAGACTTATCATTCATTCTCTATTTATGACACAAGACCAGCCACATTGCTACCTTCATTTCTTCCATGTCAGTAATAATACGGAACTCTGTTTCACGATTATTTATCAATTTCCTGTAACCTTGTACATCCGTCTACCTGTCATTCCCTGCTATAAGCTGTTTCAACCCTTTCTACCAACAGACATTTCTTCTCATACAACACCCTTCAAGGCTTTTGAGACCATGTCTCCGCTTTCGAGTCTCCTAAGTACTAACTCTAATGAATAACTCTTTTCGCTTCCAATCATTGAATTAATTACCAATACCACTCAACATCATTCATTGTTTGCAACCCAGTATTAATAATGTTATTTCTCCAACGAAGCTGGGCGCATACAATTCTTTGGAAATGTCCATTCAGAAACAACATAACACGTATTTACAATCACCCCTCTCAATACACTAATTTTTGTATTGGTTTAAAAATCACCGCAGACCAAACCACCACCTGTATGCCGCTTGCCAATCCTTCCCATACCATACATGAATTGTATTTTGGTGTCATCCCCTACCCGTCCAGATATAGTTCAACACTTCAGTTGTTTAATGCTCTTCCAAATGATTGCTCTACTCTGCTCTGCACTGCTATTTTCAAACTCACCATATCTCAACATATCCTTTCAGAGAGTCCGGCCTTATAAATAATGCTCACGAACTAATATTACCAAAAGCAGTGAAATATAAACCATATCAAAAATCCACATTGTGGATTATAAAGACGTGAAGTTAGAAGGTCACAGATGTCCATCCGTATTTCAAAAATATTCACTTTCATTACTAAATATCGCCTAAAACACAAAAACATACGAAATACATCAAATAAACACCGCACAAGAAGTTTGCAGACCCAGCACGTAATGTTCGTGTCCGCTAACCCCTCGAACACATATTCATACAACATACATTAAGTATAAGCCACACGCGAAATTCGTGTCCGCCTGCCCTTCGAACACATATACAATATATATGAAATATACACCGAACGCGAAGTTCGTGGCCGCCTCCAGAGTAAAATGTACCCAGCACTACACTTTCCCAAAGGGTAAGTGCATCTATCGGAACACTTTCAATGAACACACCCTTAGACACTTCACATCATCAACTTGACATCGACACCTTATATTACAACCTTAGCAAACTTCAAATTAGGCAAATATCTTCCCTTTCATATACGTTACTTCCCATTCCATGATACACATCCACAATACTACACTTACTACTAGGCCTTTCCATACGTTACACCACACTACTCGCGAAAAATCAACAATACTATACTTACACTTGATCACATAGTCAACGCATACCAGAGAACGTTTACCAAGAGGCACCCTGAACGTACGGCACAAGCTAAATTGCTCCACCGAAGGCTTGCGAACCCTTTCTAAACTACACTTCAATACCACTAATATTACACATTTCACTCACCCATGGAATGCTACATATCCACTCTACTATACAAACTTTCTATCACATAGTACACACGTACTAAACTACGTTGCCCACTAGCCACACAACACATGCGGCTCTGTCATTTTTTTCAATCACAAATATTACTCCACCGAAGACATGCGACCAATATCACACTACTCTTCAATTACACTTACGATACACTATATCCTATTATCGTACTACACACCTATACGGGAAAACGATACTTAGTACATCTTAATTTCAATATCACTACGCATACACCCAACACGCGAATCTACCGCATCTATTATTATTCATTAGTTTCTTTATCCATAATTCTTGAAACCTGCTGCGGCAGGCATGAAGCCGTACAGAGTGATGACGCCGGGCACCGTGCAAGCGTCTCCTAGAAGGTCCAAAGTTATTATTATTGTTTATTGATCAACAATGGAGGCAAGTCCACAAGTGTGATATAATTGAAACATGAACGATTAAAAACATAACCATTTACAAACTAAAGCTCTAATTAAGAACTAACACAAGATAATGCAGTTGGTAATTGATACATTTCCAAGTTTTCATGAGCAGCTGTTTGATCTTGGTGTTTAAGTTGGGTTATGTAAGTCATGAAGGAATCTGAATGTATGTCGATGTCAGGGCAGGTTGTTGTTATTCTATTGTAGGCAGTCATTAGTCTTTTCATGCACCTGCACTTGTGGATATCAATCATACTCTTTGGCAGCCTGAAAGGATGGTTATGTCAAGTTTACCTGGATGGTATTACGATGCAGATTTTAGATAGCAGTCTCGGGGTGTCGACATTGTTGTTGAGAAGCTTGTGTAGTAATGTGATAACATTGATACGATTTGAAAATTGAACTACAATGGCCCTACCCTGTCTAGCAATTAAATAAGTCGCAGAAATCTTAGGCCTTCCCCGCGTCATATATCGCCTACTTTGTGCACTACGTAACAGAGTTTTCATATTTGCTCAATTAGGCAGTGCCGTGTACAGTTGTTGCTTCAATTACATTCGATGTCACCTTTTTTTCAATGTGATTGTAGATACAGAATAAAATACTATCTCACCGACTCCAAGATTAAACTTAAAATATTATTATTGAACGGTTTGGCGTGTTGGAAACACCGGTCCTCGTGAGATCACCGAAGTTAAGCAACACTGCGCTGAGTCAGGTATTGGATGGGTGACCATTATACACATGACCAGTTCTGTTCGGGAGAGAGGTTGGAGGGATGAAAGTTAGTACAGCAACTTCATTCGCCTCGCTTATCAACCTCTCGACAGCATGGATTTGTGGAGGAATCCTGCTGTTCGAGTTGTACCGTCCTTCGGAAGGGACGTGAAGCCGGTGTCCCCTTGGTGCTTTTCGACAGGAGTAGGCTACCTGCCGGCACCGGGTTTCCCCTCCTCCCTTCTAGGCTAGGTTAGGTTCATCATCATCCTCATCATCATCCACTCATTCACCGACGCCATTAGACCAGTGCCGCAGGGCCAGTCGTCAAAAACAGTGCGTCGTTAAACACCACAAATAATAATAATAATTAAAATATTATTATAATACAGTAATCATGGTTTTACCTCACGTCAAGGGCGTGAGCAGACTCTGTATGACCTGCCTGCAGGCAAAGCAGTGGTGGTACCGAGTATTATAAAATTCGGCGCACGTGCTGCAGGATATGAAGTGCCTGCAGGGCAGAAACATTACTGTCCGCCTGCGGCCCAAACAGCAGCGACACAATTGCTCGTCGGGGACGCCCACTACATCTTCCTCCGGACCTGCGTACGAACAACATTTTGTTAGTATTTTTATCTACCTCGCTCTCCTCAGCGAATTTGTCAGCAATTTGTTTGTGTTTTATCAGTGGGTCATTATTATTAAATTAAGAGATAGGAACTCTATTATCGCTTACCTATTGGCGCCTCCGGCATAGCTTCCACTATCCTTTCAACATAAACCTCGAAAGGGTCCCGTAAGTCGATTTCGACCTCCATATTGTCGTCTGAAATTTTTCACAAATTATTGATTTGAAACTTGAAATACCTAAAAAGCATTTAGCATTTACAGTGCCACAAACACATCACCTGAATTGTCAATAAGCATCGGATCCACCGGTAGTGCGATGTCTCCGTCTGGAAATTGCACAAATGATTTTTTTAAATGATGTCCATTGCCGTTATAGGAATACTAATCACCTGACTCCCAAATCATAATATTTTATTACCATCGTGGATCATGAAAGCGAAGCCATCGTCATAGTCTCGCTCTAAGAAGGCGCCGGGCGCTGCGTGAGCGGCAGGCGCTGCGTGAGCGGCAGGCGCTGCGTGAGCGGCAGGCGCTGCGTGAGCGGCAGGCGCTGCGTGAGCGGCAGGCGCTGCGTGAGCGGCAGGCGCTGCGTGAGCGGCAGGCGCTGCGTGAGCGGCAGGCGCTGCGTGAGCGGCAGGCGCTGCGTGAGCGGCAGGCGCTGCACGATTGTCAGCTGCAGCTCGGGCACCTCGTCGGGCACCTCGGGCACCTCGTCGGGCACCTCCTCGGGCACCTCCTCGGGCACCTCGGGCACCTCCTCGGGCACCTCGGGCACCTCCTCGGCGACCTCGTCGGGCACCTTCAGCCCCAACTCCCGGCGCGAGGTTGGGTTGGACATCCGGTGCAACGTGTTGGATGATCGCTGGGTTGTCGGGGTCGGGGTCGTCATCATCATTTTCTTCGTCCTCAACTCCAGCTAGCAGATTCTGGGCGGCTAACTGGAGTTCGAGCGTTGAAAATCTGGAATCGAAGGCGTGCGCCATCCTCGACAGGAATGCCATTAACGGTAGGCCATTCGCAAGGGCCTGGTTGGCCTCGCGAATGTTGTTATTTTGCACATCATTGGTGTGCCGCGCCCTTCGAATTTGCTCGCCCGTCTGCGCGAGGACTGCAGCTCGACTCTCGGTGCCGTCGCACATCACAAGCTTTTCTGAAAGCATTACGAGTAGCACTCACGTAAATGTTATTGATGACGGACGCGATTCTTCATTTTCACCTTTCCCTTAATGGGGGCTTGAAGCGATATTAAAAAAAAAAAACGACACGCGCCGGACCTCTCGGCCCGAGGGCGGTCGCCCTGCCTGTCCCGCCGGTAGTTACGCCACTGATATCAATTTCAAACCTTGCATATATTAAATATTCATAACCTAATATTATCGTTAAAGACAACAGGGAATGGGTAAGAGATTTCATGTCAAATCCGCTAATACAATCATGTACTGATGTAATTTGACCAGTGTCACATGGCCCGGCAAAAACAGTGGGTCGTTAAACCCCCTAATCAATCATTAACCATCTTACGTCTTCCGATCCCTGTGAGCACTTAGATCCTCCACCCACAACATTGGTGTATGTTGGGTTGCCACGGGCAAGGGGTAGTCTGGGAACCCTAGAGGCGCAGTTTATGAGCTGAGCAAGAGGCGGAGCTTAGAAGCGAATTTTGTCGGGGACGAGAAAACGTAGTTGAATGCCGGGGACGAGATAACAGAGGCGCAGTTTACGTACCTTGCACGTTTGAAAAATAACTGTCAATCAGGGGACGAGAAAACAGAGGCCCAGTTTATGAGCTGAGCAAGAGGCGGAGCTTAAAAGCGAATTTTGTCGGGGACGAGAAAACGTAGTTGAATGCCGGGGACGAGAATACAGAGGCGCAGTTTATGAACCTTGCAAAGCTTGAGAAATTAAAGTGAATCAGGGGACGAGAAAACAGAGGCCCAGTTTATGTTGCTAGAGGCGCAGTTTATGTTGATTTGAGGACGAGAATATAGGGGACGAGTTAATAGAGGCGCAGTATATAGTCACCCGTGGCCAGTATTCAGTGATAGCTTAGGTTCATGCTAGTATTTGATCAATTATTTCCGTTCACGGATGACAGGTAGTCTAGTGGATAGCGTACGAAGCCAGATAGCTCAGAAGCCTCGCAAATAACGTGATGCCCGGTTCGTATCGCAGAGCACGTAAATATTTTGCATTTTCAGTTTTAAACTGTATGAACAGTGAATGTCTAATTTGATACAACCAGTAAATGAACACAAAATATGTGTAAATAAATAAACATGACTTTATTATTTTATTGACACGTCGTCACATGTTCGATCGGGTTTATTTATTTATTTAATGCTACGTACAATTACAGAGTATTTGTGTGAGCCTAATTGTTAAGGAACTTATACCATCAATTTAGTTCCATATTTAACTTTTAATTGTATTTAAATATTCTTCTATTGAATAGTACGGATTTTGGATTAAGAAAGCTTTGAGAGTAGTGTTAAAGATGGTACGGGTTGGCAAATTAGTGATGGATGTTGGGAGATGGTTATAAATTGTTGTGCAGAGGTAATGTGGGCTGTGTTCAAAGAGGGAATGGGAGTGAGTGCAAAAATATGCAAAAATTGAATTTCCAGAAGTAACTACCCTTTACCAAAAAGAATTGAAATAACCATAAAAAAAACGAACCAATTCGTTTAAAAAAAGACGACGTCTTCATTGATTGAGTGTACCAATAGGTACGAAATGAAGCCACAAGAAACTTTGTAAATAATTGCCAGAACTGGAAACATGTAGCGTTCGAAAGAATTGAAATATACGTAAATGCAGACGTCTATCCCCTCCCTCCACCCCTCCCCCAGCCCATCGCACGATATCGTCACCCCATCCCCATGCATAAATTAGGACAATAGCCAAAGGTAATAATCACTTTGCGCTTACGAGACTACGATTTCGGCTATGGCCATTAGCATTGCTCTTATGGAACTAACAATTCGTCCAAGTCAAATAGTAGACGAGCACGTTGCCTCGGCCGGGGAGTGCGTGCACGACCGCACTTTGACAAATCACCAGCAATTTAACATTGCTCTTATGGGAGAATGGACTCCCGGAAACAAGGATTGAAACCGAACGGTTTGGCGTGTTGGAAACACCGGTTCTCGTTGGATCACCGAAGTTAAGCAACATTGCGCTGAGTCAGGTATTGGATGGGTGACCACCATACACATGACCAGTTCTGTTTGGGAGAGAGGTTGGAGGGATGAAAATTAGTGCAGCAACTTCATTCGCCTTGCTTATTAACCTCTCGACAGCATGGATTTGTGGAGAATTCCTGCTGTTCGAGTTGTACCGTCCTTCGGAAGGGACGTGAAGCCGGTGTCCCCTTGGTGCTTTTCGACAGGAGTAGGCTACCTGCCGGCACCGGGTTTCCCCTCCTCCCTTCTAGGCTAGGTTAGGTTCATCATCATCCTCATCATCATCCACTCATTCACCGACGCCATTAGACCAGTGCCGCAGGGCCAGTCGTCAAAAACAGTGCGTCGTTAAACACCACAAATAATAATAATAATTAAAATATTATTATAATACAGTAATCATGGTTTTACCTCACGTCAAGGGCGTGAGCAGACTCTGTATGACCTGCCTGCAGGCAAAGCAGTGGTGGTACCGAGTATTATAAAATTCGGCGCACGTGCTGCAGGATATGAAGTGCCTGCAGGGCAGAAACATTACTGTCCGCCTGCGGCCCAAACAGCAGCGACACAATTGCTCGTCGGGGACGCCCACTACATCTTCCTCCGGACCTGCGTACGAACAACATTTTGTTAGTATTTTTATCTACCTCGCTCTCCTCAGCGAATTTGTCAGCAATTTGTTTGTGTTTTATCAGTGGGTCATTATTATTAAATTAAGAGATAGGAACTCTATTATCGCTTACCTATTGGCGCCTCCGGCATAGCTTCCACTATCCTTTCAACATAAACCTCGAAAGGGTCCCGTAAGTCGATTTCGACCTCCATATTGTCGTCTGAAATTTTTCACAAATTATTGATTTGAAACTTGAAATACCTAAAAAGCATTTAGCATTTACAGTGCCACAAACACATCACCTGAATTGTCAATAAGCATCGGATCCACCGGTAGTGCGATGTCTCCGTCTGGAAATTGCACAAATGATTTTTTTAAATGATGTCCATTGCCGTTATAGGAATACTAATCACCTGACTCCCAAATCATAATATTTTATTACCATCGTGGATCATGAAAGCGAAGCCATCGTCATAGTCTCGCTCTAAGAAGGCGCCGGGCGCTGCGTGAGCGGCAGGCGCTGCGTGAGCGGCAGGCGCTGCGTGAGCGGCAGGCGCTGCGTGAGCGGCAGGCGCTGCGTGAGCGGCAGGCGCTGCGTGAGCGGCAGGCGCTGCGTGAGCGGCAGGCGCTGCACGATTGTCAGCTGCAGCTCGGGCACCTCGTCGGGCACCTCGGGCACCTCGTCGGGCACCTCCTCGGGCACCTCCTCGGGCACCTCGGGCACCTCCTCGGTGACCTCGTCGGGCACCTTCAGCCCCAACTCCCGGCGCGAGGTTGGGTTGGACATCCGGTGCAACGTGTTGGATGATCGCTGGGTTGTCGGGGTCGGGGTCGTCATCATCATTTTCTTCGTCCTCAACTCCAGCTAGCAGATTCTGGGCGGCTAACTGGAGTTCGAGCGTTGAAAATCTGGAATCGAAGGCGTGCGCCATCCTCGACAGGAATGCCATTAACGGTAGGCCATTCGCAAGGGCCTGGTTGGCCTCGCGAATGTTGTTATTTTGCACATCATTGGTGTGCCGCGCCCTTCGAATTTGCTCGCCCGTCTGCGCGAGGACTGCAGCTCGACTCTCGGTGCCGTCGCACATCACAAGCTTTTCTGAAAGCATTACGAGTAGCACTCACGTAAATGTTATTGATGACGGACGCGATTCTTCATTTTCACCTTTCCCTTAATGGGGGCTTGAAGCGATATTAAAAAAAAAAAATAAAGACATGTCGAATGATAAGATTAATGAAAGATTAATGATCGAAATCAATGCTCACCTGTGAAAATCCAGATGTTCGGACTGATTCTGAATCGACGCAACAAATTTCTGTGGAACGATTCCACGTAGTTGTTGGTGCGTCGATCCAGACCGAACACTGACAGGCGCTCCACACCGACTACTCCAATCCAAAAACGTTCCACGTATCGAACTACCTCCCGAAGCATCGGTCGCATGACTGCAGGATCATGGGCATCTATGGTTGCCTGAAACGAATTTGTAGAAGAACCGTAATGTCGGTGAAAACTTTCATAAAATTGAATCAATTCTAACGAGCGTAGCGAGGAAAGCGAGTATTCCTTAACACTACCCATAAAAAAAAAAAATACACCCGGGGATGTTTTATTATTATGATTTATTTTAATGTTCATACCTCCAGATCTCGCAAAGCTTCGATAATCCTGCCAGCAGGAAGGAGTGGCAATGCGATCACTCGCTTGATAAAATTTCTCGCACCAGAAACATCGGCATTGGCATGGTGGTAATAAGGTGCCAAGCCTAATTTCTGGCATTTCCGCCATATGGCTTGGCCATAGTGGAAGAAGCAGCCGTGGATGTGGGCTGCCGGAAAAGCCCCCGCCAGGGAAGTCTGCAGCGCTCTTTCAAAGTCGCAGACTACCGTGGCGGGAGCCATGTTGACGGCCAATTCGCTCTTCACGTACGCAAACAGCCTTGCGTACGCGGCTTGCGTCCTTCTGCCCATCAGGGCATAAACGGCTGGAAATGACTGAAGAGAAAAGCATGTATTCGATCTATATTTTGTGATATTTAGATCATACAGTGAATAAATGAAACAGGAAATCTGTATTTCTTACCTGGTTGTCCACGATGACATGCACTGTCAGCAGCTGGCTTATGTGGGGCGTTCGCGGCACCACCTACAAGACCACCAAAGAAATCTTAAAAGCAATTTTCACCAAATCACACTTTGTTTGCAAAGAAAATGTTGAATTTTCATATGATGCTACAGGACACTGCATAAAAACTTAATTCTATGCAAAGAAATATACATGCTGTGCTTATTGTTTACCTTGAACGTTCCGTCAACGTGAATTTCAGCCGCTTGCTGCATTTTGGACACCATAAACGGCGACCATAAAAGGGCGGGGGTAGAGTATTTAAACAAAGTTATATGTTTGGCTGGCTTGCATTTGTGTACAGGTTTTTTTTTGCCGAGGTCCCTTAACTCAAACTTGTTTTGGTTTTTCCAAATATTGCAGGTTTCAATTTTATGTTAGATAATTTGTCAAGTTTTTTAAACTTTCGTGTAATCACCTCAATCAAATCTGATATCGGCTTAAAATATTATCTGAAAGAAGTGCAAGTCACATGAATTGTGAAATCTGAGCCGGTCGTACATCTTTGTAGTGACAGTTATGGTATTGATTTGGTGGCACTAAAATATGGAATTAAAATATGTATTGTTCATTTCATTGAGAATGATCGGTTATCCGAATAACTTCACTGAATTATACACCATCCGCTTGGTGGTTTGGTAATGTTGATTTGGAACTGACAACGCGGCGATCCAGATTACCGCTACCCACGAGATGTAGTGCGCAAATATTTGTATAATTACTGGAACTCTGGTAAGAAATTTAACATGGTGAAGATGTCTTTGCGTGGGCGAATACTTGAAACTAGGTGACGATGCATTTGCTATATATTATATAACCTATTCCCTGGAACTCCTCGATACCGGTAAAAAGTTGCTAGATGTCCTTGACTCGGAATTCCAAATGTTCTGGTGGGTTATTTACAACAGCCTGGTAGCCCTATTATAGTTTACTTAGGGTCATCATCTTACAGAATTCGTTTATCATTTTGATTTTCGGCGACTACCAAGCATTTTCACAATCCGTTTTTTTTTTTTTTAATCTCCTGGGTCCTCAAAGAGGGTCGCAGCCGCGCCGCCTTCGGAGGTATCGTATTTCGAGAAGGGAATTGATGTATGTACCAGTTGCCCAGAGCATAAGCCAAGATTTTTAGAACCAAGACAGATTACCTCAACACATTAAAAAACAGTGCCAATCTTTTAACATTGCTTCCTATTTGATTTCGAGAAAACTATGAAATTGACAATCAATTTTTCATAAATATTCAAGAATTTTAACTTTGAGTCTTTAGCATCTGAATCTCTCTGCTTGTAATTAGAAGTCGGCAATTACTTAAACTTCCACTTCAGCTAGGAGTGTGTCGTAGTTCAAAAGTATACCATTATATGATTATGATATTGAAGGTTGGGGTGGTACTTACTTCCTGGTCTCTTCTTCGAAAATCTCTTGAAATGGCCGGTATGTCTCGCTGGCCTGGCGCTTAATGTTGGCGAGCACCTCTTTCCTCTCCCGCAAAAACATGTCCGGGACATGGGTATGTCGCACGGTAATCAGATGCTCGTTCAACGTTTCTTTACACCTACCAGGGCAACTTCGTTTCGAGCACCGAAAATGACGATACCCCACAAGATTGGTGCTTCGTAATGAGTAAGCATATCCATCGATATAATGGATCACCGATCCCCTCTGTCCGGTAACTTCCATGATTTTAATTTTTCCAATATACTTCACGTCTACTATTCACGAAGAGAGCGAACTGAATGAGCACGAGTTGCACTGCTCTGCTAGGGTTGACCAGCTATAGTCTTTGCATGATAAGAACCACCAGTAAAATAGCCTTCCATTGCCTATTGGCCCTTATGGGTGAATTTTGCAAGACAGTGTTTCTGTCATTGGCGATTCCTATCCTGAAATTACTATATCTCAGCAAAAGTGACCTCTTCTTACAGTACATTTATGACCATCCCTACCCAAACTTTGGACTACAATTCTTGGGACGGCACTCTCAGTTACTGTTTAAAGCTAGTTCAAATTTCTACATCTCTCTGAGCCGCTAGCCTTTGAGTCGAGTGCCGAATGCCGACAAAACAGTGAATGTATGATACATACTAGGTATTCTGAATGTTGTTATTACAAAAAGGCACTATGTGACCAGGAAAATGACAGAACAAGACTGAGGTAGTAACCAAAATTGCGATCCAAGGAACTGATATTGTAGTGACGGCGTCGATGTGCCCTTTGAGATGCCCTAAGCGACGCCGGGCGTTAATCAAGAACTGCGTGAGATTACGTTTGCTTACACGGATTTTTTTATGCCACTCATTCGCGCAATACGCAACTCAATTCACAGCAAATATCCATGTAGTTGTAATAATCCACCTTTCGCCATCCACTCAGAGTCCTCTAGAAGTCGATCACTCTCACGCCTGACTCCACACATGTTGACAAATCTGACATCAACACCCAAATTGTAATTTCCCTTAACGTGACTCGTGCGTGCTTGCCCGGCGACTTTGGAGGTTTATATCGAGATGGATTTGAATATCGGATTCAAGTGCGTATCAAACCATGCATGACTTACTCCCACGAGCGCAACGGGCCATACCGTGCCCCGGTCAGGGAGCAAAGCTGACGAGGTTATTTTGCAGACGACACTAAATCCACTCAAAGATTGTGAAATTAGCGAATTTTTTTCATAAATCGCGCCAAGACTGTTCTGCACCTCAGGCGCATCCCTTTATTTAGACAGCTATTTGTCTTTTTTCTATCAGCAAATAAGAGTTAATCCCGTCTTGGATTTTTCTCTTAGAAGCCAGCAGAAAAGCTTCGTTTTGACTCAGTTTAAGTCGGAAAAGACCCCGAAGGACGACATGGGTCTTGTCAACAAGGACATTATTCGTATGGGCACCAACGAAGTACGGGTAATGTTTGCGAGCAGTTGCACTATTTTTTTTCCGTGTCGGGAAATTTGGGCTTTCTCCACATGACGAGAACGCAAATATTTCAGTCTCACACGTGTTCTAAGACAGCTACAAAAAAATTATATCAAATTCAATTATACACATCGATGTGGCTACAAATTGAGTAAGGATGATAGATTTAGAGCATTGAGATCCAAGGGACTGCATATTATACTGTATAGGGGAGGAAATATATGGACAATTAGAAGACGGGACAGAAATTACTGAAATAAGCATGTGAGGCGAACAAAATAATATTTACTCCGAAAAGTGTATTCAAAATCTAAAAATGTGCTTATTTAATCATAACTATTTGACCGATTATTCTGAAAAACGCATGGGGGGTCGAAGTTGAGAACATAAAAATGTGCTCTGCAAATTCGGTTCAAAGCAACGCAAGCGTTTGGCCGCTGAAGCGCGAACAAACAAACACACACACATTATGGTTTTAAGACTCATGTCCAGTGTCGGACTGGCCAGGGCAGCCAGGCGACAAATGCCGCCGGGGCCTTCATCCGGCCGGGGCCCCTGGGGCCCCAGCCGGCTAGATTTTTTAAATTTGATTTTCGTGCTTAAACCCACAAATCAGGGTTCCAAACAGAATTTTGGGAAAATTTCTAAGAACACTTTTGTAGACTTACGGAATAACATTGTACGCCTGTCATTCGGGCCTCGCGACACCGACACAAAAGGGGCCTTGGTTCAACCACCGCCGCGAAACCTAAGCAATTAGCTAGTGTTGTCGCAAACACCCACCAGATTTTGACCCCACGGCCTCCCATCCCGTCGGCTGCGATCAAGCTTTTATCTGGCGGGATGAAAGCGAAGGGACGGGTACAATAAACTAGTCATCGACAGATTTCGGTGAGAAAAAGGTTTGACGGGCACCCTGAACGCTTTGTTGTGTTTTGGACAACAACTATTTGCAAGTACGGTAGGGCGGCAAGTGCGGTAGTAAAGGAACAGACAGTCCTTTGCCATTTTTCGACTCAGAGGCAGAGCTGGAAACGCTTTCCTTATTCCTCATGGAACGGATGGTTTAATAATCATGTCCACATGGCGCTTAAGTTAAACAATCTATTAACACAACTATTGGAATCTTTTGTAAGTATATTTAAATATATTTATTGTAAATAGTATACGAAAGACAAGAAATTTCGTGAAAATACGACGATTTTTCTTCATCCACAGCCTAGACAAGATCACACAGTTGATTCCAAGCGATCATTGATATTTGTGACAATTATGTAAATCAATAACAATCCTAACTTTCTTTGCAGGTCTTTAAGACATTAAATAGGGTTTTTAAACAAACAAAACACACTTGAATTGTTTTTTATTGAAAATTTTACCAAAACTAGATTTAGAGTGACATTGACAGATCAAAGATAAACATTTGACAGATATCTTTCATTGACTCAGGACGCCGTGGATAATTATTTTATTTTCGAGAATGCCGTGATCTTTCAACAGGTATTTAATTCAAAACGTCATTAATTACAGAGTGCAGCTTTAAAAAATCTGATCCAATTACGCAATCTATGGTTTAATATGGTTTTCTATGGAATTGTATGGTATTGTATAGTACTCTTTGGTGTTATATGGTATTCTATGGTATTACGTGATATTATATGGTATTGTTTGGTTATTTACGGTATTCTATGGTATTACGTGATATTATATGGTATTGTTTGGTTATTTACGGTATTCTATGGAATTGTACAGTATTTTATGGTATTGCATGGTAAAGTATGGTATTTTACGGTAGTCTATGATATTTTATGGTATTGTATGGTATTGTATGGTATTGTTTGGTATAATATGAAATTGGATGGTTTTTTATGGTATAATATGGTATTGCATGGTATTGCAAGCTAAAGTATGGTATTCTATGGTATTCAATGGTTTTTTACAGGCGTAAAAATTGTATATTTATTGAACTTTTTGTGTTCAATTGTGTTTCTTTCATGAGTTTTCAGATATATTTAGTAGTGATTTAACCCGTAATTAATAAGCTAACCTCTAAAGACACATTATTATGATCACTGTCCGCAATAATTTGACTTCTGGCTTCATTCATTTACAGCGTGTAGCATCGACAGCTTCTTATGGCACGTAATTTAAATCGTCGCGCGTGGTGTAAAAGTTTGAATTTTCGTGACGTCATTTTACGTAGCGATATGTTGGTTTAGCGCTTTTTGATCGGCATCCACGCTCGGCAATTAGTCACACTCCCAAAGCTCGCCAACCGCCATTTGCTATAGCAGTTAGTCGAGCATGAGAGTGCGGATTACCTACACGGCAAAACACTCTGTGGGGAAGAATTTCGTCGCTATTCAAGGTAATCTTATTTCAGATTTAATTTGCATGTCACAATATCCAGTAATAGTCAACCACTAATATCATCAAGTAATTCAATTATTTATAGTGATTTTATAGCGTTTAGCTTCTTAATTATTAAAATTATCGTTCATCATCAAGACTGGAAAGCATACATTTTGCCCGTCTTGTGGATATTTCCATGACGTCATTTTTACGTAACATGATGCAATCGCTCGACGCGATTCTCATCCCCCTTCCCAACCCTCCCATGCCCACCGTTCCAACAATTAGAAGTGTGTTCAACATGGCGTCCAAGCTCGCATTCGAAGCAAATTAGCATATTTCTTTGTAAAGAAACTGAAGTGATTGTTGTGCATATTAAAGCATACATTTAGCCTGTCTAGCATAATATTTACGTGAGGTCAATTTTACGAAACTTCGTGCTCAGCCACGCTCCGCTTCAGCTCGGCGACGCTAGGCACTAAAACCTCGCTTTCTTCACACAGATGCCACCTAAGAAGCGTGTAAATCTGACGTCTCGGAAGGGCGGGAAAGGTGCAACGGCAAGAGCAGAGAGCGCGGCGGCGAAGAAAAGGGCTGCTGCTGACGAGAGAGCGAGGACGAGGGAGACGGCCGAGCACGCCGACCATCAGGCGACTGCTAGCCCGTCGACGTCGACGCTCGACGAGCAGCGTCCTTTTCTTTCCGCTGTTCTCAGAGAAGCCCCGGTGAGTGTCTTAAAGCATGATTCATTATTAGAACAGGCCGCCCCCGCTTCTCTTCCAGCTTTTTATGATGAACCCTCTACAAGCCGCTATATGCATTCCTTTTCCAAAAATGTGCCATCTGTACTCCCATCCCTTGACCAGACCCAGATCCTGGAAAATTCAGTTGGCCAGCTCCAAGAGGATAAGAACGTGCAAATAGTAGCAAACGAACGGAGTGCCCGACTAGCGGAAAAAGCTAGAAATGCTCGCCAGCGCAGAAAGGCTGAGGATGAGGCCCAGCGTCTTCTGCGTCTGGCCCAGGTTGCCGAGTCGAAGCGTCGACGACTAGACGAAGCTTCTGAGGGACGACGCCTACAGCTTCTTGCTGAAAAGGCTGAGTCTGAGCGCCTCCGCTTGGCAAAATGTACTGAAGAACAGCGCCTTCAGCGACTGGCCCTTAAGGCAGAGTCAAAGCGTCTCCGCCTGAGTGACGAAACTGACGAACAGCGCCTTCAGCGACTAGCCCTTAAGGCAGAGGCAGAGCGTCATCGCTTGAGTGACGAAGCTGACGAACAGCGCCTTCAGCGACTAGCCCTTAAGGCAGAGTCAAAGCGTCGCCGCTTGAGTGACGAAGCTGACGAACAGCGCCTTCAGCGACTAGCCCTTAAGGCAGAGGCAGAGCGTCATCGCTTGAGTGACGAAGCTGAC
The DNA here is from genome assembly GCA_947568835.1 of Protonemura montana. Taxonomy (NCBI): domain Eukaryota; kingdom Metazoa; phylum Arthropoda; class Insecta; order Plecoptera; family Nemouridae; genus Protonemura; species Protonemura montana. The sequence continues at coordinate 1,965,825 of OX387608.1, forward strand.
GAACAGCGCCTTCAGCGATTGGCCCTTAAGGCAGAGGCAGAGCGTCATCGCTTGAGTGACGAAGCTGACGAACAGCGCCTTCAGCGACTAGCCCTTAAGGCAGAGTCAAAGCGTCGCCGCTTGAGTGACGAAGCTGACGAACAGCGCCTTCAGCGATTGGCCCTTAAGGCAGAGGCAGAGCGTCATCGCTTGAGTGACGAATCTGAGGAACAGCGCCTTCAGCGATTAAGCCAGAAGGCAGTTCAAACGCAGTGTGAAAGGCAGCATGAGACTCCAGAGGCGCGCGAGAGCCGATTAGTCGCCGCGCGGGAGCGATCTCAGCAGCGTCGAAATGCCGAGACCAGAGATAAGCTCGCGGCGTTCGAAGTGGAAGTCTCTCAGCGCGCTGAGGAGGAGGCGTCTCAACGCGCCCAAGAGGCTGAACTAGAGCAAAGCCAGCGAGTCGCGGTCGAGGCTATTGACGTGGCAGACGATCAGTTCGAACCTGATCTTGCTCCAGTGAACCTTCATCCTTTCCACTTGGAAGCTGCCCGGCAAGACGTCGCTGACGTCGCCCTCTTTCACTGCGGCAGCATGGACGAAGTATGCAGGGTGTGCGGCGCTCTGTACTTCGCAGGAGAGCGTCCATCTGATAAAATTTACAAACTCTGTTGTCACTCGGGCAATGTAATCCTCGAGCCTCTCCTCGCGTATCCCGATTTAATGCATGCGTTGCTGACCGGCGATCATTGCGAGTCTAAGAACTTCCGCAAAAACATCCGGTCGTACAACAGTTCGCTCTCCTTCGCTTCAGTCGGAGTTAAGACGGACATCCCCCAGGGCCGTGGCACATACTGTTTTCGTGTCCATGGCAACATCCAGCACAGGATCGGCCATATGGGGCAGGCGGTGCAGAAGCCCCTCTATTCGCACCTGTACTTTCTTGACGCGGAACAAGCGAAGACGCATCGAATGGACAGGCGCCAGAATGCTAATCTGCTACCCAACCTGCTTCATGAGCTGGACGCGCTGGTTCGCGAAATAAATCCTTTTGCCCAAGGGCTTAAAACGTTAGGTCAGGTGGAGGCCGACGACAGGATCCGTGCAGCTGCCGAGGGGCGACCCGAGGTCATGGCCGAACTGCGTTTCGTGGATGACCGACGGCGGCTGTACGAAAATCCTACGGCCCACGAGGTGGCCGTTGTCTATCAGAGCGTTGACGGTGGCATGCCTCCTCTAGGACGTGATGTTCGTATCCATACTCGTGGCGGATTTATTGAGCAGCTGTCTGTCCTGTCGCCCAACACGGATCCGCTCAGCTACGTGCTGTTGTTCCCGCGTGGAGAACCCGGCTGGCAACGAGGTATGCCGCACACCAGGCAATCTAAGCACAGCGTCGTCACTCTAATGGAGTTTTATAGCCATCGACTCCACGAGCGTGTCGGCGCCTTCCATCCAGTGCTGCACGCCGGCAAGCTGACGCAGCAGTTTATGGTAGACGCCTATATCAAGGTTGAGGGCAATCGCCTTGAGTTCGTCATCAGGAACCAGAAAACGCTGCGCGCCGAACTCTACAGTGGGCTCATGGACCACTTGGCGAACCGTGCTGAGCGGCAGGGCTGCAATGTCGGGAAGATGGTGATTCTGCCTTCCAGTTTCATCGGAAGCCCCAGGCATTGCCAGCAGCTATATCAAGACGCTATGAGTATCGTCACCAAGTTTGGAAAACCCGATCTTTTCCTTACTATGACGTGTAATCCGAAGTGGCCTGAGATTCAGACGAGCCTAGCGGCGTACGAAAGGGCAGAAGACCGACCCGATCTCACCGCGCGAGTATTCCAACTTAAACTCAAGGAGCTCATGTCTGATCTCACCAAGAGGCACGTGCTGGGCGTTCCCATGGCTCACTTCCACGTGATCGAGTTCCAAAAACGTGGACTCCCTCACGCTCACATCCTGGTAATCCTTCGCGACGAGGACAAGATCCGCACTCCCGAGGAGGTAGACGCACTTATCTGTGCCGAGTTGCCCGATCCGGTGACCGAGGAGAGACTGCACAAGGTCATCGTGTCGTCGATGATCCACGGCCCGTGCGGCGCTCGGAACATGTCCTCTGTGTGCATGGAGGACGGAAAGTGTAAGAAGAAGTTCCCCAAGTCGTTCACAGATGTGACTGTGGTCAACGAGGGGGGTTTCACCGTCTATCGCCGTCGAGAGAGCGGGCAGACGCATTCCATCTCAGGAAGAGTGGTCGACAACCGAGACGTAGTGCCTTACAACAAGTACTTAAGCTCCAAGTTTGACTGCCACCTGAACATCGAGCACTGTGGATCCGCGAAGACGGTCAAGTACCTGTGCAAGTACGTGTACAAAGGTCACGACTGTGCCAGGGTCCAGCTCCGCGTCTCTGTCCCCGCGGAGGGCGATCATGAGCCACGTCCAGCGCACGGTGCCCAGCAAGAGTTGGTGTGGGACGAGGTCTCACAGTTCATCGACTCTCGCTACGTGAGTCCCCAAGAGGCTGCGTGGAGAATTTTCGGATTTGAAATGCACGAAAAGTCGCACACTATCATCCGTTTGGCGATCCACCTCGAGGGTGACCACATGGTCACGTTCCGTCCTGGAGACGAGGAAGCCGCAGCAGAACGCGGCAGGGCTGCGCTGACTACGCTGACGGCATGGTTTGCGCTGAATAGTAGCAACCCGGCGGCACGGCAGTACAAGTACATCGACATCCCGTACCACTTCCGTTTCGAGGGCAAAGCGTGGAAGCCACGAAAGCGAGGTGCCGGCTCCATCATCAGCCGAATGTACTCCGTGACGCCCAGGCAGATCGAGCGATACCATCTTCGTCTCCTTTTGCTACACGTCGCCGGCGCCACCTCATTCGAGGACGTGCGCACGTTCCAGGGTAGGGTTTACGCTACCTTCAAGGAAGCTGCCATCGCACGCAACCTGCTAATGGACGACGATGAGTGGCAGAAATGTCTGCAGGAGGCGGTTGCTATAAAGATGCCAAACGAACTTCGTCAGCTGTTTGCTATCATTTGCGCGTTCTGTCAGCCTCTTGACCCGCTGTCTCTATGGGAGCGTTTCAAGGGCGATTTCTGCGAAGATTTCGCCCGAGAACACGACCCCATCGAGGCAGAACAGTTGGCCCTGAATTCCATCCAGTCCGTCCTTGCCCTACACCGCCTGACCAACGCCGAAATCGGTTTGCCGGCGCCTCGAGTGCCAGTCATCGTTGCTGTCGACGAGCAGTTCGACCAGACCGCCGAAAGGGAAGAGGCCGAGGAGAACTTGGTGAAGCTCAACGGCAGACAGCGCGTGGCATTCGACGCGGTGATGGCAGCAATCGACGACCCGAACGCCGAGCAGAGGTGCTTCTACCTGGACGGCCCGGGCGGCAGCGGGAAGACCTTCCTATACAACACCCTCATCAGCACGCTGCGAGCCCGAGGCGAGCGAGCCGTGGCCGTCGCGTGGACGGGCATTGCGGCGACGTTACTGAAGGGAGGGAGGACCTGCCACTCGCGATTTCGATTACCTGTTCCGATTGTGGAAAACAGCACGTCTGGCGTGAAGCCCAACTCCGCCGAGGGCGCTTCGCTGAGGGCGGCCAAGGTCATCATCTTGGATGAAGGACCCATGGCGCCTCTGCTGGCCCTGAACGTGATCGAGCGGACGCTAAGAGACGTGACCAACGATGAGCGTCCGTTCGGCGGAAAGGTGATCGTTATCGGCGGGGATTTTAGGCAGTGCCTCCCAGTCGTTCGAAATGGCAACCGAACGACCATTGTCGAGCAATGCATTAAGCGTGGCGCGCTTTGGTCGTTGTTCCGCACCCTCGAGCTGCGCGCGAACATGCGCGCCAACCCAGGCGAAGTAGAGTTCGTCGAGTGGCTCTTGCGTGTCGGAAACGGCGAGATTTTGAATGACTGCCACCTCCCGGATGACACCATCGCATTACCTGTCCAATGCGTCGTGGACTGCGTCATTGACGCCGTCTTCGGCACGAGCATTAGTGCTGCCGAGATGGCCGTGATGCAAGACCATGCCATCCTCTGCCCGAAGAACGTGGAGTCTTTGAACATCAATGACAACGTTCTTGAGCGCCTCGAAGGTGACGTGTTCGAATACTGCAGCGCCGACACTGTCGATGTCAGTGAAGGCGAAGATGGCGACGTTTTGGCTACCGATTATCCCGTAGAATATCTAAATTCATTAACGCCATCCGGGATGCCACCGCACAAGCTTCGTCTGAAAGTTCATGCAATCGTGATGCTCATGAGGAACGTCGACGTGAGAGCCGGCCTATGCAATGGGACTCGACTCAGCGTTGTTGCACTCCACGAGCACGTGATCGACTGCAGGATCATCGGAGGGCGCTGTGCGGGACGACGCACTTTCCTATGTAGAGTCAACCTAACTCCCTCGGACATTGGCATGCCCTTTACGATGACAAGGCGCCAGTTTCCGATCCGTCTGGCATTCGCCATGACCATCAATAAAGCCCAGGGTCAATCTTTAAAGAGGGTGGGAATTCATTTAGAAAAACCAGTATTCGGACACGGTCAGCTATACGTGGCGCTTTCTCGGGCTCGCTCTTTGGACTCGATCTTCGTGGCAGTCGCCGGTAACGAGGCGCAGGGCAAGTTGATCGTCTCGAGCAACACCACCTTCACCAAGAACATCGTGTACCAGGAGGTGCTCGAGATTCATGCGCCGGACCACCAGGCAGCGGATCCTTCCTCGCGTAGTGGCTATCAAGAGGCTGACCAGCAGGCCCTTGAGCAGTCGCTTAGTCAACTCGCTGTATCGGATGCGGATGAAGAAGTTCCAATGGACGCCTCCTCCTCCTAAATCCTATCATTGTACTATCCCTTACATTTGCAATAGCGGTAACATTTCCTAGATAAATTTAAATTCAGTAAGGCTAGGTAGGGCAGACCAGGAACCGTGACTAGCACGGCAGGTAGCAACCCAATTCCCATATATTTCACCATGCTGACACGCTTTTCTGCTGCAGGTATAAAGCACCGGACGCCGCATAGCCCTTTAACTTCACGACCATTGCGCTCGCATGTGGACACTCTAACGGAACTGCTCCTCCCAGAGCTAGACAATTATGCATGTACATTAATTGATAGATTATATTGTACATACATTTAGTAAAGTAGTTACTTCTAACTAATAGTATTAGAAATGCAGCCTGCTGTTTTCTATCTGCATGTCATGCATGTTCCAAAAATAAAAAATAAAAAAAAAAAAACATATCGTAGATTTAGTAAAGTAGTGATTCAGTAGTAAGTAGTAGTAGTTGGTTAGTAAGTAGTTAATTGTTATGCAACCTGCTGTTTTCCATCTGCATGTCATGCATGTTCAAAAAAACAAAAAAACAAAAAAAAATATCATAGATTTAGTAAAGTAGTTACTAAGTAGTAAGTAGTAGTAGTTGGTAAGTAAGTAGTTAATAGTTATGCAACCTGCTGTTTTCTATCTGCATGTCATGCATGTTCAAAAAAACAAAAAAACAAAAAAAAAATATCATAGATTTAGTAAAGTATTTACTAAGTAGTAATTAGTAGTAGTTGGTAAGTAAGTAGTTAATAGTTATGCAACCTGCTGTTTTCTATCTGCATGTTTGCAATTTTTTTAAGGTCACAATCTTACTTTCGTGTCGGTCTTTTTACTGCATGTTTCTCTTTTCTTGATTCCATCTTGGAATGTCAAACCAACTAACCACCAAGCATGATAGCATTGCATCAGTCTAAAAACTGAACAATGCTTCCTACCTATCCGACACAGTTGATCCTTGCATGTATCCTTGCATGTCCGCACATCAGAGATTCCTGTTGCTTGCAACGGGCTGCACAATCTTTGATAGTGTAAGGCAGAGGCGATGTAGTGTGTGACGATCGCCATGCTGCCGGGGCGGGATGGGGGCCCCGGCATAACAAATATTTTTAAAATTCTCTCACTTAACAGCTTGAATACATTTAGGAACTTTTCATTTCTCCAAGAATGGTGCCTCTCTCTTGCCGTCTTTTTTATTTTGTTTTAGACCCCCCCTCCCCCTGCCAATCGTAGAGAAGGAACTTCTTCATGGCACCATTGCGGAGATTACTTTCAATTACGGATGAACAGTGGCGATACTGCGACATGGCTGGTCTGCATTGACTGTTGCTTTCAAATGGTCAAAGTTTTCAACGCAAATCGTCGTAAACATGTGAATATTTCTTATATTTGTAAAAATGATCATAATATTGGCAAATAAAAATTACAATAATGAATAGGTTCATTTTTTGTGTGTTTAATCTTCAAAAAAAAACCTTCGTCACTGAAACCAAACCAAAAATATTTGTAATGATTCCTTTCTGTCCAAAAAGCACACCAAATGGTTGTGTCCTTATAAGCAATGCTGCTGGTTAGCCATCATCGTTGAAGGTACTGGCGGAAATCAGGCATAGTATGGTATATCAAGTCGTAAGGGCACAATACTTTGTTTTCTTGCCATTTTTTCAGTACTTTATTTTGTTGTCCCATAAAAGTTTCTTAAATGTATGCGTAGAGGCTACATTAAGTGTTAAGTCTCAGTTCGGTCCCAGGGCTTAGGGACTAGATTTTGGCCTAGGCCCATATATTTTTGTCATGACTTATCCTATCGGCACATGCCCTATGGGCATAGGGTACTAGAAAAATAGTAGTGAGCTATTTGTCATTGTTAATCAAAGTTCAAAGACAATACTAATATACTAAAATAAAACCACTAGGGATAAGAACAACAGGTGCCGTTAGGCATCGGGTACTGCTAGTTGTCCATATATTTCCTCCCCTATACAGTATAATATGCAGTCCCTTGGATCTCAATGCTCTAAATCTATCATCCTTACTCAATTTGTAGCCACATCGATGTGTATAATTGAATTTGATATAATTTTTTTGTAGCTGTCTTAGAACACGTGTGAGACTGAAATATTTGCGTTCTCGTCATGTGGAGAAAGCCCAAATTTCCCGACACGGAAAAAAAATAGTGCAACTGCTCGCAAACATTACCCGTACTTCGTTGGTGCCCATACGAATAATGTCCTTGTTGACAAGACCCATGTCGTCCTTCGGGGTCTTTTCCGACTTAAACTGAGTCAAAACGAAGCTTTTCTGCTGGCTTCTAAGAGAAAAATCCAAGACGGGATTAACTCTTATTTGCTGATAGAAAAAAGACAAATAGCTGTCTAAATAAAGGGATGCGCCTGAGGTGCAGAACAGTCTTGGCGCGATTTATGAAAAAAATTCGCTAATTTCACAATCTTTGAGTGGATTTAGTGTCGTCTGCAAAATAACCTCGTCAGCTTTGCTCCCTGACCGGGGCACGGTATGGCCCGTTGCGCTCGTGGGAGTAAGTCATGCATGGTTTGATACGCACTTGAATCCGATATTCAAATCCATCTCGATATAAACCTCCAAAGTCGCCGGGCAAGCACGCACGAGTCACGTTAAGGGAAATTACAATTTGGGTGTTGATGTCAGATTTGTCAACATGTGTGGAGTCAGGCGTGAGAGTGATCGACTTCTAGAGGACTCTGAGTGGATGGCGAAAGGTGGATTATTACAACTACATGGATATTTGCTGTGAATTGAGTTGCGTATTGCGCGAATGAGTGGCATAAAAAAATCCGTGTAAGCAAACGTAATCTCACGCAGTTCTTGATTAACGCCCGGCGTCGCTTAGGGCATCTCAAAGGGCACATCGACGCCGTCACTACAATATCAGTTCCTTGGATCGCAATTTTGGTTACTACCTCAGTCTTGTTCTGTCATTTTCCTGGTCACATAGTGCCTTTTTGTAATAACAACATTCAGAATACCTAGTATGTATCATACATTCACTGTTTTGTCGGCATTCGGCACTCGACTCAAAGGCTAGCGGCTCAGAGAGATGTAGAAATTTGAACTAGCTTTAAACAGTAACTGAGAGTGCCGTCCCAAGAATTGTAGTCCAAAGTTTGGGTAGGGATGGTCATAAATGTACTGTAAGAAGAGGTCACTTTTGCTGAGATATAGTAATTTCAGGATAGGAATCGCCAATGACAGAAACACTGTCTTGCAAAATTCACCCATAAGGGCCAATAGGCAATGGAAGGCTATTTTACTGGTGGTTCTTATCATGCAAAGACTATAGCTGGTCAACCCTAGCAGAGCAGTGCAACTCGTGCTCATTCAGTTCGCTCTCTTCGTGAATAGTAGACGTGAAGTATATTGGAAAAATTAAAATCATGGAAGTTACCGGACAGAGGGGATCGGTGATCCATTATATCGATGGATATGCTTACTCATTACGAAGCACCAATCTTGTGGGGTATCGTCATTTTCGGTGCTCGAAACGAAGTTGCCCTGGTAGGTGTAAAGAAACGTTGAACGAGCATCTGATTACCGTGCGACATACCCATGTCCCGGACATGTTTTTGCGGGAGAGGAAAGAGGTGCTCGCCAACATTAAGCGCCAGGCCAGCGAGACATACCGGCCATTTCAAGAGATTTTCGAAGAAGAGACCAGGAAGTAAGTACCACCCCAACCTTCAATATCATAATCATATAATGGTATACTTTTGAACTACGACACACTCCTAGCTGAAGTGGAAGTTTAAGTAATTGCCGACTTCTAATTACAAGCAGAGAGATTCAGATGCTAAAGACTCAAAGTTAAAATTCTTGAATATTTATGAAAAATTGATTGTCAATTTCATAGTTTTCTCGAAATCAAATAGGAAGCAATGTTAAAAGATTGGCACTGTTTTTTAATGTGTTGAGGTAATCTGTCTTGGTTCTAAAAATCTTGGCTTATGCTCTGGGCAACTGGTACATACATCAATTCCCTTCTCGAAATACGATACCTCCGAAGGCGGCGCGGCTGCGACCCTCTTTGAGGACCCAGGAGATTAAAAAAAAAAAAAACGGATTGTGAAAATGCTTGGTAGTCGCCGAAAATCAAAATGATAAACGAATTCTGTAAGATGATGACCCTAAGTAAACTATAATAGGGCTACCAGGCTGTTGTAAATAACCCACCAGAACATTTGGAATTCCGAGTCAAGGACATCTAGCAACTTTTTACCGGTATCGAGGAGTTCCAGGGAATAGGTTATATAATATATAGCAAATGCATCGTCACCTAGTTTCAAGTATTCGCCCACGCAAAGACATCTTCACCATGTTAAATTTCTTACCAGAGTTCCAGTAATTATACAAATATTTGCGCACTACATCTCGTGGGTAGCGGTAATCTGGATCGCCGCGTTGTCAGTTCCAAATCAACATTACCAAACCACCAAGCGGATGGTGTATAATTCAGTGAAGTTATTCGGATAACCGATCATTCTCAATGAAATGAACAATACATATTTTAATTCCATATTTTAGTGCCACCAAATCAATACCATAACTGTCACTACAAAGATGTACGACCGGCTCAGATTTCACAATTCATGTGACTTGCACTTCTTTCAGATAATATTTTAAGCCGATATCAGATTTGATTGAGGTGATTACACGAAAGTTTAAAAAACTTGACAAATTATCTAACATAAAATTGAAACCTGCAATATTTGGAAAAACCAAAACAAGTTTGAGTTAAGGGACCTCGGCAAAAAAAAACCTGTACACAAATGCAAGCCAGCCAAACATATAACTTTGTTTAAATACTCTACCCCCGCCCTTTTATGGTCGCCGTTTATGGTGTCCAAAATGCAGCAAGCGGCTGAAATTCACGTTGACGGAACGTTCAAGGTAAACAATAAGCACAGCATGTATATTTCTTTGCATAGAATTAAGTTTTTATGCAGTGTCCTGTAGCATCATATGAAAATTCAACATTTTCTTTGCAAACAAAGTGTGATTTGGTGAAAATTGCTTTTAAGATTTCTTTGGTGGTCTTGTAGGTGGTGCCGCGAACGCCCCACATAAGCCAGCTGCTGACAGTGCATGTCATCGTGGACAACCAGGTAAGAAATACAGATTTCCTGTTTCATTTATTCACTGTATGATCTAAATATCACAAAATATAGATCGAATACATGCTTTTCTCTTCAGTCATTTCCAGCCGTTTATGCCCTGATGGGCAGAAGGACGCAAGCCGCGTACGCAAGGCTGTTTGCGTACGTGAAGAGCGAATTGGCCGTCAACATGGCTCCCGCCACGGTAGTCTGCGACTTTGAAAGAGCGCTGCAGACTTCCCTGGCGGGGGCTTTTCCGGCAGCCCACATCCACGGCTGCTTCTTCCACTATGGCCAAGCCATATGGCGGAAATGCCAGAAATTAGGCTTGGCACCTTATTACCACCATGCCAATGCCGATGTTTCTGGTGCGAGAAATTTTATCAAGCGAGTGATCGCATTGCCACTCCTTCCTGCTGGCAGGATTATCGAAGCTTTGCGAGATCTGGAGGTATGAACATTAAAATAAATCATAATAATAAAACATCCCCGGGTGTATTTTTTTTTTTTATGGGTAGTGTTAAGGAATACTCGCTTTCCTCGCTACGCTCGTTAGAATTGATTCAATTTTATGAAAGTTTTCACCGACATTACGGTTCTTCTACAAATTCGTTTCAGGCAACCATAGATGCCCATGATCCTGCAGTCATGCGACCGATGCTTCGGGAGGTAGTTCGATACGTGGAACGTTTTTGGATTGGAGTAGTCGGTGTGGAGCGCCTGTCAGTGTTCGGTCTGGATCGACGCACCAACAACTACGTGGAATCGTTCCACAGAAATTTGTTGCGTCGATTCAGAATCAGTCCGAACATCTGGATTTTCACAGGTGAGCATTGATTTCGATCATTAATCTTTCATTAATCTTATCATTCGACATGTCTTTATTTTTTTTTTTTAATATCGCTTCAAGCCCCCATTAAGGGAAAGGTGAAAATGAAGAATCGCGTCCGTCATCAATAACATTTACGTGAGTGCTACTCGTAATGCTTTCAGAAAAGCTTGTGATGTGCGACGGCACCGAGAGTCGAGCTGCAGTCCTCGCGCAGACGGGCGAGCAAATTCGAAGGGCGCGGCACACCAATGATGTGCAAAATAACAACATTCGCGAGGCCAACCAGGCCCTTGCGAATGGCCTACCGTTAATGGCATTCCTGTCGAGGATGGCGCACGCCTTCGATTCCAGATTTTCAACGCTCGAACTCCAGTTAGCCGCCCAGAATCTGCTAGCTGGAGTTGAGGACGAAGAAAATGATGATGACGACCCCGACCCCGACAACCCAGCGATCATCCAACACGTTGCACCGGATGTCCAACCCAACCTCGCGCCGGGAGTTGGGGCTGAAGGTGCCCGACGAGGTCGCCGAGGAGGTGCCCGAGGTGCCCGAGGAGGTGCCCGAGGTGCCCGAGGAGGTGCCCGAGGAGGTGCCCGACGAGGTGCCCGAGGTGCCCGACGAGGTGCCCGAGCTGCAGCTGACAATCGTGCAGCGCCTGCCGCTCACGCAGCGCCTGCCGCTCACGCAGCGCCTGCCGCTCACGCAGCGCCTGCCGCTCACGCAGCGCCTGCCGCTCACGCAGCGCCTGCCGCTCACGCAGCGCCTGCCGCTCACGCAGCGCCTGCCGCTCACGCAGCGCCTGCCGCTCACGCAGCGCCTGCCGCTCACGCAGCGCCCGGCGCCTTCTTAGAGCGAGACTATGACGATGGCTTCGCTTTCATGATCCACGATGGTAATAAAATATTATGATTTGGGAGTCAGGTGATTAGTATTCCTATAACGGCAATGGACATCATTTAAAAAAATCATTTGTGCAATTTCCAGACGGAGACATCGCACTACCGGTGGATCCGATGCTTATTGACAATTCAGGTGATGTGTTTGTGGCACTGTAAATGCTAAATGCTTTTTAGGTATTTCAAGTTTCAAATCAATAATTTGTGAAAAATTTCAGACGACAATATGGAGGTCGAAATCGACTTACGGGACCCTTTCGAGGTTTATGTTGAAAGGATAGTGGAAGCTATGCCGGAGGCGCCAATAGGTAAGCGATAATAGAGTTCCTATCTCTTAATTTAATAATAATGACCCACTGATAAAACACAAACAAATTGCTGACAAATTCGCTGAGGAGAGCGAGGTAGATAAAAATACTAACAAAATGTTGTTCGTACGCAGGTCCGGAGGAAGATGTAGTGGGCGTCCCCGACGAGCAATTGTGTCGCTGCTGTTTGGGCCGCAGGCGGACAGTAATGTTTCTGCCCTGCAGGCACTTCATATCCTGCAGCACGTGCGCCGAATTTTATAATACTCGGTACCACCACTGCTTTGCCTGCAGGCAGGTCATACAGAGTCTGCTCACGCCCTTGACGTGAGGTAAAACCATGATTACTGTATTATAATAATATTTTAATTATTATTATTATTTGTGGTGTTTAACGACGCACTGTTTTTGACGACTGGCCCTGCGGCACTGGTCTAATGGCGTCGGTGAATGAGTGGATGATGATGAGGATGATGATGAACCTAACCTAGCCTAGAAGGGAGGAGGGGAAACCCGGTGCCGGCAGGTAGCCTACTCCTGTCGAAAAGCACCAAGGGGACACCGGCTTCACGTCCCTTCCGAAGGACGGTACAACTCGAACAGCAGGATTCCTCCACAAATCCATGCTGTCGAGAGGTTGATAAGCGAGGCGAATGAAGTTGCTGTACTAACTTTCATCCCTCCAACCTCTCTCCCGAACAGAACTGGTCATGTGTATAATGGTCACCCATCCAATACCTGACTCAGCGCAGTGTTGCTTAACTTCGGTGATCTCACGAGGACCGGTGTTTCCAACACGCCAAACCGTTCAATAATAATATTTTAAGTTTAATCTTGGAGTCGGTGAGATAGTATTTTATTCTGTATCTACAATCACATTGAAAAAAAGGTGACATCGAATGTAATTGAAGCAACATCTGTACACGGCACTGCCTAATTGAGCAAATATGAAAACTCTGTTACGTAGTGCACAAAGTAGGCGATATATGACGCGGGGAAGGCCTAAGATTTCTGCGACTTATTTAATTGCTAGACAGGGTAGGGCCATTGTAGTTCAATTTTCAAATCGTATCAATGTTATCACATTACTACACAAGCTTCTCAACAACAATGTCGACACCCCGAGACTGCTATCTAAAATCTGCATCGTAATACCATCCAGGTAAACTTGACATAACCATCCTTTCAGGCTGCCAAAGAGTATGATTGATATCCACAAGTGCAGGTGCATGAAAAGACTAATGACTGCCTACAATAGAATAACAACAACCTGCCCTGACATCGACATACATTCAGATTCCTTCATGACTTACATAACCCAACTTAAACACCAAGATCAAACAGCTGCTCATGAAAACTTGGAAATGTATCAATTACCAACTGCATTATCTTGTGTTAGTTCTTAATTAGAGCTTTAGTTTGTAAATGGTTATGTTTTTAATCGTTCATGTTTCAATTATATCACACTTGTGGACTTGCCTCCATTGTTGATCAATAAACAATAATAATAACTTTGGACCTTCTAGGAGACGCTTGCACGGTGCCCGGCGTCATCACTCTGTACGGCTTCATGCCTGCCGCAGCAGGTTTCAAGAATTATGGATAAAGAAACTAATGAATAATAATAGATGCGGTAGATTCGCGTGTTGGGTGTATGCGTAGTGATATTGAAATTAAGATGTACTAAGTATCGTTTTCCCGTATAGGTGTGTAGTACGATAATAGGATATAGTGTATCGTAAGTGTAATTGAAGAGTAGTGTGATATTGGTCGCATGTCTTCGGTGGAGTAATATTTGTGATTGAAAAAAATGACAGAGCCGCATGTGTTGTGTGGCTAGTGGGCAACGTAGTTTAGTACGTGTGTACTATGTGATAGAAAGTTTGTATAGTAGAGTGGATATGTAGCATTCCATGGGTGAGTGAAATGTGTAATATTAGTGGTATTGAAGTGTAGTTTAGAAAGGGTTCGCAAGCCTTCGGTGGAGCAATTTAGCTTGTGCCGTACGTTCAGGGTGCCTCTTGGTAAACGTTCTCTGGTATGCGTTGACTATGTGATCAAGTGTAAGTATAGTATTGTTGATTTTTCGCGAGTAGTGTGGTGTAACGTATGGAAAGGCCTAGTAGTAAGTGTAGTATTGTGGATGTGTATCATGGAATGGGAAGTAACGTATATGAAAGGGAAGATATTTGCCTAATTTGAAGTTTGCTAAGGTTGTAATATAAGGTGTCGATGTCAAGTTGATGATGTGAAGTGTCTAAGGGTGTGTTCATTGAAAGTGTTCCGATAGATGCACTTACCCTTTGGGAAAGTGTAGTGCTGGGTACATTTTACTCTGGAGGCGGCCACGAACTTCGCGTTCGGTGTATATTTCATATATATTGTATATGTGTTCGAAGGGCAGGCGGACACGAATTTCGCGTGTGGCTTATACTTAATGTATGTTGTATGAATATGTGTTCGAGGGGTTAGCGGACACGAACATTACGTGCTGGGTCTGCAAACTTCTTGTGCGGTGTTTATTTGATGTATTTCGTATGTTTTTGTGTTTTAGGCGATATTTAGTAATGAAAGTGAATATTTTTGAAATACGGATGGACATCTGTGACCTTCTAACTTCACGTCTTTATAATCCACAATGTGGATTTTTGATATGGTTTATATTTCACTGCTTTTGGTAATATTAGTTCGTGAGCATTATTTATAAGGCCGGACTCTCTGAAAGGATATGTTGAGATATGGTGAGTTTGAAAATAGCAGTGCAGAGCAGAGTAGAGCAATCATTTGGAAGAGCATTAAACAACTGAAGTGTTGAACTATATCTGGACGGGTAGGGGATGACACCAAAATACAATTCATGTATGGTATGGGAAGGATTGGCAAGCGGCATACAGGTGGTGGTTTGGTCTGCGGTGATTTTTAAACCAATACAAAAATTAGTGTATTGAGAGGGGTGATTGTAAATACGTGTTATGTTGTTTCTGAATGGACATTTCCAAAGAATTGTATGCGCCCAGCTTCGTTGGAGAAATAACATTATTAATACTGGGTTGCAAACAATGAATGATGTTGAGTGGTATTGGTAATTAATTCAATGATTGGAAGCGAAAAGAGTTATTCATTAGAGTTAGTACTTAGGAGACTCGAAAGCGGAGACATGGTCTCAAAAGCCTTGAAGGGTGTTGTATGAGAAGAAATGTCTGTTGGTAGAAAGGGTTGAAACAGCTTATAGCAGGGAATGACAGGTAGACGGATGTACAAGGTTACAGGAAATTGATAAATAATCGTGAAACAGAGTTCCGTATTATTACTGACATGGAAGAAATGAAGGTAGCAATGTGGCTGGTCTTGTGTCATAAATAGAGAATGAATGATAAGTCTCAACATGGATATAGTGAGAAAAGTTGGTGGTGTTAAAGAAGAAGTATATGATGCTGTAATTGGGTATAAGCAAAGAAGGAATGTACGTGTATGCTTAAAGGAATTTTTTAAAGTATACATACCGGGATGTGACATGTGTCAGAATTCCGTCGAATTATTAGCACTGTTTAACTATAAATGTGAATGAAAGTTGCAATGGTGTGATTAGATGCCTGGCATGTGAAATTGTGTTTGTGACAATCATATGTGTATGGCATGATTTTAAAGACGTATAGATTGCAGCAGAAGCACGTGTCCAACACGTGTCAGTCGCTAGACCTCGTACGCTTGCCGCTCTAACGGAGCTCTCCAGAATGTGTAACGTCAGGCATTCTTTGTCAATCAAGCCAACTCATGATACTCATGATACCATGGGCGCACTCTAACAGGATGTAGGAAAAGTATATTATTTAATTATTGTTGTAGGAACACTGTTACTTTTGGACGACGTGATATGAAAACCAATTTGCGAAACTATTATGAAGGCATGTTCTCCAGGCCTGTTCTTTTGGAAACATTGTCGCACCACTATTTAGATCAGATGTAGGATCAGTGACTTACTTACACTGATCTGTAGTAACATCTATCCTTTATCTCTGGTAAAATGCTGGTTTGTTTGCTTTTTATTTATTTATTGCAATATTCAAGTCACATGCATTGCTACAATTAGCGAACCTCAATTGGCGTATGGTGCTCAAATTGAGTGTTTGGGCTATTAACCAATATGCCGGGTATTTATTTTATTAATGCTGTGTTTTAAAAATGACACAGAAAACAATTATGCATTCCTCCCTTCCTCTTCCCACCCAACAAAGGAACGAAAATGGACAAGTTATAATATTTCTGTGTCGCACACATTTTTAAAGGTTCACTTGCGAGCGCTAAAAGATATACTTAATAAATATCATGGTTACTAGAAATAAACAATTCTTTGAGATTAAGTAATTTATCGGGATCACCGAAAGCAATCCAAGGTGTAAAATGACATATAGATGTTTCCAGTCACGATTTCCATTTCCATTTGGACTTATACTTTAACTTTACTTAAACTTACTTTAGACCGGTGGAAGTTTTACGGGTAATCAGTGGTTAATTTCAGGCTAGACGCGGGTGGACGCCGTACACCCGCGTCTACCCACCCAATTATTTTCGAAATGCATTTATTTTTATTTTGTGTTGTCAATACGCTGTTTTTATTTACTCAGAGTACTCTAGTACTTTATCACTTTAGTAGTTTTTATATATTATTATATAAAATAATAATTTTGTACAAACTTGCGATTTATAAGTTGGACAGCATTTTCAACAATTCATTTCCAGGAAGAAACAATTGCAGGGAAATTTAGGTTGACCGAGGTAACCCACGCGCACAATCTTTCAGTGCATTACTATTTACTCTCCTTTGTCCTCCCGGAAAGTACCTTGTTGTTTTAAACACTCCATTCGTCACCTTTGGGGAGGAGGGGTCTAGTTGTCTCAAAATCTACCTACACTCTAAATAAACATGAGTGAAATGTTCACTCTTTGAAAGAGTCACGTCTTTTTTGACTCATTCATGAGTGAATTTCAGTTTTATTGACTCTTTGGAGAGTTGTTATTCCACTCATTTAGAAAGAGTGAGCAGATTTAGCTCTTTATATGAGTGGCAGAGATCGTTGAATCATTAACAAGGGCGATAATAACTCACAAAAAAGTGAATTAGCGGACAAATGCAGATAGATTATTTCTTGCTTATGCGACCAAATTCGTTGACAAAGATAATATCTGTACTAAAACACATGGGAAATACAGGCGTCAGCAACCTCGCTCTGGACGACTCTCTCACTTTCTGTGTTTTGGGTTAGCGCGTTCGAGTATTCATGAATCACAACGCGCGACAGTGTCTTCCAGTGAACGTATTTGTCCGTTACGCGGTGCGGTATGTGAGTCCACCCACTATCGGTGTTCCTCTGCGAAGTCATGGGTGATGTTGAAAAGTCTGACATCGAGACCTTGCGTGTGTATTTAGTGGCGAATGGAGTCTCCGAGACGTTGGCAGACGCTATCAAAGGTAAGCCCTATTTTTCTTACTAAAATTATAAAACCAGTGGCATAATAGAGGCTTATTAGTTAATTGTACTGAAATGAAATGTATGCCAAATGATCAGTTTCGTCACTATTCACTACCAAACACGGCCAAAATAATTCAATCTTGCACCACAGTCCACACATTTATTTGTTATTATGCAGAAAATGCATGAGTTATAGGTCAAAAGAAAGTTTTTTATGAGGTTTTTATACGATTCTTTTTTTTATAATAAAGCATTCAAAACAATCAGACTGTTCGAATGTCAACGAATATCGACGGCAAGAGAGCGCAGTGATAGAGCTAATTGTTTTCCATTTGTCCCTAACAGTGAGGACGGCAGCAGTGCCTCAACTGAAAGATCACCGACAGCTGTTTCTATCAAAAGCTTGGTGCAATTCGTTGAGGTATGTACACCGCATCATTTTAAAAGTCCACGACCTGAAGGATCTCCGTCAAAATCGTCTCTAATCTGACTGCAATGTATTCTTTCAGGTACAGACAGACAGGGATAGACATCGGGCATCTCGTCAAAACGAGGATCCAGAGCAATTTGCAGCCATCTCTCGTCTACGTCGGGCCACCAGGCAGCGAAAACTGCAGTTATTTTATCATTGCTGATATGCACTGCATTCCAGTCAGGACTTCATCAGTTAAGGCCTTTGACACACTATTCAAAACCTTTTTTGTCTTAAGTGTCACTTACCCATCTTAACTAAGTCGTTTTTATAATTTCATTGAAGCACAAATCTATGACATGGATATTAAGTCCCTTCTGGCAATGGACGGATTGCATGCCTCACTCATTAATTTGGATATTGCAGAGAAGATGGACTAGATTTTAATATTATTAACACTATAACCGTCTAAAAAATTGATGCCCAAACCGGGACTCGAACCCTGATCTTCACCTATCACATAGATGGAGTTCGGGGTTCGAGTTCCCGTTTGGGCATCAATTTTTGAGACGGTTTTAGTGTTGATAATAATAAAATACCCCGCGCATTGCAAGCGTTTGCAATTTAAATACGATTTCATCTATGGACTAGATTGTATTATTTAACAATATTCAGCATTGTCTGAAATCTGCAATCTCTGATATATTTATCTGAAAAAACAAATAACTGAATTAAATTTATTGAGATGATATATTCTTGTGCTGACCTGCACCAATAGGATCAAATAATTGCATCCTCCAAGTGGTACTAGATAAGCCAACCCAAGTGGCCGGCAATATTAATATCTTTGCTAGATAATGATTATTTGTATTTCAACAATAAAAAAACATGTTTTTTTAAATAATTATTTCCAGTATATTCAATATTTAATATGAAGATCCCCATACCTCAATGGAGTGAAAATCACTCTTCCTAGTGTCACTTCCTTTCAATCGTCGAAATGACTATTCCCATACCACGAAGGAGTGAAAATCACTCTTTCTAGTGTCAGTATATTTGACTCTTTGAAAGAGTGATTTAAGTTCTTACTTTCAAAGGAGTGAATTTGACTCACATTGTGGTGGATAGCTTTTCTACTCCGAAAGAGTGAAAAAATGACTCTTTTGGAGTGGAATTTGACTCATGTTATTTTAGCGTGTATGTGTGCATATCTTCTAGAAAAATGAAGTTATTATTATGTTATATTTTATTTATTGATTAATATACATTTGGTTATAATGTGATTTTTTTTTGCGATTTATTAGACTGTCAGTTGAATTGCTATGTCTCTTAGTTGACCTAAAAATGTTTGAGACTTTTAACCCCACGTGTGGGTCAAGTTGTCTCACACACTGAGGCTAGTTGTCTCAGTGAGAAATTTCTTCTTGTGATAAAATAATTAATTTAATTAAAATCTGCATCAGTTACTTTATGACAATACCGAGTCAATGTTTGATAATTTATATCAAATGATGAGGCTGTGAATACTCACAGTCACTCTGATTCTAGTGACGCTATATCACGTCACAACCTGTCAAACTGGAATAACTCCAATTTGACGTTGGATTCGTTGCTGTAATAGGATGAAATCTTATTTAAATTCATTATTTATTATTCATTCTTATTATTATTATTCAATATTTACATTTATGGTTCTACTCCTTGGAGAACTGTCACTCTCATCAAATACACTAAAATCGTCTCTAAAATCCAGTGTCCAAGCAGCTCAATGGTTTAGAGCAACACCCGCGACAGGCGGAGGTCGGAGTTCGAGTACCCATTTCAGCATCAATTTTTGAGACGGTTATAGTGTTGATAATATTAAAATACCCCGCGCATTGCAAGCGTTTGCAATTTAAATAAGATTTCATCCGAATATGTTTACGTCCTCTTCGGGTAAGAGACATTTTAGATACACAAAGAATTTTTGCCGACAATAAACCACAACTATTAACCAATGATTCCACTATTTAATTATATAAAACAAGAAGAGCTACCCCTTTGGCTTTCTCCACATGACGAGAACGCAAACATTTCATTCTCACACGTGTTCTGAGACAGCTAAAAAATAGCGATATCAACCTCAATTTGCAGTGATATTCACATCGAAGTGACCACAGATTGAGAAAGTATGATAGATTTAAGATCCAAGGGACTGACTATACTACTTTGTATGGGAGGAAATCGAACAAGATACCTTGCGCTAAATTTGATGGAGAATAACTTTAACAGGGATTATTATTATATATACACCCACATTATATAAGTATAATCTACTATATTCTTTCTTATCGCATTTTCTGGAAGTGCACTTCAGGCAAATTTCCAGTGTTATTGGGACTTTCTTTTATCACGGCCAAACTATCGCTGCATACCGGAAAACTTGAAGCAGTGGGCACGAAAAAACTACTGATTTTAGGAATTTTATTCACTGTCTTGTTATTGTCACATTTACTACGCCTTTTTTGAGCCCCGCGATGGCCCCGTGGTGACTGCCGTAAGCCACCTACAAGCATTTTTTCCCATGATTGAGAAAAATTAGTTACCCATACCCGCAGAAATAACGCAAATTCGGTCAAATGCGCCGATGAAGAGTTTGGCAGTAGCGTAGAATGTGTAGCCTACGCACTCAGCGGCAGTAAAAACGTTGTAACTATGTTACCATTAGCAGGAGTAGGCTAGTCCCACAGCCTCAGTGCGGTAGTGAGATTGCTTAAAATGCAACTTTTTGGCAAACACAAGAAATAAATTTGTAATGTGTCGTCGGTACGAGCTCGTCGGCCGGCCTGAGGACGACACGCGCCGGACCTCTCGGCCCGAGGGCGGTCGCCCTGCCTGTCCCGCCGGTAGTTACGCCACTGATATCAATTTCAAACCTTGCATATATTAAATATTCATAACCTAATATTATCGTTAAAGACAACAGGGAATGGGTAAGAGATTTCATGTCAAATCCGCTAATACAATCATGTACTGATGTAATTTGACCAGTGTCACATGGCCCGGCAAAAACAGTGGGTCGTTAAACCCCCTAATCAATCATTAACCATCTTACGTCTTCCGATCCCTGTGAGCACTTAGATCCTCCACCCACAACATTGGTGTATGTTGGGTTGCCACGGGCAAGGGGTAGTCTGGGAACCCTAGAGGCGCAGTTTATGAGCTGAGCAAGAGGCGGAGCTTAGAAGCGAATTTTGTCGGGGACGAGAAAACGTAGTTGAATGCCGGGGACGAGATAACAGAGGCGCAGTTTACGTACCTTGCACGTTTGAAAAATAACTGTCAATCAGGGGACGAGAAAACAGAGGCCCAGTTTATGAGCTGAGCAAGAGGCGGAGCTTAAAAGCGAATTTTGTCGGGGACGAGAAAACGTAGTTGAATGCCGGGGACGAGAATACAGAGGCGCAGTTTATGAACCTTGCAAAGCTTGAGAAATTAAAGTGAATCAGGGGACGAGAAAACAGAGGCCCAGTTTATGTTGCTAGAGGCGCAGTTTATGTTGATTTGAGGACGAGAATATAGGGGACGAGTTAATAGAGGCGCAGTATATAGTCACCCGTGGCCAGTATTCAGTGATAGCTTAGGTTCATGCTAGTATTTGATCAATTATTTCCGTTCACGGATGACAGGTAGTCTAGTGGATAGCGTACGAAGCCAGATAGCTCAGAAGCCTCGCAAATAACGTGATGCCCGGTTCGTATCGCAGAGCACGTAAATATTTTGCATTTTCAGTTTTAAACTGTATGAACAGTGAATGTCTAATTTGATACAACCAGTAAATGAACACAAAATATGTGTAA
The DNA here is from genome assembly GCA_947568835.1 of Protonemura montana. Taxonomy (NCBI): domain Eukaryota; kingdom Metazoa; phylum Arthropoda; class Insecta; order Plecoptera; family Nemouridae; genus Protonemura; species Protonemura montana. The sequence continues at coordinate 1,987,552 of OX387608.1, forward strand.
ATAAATAAACATGACTTTATTATTTTATTGACACGTCGTCACATGTTCGATCGGGTTTATTTATTTATTTAATGCTACGTACAATTACAGAGTATTTGTGTGAGCCTAATTGTTAAGGAACTTATACCATCAATTTAGTTCCATATTTAACTTTTAATTGTATTTAAATATTCTTCTATTGAATAGTACGGATTTTGGATTAAGAAAGCTTTGAGAGTAGTGTTAAAGATGGTACGGGTTGGCAAATTAGTGATGGATGTTGGGAGATGGTTATAAATTGTTGTGCAGAGGTAATGTGGGCTGTGTTCAAAGAGGGAATGGGAGTGAGTGCAAAAATATGCAAAAATTGAATTTCCAGAAGTAACCACCCTTTACCAAAAAGAATTGAAATAACCATAAAAAAAACGAACCAATTCGTTTAAAAAAAGACGACGTCTTCATTGATTGAGTGTACCAATAGGTACGAAATGAAGCCACAATAAACTTTGTAAATAATTGCCAGAACTGGAAACATGTAGCGTTCGAAAGAATTGAAATATACGTAAATGCAGACGTCTATCCCCTCCCTCCACCCCTCCCCCAGCCCATCGCACGATATCGTCACCCCATCCCCATGCATAAATTAGGACAATAGCCAAAGGTAATAATCACTTTGCGCTTACGAGACTACGATTTCGGCTATGGCCATTAGCATTGCTCTTATGGAACTAACAATTCGTCCAAGTCAAATAGTAGACGAGCACGTTGCCTCGGCCGGGGAGTGCGTGCACGACCGCACTTTGACAAATCACCAGCAATTTAACATTGCTCTTATGGGAGAATGGACTCCCGGAAACAAGGATTGAAACCGAACGGTTTGGCGTGTTGGAAACACCGGTTCTCGTTGGATCACCGAAGTTAAGCAACATTGCGCTGAGTCAGGTATTGGATGGGTGACCACCATACACATGACCAGTTCTGTTTGGGAGAGAGGTTGGAGGGATGAAAATTAGTGCAGCAACTTCATTCGCCTTGCTTATTAACCTCTCGACAGCATGGATTTGTGGAGAATTCCTGCTGTTCGAGTTGTACCGTCCTTCGGAAGGGACGTTAAGCCGGTGGTCCCCTTGGTGCTCTTCGACAGGAGTACGCTACGTGCCGGCACCGGGCTTCCCGTCTTCCCTTCTAGGCTATGTTAGGTTCATCATCACTCTCATCGTCATCCACTCATCCACCGACGCCATTAGACCAGTGCCACATGACCAGATGTCAAAACAGTGCGTCGTTAAACACCACAAATCAATCTATCAACAAGGATTGAAATTTCAAAGTGCATGGGCTGGGGGAGGGGGGGAGGGGGGGAGGGAGGGGATAGACGTCTGCATTTGCAATTGACATTTTCAGTAAATTTGCAGGGGCGATACCTTTGCACAATAAAACAAGTTTGGAAGTAATAAGAGGTTTCCAGGAAATATTTAACTCCTCCAATCGTAAACCCACAAATTAAAAAAAGGACAGGGGTAAGGAATTCAAAAATAAAAAATTTCAAGCGTTTCTAACATCGAGGAACATTAATTATTACTATGCTACAAATCCGAATATCAAAGCAGCTGTTGTTGAACGGTTTAATAAAACATTAAAAACTAAGTTGTGGCGATATTTTACCTATTCATCATCTTATCGTTACATTGAGGTTCTTCCCGATCTTCTTCAAGCATATAATAACACTGTTCACCAGACAATAAAAATCGCACCAGTTCATGTGACGATTGATAACATGCTACAAGTATGGCGAACGCTAAACGATCGAGTGCCCTTCAAAAAATTTAAAAAAAAAGGATAAGTTCTCAGTTGGTGATCATGTACGAATTTCTAAAGAGAAAGAGCAGTTCGAGAAAGGTTTCGAAAGAAATTGGACGGACGAGATATTTATTATTTCGGAAGTTCTTCCAAGACGTCATTTAACTGTTTATAGAATAGTAGATTTAAGTAATACACCTATCGATGGAACTTTTTACTAAATCGAGTTAAAACGAGTACAAATTCGAAAATCTACTGAATTTAAAATCGATAAAATCATCGCCACGAAGGGGAAGGGACGCAGTTCGAAAGTATTGGTCAAGTGGTACGGATACCCATCATCTCAAAATTCTTGGGTTAAGAAATCAGAAATTATTAATTTAAAATGATTCAAAGTAGCAAAGAATTTTATTTAACCCTTTTGAGCAATAGTTCGGCGTCTTACTATCCGAAGAATACGGTAACTCGCTTTGTGACTCAATTACCACAACGCATAGAATTACAAGATGATATGGGATGTGCTTTATTTGAAATCCATTATCCTTTCATTAATAACGTATTGATAAATGCAAATAAAGTGACCTACAGTGTAAAAACAGCTGATAAAGAAGATGTCATAACCAAGACGATTGAAATTCAGCCTGGCTTCTATAATTCTGTGTCAGCAATTCATCACGCAGTAAATAGTGTCCTCGCAAACGTGACGGGAGACCTAAAGATTTTACTTACCACGAGACTTATTCACGAGAGTAGATATTGCAGAAGATAGTATGATTAAATCTGTAGTTTTATCTGACAATCTAGGATTACAATTGGGATTCGAACCCGGTATGAATATTGTTGCTGATAAAACGTCTCCACACAAATCCCGCTTGAATGTAGGGTTTCAAAAGCAGCTTCTTGTTTATTGTGATGTTATTGAATCACACGTAGTGGGCGATATATTTGCGCCACTCGCACGAATGATTAGCATAGATACTCTCTGGTACAAGGAAAAATATGGAAGAAATCATTCACAGTCTTTCAATCCACCAATGTATTTTCCGGTAGCTAAACGAGAGTTTTCATCGATTACTATAGATATAAGAGATGCATTTGGTGATTCAATCTCATTCGATTCTGATGTTCTAAGCGTTGTACTACATTTCCGACGTCGTCGTAACTAGATTTAAAATGTGTAAAAGCAGTAACTATCATGATCGATACATTGATTATTTCCAAAATCAATGTGGATCGGGGATGAATATATATCACGGTAGCAAATTTCAGCGTGGTTGTGGACTAGCGTCATTTTTAGCATTTCTCTTGCTCAAGAAGTACTCATGACTGGAGTAAATTTTGCAAATGATTTAATGGAAAGAAAAAATGTGAAACAATCGTTTGAAAATAGATTGAAGGAAGCTGGTTCGAATCTTAAACGAAAAGCCGAAGATAAACTTACTCTTATGAAGGGCTCTGGTCTTAAACGATTGAAAAGCTGCCAATCACTTCAGTTGGTGCCGGGCAACCGTGGTAGGAAGGCTGTTGTTGTTAAAAAGAAGAAGAGACAATCTTCGAGTCATCAACGCAAGAAAACCACCAAGAAGATAAAGTTATCGAGAAGAGTGCGAGATATTTTTGAAAAGTGAAAATGTCTGTTATACATAGCAATTCGATGGAGGCTATGAAATCTGAGCTCGATCTTTTCACAACACCTTAAACACAAGCAGCCATCGAATATGGATACAAAGCAGCATATAAACCTATTGTGTCTTTGGAAGGAAATTCACAATTCGAGTTTGTTGTAAATAATAATGGCAATGAGTTCATTGATCTTGCATACACAGAGCTCCTTTTAACAGCAAAAATTACCAAAGCAGATGGTACTAATTTAATTGCTGATGATAAAGTTGTGACCGGACCGGTCAATAACTGGATGCATAGTTTGTTTTCGCAAGTGGAGGTCTCATTGAATGGTAAACTGATATCATCGCCTTCACACACTTATGGTTATCGAGCATATATTGAAACTTTACTGAACTTTGGTTCATCAGCTAAAAAAACGCATTTAACTTCCAGACTGTGGTAAAAAGATACTGCAGGTAAATTCAACGATTTCAAGGATAATGATGGACTTGTTAAGAGGTCAAGCTTCATAAAAGGTAGTAAAACTGTGGATCTAATGTCTAGTATCCATCATGAGCTATTTGCATCTGATAAGCTGCTTATTAACGGTGTTGAAATGCGATTAAAATTTCATTTAAATAAAGACGCATTTCATTTAATGTCAGAAGATACTTCGGTAAAGACGCACATTCTTGATGCGACGTTGTTTGTGAGGAAAGTCAGAATCAAACCTGAGCTGCATTTGGGATACTCGCGAGCACTCGAACGATAGAATCTGAAGTATCCATTGAATCGAGTAGAAATTAAAAATATTACAATCCCTGCGGGGGTCATATCTAGAACTATTGATAATTTATATTTAGGGACGTTACCTAAACGAGTTGCGATTGGATTTGTTTCAAATGCTGCGTTCAATGGAGATTTTGGGAAAAATCCTTTTTTCTTTAAAAATCATGATTTGAATTTTCTTCAATTGTATGTAGATTCACAACAAATTCCTACCACAGCTCTTCAGCCTGATTTCAAGAATAATCTATTCATTCCTGCATATAGGACATTGTTTGAAGGGACAGGCATTAATCATCAAGACGTTGGAAATGATATATCTCGCGAGGAATACGCTCATGGATATTTTCTTACTGTTTTTGATCTTACTGCTGATCAGTCGGCGAGCTCAAATCATTGGTCTATACAGCGAAACGGGTCATTCCGAATTGAAGTTCGATTCAACGCTACCTTAACAGGTCCTGTAGATATGATTTTATATTCCGAAAATGATAGTTTAATGGAAATAACTAGAGATACAAATGTAATCACAGATTTTTTATACAAAAAAGAAGATGATATTTAGAAAACTAGAATTATTTTTCACCCCCTCCACTACTTTACTAAGTTATTGATGACGGTGACTGCTATAATAACGATTTGGGATAGAAATAAAATCACTTTGAGTCAACGCATTGCAGAAGACGATTCAAAGTCATGAATTCACTACATCTTGAAGAAGTTATGCTATGTGACAAGTTCACAAGTCCGTTATTTCGTGGAGTATTCGCTGCAAACAATCTGCCTCGAATTGTGCAACATCCGTGTGTACTAATAGCGAACACAGATCCTAGTAACAAACCTGGCTCGCATTAGGTTGCTTTTCACATCGACGAATTCGGACGAGGTGAATTTTTTGATTCTTTTGGAATCCCACCAATTGTAAAAATGCATCACGAATTTTTGAGTCGTCAGTGTACTACATGGACATACAACGAAAAACAGCTTCAAAGTCCAACATCTGATGTCTGTGGTGAATGGGTAGCATTATTTCTCGCGCATCGATCTCGAGATCTTAGCATGCAAGAATTCATGTATTTCTTTAATAATAGAACTTGTGATGAAAATGATCAACTCGCACGTTCATTGTTTCAAGAAAAATTCATAACTTGTTTTACTCCTATCCGAAAATGTATGAACAATCAAACTTGTTGTAGTCGTGAATGTAATCCACTTTATATGATGAGATTTTAATAAATGTATGTAAATTTGGGATTCTGAGTTATTCATAAAACCTGCAAGCATCTTTTTCCTGTCTCCTTATATATTTAAAATAAAATGTATTGCCTGACTGAACAAGATCAAACGTGATCGACACTTGTTTGCTGTGGAAAAAGGTGTCAGAAACAAATCTGAAATCTGCATACGATGGGATAAATGGAGAAGTTTCAATATCTGTAACTGAGATAACTATCAAATTCTACCAAACGTATTCGATTCTTCAACTCACCTTGATATTTATACTTATTCAACATCAGCAATTTTCAAAAACTTATTCAATCAATACTTTATATGATATTTTCGTGAATAAAAACGGATTATGGATGTAGACATGGATCTAGTTTCTGGAATTGGTAATTTTATAAAAGGTTTTTGTTCAATAAATACTCTCAGTGAATTCAGTTTTAAAACAAAATTTTTTCTTTTATTTGTGAATACAGTTCAGTTTTTTAAATATATATATTTTTTTTTTCAATCCGTCAGCAAATTTTAAATATCGTTAAATTCTAAAATTGCAGTTGGTGGGTACACCCCAAATTTTTTGGTGCCTTTAAAGGTTATAGTGATCTGTTTAAGATTGAAAGAGGTTAAATCTGAATCGGTTATTTTATTAAATCTAGCGGGGAGAAAATATTTCAAACTGTTAACGGTGATTTGAATTTGACGACCGTATCTTGTTGTGATCGCCGCCCACTCATCGATTAGAAAAGCTATATGTTCTGGGAGTTCATCTATCTTTCCGAACTCAACTGCCTTGCAGCTCCCAAGTTGGTTAAGGAAGTCCATCTGATTACAAAGAAAAATAGGAAAAACTGAATTAGTATATTTTATATTAGATGTAAATAAATTTCATTCCAGATTTGCAGAAATACTCCTGTGACAGAAAGTATCAAATCATCAAGGAGATTTAAATAAAAATATAAGGTTATTAGAGTTTCTAATAAATATAAAAATATAATTATACTACTTACTTTCTTGCAGTTGTTTCTGTTACTCCTGCTGTTACCGTAACTATTGCTCTTGCTGTTGCCTCTCTGATAACTTTGAATCGAATGATGATGTCGGTGAGAACAGAACGTCGAACAGTTCATTGTCCTAACATTTTGCTGATTTGCAATTATTGACCACTAACATATTATCTAAATTGCGTTCATTGTAATGTATAACCACACCTAAACTCTGGGCAGTAATCGTGTATAATTACACAGGCATATAATGCAAACAGATGACGTTTCTTAGAAATAAACCTACTATAGAAGTACTTGTTATTTGGTACAGTGAAATCTGATTTTGTCAAATCAGTGATTGATCGATGAATCTACCAAGCAATACGAGGGCCACGCTGGGAAAATCTGGGAAAATGTTACATCGGCATTGCAATAATATTTTTGTAGGAAGCTATAGTACAGTTTATTTAAGGTAGTACACCGGAAATGCATATAGTTGTATGCAGTTGAGTGTCAGATTTATGATTATTTATGTAGAATGAACAGACTGTATAGGTACTTGTCATTTGGTACAGTGACATCTGATCGTGGGAAATTAGATTAGGTTGCTGCATTTATATTTCTTAAACATCTAAAGTACATTTATTTTAAGAAATCACGTAAGTAGTGCACCTTAACATGCACGTATACATGCATGATTATATGCAGGAGGTCATCTCAAAATGAATCGACTATAGTTATCTTCAAATGTAATATCACCTTACACTACAAGCTAACAGTAAAGATGTGCACGCGCACATCTCAAATTTCTGCTGAATCTGCATTTTATTTCGTACCGTCCAAGACGCTAGGAATTTTCCGGGCGTCAGCAGTTTTCCCACAGAGGTCAATGACTTCCTTCCCTTCTGATCTAGAACCGGCAATTATACCCTACTAGCGGGCACTCGCTGTCACTTCTGTGCTGGACATTCCGTGACAGGGTGCTTGTTTTGCTCAACACAAAGGAGCGGACACTCGCCGTCGCCTCTGTGCTCGACATTCCATGACAGGGTCAATTTTTTGCTCCACGCAAAGGAGCGGACACTCGCCTTCGCCTCTTTGCTGGACATTCCGTGACAGGGTGCTTGTTTCATTCCACGCAAAGAAGCGTTCACTCGCCATCGCCTTTGTGCTGGACATTCCGTGATAGGGTGCTTGTTTCGCTCAACGCAAAGGAACGGACACTCGCCATCGCCTCTGTGCTGGACATTCCGTGACAGGCGCTTGTGTAGTTTAACGCAAAGGAGCGGGCACTACCGTCACCTCTGTGCTGGACATTCCGTGACAGGGCGCTTCTTTCGCTCCACGCAAAGGAGCGAACACTCGCCGTCGCCTCTTTGCTGGACATTCCGGGACAGGGTGCTTGTTTCATTCCACGCAAAGGAACGGACACTCGCCATCGCCTCTGTGCTGGACATTCCATGACAGGGCACTTGTGTCGTTTAACGCAAAGGAGCGGGCACTCGCAATCGCCTCTGTGCTGGACATTCCGTGACATGGTGCATGCTTCGCCCAACACAAAGAAGCGGACACTCACCGTCGCCTCTGTCCTCGGCATTCCATGACAGGGTGACTTTTTTGCTCCACGCAATGGAGCGGACACTCGCCGTAGCCTTTGTGCTGAACATTCAGTAACAGAGTGCTTGTTTCGCTCCATGCAAAGGTGGGGACACTTACCGTCGTCTTTGTGCTAGACAATCTATGACATTGTGCTTGTTTCAATCCACGCAAAGGAGCGGACACTAGCCTTCACCTCTGTGCTGGACATTCCGTGACAGGGCGCTTGTTTCGTTTAACGCAAAAGAGCAGGCACTCGCTGTCGCTTCTGTGCTGGACATTCTGTGACAGGGTGCTTGTTTTGCTCAACGCAAAGGAGCAGAAACTCGCCGTCGCCTCTGTGCTGGACATTCAGTGACAGGGTGCTTGTTTCGCTCAGCACAAAGGAGCGGACACTCACCGTCGCCACTGTGCTGGACATTCTGTGACAGGGTGCTTGTTTTGCTCAACACAAAGGAGCGGACAATCACCGTCGCCTCTTTGCTGGACATTCTGTGACAGGGCGCTTGTTATGCTCCTCGCAAAGGTGCGAACACTCGCCGTCGCCTCTGTGCTGGACAGTCCGGGACAAGGCACTTTTTTCGCTCCACGCAAAGGAGCGGACAATTGCCGTCACCTATGTGCTTGACATTCTGTGACAGGGCATTTGTTTCGCTCCACTCAAAGGAGCGGACACTCGCCGTCACCTCTGTGCAGGACATTCCGCGACAGGGCGCTTCTTTCGCTCCACGCAAAGGAGCGGACACTCGCCGTAGCCTCTGTGCTCGACATTCCATGACAGGGTCCGTATTTTGCTCCACGCAGAGGAGCGGACACTCGCCCTCGCCTTTGTGCTGGACATTCCGTGACAAGGTGCTTGTTTCGCTCAACGCAAAGGAGCGGACACTCGCCGTCGCCTCTGTGCTGGACATTCCGTGACAGGGCGCTTGTGTAGTTTAACGCAAAGGAGCGGGCACTCGCCGTCACCTCTGTGCTGGACAATATATGACAGGGCGCTTCTTTCGCTCCACGCAAAGAAGCGGACACTCGCCGTTACTTCTGTGCTGGACATTCCGTGACGTGGCGCTTTTTTCGCTCCACGCAAAGGAGCGGACACTCGCCGTCGCCTCTGTGGTGGACATTTCGTGACAGGGCATTTTTTTCGCTCCACTCAAAGGAGCGGACATTTGCCGTCGCCTCTGTGCTCGACATTCCATTACAGGGTCCATTTTTTGCTCCACGCGAAGGAGCGGACACTCGCCTTCGCCTCTGTGTCGGACATTCCGTGACAGGGCGCTTTTTTCGCTCCATGCAAAGGAGTTTACACTCACCGTCGCCTCTTTACTGGACATTCTGTGACAGGGCGCTTGTTTCGCTCAACGCAAAGGAGCGGACACTTGCCGTCGCCTCTGTGCTGGACATTCCGTGACATGGCGCTTCTTTCGCTCTACGCAAAGGAACGGACACTCACCGTCGCCTCTGTGCTGGACATTGCGTGACAGGGCGCTTCTTTCGCTTCAGGCAAAGTAACGAACACTCGACGTCGCCTCTGTGCTGGACATTCCGTGACAAGGCACTTTTTTCGCTCCACGCAAAGGAGCGGACAATTGCCGTAACCTATGTGCTTGACATTCTGTGACAGGGCACTTTTTTCACTCCACGCAAAGGAGCGAACACTCGCCGTCGCCTCTGTGCTCGACATTCCATGACAGGGTCCATTTTTTGCCCCACGCAAAGGAGCGGAGACTCGCCCTCGCCTTTGTGCTGGACATTCCGTGACAAGGTGCTTGTTTCGCTCAACGAAAAGGAGCGGACACTTGCCTTCGCCTCTGTGCTGGACATTTCGTGACAGGGTGCTTGTTTCATTTTACGCAAAGGAGCGGACACTCGCCATCGCCTATGTGCTGGACATTAACTGACAGGGCGCTTGTTTCGCTCAACGCCAAAGAGCGGGCCCTCGCTGTTTATCTCTGTGCTGGACATTCCGTGGCAGGGCGCTTTTTTCGCTCCACGCAAAGGATCGGACACCCTCCGCCGCCTCTGTGCTGGACATTCCGTGACAAGGCGCTCTTTTCGCTCCACGCAAAGGAGCGGACACTCGCCGTCGCCTCTGTGCTGGACATTCAGTGACAGGGTGCTTGTTTTGCTCCACGCAAAGGAGCGGACACTTGCCGTCACCTTTGTGCTGGACATTCCGTGACAGGGCGCTTGTTTCGCTCAACACAAAGGAGCGGACAATCACCGTCGCCTCTGTGCTGGACATTCTGGGACAGGGCGCTTGTTAAACCCACGCAAAGGAGCGGACACTCACCGTCACCTCTGTGCTGGACATTCTTTGACAGGGCGCTTCTTTCGCTCCACGCAAAGGAGCGGACACTCGCCGTCGCCTCTGTGCTGGACATTCAGTGACAGGGTGCTTGTTTTGCTCAACACAAAGGAGCGGACAATCACCGTCGCCTCGGTGCTGGACATTCTGTGAAAGGGTGCTTGTTTTCCTCAACACAAAGCAGCGGACAATCACCGTCACCTCTTTGCTGGACATTCTGTGACAGGGCGCTTGTTACGCTCCACGAAAAGGAGCGGACACTCGCCGTCACCTCTGTGTGGGCCATTCCGCAAAAGGGCGCTTTTTTTGCTCCACGCAAAGGAGCGGACACTAGCCGTCGCCTCTGTGCTGGACATTTCGTGACAAGGCACTTGTTCCGCTCCACGCAAAGGAGCGGAAACTCACCGTCGCGTCTGTGCTGGACATTCTGTGACAGGGCGCTTGTTTCGCTCAGCACAAAGGAGCGGAAACTCACCGTCGCCTCTGTGCTGGATATTCTGTGACAGGGTGCTTGTTTTCCTCAACACAAAGCAGCGGATAATCACCGTCGCCTCTGTGCTGGACATTCTGTGACAGGGCGCTTCTTTCGCTCCACGCAAAGAAGCAGACACACGCCGTCGCCTCTGTATTGGACATTTCTCGACAAGGCGCTTTTTTCGCTCCACGCAAAGGAGCAAACATTCGCCGTCACCTCTGTGTTGGACATTCTGTGACAGGGCACTTATTTCGCTCCACGCAAAGGAGTGGACACTTGCTGTCACCTCTGTGCTTGACATTCCGTGACAGGGTGCTTGTTTCGTTCCACGCAAAGGAGCGGACACTTGCCTTCGCCTCTGTGCTGGACATTTCGTGACAGAGTGATTGTTTCGCTCAACGCAAATGAGCGTTCACTCGCCATCACCTTTGTGCTGGAGATTTTGTTACAGGGTAATTGTTTCGCTCAACGCAAAGGAGCGGACACTCGCCGTCACCTCTGTGCTGGACATTCCGTGACAGGGCGCTTCTATCGCTCAACGCAAAAAAACGGACACTCGCCGTCAATCTGTGCTGGACATTCCGTGACAAGACGCTTTTTTCGCTCCACGCAAAGGAGCAGACACTCGCTGTTACCTCTGTGCTAGACATTCCGTGACAGGACACTTATTTCGCTCCACGCAAAGGAGCGGACACTTGCCGTCACCTATGTGCTGGACATTCCGTGATAGGGCGCTTGTTTTGCTTAACGCCAAAGAGCAGGCTCTCGCTGATGCCTCTGTGCTGGATATTTTGTGACAGGGTGCTTGTTTTGTTTAACACAAAGGAGCGGACAATCACCGTCGCCTCTGTGCTGGACATTCTGTGACAGGGCGCTTGTTACGCTCCACGAAAAGGAGCGGACACTAGCCGTCACCTCTGTGCTGGACATTCTTTGACAGGGCGCTTCTTTCGCTCCACGCAAAGGAGCGGACACTCGCCGTCGCCTCTGTGCTGGACATTCAGTGACAGGGTGCTTGTTTTGCTCAACACAAAGGAGCGGACAATCACCGTCGCCTCGGTGCTGGACATTCTGTGAAAGGGTGCTTGTTTTCCTCAACACAAAGCAGCGGACAATCACCGTCACCTCTTTGCTGGACATTCTGTGACAGGGCGCTTGTTACGCTCCACGAAAAGGAGCGGACACTCGCCGTCACCTCTGTGTGGGCCATTCCGCAAAAGGGCGATTTTTTTGCTCCACGCAAAGGAGCGGACACTAGCCGTCGCCTCTGTGCTGGACATTTCGTGACAAGGCACTTGTTCCGCTCCACGCAAAGGAGCGGAAACTCACCGTCGCGTCTGTGCTGGACATTCTGTGACAGGGCGCTTGTTTCGCTCAGCACAAAGGAGCGGAAACTCACCGTCGCCTCTGTGCTGGATATTCTGTGACAGGGTGCTTGTTTTCCTCAACACAAAGCAGCGGATAATCACCGTCGCCTCTGTGCTGGACATTCTGTGACAGGGCGCTTCTTTCGCTCCACGCAAAGAAGCAGACACACGCCGTCGCCTCTGTATTGGACATTTCTCGACAAGGCGCTTTTTTCGCTCCACGCAAAGGAGCAAACATTCGCCGTCACCTCTGTGCTGGACATTCTGTGACAGGGCACTTATTTCGCTCCACGCAAAGGAGTGGACACTTGCTGTCACCTATGTGCTCGACAATCCGTGACAGGGCGCTTGTTTCGCTCAACGCCAGAGAGCGGGCCCTCGCTGTTGCCTCTGTGCTTGACATTCCGTGACAGGGTGCTTGTTTCGTTCCACGCAAAGGAGCGGACACTTGCCTTCGCCTCTGTGCTGGACATTTCGTGACAGAGTGATTGTTTCGCTCAACGCAAATGAGCGTTCACTCGCCATCACCTTTGTGCTGGAGATTTTGTTACAGGGTAATTGTTTCGCTCAACGCAAAGGAGCGGACACTCGCCGTCACCTCTGTGCTGGACATTCCGTGACAGGGCGCTTCTATCGCTCAACGCAAAAAAGCGGACACTCGCCGTCAATCTGTGCTGGACATTCCGTGACAAGACGCTTTTTTCGCTCCACGCAAAGGAGCAGACACTCGCTGTAACCTCTGTGCTAGACATTCCGTGACAGGACACTTATTTCGCTCCACGCAAAGGAGCGGACACTTGCCGTCACCTATGTGCTGGACATTCCGTGATAGGGCGCTTGTTTTGCTTAACGCCAAAGAGCAGGCTCTCGCTGATGCCTCTGTGCTGAATATTTTGTGACAGGGTGCTTGTTTTGTTTAACACAAAGGAGCGGACAATCACCGTCGCCTCTGTGCTGGACATTCTGTGACAGGGCGCTTGTTACGCTCCACGAAAAGGAGCGGACACTAGCCGTCACCTCTGTGCTGGACATTCTTTGACAGGGCGCTTCTTTCGCTCCACGCAAAGGAGCGGACACTCGCCGTCGCCTCTGTGCTGGACATTCAGTGACAGGGTGCTTGTTTTGCTCAACACAAAGGAGCGGACAATCACCGTCGCCTCGGTGCTGGACATTCTGTGAAAGGGTGCTTGTTTTCCTCAACACAAAGCAGCGGACAATCACCGTCACCTCTTTGCTGGACATTCTGTGACAGGGCGCTTGTTACGCTCCACGAAAAGGAGCGGACACTCGCCGTCACCTCTGTGTGGGCCATTCCGCAAAAGGGCGCTTTTTTCGCTCCACGCAAAGGAGCGGACACTCGCCGTCACCTCTGTGCTGGACATTACGTGACAGGGCGCTTGTTTCGTTCAGCACAAAGGAGCGAAAACTCACCGTCGCCTCTGTGTTGGACATTCTGTGACAGGGCGCTTGTTTGGTTCAGCACAAAGGAGCGAAAACTCACCGTCGCCTCTGTGCTGGACTGTGACAGGGTGCTTGTTTTCCTCAACACAAAGCAGCGGACAATCACCGTCGCCTCTGTGCTGGACATTCCGTGATAAGGCGCTTTTTTCGCTCCACGCAAAGGAGCGGACACTCGCCGTCACTTCTGTGCTGGACATTCCGTGACAAGGCGCTTTTTTCGCTCCACGCAAAGGAGCGGACACTCGCCGTCGCCTCTGTATTGGACTTTTAGTGACAGTGCGCTTTTTTTGCTCCATGCAAAGGAGCGGACACTTGCCGTCACCTATGTGCTGGACATTCCGTGACAGGGTGCTTGTTTCGCTTTACGCCAAAGAGCGGGCCCTCGCTGTTGCCTCTGTGCTGGACATTTCATGACAGGGTGCTTGTTTCGCTCCACGCAAAGGAGCGGACACTTGCCGTTGCCTCTTTTCTGAACATTTCGTGACAGGGCACTTGTTTTGTTCTACGCAAAGGAGCGGAAACTTGCCTTCGCCTCTGTGCTGGACATTTCGATACAGGGTGCTTGTTTCATTTTACGCAAAGGAGCGGACACTTGCCGTCACCTTTGTGCTGGACATTCCGTGACAGGGTGCTTGGTTTCCTCAAAGCAGCGGACAATCACCGTCGCCTCTGTGCTGGACATTCTGTGACAGGGCGCTTGTTACGCTCCACGAAAAGGAGTGGACACTCGCCGTCACCTCTGTGTGGGCAATTCCGCAAAAGAACGCTTTTTTCGCTCCACGCAAAGGAGCGGACACTAGCCGTTGCCTCTGAGCTGGACATTCTGTGACAGGGCACTTATTTCGCTCCAAGCAAAGGAGCGGACACTTGCTGTCACCTATGTGCTGGACAATCCGTTACGGGGCGCTTCTTTCGCTCCACGCAAAGAAGCAAACACTCGCCGTCGCCTCTGTGCTGGACATTCAGTGACAGGGTGCTTGTTTCGCTCAGCACAAAGGAGCGGAAACTCACCGTCGCCTCCGTGCTGGACATTCTGTGACAGGGTGCTTGTTTATCTCAACACAAAGCAGCAGGCAATCACCGTCGCCTCTGTGCTGGACTTTCTGTGACAGGGCGCTTGTTACGCTCCACGCAAAGGAGCGGACACTCGCCGTCACCTTTGTGCTGGAGATTCTGTGACAGGGCGCTTGCTTTGCTCAGCACAAAGGAGCGGACACTCGCCGTTACCTCTGTATTGGACATTTCGTGACAGTGCGCTTTTTCGCTCCATGCAAAGGTGCGGACACTTGCCGTCACCTATGTGCTGGACATTCCGTGACAGGGCGCTTGTTTCGCTTAACGCCAAAGAGCGGGCCTTCGCTGTTGCCTCTGTGCTGGATATTCCGTGACAGGGCGCTTGTTTCGCTCCACGCAAAGGAGCGGACACTTGCCGTCGCCTCGTTGCTGGACATTCCGTGACAGGGCGCTTGTTTTGTTCCATCCAAAGGAGCGAACACTTGCCTTCCCCTCTGTGCTGGACATTCTGTGTAAGGGCACTTGTTTCGCCCAACACAAAGGAGCGGACAATCACCGTCGCCTATGTGCTGGACATTCCAAGACATGGCACTTATTTTGCTACAAGCAAAGGAGCAGACGATTGCCGTCACCTATGTGCTGGACATTCCGTGTAAGGGCACTTGTTTCGCCCAACACAAAGGAGCGGACAATCACCGTCGCCTATGTGCTGGACATTCTGTGACAGGGCGCTTGTTAAACCCACGCAAAGGAGCGGACACTCGCCGTCACCTCTGTGCTAGACATTCCTTGACAGGGCGCTTCTTTCGCTCCACGCAAAGGAGCGGACACTTGCCGTCGCCTCTGTGCTGGACATTCTGTGACAGGGTGCTTGTTTTTGTCAACACAAAGCAGCCGACAATCACCGTCACTTCTGTGCTGGACATTCCGTGACAAGGCGCTTTTTCCGCTCCACGCAAAGGAGCGGACACTCGCCGTCGCCTCTGTATTGGACATTGCCTGACAGTGCGCTTTTTTCGCTCCATGCAAAGGAGCGGACACTTACCGTCACCTATGTGCTAGACATTCCGTGACAAGGCGCTTGTTTCGCTTAACGCCAAAGAGCGGGCCCTCGCTGTTGCCTCTGTGCTGGACATTCCGTGACAGGGTGCTTGTTTCGCTCCACGCAAAGGAGCGGACACTTGCCGTCGCCTCTTTGCTGGACATTCCGTGACAGGGTGCTTGTTTTGTTCCACGCAAAGGAGCGGACACTCGCCGTCGCCTCTGTGCTGGACATTCCAAGACAGGGCACTTGTTTTGCTCCACGCAAAGGAGCGGACACTTGCCGTCACTTCTGTGCTGGACATTCCGTGACAAGGCGCTTTTTCGCTCCACGCAAAGAAGCGGACACTCGCCGTTACTTCTGTGCTGGACATTCCGTGACAAGACGCTTTTTTCGCTCCACGCAAAGGAGCAGACACTCGCTGTCACCTCTGTGCTAGACATTCTGTGTCAGGACACTTATTTCGCTCCACGCAAAGGAGCGGACACTTGCCGTCACCTATGTGCTGGACATTCCGTGACAGGGCGCTTGTTTCGCTTAACGCCAAAGAGCGGGCCCTCGCTGATGCCTCTGTGCTGGATATTTTGTGACAGGGTGCTTGTTTTGTTTAACACAAAGGAGCGGACAATCACCGTCGCCTCTGTGCTGGACATTCTGTGACAGGGCGCTTGTGACGCTCCACGAAAAGGAGCGGACACTCGCCGTCACCTCTGTGCGGGCCATTCCGCAAAAGGGCGCTTTTTTCGCTCCACGCAAAGAAGCGGACACTCGCCGTCACCTCTGTGCTGGACATTACGTGACAGGGCGCTTGTTTCGTTCAGCACAAAGGAGCGAAAACTCACCGTCGCCTCTGTGCTGGACATTCTGTGACAGGGCGCTTGTTTCGCTCAGCACAAAGGAGCGGAAACTCACCGTCGCCTCTGTGCTGGACTGTGACAGGGTGCTTGTTTTCCTCAACACAAAGCAGCGGACAATTACCGTCGCCTCTGTGCTGGACATTCCGTGATAAGGCGCTTTTTTCGCTCCACGCAAAGGAGCGGACACTCGCCGTCACTTCTGTGCTGGACATTCCGTGACAAGGCGCTTTTTTCGCTCCACGCAAAGGAGCGGACAATCGCCGTCGCCTCTGTATTGGACTTTTAGTGACAGTGCGCTTTTTTTGCTCCATGCAAAGGAGCGGACACTTGCCGTCACCTATGTGCTGGACATTCCGTGACAGGGTGCTTGTTTCGCTTTACGCCAAAGAGCGGGCCCTCGCTGTTGCCTCTGTGCTGGACATTTCATGACAGGGTGCTTGTTTCGCTCCACGCAAAGGAGCGGACACTTGCCGTCGCCTCTTTGCTAGACATTTCGTGACAGGGCACTTGTTTTGTTCCACGCAAAGGAGCGGAAACTTGCCTTCGCCTCTGTGCTGGACATTTCGATACAGGGTGCTTGTTTCATTTTACGCAAAGGAGCGGACACTTGCCGTCACCTATGTGCTGGACATTCCGTGACAGGGTGCTTGTTTTTCTCAACACAAAGCAGCAGGCAATCACCGTCGCCTCTGTGCTGGACTTTCTGTGACAGGGCGCTTGTTACGCTCCACGCAAAGGAGCGGACACTCGCCGTCACCTCTGTGCTGGACATTCCTTGACAGGGCGCTTCTTTTGCTCCACGCAAAGGAGCGGACACTCGCCGTCGCCTCTGTGCTGGACATTTAGTGACAGGGTGCTTGTTTTGCGCCGCACAAAGGAGCGGACACTCACCGTCGCCGCTGTGCTGGACATTCCAAGACATGGCACTTATTTTGATCTACGCAAAGGAGCAGACACTTGCCGTCACCTATGTGCTGGACATTCCGTGTAAGGGCGCTTGTTTCGCCCAACACAAAGGAGCGGACACTCACAGTCGCCTCTGTGCTGGACATTCTGTGACAGGGCGCTTGTTTAACCCACGTAAAGGAGCGGACACTCGCCGTCACCTATGTGCTGGACATTCCGTGACAGGGCGCTTGTTTCGCTCCACGCAAAGGAGCGAACACTTGCCGTCGCCTGTTTGCTGGACATTCCACGACAGGGCGCTTGTTTTGTTCCATCCAAAGGAGCGAACACTTGCCTTCGCCTCTGTGCTGGACATTTCGTGACAGGGTGCTTGTTTCATTTTACGCAAAGGAGCGGACACTCGCCATCGCCTATGTGCTAGATATTCCCTGACAGGGCGCTTGTTTCGCTCAACGCCAAAGAGCGGGCCCTCGCTTATTATCTCTGTGCTGGACATTCCCTGATAGGGCGCTTTTTTCGCTCCACGCAAAGGAGCGAACACTCGCCGTCACCTCTGTGCTGGACATTCCTTGACAGGGCGCTTCTTTCGCTCCACGCAAAGGAGCAAACACTTGCCGTCGCCTCTATGCTGGACATTTAGTGACAGGGTGCTTGTTTTGCGCCGCACAAAGGAGCGGACACTCACCGTCGCCGCTGTGCTGGACATTCCAAGACAGGGCACTTATTTTGCTCCATGCAAAGGAGCGGACACTTGCCGTCACCTATGTGCTAGACATTCCGTGACAGGGCGCTTGTTTCGCTCAACACAAAGGAGCGGACAATCACCGTCGCCTCTGTGCTGGACATTCTGTGATAGTTCGCTTGTTAAACCCACGCAATGGAGCGGACACTCGCCGTCACCTCTGTGCTGGACATTCCTTGACAGAGCGCTTCTTGCGCTCCACGCAAAGAAGCAGACACTCGCCGTCGCCTCTGTGCTGGACATTCAGTGACAGGGTGCTTGTTTTGCGCCGCACAAAGGAGCGGACACTCACCGTCGCCGCTGTGCTGGACATTCTGTGCCAGGGCGCTTGTTTCGCTCAGCACAAAGGAGCGGAAACTCACCGTCGCCTCTGTGCTGGACATTCTGTGACAGGGTGATTGTTTTTTTCAACACAAAGCAGCGGACAATCACCGTCACTTCTGTGCTGGACATTCCGTGACAAGGCGCTTTTTTCGCTCCACGCAAAGGAGCGGACACTCGCCGTCGCCTCTGTATTGGACATTGCCTGACAGTGCGCTTTTTTCGCTCCATGCAAAGGAGCGGACACTTACCGTCACCTATGTGCTAGACATTTCGTGACAAGGCGCTTGTTTCGCTTAACGCCAAAGAGCGGGCCCTCGCTGTTGCCTTTGTGCTGGACATTCCGTGACAGGGTGCTTGTTTCGCTCCACGCAAAGGAGCGGACACTTGCCGTCGTCTCTGTGCTGGACATTTCGTGACAGGTTGCTTGTTTCATTTTACGCAAAGGAGCGGACACTCGCCATCGCCTATAAGCTGGACATTCCGTGACAGGGCGCTTGTTTCGCTTAAGTTAGACACGAGGGTCTTACTACGTCATAGTTGTTATACGTTGTCAGATTTAAGATGAAAAAGTAATAATTAAGTGAAGTATAGTGACAGTGGTGACTAGATGATTTGTAAAATGTTCGTTGCTTTTAAAAACTCAAATAGTTTGTCGATTTGTTTGGGATCGTCGCCCAAGATTTGGCTGATGGTGTTCTCTGTATCTTGTACATTCAATAAGAATGTGTCGAACGGTTAACACTTCATTGCAGGCCTCGCACCGAGGCAGGATCTTGTCAGGCGAGAATAGGTATGAGTGGGTCAGTAGTGTGTGTCCGATTCTGAGGCGTGTGAGGACGACCTCCTCCCGTCTCGAGGACCTGATTGACGAGTCCCAGGAAACAATGATAGGTTTGATTTTTTTTCAATTTATTATTAGTTTCTAGCTCCCACACTTCTTGAAATTTATTTTTAAAATGCAATTTAAAGCAGTTTTTTAGATCATTAAAACAGAGCCTGTCGTTGTCCATGGCATCTTTCTCAGTTGCAACCTTAGCCGCCTTGTCGGCCAGCTCGTTGCCCTGTATCCCCACATGTCCAGGGACCCAGCATAACACCACCCTGATGTCCCTCAGAGCAAGAGACGCAAGAGACGAGCAAGAGACGAGAGGGTGTGGGGAGTACAGGGTGTCTATTGACTGCAGAGAACTCAGCGAGTCGGTGCAGAGAAGAAAGGATGTTTCGTCGCGGCTATCAATGTGTTGAAGATTTTTAAGAATTGCATAAAGCTCGGCTGTATGGATGCTACATCTGGGGTCTAGTTAGAACCCATAAGATACATTAGACCCAGACACAAAGGCACTCCCGACAGATTCTATGTTTTTCGATCCGTCCGTATAGTAATGTATGGAGTCGGGGTAGTCGTAGCATATTTCTGCAAAATTATTTTGGTACACTATTGAGCTCGTTGAAGTTTTTCCAAGAGTGGTCAGACCTGTAAGGCAGTGCGGTTTTTGGGTGAGCCAAGGGGGGGTCGGTCCTGGTTCAATCGCGTATACTTTTGGGGTTCTAAAGGCCAGATCAGATAAAACCCTTCCCAGCCTAATTCCAGTTGACAGAGTTGCGTTAGGTTTGGCATCATACAGTGGTTGAAAATGGGGCTCGAGCAAAGGCTGGTATGTAGGATGTTTCCTCATGCCCATCACTTTGGACGCATAGGAAGCGAGCAGGTACCGTCTACGCAGGTGAAGAGGGGGCTCTACTGACTCGCAGTAGAGGCTCTCCACCCTACTTGTTCGTAAGGCACCTACAGTTGTGTTAGCCTTACCTTGCTACAAGCTGGTGGACTCTGATTACAAATTGCCCACTTTAGAATGCAAAATAAAGCCAGTCTTCACCGGGGAGTTTGAAATTAACCAGAAAATTATGACCAAACAATGCATCATGCACTTAAATTCTTTGTGGATTTATCAGTTTATTTACGTGAAATTAATTCTATTGAAAAATAAGAACTTAAATGCAAAACTAAAAGTCCTAATGACTTCTGCTAAATACCTACCGTACACTAGCGGATTCTAGCAATGACTGCCAAAAAGCAGTTTGCAAGCTTGGTTTCCTGCCTAAACCTGATAGAAGTTAAAAGTAATCCAAAATATATTAATTTTAACTTTGGTTGATAAAAATTTATTGTTTTTCATTAAATATTTTGTTTTCCTGGAATTATTAAATGTTTCAACCAAAGAAAAACATTATTTTGTTGCTTTTAAATCGGATAGTTAACAGTAGAATCATGGTGTCATATTTTCCTGGTTGGTACAAGCACCCCAGAAAGTGGCAAACTCAAATTAATCCTAGTGTATCGCCAGCCTTATGCCCGAGTTGTGGATCGTGTCCAGAGGCTTTTTGTAACTTTCTCGTGCCGAATCAAACACAACACTTCCGTAGTCCAGCTTGGACCGCACCAGGGTCCTGTAAACACGAAGCATAACGGTGCGATCGGCACCCCATTTGGTGCCTGACAGATAACGTAAAAGGTTAAGAGATTTAAAACTCTTGATTCGTAGCTGGCCAATGTGCGCCCTCCAGTTTAGTTTGTTATCGAATAAAATACCTAAATATTTAACAGTGTCAGTCACAGGTATAATTTCTCTGCGGATCAAAATCTCGGGTTCGAGGAAGATGCCTCTGTGATGAGAGAAATGGAGGCACCTAGTTTTAGTGATCGAAAATGTAAACCCTGTTTCATCAGCCCATTTGACCAGTTTATTGACAGTGTTCTGCACTTGTCGAGTGGTAAATATAATATAATAATAATAAAATATAATTCATATTACTCATGTAGACGTAACTACGTCTTAAAGCGCATTATATAGGAAGGCATGTACGGATTTGCTCTCCAAAATGGCAAATGTGTAACAAGCCCTACAGCCTACAGGAAGCTAAGTACAGAGTGCGATTTATTATCATTCAATAGTTCAGATAATTCTCTAGAAGTATTTTTTTTATTTTCGATAAACTAAATATTGGAGGCGTGAGAGGAGGCGGCGTTTTTAGCACTCGTCATTAGACTAATGCAAAATAAAATATGTCTATCGCAAGATGACACTTCCATCCCAATCTATAAAATCCTTCAGCATGTAAATTAGATATGAAAACACAACCCAAATAAAGAGAGATGTAAAACAGACATATTTTCGAGGACTCCGTCCAGGGTTCCAGTCCTGGTACAAGAGAACCTGTCACTCAACAAACAACGGCGCTGACCCCCGGCATGTGAACTACACGTGAGAAACATTTCCAATACACAGTGGCGTTAAACAAGCACACGTATTGTTGACTTGTTGAATCGTCTCAGATGAAGATCTTTTATGATTTTCTGGTTTCTTGCATGTAAAGTATGGTCAGTACGGTAGTTGACCTACGTGCCTACGCGGTAGTTGAACGTAGTTACGCTTAAATATCGGCCGTATCAACAAGATACAGCTACACCCGTTTTATTGTCAATGTCGACATCTAGCTAGAGATCGATTCTGAGACAGTGAAACGCAGATGACGATCGAGTGCGCTCTCGATCGCCGCGGTATTCCTAGGTGATTCGGATTTGTTTACTTTGTCCATGTTGTTTAATAATTAGTTGTGATGATTTCGGTTTAATGATGCGTCAGCTTATTGGCATTGCGCTTCGAAAATAATTGTACAGTGAATCTATAACGAACTTAAATAAGCTTTAGCTATAAACTTTAAGAAACAATCGTTTTTGTATGTTATACCGTTGAGATTGAGACTGTCAAGAGAAGCAGCTCGCTTTGTTGTAGAGAGCCTGAACAATATTCCTGAACCACTTTTCTGTTCGGACCCGGCCCCGGTGTAATTTGGTTTGATCTGAAAATACCAAATATTGGAAATTTATCAATGCTTGTCAAATTTTGGAAATATTGGATTATTAATATTTTTTAAAAATGCATGTTTATATATTCTTTGGTTAAAGGGTTCAGTAAAGCTAAAATCTGTTTCAAGTTGTCAATTTATTGGCATTTTGTTATTATATTTATTTGAATGCAGATGAATGTCCTAACTTTAAGTCAGCTTCTTGAAACTTCACTTGTAATTGTACCGCGATAAACTAAATAACACAATCCAACTAAAACAAGTGAAGGTAACGTTCAATTTCAACATGAATGGCACCGTTTGCCAAGCTCGCGATTTCATTGGCTGAGAGCTGAGTCTGTAAAGTAGTTTTAACGGCAAACGCCACTCGATCGAATGCTCAACGATCGACATCGCGGTGCAAGTCAGAATCGCACGGTGAGCTCTCAATCGTAGCTTTAGTTCGAGAACTCAACGAAATCCTAGAATCGTACTGCAGGTACAAGTTACGAAACGTCGGGAAATTTAGTTGTCCTTTACTTAGCATTGAAAACCCAGTTGAAATAGTTTTTCTTTTTCACTCACCAAGCTTCTCATCCTCGCCAACTGTGAAAAAATCCTCTTGCTTGTGAAGTATCATCTCTTTGTGCTCTTTGTGAGTAGCTGCGTGCCAGCATCGTGTTTTCCCACCTCTCTTCTAGGCTAGGTTAAGTTCATCATCACCTACTCTTTCACTGACCACCACAAGATGAGAGCCACAGGTTACGTTGTCAAAACAGTGCGTCGTTAAACACAACAAGTTAAATAGAAATAAGCAAAGATGTGACAAAAATGTCGCTAAGCAAAAATTTGATCGTTTTTGTGTCCCTCTTTTCAGGTACTACTGTGTCCTAGAAGGTGAATATAAAATTAAATATTAAAAAAGGTACAAAGTAAAAGAAATTATTTCCTTAAATCAAATGCTACAGCAAAACTTGTGATACACTTGCCTTGAATTGAGAGGATGGGTTGTGATACACTTGCCTGGAATTGAGAGGATGGGTTGTGATACACTTGTCTGCAATTGAGAGGATGGGTTGTGATACACTTGCCTGCAATTGAGAGGATGGGTTGTGATACACTTGCCTGCAATTGAGAGGATGGGTTGTGATACACTTGCCTGCAATTGAAAGGATGGGTTGTGATACACTTGCCTGCAATTGAAAGGATGGGTTGTGATACACTTGCCTGGAATTGAGAGGATGGATTGT
The DNA here is from genome assembly GCA_947568835.1 of Protonemura montana. Taxonomy (NCBI): domain Eukaryota; kingdom Metazoa; phylum Arthropoda; class Insecta; order Plecoptera; family Nemouridae; genus Protonemura; species Protonemura montana. Next base: position 2,011,114 of record OX387608.1, read on the forward strand.
GATACACTTGCCTGCAATTGAGAGGATGGGTTGTGATACACTTGCCTGGAATTGAGATGATGGGTTGTGATACACTTGCCTGCAATTGAGAGGATGGATTGTGATACACTTGCCTGCAATTGAGAGGATGGGTTGTGATACACTTGCCTGGAATTGAGAGGATGGGTTGTGATACACTTGCCTGGAATTGAGAGGATGGGTTGTGATACACTTGCCTGGAATTGAGAGGATGGGTTGTGATACACTTGCCTGGAATTGAGAGGATGGGTTGTGATACACTTGCCTGGAATTGAGAGGATGGGTTGTGATACACTTGCCTGCAATTGAGAGGATGGGTTGTGATACACTTGCCTGCAATTGAGAGGATGGTTTGTGATACACTTGCCTGGAATTGAGAGGATGGATTGTGATACACTTGCCTGGAATTGAGAGGATGGATTGTGATACACTTGCCTGGAATTGAGAGGATGGGTTGTGATACACTTGTCTGCAATTGAGAGGATGGGTTGTGATACACTTGCCTGGAATTGAGAGGATGGGTTGTGATACACTTGTCTGGAATTGAGAGGATGGGTTGTGATACACTTGTCTGCAATTGAGAGGATGGGTTGTGATACACTTGCCTGCAATTGAGAGGATGGGTTGTGATACACTTGCCTGGAATTGAGAGGATGGGTTGTGATACACTTGCCTGGAATTGAGAGGATGGGTTGTGATACACTTGTCTGCAATTGAGAGGATGGGTTGTGATACACTTGCCTGGAATTGAGAGGATGGGTTGTGATACACTTGCCTGGAATTGAGAGGATGGGTTGTGATACATTTGCCTGGAATTGAGAGGATGGGTTGTGATACACTTGCCTGGAACTGAGAGGATGGGTTGTGATACACTTGCCTGCAATTGAGAGGATGGGTTGTGATACACTTGCCTGGAACTGAGAGGATGGGTAGGAACGTTAAGTTTTCATGCATTGATCCATGTCAGTATTGAAAAAAAACTAAACAATTGTAGCGATTTTATCTTTATTTTTGAAGCATTTAACTTTGATAATCTAACACAAATAAGTACTTGATTTTATTTTGTAAATCGATCTATTCATTTTAACAACAAGTAGAATATCTTCTGATAGTAACAACATTTGGCTTTAATCTATTGACTTTTTTTGAGTAACAATGCCTAAAAATCTTTGTTTACCAGTAACAACAACACATAGAATACAAATAATTACAACAATAATTGCTATTACTTTAAATGTACCTGAAACAAAACACCAGTACATTATCACGTTAAGTCATCTGCTGATAATATGAAATCAATAAAGAAGCCACAAGTTTTACAATTAGCCAAACAACATGTCAAAACGTTAAATGTCTTCTTAATTAAATTGTTCTTCTACACTGCTTTGCGTGCTGCTTTACCATACAGACACATTTTTCTGCAAAAATTATCAAAAATACAAAACTAAACAAATCAGAATTATCTATTATTAGTATTTCTGTCGCTACATGTATTTGTATATGTCGCAACTCTGTATGCAATACGTAGTTATGTAATATTATATAAATACAGTATTAATTTTTCTGCGTTACATTAAATCTGAACTCAGAAATACACTTTCCCTTTACGGTCAACGCTCACTCTATGTATAAATCAATCTATCAAAGTTTCTATAATATCATAGAAAATCAATCCTATTTCTCACAATCAGCTAATTTCACTCTCGAATCGGAACTTGAACTCTCAATTAAAATGTATTATTGATTTTCTTATTCAAATACATTTTGCCACAGAAATGATCAAAAGTTCTAAACCAAAGGAATGTTCACAGAAATATGGCCAAGTAGATGTTGGAAAACTCTTTAATGCGCTGCCTAGGAATTTTTATGCTGCAAATGATGTATCGGGCCAATAGGCTATTTTTTTGTACACATACCGCCGACTGTCCTTTGTCACACCTGACCAAAATGACGATAAACTTATTATTATTATTATTTTTATAATTTTGGGATTCTAGACTCAATATATATTTTCATTCATTGTCTCACTAAGCTTTTCGTTTGGTTTACTCGCTAGATACCTACTCCAGATGCTAATTGAACAGTCAACTTTGGCACTCGTTTATTGGGAATTTTTTCTCCAGTGATAAGTATGTCTCTCCATTCTTACAAATATGCAATCTTGTATAACAACATCCTCTTCTTTGCTCTTGAGCGTTTTCAGGGACGTAACTCCTCATTAAAGATGTATAAATGTATTGATTTGTTCCACTCGAGCCAATATAATTGCCTTGAAAAATATAAAGTACAATTCACTTAAAATGCGTAGTCACGAGCGTAGTTCAGTTTTATATAATACCTTCTTTACCCAAATTTGACAGCATACAATTTTTCCAAATTCAATAGCCACAGAAAATATAGAAGTGCTAGATATATAATTATAATGAATGCGTATACCAAATTAATAAAGACAATTTTAAAAATCTACCGTATATCCTTTCCGTACGTCCATTCTTCTCAGACCATTGGTATGTACCTAATTGAAAAATATGCACCCATAAACAGCTAAACAATACATACACAATAAAATTCACAGTACGTACAATGAACACCGCTATTATTTTTGTTGTTGATTATATTTTATAATTGATTAAAGAGTAAGTACAGTGAAAGTTTCGCGACTTCGGAAAGATAGATTTGCGGGCATAAGCCGGAGAACTCGAAACGACAAATCATTTGATTGTTTTAGTCTCAAATCTATTTTCCCCGAGCGACTCTTCCGCATTCCACGTCAAACCAGCATTTTCAAATCAATTTCAAACTTTCCGTGCTTGTTACCCAAATCACCAAACGCACTAAAGGCCAGCTATAGTGTGAGGGAAGGTCAGAACCTTCCAAAGCTGGGCTCTTTTAGCGGTCTATGATTACACATGGTTTCGTATTTTCGCCGATATCTAAAAACCTAAAAACTATCAATTTCAAACGCATTGACGAAGAGTGGATTTATTTAGATGAAATCTTATTGAAATTGCAAACGCTTGCAATGCGCGGGGTATTTTATTATTAACAACACTATAACCGTCTCAGAACTGATGCCCGAACGGGGACTCGAACCCCGATCTCCACCTGTCGCGGGTGTTGCTCTAACCCATTGAGCTACTTGGACACTGGCTTTTTGAGACGATTTTAGAGTATTTTATGAGAATGACAGTTCTCCAAGGAGTAGAACCAAGTGGCTGTGAATACTCACAGTCACTCTGATTCTAGTGACGCTATATCACGTCACAACCTGTCAATCTCGAATAACTCCAATTTGACGTTGGATTCGTTGCTGTATTAGGATGAAATCTGATTAAAATTGCAACGTCAAATTGGAGTTATTCGAGTAAATCCTGATATGAACAGTCTTCCATTAGACTATTTAAAACTACACATAATTGATACTTTTATTTTTTTTATCGAATTGCTGGAATAAGAACACTCAGCTTAAATTTATCTTGTAAGCTTGAAGTCTCATTTATCTCATGAATGACGCATTTCAAGGACAATAAGCCCCTCTTATAGCGTGCCCGAAATAAAGTTCACAATTTCGAGCTTTGTCTATTTAACGTTGCACGAAAGGAAATTATGATCGACTGGTAAAGTGTAGTTGTAAAATGTTTAATTCTACACCGCACAGATTGACATACACAGATATATCACCTTACCCAGGTTTGGCTACGGCACTCTACCGCAAAAAATACTTGGTAAACGAGCACTGAGGGGCGCGGGCATCGCGATGAATTAGTAGCATCAGTTGAATATTGGGCCGCCAGAGTGCAGGGTAATCGGTTTGGCTGAGTGGAGGGGTTAGACAGAGTACAGTTTGCTTAACTAAAAAATGGCTACTGGAGTTGGCGAAGTGAATATATAAACTATATTTTAATCGCAAGCAGGGGCATATGTGTGTTTCCTTCTGAAGGCACTGCAAGTTGACAGTACCTATTTTGTTTCTATTACAAATGCAGAATGGCTGGGGAAATAAAAATACATTAACAACAATATATTGTTATATTTCAGGTTTCAATTTGAAGAAACGAGAAACAAAAGTCAGCCTCGTCTAAAGAGATCGAATGAAAATACAAAGCAAGTCCCAATACCAGGGGCGCTGACTACGTGTGGGCCCGAGAGCTCGAGCAACACTCGGAAACTTTTTGTAACACATGTAAAAACAGGCGATTTTTTTCACACGGTGATAATTTTTAATTTTTATCTCAAAATTCACTCGCTGTCCCACTCTGAAAGTTTCAGAAAATGAAGTTTATACTTATAGCTATCAAATAGAATTTTTTTCAAGAAAATCAAAATTGTACTTAAAAAGATAGTAGGGGTAGAAAAAAAAGAGGGGCAGGGGGGGGATTTTTACTTTTTTTGAACGAAATTTATGTTTTATGAAACAAAATTTCAATACCTTTCATAAACATTTTTTTCATTAATCTATCTTATCTACAGCCGACGCAATTTGAGAAAGAAAAAAGACGCGTGTACCCCAAAATTCAGTGCCGTCCCGCCGTTTCGGGGCCGTACCGGACGAACCATTTGACTCGGAGGCAAACAAAAAAATACGTCAACAAGAGAAATGATGTTGTTATCATCCTACCAAGTTTGGTCGATTTCTAAGAGGTGACGGTCAATTTTCCAAAAAAATCGGTTGAATTGACATGGAATGACCCATTTTTGACTCGTTACAACATAAATAAACCATATATAATTGCCTAATATCAAATTTTCCTGACTTCAAGAATAGGAGCATATATGGGAATATATAGTTTTAAATGTGTTTAAACAAAATGTTGCTTTGAAACTGTATTGTTGAGGTTTTCTAACAACGGGCGCCTCACGCAAGACCATATCCATGGACCATATGAATTCCATTCCGACATATCGACCGCATTCCATATGAAAGGCTTGACCACAGATTCTTGACGTTTCGAATGGCGACGCCGACGCCGTCCAACCACCTGAGGCTCACTCCACGAGTCTGCGCGTCACCACGCTCTATTCATGTTGTTCAGCGTGGGACGCCGAACGCAAGTAGAAGTCCTAGCGACGCTTCGGACACTCGACGTCGCGACGTCGCTGCCTCGACGCTATCACACAATGCGCGACGCCTAGCGTGACTGAGTATCAAATTGTGTTAGTGATGAAATGTTTTTAAATTATTCGCACTTCGGTTATAAAGATAATACAAACACTCAGAGTGATTATTTAATTGGTTTAATTACTAAAGTACGCACATGGCGATCGATTCTACAGTCGTGTTGTTCTTGGCGTTCCGTGCGGAAAGGAAGCATCGCAAGCGGCTTCTACATCATGGTAAGCTAACGAACTATTTTATATGAAGCCGGAGTTTTCTGATAATTATATTTGCTTGGAAGCGCCTTTACTTCCTATTAGGGTCGAGTTAGTAAAACTTGCGGCCGTAAAAACTTTAGCCGGTTTTTTTTTTGCTTGTTGACTTTTCATGAGCGTCTTTCTTCATGACGTGTTCGTCCTGTCTTGAATCTTGTTAACCTTATATATAAATTATCATCATTGTGTTCAAATAAGCGTTTAAAATTAAATCTGACGTTTTTTTCTTTTTACAATCCGATCATAACTTTGATATTTATATTTGTTTTAAGAATGGCTAAAATATGAATTCTCGTGGTGGGATGGAAAAGAGGCGTGACGTCATTTGGGTCTCCTTTGAGTTCGCTTCTGTTTCTTGACGATTGATTTCACTATACGTCATAAAAAATGGCGACCCTCGTTTTCGTACGAGATTGAAACGCAAACATTTTAAGCAGGTATATTTTATTTAAAATTGGATTTAGAAGATAATGAAAAAATACGTGTCCATTTTTTTTCACAAAATTTTTTTTTTTTTAATTTAAAGAGATTTCCCTATTATCAATATTTCACCAATACAACGCTTTCAAATCGCCGTCAAAATGTCACAACGGGATGTAAACCTGAATTCTGAACCAATCTAACCCAAATGCACACGTTTTTAACCAAATTTCGCAATTTCTTTAAAGATGTGCGCTGGCAACGATACATCCCAGACGCCCAGACACAAACTAAAAAGTTGAACAACACAAATTTAAACCTTTTATGTAAGGTAAACTAGCAGTACCCGCTGCCTCGATTAAAAGTCTATTTTAAAAAGTTACCATTAAATGAAAAAAATTACAAAACAATTCAATACAATAAAAAACATAACCATATAAAACCATACAAAACCATACAATACCATACAATACCATACAATACCATACAATACCATACAATACCATACAATACCATACAATACCATACAATACCATACAATACCATACAATACCATACAATACCATACAATACCATACAATACCATACAAAACCATACCATAGAATACCATACAATACCATACAATACCATACAATACCATACAATACCATACAATACAAAACAACACCATACAATACCATACAATACCATACAAAACAACACCATACAATACCGTACAATACCATACAATACCATACCATACCATACCATACCATACCATACCATACCATACAATACTATACAATACCATACAAAACAACACCATACACTACCATACAATACCACACAATACCACACAATACCATATAATACCACACAATACCATACAATACCATACAATACCACACAATACCATACAATACCATACCATACCATACCATACCATACCACACAATACCATACAATATCATACAATACCATACAATACCATACCATACCATACAATACCATACAATACCACACAATACCATACAATACCATACAATACCATACAATACCACACAATACCACACAATACCATACAATACCATACAATACCATACCATATCATATCATACCATACAATACCATACAATACCATACAAAACAACACCATACAATACCATAAAATACCACACAATACCACACAATACCATATAAACCACACAATACCATACAATACCATACAATACCATACAATACCATACAATACCACACAATACCATACAATATCATACAATACCATAAAATACCATCCAATACCATAACATACCATACAATACCACGCAATACCATACAATACCATACCATACCACACAATACCACACAATACCATACAATGTCATACAATACCATACCATACCATACAATACTATACAATACCATACAATACAACACAATACCATACAATATCATACAATACCATACAATACAATACCATACAATACCATACAATACCATACAATACCACACAATACCATACAATACCATACAATACCATACCATATCATACCATACCATACAATACAATACAATACCATACAATACCATACAATACCATACAATTCCATACAATACCATACAATATCATACAATACCGTACAATACCATACAATTCCATACAATATCATACAATACCATACAATAACATACAATAACATACAATACAATACAATACCATACAATACCATGTAATACCATACAAAACCACACAATACCACACAATACCATACAATACCATACAATACCATACAATACCATACAATACCACACAATACCATAAAATACCATACCATATCATATCATACCATACCATACAATACCATACCATACCACACAATACCATACAATACCATACAATACCATACAATACCATACAATCAATACCATACAATACCATACAATACCATACAATACCATACAATATCATACAATATCATACAATATCATACAATACCATACAATACCATACAATACTATACTATACCATACCATACCATACCATACCATACCATACCATACAATACCCTATAATACCATACAATACCATACAATACCATACAATACCATACAATACCATACAATACCATACAATACCATACATTACCATACAATACCGTACAATACCATACAAAACCATGCATTACCATACAATACCATACAATACCATACAATACCATACAATACCATACAATACCATACAATACCACACAATACCATACAATATCATACAATACCGTACAATACCATACAATACCATACAATATCATATAATACCATACAATACCATACAATACAATACAATACCATACAATACCATGCAATACCATACAAAACCACACAATACCACACAATACCATACAATACCATACAATACCACACAATACCATACAATACCATACCATATCATATCATACCATACCATACAATACAATACAATACAATACAATACAATACAATACAATACAATACAATACAATACCATACAATACAATACCATACAATACCATACAATACCATACAATAAATACCATACAATACCATACAATATCATACAATACAATACAATACCATACAATACAATACAATACAATACAATACAATACAATACAATACAATAGAATACAATACAATACAATACAATACCACACCATACCATACCATACAATATCATACAAAACAACACCGTACAATACCATACAATACCACACAATACCATACAATACCATATAATACCACACAATACTATATAATACCATACAATACAATACAATACACTACCATACCATACAATACCATACCATACCATACCATACAATACCATACCATACCATACCATACCATACCATACCATACCATACCATACCAAAACCATACCCTACCCTACCATACCATACCATACCATACCATACCATACCATACCATACCATACCATACCATACCATACCATACCATACCATACCATACCATACCATACCATACCATACCATACCATACCATACCATACCATACCATACCATACCATACCATACCATACCATACCATACCATACCATACCATACCATACCATACCATACCATACCATACCATACCATACCATACCATACCATACCATACCATACCATACCATACCATACCATACCATACCATACCATACCATACCATACCATACCATACCATACCATACCATACCATACCATACCATACCATACCATACCATACCATACCATACCATACCATACCATACCATACCATACCATACCATACCATACCATACCATACCATACCATACCATACCATACCATACCATACCATACCATACCATACCATACCATACCATACCATACCATACCATACCATACCATACCATACCATACCATACCATACCATACCATACCATACCATACCATACCATACCATACCATACCATACCATACCATACCATACCATACCATACCATACCATACCATACCATACCATATAATACCATACAATACCATACAATACCATACAATACCATACAATACCATACAATAATAAACAATACCTGCATAGAATATCGAAATGAATCAAGTGACTCTCTTTCATCTTGCTAGCCAAGACACCAACAATATTTTTGATCCTTAATATGATAATGCACTTTCAAATCATCGTGATTAAGACGTAGTTGGATGAAAACCTGAATTATGAACCAATATTAACCAATTTCACACGTTTTCCTTCAGTTCTGGAGATTTCGAAAATAATTTGACAGTGACGTTGACTTTGACGTTTGAATAGCCTAATCAGATTAACACGCTCTGTTAACAGCTTCTCAGAGGGTAACTAGAGCGTGACCTCTGCCCCTTGGCCCTGAAACTCGAACCATGCCATACCGGGCCGCGGAACGAAACGCACACACGCATAGAAAGCTACACGCGTAGTGGGATTGGTTTTATTATTTAGTATTTAATTGATTGGCAATCTGGAAATCGCTGTCCTGGTTCCGCTGAACTCCAGCCGTGATAATGAAGGACGATTAGTGGGACGCGAAGGAAGGATGACACTTTGTATCGTTAACACCGTGGTCTGACACACAGTTGCCATGACAACCAACTTAGTCTTCCTTCCTTCCATCTTGCAGACCGAAACGAGGCGTCTTACCACGACCACGACGCCGAAGCCGACGCCGACGCCGAGGGGGAGAACAGCGAGCCGGCGTCCAGCATCGACGACTTCGGGACGTACGACGCGTACGACGACCGGGGCAACGTCACCAAGGAGGAGAGGACGCCGGAGATACCGTCGGAGCTCGTCGGTAAGATGAACCAAACATTGCACCTTTCTCTGCACCTTTGCCCTTTGTAAAAGGGCTATTAAAAGTTACCTCGGTTAATTTGAAGAACAGAAATCTGTCTCTAGATGGTAATATATTATTTTATCCATGTTTTTATTTTTTTAAGTGTTTCATTGAATTATTCTATAAACTCGATTCAGCCAAGAGAAGAAAGAACCATTTCATCGAGTCTCTACCCTAATTATATCACAGAAAATACCATACCAATACCAAATACCAACATTGGTATTACATTATACATTATACATTATACATTACAACATTATTATTGGTATAATACCAATACCATACCAAATACGTCCAGAAGACGTTGATGTAGATAACAAGTTGATGCAATTTTAGGTGCTTCATATGATTGTCCTGATCCAGGTTAGGTTAGTGGAGATTCATGCCGAGTAACTTTACTTCTGTCATTTCCTCGAGGGATTTGCCACTAGGCCAAGCATCACGGTAAACTCGATTTGATATTTATTATCATTGTCAACACTTAGTTCCAAGTATATTTGCAAGATAAACCGACGAGTTTAGTTCGGTGGTGAGAAGCAGAGAAGCTGAGGAACAAAGACGAGGACCATACCAACTCAGATGGCCTTCACCTTCCAAGCCTTCCTTCCATTCCAGTTATTCCAGTACCAACCTCACAAATGCTCGGTCTGGTCAGTACCAACCTCACAAATGCTCGGTCTGGTCAGTACCAACCGCACAAATGCCCAGTCTGGTCAGTACCAACCTCACAAATGCACGGTCTGGTCAGTACCAACCTCACTAATGCACGGTCTGGTCAGTACCAACCTCACAAATGCTCGGTCTGGTCAGTACCAACCTCACAAATTCACGGTCTGGTCAGTACCAACCTCACAAATACCCGGTCTGGTCAGTACCAACCTCACAAATGCACGGTCTGGTCAGTACCAACCTCACAAATGCACAGTATGGTCGTGCACGTATGATTCGCCAGCTGTACTTGACTTACCGAGCGCTTTTGTGCGCGTTTTTTTTTTTTGGCAATCGACAGTGCGTCGTTGCACGAGACGCGGCGAGCGGCCAACAAAATAAACGCGTAATGTTGCCTTCGAAAGTTTGAGTCTGATTGTTACGTTAGGTAGCAAGAGATCCGACCGGATTAGGAAGCTCACGATTCCTAGATCCCAACATCACTAAAATTAGCGACCACCAGCAAGAAGATCTCACATAGCGATCCTCGAGCGATGCTCGTGTGTTTGTCTTGGTAGTTACCATGCTTTAATTGTGGCGGGAAATCGGAAAAGATTCCCCCAAGTCTGTTATTACTAGACGTGAAGGGCAATCTTGGCCGTTGCTTTAATCCGCTTCATCCGAGGAGATTGAAATAAGACGAGAAATTGGCGCGTTTAGGTCAAAACAACTGTTTCTGTTGGTCACACCGGTTCTCATGAGATCACCGAAGGTAAGCAACACTGCGCTGGGTCAGGTATTGGATGGGTGACCATCATACACATGACCAGTTCTGTTCGGGAGAGAGGTTGGAGGGATGAAAGTTAAGCAACACTGCGCTGGGTCAGGTATTGGATGGGTGACCATCATACACATGACCAGTTCTGTTTGGGAGAGAGGTTGGAGGGATTAAAGTTAAGCAACACTGCGCTGAGTCAGGTATTGCATGCGTGACCATCATACACATGACCAGTTCTGTTTGGGAGAGAGGCTGGAGGGATGAAAGTTAGGCAACACTGCGCTGGGTCAGGTATTGGATGGGTGACCATTATACACATGACCAGTTCTGTTTGGGAGAGAGGTTGGAGGGATGAAAGTTAGTACAGCAACTTCACTCGCCTTGCTTATCAACCTCTCGACAGCATGGATTTGTGGAGAAATCCTGTTGTTCGTGTTGTACCGTCCTTCGGAAGGGACGTTAAGCCGGTGAGTAGGGTATAAACGCCGGTTCTAGATCAGAAGGAGAAGGAAGTCATTGACCTCTGTGGGAAAACTGCTGACGCCCGGAAAATTCCTAGCGTCTTGGACGGTACGAAATAAAATGCAGATTCAGCAGAAATTTGAGATGTGCGCGTGCGCATTTTTACTGTTAGCTTGTAGTGTAAGGTGATATAACATTTGAAGATAACTATAGTCGATTCATTTTGAGATGACCTCCTGCATATAATCATGCATGTATACGTGCATGTTAAGGTGCACTACTTACGTGATTTCTTAAAATAAATGTACTTTAGATGTTTAAGAAATATAAATGCAGCAACCTAATCTAATTTCCCACGATCAGATGTCACTGTACCAAATGACAAGTACATACAGTCTGTTCATTCTACATAAATAATCATGAATCTGACACTCAACTGCATACAACTATATGCATTTCCACTTTCCAGTGTACTACCTTAAATGAACTGTACTATAGCTTCCTACAAAAAATATTATTGCAATGCCGATGTAACATTTTCCCAGATTTTCCCAGCGTGGCCCTCGTATTGCTTGGTGGATTCATCGATCAATCACTGATTTGACAAAATCAGATTTCACTGTACCAAATAACAAGTACTTCTATAGTAGGTTTATTCTTAAGAAACGTCATCTGTTTCCATTATATGCCTGTGTAATTATACACGATTACTGCCCAGAGTTTAGATGGTTATACATTTCAATGAACGCACTTTAGATAATATGTTAGTGGTCAATAATTGCAAATCAGCAAAATGTTAGGACAATGAACTGTTCGACGTTCTGTTCTCACCGACATCATCATTCGACTTAAAATTACAACGACTTAAAATGCTTCCTTTGGTCTGTGTTAGCACATTTATATGAACCCTGTCACAATCAAAATCGTTTACATGCATACAAGCAATACGAGTCACACTTGAATATGTCAGGTATTGAATACCCCGTCCAAATTTCAAAATTATCTCGTTTTGAGAAACAGAACAATATATCTGTAAACGTGTTTGGATATGAATGTGAAGTTTTTCCGCTCCGAATCACAAAATTTTCCTGCGATACTCATATAAATGTATTGTATTTATCAAACGAAACGACGAATCACTTTTGCTTGATAAGCAGTTTAAGTCGCTTGCTAGGTTCACTAACTCATCACGAACACCGATCATTTTACTGTCATTTTTGCTTACATAGATTTTCAAGACAATCGCTCCTTGATGATCATTCGAAGTTTTGCAATAAAAACGAACTACAGAAAAGAAAAATGCCATCTGATAATATAATGCGATTCAAAAATTATCATTTCATGTTGAAAGTACCTTTCACAATTTACGCAGATTTTGAAAGTTTAAACCTGAAAATAAGTGGATGCTCTCCGAATGATGATTTCTCGCACACTTTAAAAACATCACAACATATGTGTTCAGGATATTCATATGTTGTGATAAATGCAAAGGGTGAAATGAACAAAGCTTTAGTTGTGTGTAGAGGATCAGATGCAATCTCTCACTTCCTTAAAACCATTTTAAAAGAGGAAGAAGAGTTGCAAAAGCTAATGAATGAAAATAATCCGATAATAATTACTCCGGAAGAGGAGCAGAGCTTTCTGAATGAAAAAGAATGTTTTATTTGCTCGAAGGATCTCGATGAATTTAGGGTACGCGATCATTGTCACATGTCTGGACTTTACAGAGGAGCAGCTCATTCCTCGTGTAATCTCAACTTCAAACAGGCTAAACATATTTCAGTCTTGTTTCACAATTTAAAAAATTATGATACTCATATTATTATGCAGGAACTTGGAAAATTCAAATTTTGCAAAATCACGTGTATCCCAAACAACACTGAAAAATATGTTGTATTCCAGATTAATTCTTTGCGTTTTCTCGACTCTCTTCAATTTTTAAAAACATCTCTTGAAACACTCACTAAAAATTTGTTAAGCTATGGAGAGGATAAATTTAAAATTACCAAACAGAACTTTGAAAACAAGGAAGAATTTACACATCTTCTCCGTAAGGGCGTTTTTCCATATGACTACATGGATTCACAATCAAAATTTGACGAGACAGAACTACCTTCTAAAGCAGCTTTTTATAACACGATTTGCGATGAACACAATAGTGACGAAGATTATGAACATGCTAAAAAGGTTTGGAGTCTATTCAAAATCCAAAATTTAGGCGAATATCAGGATTTATATGTCAAAACAGATGTGCTATTGCTAGCAGATATTTTTGAAAGCTTCCGAGAAATATCTATGAAACATTATAAACTTGATCCCTTGCAGACGTATGCATTGCCAGGTTACAGCTGGCAATCATTTCTTAAGATGAGCGGCTGCCACCTCGAATTACTTATATGACTGATATATATATTGATATATATTACTATTGATATGTACCTCTTCATGGAGCAGGGAATACGAGGTGGAGTTTCAATGATCTCAACCCGTTACGCATCAGCAAATAACAAGTACGTAGATGACTTCGATAAGAACGCTGAATCGTCGTATATTATTTATTGGGATGTGAACAATCTATACGGGCAAGCGATGTCTCAAAAATTACCTATCAGTCATTTTGAATGGATGAATGAGGATGAAAGAAGTCAGTTTAAGGCCCATCATTCCCGCGGGTAAAATCGTTAAAAATGGGTCTCAAACGGGTATATAGTGTTTGTATTATGTTAATGACAAGGAAAAATAAGTGCCGGAAAATTGGTGAGTTTTCCGGGCAAATTAAAAATCAAATCCTTTGTACAAGACAGCACCGCAAAAATATGAGTTAAAGAGTCCGCGATTTTTTTCCGTAGTGCCTGAACTTGCTTTTCTTAGACAAACAATTTTGGTAGTCACAGCTAAAAAATTGATTGAGATATCAATTTTTAAAAACTCTTTTATTAATCTCAAAAAGTTCCTGGTTTTAAACAGATCATCAGTTGCACAAAAAGTGATCCATTGAACTAATGAAAAAAACGTCTTAAAGCCTTAAGTATGCAGATTTCAAATATGTGTGTTTCATCGCGATCGGTCAAACGATGTAGGTTCTGTTATGTACAAGGTAAGTGCTTGCGAGGCACTACTTTTTGGGCTCGTCGAACCTGGAAACATTGCATATTGCATACATACAGGCTGATGCTAGTGCCCGCTAGCATCCGATGCCAGCTACTTCGAGCGCGACCTTGCACGCTTTCATGAGGCAGGAGAGTCTGCAATTGGTCTTATCGCTGTAATCCTCGAGTGGAATTTTTTAAATTCCCTATGAATGAGCTGAGATTTATAAACATAGCACGCGATTTCAGAGTGTGTAGCAAGTATGATTTGCCTGCCAGACTTCAATTCCACATTATTATTTTGCGAAGTAGCGGGAGCAATTAGACATGTATTTCATTCGGGTTCTCCAATAATCGCGATTGACTTATTGGCGCTACATATTATTGTAGCTGTACATTATTTCTTCACAGATTGCAACACGGTACGCAATCGTCATTCGAGGATATAAAATCTTCAAACCATGTTCTGTCTGACGAAAAATTAGCCAATTACCAGAACCGATCAGGAATCTGATATTTCACATTGCAACCATCGATACACAATTTATTTCTTATCTAAGTGAGGCACACGTGGGAAAATAATTAGAAGTGAAATTTAAAGTTCTCAGCGTAATAATTCTACAAAGAAATGCAGTGTAATTCTTGGCTTACCAGTGGTGGGCCACCTATAAGAGTCCTCGTCAGTTTGTGCCAACTTTTCGTTCATTGAATACATGATAGTTTACTGTATCTTTGGTGAGATTCTGGACATTTTTAAAATGCATCCACCAGAGGCATCTCACGAGGTTTTTTTATTGCTCGGTCAAAATTGACTCTAAAGTTCGTTCAAAAAAGGATTATCAGTTGCGAGTCGATACAGTTACGATAGTAATCACCAAAGAATTGAAATAAAAAAATCAATTGATTTTAAATGTATTAATTTTTATCTCCTCTTAGGATTTTGCTGAGTATTTTAAAGCCTCGCTTCAAGCGCAGAGCAATGAAAACATCAGTCCTGCGATATGAAGGCTTGGCGAATGGCGATGACTCATTTGCAAGGATACGAGAAATCATTATTTTACAGCGCGCGAACGCACTTGGCGTTCCACATTTCTTGTGCTAGAAAATCGATTGAAATTGATTTGAAATCTGCATATTATCACGAACTCAATGATATCAAGAAAATAATGAAACTCCCGATTTAGTAGGTTTTTTGTTGTTGTTGCATTGGTTGGGGAATTACTTGATAAATCATAATCCTTCGAGTGCGATAAGCTTGGTAGTGTTTACAACATGATATAATTTGCTCAATGGCTAGACTGAATTCTAGCAGTGGAATGAGAGGTAAGATACAAGTGGGTAGAATAATTCGACCTTTTCAATACTTCGCGACTGGATAAAACCAGGAGCTTGCGAAATGAACGTCCTATCGCTTTGAGAGCTGAAACTCGACTAAAATTAATATGGCAACAGCCTGAAGTAGATCCTCGTCCTACATATGGCAACAGCGGAGTGGGGATTGGCATGATACGCGTTAATATTCATAATATTTCACAAGACTCTAAATTTGGATACATTTAAGAGGTCGATTTGGAATATTCACATAATCTGCATGAATTGCACAATGATTATCCTGTGGCTCCGGAGAATATAAACTTTACTGAAGAGACGATTTCTCCTTACAGTAAGAAACTGTTGGAAGACTTGAACTTTAAACCTGCAAAAAATGTCAGAAAACTAGTACCAAACCTAAACAATAAAACCAACTACATAATTCATTATAGAAATTTGCAACAATATCTTGACTTGGGATTAAAACTTCTTAAAATTCATCGAGTTCTTAAATTTAAGGATATGCTACAGCGATTATTTTTTATTATAATCATCTAATCCTCTCCGTCGATTCACAATGCAACATTTCGCTACAATTTCACATCTTTTGTTCACAGCTGCCGTATCGTTTAGCCTAAAAATATGATTCAAAATTCTTTGGAATGGTGCATGTGTTCTCCTACCGCCCTGTACGTTTCAATCGGTTCCAATCAATATTCTTTATGCAATTGACCGAAGAAGAAGGGACTGTTTTTCAGCTAATGCCAAGATTGCCACGAAACGACTTGAGCTTGTAAGGTACGACTTGAGCTTGTAAGGTTTCGCTTATCACAATAAAGAACGAAGCCAAGAGATAGGATGAAAACAATGATTTATTCAAAGAGATGTTAATCCGGCGGACCGGTGGTACATTCGGAGGACCGAAGTCAACTGCCTCTCCTTGGGGTCGTAGCCCTTTCGGATCGTCTCTGTACCCTACCTACCTGCCCTGGTGGAGGGACAGGTTACTAACCGCACAAAGTGGCGGGAACGTTACATACCCCCGCCAGATTTAAAGCAGGGGGAAAATGAACAGTGTACATGCTTTAATCTAAAACAGACGAATAGATAATATAAATTAAATATTAAAATGAATATATTTTACAATCCCTCATCGGCAATTACTTGAAACGACTAAACAATGCTAAACAAACTAAACAATGCTAATTCTTCTGTGTTGTTTCTCCATGGTCACGTTCATCCATGATTCCTAATCATCCTACCTAGCTCACTCATCACTTTTTCACTAGGATTACTGGCCGGATGCCGTACCGACGAGTGAACTACCTGAATGTTTTCTTTCACTAAGGCGGTAGACCACTGACGCGAACAAAATTGGTTTCCGTTGTCACTCAACAGCTTCTCGCACCTACCTACGTTGACCAGGTAGTCGCCTGTCAGACGGTTCAAAATCGCCTGCGTCGTTGCCTTCTTCAATGCATAAAGTTTCACATGTTTGGAAAACACGTCTAAAATTACTAACACGAAAATCACTCCTCCTCGAGACCTTGGTAATGGGCCGAAAAGGTCTGTTGCCGCGAGCTGATTTGGTCGGTCAGGTAATAGGGATGACATTTCTCCAGCTAGTGTGTGGGTAAGAATTTTGGCTTTCTGGCTAATTTCATACGATCTTGCTATTTTAACGATATGTCGTCGCATTCTTTGCCAGTGAAAATACTCTCGCATTTTGCAAAATATTTTGTATGCCCCGCAATATCCATACGCCTCATGATAGTTAATCACTAATTGATTTATCAGTGAATGGGGAACACACGCTTTCCATACAAGCTTGTATCTCACGCGATGAAACCGCGTGTTTTCGTGAACGATGTTTTCACTTTTCAACTTCTGCTCTGTCGCCGTCGAATCTGAATTCGTTTGCAGCGCGCTAACGATAACTTTAAATTGTTCGTCAGTTTTCTGTTCTGCCGCTAAAGATTTTACCAACTGTGAAATATTCTCGTTTGGCTCTTTCACGCACGGCTGTAATTCGTCGATGTGTAATGTCGTGTGATTCGCACTTTCGTGACTGGCTCGTATCTGGACTTCATTGATCACGGCCTCTATGTGTGATGTGTTTTCACATATTGTACTAACATGTTCTTTCGGACCTTCGTCCCACAAATCCGCGAGTGGATTTCCTTCGATTCCGATGGAAAATATCCCACACGTGTCTTCTGTTGGTTCAGTGGTGACTTCCTTCTGGTCGGTCTCGGCTGGCGGCTCGGAAGTCTCAGGCGCAGCTACGACTCGTTTCCCGACGTCTCGTGGTCGTCGTCGTTTTCCCTGGGGGCGTCGTGGCTCTCGATGTCGAGAGTCGACATTGCGGAAAGCTGGTGGACTCGTGCGCGAATTTCATCTTTTGGCTTGGAACGCCAGTTGCTGTTGCTGTTGTTCTGTTGTCGCGTCGCTTGTCGGTGCGTGGTGTCCACGGCGATCTGTCTGTGCCTGCGTCGTGACGCTCCCTCGTCCATTCGCTGCAGGACTTGCAGCAGTTCAGCGGTGGTGCTGATGTTGCTTGCAGCCAGGATATTAAACGTGGTTGCTGGCAGCAGAGAAATGAGCTGTCGGATAAATCGGGCTGGTTCAATTGGTGGTGTGATGTACTTTAGTTTCCCCATCCAATGGATGAGGAACTGGGCCATTGAATTGTGCACTTCTCTGGAATACGCTGAGTTTGTAAACTCTGCGAGAATCGCGTCTTGTTTGTACATCGACCAGTACGTGGATAAAAAGGCCTCTTCGAACTCCTTCCACGTCGCCCACTGGTCAGACATGGCATTCGCCCAGTCTTGCGGGGGGCCGTCGAGTTGATTAATCGCAATCTCGATAATATCTTCGTCATTGTAGTCCGTCAGGTACTTTTGAAATTGTTTAATGAATTCCTTCGGATGGACCTTACCATCCTCTGCAAAGCGTCGCAGGGTTATTGGTGGCATGGGCAGGGTAGCCGCCGCCGGTGCGCTCCTCGGGGGTGTGGACGTGCGCTCTTGGGGTGTGACGGGCTGCGGTTGCAAATTGTTTACTTTGGTATTAATCGCGGCCAAAGCTTGCGACATGGTTATGAGCGCCTCAGAGATTGTTGCACTCTCTGCAGACATGGTTTCCCGCGTTCGTCGCGTCTTCACCATTTTCTGTGGTGTTTACGAGTTCGTGCAACGCGGACGTAGCACAATTACACAAAATATTGTCAGTTAAGTACGGCGCAGACGCGGCACAATAACACCAAATATTGTCAGTTTAGTACGGCGCGGACGCGGCACAATTACAAAAATATTGTCAGTTTAGTACGGCGCGGACGCGGCACAATTACACAAAATATTGTCAGTTTAGTACGGCGCGGACGCGGCACAATTACACAAAATATTGTCAGTTTAGTACGGCGCGGACGCGGCACAATTACAAAAATATTGTCAGTTTAGTACGGCGCGGACGCGGCACAATTACACAAAATATTGTCAGTTTAGTACGGCGCGGACGCGGCACAATTACACAAAATATTGTCAGTTTAGTACGGCGCGGACGCGGCACAATTACACAAAAACACTGAAACACGAATGAATAATCTGGTTCGATTACGTTGGGCGCCAATGTAAGGTTTCGCTTATCACAATAAAGAACGAAGCCAAGAGATAGGATGAAAACAATGATTTATTCAAAGAGATGTTAATCCGGCGGACCGGTGGTACATTCGGAGGACCGAAGTCAACTGCCTCTCCTTGGGGTCGTAGCCCTTTCGGATCGTCTCTGTACCCTACCTACCTGCCCTGGTGGAGGGACAGGTTACTAACCGCACAAAGTGGCGGGAACGTTACAAGCTACAAACTTGAAATTAAACACTTATGTTGTTGACACAGAAACCATGTTTTGTGCCCACGACTTTTTCGAAATTCGATTTGGTTCACACATAAATGCATTTTATATTTTTTTATCAAAATTGCTGATATCTTTTTACGGAGTGCAAACTTCGTATAAAAACGAAGACCGAACACTAGATTATGTAAATATTTGTTTTGAAAAAAATCACGAACGCTCTATCTTTAATGAGCTAGGCGGTACACGAGCATTACCTAATTGTAAACATAGAGGTGAATCGATGCAATTCTCTGTCCAAAAACTGCTAGTTTTTCCCCTCTCGCGGCTGTCGAAGCAGCGTTATCGCATTCGAATTCCTAGCGCACGACGGAAATAGCTCGGGATTATAATAATTGCCGAGCGACTGCAGTGACTGAGCGAGCAACACATTCAATCCTTCCAGATTCAGAGGCTGCCCGAGTCTTGAGAAATATCATCGGCAAAATTTAGCGTCAACTTGTGCGGCATAATGGGATGGCAGTGGTCTGTTCAATTACTAACTTTTTGCCTAATGTCGTCATGATACGTAAAATCCAATGAAAACGTTTGGACTTTCGGCCTGTTAGACTATTCAAATTGCCGGTCTTTCATTAGCGCCATGTGCATACAGTTTTGGTGCTGCGTGGTTCAATAAGAAATCAATAAAAAATAGTAATAAGTATAGAAAGGGTGATTTCTTGTTCCCTGCTTTGTTGTATATTTTCATTATTAGTTACACCGTTAATTAGTTCAATTTCTTGCACCGAGAAGTTCAGTTTGGTACAGAAAGAATATTGTCACAATGCACCTCAGAGCGATGTCATGAAGGAGTTTTCTTAGCTATAAATCGTACACGCGATATGTCCAATCTAGTCGGCTGCTTATTTCGGCAAGTAAAATGCTTGCTACTGAACTAAATTGTAATACCATATTGCAGCCCGATAAACTCGGAGGATATCGCTTATAAAAACACGTTTGGAAGTCGCTGGCAGCCTCTCATTGCATAAATTCACGATCATGACCATGTCACATTGAAATTGTTGGGTGAGAAATTATGTCAAATCGCTAAATCTGGGGCTAGGATGTCGATCAAAAAAGATTTCCGCATAGAAAACTTCGGAAAGTAATGTGGATTGTTTCAAATTTCGGAAATCGATCAAATGATAGGTACTGTGACTTGGCGGGTGCTTATCTCAATGTTGATTTTCTTGGAATTCCCGCATTACTAGGTTTTATAATAATATCGCCAGGCGATTACGATGGTTTGGCGAGATGGAGCACGAGCAGCCCAGTGACCTTGCTGGTTGATCACGGTAAATTGATGCTAGAGAGGGTAGTTTCAACATTAGAACAAACATTTAAACTGATTTGAAATCAGGTCTCAGAGCCGAATGTTATGGTGCTTTAAAAAATTTCAAAATTCAATTATTAGCATCAGATGGATTTTTGAGTTAAATGGCTCTGGTATTAGCGATTCTCGGAACATTTTTATCGCAAATCGGCTTATACATTCAGTATCATATGGTTCCCAATCAAATCTCCAGACGCAAAGCGAGACACCCACGTGATACACTCCCCTTGTGCCACGGTAGAAAATGTGTGGAAAGGGAAAATGCACACCGCGTCCCGTATTACTCCCCCGGATGCGTTTAACACTGCCCTCTATACAAGTAATGAACTAAATATTCAAAGCTATGGCGGGTTCTTAAGCAAAGCTCTTGGTTCAAAGAATATATAGAATTTAACACATCGCAGCGTAAACAGGCGACCAACTCTTTTGAAAAAGATTTCTTCAAGCTAATGAACAATGCTGATTTTGGTAAGACTATGGAAAACCTTCGTAATAGAGTTAACATTGAATTAGTGAACGTAGAAAAGAGGCTATTAAAAGTTGTAGCGGCTTCTTCGTTTGAGAGTTTCACAATGTTTTCAAATGATCTTGTAGCCGTGCAATTCAAAAAGAAATGTCTCATTCTCAATCGGCCAATTTACGCAGGGTTCGCAATATAAGAGCTAAGCAAGGGATTTGTTTATGATTTCCATTACAACTTTGTAAAGAATAAGTATGGAAATAATGCCACCTTACTTTTCACCGACACCGATAGCCTTACATATCATATAAAAACCGAAGATATATATTGTGATATGAAAGCTCATATGAATCTATTCGACACTTGAAATTACCCAAGCACACATCATCTGTACAGCAATGTCAATATGAAAGTTCCAGGTAAAATGACAGATGAAACCGCTGGTGCTGTCATAAAAGAATTTGTAGGATTGAGGGCTAAGATGTATTCCATTTTAGAAGCTAATGGAAAATGTAAGAAAGTAGGAAAAGGAGTTTTGAGATATGTTTTAGAAAAAGTAATTAAACACGATGATTACAAGAAATCGATTTTTCAAAAAGTGATTCAAAGTGCATCTATGTCTAGCATTCGAAGTTTTAATCATAAATTATATACAACAACTCAACGAAAGATCACACTATCACCATTCGACGATAAAAGATATGTATTAGACGATGGATATCATACACTTGCCCATGGCCATTGTAATATTATTGATATTGATGAACTGGATCGCGATTCAGATGATTGCAATTAGTTAATGAATCAACCAGGTGTTGGCTGTGTAATAAAAAATAAATAAACATGTACATAAATAACTGATTAATTTTGAATTCCTATCACACTCCTTATCCTTTACTGCCATACTACAACTTATTATAATTCATGAATGTTTACTCAGGATCCAAATAAATGGTGTAGTATCTACTAGTTACCACCAGTCTTCAATATGGAAGTGAGGTGGAAGGTACCATTCACTAGTCTTTTAGCTGGAAGTACAGGTTGTGGTAAAACTACATTTGTTAGACGATTTATATCGAATCTAGATGAAATGACTGATACACACATCAATCAAATCATTTGGTGCTACTCAGAAATGCAAGATTTTCACGATTCCATTACTGATTCTCGCGTTACATTTCACAAAGGTATATCGATGATTTTACTGCAGAAAGTGGTGGAAAACTTATAATTATAGATGATATGATGTCAGAAATGGACAACAGATTAATCGACTTGTTCACGAAATATTCACATCACAAAAATATTTCAGTTTTTTTCATTACACAAAATTTATTTCATAAAGGTAAAGGAATGCGAGACGTATCTCTGAATTCTCATTATATCGTCTGCTTCCGCAACCCACGAGATCGGAAACAGTTTTTATTTTTATTTAAGCAAATAAGTCCGCGAAATGTAAAATTTTTGGAAGAAGCCTATGAAGATGCCACTAAATTACCATACGGATACCTACTTGTTGACTGTCACCAGACAACTGATGAAAATCTACGCATTCGAACATCAATTTTTCCAGACGATGTAAACCATTTTGTTTATATTCCTAAATTATTATAAATAACTGATGATGCGACTCTCTTTTTGACGATCATACACCTTCTCAGGAAGTCACGCATGTAAAGCGTAGAAGTGCTCGTGTGTTGGCTCCAAACTGGAAACGATTTCACTTTTAGCAGCTGTCATGAACGCTAAATCAAGAAAAATATTGCAGAAAATATACTTTGACCCATCACACCCTGCAGGATTTTCAACGACAGGTCAATTATGGAAGGCAGCTGAGAAGAAAATACCTAAGATGCTCGTGCAGCAGTGGCTAGAATCTCAAGACGCGTACACATTACATCGTCCATTGAGGAAACGTTTCGAAAGAAATAGATATATTGTTAACTATATTGATGATGTTTGGCAGTCAGACTTGTGTGATCTTCAATCTCTTAGTAAATATAATGATAATTATAAATATTTGTTGACTGTAATTGACATTTTCAGTAAATTTGCATGGGCGATACCTTTGCACAATAAAACAAGTTTGGAAGTAATAAGAGGTTTCCAGGAAATATTTAACTCCTCCAATCGTAAACCCACAAATTAAAAAAAGGACAGGGGTAAGGAATTCAAAAATAAAAAATTTCAAGCGTTTCTAACATCGAGGAACATTAATTATTACTATGCTACAAATCCGGATATCAAAGCAGCTGTTGTTGAACGGTTTAATAAAAAATTAAAAACTAAGTTGTGGCGATATTTTACCTATTCATCATCTTATCGTTACATTGAGGTTCTTCCCGATCTTCTTCAAGCATATAATAACACTGTTCACCAGACAATAAAAATCGCACCAGTTCATGTGACGATTGATAACATGCTACAAGTATGGCGAACGCTAAACGATCGAGTGCCCTTCAAAAAATTAAAAAAGGATAAGTTCTCAGTTGGTGATCATGTACGAATTTCTAAAGAGAAAGAGCAGTTCGAGAAAGGTTTCGAAAGAAATTGGACGGACGAGATATTTATTATTTCGGAAGTTCTTCCAAGACGTCATTTAACTGTTTATAGAATAGAAGATTTAAGTAATACACCTATCGATGGAACTTTTTACAAAATCGAGTTAAAACGAGTACAAATTCGAAAATCTACTGAATTTAAAATCGATAAAATCATCGCCACGAAGGGGAAGGGACGCAGTTCGAAAGTATTGGTCAAGTGGTACGGATACCCATCATCTCAAAATTCTTGGGTTAAGAAATCAGAAATTATTAATTTAAAATGATTCAAAGTAGCAAAGAATTTAATTTAACCCTTTTGAGCAATAGTTCGGCGTCTTACTATCCGAAGAATACGGCAACTCGCTTTGTGACTCAATTACCACAACGCATAGAATTGCAAGATGATATGGAATGTGCTTTATTTGAAATCCATTATCCTTTTATTAATAACGTATTGATAAATGCAAATAAAGTGACCTACAGTGTAAAAACAGCTGATAAAGAAGATGTCATAACCAAACGTATTGAAATTCAGCCTGGCTTCTATAATTCTGTGTCAGCAATTCATCACGCAGTAAATAGTGTCCTCGCAAACGTGACGGGAGACCTAAAGATTTTACTTACCACGAGACTTATTCACGAGAGTAGATATTGCAGAAGATAGTATGATTAAATCTGTAGTTTTATCTGACAATCTAGGATTACAATTGGGATTCGAACCCGGTATGAATATTGTTGCTGATAAAACGTCTCCACACAAATCCCGCTTGAATGTAGGGTTTCAAAAGCAGCTTCTTGTTTATTGTGATGTTATTGAATCACACGTAGTGGGCGATATATTTGCGCCACTCGCACGAATGATTAGCATAGATACTCTCTGGTACAAGGAAAAATATGGAAGAAATCATTCACAGTCTTTCAATCCACCAATGTATTTTCCGGTAGCTAAACGAGAGTTTTCATCGATTACTATAGATATAAGAGATGCATTTGGTGATTCAATCTCATTCGATTCTGATGTTCTAAGCGTTGTACTACATTTCCGACGTCGTCGTAACTAGATTTAAAATGTGTAAAAGCAGTAACTATCATGATCGATACATTGATTATTTCCAAAATCAATGTGGATCGGGGATGAAAATATATCACGGTAGCAAATTTCAGCGTGGTTGTGGACTAGCGTCATTTTTTTTAATATGTGGCGATTAGCAGTACCGATATTTAAAAGTGGAGCTCGATCTCTTGCTCAAGAAGGACTCATGACTGGAGTAAATTTTGCAAATGATTTAAAGGAAAGTTAAAATGTGAAACAATCGTTTGAAAATAGATTGAAGGAAGCTGGTTCGAATCTTAACCGAAAAGCCGAAGATAAACTTACTCTTATGAAGGGCTCTGGTCTTAAACGATTGAAAAACTGGCAATCACTTCAGTTGGTGCCGGGCAACCGTGGTAGGAAGGCTGTTGTTGTTAAAAAGAAGAAGAGACAATCTTCGAGTCATCAACGCAAGAAAACCACCAAGAAGATCAAGTTATCGAGAAGAGTGAGAGATATTTTTGAAAAGTGAAAATGTCTGTTATACATAGCAATTCGATGGAGGCTATGAAATCTGAGCTCGATCTTTTCACAACACCTTTAACACAAGCAGCCATCGAATATGGATACAAAGCAGCATATAAACCTATTGTGTCTTTGGAAGGAAATTCACAATTCGAGTTTGTTGTAAATAATAATGGCAATGAGTTCATTGATCTTGCATACACAGAGCTCCTTTTAACAGCAAAAATTACCAAAGCAGATGGTACTAATTTAATTGCTGATGATAAAGTTGTGACCGGACCGGTCACTAACTGGATGCATAGTTTATTTTCGCAAGTGGAGGTCTCATTGAATGGTAAACTGATATCATCGCCTTCACACACTTATGGTTATCGAGCATATATTGAAACTTTACTGAACTTTGGTTCATCAGCAGTAGGGTATAATTGCCGGTTCTAGATCAGAAGGAGAAGGAAGTCATTGACCTCTGTGGGAAAACTGCTGACGCCCGGAAAATTCCTAGCGTCTTGGACGGTACGAAATAAAATGCAGATTCAGCAGAAATTTGAGATGTGCGCGTGCGCATTTTTACTGTTAGCTTGTAGTGTAAGGTGATATAAAATTTGAAGATAACTATAGTCGATTCATTTTGAGATGACCTCCTGCATATAATCATGCATGTATACGTGCATGTTAAGGTGCACTTCTTACGTGATTTCTTAAAATAAATGTACTTTAGATGTTTAAGAAATATAAATGCAGCAACCTAATCTAATTTCTCACGATCAGATGTCACTGTACCAAATTACAGTAACCTACAGTCTGTTCATTCTACATAAATAATCATACATCTGACACTCAACTGCATATATGCATTTCTGGTGTACTACCTTAAATTAACTGTGCTATAGCTTCCTACAAAAATATTATTGCAATGCCGATGTAACATTTTCCCAGATTTTCTCAGCGTGGCCCTCGTATTGCTTGATAGATTCATCGATCAATCGCTAATTTGACAAAATCAGATTTCACTGTACCAAATAACAAGTACTTCTATAGTAGGTTTATTCTTAAGAAACGTCATCTGTTTCCATTATATGCCTGTGTAATTATACACGATTACTGCCCAGAGTTTAGATGGTTATACATTTCAATGAACGCACTTTAGATAATATGTTAGTGGTCAATAATTGCAAATCAGCAAAATGTTAGGACAATGAACTGTTCGACGTTCTGTTCTCACCGACATCATCATTCGATTCAAAGTTATCAGAGACATTGTACAGTGTAATCAGATCCAGCTGATATAAGCTTGATTTTTTAACGTTACGCCTCGCACATTGACTGCAGCAATTATACTACTCGAAATATTTTGATATTGCTACCTCAGCATAAAATCTTATTTTCCTAAAATAAAAAAAAAAAAAAAACGAACTGATTAGAATAATAAAAATATATAGAAATTACTTAAAATAACTTCTTATCATCACCATCATCATCATTATCAGCAAGAATGGAATCAAAAAATGAAATACAAAATTTAATGTGAGTATACCTATTTAATAAATTCGAATATTACTTTTCATTTAAATTGGATTTGTATAATTGTCTAAAAGATGTTTACACAATCTCTGTGTTCATTCTTGCAGGGATCTAGAGAATGCATGTGATGCTATTTTAGCAATGGTGACAAATTCACCAGCAGCATCAGATGACAGGTACGCATTCTTTGTAGATTCATTTTACAAAACATTCGATTAATACCTTCAACTTCTTTATTTTTATTTTTATTTACAGTCCTACTGAAGTCCCAACAGTTAGACCATTCTTCGGACCTTGCGATCTCTGCGGATCAACATTTTCTAGAAAAGACAATTTCAAAAAACATCGCAGTTTGAAACACTTTCAGTGTAGCGTGTGTTCAAAATTTTTCTTGAATGAAAAGAAGATGCAGACTCATCATGCCAGTCATGATAACGTTGGTAATCGTCAAAACCCGTCGACTTCGACAGAAATACCATCTTCAAATCAACAACATTCTCTACAAAGCTTAAATCAAATCGGTAGGGGAAAACTTTCAAAATCTGCGCTAAACAGGAGCGTTAAAACTTACACGTTCAAAATTCCAGATGATCGTATTGATGTTTTAACATATTTGGCTGATAACAAAAATGATATTGAAATTCAATTAATGAAGAATATTTCGAAATCCCGCGGTGTTAAATGGTACCTGACAATTTATCCACTCTTCACCAAAATTGTGGCAGACAAGCAAAGCGAGTCAACACCATGCTTCAGAAGTTGCAACTTCACACTATTACAACATTTTGAGTTTAATAAACAATTTAATCAAGCTTTTGAGTCGATTGCAAAGGCAAAATCAAATTTTCAGAGGGAAGGTAGTAATTGGAATTTTGAAAGAATTCTAAGATTTGAACTTAACATCGCCAAATATGTTCCCTTAGCTGCAAGTAGTTACATTCCCTTACCAAAAAAATTAGTAAAAAAAAAGGCGATTTTAAATGTTCAAAACAACGACCAAAAATGCTTCCTTTGGTCTGTGTTAGCACATTTATATGAACCCTGTCACAATCGAAATCGTATACATGCATACAAGCAATACGAGTCACACTTGAATATGTCAGGTATTGAATACCCCGTCCAAATTTCAAAATTATCTCGTTTTGAGAAACAGAACAATATATCTGTAAACGTGTTTGGATATGAATGTGAAGTTTTTCCGCTCCGAATCACAAAATTTTCCTGCGATACTCATATAAATGTATTGTATTTATCAAACGAAACGACGAATCACTTTTGCTTGATAAGCAGTTTAAGTCGCTTGCTAGGTTCAGTAACTCATCACGAACACCGATCATTTTACTGTCATTTTTGCTTACATAGATTTTCAAGACAATCGCTCCTTGATGATCATTCGAAGTTTTGCAATAAAAACGAACCACAGAAAATAAAAATGCCATCTGATAATATAATGCGATTCAAAAATTATCATTTCATGTTGAAAGTACCTTTCACAATTTACGCAGATTTTGAAAGTTTAAACCTGAAAATAAGTGGATGCTCTCCGAATGATGATTTCTCGCACACTTTAAAAACAACTCAACATATGTGTTCAGGATATTCATATGTTGTGATAAATGCAAAGGGTGAAATGCACAAACCTTTAGTTGTGTATAGAGGATCAGATGCAATCACTCACTTCCTTAAAAGCATTTTAAAAGAGGAAGAAGAGTTGCAAAAGCTAATGAATGAAAATAATCCGATAATAATTACTCCGGAAGATGAGCAGAGCTTTCTGAATTCAAAAGAATGTTTTATTTGCTCGAAGGATCTCGATGAATTTAGGGTACGCGATCATTGTCACATGTCTGGACTTTACAGAGGAGCAGCTCATTCCTCGTGTAATCTCAACTTCAAACAGGCTAAACATATTTCAGTCTTGTTTCACAATTTAAAAAATTATGATAGTCATATTATTATGCAGGAACTTGGAAAATTCAAATTTTGTAAAATCACGTGTATCCCAAACAACACTGAAAAATATGTTGCATTCCAGATTAATTCTTTGCGTTTTCTCGACTCTCTTCAATTTTTGAATACATCTCTTGAAACACTCACTAAAAATTTGTTAAGCTATGGAGAGGATAAATTTAAAATTACCAAACAGAACTTTGAAAACAAGGAAGAATTTACACATCTTCTCCGTAAGGGCGTTTTTCCATATGACTACATGGATTCACAAACAAAATTTGACGAGACAAAACTACCTTCTAAAGCAGCTTTTTATAACACGATTCGCGATGAACATATTAGTGACGAAGATTATGAACATGCTAAAAAGGTTTGGAGTCTATTTAAAATCCAAAATTTAGGCGAGTATCAGGATTTATATGTCAAAACAGATGTGTTATTGCTAGCAGATATTTTTGAAAGCTTCCGAGAAATATCTATGAAACATTATAAACTTGATCCCTTACAGACGTATACATTGCCAGGTTACAGCTGGCAATCATTTCTTAAGATGAGCGGCTGCCACCTCGAATTACTTACGGATCCTGATATGTACTTATTCATGGAGCAGGGAATACGAGGCGGAGTTTCAATGATCTCAACCCGTTACGCATCAGCAAATAACAAGTACGTAGATGACTTCGATAAGAACGCTGAATCGTCGTATATTATTTATTGGGATGTGAACAATCTATACGGGCAAGCGATGTCTCAAAAATTACCTATCAGTCATTTTGAATGGATGAATGAGGATGAAATAAGTCAGTTTAATATTCATAATATTTCACAAGACTCTGAATTTGGATACATTTTAGAGGTCGATTTGGAATATTCACATAATCTGCATGAATTGCACAATGATTATCCTGTGGCTCCGGAGAATATAAACGTTACTGAAGAGATGATTTCTCCTTACAGTAAGAAACTGTTGGAAGACTTGAACTTTAAACCTGCAAAAAATGTCAGAAAACTAGTACCAAACCTAAACGATAAAACCAACTACATAATTCATTATAGAAATTTGCAACAATATCTTGACTTGGGATTAAAACTTCTTAAAATTCATCGAGTTCTTAAATTTAAGCAAAGCTCTTGGTTAAAAGAATATATAGAATTTAACACATCGCAGCGTAAACAGGCGACCAACTCTTTTGAAAAAGATTTCTTCAAGCTAATGAACAATGCTGTTTTTGGTAAGACTATGGAAAACCTTCGTAACAGAGTTAACATTGAATTAGTGAACGTAGAAAAGAGGCTATTAAAAGTTGTAGCGGCTCCTTCGTTTGAGAGTTTCACAATTTTTTCAAATGATCTTGTAGCCGTGCAATCCAAAAAGAAATGTCTCATTCTCAATCGACCAATTTACGCAGGGTTCGCAATATTAGAGCTAAGCAAGGGATTTGTTTATGATTTCCATTACAACTTTGTAAAGAATAAGTATGGAAATAATGCCACCTTACTTTTCACCGACACCGATAGCCTGACATATCATATAAAAACCGAAGATATATATTGCGATATGAAAGCTCATATAAATCTATTCGACACTTCAAATTACCCAAGCACACATCATCTGTACAGCAATGTCAATATGAAAGTTCCAGGTAAAATGACAGATGAAACCGCTGGTGCTGTCATAAAAGAATTTGTAGGATTGAGGGCTAAGATGTATTCCATTTTAGAAGCTAATGGAAAATGTAAGAAAGTAGGAAAAGGAGTTTTGAGATATGTTTTAGAAATAGTAATTAAACACGATGATTACAAGAAATCGATTTTTCAAAAAGTGATTCAAAGTGCATCTATGTCTAGCATTCGAAGTTTTAATCATAACTTATTTACAACAACTCAACGAAAGATCACACTATCACCATTCGACGATAAAAGATATGTATTAGACGATGGATATCATACACTTGCCCATGGCCATTGTAATATTATTGATATTGATGAACTGGATCGCGATTCAGATGATTGCAATTAGTTAATAAATTAACCAGGTGTTGGCTGTGTAATAAAAAATAAATAAACATGTACATAAATAACTGATTAATTTTGAATTCCTATCACACCTCCTCATCCTTTACTGCCATACTACAACTTATTATAATTCATGAATGTTTACTCAGGATCCAAATAAATGGTGTAGTATCTTCTAGTTACCACCAGTCTTCAATATGGAAGTGAGGTGGAAGGTACCATTCACTAGTCTTTTAGCTGGAAGTACAGGTTGTGGTAAAACTACATTTGTTAGACGATTTATATCGAATCTAGATGAAATGACTGATACACACATCAATCAAATCATTTGGTGCTACTCAGAAATGCAAGATTTTCACGATTCCATTACTGATTCTCGCGTTACATTTCACAAAGGTATACCGAATATCGATGATTTTAGTGCAGAAAGTGGTGGAAAACTAATAATTATAGATGATATGATGTCAGAAATGGACAACAGAGTAATCAACTTGTTCACGAAATATTCACATCACAAAAATATTTCAGTTTTTTTCATTACACAAAATTTATTCCATAAAGGTAAAGGAATGCGAGACGTATCTCTGAATTCTCATTATATCGTCTGCTTCCGCAACCCACGAGATCGGAAACAGTTTTCATTTTTAGCTAAGCAAATAAGTCCGCGAAATGTAAAATTTTTGGAAGAAGCCTATGAAGATGCCACTAAATTACCATACGGATACCTACTTGTTGACTGTCACCAGACAACTGATGAAAATCTACGCATTCGAACATCAATTTTTCCAGACGATGTAAACCATTTTGTTTATATTCCTAAATTATTATAAATAACTGATGATGCGACTCTCTTTTATCATTCTCTCATCATGAGTGCTTCAGTTATCAAAGAAATGGACCTCCTTAAGGTTTTAAACAAAAGCGGACCAAAAATGCGCAAAGCCATTTTGAAAGTCGCTGATAGAAATCTAATCAAATCGATATTGGAGTGCATACAAAACTGTATTTTAGGGAATGTTCCCCTGAAACCTGGTCATAAAAGCCGACTCTCTCGACACAAGCACACGCTCAGAAAATTGATAAAGAAAGGTGATACTTGGCAGAAAAAAAAGAAAATTCTTCAGAGAGGTGGGTCTCTGATTCCCTTATTGTTGGGACCAATTCTGAGTGGTGTAATTTCGGGATTGATGACATGATGAATAATTGCAAGAAGATGGTTTTAATTGATCAACAAACACTCGATCGACTTGGTAAGACACCAGTTAATAGTTTACAAGTCAACAAATTTAAAAATACAGCGTCGACAACAAATCCAATCAAGAACATGATTATCGCTTTGAGAAATGAAATGAAGCAAATTCTTCGAATGAAAAGTATGGATGCCAATGAGAAACTTTCACGATATCAAGAAACCTTGCGACGCTATCTACATTTTATTTCTGTATCTTCAAAAATTAACAACAGATCCAGTGAAACATTTCAACCACAATTTGAAGAGAAATTAATTCCTACAGAGTTTAAGCAAGAGATTATTGATGACCAACAAGAAATGAAACCGTTGAATACATCATCAGATATCTTAGCTGCAAATGTGAATAGTGAAGACGACGAAAAGTCCGAAGTCGAAGATGATAGCAATTTATTGCAAGTCAAGCTATTACAGTCTGTACCTGAAAAGAAACAAGTTGCTGCAAAAGAACTTTATACTCTTCTTTACGACAGCAAACTTATTGAATGGAATAGTTCGACCGGCCTAGTACGAATTAAAAGAAATACTATCGATAACTCAAACATTATTGATTTAATATCCGATGTTCTGATTAACCGACAAGATTCCAATCCCACGGGTTGGAAAGAATTTTTAACTATTTTGGAAGAACTGAAAATCCCGATGAAATATATATCAAACATTCGTCGTAAAAAATTCATTCGTTCATTTCATAGTGAGGTGGTGAGTTCTCCTACTTCAAGTACAGAGAAAAGAAAGAAACGTAAAATTGACGATCAGACACCTTCTCAGGAAGTCACGCATGTAAAGCGTAGAAGTGCTCGTGTGTTGGCTCCAAACTGGAAACGATTTCACTTTTAGCAGCTGTCATGAACGCTAAATCAAGAAAAATATTGCAGAAAATATACTTTGACCCATCACACCCTGCAGGATTTTCAACAACAGGTCAATTATGGAAGGCAGCTGAGAAGAAAATACCTAAGATGCTCGTGCAGCAGTGGCTAGAATCTCAAGACGCGTACACATTACATCGTCCATTGAGGAAACGTTTCGAAAGAAATAGATATATTGTTAACTATATTGATGATGTTTGGCAGTCAGACTTGTGTGATCTTCAATCTCTTAGTAAATATAATGATAATTATAAATATTTGTTGACTGTAATTGACATTTTCAGTAAATTTGCATGGGCGATACCTTTGCACAATAAAACAAGTTTGGAAGTAATAAGAGGTTTCCAGGAAATATGTAAGTCCTCCAATCGTAAACCCACAAATTTAAATATGGACAAGGGCAAGGAATTCAAAAATAAAAAATTTCAAGCGTTTCTAACAGCGAGGAACATTAATTATTACTATGCTACAAATCCGGATATCAAAGCAGCTGTTGTTGAACGGTTTAATAAAACATTAAAAACTAAGTTGTGGCGATATTTTACCTATTCATCATCTTATCGTTACATTGAGGTTCTTCCCGATCTTCTTCAAGCATATAATAACACTGTTCACCAGACAATAAAAATCGCACCAGTTCATGTGACGATTGATAACATGCTACAAGTATGGCGAACGCTAAACGATCGAGTTCCCTTCAAAAAATTAAAAAAGGATAAGTTCTCAGTTGGTGATCATGTACGAATTTCTAAAGAGAAAGAGCAGTTCGAGAAAGGTTTCGAAAGAAATTGGACGGACGAGATATTTATTATTTCGGAAGTTCTTCCAAGACGTCATTTAACTGTTTATAGAATAGAAGATTTAAGTAATACACCTATCGATGGAACTTTTTACGAAATCGAGTTAAAACGAGTACAAATTCGAAAATCTACTGAATTTAAAATCGATAAAATCATCGCCACGAAGGGGAAGGGACGCAGTTCGAAAGTATTGGTCAAGTGGTACGGATACCCATCATCTCAAAATTCTTGGGTTAAGAAATCAGAAATTATTAATTTAAAATGATTCAAAGTAGCAAAGAATTTAATTTAACCCTTTTGAGCAATAGTTCGGCGTCTTACTATCCGAAGAATACGGCAACTCGCTTTGTGACTCAATTACCACAACGCATAGAATTACAAGATGATATGGAATGTGCTTTATTTGAAATCCATTATCCTTTCATTAATAACGTATTGATAAATGCAAATAAAGTGACCTACAGTGTAAAAACAGCTGATAAAGAAGATGTCATAACCAAGACGATTGAAATTCAGCCTGGCTTCTATAATTCTGTGTCAGCAATTCATCACGCAGTAAATAGTGTCCTCGCAAACGTGACGGGAGACCTAAAGATTTTACTTACCGAAGCTAATTCATTCACGAGAGTAGATATTGCAGAAGATAGTATGATTAAATCTGTAGTGTTATCTGACAATCTAGGATTACAATTGGGATTCGAACCCGGTATGAATATTGTTGCTGATAAAACGTCTCCACACAAATCCCGCTTGAATGTAGGGTTTCAAAAGCAGCTTCTTGTTTATTGTGATGTTATTGAATCACACGTAGTGGGCGATATATTTGCGCCACTCGCACGAATGATTAGCATAGATACTCTCTGGTACAAGGAAAAATATGGAAGAAATCATTCACAGTCTTTCAATCCACCAATGTATTTTCCGGTAGCTAAACGAGAGTTTTCATCGATTACTATAGATATAAGAGATGCATTTGGTGATTCAATCTCATTCGATTCTGATGTTCTAAGCGTTGTACTACATTTCCGACGTCGTCGTAACTAGATTTAAAATGTGTAAAAGCAGTAACTATCATGATCGATACATTGATTATTTCCAAAATCAATGTGGATCGGGGATGAATATATATCACGGTAGCAAATTTCAGCGTGGTTGTGGACTAGCGTCATTTTTTAAAAATATGTGGCGATTAGCAGTACCGATATTTAAAAGTGGAGCTCGATCTCTTGCTCAAGAAGGACTCATGACTGGAGTAAATTTTGCAAATGATTTAATGGAAAGAAAAAATGTGAAACAATCGTTTGAAAATAGATTGAAGGAAGCTGGTTCGAATCTTAAACGAAAAGCCGAAGATAAACTTACTCTTATGAAGGGCTCGGGTCTTAAACGATTGAAAAGCTGCCAATCACTTCAGTTGGTGCCGGGCAACCGTGGTAGGAAGGCTGTTGTTGTTAAAAAGAAGAAGAGACAATCTTCGAGTCATCAACGCAAGAAAACCACCAAGAAGATCAAGTTATCGAGAAGAGTGCGAGATATTTTTGAAAAGTGAAAATGTCTGTTATACATAGCAATTCGATGGAGGCTATGAAATCTGAGCTCGATCTTTTCACAACACCTTTAACACAAGCAGCCATCGAATATGGATACAAAGCAGCATATAAACCTATTGTGTCTTTGGAAGGAAATTCACAATTCGAGTTTGTTGTAAATAATAATGGCAATGAGTTCATTGATCTTGCATACACAGAGCTCCTTTTAACAGCAAAAATTACCAAAGCAGATGGTACTAATTTAATTGCTGATGATAAAGTTGTGACCGGACCGGTCAATAACTGGATGCATAGTTTGTTTTCGCAAGTGGAGGTCTCATTGAATGGTAAACTGATATCATCGCCTTCACACACTTATGGTTATCGAGCATATATTGAAACTTTACTGAACTTTGGTTCATCAGCTAAAAAAACGCATTTAACTTCCAGACTGTGGTATAAAGATACTGCAGGTAAATTCAACGATTTCAAGGATAATGATGGACTTGTTAAGAGGTCAAGCTTCATAAAAGGTAGTAAAACTGTGGATCTAATGTCTAGTATCCATCATGAGCTGTTTGCATCTGATAAGCTGCTTATTAACGGTGTTGAAATGCGATTAAAATTTCATTTAAATAAAGACGCATTTCATTTAATGTCAGAAGATACTTCGGTAAAGACGCACATTCTTGATGCGACGTTGTTTGTGAGGAAAGTCAGAATCAAACCTGAGCTGCATTTGGGATACTCGCGAGCACTCGAACGATCGAATCTGAAGTATCCATTGAATCGAGTAGAAATTAAAAATATTACAATCCCTGCGGGGGTCATATCTAGAACTATTGATAATTTATATTTAGGGACGTTACCTAAACGAGTTGCGATTGGATTTGTTTCAAATGCTGCGTTTAATGGAGATTTTGGGAAAAATCCTTTTTTCTTTGAAAATCATGATTTGAATTTTCTACAATTGTATGTAGATTCACAACAAATTCCTACCACAGCTCTTCAGCCTGATTTCAAGAATAATCTATTCATTCCTGCATATAGGACATTGTTTGAAGGGACAGGCAT
Organism: Protonemura montana; assembly: GCA_947568835.1. Taxonomy (NCBI): domain Eukaryota; kingdom Metazoa; phylum Arthropoda; class Insecta; order Plecoptera; family Nemouridae; genus Protonemura; species Protonemura montana. The sequence continues at coordinate 2,048,367 of OX387608.1, forward strand.
TAATCATCAAGACGTTGGAAATGATATATCTCGCGAGGAATACGCTCATGGATATTTTCTTACTGTTTTTGATCTTACTGCTGATCAGTCGGCGAGCTCAAATCATTGGTCTATACAGCGAAACGGGTCATTTCGAATTGAAGTTCGATTCAACGCTACCTTAACAGGTCCTGTAGATATGATTTTATATTCCGAAAATGATAGTTTAATGGAAATAACTAGAGATAGAAATGTAATCACAGATTTTTAATATAAAAAAGAAGATGATATTTAGAAAACTAGAATTATTTTTCACCCCCTCCACTACTTTACTAAGTTATTGATGACGGTGACTGCTATAATAACGATTTGGGATAGAAATAAAATCACTTTGAGTCAACGCATTGCAGAAGACGATTCAAAGTCATGAATTCACTACATCTTGAAGAAGTTATGCTATGTGACAAGTTCACAAGTCCGTTATTTCGTGGAGTATTCGCTGCAAACAATCTGCCTCGAATTGTGCAACATCCGTGTGTACTAATAGCGAACACAGATCCTAGTAACAAACCTGGCTCGCATTGGGTTGCTTTTCACATCGACGAATTCGGACGAGGTGAATTTTTTGATTCTTATGGAATCCCACCAATTGTAAAAATGCATCACGAATTTTTGAGTCGTCAGTGTACTACGTGGACATACAACGAAAAACAGCTTCAAAGTCCAACATCTGATGTCTGTGGTGAATGGGTAGCATTATTTCTCGCGCATCGATCTCGAGATCTTAGCATGCAAGAATTCATGTATTTCTTTAATAATAGAACTTGTGATGAAAATGATCAACTCGCACGTTCATTGTTTCAAGAAAAATTCAAAACTTGTTTTACTCCTATCCGAAAATGTATGAACAATCAAACTTGTTGTAGTCGTGAATGTAATCCACTTTATATGATGAGATTTTAATAAATGTATGTAAATTTGGGATTCTGAGTTATTCATAAAACCTGCAAGCATCTTTTTCCTGTCTCCTTATATATTTAAAATAAAATTTAATGCCTGACTGAACAAGATCAAACGTGATCGACACTTGTTAGCTGTGGAAAAAGGTGTCAGAAACAAATCTGAAATCTGCATACCTACGATAGGATAAATGGAGAAGTTTCAATATCTGTAACTGAGATAACTATCAAATTCTACCAAACGTATTCGATTCTTCAACTCACCTTGATATTTATATTTATTCAACATCAGCAATTTTCAAAAACTTATTCAATCAATACTTTATATGATATTTTCGTGAATAAAAACGGATTATGGATGTAGACATGGATCTAGTTTCTGGAATTGGTAATGCTATAAAAGGTTTTTGTTCAATAAATACTCTCAGTGAATTCAGTTTTAAAACAAATTTTTTTCTTTTATTTGTGAATACAGTTCATTTTTTTAAATATTTTTTTTTTTCAATCCGTCAGCAAATTTTAAATATCGTTAAATTCTAAAATTGCAGTTGGTGGGTACACCCCAAATTTTTTGGTGCCTTTAAAGGTTATAGTGATCTGTTTAAGATTGAAAGAGGTTAAATCTGAATCGGTAATTTTATTAAATCTAGCGGGGAGAAAATATTTCAAGTTGTTAACGGTGATTTGAATTTGACGACCGTATCTTGTTGTGATCGCCGCCCACTCATCGATTAGAAAAGCTACATGTTCTGGGAGTTCATCTATCTTTCCGAATTCAACTGCCTTGCAGCTCCCAAGTTGGTTAAGGAAGTCCATCTGATAACAAAGAAAAATAGGAAAAACTGAATTAGTATATTTTATATTAGATGTAAATAAATTTCATTCTAGATTTGCAGAAATACTTCTGTGACAGAAAGTATCAAATCATCAAGAAGATTTTAATAAAAATATAAGGTTATTAGAGTTTCTAATAAATATAAAAATATAATTATACTACTTACTTTCTTGCAGTTGTTTCTGTTACTCCTGCTGTTACCGTAACTATTGCTCTTGCTGTTGCCTCTCTGATAACTTTGAATCGAATAATGATGTCGGTGAGAACAGAACGTCGAACAGTTCATTGTCCTAACATTTTGCTGATTTGCAATTATTGACCACTAACATATTATCTAAAGTGCGTTCATTGAAATGTATAACCATCTAAACTCTGGGCAGTAATCGTGTATAATTACACAGGCATATAATGGGAACAGATGACGTTTCTTAAGAATAAACCTACTATAGAAGTACTTGTTATTTGGTACAGTGAAATCTGATTTTGTCAAATCAGCGATTGATCGATGAATCTACCAAGCAATACGAGGGCCACGCTGGGAAAATCTGGGAAAATGTTACATCGGCATTGCAATAATATTTTTGTAGGAAGCTATAGTACAGTTAATTTAAGGTAGTACACTAGAAATGCATACATGCAGTTGAGTGTCAGATGTATGATTATTTATGTAGAATGAACAGACTGTAGGTACTTGTCATTTAGTACAGTGACATCTGATCGTGGGAAATTAGATTAGGTTGCTGCATTTATATTTCTTAAACATCTAAAGTACATTTATTTTAAGAAATCACGTAAGAAGTGCACCTTAACATGCACGTATACATGCATGATTATATGCAGGAGGTCATCTCAAAATGAATCGACTATAGTTATCTTCAAATTTTATATCACCTTACACTACAAGCTAACAGTAAAAATGCGCACGCGCACATCTCAAATTTCTGCTGAATCTGCATTTTATTTCGTACCGTCCAAGACGCTAGGAATTTTCCGGGCGTCAGCAGTTTTCCCACAGAGGTCAATGACTTCCTTCTCCTTCTGATCTAGAACCGGCAATTATACCCTACTATCAGCTAAAAAAACGCATTTAACTTCCAGACTGTGGTATAAAGATACTGCAGGTAAATTCAACGATTTCAAGGATAATGATGGACTTGTTAAGAGGTCAAGCTTCATAAAAGGTAGTAAAACTGTGGATCTAATGTCTAGTATCCATCATGAGCTGTTTGCATCTGATAAGCTGCTTATTAACGGTGTTGAAATGCGATTAAAATTTCATTTAAATAAAGACGCATTTCATTTAATGTCAGAAGATACTTCGGTAAAGACGCACATTCTTGATGCGACGTTGTTTGTGAGGAAAGTCAGAATCAAACCTGAGCTGCATTTGGGATACTCGCGAGCACTCGAACGATCGAATCTGAAGTATCCATTGAATCGAGTAGAAATTAAAAATATTACAATCCCTGCGGGGGTCATATCTAGAACTATTGATAATTTATATTTAGGGACGTTACCTAAACGAGTTGCGATTGGATTTGTTTCAAATGCTGCGTTTAATGGAGATTTTGGGAAAAATCCTTTTTTCTTTGAAAATCATGATTTGAATTTTCTACACTTGTATGTAGATTCACAACAAATTCCTACCACAGCTCTTCAGCCTGATTTCAAGAATAATCTATTCATTCCTGCATATAGGACATTGTTTGAAGGGACAGGCATTAATCATCAAGACGTTGGAAATGATATATCTCGCGAGGAATACGCTCATGGATATTTTCTTACTGTTTTTGATCTTACTGCTGATCAGTCGGCGAGCTCAAATCATTGGTCTATACAGCGAAACGGGTCATTCCGAATTGAAGTTCGATTCAACGCTACCTTAACAGGTCCTGTAGATATGATTTTATATTCCGAAAATGATTATTAATGGAAATAACTAGAGATAGAAATGTAATCACAGATTTTTAATATAAAAAAGAAGATGATATTTAGAAAACTAGAATTATTTTTCACCCCCCTCCTCTACTTTACTAAGTTATTGATGACGGTGACTGCTATAATAACGATTTGGGATAGAAATAAAATCACTTTGAGTCAACGCATTGCAGAAGACGATTCAAAGTCATGAATTCACTACATCTTGAAGAAGTTATGCTATGTGACAAGTTCACAAGTCCGTTATTTCGTGGAGTATTCGCTGCAAACAATCTGCCTCGAATTGTGCAACATCCGTGTGTACTAATAGCGAACACTGATCCTAGTAACAAACCTGGCTCGCATTGGGTTGCTTTTCACATCGACGAATTCGGACGAGGTGAATTTTTTGATTCTTATGGAATCCCACCAATTGTAAAAATGCATCACGAATTTTTGAGTCGTCAGTGTACTACATGGACATACAACGAAAAACAGCTTCAAAGTCCAATATCTGATGTCTGTGGTGAATGGGTAGCATTATTTCTCGCGCATCGATCTCGAGATCTTAGCATGCAAGAATTCAAGTATTTCTTTAATAATAGAACTTGTGAAGAAAATGATCAACTCGCACGTTCATTGTTTCAAGAAAAATTCAAAACTTGTTTTACTCCTATCCGAAAATGTATGAACAATCAAACTTGTTGTAGTCGTGAATGTAATCCACTTTATATGATGAGATTTTAATAAATGTATGTAAATTTGGGATTCTGAGTTATTCATAAAACCTGCAAGCATCTTTTTACTGTCTCCTTATATATTTAAAATAAAATTTATTGCCTGACTGAACAAGATCAAACGTGATCGACAATTGTTTGCTGTGGAAAAAGTGTCAGAAACAAATCTGAAATCTGCATACGATGGGATAAATGGAGAAGTTTCAATATCTGTAACTGAGATAACTATCAAATTCTACCAAACGTATTCGATTCTTCAACTCACCTTGATATTTATATTTATTCAACATCAGCAATTTTCAAAAACTTATTCAATCAATACTTTATATGATATTTTCGTGAATAAAAACGGATTATGGATGTAGACATGGATCTAGTTTCTGGAATTGGTAATTTTATAAAAGGTTTTTGCTCAATAAATACTCTCAGTGAATTCAGTTTTAAAACAAAATTTTTTCTTTTATTTGTGAATAGAGTTCAGTTTAAATTTTTTTTTTAATCCGTCAGCAAATTTTAAATATCGTTAAATTCTAAAATTGCAGTTGGTGGGTACACCCCAAATTTTTTGGTGCCTTTAAAGGTTATAGTGATCTGTTTAAGATTGAAAGAGGTTAAATCTGAATCGGTAATTTTATTAAATCTAGTGGGGAGAAAATATTTCACACCATTAACGGTGATTTGAATTTGACGACCGTATCTTGTTGTGATCGCCGCCCACTCATCGATTAGAAAAGCTATAATATGTTCTGGGAGTTCATCTATCTTTCCGAACTCAACTGCCTTGCAGCTCCCAAGTTGGTTAAGGAAGTCCATCTGATTACAAAGAAAAATAGGAAAAACTGAATTAGTATATTTTATATTAGATGTAAATAAATTTAATTCTAGATTTGCAGAAATACTTCTGTGACAGAAAGTATCAAATCATCAAGGAGATTTTAATAAAAATATAGATAAGGTTATTAGAGTTTCTAATAAATATAAAAATATAATTATACTACTTACTTTCTTGCAGTTGTTTCTGTTACTCCTGCTGTTACCGTAACTATTGCTCTTGCTGTTGCCTCTCTGATAACTTTGAATCGAATGATGATGTCGGTGAGAACAGAACGTCGAACAGTTCATTGTCCTAACATTTTGTTGATTTGCAATTATTGACCACTAACATATTATCTAAAGTGCGTTCATTGTAATGTATAACCATCTAAACTCTGGGCAGTAATCGTGTATAATTACACAGGCATATAATGCAAACAGATGACGTTTCTTAGGAATAAACCTACTATAGAAGTACTTGTTATTTGGTACAGTGACATCTGATCGTGGGAAATTAGATTAGGTTGCTGCATTTATATTTCTTAAACATCTAAAGTACATTTATTTTAAGAAATCACGTAAGTAGTGCACCTTAACATGCACGTATACATGCATGATTATATGCAGGAGGTCATCTCAAAATGAATCGACTATAGTTATCTTCAAATGTTATATCACCTTACACTACAAGCTAACAGTAAAAATGCGCACGCGCACATCTCAAATTTCTGCTGAATCTGCATTTTATTTCGTACCGTCCAAGACGCTAGGAATTTTCCGGGCGTCAGCAGTTTTCCCACAGAGGTCAATGACTTCCTTCCCTTCTGATCTAGAACCGGCGTTTATACCCTACTCCGGTGGTCCCCTTGGTGCTTTTCGACAGGAGTAGGCTACGTGCCGGCACCGGGTTTCCCCTCCTCCCTTCTAGACTAGGTTAGGTTCATCACCATCTGCTCATTCACCGACGCCATTAGACCAGTGCAGCGTGGTCAGTTGTCAAAACAGTGCGGCGTTAAACACCACTAATCAATCAATCTAGCGAACCGTCCTTGTAAGGTCCATGTAATTCGATCAGGAAATAATGTTAGGTGGTCGTTGTGATGCAGGTCTTGGGTTCGAGGCTACGAATCAGCCAGCTGGATACACACGACACTGGATTCTACAAATGTGAAGCTGGCACCGGCCTCCACCGAGTCCACCCGACCTCCATCTTGAAGTTGCACATGAACAGATGGGGTGAGTTAATCAATCACGTGTATTGATATTTTGCCATCAACTTGAGATCAACAGACAAAAGCTAAAACCACTTTTTATTTTGTTCCAAAGATGTCAACAATTTCCTGACAGGTAAAAACAAAAGCTCGACAGAATTCAAATGTAAAACCGTTGCTCGCCGTTGCTATAGGCAACCAAGTCAACAACCCGGGAGAGTTCGGGCTATGAACGAGACACCACCGGCAATATTAAGACGCCCCCTCCCCCCCTGTTCATCCTATAAAATCTTTAATATCAGCCTCTTGGAACCATCATTTAAAATCAATCTTGTCTTGGAAGGGATGCTAAAAGGATGCTGCGTTCAGGAAGATCGGAATGGGGGTTTCTTGGGTTACTCGGGAAAAGAAAGCCAATTTGTTGAAATTCGAATAGGGTGAAGGGTGTTTCGGTGGGGGTTTGACATGAAAATAAGGGTTGATTTTCGGGTGGTCTTAGAGTTGGTGCTACGACCTATCTGGCGAACAATGCGTACATTTGTCTCTGAGCCTAGAGAATCGAGTTTATCAGCGCGTGGACTGCAATTTTCGCTGATTTTCGCTTTCGAACAAGAAGCAATTTTAATTCGAACGGACTAGCTGGTTTTTTTTTCGAGCATCGTACGTTTTTATTCATGAAAATCTAATCAAAATTAACTGAAATTGCATTTTGCAGTCGAGACAGAGCTCTCTAATAATTAATTATGTTGCTCGGCTTCGATCGCGACTCGTTCAGCGCGTGCGTCCCGAGATTTCTTCTCTTTTATTTATTTGTCTCTCAAGGTTTATTCAGGGTTTGTCTGTATTTTCAGTGAGTTTTGTTGAACGAAATACCAACTGCCAGGCAATAAAACTCAATGAACATCAATATTTCGGCTGGCTTTGATTATGAATGCTATTGATGTAAAGAACGAGGACGGTTCTGTTCGGGAGACAGGTTGGAGGGATGAAAGTTAAGCAACACTGCGCTGGGTCAGGTATTGGATGGGTGACCATTATAAAACTTAACCAGTTCTGTTCGGGAGAGAGGTTGGAGGGATGAAAGTTAAGCAACACTGCGCTGGGTCAGGTATTGGATGTGTGACCATTATACACATGACCAGTTCTGTTTGGGAGAGAGGTTGGAGAGATGAAAGTTAAGCTACACTGCGCTGAGTCAGGTATTGGATGGGTGACCATCATACACATGACCAGTTCTGTTTGGGAGAGAGGTTGGAGGGATGAAAGTTATGCAACACTGCGCTGGGTCAGGTATTGGATGGGTGACCATCATACACATGACCAGTTCTGGTCGGGAGAGAGGTTGGAGGGATGAAAGTTAAGCAACACTGCGCTGGGTCAGGTATTGGATGGGTGACCATCATACACATGACCAGTTCTGTTCGGGAGAGAGGTTGGAGGGATGAAAGTTAGGCAACACTGCGCTGGGTCAGGTATTGGATGGGTGACCATCATACACATGACCAGTTCTGTTCGGGAGAGAGGTTGGAGGGATGAAAGTTAAGCAACACTGCGCTGGGTCAGGTATTGGATGGGTGACCATCATACACATGACCAGTTCTGTTCGGGAGAGAGGTTGGAGGGATGAAAGTTAAGCAACACTGCGCTAGGTAAGGTATTGGATAGGTGACCATCATACACATGACCAGTTCTGTTTGGGAGAGAGGTTGGAGGGATGAATGTTAAGCAACACTGCGCTGGGTCAGGTATTGGATGGGTGACCATCATACACATGACCAGTTCTGTTTGGGAGAGAGGTTGGAGGGATGAAAGTTAAGCAACACTGCGCTGGGTCAGGCACTTTGCAAGGCTGTCCTGAACATTTGGCGTCTTACCTGCGACTATGGGCATTTTTCCTACCTGTTTCTTCTTCTACAAAATCGAATGTGTATCGAAGCGTGTAAATAAGGACTGAATTTGATCAAAGTTGTTCAGAATTGAGCAGAGTAAAGAACCTCAATTAGATCGCTTTGCGCAGGATCAGTATCACTACGGTGATTCTTAACACTCAATACACTAATCACACTTACAAGTGTAAGCAAGCAAAGAGGGTCAAAATTAAACAGTATAGGAGTTAGATTTGGGTGAGATTGAACCTGGACATTGAGTCTAAGTCTTGATGGTAAACCTTTTGCTACAAAGTAACCCTCGATATGATATTTTCTTAGGAACTGAAATTGCTGAAATCATCTCAAATTAATCAAATCACTCTTCTCTCTCACCGCACACACGGCAGCTGCGTGCGCAGCGGGTTGCATGAGAGACTTCGGAAAAGACATCTGACAAAATTGGGGAAACTTTTTAGAATACATTTTTTTTTTGGAAATTAACCAAAATGTTAAGTCTTGCGACACTTCCTCAACGCCAACAGCGCTGTTAGCCAGCGGGCTCTGCTATATGCTAAAAAGCAGCCCCAATAATGTCTAGGTTCGATACCAAGTCTTAGGACCTAGGTTATGGCCTAGGGCCATATTTGAGTCCTAATAAAGCCATCGGGTCTGCCCTCAGGGCATAAAGGCAAAAGGCTTCATTAAATCTTTGGGGCTTCACACTTTATTTTCTAAGCCTTTTCTTGGAACCTACTCTTGTTTGTGGTCCCATTAGAGGCTTTGGAAAGGGCATCTGACAAAACTCGAGAAACGTTTGAACCAAAATGCCCACTCCCTCAAAATCTTAAGCGGCTGTCAGGCAGCGGGTTCTGATAGCCACTGTTTCACTTCTCTGATCAATAAAGAAATTCACATGACAATATTAGAGAGCGCCACCATAATTATAGAGTTTCGTCTTTGCTCCTCGACTTCTTGGTGCAGAAACGAAGACAGAATAAAAAAAAGATTTAATCAATTTGATTTGATTTATTAGGAGCGGAAACATGGCATGTTTTTTAAGATGAGCAAGAAATCTAATTTGCAAGGACGCCCGTATTTAATTCCGGGCTCTCCGAAACTGAAAAGACGTTGAAGACTAAAAAACGACGGGGAAAATTAAATTAACTTCACCGTAGCAAATTGATCTCGACTTGTTTTGAAATCAATTTTTGCAGATGATTTTTTGCCACCTTTTGCATCCTTGCGACATGAACAGAAAAGTACCTAATTGCATTTGCCTCGAGAGACGCGGCAGAGTCAGATTAAATTCCTGGCAAGTAAAGAGAGCTGTAATTTTTGTCAAAAACTGACTGATGGGCCATGAATCCTCCTCACTTAACTCGGTCTCGTATATCAACTCGTCAGTCTCTAGCCGAGATAGATTCTCGTCCATGTTCGGAATGTCAACGACGGAGTTCTCAACTTCATCGTGGCCAGGAAGATCGATGATCTCAATTGGACACTCAGTATCAAGGAAATCCTCTCCGTTATCAGAAATGATAACAGTATTCACCGAACTCGGCATGATGGTTAATAAGTTGACATCATTGTCTTGCCTACAATTTGTGTTCCATGACTTCGACACTCTACTGCATTGCAATGATGGCCACCAAAAAGCGAATCAAGTGCCGAGTCGTTGGATTGCGATCGAGTCCACCACGAGCTCGAATCATCGAAAACAAACACTCAATGGGATCTTGGTTCAAGCGAGCAGTGAGGAGGAAATAATAACCCTCTGCTTTCAAATCATTCCACAATTCAAGGATGGCGTGAATGGTATTTCTGAGCCCTACGAAGCAAGGGGTATAAAGCCTGTCCCGCGATGTCCGCTTACACACCACCCAAGTATCAGGAGCATTTTCTAAAGTGTTCCGAGCAATCCGAATTTTCCTAGATATAGCACAATTATAATGGTTCGAAACCAACATAACCGAGCTGTTCAGTGCGTCAAAGAGATTATTGAGGATGGCTATGAATTTAGCAGTGGACGATGCAGTTCTCGATTTTAACTCTCCGGTCCAAATCAACGTCGTTGACCCCGAGAGCGCTTGGACAGCCGGCAGGTTCTTTGTTTTGTCAAGCCTTACCATTATTGGTCATGTTGGGATCCGGAACCTTCGTTAAAGTTAAATTCCTTTCGTTCAACGACGAAAAATTGTATTAGTGCGCAGATATCAAATTTTGAGTTAACAATTGATCGTATCTTTCAAACCTAATGTTTCATGAGCGCGCTAAGGCAGCATTGCGTCACCAGCTAATATAAAAAATGGGATTAACGATTATTATTAGATTCGATTGTAATGGCAGATTCCAGACGATGTCAAATCACAGTTTTGTGAGTGAATTTGCGGTGATACAAAGCTTTTAAACTATTGTAAAGTTCGTTTAGCCGATGTTATTAATTGTCTTTAAGCGACATCGATAGGTTCCAGTTGCACTGGAACAAAGTCTATGTACATGTTTCTTTGTTTCTATGTTTTGACATAGCAGGCACTGAAGTAAGCAAATTCGGTTGGCTCTGGCTTACAGTAAAAATTAAGTCACACACAAATAGTGTGTGCTGTCATAATTTTGCGTTTGCGTTATGTTCGGAAACGGAATATTTGGTGACTTGGAAATACAAACGAAATACCAATAGGACTTCTAACTTTGACCGCCAAATAACAGTTTAACAACTTAACTCCCATTCGTCGAGGTTCAAATATTAAACGGCGATTGGGGCGGAGAGAAAATAGTGACGGCTGCTAAAGGATGTGTACAGGATGTGTCGCGATCCCCACGACATATTCAAAAACAAATCAATGCCATCGCGAAATTACACGATCCACTGACCTCCACGAGCTCGCTCGGTCAACAACATCTGGTAAAATACAACCCCACTTTGAATAATTGCCAGCTCACCGAACCACGAAAAACAGTCAGAATAAGCCTAGACATGCCAACAACAAAACCACACCCACAGACAGACGCAATCAACTCACAACTCCTCGACATGCCAGACATAGACATAGACATTGACAATGACAAAACAGACGTAGTCGTCTAGAATATACCACCAAGCCAGCCAGACCTGTCAGTTCATGAAGCGCCCCAACCAAACCGAAAAAAAGCCAAGGCTCTTCCAACCTCCACTAAACAAGCTCCAAAACCTCATCATAACAGCACCTCAAAAAAAGGAAGCTTTCAAATTTAAACACCACCCCAGACGATGAGTATCCTCCCCTACCCGTCCCCACTAGATAACTCCTGTTGGAATACAACCCCACCATCCCCACCAGCAATCCTTTTGAAGCTCTGGCCAACATGGACACGCAGGAAAATAGTCTAGCAGATTCTCAACCAATGATCCAGACGACAGTGGGAAACAAAGGCCCGCCCCCACCTCCACTTATTCTGAGAGACATTCCCAACTTTTTGGGTCTCGCCAGAACACTGCAAAGCCTCTGCTCGCATCAACTAACCTTTGCCACTTCCTCACATGGGAACAAACGCCTCAAGGCTGGAAGCATAAACGATTTCCGTAAAATAACAGCCTATCTAACAGCCCATGACGTACAATACCACACATTAGAGAAATTTATCAAGCTGGTAATCCGAGGGATTGATGGTTCGATTGCCGCCGAGGATGTTAAAATTGCTCTTGAGAAGAAACATAGGATAGTGACCGAAACAGTAACACAGCTGACGTCCTTCCGCAACTCCAACTCCGAATCCTTAGAGGATGGTAACAGATTCAGGAAACCATTGCCTCTCTATGTTGTCTCCACTAAAAACAAAATAGCAGCAAAAATAATCCGAAACCTTGATAGACTCTGCTACTGTAAAATCATTGCTGTTGATGACTTCCGTCCCTCTAAAAGCCCTACTCAATGTTATCGGTGTCAGGGCTTCGGGCAAACATCTGGTTACTGTTCGCACACTCCTCGCTGCCTCAAATGTGCCCAACAACATCAGACTGCTCATTGCTCTAAGGCAAGGAGCGAACCCGCCAGGTGTGCAAACTGCGGACAGTCGCACACGGCTAACTACCGTGGGTGTACTGCCTACAGCAATGCACAAAAGCGCCTAGGTCAAAGAGCTAACACTCAAACCAGTAACGGCAATCCCTCAGGTCGGCCCCAGTTCAACACGGCTCACCACCGTGCAGCTCAGGGTGCCTGGACCAACAAACTGGCAGACAAACTCCCTCCTCCTGAGCATACAGTCAATGTCAATGTATGGAGCACCCAACAGGATTCAGTTCTGAATCAGCAGCCAGAGCCAGGGCGCTCAGAGCTAGGTGGTGCACGGGGGCCCTGGTCCGAGGTGACAGAGCAGGGCTCACAAGGGATGGAAACACAAACACACCACCACGATAACCAAATCCCGTCAGCTACCAACCCGGGGCACAACCCAACAGCAATAGCTACAGACATAACTGTTCCTTCGCTTAGCAATGATACCAATCGGCGGCCTGAGAAACCATCAACTTCCTCGGACGGGAACCAAGACGGGCCGAATCCCCACGTCCACAATCCATTCAGGCGCCAACAACACTTCGACAAACAGCCATGGCTGTGGCAGCAACAAACCACTACTCACCATCCCTCCAGTCACCAACCACACCTGCCAGCTCATTAACAAATCATAAACCCACAACTCTGGAACAGCTGGGAACAGTGGGCCAACCAACTTCTGATGGAAGTCCTTTATGCTCCACCGTAACAGCGAGTTCAAATCATTCTTTCAAAAACCATACCACTGCTCATGATCCAAACAGCCATGCCCAACCACACCCAATATGGCAGCACACCTTAAAAGACCAATAAAAAACCTGACCATTGTTGCGTGGAACGAAAACAGCATACGGCAAAAGAAAGATGAACTTGCGCTTTTTCTCAAAAACCATCGCTCTGACATAGCACTTATAAACGAGACTTTCCTTAAACCAGCACAAACCTTCAAGCTCCAATATAACGCCATCTACAGGAACGACAGGACTGGCCAAGGGGGTGGAACAGCTGTATTGGTCCGCCGTGGAATTTCTCACCACGAAATACCCCTACCACTCCTCAAGTCGATAGAGGCTACAGCAATAATAGTAGAAACTGAAACAGGCCCGATAAGGCTAATTGCAATTTACAAATCCCCGAAAAACAAACTGGACACTACCGACCTTGACACTACCGACCTTGACACTATTCTAAGCGACCGCATTCCAACCCTCATTGCCGGCGACTTAAATTCTAAACACCCATCTTGGAACTCAAGAATAACAAATCCCAGTGGAAAACTACTTTACTCGCATTGCTCACAAAATGACTACATTGTCATGAGCCCGGACACACCCACATACTTCTCAGACGCAGGGCAGAGACCGGATGTTCTCGACAGAAATGTCCCACAGCGACCTGCTCGACTTGGTCGATGCATGCGTCACGGACAAGGGCTATTTCACCAAGCCCACAGGAGGCCTGACCAAGCTTACCCTAAAAACATCGAGGGTTACCGGTCGGTCACGATCAAGCTGACAGAGAGGAACGTGCTGTACCACACGTACGCGCTGACAAAGCAGCGCACGCAACGTTTTGTCGTTCGCGGGCTGCCGGCTAGTGCGTCGTGTGCGGCTATCAGTAACGAGATCACCGACCTAGGCTTCCAGGTCAAGGCGGTGGTCCAGCTCACAGCCAGTGCTGATACCGGTAATAACAACTACCGGAAGCCGTTCCCTCTCTTTGCTGTGAAGTTGGAACCCCGACCCGGCCAGCCACCACAGGACGTTTCCACATTTGCGAGGCTGCAACGATGCGTGGTAAGCACTGAGGCTCCTCGTGCCCGCCGCGGCCCGGTGCAGTGTTACCGGAGCCAGCGTGTGGGCCACACCTCGGCGTTCTGCCATCAGACCACACGCTGCGTGCGCTGTGGCGGCGACCATCGCGCTACATCTTGCCCTCGTGACAAGCCGGCCAAGTGCTGCAACTGCCAGGACGGCGATCACCCGGCAAGCTACCGTGGCTGCGCTTACTTGAAGCGAGTGGCAAAGCCAGACAGCCGTGGCAGACCATGCGGCCGCGACTTGAGATCCCGAACCGGCAAGATCGCACAGAATGACCGGGCTTAAACAAGAGCAAGGACCCGGTCTCCTAACCGCCGGTGGCCGACATGCATTCGAATACGGCTTCACTAAACTCCATTGCAGCGACCGCCTCATCACCCGTCAGGCCTGGCACCTCCACCGCCACCGCCACCGACGACCCTACAAAAGACCTGCTTGCAGTATTTGCGGCACTCATGTCCACCATGGCCGAGACAATGGCTTCACTCCACAGAGTTATCCCGGCCCTCCTCCAGTCTTTGAATACAAACAATGTCAGCAAGCCCTAGATGCAGACAAGTCAAAGTACTAAACTGGAACGCAAATGGCATTCGCTCCAGGCTCACCGAGCTAGCTGACGTCATTAAATCAACGCAGTACTCTGTGACGCTCATTAACGAGACGCATCTGCTCCCTGCGCACCGGCTCTCCCTTGCGAACTACAACATCGATCGCACCGACCTGCCAGGGGGCAATGCAAGCGGAGGTATCGCAGTGCTCGTGCGCACGACGGTGCTTCACCGCTAGCAAAGCTGGAAACGACTGGCGTGCTTATGCACACTGCGTAACACTATGTTACTGAGCTTACATAAACGAGCATGGCTCAAGTCAGGCTGATGGCAATGAAAAAGTGGTACTACCCCTTTACCCATTCTTTTCTCTAAGGTACTACTTGTTTGATTGGTGCATAAAAAAGGAAGTAGGTCAGCAAGGGATATGTATTGGTATGCAGCTTACCATCAGAGATATGATTTGTTGATATAAAAATGTTGGGTTTGTAATTTTCGCAGTATTTTAAAATTCGCCGAGAATAGTTCCAGGGGAATTTTGACAAAAAATTGTTGGCTTTGTCAGGCTCCATCTTTAATAATTCGCAGACAATCTGAACCAATTTTTTGTTCTGGTATATGCACAGTATAACTTGTCAATTTTTCACATGGCTTATAGAATGAAAAAATATTGCTTACCATTTCTTCTTTATAATCTAATAATCGCGGATATTTCACGACAATATCAGTAATAGACAATGTCCCTGTAGAAATTTCTTTTCGCTGCTCATGAAATGAGTCAGCCATGCCACCAATTATTTCATTCTTCGTGGAAATAGTTGGATTTATGAACTGCAATAAAGTCACCTAATATCATGTTCGAATAAAATAACAAATAAACATATAAATTACGTAATTTAGTTATAATTTAGTTCCCACTTTTTTCACTTTGATGCGTACCTTCTCTTTGAGGGTTTGTTCGTCGGAGTCCGAGACGCCGTGGTCGTTGGGAACTGAATCATCAGCCAAACGTTTTGTTTTAGCTACTTTGTATCACTTGTTAGTTAGAGTCAGCGTCTTTCTTAACGTCCGGAATCGATTGGCAATGAAGCTTGTATTTGTGAAGGCGTCAAAATAATGTGTCTAAAACAGAGCGAATTAGAAGTGAGATAAAAAAAAATTGTTTTACATTGCGATAGTTAGTAGTAATTAGATTGGTGATAAAGATCAAACAAAATCAATATTGGCCGAACGCAAGCGACCGGAGCTATCGCTTTTGCAAGCGAGGCTCGGAAAAACAGCTACGATCTTCTCTGCCAAGAACACTCACTGCTCGGTGGTCGGATAACTGAAACAAAATTCACAAAATTATAGGAAATGTATACCAATTTTGAAAATAATTTTGAAAAAATTAAAAGTATGCCATGATTACTTTCCTTCTGTAGTGATTAGCCGCGAAACTAAAATGTTGGTCATTTGAGTTTCGCGGATCCCTACAAGTAATAATATCTAAGAATATGATAGAAGTCCAATATTTTTCCTTTGTTTTATCTCGGAAATATTAGCGTGCAGCATTGTACATCACCATCAGTATGGAAAGTAGATCTAGGAAGGAGAGAATTAGTGTTTGTTTGTTTGTGTATTTGTTTTTACAAAATACATTGTTTAACAAATAATTTTACAATATATCTAATACTTTTTACTATTACTACTAATCATAGTTACTTTTACCAGGTGAGACATACTAATTACTAAATGAGTGATTGCTTGACAGTGAATTCTCTGATGGAGTACGGTGATAATTTAAGCAAGTGTTCTTTTAATTTTGAGTTGAATTTAGAATAATCTGTGATACATTTAATCTGATTCGGAAGGAAGTTATACAATGCAATAGCAGCATTTTTTGGTGATTTTTCTGACAGTCGGAGTCTAAATAACTTAGTAATATGATTATTTTCTTTACCTCTAGTGTTATGTTTATGCACAAATTGTTTATTTTCCTTTAAACTGCCGTCACCTATTGCTAACATTATTGTAGATTGAATGTAAATACTCGGTACAGTAAGTATTTTTAAATTAATGAAATGTTCCCTACAAGATTCACCAGTTTTCAGCCCCTGAATGATTCTTATTGCTCTTTTTTGATATTTTAGTATACGTTTTAAGTTTTTTTCTGAGCTATTTCCCCAGGCGCATATGCCATATCTAATATGTGATTCAATGAGTGCAAAATATGCTGATAGTATCAGATCTTTATTTCCGTGGTGTGTGAGCTTTTTTAGTACGTAGAGTCCTGGGAGTATATTTTTAGTTAGGCAGTCGATGTGAAGTTTCCAGTTTAATTGTTGGTCTATTACTGTCCCTAGGAAAGGAATATTGCTTACTTGTTCTAATGGTGTGTTGTCAATTTGTACATTTATGTTCTTTTTCGATTGTTTTCCTAGCTGATAAATCAGGAATTTTGTCTTTGTCTTATTTATAATTAAACTATTTTGTTTTAGCAATTGCACTATGTTGTTCAGCTGAATGTGGGTTAATATTTCTAGTTCAGGAATGTTTTCGTTGGAAATGCTCAGGGTAGAGTCGTCCGCAAATAGGACTACATTACCCTCTGTTACGGTGTTAAATATATTGTTAATGTAAATGTTAAATAGTGTCGGACCTAGGATCGAACCTTGTGGTACTCCCCGCTTTATTTCATATTTTTTTACTTAAAAATCTCTTCGCCTTCATTCTCCCGCTTGATTTTTATATATTGTTGCCTTTGATCTAAGTATGAAACTAACCAGCCCAACGTGTTTCCTCTCACTCCGTACTGGTTTAGTTTATCGATAAAAATCTTGTGTTCAATGCTATCAAATGCTTTAGAAAGGTCCATATAAATAGTAGCTACTGTTCTTTTCTTCTCAAGTTCCCCTATTACCCAGTTTAGGTGGCTAGCTATGGCAGTACTTGTCGAGTGATGTGCTCTAAATCCATGTTGCTGGTCTATTATTATTGATTTTTCTGTTAGGTAATTCTTAAGTCTGATCTCAAATGCCTTTTCGAAAAATTTTGAGATGGCTGGCAATATGGAAATGGGTCTATAATTTTCTATTTCACTGACACTGCCTTTCTTGTGTATTCGTATCACTTTTGCTACTTTTAATGCGTTTGGGAATTTGCCTTCTGCGAATGAGTAATTTATTAGATATGATAATGGTCCACTAAACGCCATCGCACATTTTTTTTAAATAAAGGGAGAGATATTGTCATGTCCTGACGACTTCCTATTTTTTATTTTGATAATGATATTGAATACTTCTTTGCTAGTAACCTCGTGTAGAATCATTTGGTGGTCCACACGATTTGGCATGATTTCTATCAATTCGTTGGTTGTTCTTGATTCGTTGTCTATTATGCGTTGTGTTTCATTTAAAAAATAGTTATTAAGTAGTTTGGCTACCTTTAATTGGTCACTGACTATGACCCCACTTTTTTGTAGTTGAATTCCCTGATTTCTTGGTTTCATCATTTTGCTGCCCCTTTCGTTGTTCACAATTTTCCATATAGCTTTCGATTTATTGTCAGAGTTTCTAATATATTCTTTTATTTCTGTTGCTCTCGCACTTCTAATGACCTTCCTATACACTGCTTTGTACTTTCTCATATGAATTCTGTGTGATGGGTCGCTATTTACTTTAACTAATTCGGTTAGAGATTTTAATGTGTTTCTAGATTTTTTAATCCCACTTGTGAGCCATGTTGGCGTTCGTTGGGGAAATGGACCATTTCCTATCCGCTTTTTTCTAATAGGGAATGCTGTGGAAAATAATTCTTCTATTTTTGTCGCAAAAGATTCATATTTATCATTTATTCCTATTTTACTATCCACGTCTGTCCAGCTCTCGTTGAATATTAGATTAGAAAAATGTCTGATATTTTTTTCACTCATGTCCTGGTAGGTTACCCACCTGCTATTTTGTTTAGAGTTGAGTGTTTTTGCCCCTTTATCTTCATTATTGGTCTTGAGTTTTATGATTTGCCCATAATGGTCCGCAATAGCTGTGTTTAGTGTGTACGCTATGTACATCTCTGGTGAGCTATTCGTGAGAATGTTGTCGATAATGCTACTTGATTTATCTGTTACTCTTGTTGGAGAGTTTATTGTGATTGTTAGTCCATATTCTTTCGCGAACTCTTTGAGTAGCGAACTATTTGTGTTTCTACAAGAAATGTCGATATTGTAGTCACCACACATGATTACTTGTACATTTTTATTTAGTAGAATCTTGTCTAGAAGGAGTGAGAGGTTACTAAGAAATATGTCCATACTCCCTTTAGGTGGCCTATATAATGTAATTAATATTGCAGAACGTCCATGATAACTTATTTTGGTCATTGCGTATTCAAAGTTTCCTTCACTTTCTAGCGCCTTTTTCTCTTCAGTCATATAGCATGCCGCTTCTAATTTTGGTCTCTCGCACAGATGAGTGCCCCTCCCCACTTTTTGTTAGTTCTGCTGTAACTGTCAATTATTTTATATCCATCTATTTTAAATTCAACTAATTCCTCTTTGCTTAGTGAGTGTTCCGAGAAGCATAGTATATCTGGTTGTTCCTCGCTAACTAATATCTCTATTTCTAAGTTTTTGTGTCTTGCTGATTGTATATTTTGGTGCAATATTTTTAAGTCTTTTTTCTCACTACTCGATTTGTTTGGTACACTCACACAACACTTTTTGAAGCGTCGATCGTTGCCGCTCGTTGTATCCTATGCTACCTGCTCCATCTGGTCTGGGGGTCCCAATCCTTGGAGCCTTGGGCTTTTTCTTGGTAGGTATTCATCCATTGTCGGCCCTGGCAGTCCATTGTCCGCGCGATGTTGTTGCTGTCTCTGCTGTTGGTCGCAGCTGGTTGGTCCCACAATAGGTCGAGTTATTTGGTCCTTTTCTGCATAAAACTGATGTGTATGCTCGGCCTGTCGTTGCCGCTGCTGCTGCTGTAGCTGTTGCCGCTGCTGCTGCTGTTGCTGTATTTGCTGTTGTTGCTGAATGTGCTGTTGTTGCTGAATGTGCTGTTGTTGCTGAATGTTTTTTTGTTGCTGTCGTTGCTGTTGTTGCTGTTGCTGCAGCTGGTGCGATGTCGGCGGCGTCGGCGGTGAGATTTGCTGCTGTGGCTCGTGCAGTTGTGGCTTTTGTGGTTTCTCATTGTACGCGGGTACAATCTGTCTTGATTTCTCATCTACACGATAGACTCTTCCGTTTACTTTGAGTTTATCGAATGTTACCACCGCGTCGTGGTTGTCTGCTCTCGCATCCTTCATTTCTGCAATTAAAATTCTTCGGTCCTCTAGCACACGCTGGGAAAAGTCTTCGTAAATCACAATGTTTGATCCTTTTAGATATTTCTTTCTCTTAATTACTTCCTCCCTCTTTTTAAAACTTGAAAATTTTACTACTATTGCCCTGGGATAATTGCCCCCGGTGACACGGTGAGCTCGTTCGATGTCGTTCACTTCTAACTTTACTCCAAGCAATTTTTGCGCAATGTCAATGATGTTGTCTTCACAGTCTTGCCATGTCTCTTTCCCTCCGTATTTTTCGTTCAATCCACGAAACACGAGATTGTTTCTTCTACTTTGGTTCTCACGATAGTCTTCTTTTCGGCTACTTATTTACATTATTTGCTTAAGATCAGAGTTCTCTGCCCTGAGTGATTCAATGTTTGTTTCTAGGTCCACTATCTTTGTTTCCATTTGCGTCATTTTCATTTCCACTTTGCATATTTGGTTTTTTATTGCTACTACGTTCTCTTCCACTGAATCGAGTTTACTCACTTTTTGTATAATCGCGTCGAGCTTCTCATCGATGGGTGGGTCCCGGGTTCCTTTCCACCCCACCAATCACCAATAGCACCGATATTAACGTAACACACAGCACCTGACACAATATTTTACTCATTTCACTGCTGCTACACGAGTTCGTGGCACGGACACGGCCCGCTTTGCCGGCCCACAGCCCTACCCTCGCCCTCCAAGTATTAATGTCTACCATCACACTTCTAAGCTGGAGCTACCTGGAAACACGTCCACCCTCGATCACACTCAGACTCAGACTCTGAGATTACAACTGAGAGCCACTGTTATAAACACTCGTGAAACATTCAAGAAAGCCACTCGAAAAACTTCATAAACACAGATATTATGCTGTATTTCATATCGGAGTCGTAGTCATTTACAATATGAAACCACTTGGACTTGGAAACATAAGCATAACCTCCAGTCTCTAGGAATGCTGTATGGTCAATGCTTGCAATCATTGACCACGACTCAAATCTCATTTGGGAATAGACGAAGTCTTGAAAATAAAACAACACAACACAATTGCAGCACAAAACAATTTGATTTACCCAAAATGATAAAAGTAGATATTCTAATCACGAGTTGTTGTACCAACTGGCTACTGTGCAGGTATAACACCAAGAGTTTGTTCTGCTCCCATTACAATCACAGACTATACCGATCGCTTCCTATCCAAGCACCAAACGCTCTCACGACAAGAGCTAAGCAGCCACGATTGCGCGCAAAAGACAACTGTCAAAATTTTGGCATTTATAGACATGTTTTCACATTTAATCAATTTCTAAACGTTATTATAACACGGTATAGTCTTATATTTGCGTTAAAACGTCGATAGAGAGAGGAAGAGAGAAGGTGAGAGGAAGACGGTGTTTATTTGAGGAAGACGGTGTTTTTTAAGGGAACCGGTTCTCCTGGCCACCCCCTATAGCGTCATCCCTGATTCTCATGACAATATTTTAGCATAATTTTTAGTTAGCATCCTTCATCAATGTTGTTGCCATGCCTAGGTACTAGAAACACTGTTGGAGACAAATGGAAAGCAATCAGCTTTATTATTGCGCTCACTTGCCGTCGATATTCGTTGACATTCGAAAATTCCGATTGTTTTGAATGCTTTATTCCAAAACACATATTTACTTTCTTTTAACCTGTAACACATACATTGTCTATTGGGCATCCATTTTTGAGACGGTTATAGTGTTGATAATATTAAAATCTAGTCCATCTTCTCTGAAATATTTAAATTAATTAATGAGGCATGCAATCCCTCCATTGCCGGAAGGGACTTAATATTCATATCATAAATTTGAGTTTCTATGAAATTATAGAAACGACTAAGGAAAGATGGATACGTGACGTAAAATACATAAAATGTTTTGAATAGTGTGTCAATGGCCGTAACAGAGGAAGTCCCGACTGGAATGCAGGGCATATCGGCAATTATGAAATAACTGCAGTTTTCGCTGCCTGGTGGGCCGACGCAGACGAGAGATGACAGACATCGTTCACCTCGTTTTGACGAGGTGAACGATGTCTGTCCCTACCTGAAAGTATACATTGCAGTTAGATTGGTGACGATTAAACGGAGGTCCTTCATGTCGTGGACTTGTTAAGAGATGGAGGGGGGGGGGGGGGCAAAAGCCAAATTGAGGGGTGGAGTAAGGGGAGGGAAAAATTGGTGTATATGGGAAAACATTAGAGGCTTTCGAGTTTTATTTTGAAGTATTAGTTTCTTTGTAGCAATTTCTAAGATGAGACGGGAAAACCACTCAACGTGGTGCCTACAGTGGACATATTTGATAGTGGGCGTGGGCCTGGGCGTGGGTGCAAATATATATAACAATACATCATTAGATACCAATAATTAATCTCTTGTTGGCATTTTTAAAACCGTACCGAGTCGCTACAATATGCCATATCGAGTACTGATGTAAGTATTGTTGTTTTTTCGGTAATCGCGCCAAAGAGCCAATGGGTGGAAGTCGCCTAACTTCTCAAGAGGAAAGCCACGCACGCTGTCTTGTGAGCTCTTTTTCACCCTGAATGAGTTGAAAATTTCCTTTCCACCTTCTCCCTGAGGCCATGTTGGTATTTTCCCCAAAATGCACATTTACTAATCTGACACATATTTATCATTGTTTTTGGAGGATTTTTGGAATTTCAGCAGCTAGAACTGTATTTCTTAATAAGGTGGTGCTCCGCCTCATATCGCCTACACCAAAATCGCACCATAGGTCCAAACTGCTCCATGCAATCAGCATAGTGCTCAATATGATGGTGTTTGTTGATTTTGTTCACGTGTGGAAAAAGTTCTTTTAACAAATGATGATGTTCTTTGACCATTTCCCTAAGCTGTTGTAGCTGTTCAAAGCTGACGGCAGGGCTAAATACTATCTCCATTATTCTTAGCTGTTGTAGCTGTTCAAAGCTGACGGCAGGGCTAAATACTATCTCCATTATTCTTAGCTGTTGTAGCTGTTCAAAGCTGACGGCAGGGCTAAATACTATCTCCATTATTCGAAGGGGCAAAGATATCAGTTTGATGTGTTTCTCATTATCTTCTTCCACAAGATCGTGGAAAATGAACGGGAAAACTCGAGCGAGCAGCCAAGTTTTCATAGTATTGCGCAAAGTGGCGATATTGAAATTAGCCGATGGTTTATTCCGCTTTAATGGGTAACCGTACTGAAATGACGATAATCTGCCATTGAACTGATCTAATTTGAAGTATTGTTTCTCGCAAACATAGTGATGAAGAACAAGTTTAATCTCCATTTTACAAATTCCTTCAAGAAAGTTATGCATCGCGTTAAACACGTAGTTTGTTGCGTAATGGGAGAACTTGGAATTATTTAGGGCACTTGCTACACGAAGTCCTGTATCGGTTGTTGAGTTTAAATTCACTTGTTCGTTATTTGGCTCTCTTGTTCGCCTCTCCCTGTTTGAGTTGTCACAAGATCCGTGTAACTGCTGCCGTACTGCCGTGTAACTACTGCTGCTGTAACCATGCACATTCGGCAAAATCTGGTTGATGACGGTCCTAGAAGGCCGAATAACTCGTGGGCTGCCAATCCATCCGCACAAACTGACGTAATCGTCACACGTTAAGTATTTTACGTCATTTTATAAAGTCATTTTGTTGCGTTGACTTGTTTATATGTTTTACTGACTATGTTTATATCATCTGTGTATGATCAACTCAAACAATAAACAATATTTCATATGGCTCACCGTCAAAAACACATGGAACACCGTTTTCTGACTCTAATTGCGCCAAATCAGCCATGAAAGGAGCTAGGATAATTTTAATACCATACTTTTACAAGTCTTCCGTGTGGCAGAGAGCAAATACATAAATGTTGCTTAGAACAGAATGAAACTCTGGCGGGAAGTTCTGGACAGTAAAATAATATGCGCCAAGCTAATGAATTGTTGTTCTGGAGCCTAGTGGGTTCACTATTTCAATGTCGTCATAGTACATCTAAAGCCTGACGGCGTTTGGGTGCAGTGAAATAAGCCGTTGCTCCTTACATTGTGTAAGACCTCATAAGACCGTCGTTGCTTGAAGATTCATTTTTAATAAGATCTCTGACATTTTTCTTCGATAATATTAGTTTCAAAATGTCTATGAGTAGACACATTCTGTAAAGTTTCCATGACATTTTGAGGCCTGTATGAAGCAGTTGTAGAATCGAGGACTAGCTCCAATCAGTATCCCAAAGAGATCTCCCACGATTCGATTAACCCAAATTATTTTTTGAAATACCCTTTTTGTCTCTGCAAAGTTACTAAATTTTTGAAAGGATTTTCTATGTCAAACTTTGATGAAAGGTTCTAAGTATGCTCTGATTTCATGTCGATATCTTGATTTATCAAAAATTCTAACAGTTCGCTTGTTAAATATGCAGCGGTACAATTTACCATGACTTTACAGCCTTCTATGGCATTTAACACCGATGAAGCTTTTTACACGGAGTGTACAAATCATTTGTGCCACACATTTGCTAGATCAATTGGCTTTTCTTTGTATACTGCATTATTGCCGTCATCGAGTTCACCTTCCTCCCCCACATCAGAAAGATTAATGTTGGCCCCATCAATGCCATAGCCACCACTACCCAGCAAAATATTGTGACATTTTCCAATGTGTTTAGCCAACGCGGCAAATCTATTGTAATCTATTAAGACAACCCTTTTGGTTGCAAACTAATTTTTGGCTCGGCTTCTCCAAAGTAAGGTCATGAATGTGTGAAAAATGCTCATTCAATGATGCAATTCCACCAATTACTGACGCCTGGCATATAAAACACCTCAATGTGTTATTTTCCATTGTTGATTTTTTTCAGTTGATTTCAAGAATAGCAATTAGCCTTATAGGTTTGTTAGTCCCGCTCACAGATGGACCTGCAAGGAGCAAAAGTAATATCCCATTGAGTAAAATAACATTGATTATTACATTTATAGACTCAGCTAATTACAGTTAGCCAAGTAACAATTGCTATCCCATCAAATAAATAAGTTTAGTATAAGGGCTGACATTTTGACCAAGTCCGCAGCCGTATAACCTTCCCCTGGTTTTTACACTTTCTCATACCATCGCTTGCACCAGAATGTAACCTCGCTACCCGTGCGGCAGGTGAGGCATCCCTGCTGATTGCATTACTTGCCCCCCGTAGCATACAGGCGTATCATGAGGTCGGCGTGCCAAAATGTTTCAATTCAATGGGTTTTAAAGGACACAACTCGTTTTTTTACTTTTCGGCTACAAAAATCACATTAGCGGTTATTTTTCTGTTTGTTGGATTCGTTGTTGGATGAAATCCAATTTAAATTGCAACGTCAAATTGGAGTTACTCGAGTTTGACAGGTTGTGACGTGATATAGCGTCACTAGAATCAAAGTGACTGTGAGTATTCACAGCCTCGTGGTTCTTCTCCTTGGAGAACTGTCATTCTCATTAACCTTATATAAAAGCCTTAAAATGTGATGTTCAACTTTTTAGTTTGTGGGTGGGTGGCTGGCTGGCTGGCTGGGATGTATTGTATTGTATTCTATGGTATCCTATGGTATTGTATGGTATTGTTAGGTTTTGTTTGGAAGTGTATGGTATTTAATGTTTTTGGATGGTATTCTATGAAATTTTATGGGTTTCTTTGATATAATATGGTTCTCTATGGTATTTGGAGGTATTCGATAGTATTATTTGGAATCCTATGATGTTGTATGGAATGGTATGGTTTTCCATATGTTCCTATGGGTTTCTTTATTATTTTATGGTATTTTTTGGTATCCTCTGGTATTTTATGAGTTTCAATGGATTTCTATGGTATAAGAAGATACTTTATGGTGTTGTTAGGAATTGAATGTTATTCGATGATACAGTTTGGTATTCGTAGGTATTGTATGGTATTGTATGGTATTGTATGATATTGTTTGGTATTTTATGGGTTTGTTTGGTTTTTTATGGCATTTTATGGTATTGTATTGTATTGAATGGAATTTTATGGTTTTCTTAGGGTTTCTTTGTTATTGAATGGTTTTCTATCAAAGAAAACTCGAGACACGTTTAAACCAAAATTCCCACTCCCTCAAAATCGTAAGGTGCCGTTAGGCATCGGGTACTGCTAGTTAACCTTATATAAAAGCTTTAAATTGCGATGTTCAACTTTTTAGTTTGTGGGTAGGTAGGTGGGTCTCTGGGATGTAACCGGCCGCTCTACTGGTTATGGAAATTGTGAAATGAGACTCAAAACGTATGGAAATGGGCTAGAATTTTTCAGAATTAACTTTTACATTGGCAGGCGACATTTTCACAGCGATTTAAAATCGTTTTCATGGTGAAAAGTTGCTAAATATGACGGCAAGATATCTCAGAGCCAGGCGATGCAGCTCGATTTGATAATTATTTTAATACTCAAGTTTTTCTAGCCTGGAGCTCCACGGCGCATTTTCATGCATTCGTATTAAAGTTGTTGATGTAAGTGAGCGAAAACATATTCAATTGCGATCGTTTCACGTGAAAAAGAATTAATTTTGCTAATAAACTGACAGCTTTGTTCAAATGTTTGCTATTTTGTCACCTCGGCAAGGTGTACGAAATCGTGAATGTATCTTCTCAGCAGTGGATTATCAGGCCAAATTAAACGTCAAATTCAAACGTCAAAGTCAACGTCAATGTCAAATTATTTTCGAAATCTCCAGAACTGAAGGAAAAACGTGTGAAATTGGCTTACATTGGTTCATAATTCAGGTTTACATCCCGCTACGTCTTTTTCACGGTAATTTCAAAGTGCATTATTATAGTAAAGTATCAAAAATATTGTTAGTGTCTTGGCAAGCAAGATGAAAAATAGCCACTTGACAAGCCCGTGGCATTCTTGTGGAGATTATTTACACGTCAAAAAGGTTTGTAAAGTTAAACAATCTATTAACACAACTATTGGAATCTTTTGTAAACATATTTAAAGATATTTATTGTAAATAGTATACGAATGACGAGAAATGTCGTGAAAATACGACGATTTTTCTTCATCCCCTGCCTAGACAAGATCACACAGTTGATTCCAAGCCATCAATGATATTTGTGACAATTATGTAAATCAATAACAATCCTAACTTTCTTTGCAGGTCTTTAAGACATTAAATAGGGTTTTTAAACAAACAAAACACACTTAATTAGTTTTTTATTGATAATTTAGCCAAAACTAGATTTAGAGTGACATTGACAGATCAAAGATAAACATTTGACAGATATCTTTCATCGAATCAGGACGCCGTGGATTTTTATTTTATTTTCGAGAATGCCGTGATCATTCAACAGGTATTTAAATTCAAAACGTCATTAATGACAGATTGCAGTTTTATCAAATCTAATCCAAATACGCAATCTTAGTTTCATATGGTTTTCTATGGAATTGTATAATATTGTACAGCACTTTATGGTGTTCTTTGGAAGTCTATGGTACAAGGTGTTATTGTATGATATTGTATGGCATTCTATGTTATTCTATGGTATTCTATGGTGTTCTATGGTATACATTGATATTCTAAGGTATTCTATGGTATTCTATGGTATTCAATGGAGTTCTATGGAGTTCTATGGTATTCTATGGAGTTCTATGATATTCTATGGAGTTATATGATATTCTATGGTGTTCTATGGTATTCTTTGGTATTCTATGTATTCTATTGTATTCTATGGTATTCTATGGTATTCAATGGTGTTCTATGGTATTGTATGGTATTGTATGGAGTTTTATGGTAATCTATGGTATTCTTTTGAGTTCTATGGTATTCTATGGTATTCAATGGTATTCTATGGTATTCTATGGGGTGCTATGGTATTCTATGGTATTCTATAGAGTGCTATGGTATTCTATGGTATTGTTTGGTATTCTATGGTATTCTATCGATATCTTTTGTATGATATGATATTGTATGGTATTGTATGGAGTTCTATGGTATTCTATGGTATTGTTTGGTATTCTATGGTGTTCTATGGTATTGTATGGTATTCTATGGTATTCTATCGTATTCTATGGTATTCTATGGAGTGCCCTGGTATGTTATGATATTCTATGGTATACTATGGTATTCTATGGTGTTCTATGGTGTTCTTGGGTGTGCTATGGTATTCTATGGTATTCTATTGTGTTCTATAGTACTCTTTGGTGTTCTATGGTATTCTATGGTATTCTATGATATTTTATGGTATTCTATGGTATTCTATGGTATTTTATGGTATTCTATGGTATTCTATGGAGTTCGAAGGTATTCTATGATATTATATGGTATTCTATGAAGTGCTATGGTATTCTATGATATTCTATGGTATTGTATGGTATTTTATGGTATGGTATGGTATTTAATGGTATTCTATGGTATTCTTTAGAGTTATATGGTATTCTATGGTATTCAATGGTATTCTATGGTATATTATAATATTCTACTGAGTTCTATGGTATTATATGGAGTGAATAGTATTCTATGGTGTTCTATGGTGTTCTATGGTGTTTTATGGTATTCTATGGTATTCTATGGTGTTTTATGGTGTTCTTTGGTGTGCTTTGGTATTCTATGGTATTCTATTGTATTCTATGGTTTTCTTTGGTGTTCTATGGTATTCTATGGTATTCTATGGTATGTTATGGTATTCTATGGTATTCTATGGTATTTTATGGTATTCTATGGTATTCTATGGAGTTCTATGGTATTCTATGATATTGTATGGTATTCTATGGTATTCTTTGGTATTTTATGGTATTCTATGGTATTCTATGGTATTCTATGGTATTCTATGGAGTTCTATGGTATTCTATGATATTGTATGGTATTCTATGGTATTCTTTGGTATTCTATGGAGTTCTATAGTATTCTATTATATACTATGGTATTCTATAGAGTTCTTTGGTATTCTATGATATTCTATGGTATTCTATGGTGTTCTATGGTATTCAATGGAGTTCTTTAATATTATATGGAGTTAATGGTATTCTATGGTGTTCTATGGTGTTCTATGGTGTTTTATGGTATTCTATTGTGTTCTATAGTGTTCTATGGTATTCTATGGTATTCTATGGTATTCTATGTTATTCTATAATATTCTATGAAGTTCTATGGTATTCTATGATATTGTATGGTATTGTATGGAACTGTATGGTATTTTATGGTATTATATGGTATTATATGGTATTTAATGGTATTATATGGAGTTATATGGTATTCTATGATATTGTATGGTATTCTATGGTCTTCTACGGTATTCTATGGTATTCTATGGTATTATTTTGTATTATATTATATTATATGGTATTCTATGGTATTCTATGGTATTCAATGGTATTCTATGGTAATTTATAATATTCTACGGAATTCTATGGTATTTTATGGAGTTAATGGTATTCTATGGTGTTCTATGGTGTTCTATGGTGTTTTATGGTATTCTATTGTGTTCTATGGTATTCTTTGGTATAC
Source organism: Protonemura montana (assembly GCA_947568835.1). Classification (NCBI taxonomy): domain Eukaryota; kingdom Metazoa; phylum Arthropoda; class Insecta; order Plecoptera; family Nemouridae; genus Protonemura; species Protonemura montana. Next base: position 2,077,881 of record OX387608.1, read on the forward strand.
TATGGTATTCTATGGTGTTCCATGGTGTTCTTTGGTGTTCTATGGTATTCTATGGTATTCTATGGTATTGTATGGTATTCGATGGTATTCTATGGTATTTTATGGTATTCTATGGTATTCTATGGAGTTCTATGGTGTTCTATGATATTATATGGTATTCTATGGTATTCTATGGTATTCTATGTTGTCCTATGGTATTCTATGGAGTTCTATAGTATTATATGATATAGTATGGTATTCTTTGATATTGTATGGTATTCTATGGTAGTGTATGGTATTCTATGGTATTCTTTGGTATTCTATGGTATTCTTTGATATGCTTTGGTATTTTATGGTATTGTTTGGTTTTGTTTGGAAGTGTATGGTATTAAATGTTTTTGGATGGTATTCTATAAAATTTTGAGGGTTTCTCTGAAATAATATGGTTCTCTATGGTATTTGGAGGTGTTCGATTGTATTATTTGGTAGTCTATGATGTTGTATGGAATGGTATGGTATTCCATGGGTTCCATGGGTTTCTATATTATTTTATGGTATTGTTTGGTATCCTCTGGTATTTTATGAGTTTCTATGGATTACAATGGTATTATAAGGTACTTTATGGTGTTGTTAGGAATTGAATTGTATTCGATGATATAGTTTGCCATTCTTAGGTTTTCTATGGTATTGTATGGTATTGTATGGTATTGTATGGTATTTTAGGTACTCTTTGGTATTGTATGATATTGTTTAGTATTTAACGGGTTTGTTTGGTATTCTATGGTATTTTATGGTATTGTATTGTATTGAATGGAATTTTATAGTTTTCTTAGGGTTTCTTTGGTTTTGAATGTTTTTTTATGGTATTTTATGATATTCTATGGTATTGCATGGTATTGCATGGCTGTGGTCCTTTTAAGAGGCTTTAGATAGGGCATCAAAGAAAACTCGAGACACGTTTAAACCAAAATGCCCACTCCCTCAAAATCGTAAGGTGCCGTTAGGCATCGGGTACTGCTAGTTAACCTTATATAAAAGCTTTAAAATTGTGATGTTCAACTTTTTAGTTTGTGGGTAGGTAGGTGGCTGGGATGTGACCGGCCGCTCTACTGTTTATAGAAATTGCGAAATTCGACTCAAAACGTACGAAAATGGGCTAGAATTTTTCAGAATTAACTTTTACATTGGCGTGCGACATTTTCACAGCGATTAAAAATCGTTTTCATGGTGAAAAGTTGCTAAATATGACGGCAAGATATCTCAGAGCCAGGCGATGCAGCTCGATTTTATAACTATTTTAATACTCAAGTTTTTCTAGCCTCGAGCTTTGCGGTGATTTTTCATGCATTCGTAATAAAGTTGTTGATGTAATTGAGCGAAAACACATTCAATTGCGATCGTTTTACGTGAAAAAGAATTAATTTTGCTAATACACTGACAGCTTTAATCAATTGTTTGCTATTTTGACACCACAGCAAGGTGTACGAAATCGTGAATGTATCTTCTCAGCAGTGGATTATCAGGCCAAATTAAATGTCAAAATGGGTTGAAATGTCAAACTATCTACTAAAACCCCTTTGTTTTTGGCGAAAATCGGTCAAAAACGACAGGAAATGGTTATAATTTGTACATGATTTCGAAGCATGATATGAAACGCGACATTTTTAAGGTGAGTTGATGTCATACGGCGATTTGACAGGATTCCAAATGCCACTTCATATGAAACAGGTAGGTAAGGAAAAAGTTTGACTCTTTACAGGCGTAAAAATTGTATTTTTATTGCACATTTTGTGTTCAATTGAATTTCTTTAGTTTAATTGTGTTTCATAAAGGTATAAACATCTTGCCGATTTAAGCCGAAATTGTTCAAATACGACGCATACTATTCAACCCCAGCCTAGACAAGATTCCACCACCAATTTCAAACGGAAATGATATTTCCGACTTTTATGCAAATCACCTGTGGGTTAACTTTCCATTGCTAGCAACCTAAGCATGGAATATGGATTTCTTAACAACCAAACTATACTAAACATGTTTTTTAGAGATTATTCCGACAAATCTTGATTTTGAGTGACAGATCGCAAAAACAGGTGACAATTCTTTTGCATCGACGTAAGAAGCCGTGAAAAAAATTATAATTTTCAAGACTGCCGTGAATTAGCAACAGGTTTTCAAACGCAAAGTGTTTAGTGAGAACATTTTTATTTAAAAATTTTTTTTTACCGCGCAAATACGTAATTGGTACCTATATCAAGGTACCTATTAATTGTTTTGAATGCGAAAAACAATGCATTCACAATTTCTTTGGCAATTTTAAAGGCTGTCCTGAACATTTGGCATAGCATAGCACAGCAAAGCATAGCATAGCATAGCAAAGCATAGCATAGCATAGCAAAGCATAGCACAGCATAGCATAGCAAAGCATAGCATAGCATAGCATAGCATAGCATAGCAAAGCATAGCATAGCATAGCATAGCAAAGCATAGCATAGCATAGCATAGCAAAGCATAGCATAGCATTGCAAAGCATAGCATAGCATAGCATAGCATAGCATAGCATATCATAGCAAAGCATAGCATAGCATAGCAAAGCATAGCATAGCAAAGCATAGAATAGCAAAGCATAGCATAGCTTATCAAAGCATAGCATAGCAAAGCATAGCATAGCATAGCATAGCAAAGCAAAGCAAAGCATAGCATAGCTTATCAAAGCATAGCATAGCAGAGCATATCATAGCATAGCATAGCATAGCATAGCATAGCATAGAAAAGCAAAGCATAGCATAACATAACATAGCATAGCATAGCAAAGCATAGCAAAGCATAGCATAGCAAAGCATAGCAAAGCATAGCATAGCAAAGCATAGCAAAGCATAGCAAAGCATAGCATAGCAAAGCATAGCAAAGCATAGCATAGCAAAGCATAGCAAAGCATAGCAAAGCATAGCATAGAATAGCAAAGCATAGCTTATCAAAGCATAGCAAAGCATAGCAAAGCATAGCATAGCATAGCATAGCATAGCATAGCATAGCATAGCATAGCATAGCATAGCAAAGCATAGCATAGCATAGCAAAGCATAGCAAAGCATAGCAAAGCATTGCATAGCAAAGCATAGCAAAGCATTGCATAGCAAAGCATAGCAAAGCATAGCATAGAATAGCATAGCATAGCTTATCAAAGCATAGCATAGCATAGCAAAGCATAGCAAAGCATAGCATAGCAAAGCATAGCAAAGCATAGCATAACATAACATAGCATAGCATAGCATAGCATAGAATAACAAAGCATAGCATAGCATAGCATAGCAAAGCAAAGCATAGCATAGCATAGCAAAGCATAGCAAAGCAAAGCAAAGCAAAGCATAGCAAAGCATAGCATAACATAACATAGCATAGCATAGCATAGCATAGAATAACAAAGCATAGCAATCTGACTTTAATGCAAATCACCTGTGGGTTTAATTTCTATTGCTAGCAACCTCAGCATGGAATACGGATTTTACAGGTTTTATATCTAGAGCTCTATTCATGTTATTTGAGATCAGCTGGCTGGATCCTATGCTCTATCCAGGTTATTTGAGATCAGCTGGCTGGATCCTATGCTCTATCCAGGTTATTTGAGATCAGCTGGCTGGATCCTATGCTCTATCCAGGTTATTTGAGATCAGCTGGCTGGATCCTAGGCTCTATCCAGGTTATTTGAGATCAGCTGGCTGGATCCTATGGTCTATCCAGGTTATTTGAGATCAGCTGGCTGGATCCTATGCTCTATCCAGGTTATTTGAGATCAGCTGGCTGGATCCTATGCTCTATCCAGGTTATTTGAGATCAGCTGGCTGGATCCTAGGCTCTATCCAGGTTATTTGAGATCAGCTGGCTGGATCCTATGGTCTATCCAGGTTATTTGAGATTAGCTGGCTGGATCCTATGCTCTATCCAGGTTATTTGAGATCAGCTGGCTGGATCCTATGCTCTATCCAGGTTATTTGAGATTAGCTGGCTGGATCCTATGCTCTATCCAGGTTATTTGAGATCAGCTGGCTGGATCCTATGCTCTATCCAGGTTATTTGAGATCAGCTAGCTGGATCCTATGCTCTATCCAGGTTATTTGAGATTAGCTGGCTGGATCCTATGCTCTATCCAGGTTATTTGAGATCAGCTGGCTGGATCCTATGTTCTATCCAGGTTATTTGAGATCAGCTGACTGGATCCTATACTCTATCCAGGTTATTTGAGATCAGCTGGCTGGATCCTATGCTCTATCCAGGTTATTTGAGATCAGCTAGCTGGATCCTATGCTCTATCCAGGTTATTTGAGATCAGCTGACTGGATTCTATGCTCTTTTCAGGTTATTTGAGATCAGCTGGCTGGATCCTATGCTCTATCCATGTTATTTGAGATCAGCTGGCTGGATCCTATGCTCTATCCAGATTATTTGAGATCAGCTGGCTGGATCCTATGCTCTATCCAGGTTATTTGAGATCAGCTGGCTGGATCCTATGCTCTATCCAGGTTATTTGAGATCAGCTGGCTGGATCCTATGCTCTATCCATGTTATTTGAGATCAGCTGGCTGGATCCTATGCTCTATCCAGATTATTTTAAATCAGCAGTTTGTATCTTTACATCTTTTGGGCAATGGGCTTTAATAATGCCTTCTGAATGTACATTAAAAGATATATTTTAAAAAGAAATATATCCCAGGTCTGAAGACCTAGGTAATGGACTAGGGCCATATTTGAGTAATGATCTGGCCATCGGGCATGCCCGCAGAGCATAGGGTAGCTACTGGTGAAGAGGCAAAATTCTTATTTAAATCGAAAGGGCCAAAAACTATATTTTCTTATTAATTTTCTTAGTTCTTTGGGTGGTGGTCCCATAAAAGGCTTTAAAAAGGCACAGGTGCATATTTTGTGTTCAATTGTGTTTCTTTAATGAGTTTTCAGATAAATTTAGTAGTGATTTAACGCGTAATTAATTAGTTAACCTCTTAAGACACATTATTATGATCACTGACCACAATAATTTGACTTCTGGCTTCATTCATTTACAGCGTGTAGCATCGACAGCTTCTTATGGCACGTAATTTAAATCGTCGCGCGTGGTGTTCAAGTTTGAATTTGCGTGACGTCATTTTACGTAGCGGGTTGTTGGTTACCGCTTTTTGATCGGCATCCACGCTCGGCAATTAGTCACACTCCCAAAGCTCGCCAACCGCCATTTGCTAAAGCAGTTAGTCTAGCATGAGAGTGCGGATTACCTACACGGCGAAACACTCTTGTGGGGAAGAATTTCGTCGCTATTCAAGGTAATCTTATTTCAGATTTAATTTGCATGTCACAATATCCAGTAATAGTCAACCACTGATATCATCAAGTGATTCAATTATTTATAGTGATTTTATAGCGTTTAGCTTCTTAATTATTAAAATTATCGTTCATCATCAAGACTGGAAAGCATACATTTTGCCCGTCTTGTGGATATTTCCATGACGTCATTTTTACGTAACATGATGCAATCGCTCGACGCGATTCTCATCCCCCTCCCCAATCCTCCCATGCCCACCGTTCCAACAATTAGAAGTGTGTTCAACATGGCGTCCAAGCTCGCATTCGAAGCAAATTAGCATATTTCTTTGTAAAGAAACTGAAGTGATTGTTGTGCATATTAAAGCATACATTTAGCCTGGCATGATATTTGCGTGAGGTCATTTTTATTGAACATGGCGGTCGGTTCGTGCTCAGCCATTCCCGCGTCAGCTCGGCTACGCTAGGCATTACTAAAGCCTCGCTTTCTTTACACAGATGCCACCTAAGAAGCGTGTAAATCTGACGTCTCGGAAGGGCGGGAAAGGTGCAACGGCAAGAGCGGAGAGCGCGGCGGCGAGGAAAAGGGCTGCTGCTGACGAGAGAGCGAGGACGAGAGAGACGGCCGAGCACGCCGACCATCAGGCGACTGCAAGCCCGTCGACGTCGACGCTCGACGAGCAGCGTCCTTTTCTTTCCGCTGTTCTTAGAGAAGCCCCGGTGAGTGTCTTAAAGCATGATTCATTATTAGAACAGGCCGCCCCCGCTTCTCTTCCAGCTTTTTATGATCAACCCTCTACAAGCCGCTATATGCATTCCTTTTCCGACAATTTGCCGTCTATACTCCCATCCCTTGACCAGACTCAGATCCTGGAAAATTCAGTTGGCCAGCTCCAAGAGGATAAGAACGTGCAAGTAGCAGCAAACGAACGGAGTGCCCGACTAGCGGAAAAAGCTAGAAATGCTCGCCAGCGCAGAAAGGCTGCGGATGAGGCCCAGCGTCTTCTGCGTCTGGCTCAGGTTGCCGAGTCGAAGCGTCGACGACTAGACGAAGCTTCTGAGGGACGACGCCTACAGCTTCTTGCTAAAAAGGCCGAGTCTGAGCGCCTCCGCTTGGCAAAATGTACGGAAGAACAGCGCCTTCAGCGACTAGCCCTTAAGGCAGAGTCAAAGCGTTGCCGCTTGAGTGACGAAGCTGACGAACAGCGCCTTCAGCGACTAGCCCTTATGGCAGAGTCAAAGCGTCGCCGCTTGAGTAACGAAGCTGACGAACAGCGCCTTCAGCGACTAGCCCTTATGGCAGAGTTCAAGCGTCGCCGCTTGAGCGACGAAGCTGAGGAACAGCGCCTTCAGCGATTAAGCCAGAAGGCAGTTCAAACGCAGTGTGAAAGGCAGCATGAGACTACAGAGGCGCGCGAGAGCCGATTAGTCGCCGCGCGGGAGCGATCTCAGCAGCGTCGAAATATAGAGACCAGGGATAAGCTCGCGGCGTTCGAAGTGGAAGTCTCTCAGCGCGCTGAGGAGGAGGCGTCTCAACGCGCCCAAGAGGCTGAACTAGAGCAAAGCCAGCGAGTCGCGGTCGAGGCTATTGACGTGGCAGACGATCAGTTCGAACCTGATCTTGCTCCAGTGAACCTTCATCCTTTCCACTTGGAGGCTGCACGGCAAGACGTCGCTGACGTCGCCCTTTTTCACTGCGGCAGAATGGACGAAGTATGCAGGGTGTGCGGCGCTCTGTACTTCGCAGGAGAGCGTCCTTCTGACAAAATTTACAAACTCTGTTGTCACTCGGGCAACGTAATCCTCGAGCCTCTCCTCGCGTATCCCGATTTAATGCATGCGTTGCTGACCGGAGATCATTGCGAGTCTAAGAACTTCCGCAAAAACATCCGGTCGTACAACAGTTCGCTCTCCTTCGCTTCAGTCGGAGTTAAGACGGACATCCCCCAGGGCCGTGGCACATACTGTTTTCGTGTCCATGGCAACATCCAGCATAGGATCGGCCATATGGGGCAGGCGGTGCAGAAGCCCCTCTATTCGCACCTGTACTTTCTTGACGCGGAACAAGCGAAGACGCATCGAATGGACAGGCGCCAGAATGCTAATCTGCTACCCAACCTGCTTCATGAGCTGGACGCGCTGGTTCGCGAAATAAATCCTTTTGCCCAAGGGCTTAAAACGTTAGGTCAGGTGGAGGCCGACGACAGGATCCGTGCAGCTGCCGAGGGGCGACCCGAGGTCATGGCCGAACTGCGTTTCGTGGATGACCGACGGCGGCTGTACGAAAATCCTACGGCCCACGAGGTGGCCGTTGTTTATCAGAGCGTTGACGGTGGCATGCCTCCTCTAGGACGTGATATTCGTATCCATACTCGTGGCGGATTTATTGAGCAGCTGTCTGTCCTGTCGCCCAACACGGATCCGCTCAGCTACGTGCTGTTGTTCCCACGTGGAGAACCCGGCTGGCAACGAGGTATGCCGCACACCAGGCAATCTAAGCACAGCGTCGTCACTCTAATGGAGTTTTATAGCCATCGACTCCACGAGCGTGTCGGCGCCTTCCATCCAGTGCTGCACGCCGGCAAGCTGACGCAGCAGTTTATGGTAGACGCCTATATCAAGGTTGAGGGAAATCGCCTTGAGTTCGTCATCAGGAACCAGAAAACGCTGCGCGCCGAACTCTACAGTGGGCTCATGGACCACTTGGCGAACCGTGCTGAGCGGCAGGGCTGCAATGTCGGGAAGATGGTGATTCTGCCTTCCAGTTTCATCGGAAGCCCCAGGCATTGCCAGCAGCTATATCAAGACGCTATGAGTATCGTCACCAAGTTTGGAAAACCCGATCTTTTCCTTACTATGACGTGTAATCCGAAGTGGCCTGAGATTCAGACGAGCCTAGCGGCGTACGAAAGGGCAGAAGACCGACCCGATCTCACCGCGCGAGTATTCCAACTTAAACTCAAGGAGCTCATGTCTGATCTCACCAAGAGGCACGTGCTGGGCGTTCCCATGGCTCACTTCCACGTGATCGAGTTCCAAAAACGTGGACTCCCTCACGCTCACATCCTGGTAATCCTTCGCGACGAGGACAAGATCCGCACTCCCGAGGAGGTAGACGCACTTATCTGTGCCGAGTTGCCCGATCCGGTGACCGAGGAGAGACTGCACAAGGTCATCGTGTCGTCGATGATCCACGGCCCGTGCGGCGCTCGGAACATGTCCTCTGTGTGCATGGAGGACGGAAAGTGTAAGAAGAAGTTCCCCAAGTCGTTCACAGATGTGACTGTGGTCAACGAGGGGGGTTTCACCGTCTATCGCCGTCGAGAGAGCGGGCAGACGCATACCATCTCAGGAAGAGTGGTCGACAACCGAGACGTAGTGCCTTACAACAAGTACTTAAGCTCCAAGTTTGACTGCCACCTGAACATCGAGCACTGTGGATCCGCGAAGACGGTCAAGTACCTGTGCAAGTACGTGTACAAAGGTCACGACTGTGCCAGGGTCCAGCTCCGCGTCTCTGTCCCCGCGGAGGGCGATCATGAGCCACGTCCAGCGCACGGTGCCCAGCAAGAGTTGGTGTGGGACGAGGTCTCACAGTTCATCGACTCTCGCTACGTGAGTCCCCAAGAGGCTGCGTGGAGAATTTTCGGATTTGAAATGCACGAAAAGTCGCACACTATCATCCGTTTGGCGATCCACCTCGAGGGTGACCACATGGTCACGTTCCGTCCTGGAGACGAGGAAGCCGCAGCAGAACGCGGCAGGGCTGCGCTGACTACGCTGACGGCATGGTTTGCGCTGAATAGTAGCAACCCGGCGGCACGGCAGTACAAGTACATCGACATCCCGTACCACTTCCGTTTCGAGGGCAAAGCGTGGAAGCCACGAAAGCGAGGTGCCGGCTCCATCATCAGCCGAATGTACTCCGTGACGCCCCGGCAGATCGAGCGATACCATCTTCGTCTCCTTTTGCTACACGTCGCCGGCGCCACCTCATTCGAGGACGTGCGCACGTTCCAGGGTAGGGTTTACGCTACCTTCAAGGAAGCTGCCGTGGCACGCAACCTGCTCATGGACGACGACGAGTGGCAGAAATGTCTGCAGGAGGCGGTTGCTATAAAGATGCCAAACGAACTTCGTCAGCTGTTTGCTATCATTTGCGCGTTCTGTCAGCCTCTTGACCCGCTGTCTCTATGGGAGCGTTTCAAGGGCGATTTCTGCGAAGATTTCGCCCGAGAACACGACCCCATCGAGGCAGAACAGTTGGCCCTGAATTCCATCCAGTCCGTCCTTGCCCTACACCGCCTGACCAACGCCGAAATCGGTTTGCCGGCGCCTCGAGTGCCAGTCATCGTTGCTGTCGACGAGCAGTTCGACCAGACCGCCGAAAGGGAAGAGGCCGAGGAGAACGTGGTGAAGCTCAACGGCAGGCAGCGCGTGGCATTCGACGCGGTGATGGCAGCAATCGACGACCCGAACGCCGAGCAGAGGTGCTTCTACCTGGACGGCCCGGGCGGCAGCGGGAAGACCTTCCTATACAACACCCTCATCAGCACGCTGCGAGCCCGAGGCGAGCGAGCCGTGGCCGTCGCGTGGACGGGCATTGCGGCGACGTTACTGAAGGGAGGGAGGACCTGCCACTCGCGATTTCGATTGCCTGTTCCGATTGTGGAAAACAGCACGTCTGGCGTGAAGCCCAACTCCGCCGAGGGCGCTTCGCTGAGGGCGGCCAAGGTCATCATCTTGGATGAAGGACCCATGGCGCCTCTGCTGGCCCTGAACGTGATCGAGCGGACGCTAAGAGACGTGACAAACGATGAGCGTCCGTTCGGCGGAAAGGTGATCGTTATCGGCGGGGATTTTAGGCAGTGCCTCCCAGTCGTTCGAAATGGCAACCGAACGACCATTGTCGAGCAATGCATTAAGCGTGGCGCGCTTTGGTCGTTGTTCCGCACCCTCGAGCTGCGCGCGAACATGCGCGCCAACCCAGGCGAAGTAGAGTTCGTCGAGTGGCTCTTGCGTGTCGGAAACGGCGAGATTTTGAATGACTGCCACCTCCCGGATGACACCATCGCATTACCTGTCCAATGCGTCGTGGACTGCGTCATTGACGCCGTCTTCGGCACGAGCATTAGTGCTGCCGAGATGGCCGTGATGCAAGACCATGCCATCCTCTGCCCGAAGAACGTGGAGTCTTTGAACATCAATGACAACGTTCTTGAGCGCCTCGAAGGTGACGTGTTCGAATACTGCAGCGCCGACACTGTCGATGTCAGTGAAGGCGAAGATGGCGACGTTTTGGCTACCGATTATCCCGTAGAATATCTAAATTCATTAACGCCATCCGGGATGCCACCGCACAAGCTTCGTCTGAAAGTTCATGCAATCGTGATGCTCATGAGGAACGTCGACGTGAGAGCCGGCCTATGCAATGGGACTCGACTCAGCGTTGTTGCACTCCACGAGCACGTGATCGACTGCAGGATCATCGGAGGGCGCTGTGCGGGACGACGCACTTTCCTATGTAGAGTCAATTTAACTCCCTCGGACATTGGCATGCCCTTTACGATGACAAGGCGCCAGTTTCCGATCCGTCTGGCATTCGCCATGACCATCAACAAAGCCCAAGGTCAATCTTTAAAGAGGGTGGGAATTCATTTAGAAAAACCAGTATTCGGACACGGTCAGCTATACGTGGCGCTTTCTCGGGCTCGCTCTTTGGACTCAATCTTCGTGGCAGTCGCCGGTAACGAGGCGCAGGGCAAGTTGATCGTCTCGAGCAACACCACCTTCACCAAGAACATCGTGTACCAGGAGGTGCTCGAGATTCATGCGCCGGACCACCAGGCAGCGGATCCTTCCTCGCGTAGTGGCTATCAAGAGGCTGACCAGCAGGCCCTTGAGCAGTCGCTTAGTCAACTCGCTGTTTCGGATGCGGATGAAGAAGTTCCAATGGACGCCTCCTCCTCCTCCTAAATCCTATCATTGTTCTATCCCTTACATTTGCAATAGCGGTAACATTTCCTAGATAAATTTAAATTCAGTAAGGCTAGGTAGGGCAGACCAGGAACCGTGACTAGCACGGCAGGTAGCAACCCAATTCTTATATATTTCACCATGCTGACACGCTTTTCTGCTGCAGGTATAAAGCACCGGACGCCGCATAGCCCTTTAACTTCACGACCATTGCGCTCGCATGTGGACACTCTAACGGAACTGCTCCTCCCAAAGCTAGACAATTATGCATGTGCATTAATTGATAGATTATATTGTACATACATTTAGTAAAGTAGTTACTTCTAACTAATAGTATTAGAAATGCAGCCTGCTGTTTTCCATTTGCATGTCATGCATGTTCCAAAAAAAAAAATAAATAAATAAAAAAACATATCGTAGATTTAGTAAAGTAGTTACTAAGTAGTAAGTAGTAGTAGTTGGTAAGCAAGTAGTTTATAGTTATGCAACCTGCTGTTTTCCATCTGCATGTCATGCATGTTCAAAAAAACAAAAAAACAAAAAAAAATACCATAGATTTAGTAAAGTAGTTACTAAGTAGTAATAAGTAGTAGTTGGTTAGTAAGTAGTTAATAGTTATGCAACCTGCTGTTTTCCATCTGCATGTCATGCATGTTCAAAAAAACAAAAAAACAAAAAAAAATATCATAGATTTAGTAAAGTAGTTACTAAGTAGTAAGTAGTAGTAGTTGGTTAGTAAGTAGTTAATAGTTATGCAACCTGTTGTTTTCCATCTGCATGTCATGCATGTTCAAAAAAACAAAAAAACAAAAAAAAATACCATAGATTTAGTAAAGTAGTTACTTAGTAGTAAGTAGTAGTAGTAGTTGGTTAGTAAGTAGTTAATAGTTATGCAACCTGCTGTTTTCCATCTGCATGTCATGCATGTTCAAAAAAACAAAAAAACAAAAAAAATATCATAGATTTAGTAAAGTAGTTACTAAGTAGTAAGTAGTAGTAGTTGGTAAGTAAGTAGTTAATAGTTATGCAACCTGCTGTTTTCTATCTGCATGTTTGCAATTTTTTTAAGGTCACAATCTTACTTTCGTGTCGGTCTTTTTACTGCATGTTTCTCTTTTCTTGATTCTATCTTGGAATGTCAAACCAACTAACCACCAAGCATGATAGCATTGCACCAGTCTAAAAACTGAACAATGCATCCTACCTCTCCGACACAGTTGATCCTTGCATGAATCCTTGCATGTCCGCACATCAGAGATTCCTGTTGCTTGCAACGGGCTGCACAATCTTTGATAGTGTAAGGCAGAGGCGATGTAGTGTGCGACGATCGCCATGCTGCCGGGGCGGGATGGGGGCCCCGGCATAACAATTATTTTTAAAATTCTCTCACTTAACAGCTTGAATACAATTAGAAACTTTTCATTTCTCCAAGAATGGTGCCTCTCTCTTGCCGTCTATTTTTATTTTGTTTTAGACCCCCCCTCCCCCTGCCAATCGTGGAGAAGGAACTTCTTCATGGCACCATTGCGGAGATTACTTTCAATAACGAATGAACAGTGGCGATACTGCGACATGGCTGGTCTGCATTGACTGTTGCTTTCAAATTGTCAAAGTTTTCAACGCAAATCGTCGTAAACATGTGAATATTTCTTATATTTGTAAAAATGATCATAATATTGGCAAATAAAAATTACAGTAATGAATAGGTACATTTTTTGTGTGTTTAATCTTCAAAAAAAAACCTTCGTCACTGAAACCAAACCAAAAATATTTGTAATGATTCCTTTCTGTCCAAAAAGCACACCAAATGGTTGTGTCCTTATAAGCAATGCTGCTGGTTAGCCATCATCGTTGAAAGTACTGGCGGAAATCAGGCATAGTATGGTATATCAAGTCGTAAGGGCACAATACTTTGTTTTCTTGCCATTTTTTCAGTACTTTATTTTGTTGTCCCATAAAAGTTTCTTAAATGTATGCGTAGAGGCTACATTAAGTGTTAAGTCTCAGTTCGGTCCCAGGGCTTAGGGACTAGATTTTGGCTTAGGCCCATATATTTTTGTCACGACTTATCCTATCGGCACATGCCCTATGGGCATAGGGTACTAGAAAAATAGTAGTGAGCTATTTGTCATTGTTAATCAAAGTTCAAAGACAATACTAATACTAAAATAAAACCACTAGGGATAAGAACAACAGGTGCCGTTAGGCATCGGGTACTGCTAGTTAACCTTATATAAAAGCTTTAAAATTGTGATGTTCAACTTTTTAGTTTGTGGGTAGCTGGCTGGGTGGGTGGCTGGGATGTAACCGGCCGCTCTACTGGTTATGGAAATTGCGAAATGAGACTCAAAACGTACGGAAATGGGCTAGAATTTTTCAGAATTAACTTTTACATTGGCGTGCGACATTTTCACAGCGATTAAAAATCGTTTTCATGGTGAAAAGTTGCTAAATATGACGGCAAGATATCTCAGAGCCAGGCGATGCAGCTCGATTTTATAACTATTTTAATACTCAAGTTTTTCTAGCCTCGAGCTTTGCGGTGATTTTTCATGCATTCGTAATAAAGTTGTTGATGTAATTGAGCGAAAACACATTCAATTGCGATCGTTTAACGTGAAAAAGAATTAATTTTGCTAATAAACTGACAGCTTTGATCAATTGTTTGCTTTTTTGACACCACTTCAAGGTGTACGAAATCGTGAATGTATCTTTTCGGCAGTGCATTCAGGAAATTCAAACGTCAAATTTAAACGTCAAAGTCAACGTCAATGTCAAATTCAATTTCAAAATCTCCAAAACTGAACGGAAAAACGTGTGAAATTGGCTTCTATTGTTCAAATACAGTTTTACATCCTGCTACGTCTTTTTCACGATGATTTAAAAGTGTTTTAGTAAAGTAAAGTATCAAAAATATTGTTGGTGTTCGGCTAGCAAGATACAAAAGAGTCACTTGATTGATCTCGACATTGTATGGTATTGTATATGATTGTATTATACTGCATGGTGTTGTATGGTATTTTATTGTAATGTATGGTATTCTATGGTATTCTATGGTATTGGATGTTATTGGATGGTTTTGAATATTATTGTTTGATATTGTATGGTATTGAATGAAATTGTATGGCATTCTATAGTATACGACAGTATTCTATGGAATTCTATGGTATTCTATGGTATTCTATGGTATTCTATGGTATTCTATAGTATTCAATTGTATTCTATGGTATTCTATGGTATTCTATGGTATTCTATGGTATTCTATGGAGTTCTATGGTATTCTATGGTAATCTATGGTATTCTATGGTATTCAATGGTATTCTATGGTATTCTATGGTATTCTATGGTATTCTATGGTTCTCTATTATAAACTTTGGTATGCTTTGGTATTCTATTGTATTCTATGGTATTTTATGGTATTATATGGTATTCTATGGTATTCTATGGAATTCTATGTTATTCTATCATAAACTATGGTATTCTATGATATTCTATGATATTCTATGTTATTCTATTATAAACTTCGGAATTCTATGGTATTTTATGGTATTCTATGGTATTCTATGATATTCTATTGTATTATATGGTATTCTATGGTATTCTATGGTATTCTATGGTATTCTATGATATTCTATGGTATTTTATGATATTCTATGGTATTATTTGGTATTTTATGGTATTTTATGGTATTCTATGGTATTCTATGGTATTTTTTGGTATTCTATGGTATTCTATGGTATTCTATGATATTCTATGGTATTATTTTGTATTCTATGGTATTCTATGGTATTCTATGGTATTCTATGGTGTTCTATGGTGTTCTATGGTGTTCTATGGTGTTCTATGGTGTTCTATGGTATTCTATTGTATTCTATGGTATTCTATGGTATTCTATAATATTCTATGGTATTCTATGGTATTGTTTGGTATTGTATGGTATTGTATGGTATTGTATGGTATTCTAAGGTATTATTTGGTATTCTATGGTGTTCTATGGTGTTCTATGGTGTTCTATGGTGTTCTATGGTATTCTATGGTATTCTATGGTATTCTATAATATGCTATGAAGTTCTATAGTATTCTATGATATTGTATGGTATTTTATGGTATTCTATGGTATTCTATGGTATTCTATGGTATTTAATGGTATTCTATGGAGTTATATGGTATTCTATGATATTGTATGGTATTCTATAGTCTTCTACGGTATTCTATGGTATTCTATGGTATTCTTTTGTATAATATAATATTATATGGTATTCTATGGTATTCTATGGTATTTTATAATATTTTACGGAGTTCTATGGTATTATATGGAGTTGATGGTATTCTATGGTGTTCTATGGTGTTCTATGGTGTTTTATGGTATTTTATTGTGTTCTATGGTGTTCTATGGTATACTATGGTGTTCTATGGTGTTCTATGGTGTTCTTGGGTGTGCTATGGTATTCTATGGTATTCTATTGTGTTCTATGGTATTCTTTGGTGTTCTTTGGTATTCTATGGTATTCTATGGTATTCTATTGTATTCTTTGGTATCCTATGGTATTCTATGGAATTTTATAATATTCTATGGTATTCTATGGAGTTCTATGGTATTCTATGATATTGTATGGTATTCTATAGTATCCTATGGTATTCTTTGGTATTCTATGGAGTTCTATAGTATTCTTTTATAAACTATGGTATTCTATAGAGTTTTTTGGTATTCTATGATAATCTATGGTATTCTATGGTCTTTTATGGTGTTCTATGGTATTCTTTTGTGTTCTATGGTATTCTATGGCATTCAATGGTATTCTATGATATTCTATGGTATTCTATGGAGTTCTATGGAATTATTTGGTATTCTATGGTATTCTATGGTATTCTTTGGTATCCTTTGGTATTCTTTTGGTATACTATGGTATTCTTTAGTATTCTATGGTATTCTTTGGTATTCTTTGGTATTCTTTGGTATTCTATGGTATTCTTTGATATTGTATGGTATTCTATGGTATTCTATGGAATTCTATGATATTGTATGGCATTGTATGGTATTCTATGGTTTTTTATGGTATTCTTTGACAGTGTAGGGTATTGTATGGTATTCTATGGAATTCTATGATATTGCATGGTATTCTATGGTATTGTTTGGTATTCTATGGTATTGTATGGTATTGTTTGGTTTTGTTTGGAAGTGTATAAAGTGCTTAGTGAGTGTTCCGAGAAGCATAGTATATCTGGTTGTTCCTCGCTAACTAATATCTCTATTTCTAAGTTTTTGTGTCTTGCTGATTGTATATTTTGGTGCAATATTTTTAAGTCTTTTTTCTCACTACTCGATTTGTTTGGTACACTCACACAACACTTTTTGAAGCGTCGATCGTTGCCGCTCGTTGTATCCTATGCTACCTGCTCCATCTGGTCTGGGGGTCCCAATCCTTGGAGCCTTGGGCTTTTTCTTGGTAGGTATTCATCCATTGTCGGCCCTGGCAGTCCATTGTCCGCGCGATGTTGTTGCTGTCTCTGCTGTTGGTCGCAGCTGGTTGGTCCCACAATAGGTCGAGTTATTTGGTCCTTTTCTGCATAAAACTGATGTGTATGCTCGGCCTGTCGTTGCCGCTGCTGCTGCTGTAGCTGTTGCCGCTGCTGCTGCTGTTGCTGTATTTGCTGTTGTTGCTGAATGTGCTGTTGTTGCTGAATGTGCTGTTGTTGCTGAATGTTTTTTTGTTGCTGTCGTTGCTGTTGTTGCTGTTGCTGCAGCTGGTGCGATGTCGGCGGCGTCGGCGGTGAGATTTGCTGCTGTGGCTCGTGCAGTTGTGGCTTTTGTGGTTTCTCATTGTACGCGGGTACAATCTGTCTTGATTTCTCATCTACACGATAGACTCTTCCGTTTACTTTGAGTTTATCGAATGTTACCACCGCGTCGTGGTTGTCTGCTCTCGCATCCTTCATTTCTGCAATTAAAATTCTTCGGTCCTCTAGCACACGCTGGGAAAAGTCTTCGTAAATCACAATGTTTGATCCTTTTAGATATTTCTTTCTCTTAATTACTTCCTCCCTCTTTTTAAAACTTGAAAATTTTACTACTATTGCCCTGGGATAATTGCCCCCGGTGACACGGTGAGCTCGTTCGATGTCGTTCACTTCTAACTTTACTCCAAGCAATTTTTGCGCAATGTCAATGATGTTGTCTTCACAGTCTTGCCATGTCTCTTTCCCTCCGTATTTTTCGTTCAATCCACGAAACACGAGATTGTTTCTTCTACTTTGGTTCTCACGATAGTCTTCTTTTCGGCTACTTATTTACATTATTTGCTTAAGATCAGAGTTCTCTGCCCTGAGTGATTCAATGTTTGTTTCTAGGTCCACTATCTTTGTTTCCATTTGCGTCATTTTCATTTCCACTTTGCATATTTGGTTTTTTATTGCTACTACGTTCTCTTCCACTGAATCGAGTTTACTCACTTTTTGTATAATCGCGTCGAGCTTCTCATCGATGGGTGGGTCCCGGGTTCCTTTCCACCCCACCAATCACCAATAGCACCGATATTAACGTAACACACAGCACCTGACACAATATTTTACTCATTTCACTGCTGCTACACGAGTTCGTGGCACGGACACGGCCCGCTTTGCCGGCCCACAGCCCTACCCTCGCCCTCCAAGTATTAATGTCTACCATCACACTTCTAAGCTGGAGCTACCTGGAAACACGTCCACCCTCGATCACACTCAGACTCAGACTCTGAGATTACAACTGAGAGCCACTGTTATAAACACTCGTGAAACATTCAAGAAAGCCACTCGAAAAACTTCATAAACACAGATATTATGCTGTATTTCATATCGGAGTCGTAGTCATTTACAATATGAAACCACTTGGACTTGGAAACATAAGCATAACCTCCAGTCTCTAGGAATGCTGTATGGTCAATGCTTGCAATCATTGACCACGACTCAAATCTCATTTGGGAATAGACGAAGTCTTGAAAATAAAACAACACAACACAATTGCAGCACAAAACAATTTGATTTACCCAAAATGATAAAAGTAGATATTCTAATCACGAGTTGTTGTACCAACTGGCTACTGTGCAGGTATAACACCAAGAGTTTGTTCTGCTCCCATTACAATCACAGACTATACCGATCGCTTCCTATCCAAGCACCAAACGCTCTCACGACAAGAGCTAAGCAGCCACGATTGCGCGCAAAAGACAACTGTCAAAATTTTGGCATTTATAGACATGTTTTCACATTTAATCAATTTCTAAACGTTATTATAACACGGTATAGTCTTATATTTGCGTTAAAACGTCGATAGAGAGAGGAAGAGAGAAGGTGAGAGGAAGACGGTGTTTATTTGAGGAAGACGGTGTTTTTTAAGGGAACCGGTTCTCCTGGCCACCCCCTATAGCGTCATCCCTGATTCTCATGACAATATTTTAGCATAATTTTTAGTTAGCATCCTTCATCAATGTTGTTGCCATGCCTAGGTACTAGAAACACTGTTGGAGACAAATGGAAAGCAATCAGCTTTATTATTGCGCTCACTTGCCGTCGATATTCGTTGACATTCGAAAATTCCGATTGTTTTGAATGCTTTATTCCAAAACACATATTTACTTTCTTTTAACCTGTAACACATACATTGTCTATTGGGCATCCATTTTTGAGACGGTTATAGTGTTGATAATATTAAAATCTAGTCCATCTTCTCTGAAATATTTAAATTAATTAATGAGGCATGCAATCCCTCCATTGCCGGAAGGGACTTAATATTCATATCATAAATTTGAGTTTCTATGAAATTATAGAAACGACTAAGGAAAGATGGATACGTGACGTAAAATACATAAAATGTTTTGAATAGTGTGTCAATGGCCGTAACAGAGGAAGTCCCGACTGGAATGCAGGGCATATCGGCAATTATGAAATAACTGCAGTTTTCGCTGCCTGGTGGGCCGACGCAGACGAGAGATGACAGACATCGTTCACCTCGTTTTGACGAGGTGAACGATGTCTGTCCCTACCTGAAAGTATACATTGCAGTTAGATTGGTGACGATTAAACGGAGGTCCTTCATGTCGTGGACTTGTTAAGAGATGGAGGGGGGGGGGGGGGCAAAAGCCAAATTGAGGGGTGGAGTAAGGGGAGGGAAAAATTGGTGTATATGGGAAAACATTAGAGGCTTTCGAGTTTTATTTTGAAGTATTAGTTTCTTTGTAGCAATTTCTAAGATGAGACGGGAAAACCACTCAACGTGGTGCCTACAGTGGACATATTTGATAGTGGGCGTGGGCCTGGGCGTGGGTGCAAATATATATAACAATACATCATTAGATACCAATAATTAATCTCTTGTTGGCATTTTTAAAACCGTACCGAGTCGCTACAATATGCCATATCGAGTACTGATGTAAGTATTGTTGTTTTTTCGGTAATCGCGCCAAAGAGCCAATGGGTGGAAGTCGCCTAACTTCTCAAGAGGAAAGCCACGCACGCTGTCTTGTGAGCTCTTTTTCACCCTGAATGAGTTGAAAATTTCCTTTCCACCTTCTCCCTGAGGCCATGTTGGTATTTTCCCCAAAATGCACATTTACTAATCTGACACATATTTATCATTGTTTTTGGAGGATTTTTGGAATTTCAGCAGCTAGAACTGTATTTCTTAATAAGGTGGTGCTCCGCCTCATATCGCCTACACCAAAATCGCACCATAGGTCCAAACTGCTCCATGCAATCAGCATAGTGCTCAATATGATGGTGTTTGTTGATTTTGTTCACGTGTGGAAAAAGTTCTTTTAACAAATGATGATGTTCTTTGACCATTTCCCTAAGCTGTTGTAGCTGTTCAAAGCTGACGGCAGGGCTAAATACTATCTCCATTATTCTTAGCTGTTGTAGCTGTTCAAAGCTGACGGCAGGGCTAAATACTATCTCCATTATTCTTAGCTGTTGTAGCTGTTCAAAGCTGACGGCAGGGCTAAATACTATCTCCATTATTCGAAGGGGCAAAGATATCAGTTTGATGTGTTTCTCATTATCTTCTTCCACAAGATCGTGGAAAATGAACGGGAAAACTCGAGCGAGCAGCCAAGTTTTCATAGTATTGCGCAAAGTGGCGATATTGAAATTAGCCGATGGTTTATTCCGCTTTAATGGGTAACCGTACTGAAATGACGATAATCTGCCATTGAACTGATCTAATTTGAAGTATTGTTTCTCGCAAACATAGTGATGAAGAACAAGTTTAATCTCCATTTTACAAATTCCTTCAAGAAAGTTATGCATCGCGTTAAACACGTAGTTTGTTGCGTAATGGGAGAACTTGGAATTATTTAGGGCACTTGCTACACGAAGTCCTGTATCGGTTGTTGAGTTTAAATTCACTTGTTCGTTATTTGGCTCTCTTGTTCGCCTCTCCCTGTTTGAGTTGTCACAAGATCCGTGTAACTGCTGCCGTACTGCCGTGTAACTACTGCTGCTGTAACCATGCACATTCGGCAAAATCTGGTTGATGACGGTCCTAGAAGGCCGAATAACTCGTGGGCTGCCAATCCATCCGCACAAACTGACGTAATCGTCACACGTTAAGTATTTTACGTCATTTTATAAAGTCATTTTGTTGCGTTGACTTGTTTATATGTTTTACTGACTATGTTTATATCATCTGTGTATGATCAACTCAAACAATAAACAATATTTCATATGGCTCACCGTCAAAAACACATGGAACACCGTTTTCTGACTCTAATTGCGCCAAATCAGCCATGAAAGGAGCTAGGATAATTTTAATACCATACTTTTACAAGTCTTCCGTGTGGCAGAGAGCAAATACATAAATGTTGCTTAGAACAGAATGAAACTCTGGCGGGAAGTTCTGGACAGTAAAATAATATGCGCCAAGCTAATGAATTGTTGTTCTGGAGCCTAGTGGGTTCACTATTTCAATGTCGTCATAGTACATCTAAAGCCTGACGGCGTTTGGGTGCAGTGAAATAAGCCGTTGCTCCTTACATTGTGTAAGACCTCATAAGACCGTCGTTGCTTGAAGATTCATTTTTAATAAGATCTCTGACATTTTTCTTCGATAATATTAGTTTCAAAATGTCTATGAGTAGACACATTCTGTAAAGTTTCCATGACATTTTGAGGCCTGTATGAAGCAGTTGTAGAATCGAGGACTAGCTCCAATCAGTATCCCAAAGAGATCTCCCACGATTCGATTAACCCAAATTATTTTTTGAAATACCCTTTTTGTCTCTGCAAAGTTACTAAATTTTTGAAAGGATTTTCTATGTCAAACTTTGATGAAAGGTTCTAAGTATGCTCTGATTTCATGTCGATATCTTGATTTATCAAAAATTCTAACAGTTCGCTTGTTAAATATGCAGCGGTACAATTTACCATGACTTTACAGCCTTCTATGGCATTTAACACCGATGAAGCTTTTTACATGGAGTGTACAAATCATTTGTGCCACACATTTGCTAGATCAATTGGCTTTTCTTTGTATACTGCATTATTGCCGTCATCGAGTTCACCTTCCTCCCCCACATCAGAAAGATTAATGTTGGCCCCATCAATGCCATAGCCACCACTACCCAGCAAAATATTGTGACATTTTCCAATGTGTTTAGCCAACGCGGCAAATCTATTGTAATCTATTAAGACAACCCTTTTGGTTGCAAACTAATTTTTGGCTCGGCTTCTCCAAAGTAAGGTCATGAATGTGTGAAAAATGCTCATTCAATGATGCAATTCCACCAATTACTGACGCCTGGCATATAAAACACCTCAATGTGTTATTTTCCATTGTTGATTTTTTTCAGTTGATTTCAAGAATAGCAATTAGCCTTGTTTGTTTGTTAGTCCCGCTCACAGATGGACCTGCAAGGAGCAAAAGTAATATCCCATTGAGTAAAATAACATTGATTATTACATTTATAGACTCAGCTAATTACAGTTAGCCAAGTAACAATTGCTATCCCATCAAATAAATAAGTTTAGTATAAGGGCTGACATTTTGACCAAGTCCGCAGCCGTATAACCTTCCCCTGGTTTTTACACTTTCTCATACCATCGCTTGCACCAGAATGTAACCTCGCTACCCGTGCGGCAGGTGAGGCATCCCTGCTGATTGCATTACTTGCCCCCCGTAGCATACAGGCGTATCATGAGGTCGGCGTGCCAAAATGTTTCAATTCAATGGGTTTTAAAGGACACAACTCGTTTTTTTACTTTTCGGCTACAAAAATCACATTAGCGGTTATTTTTCTGTTTGTTGGATTCGTTGTTGGATGAAATCCAATTTAAATTGCAACGTCAAATTGGAGTTACTCGAGTTTGACAGGTTGTGACGTGATATAGCGTCACTAGAATCAAAGTGACTGTGAGTATTCACAGCCTCGTGGTTCTTCTCCTTGGAGAACTGTCATTCTCATTAACCTTATATAAAAGCCTTAAAATGTGATGTTCAACTTTTTAGTTTGTGGGTGGGTGGCTGGCTGGCTGGCTGGGATGTATTGTATTGTATTCTATGGTATCCTATGGTATTGTATGGTATTGTTAGGTTTTGTTTGGAAGTGTATGGTATTTAATGTTTTTGGATGGTATTCTATGAAATTTTATGGGTTTCTTTGATATAATATGGTTCTCTATGGTATTTGGAGGTATTCGATAGTATTATTTGGAATCCTATGATGTTGTATGGAATGGTATGGTTTTCCATATGTTCCTATGGGTTTCTTTATTATTTTATGGTATTTTTTGGTATCCTCTGGTATTTTATGAGTTTCAATGGATTTCTATGGTATAAGAAGATACTTTATGGTGTTGTTAGGAATTGAATGTTATTCGATGATACAGTTTGGTATTCGTAGGTATTGTATGGTATTGTATGGTATTGTATGATATTGTTTGGTATTTTATGGGTTTGTTTGGTTTTTTATGGCATTTTATGGTATTGTATTGTATTGAATGGAATTTTATGGTTTTCTTAGGGTTTCTTTGTTATTGAATGGTTTTCTATCAAAGAAAACTCGAGACACGTTTAAACCAAAATTCCCACTCCCTCAAAATCGTAAGGTGCCGTTAGGCATCGGGTACTGCTAGTTAACCTTATATAAAAGCTTTAAATTGCGATGTTCAACTTTTTAGTTTGTGGGTAGGTAGGTGGGTCTCTGGGATGTAACCGGCCGCTCTACTGGTTATGGAAATTGTGAAATGAGACTCAAAACGTATGGAAATGGGCTAGAATTTTTCAGAATTAACTTTTACATTGGCAGGCGACATTTTCACAGCGATTTAAAATCGTTTTCATGGTGAAAAGTTGCTAAATATGACGGCAAGATATCTCAGAGCCAGGCGATGCAGCTCGATTTGATAATTATTTTAATACTCAAGTTTTTCTAGCCTGGAGCTCCACGGCGCATTTTCATGCATTCGTATTAAAGTTGTTGATGTAAGTGAGCGAAAACATATTCAATTGCGATCGTTTCACGTGAAAAAGAATTAATTTTGCTAATAAACTGACAGCTTTGTTCAAATGTTTGCTATTTTGTCACCTCGGCAAGGTGTACGAAATCGTGAATGTATCTTCTCAGCAGTGGATTATCAGGCCAAATTAAACGTCAAATTCAAACGTCAAAGTCAACGTCAATGTCAAATTATTTTCGAAATCTCCAGAACTGAAGGAAAAACGTGTGAAATTGGCTTACATTGGTTCATAATTCAGGTTTACATCCCGCTACGTCTTTTTCACGGTAATTTCAAAGTGCATTATTATAGTAAAGTATCAAAAATATTGTTAGTGTCTTGGCAAGCAAGATGAAAAATAGCCACTTGACAAGCCCGTGGCATTCTTGTGGAGATTATTTACACGTCAAAAAGGTTTGTAAAGTTAAACAATCTATTAACACAACTATTGGAATCTTTTGTAAACATATTTAAAGATATTTATTGTAAATAGTATACGAATGACGAGAAATGTCGTGAAAATACGACGATTTTTCTTCATCCCCTGCCTAGACAAGATCACACAGTTGATTCCAAGCCATCAATGATATTTGTGACAATTATGTAAATCAATAACAATCCTAACTTTCTTTGCAGGTCTTTAAGACATTAAATAGGGTTTTTAAACAAACAAAACACACTTAATTAGTTTTTTATTGATAATTTAGCCAAAACTAGATTTAGAGTGACATTGACAGATCAAAGATAAACATTTGACAGATATCTTTCATCGAATCAGGACGCCGTGGATTTTTATTTTATTTTCGAGAATGCCGTGATCATTCAACAGGTATTTAAATTCAAAACGTCATTAATGACAGATTGCAGTTTTATCAAATCTAATCCAAATACGCAATCTTAGTTTCATATGGTTTTCTATGGAATTGTATAATATTGTACAGCACTTTATGGTGTTCTTTGGAAGTCTATGGTACAAGGTGTTATTGTATGATATTGTATGGCATTCTATGTTATTCTATGGTATTCTATGGTGTTCTATGGTATACATTGATATTCTAAGGTATTCTATGGTATTCTATGGTATTCAATGGAGTTCTATGGAGTTCTATGGTATTCTATGGAGTTCTATGATATTCTATGGAGTTATATGATATTCTATGGTGTTCTATGGTATTCTTTGGTATTCTATGTATTCTATTGTATTCTATGGTATTCTATGGTATTCAATGGTGTTCTATGGTATTGTATGGTATTGTATGGAGTTTTATGGTAATCTATGGTATTCTTTTGAGTTCTATGGTATTCTATGGTATTCAATGGTATTCTATGGTATTCTATGGGGTGCTATGGTATTCTATGGTATTCTATAGAGTGCTATGGTATTCTATGGTATTGTTTGGTATTCTATGGTATTCTATCGATATCTTTTGTATGATATGATATTGTATGGTATTGTATGGAGTTCTATGGTATTCTATGGTATTGTTTGGTATTCTATGGTGTTCTATGGTATTGTATGGTATTCTATGGTATTCTATCGTATTCTATGGTATTCTATGGAGTGCCCTGGTATGTTATGATATTCTATGGTATACTATGGTATTCTATGGTGTTCTATGGTGTTCTTGGGTGTGCTATGGTATTCTATGGTATTCTATTGTGTTCTATAGTACTCTTTGGTGTTCTATGGTATTCTATGGTATTCTATGATATTTTATGGTATTCTATGGTATTCTATGGTATTTTATGGTATTCTATGGTATTCTATGGAGTTCGAAGGTATTCTATGATATTATATGGTATTCTATGAAGTGCTATGGTATTCTATGATATTCTATGGTATTGTATGGTATTTTATGGTATGGTATGGTATTTAATGGTATTCTATGGTATTCTTTAGAGTTATATGGTATTCTATGGTATTCAATGGTATTCTATGGTATATTATAATATTCTACTGAGTTCTATGGTATTATATGGAGTGAATAGTATTCTATGGTGTTCTATGGTGTTCTATGGTGTTTTATGGTATTCTATGGTATTCTATGGTGTTTTATGGTGTTCTTTGGTGTGCTTTGGTATTCTATGGTATTCTATTGTATTCTATGGTTTTCTTTGGTGTTCTATGGTATTCTATGGTATTCTATGGTATGTTATGGTATTCTATGGTATTCTATGGTATTTTATGGTATTCTATGGTATTCTATGGAGTTCTATGGTATTCTATGATATTGTATGGTATTCTATGGTATTCTTTGGTATTTTATGGTATTCTATGGTATTCTATGGTATTCTATGGTATTCTATGGAGTTCTATGGTATTCTATGATATTGTATGGTATTCTATGGTATTCTTTGGTATTCTATGGAGTTCTATAGTATTCTATTATATACTATGGTATTCTATAGAGTTCTTTGGTATTCTATGATATTCTATGGTATTCTATGGTGTTCTATGGTATTCAATGGAGTTCTTTAATATTATATGGAGTTAATGGTATTCTATGGTGTTCTATGGTGTTCTATGGTGTTTTATGGTATTCTATTGTGTTCTATAGTGTTCTATGGTATTCTATGGTATTCTATGGTATTCTATGTTATTCTATAATATTCTATGAAGTTCTATGGTATTCTATGATATTGTATGGTATTGTATGGAACTGTATGGTATTTTATGGTATTATATGGTATTATATGGTATTTAATGGTATTATATGGAGTTATATGGTATTCTATGATATTGTATGGTATTCTATGGTCTTCTACGGTATTCTATGGTATTCTATGGTATTATTTTGTATTATATTATATTATATGGTATTCTATGGTATTCTATGGTATTCAATGGTATTCTATGGTAATTTATAATATTCTACGGAATTCTATGGTATTTTATGGAGTTAATGGTATTCTATGGTGTTCTATGGTGTTCTATGGTGTTTTATGGTATTCTATTGTGTTCTATGGTATTCTTTGGTATACTATGGTATTCTATGGTGTTCCATGGTGTTCTTTGGTGTTCTATGGTATTCTATGGTATTCTATGGTATTGTATGGTATTCGATGGTATTCTATGGTATTTTATGGTATTCTATGGTATTCTATGGAGTTCTATGGTGTTCTATGATATTATATGGTATTCTATGGTATTCTATGGTATTCTATGTTGTCCTATGGTATTCTATGGAGTTCTATAGTATTATATGATATAGTATGGTATTCTTTGATATTGTATGGTATTCTATGGTAGTGTATGGTATTTTATGGTATTCTTTGGTATTCTATGGTATTCTTTGATATGCTTTGGTATTTTATGGTATTGTTTGGTTTTGTTTGGAAGTGTATGGTATTAAATGTTTTTGGATGGTATTCTATAAAATTTTGAGGGTTTCTCTGAAATAATATGGTTCTCTATGGTATTTGGAGGTGTTCGATTGTATTATTTGGTAGTCTATGATGTTGTATGGAATGGTATGGTATTCCATGGGTTCCATGGGTTTCTATATTATTTTATGGTATTGTTTGGTATCCTCTGGTATTTTATGAGTTTCTATGGATTACAATGGTATTATAAGGTACTTTATGGTGTTGTTAGGAATTGAATTGTATTCGATGATATAGTTTGCCATTCTTAGGTTTTCTATGGTATTGTATGGTATTGTATGGTATTGTATGGTATTTTAGGTACTCTTTGGTATTGTATGATATTGTTTAGTATTTAACGGGTTTGTTTGGTATTCTATGGTATTTTATGGTATTGTATTGTATTGAATGGAATTTTATAGTTTTCTTAGGGTTTCTTTGGTTTTGAATGTTTTTTTATGGTATTTTATGATATTCTATGGTATTGCATGGTATTGCATGGCTGTGGTCCTTTTAAGAGGCTTTAGATAGGGCATCAAAGAAAACTCGAGACACGTTTAAACCAAAATGCCCACTCCCTCAAAATCGTAAGGTGCCGTTAGGCATCGGGTACTGCTAGTTAACCTTATATAAAAGCTTTAAAATTGTGATGTTCAACTTTTTAGTTTGTGGGTAGGTAGGTGGCTGGGATGTGACCGGCCGCTCTACTGTTTATAGAAATTGCGAAATTCGACTCAAAACGTACGAAAATGGGCTAGAATTTTTCAGAATTAACTTTTACATTGGCGTGCGACATTTTCACAGCGATTAAAAATCGTTTTCATGGTGAAAAGTTGCTAAATATGACGGCAAGATATCTCAGAGCCAGGCGATGCAGCTCGATTTTATAACTATTTTAATACTCAAGTTTTTCTAGCCTCGAGCTTTGCGGTGATTTTTCATGCATTCGTAATAAAGTTGTTGATGTAATTGAGCGAAAACACATTCAATTGCGATCGTTTTACGTGAAAAAGAATTAATTTTGCTAATACACTGACAGCTTTAATCAATTGTTTGCTATTTTGACACCACAGCAAGGTGTACGAAATCGTGAATGTATCTTCTCAGCAGTGGATTATCAGGCCAAATTAAATGTCAAAATGGGTTGAAATGTCAAACTATCTACTAAAACCCCTTTGTTTTTGGCGAAAATCGGTCAAAAACGACAGGAAATGGTTATAATTTGTACATGATTTCGAAGCATGATATGAAACGCGACATTTTTAAGGTGAGTTGATGTCATACGGCGATTTGACAGGATTCCAAATGCCACTTCATATGAAACAGGTAGGTAAGGAAAAAGTTTGACTCTTTACAGGCGTAAAAATTGTATTTTTATTGCACATTTTGTGTTCAATTGAATTTCTTTAGTTTAATTGTGTTTCATAAAGGTATAAACATCTTGCCGATTTAAGCCGAAATTGTTCAAATACGACGCATACTATTCAACCCCAGCCTAGACAAGATTCCACCACCAATTTCAAACGGAAATGATATTTCCGACTTTTATGCAAATCACCTGTGGGTTAACTTTCCATTGCTAGCAACCTAAGCATGGAATATGGATTTCTTAACAACCAAACTATACTAAACATGTTTTTTAGAGATTATTCCGACAAATCTTGATTTTGAGTGACAGATCGCAAAAACAGGTGACAATTCTTTTGCATCGACGTAAGAAGCCGTGAAAAAAATTATAATTTTCAAGACTGCCGTGAATTAGCAACAGGTTTTCAAACGCAAAGTGTTTAGTGAGAACATTTTTATTTAAAAATTTTTTTTTACCGCGCAAATACGTAATTGGTACCTATATCAAGGTACCTATTAATTGTTTTGAATGCGAAAAACAATGCATTCACAATTTCTTTGGCAATTTTAAAGGCTGTCCTGAACATTTGGCATAGCATAGCACAGCAAAGCATAGCATAGCATAGCAAAGCATAGCATAGCATAGCAAAGCATAGCACAGCATAGCATAGCAAAGCATAGCATAGCATAGCATAGCATAGCATAGCAAAGCATAGCATAGCATAGCATAGCAAAGCATAGCATAGCATAGCATAGCAAAGCATAGCATAGCATTGCAAAGCATAGCATAGCATAGCATAGCATAGCATAGCATATCATAGCAAAGCATAGCATAGCATAGCAAAGCATAGCATAGCAAAGCATAGAATAGCAAAGCATAGCATAGCTTATCAAAGCATAGCATAGCAAAGCATAGCATAGCATAGCATAGCAAAGCAAAGCAAAGCATAGCATAGCTTATCAAAGCATAGCATAGCAGAGCATATCATAGCATAGCATAGCATAGCATAGCATAGCATAGAAAAGCAAAGCATAGCATAACATAACATAGCATAGCATAGCAAAGCATAGCAAAGCATAGCATAGCAAAGCATAGCAAAGCATAGCATAGCAAAGCATAGCAAAGCATAGCAAAGCATAGCATAGCAAAGCATAGCAAAGCATAGCATAGCAAAGCATAGCAAAGCATAGCAAAGCATAGCATAGAATAGCAAAGCATAGCTTATCAAAGCATAGCAAAGCATAGCAAAGCATAGCATAGCATAGCATAGCATAGCATAGCATAGCATAGCATAGCATAGCATAGCAAAGCATAGCATAGCATAGCAAAGCATAGCAAAGCATAGCAAAGCATTGCATAGCAAAGCATAGCAAAGCATTGCATAGCAAAGCATAGCAAAGCATAGCATAGAATAGCATAGCATAGCTTATCAAAGCATAGCATAGCATAGCAAAGCATAGCAAAGCATAGCATAGCAAAGCATAGCAAAGCATAGCATAACATAACATAGCATAGCATAGCATAGCATAGAATAACAAAGCATAGCATAGCATAGCATAGCAAAGCAAAGCATAGCATAGCATAGCAAAGCATAGCAAAGCAAAGCAAAGCAAAGCATAGCAAAGCATAGCATAACATAACATAGCATAGCATAGCATAGCATAGAATAACAAAGCATAGCAATCTGACTTTAATGCAAATCACCTGTGGGTTTAATTTCTATTGCTAGCAACCTCAGCATGGAATACGGATTTTACAGGTTTTATATCTAGAGCTCTATTCATGTTATTTGAGATCAGCTGGCTGGATCCTATGCTCTATCCAGGTTATTTGAGATCAGCTGGCTGGATCCTATGCTCTATCCAGGTTATTTGAGATCAGCTGGCTGGATCCTATGCTCTATCCAGGTTATTTGAGATCAGCTGGCTGGATCCTAGGCTCTATCCAGGTTATTTGAGATCAGCTGGCTGGATCCTATGGTCTATCCAGGTTATTTGAGATCAGCTGGCTGGATCCTATGCTCTATCCAGGTTATTTGAGATCAGCTGGCTGGATCCTATGCTCTATCCAGGTTATTTGAGATCAGCTGGCTGGATCCTAGGCTCTATCCAGGTTATTTGAGATCAGCTGGCTGGATCCTATGGTCTATCCAGGTTATTTGAGATTAGCTGGCTGGATCCTATGCTCTATCCAGGTTATTTGAGATCAGCTGGCTGGATCCTATGCTCTATCCAGGTTATTTGAGATTAGCTGGCTGGATCCTATGCTCTATCCAGGTTATTTGAGATCAGCTGGCTGGATCCTATGCTCTATCCAGGTTATTTGAGATCAGCTAGCTGGATCCTATGCTCTATCCAGGTTATTTGAGATTAGCTGGCTGGATCCTATGCTCTATCCAGGTTATTTGAGATCAGCTGGCTGGATCCTATGTTCTATCCAGGTTATTTGAGATCAGCTGACTGGATCCTATACTCTATCCAGGTTATTTGAGATCAGCTGGCTGGATCCTATGCTCTATCCAGGTTATTTGAGATCAGCTAGCTGGATCCTATGCTCTATCCAGGTTATTTGAGATCAGCTGACTGGATTCTATGCTCTTTTCAGGTTATTTGAGATCAGCTGGCTGGATCCTATGCTCTATCCATGTTATTTGAGATCAGCTGGCTGGATCCTATGCTCTATCCAGATTATTTGAGATCAGCTGGCTGGATCCTATGCTCTATCCAGGTTATTTGAGATCAGCTGGCTGGATCCTATGCTCTATCCAGGTTATTTGAGATCAGCTGGCTGGATCCTATGCTCTATCCATGTTATTTGAGATCAGCTGGCTGGATCCTATGCTCTATCCAGATTATTTTAAATCAGCAGTTTGTATCTTTACATCTTTTGGGCAATGGGCTTTAATAATGCCTTCTGAATGTACATTAAAAGATATATTTTAAAAAGAAATATATCCCAGGTCTGAAGACCTAGGTAATGGACTAGGGCCATATTTGAGTAATGATCTGGCCATCGGGCATGCCCGCAGAGCATAGGGTAGCTACTGGTGAAGAGGCAAAATTCTTATTTAAATCGAAAGGGCCAAAAACTATATTTTCTTATTAATTTTCTTAGTTCTTTGGGTGGTGGTCCCATAAAAGGCTTTAAAAAGGCACAGGTGCATATTTTGTGTTCAATTGTGTTTCTTTAATGAGTTTTCAGATAAATTTAGTAGTGATTTAACGCGTAATTAATTAGTTAACCTCTTAAGACACATTATTATGATCACTGACCACAATAATTTGACTTCTGGCTTCATTCATTTACAGCGTGTAGCATCGACAGCTTCTTATGGCACGTAATTTAAATCGTCGCGCGTGGTGTTCAAGTTTGAATTTGCGTGACGTCATTTTACGTAGCGGGTTGTTGGTTACCGCTTTTTGATCGGCATCCACGCTCGGCAATTAGTCACACTCCCAAAGCTCGCCAACCGCCATTTGCTAAAGCAGTTAGTCTAGCATGAGAGTGCGGATTACCTACACGGCGAAACACTCTTGTGGGGAAGAATTTCGTCGCTATTCAAGGTAATCTTATTTCAGATTTAATTTGCATGTCACAATATCCAGTAATAGTCAACCACTGATATCATCAAGTGATTCAATTATTTATAGTGATTTTATAGCGTTTAGCTTCTTAATTATTAAAATTATCGTTCATCATCAAGACTGGAAAGCATACATTTTGCCCGTCTTGTGGATATTTCCATGACGTCATTTTTACGTAACATGATGCAATCGCTCGACGCGATTCTCATCCCCCTCCCCAATCCTCCCATGCCCACCGTTCCAACAATTAGAAGTGTGTTCAACATGGCGTCCAAGCTCGCATTCGAAGCAAATTAGCATATTTCTTTGTAAAGAAACTGAAGTGATTGTTGTGCATATTAAAGCATACATTTAGCCTGGCATGATATTTGCGTGAGGTCATTTTTATTGAACATGGCGGTCG
Source organism: Protonemura montana (assembly GCA_947568835.1). Lineage (NCBI taxonomy): Eukaryota > Metazoa > Arthropoda > Insecta > Plecoptera > Nemouridae > Protonemura > Protonemura montana. Next base: position 2,110,310 of record OX387608.1, read on the forward strand.
GTTCGTGCTCAGCCATTCCCGCGTCAGCTCGGCTACGCTAGGCATTACTAAAGCCTCGCTTTCTTTACACAGATGCCACCTAAGAAGCGTGTAAATCTGACGTCTCGGAAGGGCGGGAAAGGTGCAACGGCAAGAGCGGAGAGCGCGGCGGCGAGGAAAAGGGCTGCTGCTGACGAGAGAGCGAGGACGAGAGAGACGGCCGAGCACGCCGACCATCAGGCGACTGCAAGCCCGTCGACGTCGACGCTCGACGAGCAGCGTCCTTTTCTTTCCGCTGTTCTTAGAGAAGCCCCGGTGAGTGTCTTAAAGCATGATTCATTATTAGAACAGGCCGCCCCCGCTTCTCTTCCAGCTTTTTATGATCAACCCTCTACAAGCCGCTATATGCATTCCTTTTCCGACAATTTGCCGTCTATACTCCCATCCCTTGACCAGACTCAGATCCTGGAAAATTCAGTTGGCCAGCTCCAAGAGGATAAGAACGTGCAAGTAGCAGCAAACGAACGGAGTGCCCGACTAGCGGAAAAAGCTAGAAATGCTCGCCAGCGCAGAAAGGCTGCGGATGAGGCCCAGCGTCTTCTGCGTCTGGCTCAGGTTGCCGAGTCGAAGCGTCGACGACTAGACGAAGCTTCTGAGGGACGACGCCTACAGCTTCTTGCTAAAAAGGCCGAGTCTGAGCGCCTCCGCTTGGCAAAATGTACGGAAGAACAGCGCCTTCAGCGACTAGCCCTTAAGGCAGAGTCAAAGCGTTGCCGCTTGAGTGACGAAGCTGACGAACAGCGCCTTCAGCGACTAGCCCTTATGGCAGAGTCAAAGCGTCGCCGCTTGAGTAACGAAGCTGACGAACAGCGCCTTCAGCGACTAGCCCTTATGGCAGAGTTCAAGCGTCGCCGCTTGAGCGACGAAGCTGAGGAACAGCGCCTTCAGCGATTAAGCCAGAAGGCAGTTCAAACGCAGTGTGAAAGGCAGCATGAGACTACAGAGGCGCGCGAGAGCCGATTAGTCGCCGCGCGGGAGCGATCTCAGCAGCGTCGAAATATAGAGACCAGGGATAAGCTCGCGGCGTTCGAAGTGGAAGTCTCTCAGCGCGCTGAGGAGGAGGCGTCTCAACGCGCCCAAGAGGCTGAACTAGAGCAAAGCCAGCGAGTCGCGGTCGAGGCTATTGACGTGGCAGACGATCAGTTCGAACCTGATCTTGCTCCAGTGAACCTTCATCCTTTCCACTTGGAGGCTGCACGGCAAGACGTCGCTGACGTCGCCCTTTTTCACTGCGGCAGAATGGACGAAGTATGCAGGGTGTGCGGCGCTCTGTACTTCGCAGGAGAGCGTCCTTCTGACAAAATTTACAAACTCTGTTGTCACTCGGGCAACGTAATCCTCGAGCCTCTCCTCGCGTATCCCGATTTAATGCATGCGTTGCTGACCGGAGATCATTGCGAGTCTAAGAACTTCCGCAAAAACATCCGGTCGTACAACAGTTCGCTCTCCTTCGCTTCAGTCGGAGTTAAGACGGACATCCCCCAGGGCCGTGGCACATACTGTTTTCGTGTCCATGGCAACATCCAGCATAGGATCGGCCATATGGGGCAGGCGGTGCAGAAGCCCCTCTATTCGCACCTGTACTTTCTTGACGCGGAACAAGCGAAGACGCATCGAATGGACAGGCGCCAGAATGCTAATCTGCTACCCAACCTGCTTCATGAGCTGGACGCGCTGGTTCGCGAAATAAATCCTTTTGCCCAAGGGCTTAAAACGTTAGGTCAGGTGGAGGCCGACGACAGGATCCGTGCAGCTGCCGAGGGGCGACCCGAGGTCATGGCCGAACTGCGTTTCGTGGATGACCGACGGCGGCTGTACGAAAATCCTACGGCCCACGAGGTGGCCGTTGTTTATCAGAGCGTTGACGGTGGCATGCCTCCTCTAGGACGTGATATTCGTATCCATACTCGTGGCGGATTTATTGAGCAGCTGTCTGTCCTGTCGCCCAACACGGATCCGCTCAGCTACGTGCTGTTGTTCCCACGTGGAGAACCCGGCTGGCAACGAGGTATGCCGCACACCAGGCAATCTAAGCACAGCGTCGTCACTCTAATGGAGTTTTATAGCCATCGACTCCACGAGCGTGTCGGCGCCTTCCATCCAGTGCTGCACGCCGGCAAGCTGACGCAGCAGTTTATGGTAGACGCCTATATCAAGGTTGAGGGAAATCGCCTTGAGTTCGTCATCAGGAACCAGAAAACGCTGCGCGCCGAACTCTACAGTGGGCTCATGGACCACTTGGCGAACCGTGCTGAGCGGCAGGGCTGCAATGTCGGGAAGATGGTGATTCTGCCTTCCAGTTTCATCGGAAGCCCCAGGCATTGCCAGCAGCTATATCAAGACGCTATGAGTATCGTCACCAAGTTTGGAAAACCCGATCTTTTCCTTACTATGACGTGTAATCCGAAGTGGCCTGAGATTCAGACGAGCCTAGCGGCGTACGAAAGGGCAGAAGACCGACCCGATCTCACCGCGCGAGTATTCCAACTTAAACTCAAGGAGCTCATGTCTGATCTCACCAAGAGGCACGTGCTGGGCGTTCCCATGGCTCACTTCCACGTGATCGAGTTCCAAAAACGTGGACTCCCTCACGCTCACATCCTGGTAATCCTTCGCGACGAGGACAAGATCCGCACTCCCGAGGAGGTAGACGCACTTATCTGTGCCGAGTTGCCCGATCCGGTGACCGAGGAGAGACTGCACAAGGTCATCGTGTCGTCGATGATCCACGGCCCGTGCGGCGCTCGGAACATGTCCTCTGTGTGCATGGAGGACGGAAAGTGTAAGAAGAAGTTCCCCAAGTCGTTCACAGATGTGACTGTGGTCAACGAGGGGGGTTTCACCGTCTATCGCCGTCGAGAGAGCGGGCAGACGCATACCATCTCAGGAAGAGTGGTCGACAACCGAGACGTAGTGCCTTACAACAAGTACTTAAGCTCCAAGTTTGACTGCCACCTGAACATCGAGCACTGTGGATCCGCGAAGACGGTCAAGTACCTGTGCAAGTACGTGTACAAAGGTCACGACTGTGCCAGGGTCCAGCTCCGCGTCTCTGTCCCCGCGGAGGGCGATCATGAGCCACGTCCAGCGCACGGTGCCCAGCAAGAGTTGGTGTGGGACGAGGTCTCACAGTTCATCGACTCTCGCTACGTGAGTCCCCAAGAGGCTGCGTGGAGAATTTTCGGATTTGAAATGCACGAAAAGTCGCACACTATCATCCGTTTGGCGATCCACCTCGAGGGTGACCACATGGTCACGTTCCGTCCTGGAGACGAGGAAGCCGCAGCAGAACGCGGCAGGGCTGCGCTGACTACGCTGACGGCATGGTTTGCGCTGAATAGTAGCAACCCGGCGGCACGGCAGTACAAGTACATCGACATCCCGTACCACTTCCGTTTCGAGGGCAAAGCGTGGAAGCCACGAAAGCGAGGTGCCGGCTCCATCATCAGCCGAATGTACTCCGTGACGCCCCGGCAGATCGAGCGATACCATCTTCGTCTCCTTTTGCTACACGTCGCCGGCGCCACCTCATTCGAGGACGTGCGCACGTTCCAGGGTAGGGTTTACGCTACCTTCAAGGAAGCTGCCGTGGCACGCAACCTGCTCATGGACGACGACGAGTGGCAGAAATGTCTGCAGGAGGCGGTTGCTATAAAGATGCCAAACGAACTTCGTCAGCTGTTTGCTATCATTTGCGCGTTCTGTCAGCCTCTTGACCCGCTGTCTCTATGGGAGCGTTTCAAGGGCGATTTCTGCGAAGATTTCGCCCGAGAACACGACCCCATCGAGGCAGAACAGTTGGCCCTGAATTCCATCCAGTCCGTCCTTGCCCTACACCGCCTGACCAACGCCGAAATCGGTTTGCCGGCGCCTCGAGTGCCAGTCATCGTTGCTGTCGACGAGCAGTTCGACCAGACCGCCGAAAGGGAAGAGGCCGAGGAGAACGTGGTGAAGCTCAACGGCAGGCAGCGCGTGGCATTCGACGCGGTGATGGCAGCAATCGACGACCCGAACGCCGAGCAGAGGTGCTTCTACCTGGACGGCCCGGGCGGCAGCGGGAAGACCTTCCTATACAACACCCTCATCAGCACGCTGCGAGCCCGAGGCGAGCGAGCCGTGGCCGTCGCGTGGACGGGCATTGCGGCGACGTTACTGAAGGGAGGGAGGACCTGCCACTCGCGATTTCGATTGCCTGTTCCGATTGTGGAAAACAGCACGTCTGGCGTGAAGCCCAACTCCGCCGAGGGCGCTTCGCTGAGGGCGGCCAAGGTCATCATCTTGGATGAAGGACCCATGGCGCCTCTGCTGGCCCTGAACGTGATCGAGCGGACGCTAAGAGACGTGACAAACGATGAGCGTCCGTTCGGCGGAAAGGTGATCGTTATCGGCGGGGATTTTAGGCAGTGCCTCCCAGTCGTTCGAAATGGCAACCGAACGACCATTGTCGAGCAATGCATTAAGCGTGGCGCGCTTTGGTCGTTGTTCCGCACCCTCGAGCTGCGCGCGAACATGCGCGCCAACCCAGGCGAAGTAGAGTTCGTCGAGTGGCTCTTGCGTGTCGGAAACGGCGAGATTTTGAATGACTGCCACCTCCCGGATGACACCATCGCATTACCTGTCCAATGCGTCGTGGACTGCGTCATTGACGCCGTCTTCGGCACGAGCATTAGTGCTGCCGAGATGGCCGTGATGCAAGACCATGCCATCCTCTGCCCGAAGAACGTGGAGTCTTTGAACATCAATGACAACGTTCTTGAGCGCCTCGAAGGTGACGTGTTCGAATACTGCAGCGCCGACACTGTCGATGTCAGTGAAGGCGAAGATGGCGACGTTTTGGCTACCGATTATCCCGTAGAATATCTAAATTCATTAACGCCATCCGGGATGCCACCGCACAAGCTTCGTCTGAAAGTTCATGCAATCGTGATGCTCATGAGGAACGTCGACGTGAGAGCCGGCCTATGCAATGGGACTCGACTCAGCGTTGTTGCACTCCACGAGCACGTGATCGACTGCAGGATCATCGGAGGGCGCTGTGCGGGACGACGCACTTTCCTATGTAGAGTCAATTTAACTCCCTCGGACATTGGCATGCCCTTTACGATGACAAGGCGCCAGTTTCCGATCCGTCTGGCATTCGCCATGACCATCAACAAAGCCCAAGGTCAATCTTTAAAGAGGGTGGGAATTCATTTAGAAAAACCAGTATTCGGACACGGTCAGCTATACGTGGCGCTTTCTCGGGCTCGCTCTTTGGACTCAATCTTCGTGGCAGTCGCCGGTAACGAGGCGCAGGGCAAGTTGATCGTCTCGAGCAACACCACCTTCACCAAGAACATCGTGTACCAGGAGGTGCTCGAGATTCATGCGCCGGACCACCAGGCAGCGGATCCTTCCTCGCGTAGTGGCTATCAAGAGGCTGACCAGCAGGCCCTTGAGCAGTCGCTTAGTCAACTCGCTGTTTCGGATGCGGATGAAGAAGTTCCAATGGACGCCTCCTCCTCCTCCTAAATCCTATCATTGTTCTATCCCTTACATTTGCAATAGCGGTAACATTTCCTAGATAAATTTAAATTCAGTAAGGCTAGGTAGGGCAGACCAGGAACCGTGACTAGCACGGCAGGTAGCAACCCAATTCTTATATATTTCACCATGCTGACACGCTTTTCTGCTGCAGGTATAAAGCACCGGACGCCGCATAGCCCTTTAACTTCACGACCATTGCGCTCGCATGTGGACACTCTAACGGAACTGCTCCTCCCAAAGCTAGACAATTATGCATGTGCATTAATTGATAGATTATATTGTACATACATTTAGTAAAGTAGTTACTTCTAACTAATAGTATTAGAAATGCAGCCTGCTGTTTTCCATTTGCATGTCATGCATGTTCCAAAAAAAAAAATAAATAAATAAAAAAACATATCGTAGATTTAGTAAAGTAGTTACTAAGTAGTAAGTAGTAGTAGTTGGTAAGCAAGTAGTTTATAGTTATGCAACCTGCTGTTTTCCATCTGCATGTCATGCATGTTCAAAAAAACAAAAAAACAAAAAAAAATACCATAGATTTAGTAAAGTAGTTACTAAGTAGTAATAAGTAGTAGTTGGTTAGTAAGTAGTTAATAGTTATGCAACCTGCTGTTTTCCATCTGCATGTCATGCATGTTCAAAAAAACAAAAAAACAAAAAAAAATATCATAGATTTAGTAAAGTAGTTACTAAGTAGTAAGTAGTAGTAGTTGGTTAGTAAGTAGTTAATAGTTATGCAACCTGTTGTTTTCCATCTGCATGTCATGCATGTTCAAAAAAACAAAAAAACAAAAAAAAATACCATAGATTTAGTAAAGTAGTTACTTAGTAGTAAGTAGTAGTAGTAGTTGGTTAGTAAGTAGTTAATAGTTATGCAACCTGCTGTTTTCCATCTGCATGTCATGCATGTTCAAAAAAACAAAAAAACAAAAAAAATATCATAGATTTAGTAAAGTAGTTACTAAGTAGTAAGTAGTAGTAGTTGGTAAGTAAGTAGTTAATAGTTATGCAACCTGCTGTTTTCTATCTGCATGTTTGCAATTTTTTTAAGGTCACAATCTTACTTTCGTGTCGGTCTTTTTACTGCATGTTTCTCTTTTCTTGATTCTATCTTGGAATGTCAAACCAACTAACCACCAAGCATGATAGCATTGCACCAGTCTAAAAACTGAACAATGCATCCTACCTCTCCGACACAGTTGATCCTTGCATGAATCCTTGCATGTCCGCACATCAGAGATTCCTGTTGCTTGCAACGGGCTGCACAATCTTTGATAGTGTAAGGCAGAGGCGATGTAGTGTGCGACGATCGCCATGCTGCCGGGGCGGGATGGGGGCCCCGGCATAACAATTATTTTTAAAATTCTCTCACTTAACAGCTTGAATACAATTAGAAACTTTTCATTTCTCCAAGAATGGTGCCTCTCTCTTGCCGTCTATTTTTATTTTGTTTTAGACCCCCCCTCCCCCTGCCAATCGTGGAGAAGGAACTTCTTCATGGCACCATTGCGGAGATTACTTTCAATAACGAATGAACAGTGGCGATACTGCGACATGGCTGGTCTGCATTGACTGTTGCTTTCAAATTGTCAAAGTTTTCAACGCAAATCGTCGTAAACATGTGAATATTTCTTATATTTGTAAAAATGATCATAATATTGGCAAATAAAAATTACAGTAATGAATAGGTACATTTTTTGTGTGTTTAATCTTCAAAAAAAAACCTTCGTCACTGAAACCAAACCAAAAATATTTGTAATGATTCCTTTCTGTCCAAAAAGCACACCAAATGGTTGTGTCCTTATAAGCAATGCTGCTGGTTAGCCATCATCGTTGAAAGTACTGGCGGAAATCAGGCATAGTATGGTATATCAAGTCGTAAGGGCACAATACTTTGTTTTCTTGCCATTTTTTCAGTACTTTATTTTGTTGTCCCATAAAAGTTTCTTAAATGTATGCGTAGAGGCTACATTAAGTGTTAAGTCTCAGTTCGGTCCCAGGGCTTAGGGACTAGATTTTGGCTTAGGCCCATATATTTTTGTCACGACTTATCCTATCGGCACATGCCCTATGGGCATAGGGTACTAGAAAAATAGTAGTGAGCTATTTGTCATTGTTAATCAAAGTTCAAAGACAATACTAATACTAAAATAAAACCACTAGGGATAAGAACAACAGGTGCCGTTAGGCATCGGGTACTGCTAGTTAACCTTATATAAAAGCCTTAATTTAGCGATGTTCAACTTTTTAGTTTGTATCTGGCTGGGATGTATGTGACGTTAGCTGAAATGTTGATAGAAATTGCGAAATTTGGTCAAAAACGTGTGCAATTGGGTTATATTTGTTCGTAATTCTGCTCTCCATTGCTGGATGACATTTTGACGGCGATTTGAGAGCGTTTTCATGGTGAAAAGTTGCTAAATATGACGGCAAGATATCTCAGAGCCAGGCGATGCAGCTCGATTTTTAAAACTCTTTTAATACTCAAGTTTTTCTAGCCTCGGGCTTTTCGGTTATTTCACATGCATTTGTATTAAAGTTGTTGATGTAATTGAGCGAAAACACATTCAATTGCGATCGTTTTACGTGAAAAAGAATTAATTTTGCTAATAAACTGACAGCTTTGATCAATTGTTTGCTTTTTTGACACCACAGCAAGGTGTACGAAATCGTGAATGTATCTTCTCAGCAGTGCATTCAGGAAATTCAAACGTCAAATTTAAACGTCAAAGTCAACGTCAAAATAAACGTCAATGTCAAATTCTTTTCAAAATCTCCAGAACTGAAGGGGAAAACGTGTGAAATTGGCTTAAATTGGTTCATAATTAAGGTTTACATCCCGCTACGACTTTTTTACGGTGATTTGAAAGTGTTTTATCATAGTAAAGTATCAAAAATATTGTTGATGTCTTGGCTAGCAAGATGAATAAGAGTCACTTGATTTATCTCGATTTTTGATTGAAGCAAAACTTGCCTCTTACTGACCTGCAGCAATTCGATAATACTTTGCATGCATGCCTATTTAAGTTATTGAAGAAATTGAGTGCAAACGCTTTTATTCGCGATCGGTTTACGTAAAATAGAAATCATTTTGCAGAAAGAGTGACAGATGCAAACATTTGTTTGGTTTTTTGACCACTGCAAGGCGAACGAATTCTTAAAGTTATCTTTTCATTTCAAAAAGTATTGGAAAGTTAACCGATCTATTTACACCCCTATTGGAATTGGAATATCGAAAATCGGTCAAAAACGGCTGGAATTTGTACATAAATTCTGATTGCGACCCAAAGCGATATTTCTACGAGGATTTGATGAGATTTTCATGAGACATTTTATTTAAAACTGGCTGGCAAGGAAAGATTTTGACAGTTATCAAACAATGCACAACAACTACATTTTCGAAGAAACTTATTTAAGCAATTTTAAGTTGCTATCCGTCTTTTTAAACATGTTTTTCGTAAGATTTGGTGGAGATGTAACACGTGTTTAATAAGCTTTATCTCTCTAAGAAAGATTTCAAGAAATCATGGACGGAAATTTTTGACAGCTAGAATCTTTTGTTTTCGAAATTGTCATCGTGATCACTTTGGAATTCACAGAGTTTCCACAATGCAGTGACCCCGAGTGACGTAGGCGGCAAATTTCAAATACAAAGAAAGCGTTTCAAAACATGAAAAGGACATTACTAAGAAAATGTGCAGCCTAATAGACGGCTGAAAGTGGTTTAAATTTGCACGTTATACAAAATTGTCAACTCTTTAAAGGCGGGATCACACAACTTTATGGAAATAAATCTTCCTTTTTGTTATGTTAAGTTTCAATGCATGTTTTTAATGGTTTTTAAGTAATATATTTAGTAAATATTCAACCCGTACTTAATAACCTTATCTTTCAAAGATAGATTATTAAAATTTTTGACCACATTATTATGACAGCTAGCGTCAATCATTTGCTTGAATCTTGAATTTTTTGCTTGATTCAAAATTTGAATCTGATATATATGATTGAGGAATGAACTGGAAATACGAAGCATTAAAAACATTTTCAATATATACCTATATTTTGTTTAATTTTTTTGTTTATATTCAATTATTACAATATTGTTTTTTATATATTATTATATTTATAAATTAAACTAATATTATTATCTACTTATAACTATAATAATAACTATATAATAACTAATAACAACTGCGGCCGCAGTGGCTCGGACGGCAGCTCGGGCTGCGGCTCCTGTCGCGGCGCTCCGGGCGACGGTGGCTGCAGCAGCTGATGTTGTCGGGGCTGCAGCCCCCTCTCCCCCCGAAGCGCTGGCCGCGACGTTGCTCCCGTGATGGCCCAGGCTGTTGTTCGCGGGGGCGACCTGCCACGGCTGTAGCCCCCGCGACTATTAGAGTCACCTGGGCCTCGGCCCTAGCCAGCCGCTCCCGCGCCAGCTGCTCGGCTGCAGCGACAATAGCTGCAGCAGCGACGCGGGCTTCTTTAACGATGGCCCGGGCCTCTTCACGGGCGTCCTCTTCTGTGGCAGGAGCCGCAGCCTCCGCCTCCGCCTCCGTCTCGCTCTCTAATGGAAATTAAAAATTACACTGCTCAGAGAATGTTTGATGATTTAAATCATATTTAATAACGATATCCGGAATATCCTGTCTTGACTGCGTTTCATGTTAAGATTGAGAGTGGATTTCCATATTCCTCAGGGACTTTCTGATTTTTGACACGAGCTAAGAGTTTTTCAAAATAACAAGCAATTCCTTGAGTCTGAAAAAATGCTTCATGGGCAGTTTACAAACTATTATATGTTCATGCCTAGCATCAGTGGAGCCTTGATGAAAGTTTTAAAACACTCGCCTTATTGACGTGAAATGGACTTAAGATACCCAATATCGGGTAGTGTAAAGAACCATAACATATTGGCTTCCTTAAGTTTCATTGATAATATAAGAACGATCACAAACATCCAAAAATAAGTTATACGTAGGTTAGAACGTATCCAGTGAGATTAACATATCAAAAATTGCACTACTATATAACTCAAAACATATCCATTTCATTTCAGGGTATATTGCCTAAACATGTCTTATCTTATATAATAATGTATAGTATTTTGATAACCACGGCTAAGAAAAGTAAGAAAGACAATTTTACTCACCAAATTCTGTTTCTTGCGAACTGAAAATTGCACCCATCGTGTTTATTTTCTTGATTCCTGCTGAATGCTCGGTTAGGCTATTGTCGCCCCCCTCCACACCCGTGTCATATGTTCTAACAATGTGACCAAACCAGATATCGATCATACTGAACATACTGAACATTCGATATATGAGGTGATTGTTACATGGATATTTATGCAAATCGCATTTGCAGGCCAATCTCAACATTCGATTTGTAGAGCGATTGTTGTTGGTCCCATTCGATTAGTCACTGCCTCATTGTCGTCGAACTGTTTGCGATGGCAGCCATGTTTGTTCTTCTCTTTTCTCACTAGCTAGACAGACGTTAAAGAAGCCGGTTTACTTTATCGTATCTCCAGTCGGTAATTACCATTTCATAGTGTTATTACTGTCACGTTGGTTTGAATAGGTCTTAAATTGGAACATTATATCTAATATTGTGATTTGGTGCAATTTTCATTGATTGCGAGTCGCAAATCAACCGATAAATCAAGTGTGAAGTGAATCTTTTCAAGACCCTGGCCGTGGACCGGTCAATACGGCAATCCTGTAAGTACCGAATCTACTATACCTACATAGTGATATTATTATTATTATTATTATTATTATTGTTATAAATATACATTGTTTAATGGAATTGAATAGCATGATAGCTTAGTTTACCCACTTCAAGCACTATTCCAGTCAAGAAGTGCTTGACTGGTGCCTATGCAAAACCATAATTGATTTTGTTTTGTCGATAATGGCCGCTGTGCCATGACTTCTAATTTCAAATGGAATTCGCAAATTGTTGTTCACGCAGTAATATTCAACCCCTCTTATCGTCATCAGAGGAATTAAGATACCTACAGGTACAGGTCAAACGGATACCCAGTAGATAAATAACAAAGGTTATCTGATATCAATAAATGGTGTTTGGCAATGGTGGGCAAGGTAGTATTTAATCATCGTTTTCTTCCCACAGATGCCACCTAAAAAGCGTGCAAACCTGACGCGTCGAAAAATTACTAAAAATGCGAAGACAAGTGCTGAGAGTATTGCAGCAAAGGAAAGGACGGCAGCCGAAAGAGCAAGACTGAAGCGAGCGGCCGAGCGAGCTGACCAGGAGCCGACTGATGCCCCGCCGACGCCGACGCTCGACGAGCAGCCTCCTGTTCTTCCCGATGGCTGTGTCGCGGTGACAGATCTCGGTGATAACCCGGTGAGTGTCGTTTCACGTGATGCGCTGCCCGAGCAGGCCAACCCCGCTGCCGTTGTCGCTCTCGGTCACCAGCGCAAGCGCATGTCAAGCTGCCAGCTCCTTTCTTTTCTCGAGAATGTGCCAGCAGGACTCCCCTCCCTTGATGTAAGCGAGCAAGCGATCGTAGGCCAGATCCTGGGAAATGAAGTTGGCCAGCACCAAGCGGACGAGCCCGACTGCCAACGCCCGCAGCGTCGTGCTATTATTTCAGAGCAGGCGCGTTTGCACATAGAGCATGAGACCGCAGACGAGCGGAGTGCCCGCCTCGCGAAAATGGCAGAAAATGCTCGCCAGCGCAGAGAGGCCGAGACGGAGGCCCAGCGTACAGAGCGTCTGGCCCAGGTGGCTGAGTCAAAGCGTCGCCGCTTGAACGAAGCAACCGAGGAACGGCGCATACAGCTTCTAGCTGAAAAGGTCGAGTCAGAGCGCCTCCGTTTGGTGAAATATTCCGACAAACAGCGACTCCAGCGACTGGCCCAGAGGGCAGAGGCAGAGCGTCGCCGCTTGAGTGACGCTACAGAACAACAGCGTCTCCAGCGATTGGCTCAAATGGCAGACCATATACGAGCTCAGAGGGAAATCGAGACTACAACAGCACACGAGAGTCGATTGGTCGCCGTAAGGGAGCGATCGCAGCAGCGTCGCAGTGCCGAGACAAGGGACCGGCTTGCAGCGGCCGAAGTGGAAGTCTATCAGCGCGCCGAGGAGGCTGAACAAGAGCAAAGCCAGCGAGTCGAGGTCGAGGCCATTGATGTGGCAGAGGAACCGATCGAGCCCGATCTTGCACCGGTTAACCTACATCCTTTGCACTTGGAAGCTGCCCGGCAAGACGTGACTGACGTCGCATTGTTTCACTGTGGCAACCTGGACCAAGAATGCAGGATTTGCAGGGCTCTACATTTCAAAGGAGAGAGGCCTTCAGACAAGATTTACAAGCTCTGTTGTCACGCGGGAAATGTCATGCTAGAGCCGCTCCTCCCGTATCCGGACTTGATGCTTGCGTTGCTTACCGGCGACCATTGCGGATCAAAGAACTTCCGTAAGAACATCCGGTCTTACAACAGTTCGCTCTCCTTCGCGTCGGTCGGAGCAAAGACGGATATCCCGCAGGGTCGTGGCACGTATTGTTTCCGTGTCCATGGAAACATTCAGCACAGGATCGGACACATGGGGCAGGCGGTGCAGAAGCCACTCTATTCCCACCTGTACTTTCTCGACGCGGAGCAGGCGAAGACGCATCGAATGGACAGGCGTGAGAATGCTGATCTGATGCCCGACCTGCTGAACGAGCTGGACTCGCTGGTTCGCGACATTAATCCTTTCGCCCAAGGGCTCAAGACGCTGGGGCAGGTGGAGGCAGAGGACCGCGTCCGTGCCGCGGCCGAGGGGCGCCCCGAAGTGCGGGCCGAGTTGCGCTTTGTAGATGACCGGCGACGTCTTTACGAGAATCCGACGGCGCACGAGGTGGCCGTGGTGTATCAGAGCGTGGACGGTGGAATGCCTCCGCTTGGCCGCGACATTCGCATCCATACCCACAGCGGCTTCTTTGAGCAGCTGTCCGTCCTGTCGCCCAACACGGATCCGTTGAGCTACGTCCTGTTGTTCCCGCGAGGAGAGCCCGGCTGGCAAAGAGACATGCCACACACGAGGCAATCAGCGCACAGTGTCGTCACACTGATGGAGTTCTACAGCCATCGACTCCACGAGCGTGCTGGTTCCTTCCACCCCGTGCTGCACGCCGGCAAGCTGACGCAGCAGTTCATGGTGGACGCGTACATCAAGGTGGAGGGGAATCGTCTTGAGTTCGTGATCCGGAACCAGAAAACTCTGCGCGCCGAGCTTTATCGCGGTCTGATGGACCACATAGAGCACCGTGCCGAGCAGCAGGGCTGCAATGTCGGGAAGATGGTGATTCTGCCTTCCAGTTTCATCGGAAGCCCCAGGCATTGTCAGCAACTCTATCAAGACGCGATGAGCATCGTCACCAAGTTTGGGAAGCCCGATCTTTTCCTGACGATGACGTGCAACCCGAAGTGGCCCGAAATTCAGGAGAGCCTTGCGGCGTTTGAAAGGGCCGAGGACCGACCCGACCTCACCGCCCGAGTATTCCAACTTAAACTCAAGGAGCTCATGTCTGATCTCACCAAGAGGCACGTGCTGGGCGTTCCCATGGCTCACTTCCACGTGATCGAGTTCCAAAAACGAGGACTCCCGCACGCCCACATTTTGGTCATCCTCCGCGACGAGGACAAGATCCGCACTCCCGAGGAGGTAGACGCACTCATCTGTGCCGAGTTGCCCGATCCGGTGACCGAGGAGAGACTTCACAAGGTGATCGTGTCGTCAATGATTCACGGCCCGTGCGGCGCTCGGAACATGCGCTCTGTGTGCATGGAGGACGGCAAGTGCAAGAAGAAGTTCCCAAAGTCGTTCACAGCGCAGACTGTGGTCAACGAAGGGGGCTTCACCGTCTATCGCCGTAGAGAAAGCGGACCGACGCATACCATCTCAGGGAGAGTGGTGGACAACCGAGACGTAGTGCCTTACAACAAGTACTTGAGCTCGAAGTTCGACTGCCACCTGAACATCGAGCACTGTGGATCCGCGAAGACGGTCAAGTACCTGTGCAAGTACGTGTACAAAGGTCACGACTGTGCCAGGGTGCAGCTTCGCGTCTCTGTCCCCGCGGAGGGCGAACACGAGCAGCGTCCGGCGCGCGGTGCCCAGCACGAGTTGGTATGGGACGAGGTCTCACACTACATTGACTCTCGCTACGTGAGTCCCCAAGAGGCGGTGTGGCGCATTTTCGGATTTGAAATGCACGATAAATCGCATACCATCATTCGTCTGGCGATCCACCTCGAGGGTGAGCACACAGTCACGTTCCGGCCCGGAGACGAGGAAGCCGCAGCAGAACGCGGCAGCACTGCGCTGACCACGCTCACAGCATGGTTTGCATTGAACCAGACCAACTCGGCGGCACGACAGTTCAAGTACGTCGACATACCGTACCACTTCCGATTCGAAGGAAAAGCGTGGAAGCCGCGCAAGCGAGGTGCCGGCAGCATCATTAGCCGCATGTACTCCGTAACGCCCCGGCAGATCGAGCGATACCATCTGCGTCTTCTTCTGCTACACGTGGCCGGCGCCACCTCATTCGAGGACGTGCGCACGTTCCAGGGTAGGGTTTACGCTACCTTCAAGGAAGCTGCCATCGCACGCAACCTGCTAATGGACGACGACGAGTGGCAGAAATGTCTGCAGGAGGCGGTTGCTATAAAGATGCCAAACGAACTTCGTCAGCTGTTTGCCATCATTTGCGCGTTCTGTCAGCCTCTTGACCCGCTGTCTCTATGGGAGCGTTTCAAGGGCGATTTCTGCGAAGATTTCGCCCGAGAACACGACCCCATCGAGGCAGAACAGTTGGCCCTGAATTCCATCCAGTCCGTCCTTGCCCTACACCGCCTGACCAACGCCGAAATCGGTTTGCCGGCGCCTCGAGTGCCAGTCATCGTTGCTGTCGACGAGCAGTTCGACCAGACCGCCGAAAGGGAAGAGGCCGAGGAGAACTTGGTGAAGCTCAACGGCAGACAGCGCGTGGCATTCGACGCGGTGATGGCAGCAATCGACGACCCGAACGCCGAGCAGAGGTGCTTCTACCTGGACGGCCCGGGCGGCAGCGGGAAGACCTTCCTATACAACACCCTCATCAGCACGCTGCGAGCCCGAGGCGAGCGAGCCGTGGCCGTCGCGTGGACGGGCATTGCGGCGACGTTACTGAAGGGAGGGAGGACCTGCCACTCACGGTTCCGATTGCCCGTTCCCATTGTGGAGAACAGCACGTCTGGCGTGAAGCCCAACTCCGCCGAGGGCGCTTCGCTGAGGGCGGCCAAGGTCATCATCTTGGATGAAGGACCCATGGCGCCTCTGCTGGCCCTAAACGTGATCGAGCGGACGCTAAGAGACGTGACCAACGATGAGCGTCCGTTCGGCGGAAAGGTGATCGTTATCGGCGGAGATTTTAGGCAGTGCCTACCAGTCGTTCAAAATGGCAACCGAACGACCATCGTCGAGCAGTGCATTAAGCGAGGCGCGCTTTGGTCGTTGTTCCGGACCCTCGAGCTGCGCGCGAACATGCGCGCGAACGCAGGCGAAGTAGAGTTCGTCGAGTGGCTCTTGCGTGTCGGAAACGGCGAGATTTTGAATGACTGCCACCTCCCGGATGACACCATCGCATTACCTGTCCAATGCGTCGTGGACTGCGTCATTGACGCCGTCTTCGGCACGAGCATTAGTGCTGCCGAGATGGCCGTGATGCAAGACCATGCCATCCTCTGCCCGAAGAACGTGGAGTCTTTGAACATCAATGACAACGTTCTTGAGCGCCTCGAAGGTGACGTGTTCGAATACTGCAGCGCCGACACTGTCGATGTCAGTGAAGGCGAAGATGGCGACGTTTTGGCTACCGATTATCCCGTAGAATATCTAAATTCATTAACGCCATCCGGGATGCCACCGCACAAGCTTCGTCTGAAAGTTCATGCAATCGTGATGCTCATGAGGAACGTCGACGTGAGAGCCGGCCTATGCAATGGGACTCGACTCAGCGTTGTTGCACTCCACGAGCACGTGATCGACTGCAGGATCATCGGAGGGCGCTGTGCGGGACGACGCACTTTCCTATGTAGAGTCAACCTAACTCCCTCGGACATTGGCATGCCCTTTACGATGACAAGGCGCCAGTTTCCGATCCGTCTGGCATTCGCCATGACCATCAATAAAGCCCAGGGTCAATCTTTAAAGAGGGTGGGAATTCATTTAGAAAAACCAGTATTCGGACACGGTCAGCTATACGTGGCGCTTTCTCGGGCTCGCTCTTTGGACTCAATCTTCGTGGCAGTCGCCGGTAACGAGGCGCAGGGCAAGTTGATCGTCTCGAGCAACACCACCTTCACCAAGAACATCGTGTACCAGGAGGTCCTCGAGATTCATGCGCCGGACCACCAGGCAGCGGATCCTTCCTCGCGTAGTGGCTATCAAGAGGCTGACCAGCAGGCCCTTGAGCAGTCGCTTAGTCAACTCGCTGTATCGGATGCGGATGAAGAAGTTCCAATGGACGCCTCCTCCTCCTAAATCCTATCATTGTACTATCCCTTACATTTGCAATAGCGGTAACATTTCCTAGATAAATTTAAATTCAGTAAGGCTAGGTAGGGCAGACTAGGAACCGTGACTAGCACGGCAGGTAGCAACCCAATTCCCATATATTTCACCTTGCTGACACGCTTTTCTGCTGCAGGTATAAAGCACCGGACGCCGCAAAGCCCTTTAACTTCACGACCATTGCGCTCGCATGTGGACACTCTAACGGAACTGCTCCTCCCAGAGCTAGACAATTATGCATGTACATTAATTGATAGATTATATTGTACATACATTTAGTAAAGTAGTTACTTCTAACTAATAGTATTAGAAATGCAACCTGCTGTTTTCCATCTGCATGTCATGCATGTTCAAAAAAACAAAAAATAAATAAAAAAACATATCGTAGATTTAGTAAAGTAGTTAGTAAGTAGTAAGTAGTAGTAGTTGGTTAGTAAGTAGTTAATAGTTATGCAACCTGCTGTTTTCCATCTGCATGTCATGCATGTTCAAAAAAACAAAAAAAAAAAAATCATAGATTTAGTAAAGTAGTTACTAAGTAGTAAGTAGTAGTAGTTGGTTAGTAAGTAGTTAATAGTTATGCAACCTGCTGTTTTCCATCTGCATGTCATGCATGTTCAAAAAAACAAAAAAACAAAAAAAAAAATATCATAGATTTAGTAAAGTAGTTACTAAGTAGTAAGTAGTAGTAGTAGTTGGTAAGTAAGTAGTTAATAGTTATGCAACCTACTGTTTTCTATCTGCATGTTTGCAATTTTTTTAAGGTCACAATCTTACTTTCGTGTCGGTCTTTTTACTGCATGTTTCTCTCTTCTTGATTCTATCTTGGAATGTCAAACCAACTATCCACCAAGCATGATAGCATTGCACCAGCCGAAAAGCTGAACAATGCATCCTACCTATCCGACACAGTTGATCCTTGCATGAATCCTTGCATCTCTCTTCTCGATTCCATCTTAGAATGTCAAACCAACTAATAACCAAGCATGATAGCATTGCATCAGTCTAAAAACTGAACAATGCATCCTACCTATCCGACACAGTTGATCCTTGCATGAATCCTTGCATGTCCGCACATCAGAGATTCCTGTTGCTTGCAACGGGCTGCACAATCTTTGATAGTGTAAGGCAGAGGCGATGTAGTGTGTGACGATCGCCATGCTGCCGGGGCGGGATGGGGGCCCCGGCATAACAATTATTTTTAAAATTCTCTCACTTAACAGCTTGAATACATTTAGAAACTTTTTATTTCTCCAAGAATGGTGCCTCTCTCTTGCCGTCTTTTTTATTTTGTTTTAGACCCCCCCTCCCCCTGCCAATCGTGGAGAAGGAACTTCTTCATGGCACCATTGCGGAGATTACTTTCAATTACGAATGAACAGTGGCGATACTGCGACATGGCTGGTCTGCATTTACTGTTGCTTTCAAATGGTCAAAGTTTTCAACGCAAATCGTCGTAAACATGTGAATATTTCTTATATTTGTAAGAATGATCATAATATTGGCAAATAAAAATTACAATAATTAATAGGTACATTTTTTTTTGTTTAATCTTCAAAAAAAAAAACCTTCGTCACTGAAACCAAACCAAAAATATTTGTAATGATTCCTTTCTGTCCAAAAAGCACACCAAATGGTTGTGTCCTTATAAGCAATGCTGCTGGTTAGCCATCATCGTTGAAGGTACTGGCGGAAATCAGGTATAGTATGGTACATCAAGTCGTAATGGCATAATACTTTGTTTTCTTGACATTTTCTCAGTACTTTATTTTGTTGTCCCATAAAAGTTTCTTAAATGTATGCGTAGAGGCTACATTAAGTGTAAAGTCTCAGTTCGATCCCAGGGCTTAGGGACTAGATTTTGGCCTAGGCCCATATATTTTTGTCATGATCTATCCTATCGGCATATGCCCTATGGGCATAGGGTACTAGAAAAACAGTAGTGAGCTATTTGTAATTGTTAATCCAAGTTCAAAGACAATACTAATACTAAAATAAAACCACTCGGGATAAGAACAACAGGTGCCGTTAGGCATCGGGTACTGCTAGTTACCTCTAATAAAATGGTATTGTTTATATACAAAGTTCGTTTTGAATGGATGTTATTGTTTGCCTACACTTCATACCATTCTTATGCACATTATTTGTTCAGTACAATATAGGAAATTGTTTCGTGTCTTTAGTACTGCTTGGGTTCACACTTAGTGCTCGAATATTTGAATAATAAGTGAACTATGGAAATTAAAACAATTTAGAGGGAAAAAAGAGAAAGCATTTTGTCAATTACTTCTTAAACGCCGACTCTTCCGTGGTTAAGAAACAATAGCGATTATCACTGGTGCTGTTGTAGACATCAAACGGGAACATTCCAGCGACACAATATTTTGATCTGACAAATCGTGTCTTTTAATCGAGCTGCGCGCGAACATGCGCGCGAACGCAGGCGAAGTATAGTTCGTCGAGTGGCTGCTGCGCGTGGGAAACGGCGAGCTTTTGAACGACCGCCACCTCCCGGACGACACTATTGCCCTGCCCGATCAGTGTGTCGTGGACTGCGTAATCGACGCCGTCTTCGGCAAGAGCATTAGTGCTGCCGATATGGCCGAGATGCAGGACCATGCCATTCTGTGTCCGAAGAACGTGGAATCTTTGAACATCAATGACACAGTTCTGGAGCGCCTCGAAGGCGACGCACACGAATACTGCAGCGCAGACTCAGTAGACGTAAGTGAAGGCGAAGATGGCGACGCTTTGGCTACCGACTATCCTGTCGAGTATCTCAATTCGTTGACGCCATCCGGGATGCCACCGCACAAGCTGCGCCTGAAAGTGCACGCAATCGTGATGCTCATGAGGAACGTGAACGTGAGAGCCGGCCTGTGCAATGGAACTCGGCTCAGCTTAGTTGCACTCCACGAGCACGTGATCGACTGCAGGATTATCGGAGGACGCTGCGCAGGAGATCGAACTTTTCTCTGCCGAGTGAACCTCACGCCCTCAGACATTGGTATGCCATTCACCATGACAAGGCGCCAGTTCCCGATTCGTCTGGCATTCGCCATGACAATCAACAAAGCACAGGGACAGTCTTTGAGGCGAGTGGGTGTGCATCTCGAAAAACCAGTGTTTGGACACGGCCAGCTCTACGTGGCGCTGTCTCGAGCTCGGTCTCTGGACTCGGTCTTCCTGGCAGTCACCGGCAACGAGGCGCAGGGCATGTTGATTGCTTCGAGCAAGACCACTTTCACCAAGAACATCGTGTACAAGGAGGTGCTCGAGATCCATGCGCCGGAACAGCTGGCAGCGGATCCTCCCTCGCACAGTGTCCGTCGCAGTGACGATCACAAGGCTGACCAGGAGGCCATTGAGCAGTCGCTCAGTCAACTCGCGGTCTCGGATGCTGGTGAGCTAATCGAACCGATGGACACAAGCGACTGTGGCGCGCCGCACACTTGCATTGTGCGTGCTTCGTTTCACCAGGGAGACGCTCGATCTGTCAATGCAGGGAGGCAATGCACGGCAGTGGCTGCTTGCGCAGTCGCCATGGCACATAGCCGATGCCCTTCCACCTGGCACACTGACACTCTGGACAGCATCCTCGAAGCCGGCGATTCACTGTACACTCTCAGTGCACACAATCTGCCGTCCGGCGAGGAATTTCTCGCTGTGAATGATTTGCACGATAGCTTCTCCGTTATGGGATTGAAATTTTGCATTGCTTCTGATCCTGTCGTGGAAAATGCTAAGCACGGTTTGATCCGGCCACAAAACATCCCTGTCCAACCTAGCCAAGACGCCTGGCCCGACCTCCTGACAGGACTGACCGAGTTTCTCGCCAGCTCGGCCTGTGGGATTTTAACATCTGCGGACGTGTCGGTAGCATTGGGCCGAGCAGACGACGGGACCTACTGGATGTTTGATTCCCATTCCAGAGACCAGCACGGATTCTCGAGTCCTGATGGCACAGCGTGTCTGACAATTCACCCGGACTTGAGAGCGCTTGGTGAACTGTTTTGCGCCAACGTTCTCTCTGCGCAGGCACTCAGCCCTAAGCCATTCACAATCGAGAAATTGCCGATTGCACGTTCTTAACTGACACTCGCTCATGAAGTCACTGAACAATTACACCCCGGATAATACTGCCGCACTGGAAACTTGGCTTGGCCAAATGATTTCTCTCGGACGAACGCAAAACCCAATAGTTAGCTACTGTGCTAGCAACGCGTATTCGAAAGATTTCCAGCAGTTAAAGAATTAATTACCTTCTGGTCATTAATGGTCTTCTTAATCCAAGTGATTTATTCACTGCGTGAAAACTTACCAAATATGAGAGCTACACATTTCTTGAGAAATATTTTCTCAGATAATATATCAAGGACACCGTCTCTGTTAATAAAACGGTCGAAAATAATGTGTCATCACTAAGGTTGACCAACAATGTCACCTAACTAAAAAATGACTGTGCAAATGCTTTAAAAAACCATAAATATGATAAATATTACCTAAGCTGAAAGTTACTTGGAAATGTTAAATTTCCAATGATATTCCAAACTCGGAGATTGTATTGAAAGATATTCCACTGACATTGTTAATGCAGCCGATGATATATTCCGAACATAATCCGCTTGCATTACCGGAGAATAAATTGAACATGTCTTATCAGAGAGATATACAATGGACAGACATTCAATTACAGAGTACTGCTGAGCTGGTGACTATGCTTATTTAATTGACCTATGGGTGTACGCGATTCCTAACAGAGTACTCTGTCCACTTGGATTATTCGAGTGAGTTCGCACGGGCGAGCGACAGACTACTGCTGTACTATTACTGGTCCTTTGGTTAAAATTTGACCGCCAGAGTGCTTTGGTCCTTTGGTTAAACGTCAACAGCCAAAGTGCTTTGGTCCTTTGGTTAAACGTCGACAGCTGGAGTGCGTCAACAGCCAGAGTGCTTTGGTCCTTTGGTTAAACGTTGACAGCCAGAGTGCTTTGGTCGATCAACATACAAAGTAACAAAAAAAAACAAAAAAAAAACGACATCACATCAAAGAACGATCAACAACATCATACTGCGAAGCTGGTGACTATGCTTATTTAATTGACCTATGGATGTACGCGATTCCCACCAGAGTACTACTGTCCACTTGGATTATCCGAGTGAGTTCGCACGGGCGAGCGACAGACTACTGCTGTACTGGACACTTGGTTGCTTGGGTGCCTGCTCATGGACGTACGCGATTCCCAACAGAGTACTCCTGTCCACTTGGCTTAACCAAGTGAGTTCGTGCGTGCGAGCGACAGACTACTGCTGTACTATACTGGTCCTTCGGTTAAAGTTGACCACCAGAGTGCTTTGGTCCTTTGGTTAAACGTCGACAGCCAGAGTGCTTTGGTCCTTTGGTTAAACATTGACCACCAGAGTGCTTTGGTCCTTTGGTTAAACGTCGACAGCCAGAGTGCTTTGGTCCTTTGGTTAAACATTGACCACCAGAGTGCTTTGGTCCTTTGGTTAAACGTCGACAGCCAGAGTGCTTTGGTCACTCAAACAACACTAGGTTGTTTGAGTGCCTCTTCATCGACGAACACGATGCCCAACAGAATACTGTTGTACATATGGCTTATCAAAGAGATTACTAACGGACGAAAGATCGCCAAACAGAGCTGGATATATCACAATTGATAATACAATTCTAATCGTGTTTTGGTAATTGAGCTTATATCATATTTTATCATATGGTTCTATTTGCATAGAGGCGGCAATATTTTTGGATGGCTGTCATAGCTGTGAGCGGGGCGGTGCTCACAGTTTTGCACAATAAGATAAAATGTATCTTTTGACAGCCAGAGTGCTTTGTTCCTTTGGTTAAATGTTGACCGCCAGAGTGCTTTGGTCCTTTGGTTAAATATTGACAGCCAGAGTGCTTTGGTCCTTTGGTTAAAAGTTGACAGCCAGAGTGCTTTGGTCCTTTGGTTAAACGTTGACAGCCAGGGTGCTTTGGTCCTTTGGTTAAAAGTTGACAGCCAGAGTGCTTTGGTCCGTTGGTTAAAAGTTGACAGCCAGAGTGCTTTGGTCCTTTGGTTAAAAGTTGACAGCCAGAGTGCTTTGGTCCTTTGGTTAAACGTTGACAGCCAGGGTGCTTTGGTCCTTTGGTTAAAAGTTGACAGCCAGAGTGCTTTGGTCCTTTGGTTAAAAGTTGACAGCCAGAGTGCTTTGGTCCTTTGGTTAAAAGTTGACAGCCAGAGCGCTTTGGTCCTTTGGTTAAATGTTGACAGCCGGAGTGCTTTGGTACTTTGGTTAAACGTTGACAGCCATAATAAATTCAATAATTACATTTAAATAAAAGTTCAATAAAAATTCAATAAAAATTAAAAAAAATAAAAAAAATTATAAAAAAATTATAAAAAAATTATAAAAAATTGGGATTTGTTTGAGATTTTTTTTCTTTATTCATTATTCTATTTTTATCACTTGATCAACGACTTTTTTTTAGTTCCAACGAGATACCACTTTTATGATGGCAACGGTTAGAAGATCCTGTTGAATTCATCTGGACACTTTTCATTTCCCCAAGAATGGTGCCTCTCTGTTGCTGTCTTTTTTGTTTTTGTTTTAGCCCCTGTCAATTTCCTGAGAAGGAACTTCTGCATAGCACTGATGCGGCGATTACTTTCAATTACAAATGAAAACGAAACCTTCGGTTTAATGGTGAGCATTAAGTTTTTCAACGAGTAATAGTGAAGCAGTAGTAGTAATAGTAACGAGTAATAGTAAAAGTATAGTGAATAGTTTGTAGTTCACCTACCAATCCTTGATTAACAAACTCCATTGCAGTCAACTAAAATGTTATTGTGGCCTTTCAAGTAGAAATTTTCCTTAGAAGGGGCCCGCCTTTCATTGGGATTTAGGGTTGTAAGAAAATTTGACTGATCAAAAACCTTTTGGAGGCTGTTTTTTATGCAGACGATAATTTCTAAATCTTATAAAAGGTTTGGTTTTTCTAACCGTGCACTTTAAAAAATCACAACTTCTTCTTTCCTTCAGGCCCAGACTCCAGTGGCGCTGTTCGCTGCAACATAGCTCTGCATTGATTGTTGCTTTCGAAAGGTCAAAGTTTAAAACGCAAATCCTAAACTTTTGAATAATTATCATATTTGTCAAAAAGATCATGATGTTCGCAATTACAAATTACATTTCTGTACATTTTGAAACATGTTTATGTTATCTCAAATAAAACGCACCGTCAATGTAAACAAAATAATGAATATAATTATTTGTAATGAGTGATTTCTGTCCAAAAAGCACATCAAATATTGTGTCCCTTAGCCATGCAACTCATCAACGTTTAAGGTACTGGCGTAGAGGCAAAAGGCTTCTTCAACGAGTCTTTAGGGAATAAAATATGATTTTCTTAGCATTTTCATAGTACTCTTGGTTGTGGGCCTATAATTGGCTTTCAAAGAGCATCTGGCAAAACTCGGAAAAATTTGTAAACATAATTTAGCTCGAGAAAATTTTCAACCAAAATGCCCACTCCCTCAACATCAACAGGTGCCGTTAGGCATCGGGTACTGCTAGTTAACCTTATATAAAAGCTTTAAAATGCGATGTTCAACTTTTTAGTTTGTGGGTATATGGGTGGGTGGATGGCTGGCTGGCTGGGATGTAACCGGCCGCTCTACTGGTTATGGAAATTGCGAAATGCGACTGAAAACGTACGGAAATGGGCTAGAATTTTTCAGAATTAACTTTTCCATTGGCAGGCGACATTTTCACAGCGATTTAAAATCGTTTTCATGGTGAAAAGTTGCTTAATATGACGGCAAGATATCTCAGAGCCAGGCGATGCAGCTCGATTTTATAATTCTTTTAATACTCAAGTTTTTCTAGCCTCGAGCTCCACGGTGATTTTTCATGCATTCGTATTAAAGTTGTTGATGAAATTGAGCGAAAACACATTCAATTGCGAACGTTTTAAGTGCAAAAAGAATTAATTTTGCTAATAAACTGACAGCTTTGATCAATTGTTTGCTATTTTGACACCACGGCAAGGTGTACGAAATCGTGAATGTATCTTTTCGGCAGTGCATTCAGGAAATTCAAACGTCAAATTTAAACGTCAAAGTCAACGTCAATGTCAAATTCAATTTCAAAATCTTTAAAACTGAACGGAAAACGTGTGAAATTGGCTTCTATTGTTCAAATACATTTTTACATCCCGCTACGTCTTTTTCACGATGATTTAAAAGTGTTTTAGTATAGTAAAGTATCAAAAATATTGTTGGTGTTCAGCTAGCAAGATACAAAAGAGTCACTTGATTGATCCCGACATTGTATGGTATTGTATATGATTGTAATATACTGCATGGTATTGTATGGTATTTTATTGTTATGTATGGTATTCTTTGGTATTGGATGTTTTTGGATGGTATTTAATATTATTGTTTGATATTGTATGGTATTGAATGAAAATGTATGGTATTCTTTAGTATTCGACAGTATTCTATGGTATTCTATGGTATTCTATGGTATTCTATGGTGTTCTATGGTGTTATATGGTGTTCTATGGTGTTCTATGGTGTTCTATGGTGTTCTATGGTGTTCTATGGTATTCTATGGTATTCTATGGTATTCTATAATATTCTATGAATTTCTATGGTATTCTATGGTATTGTATGGTATTGTATGGTATTGTATGGTATTGTATGTTATTCTAAGGTATTCTTTGGTATTCTATGGTGTTCTATGGTGTTCTATGGTGTTCTATGGTGTTCTATGGTATTCTATGGTATTCCATGGTATTCTATGGTATTCTCTAATATTCTATGAAGTTCTATGATATTCTATGATATTGTATGGTATTGTATGGTATTGTATGGTATTATATGGTATTATATGGTATTTAATGGTTTCTATGGAGTTATATGGTATTCTATGATATTGTATGGTATTCTATGGTCTTCTATGGTCTTCTATGTTATTCTATGGTGTTCCATGGTGTTCTATGGTGTGCTATGGTATTCTATGGTATTCTATTGTGTTCTATGGTATTCTATGGTATTCTATGGTTTTCTATTGTATTTTATAATATTATATGGTATTCTTTGGTATTCTTTGGTATTCTTTGGTATTTTTTGGTATTCTATAGTATTCTTTAGTATTCTATGGTATTCTAAGGTATTCTATGGAGTATTATGGTATTATTTCATATTGTATGGTATTGTATGGTATTCTATGGAATTCTATGATATTGTATGGCATTGTATGGTGTTCTATGGTATTCTATGGTATTCTATGATATTCTACGGTATTCGATGGTATTCTATGGTATTCTATGGTAATCCATGGTATTCTATGGTATTCTTTGGTATTCTAAGGTATTCTTTGGTATTCTATGGTATTCTTTAGTATTTTATGGTATTCTATGGTATTCTATGGTATTCTATAGTATTCTTTGGTATTCGAAGGTATTCTTTGGTATTCTATGGTATTCTTTGATATTGTATGGTATTATATGGTATTCTATGGAATTCTTTGATATTGTATGGCATTGTATGGTATTCTATGGTATTTTATGTTATTCTTTGATATTGTATGGTATTCTATGGTATTCTATGGAGTTCTATGATATTGTATGGTATTGTATGGTATTGTATGGTATTGTATGGTATTGTATGGTATTGTATTGTATTCTATGGTATTCTATGGTATTGTATGGTATTGTTTGGTTTTGTTTGGAAGTGTATGGTATTAAATGTTTTTGGATGGTATTCTATGAAATTTTATGGGTTTCTCTGATATAATATTGTTCTCTATAGTATTTGGAGGTATTCGATAGTATTATTTGGTATCCTATGATGTTGTATGGAATGGTATGGTATTCCATATGTTCCTATGGGTTTCTTTATTATTTTATGGTATTTTTTAGTATCCTCTGGTATTTTATGAGTTTCAATGGATTTCTATGGTATAAGAAGATACTTAATGGTGTTGTTAGGAATTGAATGGTATTCGATGATACAGTTTGGTATTTTTAGGTATTTTATGGTATTGTATGGTATTGTATGGTATTCTATTGTATTGTATGGTATTCTAGGTCCCCTTTGGTATTGTATGATATTGTTTGGTATTTTATGGGTTTGTTTGGTATTTTATGGCATTTCATTGTTTTGTATTGTATTGAATGGAATTTCATGGTTTTCTATCAAAGAAAACTCGAGACACGTTTAAACCAAAATGCCCACTCCCTCAAAATCGTAAGGTGCCGTTAGGCATCGGGTACTGCTAGTTAACCTTATATAAAAGCTTTAAAATGTGATGTTCAACTTTTTAGTTTGTGGGTGGGTGGCTGGGTGGATGGGTGGCTGGGATGTAACCGGCCGCTCTACTGTTTATAGAAATTGTGAAATGAGACTCAAAACGTACGAAAATGGGCTAGAATTTTTCAGAATTAACTTTTCCATTGGCAGGCGACATTTTCACAGCGATTTAAAATCGTGTTCATGGTGAAAAGTTGCTAAATATGACGGCAAGATATCTCAGAGCCAGGTGATGCAGCTCGATTTTTATAACTCTTTTAATACTCAAGTTTTTCTAGCCTGGAGCTCCACGGTGATTTTTCATGCATTCACATTAAATTTGTTGATGTAATTGAGCGAAAACACATTTAATTGCGATCGTTTTACGTGAAAAAGAATTAATTTTGCTAATAAACTGACAGCTTTGATCAATTGTTTGCTTTTTTGACACCACGGCAAGGTGTACGAAATCGTGAATGTATCTTTTCGGCAGTGAACCTAGGCTATTCAAACGTCAAAGTCAACGTCAAAGTCAACGTCAATGTCAAATTATTTTCGAAATCTCCAGAACTGAAGGAAAAACGTGTGAAATTGGCTTATATTGGTTCATAATTCAGGTTTACATCCCGCTACGTCTTTTTCACGGTTATTTAAAGTGTATTATTATAGTAAATTATCAAAAATATTGTTGGTGTCTTGGCTAGCAAGATGAAAAATAGCCACTTGACAAGCCCGTGGCATTCTTGTGGAGGTTATTTACACGTCAAAAAGGTTTCGAAAGTTAAACAATCTATTAACACAACTATTGGAATCTTTTGTAAATATATATAAATATATTTATTGTAAAAAGTATACGAAAGACGAGAAATTTCTTAAAATACGACGATTTTTCTCCATCCCCAGCCTAGACAAGATCACACAGTTGATTCCAAGCCATTAATGATATTTGTGACAATTATGCAAAATCAATAACAATCCTAACTTTCTTTGCAGGTCTTTAAGACATTAAATAGTGTTTTTAATCAAACAAAACACACTTGATTAGTTTTTTATTGATAATTTTGCCAAAACTAGATTTAGAGTGACATTGACAGATCAAAGATAAACATTTGACAGATATCTTTCATCGAATCAGGACGCCGTGGATATTAATCTTATTTTCGAGGATGCCGTGATCATTCAACAGGTATTTAAATTCAAAACGTCATTAATGACAGAGTGCAGTTTTATCAAATCTAATCCAAATACACAATATAAATTTAATATGGTTTTCTATGGAATTGTATAATATTGTATAGTAATTTATGGTGTTATATGGTAGTCTATGTTATTCTATGGTATTCTATGGTTTTCTATGATATTGTTTGGTATTCTATTGTATTATATGGTATTCTATGGTATTCTATGGTATTGTATGGAGTTCTATGGAGTTCTATGGTATTCTATGATATTGTTTGGTATCCTATGATATTGTATGGTATTGTTTGGTATTCTATGGTATTCTATGGTATACTATGGTATACTATGGTATTCTATGGTATTCTATGGAGTTCTATGGTATTATATGATATTGTTTGGTATTCTATGATATTGTATGGTATTCTATGGTATTCTATGGTAATCTATGGTATACTATGGTAATCTATGGTATACTATGGTATACTATGGTATTCTATGGTATTCTATGGAGTTCTATGGTTATCTATGATATTGTTTGGTATTATATTATATTGTATGGTATTCTATGGTATTCTTTGGTATTCTATGGTATTTTATGGTATTCTATGGTATACGATAGTATAATATGGTATTCTTTGGTGTTCTATGGTATTCTATGATATTGTTTGGTATTGTTTGGTATTCTATGATATTGTATGGTATTCTAAGGTTTTCTATTGAATTCTATTGTATTCTATGGTATATTATGGTATTCTTTGGTGTTCTATGGTATTCTATGATATTGTTTGGTATTCTATGGTATTATGTGGTATTCTATGGTATTGTTTGGTATTGTATGATATTGTATGGTATTGTATGGTATTGTATGGTATTTAATGGTATACAATGGTATTTTATGGTATTGTATGGTATTGTATGGTATTGTATGGAGTTCTATGGTATTCTATGGTATTGTTTGGTTTTCTATGTTTTTTTATGGTATTGTATGGTATTGTATGGTATTCTATGGTATTCTTTGGAGTTTAATGGTATTCCATGGCATTCTATGGTATTCTATAGTATACTTTGGTTAACTATAGTATTCTATGGTATTCTATGGTATTTTATGGTATTCTATGGTATTCTATGGTATTCTATGGTATTCAATGGTATTCTATGGTTTTATATAATAATCTACGGAGTTCTATGGTATTATATGGAGTTAATGGTATTCTATGGTGTTCTATGGTGTTCTATGGTGTTTTATGGTATTCTATTGTGTTCTATGGTGTTCTATGGTATACTATGGTATTCTATGGTGTTCCATGGTGTTCTATGGTGTGCTATGGTATTCTATGGTATTATATTGTGTTCTATGGTATTTTTTGGTGTTCTATGGTATTCTATGGAATTCCATGATATTGTATGGCATTGTATGGTGTTCTATGGTATTCTATGGTATTCTATGATATTGTATGGTATTCAATGGTATTCTATGGTATTCTTTGGTATTCAATGGAGTTCTTTGGTATTCTATGATATTCAATGGTATTTTATGGTGTTCTATGGTAATCAATGGAGTTCTATGGTATTCAATGCAGTTCTATAATATTATATGGAGTTAATGGTATTCTATGGTGTTCTGTGGTGTTATATGGTGTTTTATGGTATTCTATTGTGTTCTATGGTGTTCTATGGTATTTAATGGTATTCTATGGTGTTCTATGGTAAGCTATGTTTTTTTATGGTACTCTATTGTGTTCTATGGTGTTCTTTGGTGTTCTATGGTATTCTATGGTAATCTATGGAATTCTATGGTATTCTATGGAATTCTATGGTATTCTATAGTATTTTATGGTATTTTATGGTATTCTATGGTATTGTTTGGTATTCTATGATATTTTTGGGTATTGTATGGTATTCTATGATATTCTATGGTATTGGATGGTATTCTATGGTATTCTATGGAGTTGTATGGTATTCTATGGTATTCTCTGGTATTCTATGGAGTTCTATAGTATTCTATGATATTGTAAGGTATACTATGGTATTCTATGGTATACAATGGTATTCTATGGTATTCTATGAGATGGTATGGTATTCTATGGTATTCTATGGAATGCTCTGGTATTCTTAGATATTCTATGGTATTCTATGGTATTCTATGGTATTCTATGGTATTCTATGATATTCTATGGTATTCTATTGATTTCTATTATATTCTATGATATTGTATGGTATTGTATGGTATTGTATGGATTTCTATGGTATTATATGGACATCTATGGTATTCTATGGTATACTATGGTATTTTTTGGTTTTCTATGGTAGTCTATGGTATTATATGGTATTTTGTGGTATTTTATGGTATTCTATGGTATTGTATGGTATACTATGGTATTCTATGGAATGCTATGGTATTATTTGATATTCTATGGTGTGGTATGGTATTCTATGGTATTCTATAGATAACTATGGTATTCTATGGTATTCTATGGTATTCTAAAGTATTCTATTGATTTTGATTGTATTCTTTGATATTGTATGGTATTGTATGGTAATGTATGGAGTAATATGGTATTATATGGTATTATATGGTATTCCATGGTATTCTATGGTAAACTATGGTATTCTATGGTATTATATGGTATTCAATGGTATTCTATGATATTCATTGGTATTCTATGGTATTCTATGGTATTCAATGGAATTATATGGTATTGTATGGTATTCTATGTTATACTTTGGTATTCTATGGTATTCTATGGTATTCTATGTTATACTTTGGTATTCTATGGTGTTCTATGGTATTCTCTGGTATTCTATTGTAGAATATAGTATTCTTTGGTATTCTATGGTAGTATATGGTATTCTATGGTATTCTATAGTATTCTATGGCATTATATGGTATTCTATAGTATTCTATGGCATTCTATGGTATTCTATGATATTCTATGGTATTCTATGGAGTGCTATGGTATTCTATGGAGTGATATGGTATTCTATGATATTGTATGGTATTGTATGGTATTGTATGGTATTGTATGGTATTGTATGGTATTGTTTGGAGTTCTATGGTATTCTATGGTATTGTTTGGTATTCTATGGTGTTCTATTGTATTGTATGGTATTGTTTTGTATTTTATGGTATTCTATGGAGTTTAATGGTATTCTATGGTATTCTATGGTATTCTAAGGTTTCCTATGGTATTCTATGGTATTCTTTGATATTCTATGGTATTCTATGGTATTCTTTGGTAATCTATGGTATTCTATGGTATGGTATGGTATTCTTTGATATTCTATGGTAATGTATGGTATTGTATGTTATTCTTTTGCATTGTTTGGTATTCTTTGGTGTTCTTTTGTATTATATGATATTTTTTGGTATTCTTTGGTATTCTATGGAGTTCTATGATATTTTATGGTATTCTATGGTATTCTATGGTGTTCTATGGTACTCTATGGTATTTTATGGTATTCTATTGTATCTATGGTATTGTATGGTATTCTTTGGTATTCTATGGTATCCTATGGTATTCTATGGTATTCTATGGTATTCTATGGTATTCTATGGTATGCTATGGTATTCTTTGGTATTATAAGGTATTGTATGGTATTGTATGGTATTCTATTGTATTGTTTGGTATTCTTTGGTGTTCTTTTGTATGCTATGACATTTTTTGGTATTCTATGGTATTCTATGGAGTTCTATGATATTTTATGATATTTTATGGTATTCTATGGTATTCTATGGTGTTCTATGGTGTTCTAAGGTATTCTATGGTATTCTAAGGTATTGTATGGTATTCAATGGTATTCTATGGTATATTTTGGTTTTGTTTGAAAGTGTATGGTATTAAATGTTTTTGGATGGTTTTCTATAAAATTTTATGGGTTTCCTTGATATAATATGCTATCTTTGGTATTTGGAGGTATTCGATAGTATTTTTTGCTATCCTAGGATGTTGCATGGAATGGTTTGGTATTTAATATGTTCTTATGGGTTTCTATATTATTTTATGGTATTTTTTGGTATCCTCTGGTATTTTATGAGTTTCAATGGATTTCTATTGTATAAGAAGATACTTTATTGTGTTGCTAGGAATTGAATGGTATTCGATGATATAGTTTGACATTATTAGGTATTGTATGATATTGTATGGTATTATATTGTACTGTATGATATTGTATGGTATTGTATGGTATTCTAGGTACTCTTTGGTATTGTATGATATTGTTTGGTATTTTATGGGTTAGTTAGGTATTATATGGGTTCGTTTGGTATTTTATGGCATTTTATGGTATTGTAGTGTATTGAATGGAATTTTATGGTTTTCTTACGGTTTCTTTGGTATTGAATGGTTTTCTATCAAAGAAAACTCGAGACACGTTTAAACCAAAATGCCCACTCCCTCAAAATCGTAAGGTGCCGTTAGGCATCGGGTACTGCTAGTTAACCTTATATAAAAGCTTTAAATTGCGATGTTCAACTTTTTAGTTTGTGGGTATATGGCTGGCTGGCTGGGTGGCTGGGATGTAACCGGCCGCTCTACTGTTTATAGAAATTGCGAAATTCGACTAAAAACGTACGGAAATGGGCTAGAATTTTTCAGAATTAACTTTTCCATTGGCAGGCGACATTTTCACAGCGATTTAAAATCGTTTTCATGGTGAAAAATTGCTAAATATGACGGCAAGATATCTCAGAGTCAGGCGATGCAACTCGATTTTTATAACTCTTTTTATACCAAAGTTTTTCTAGCCTGGAGCTCCACGGTTATTTTTCATGCATTTGTATTAAAGTTGTTGATGTAATTGTGCAAAAACACATTCAATTGCGATCGTTTGACGTGAAAAAGAATACATTTTGCTAATAAACTGACAGCTTTGATCAATTGTTTGCTATTTTGACACCACGGCAAGGTGTACGAAATCGTGAATGTATCTTTTCGGCAGTGCATTCAGGAAATTCAAACGTCAAATTTAAACGTCAAAGTCAACGTCAATGTCAAATTCTTTTAAAAATCTCCAAAACTGTAGGGAAAACGTGTGAAATTGGCTCATATTGTCCTTATAGAGTTTAACATCGCGCTACGTCTTTTTTACGATGATTAAAAAGTGCTTTAGTATAGTAAAGTATCGAAAATATTGTTGGTGTTCGGCTAGCAAGATACAAAAGAGTCACTTGATTCATCTCGACATTGCATGGTATTGTATATGATTGTATTATACTGCATAGTATTTTATGGTATTTTATTGTTATATATGGTATTCTATGGTATTCTATGGTATTTTATAATATTCTATGGAGTTCTATGGTATTCTATGATATTGTATGGTATTCTATGGTATTCTATGGTATTTTATAATATTCTATGGAGTTCTATGGTATTCTATGATATTGTATGGTATTCTATGGTATTCTATGGTATTCTATGGTATTCTATGGTATTCCATGGTATTCCATGGAGTAATATGGTATTCTATGATATTGTTTGGTATTCTATAGTCTTCTACGGTATTCTATGGTATTCTATGGTATTCTATTGTATTCTATAGTATTCTATGGTATTCTATGGTATCCTCTGGAGTTCTATGGTATTCTATGGTAATGAATGGTCTTCTATGGTCTTCTATGGTATTTTATAATATACTATGGTATTCTATGGTATTCTATGGTATTCTATGGTATTCTATGATATTGTATTGTATTGTTTAGAATTCTATGATATTCTATGGTATTTTTGGGTATTCTATGGTATTCTATGGCATTTTATGGTATTTTTGGGTATTTTTTGGTGTTCTATGATATTGTATTGTATTCTTTGGTATTCTATGATATTCTATGGTATTCTATTGCATTTTATGGTATTCTATGATATTGTATGGTATTGTATGGTATTGTATGGTATTGTATGATATTCTATGGTATTCTATGGTATTTTAATGGATTTCTATAGTATTCTATGATAGTCTATGGTATTCTATAGTAATCTATGGTATTATTTAGAGTTCTATGGTATTCTATGATATTGTATGGTATTGTATGGTATTCTATGGGGTTCTATGGTATTCTATGATATTGTATTCTATTCTATGGTGTTCTATGGTATACTATGGTATTCTATGGTATTCTATGGAGTTCTATAATATTGTATGATATACTATGATATTCTATGGTATTGTATGGTATTCTATGATATTCTATGGTATTCTTTGGTATTCTCTGGTATTCTCTGGTACTCTTTGGTATTCTTTGGTATTTTATGGAGTTCTATGGTATTCTATGGTATTCTATGGGGTTCTATGGTATTCTATGATATTGTATTGTATTATATGGTATTATATGGTATTCTATAGTATTCTATGGTATTGTTTGGTATTCTATAGTATTCTCTGGTATTCTATGGTATTGTATGGTATTGTGTGGTATTCTATGGTGTTCTATGGTATACTATGGTATACGATGTTATTCTATGGAGTTATATTGTATTATATGGTATTCTATGGTATTGTATGGTATTGTATGGTATTCTTTGGTATTCTATGGTATTCTATGGTATTCTATGGTATTCTATGGTATTGTATGGTATTGTTTGGTATTCTATGGTATTATATGGTATTGTATGGTATTGTGTGGTATTCTATGGTGTTCTTTGGTGTGCTATGGTATACTATGTTATTCTATGGAGTTATATTGTATTATATGGTATTCTATGGTATTGTATGGTATTGTATGGTATTCTATGGTATTCTATTGTATTCTATAGTATTCTATGGTATTCTATGGTATCCTCTGGAGTTCTATGGTATTTTATGGTAATGAATGGTCTTCTATGGTCTTCTATGGTATTTTATAATATACTATGGTATTCTATGGTATTCTATGGTATTCTATGGTATTCTATGGTATTCAATGATATTGTATTGTATTGTTTAGAATTCTATGATATTCTATGGTATTTTTGGGTATTCTATGGTATTCTATGGCATTTTATGGTATTTTTTGGTATTTTTTGGTGTTCTATGATATTTTATTGTATTCTTGGGTATTCTATGATATTCTATGGTATTCTATTGCATTTTATGGTATTCTATAATATTGTATGGTATTGTATGGTATTGTTTGGTATTGTATGATATTCGATGATATTCTATGGTATTTTTATGGATTTCTATAGTTTTCTATGATAGTCTATGGTATTCTATAGTAATCTATGGTATTATTTAGAGTGCAATGGTATTCTATGATATTGTATGGTATTGTATGGTATTCTTTGGTATTCTCTGGTATTCTATGGTACTCTTTGGTATCCTTTGGTATTTTATGGAGTTCAATTGTATTCTATGATATTCTATGGGGTTCTATGGTATTCTATGATATTGTATTGTATTCTATGGTGTTCTATGGTATACTATGGTATTCTATGGTATTCTATGGAGTTCTATAATATTGTATGATATACTATGATATTCTATGGTATTCTATGGTATTCTATGATATTCTATGGTATTCTTTGGTATTCTCTGGTATTCTCTGGTACTCTTTGGTATTCTTTGGTATTTTATGGAGTTCTATGGTATTCTATGGTATTCTATGGGGTTCTATGGTATTCTATGATATTGTGTGGTATTCTATGGTGTTCTATGGTATACGATGTTATTCTATGGAGTTATATTGTATTATATGGTATTCTATGGTATTGTATGGTATTCTATGGTATTCTTTGGTATTCTATGGTATTCTATGGTATTCTATGGTATTCTATGGTATTCTATGGTATTGTATGGTATTGTTTGGTATTCTATGGTATTGTTTGGTATTCTATGGTATTCTCTGGTATTCTATGGTATTGTATGGTATTGTGTGGTATTCTATGGTGTTCTATGGTATTCGATGTTATTCTATGGAGTTATATTGTATTATATGGTATTCTATGGTATTCTATGGTATTGTATGGTATGCTTTGGTATTCTATGGTATTCTATGGTATTCTATGGTATTCTATGGTATTGTATGGTATTGTTTGGTATTCTATGGTATTCTATGGTATTCTATGGTATATTATGGTATTGTGTCGTATTCTATGGTGTTCTTTGGTGTGCTATGGTATACTATGTTATTCTATGGAGTTATATTGTATTATATGGTATTCTATGGTATTGTATGGTATTCTATGGTATTCTTTGGTATTCTATGGTATTCTATTGGTTTCTATGGTATTCTATGGTATTCTATGGTATACTTTGGTATTCTATGGAGTTCTATGATATTGTATGGTATTGTATGGTATTCTTTGGTATGCTATGTTATTGTTTGGTATTCTATGGTGTTCAATAGTATTCTATGATATTGTTTGGTATTCTATGGTATTCTATAGTATTCTATGGTTTTCAATGGTATTCAATGGTATTGTATGGTATTGTATGGCTGTGGTCCTTTTAAGAGGCTTTGGATAGGGCATCAAAGAAAATTCGAGACACGTTTAAACCAAAATGCCCACACCCTCAAAATCTTAAGGTGCCGTTAGGCAGCGGGTACTGCTAGTTAACCTTATATAAAAGCCTTAATTTAGCGATGTTCAACTTTTTAGTTTGTATCTGGCTGGGATGTATGTGACGTTAGCTGAAATGGTGATAGAAATTGCGAAATTTGGTCAAAAACGTGTGCAATTGGGTTATATTTGTTCGTAATTCTGCTCTCCATTGCTGGATGACATTTTGACGGCGATTTGAGAGCGTTTTCATGGTGAAAAGTTGCTAAATATGACGGCAAGATATCTCAGAGCCAGGCGATGCAGCTCGATTTTATAACTCTTTTAATACTCGAGTTTTTCTTGCCTAGAGCTCCACGGTGATTTTTCATGCATTCGTATTAAAGTTGTTGATGTAATTGAGCGAAAACACATTCAATTGCGATCGTTTTACGTGCAAAAAGAATTAATTTTGCTAATAAACTGACAGCTTTGATCAATTGTTTGCTTTTTTGACACCACGGCAAGGTGTACGAAATCATAATGTATCTTTTCGGCAGTGAACCTAGGATATTTAAACGTCAAATTCAAACGTCAAAGTCAACGTCAAAGTCAACGTCAATGTCAAATTCTTTTCAAAATCTCCAGAACTGAAGGGAAAACGTGTTAAATTGGCTTATATTGGTTCTTTATTCAGAATTTAATCCCGCTACGTCTTTTTCACGGTGATTTTAAAGTGCATTATTATTATTATAGTAAAGTATCAAAAATATTGTTAGTGTCTTGGCTAGCAAGATGAAAAATAGCCACTTGACAAGCCCGTGGCATTCTTGTGGAGGTTATTTACACGTCAAAAAGGTTTGGAAAGTTAAACAATCTATTAACACAACTATTGGAATCTTTTGTAAACATATTTAAAGATATTTACTGTAAATAGTATACGAAAGACAAGAAATTTCTTAAAATACGACAATTTTTCTCCATCCCCAGCCTAGACAAGATCACACGGTTGATTCCAAGCCATCAATGATATTTGTGACAAATAAGTAAATCAATAACAATCCTAACTTTCTTTGCAGGTCTTTAAGACATTAAATAGGGTTTTTAAACAAACAAAACACACTTGATTAGTTTTTTAATGATAATTTTGCCAAAACTAGATTAAGAGTGACATTGACAGATCAAAGATAAACATTTGACAGATATCTTTCATCGAATCAGGACGCCGTGGATATTTATTTTATTTTCGAGAATGCCGTGATCATTCAACAGGTATTTAAATTCAAAACGTCATTAATGACAGAGTGCAGTTTTATCAAATCTAATCCAAATACGCAATCTAAGTTTAATATGGTTTTCTATGGAATTGTATAATATTGTATAGTACTTTATGGTGTAACATGGTAGTCTATGTATTCTATGTTATTCTATGGTATTCTATGTTATTCTATGGAGTTACATGGTATTCTATAATATTCTATGGTAATCTATGGTATTCTATGGTAATCTATGGAGTTCTATGGTATTCTATGGTGTTCTATGGTATTCTATGAAATTCTATGGTATTCTATGGTATTCTATGGTATTCTATTGTGTTCTATGGTATTCTATGGTGTTTAATGGTATTCTATGGTATTTTATGGTATTCAATGGTATTCTATGGTGTTCTATGGTATGCTTTGGTGTTCAATGGTATTCTATGGTGTTCTATGGTATGCTTTGGTGTTCTATGGTATTCTTTGGTATTCTATGGTATTCTATGGTATTCTATGGAGTTCTATGGTATTTTATGGTATTTTATGATATTCTATGATATTCTATGGTATTATTTGGTTTTAAATGGAGTTCTATGGTATTCTATGGAGTTCTATGTTATTCAATGGTATTTTATAGTATTCTATGGTATTCTATGGTATTCTTAAGTATTCTATGGTGTTCTTTGGTATTCTATGGTGTTGTATGGTATTCTATGGAATTATATTGTATTCTATGTTATTCTATGGTATTCTATGGTATCCAATAGTATTCCATGGTATTATATGGTATTCTATGGTATTCTATGGTGTTTTATGGTATTCTTTGGTATTCTATGGTGTTCTATGATATTCTATGGTGTTCTATGGTACTCTATGGTAAGCCATGGTAAGCCATGGTATTCTATGGTATTCTTTGGTATTCTATGGTATTCTATGGTATTCTATGGTATTCTTTGGAGTTCTTTGGTATTCTATGGTGTTCTTTGGTATTCTATGGTATTCTATGGAGTTCTTTGGTATTCTTTGGTATTCTATGGTATTCTATGGTATTCTATGGAGTTCTATGGTATTCTATGGTATTCTTTGGAGTTCTTTGGTATTCTTTGGTATTCTATGGTATTCTATGGTATTCTATGGAGTTCTATGGTATTCTATGGTATTTTATGGTGTTCTATGATATTCTATGGTGTTCTTTGGTATTCTATGGTATTCTATGGTATTCTATGGTATTCTATGGTATTCTTTGGTATTCTATGGTATTCTGTGGTATTCTGTAGTGTTCTTTGGTATTCTATGGTATTTTATTGTATTCTATGGTGTTTTATGGTATTCTATGGTATTTTATGGTATTTAATGGTGTTCTATTTCATTCTATGGTGTTCTATGGTATTCTATTGAATTCTATGGTATTCTTTAGTATTCTATGGTGTTCTATGGTATTCTATGGTGTTCTATGGAAGTCTTTGGTATTCTATGGTATTCTATGGAATTATATTATATTATATGGTATTCTTTGGTATTCTATGATATTTATGGTATTGTATGGTATGGTTTTCAATGGTATACTATGGAATTCTATGGTGTTCTATGGTATTCTATGGTATTCTATGGAGTTCTATGGTATTCTATGATATTTTTTGGTATTCTATGATATTCTATGGTATTCTATGGTATTCTATGGAGTTATATGGTATTCTATGATCATGTTTGGTATTATATGGTACTCTATGATATTCTATGGTATTCTATGGTATTCTATGGAGTACTTTGGTATTCTATGATATTGTATGGTTTTCTATGGTATTATATGATATTCTATGGTATTGTATGGTATTGCATGGTCCTTTTAGCTGTGGTCCTTTTTAGAGAATTTGGATAGGGCATCAAAGAAAACTCGAGAAAGTTGTCGATGTTATGGATTGTTTATAATGTGGACAGTTTAAACCAAAATGCCCACACCCTCGACATCAACTGCAGCCGTTAGGCAGCGGGTACTGCTAGTTAACCTTATATAAAAGCCTTAATTTAGCGATGTTCAACTTTTTAGTTTGTATCTGGCTGGGATGTATGTGACATTGAGCTCAAATGTTGATAGAAATTGCGAAATTTGGTCAAAAACGTGTGCAATTGGGTTATATTTGTTCGTAATTCTGCTCTCCATTGCTGGATGCCATTTTGACGACGATTTGAGAGCGTTTTCATGGTGAAAAGTTGCTAAATATGACGGCAAGATATCTCAGAGCCAGGCGATGCAGCTCGATTTTATAACTCTTTTAATACTCGAGTTTTTCTTGCCTGGAGCTCCACGGTGATTTTTCATGCATTCGTATTAAAGTTGTTGATGTAATTGAGCGAAAACACATTCAATTGCGATCGTTGTACGTGCAAAAAGAATTAATTTTGCTAATAAACTGACAGCTTTCATCAATTGTTTGCTTTTTTGACACCACGGCAAGGTGTACGAAATCGTGAAAGTATCTTTTCGGCAGTAAATCTAGGCTATTCAAACGTCAAAGTCAACGTCAAAGTCAACGTCAATGTCAAATTATTTTCGAAATCTCCAGAACTGAAGGAAAAA
The DNA here is from genome assembly GCA_947568835.1 of Protonemura montana. NCBI lineage: Eukaryota > Metazoa > Arthropoda > Insecta > Plecoptera > Nemouridae > Protonemura > Protonemura montana. The sequence continues at coordinate 2,151,219 of OX387608.1, forward strand.
CGTGTGAAATTGGCTTATATTGTTCAGATACAGTTTTACATCCCGCTAAGTCTTTTTCACGGTAATTTAAAGTGTATTATTATTATTATTATTATAGTAAAGTATCAAAAATATTGTTGGTGTCTTGGCTAGCAAGATGAAAAATAGCCACTTGACAAGCCCGTGGCATTCTTGTGAAGGTTATTTACACGTCAAAAAGGTTTGGAAAGTTAAACAATCTATTAACACAACTATTGGAATCTTTTGTAAACATATTTAAAGATATTTATTGTAAATAGTATACGAAAGACAAGAAATTTCTTAAAATACGACGATTTTTCTCCATCCCCAGCCTAGACAAGATCACACAGTTGATTCCAAGCCATCAATGATATTTGTGACAATTAAGTAAATCAATAACAATCCTAACTTTCTTTGCAGGTCTTTAAGACTTTAAATAGGGTTTTTAATCAAACAAAACGCACTTGATTAGTTTTTTAATGATAATTTTGCCAAAACTAGGTTTAGAGTGACATTGACAGATCAGAGATAAACATTTGACAGATATCTTTCATCGAATCAGGACGCCGTGGATATTTATTTTATTTTCGAGAATGCCGTGATTATTCAACAGGTATTTAAATTCAAAACGTCATTAATGACAGAGTGCAGTTTTATCAAATCTAATCCAAATACCCAATCTAAGTTTAATATGGTTTACTATGGAATTGTATAATATTGTATAGTACTTTATGGTGTTATATGGTAGTCTATGGTATTATATGGTATTCTATGGAGTTCTATGGTATTTTATGATATTGTTTGGTATTCTATGATATTGTTAAGTATTGTATGGTATTCTATGGTATTGTATGGAGTTCTATGGTATTCTATGATATTCTATGGTATTCGATGGTATTCGATGGTATTCTATAGTATTCTATGGTATTCTATGGTATTCTATTAAGTTCTATGGTATCTATGATATTGTATGGTTTTTAATGGTATTCTATGGTATTCTATGGATTTCTATGGTATTCTTTGGTATTATATGGTATTCTATGATATTGTTTGGTATTCTATGGTATTCTATGGTATTCTATGGAGTTATATGGTATTCTATAGTATTCTATGGTGTTCTATGGTATTTTATGGTATTCTATGGTATTCTATGGTATTCTATGGTATTCTATGGTATTCTATGGTATTCTATGGAGTGCTATGGTATTCTATGATATTCTATGGTATTGTATGGTATTCTATGGTATTGTATGGAGTTCTATGGTATTATTTGGTATGCTATAGTCTTCTATGGTATTTAATGGTGTTCTATGGTATTCTTTGGTATGCTATAGTCTTCTATGGTATTTTATGGTGTTCTATGGTATTGTAGGGTATTATTTGGTATTCTATGGTATTCCATGGAGTTTAATGGTATTCTATGGTATTCTATGGTATTCAATGGTATTCTATGGTATTCTATGATATTTTATGGTATTATATGGTATTATATGGTTTTCTATGATATTCTATGGTATTCTATGGTATTCTATGGTATTATATGGAGTGCTATGGTATTCTTTGGTATGCTATGGTATTCTATGGAGTGCTATGGTATTCTATGGTATTCTATGGTATGCTTTGGTATTCTATGGTATGCTATGGTATTTTATGGTATTCTATGGTATTCTATGGAGTGCTATGGTATTCTTTGGTATTCTATGGTATGCTTTGGTATTCTATGGAATGCTATGGTATTCTATGGTATTCTATGGTATTCTATGGTATTCTATGGTATGCTTTGGTATTCTATGGTATGCTATGGTATTCTATGGAGTGCTATGGTATTCTATGGTATTTTATGGTATTCTATGGTATTCTTTTGTATTTTATGATATTGAATGGAATTGTTTGGTTTTGTTTGGAAGTGTATGGTATTAAATGTTTTTGGATGGTATTCTATAAAATTGTATGGATTTCTTTGCTATAAGATGGTACTCTTTGGGATTTGGAGGTATTCGATAGTATTTTTTGGTATTCTTTTATGTTCCTATGGGTTTCTTTATTATTTTATGGTATTGTTTGGTATCCTCTGGTATTTTATGAGTTTCAATGGATTTCTATGGTCTTATAAGGTTTTTTTATGGTGTTGTTAGGAATTGAATGGTATTCGATGATTTAGTTTGGCATTTTTAGGTATTCTATGGTATTGTATGGTATTGTATGGTATTGTATGGTATTGTATGGTATTGTTTAATATTGTATGGTATTCTAGGTACTCTTTGGTATTGTATGATATTGTTTTGTATTTTATGGGTTTGTTTGGTATTATATGGGTTATTTTGGTATTCTATGGCATTTTATGGTATTGTATGGTATTGCATGGCCTTGGTGCCCTTAAAGAGGCTTTGAATAGGGCATCAAAGAAAACTCGAGACACGTTTAAACCAAAATGCCCACTCCCTCAAAATCGTAAGGTGCCGTTAGGCAGCGGGTACTGCTAGTTAAATATACTAAAATCGTCTCAAAAAGCCAGTGTCCAAGTAGCTCAATGGGTTAGAGCTACACCCGCGATATGTGGAGATCGGGGTTCGAGTCCCCGTTTGAGCATCAAGTTTTGAGACGGTTAAGTGATGAAAATAATATAAAAAGCGGATTTTTTAATCTATCAATGTCTAATTAACTTCTGTTTTGTAGATATCGGCGAAAGTAAGGAAATGTGAAAGCGTGGACCGCCAAACGAGCCCAACTTCGGAAGATCATCTCTCCTACACTAGCTTGCATGTAGCATTTTCAATAATATCCTTGTCTGCGTTCCGTGGCTTGTGTAACAAAAGGTGACATTTTAAAAACAACCTGAGATGTAAAGGTAAACAAAATCCAAGCGAACTGATTTGACGTGGAATTCCCTAAAAATGTCCCGTCATACATTTTCAACTCCTAACCGACTTCTTTATAAACTTCAGACCAATATACGGCATGTTTTAATATCACGCCCTTTACAAAAGGGATCCCCAAGCGATAAACAACGCTTATCAAATATCACTCTCCACTTGCTTACAAAATATTCAAAGACACATTCTTTATTTAGATAATTACTACACTTGAATCAATTCCTGACTGCAGTTCTTCACCATTTTATGTGGCTTTCAAATGATTCGAGAAAATTGGACAACACTAAGCCCCAAAGAGGACGGGCTAGACAAGTAACTGTACATTTAAAATTTATCCCCCTCCCCTTCATTTGACAACATTCGAAAAACCGAAATATTAAATATAGCCGATCTCAAGCACATTTCCGAAGACGCGGAAGTTCCAGGAAGTTCAAACCAAGAGACTTTCCACTTAGAATTCTACTATAAATTGTCATTGTGTAGAATATTGTTGTCGAACACTTTTGATATGTGGCAGGGGAGAGGGACCAGGTGGTCTCATTTCGGCTGGACCTTAAGACTGGACCTAGTACTTAGACCTAGTGACTGGACCTAGTGACTGGGACTAAGACAGAGTCATAGGTGCATATTTTCTATCTTCACCATTCACAAAGTCATTTAATTGAAATCCTGATATGAACAGTCTTTCATTAGACAATTTAAAACTACACATTATTGATACTTTTATTTTTTTATCGAATTGCTGGAATAAGAACACTCAGCTTAAATTTATCTTGTAAGCTTGAAGTTTCATTTATCTCATGAATGACGCATTTCAAGGACAATAAGCCCCTCTTATAGCGTGCCCGAAATTAAGTTCACAATTTCGAGCTTTGTCTATTTAAGGTTGCAGTAAAGGAAATTATGATCGACTGGTAAAGTGTAGTTGTAAAATGTTTAATTCTACACGGTATGGGTATTGACTATTTAGGAAGAGCTAGCATAAGAAAACCAGTAGATTATTTACTGGTTCTAATCCTAATTCCAGTAGCCCCCAGGAAACTCTTGGCATGTCAAGCGCAATGGCCACCGACCAGACATTTTCTCACAATACATCTATAACAGCTGAGGAATGGCAATTGACAACTGAATGATTTCACAGAATTGATTTCGAAATAATATCAAAAGCTATTTTTGACTCGTTACAACATGAATAAACCATTTATAGTTGCCTGATATCAAATTTTCCTGACTTCACGAATAGGAAAATATGGGAATATATATTGAAATGTAATGGGAATGCATGAGCATTATAGTGTCTTTGAGTGAATGGACTAAAGAGTAGGGGGGGGGGGGGGGGAATCATTCCTCTTCAACCACAATTAACTGCCAATACAACCAACAAAAAAAGCCTCAATTGCACCAAATTCGATTTCACCCCCTTCCTTTTGGTTTTGACTGAGCCTCAAATAATATTAGGGTATTCCTACCAACTGCAGGTACAATTATCCAAGGAAAATTCCGTTTCTCGTTATGCAAGTGTTCAGTGGCTAAACCATGCTTTCGTTGTTCCCCAATGAGTAATTAGGTGTGATGGGGGAGGGAGGGGGGGAAGAGGGAGGGCAATTGTTTCATATTACCATCCATTTACTTAAGATATTTTTTACTTATTTATTTTAGGCAAAATTTAGCTGAAAAATTTGGTCGAAAATTTGGTTCGATTGTATTCGAATGTTCTCTTTTTAACCGGACGTTCTGACACTGACTCTTAGACAAAACCTTTCCCGTGTGGAAGGGGGACAGTTCCTCCTAAAAACGTGAACATTTTTCAACATTTATTTTGTTATATTCTTATAGATATTCTTACAGTTACATATATTCTTTAAAAATAATGAAAATAGCCCTTGTCTACCAAATATTCGATGCATTTTTGGCGACCTGTGTTGCCATGTGTAACCTTTTCTAGAAGTTTCGTGAAATAAGCAATCGCCTCAAGCAAGTTGGTAAATTCGCAGAACGCAGAGACAGCATCATTTCAGTCTCATTCTGACTTATTTGTGCACACAATAATTCAAAAGAGACGGTAATGCGTTTGAAGGGTAGAGAGCACTCCCTCTGCAAAATCTTGAGTTCTAAGCATAAGAAGAATTGAGTTGATGGTTGAACCGACGAAAATTAAATACGTTTAATTTTTGAACCCCCAACCCCCCTCAACGGGGTTTCTTAAGTAGTGTTTCTAAAAAAATAAATGTTATTACTCCCCCATCCCCCCCCCCCTCCCGCACCCTACCTTTTCAGACCATCATGCCCATTCTAGTGCTCACGATAAAACATTATTAAAATAAAAAATAAAAAATATATATTAATTTAGTACCGAAAATCATTTTTTTCTAGAATATTATTTACGGTTGGCAAAAAACGTAGTTAGGGGAATGTATTCTTTTAATGATTGCAAACGTGGTTCCAAAAAATGTTGCCGTGCAACCCACTCTTTAATTTCTTGTAGCCCGTTGATTTGGTCTGCGCTTTTACAATGTGTCTTCTGGGCTGGCTTTCCAATTTGACTGCACCCCGGGTCAGTGCCCTGGATATCCGTTTCTTTCCACCCAACTTTGTTTAGGTTCACGAGACCCGTTACAGGATCAAATGGGGGCAAGAACTTTTCACGTGGCTTCGTCACAGGTATATGCAATTCCTGTAGAGACTCCTTATTTGGGCATCGTCGTTCTTCACCTTCACATTTACAGTTGCTTTCTGTGTTTTTCTCTTATTTTTCTTCTCACTGGTAAAACAACGGTCATACAAAGTTTTACTTTTCAGATTTGCCTCACCGTTGAATTTTTTTTTTTTTTTTTACGAACCACTCACTCAACTTGTTGGTTTTTTATTGTCTCGTTCCAATGGATTACATTTCCTGGAGTCTTCCGTACGGGATTCGCTGGAGGTGTTCCTCTTGCCCGCCCGAACCACTCTCTTCTTGAAGCGTAGTTTTGCGAAAAGATCCTGGAAAAACCCCGCAATTCGGCTGAAGAAGTTTTGAGAAGGCCTAACTGCCTCTTTGGTGTCAGTCCAAGCACAAAGATCACAATTATTATTATTTGTATTTTATTTTCACACTTATATTTTTCAGTAATCGTGGAAACTGTTGTTCAATGTAATATCTGCCATTTATGCATGAAATTTATTTTTGGAGAAAATTAGCCTAAGGCCTAATTAGCCTTAGCCTAAGCTAGGCTAAGGGTTGGGATCTGCTGATCTACGGTCGAAAAGGGATGACAGGTATTTTGAGGCAGTACAAAATTAAGCAGTACTCCATTCAAACTCTATTTAACCTTCTACATTTCCACGGTTTTATTATGATAATTTTTCAGTAATCGTGGAAACTGTGGTTCAATGTAATATCAGCCATTTAAGCATGAATTTTATTTTTGGAGAAAATTGTCTATTTTAAGATTTTCTTAGTTAACTTCCGAATAATTGTGATCTTTGTGCTTGCAGGACTGACACCAAAGAGGCAGTTAGGCCTCCTCAAAACTTCTTCAGCCGAATTGCGGGGTTTTTCCAGGATCTTTTCGCAAAACTACGCTTCAAGAAGAGAGTGGTTCGGGCGGGCAAGAGGAACACCTCCAGCGAATCCCGTACGGAAGACTTCAGGAAATGTAATCCATTGGAACGAGACAATAAAAAACCAACAAGTTGAGTGAGTGGTTCGTAAAAAAAAAAAAAAATTCAACGGTGAGGCAAATCTGAAAAGTAAAACTTTGTATGACCGTTGTTTTACCGGTGAGAAGAAAAATAAGAGAAAAACACAGAAAGCAACTGTAAATGTGAAGGTGAAGAACGACGATGCTCAAATGAGTAGTCTTCTACAGGAATTGCATATACCTGTGACGAAGCCACGTGAAAAGTTCTTGCCCCCATTTGATCCTGTAACGGGTCTCGTGAACCTAAACAAAGTTGGGTGGAAAGAAACGGATATCCAGGGCACTGACCCGGGGTGCAGTCAAATTGGAAAGCCAGCCCAGAAGACACATTGTAAAAGCGCAGACCAAATCAACGGGCTACAAGAAATTAAAGAGTGGGTTGCACGGCAACATTTTTTGGAACCACGTTTGCAATCATTAAAAGAATACATTCCCCTAACTACGTTTTTTGCCAACCGTAAATAATATTCTAGAAAAAAATGATTTTCGGTACTAAATTAATATATATTTTTTATTTTTTATTTTAATAATGTTTTATCGTGAGCACTAGAATGGGCATGATGGTCTGAAAAGGTAGGGTGCGGGAGGGGGGGGGGATGGGGGAGTAATAACATTTATTTTTTTAGAAACACTACTTAAGAAACCCCGTTGAGGGGGGTTGGGGGTTCAAAAATTAAACGTATTTAATTTTCGTCGGTTCAACCATCAACTCAATTCTTCTTATGCTTAGAACTCAAGATTTTGCAGAGGGAGTGCTCTCTACCCTTCAAACGCATTACCGTCTCTTTTGAATTATTGTGTGCACAAATAAGTCAGAATGAGACTGAAATGATGCTGTCTCTGCGTTCTGCGAATTTACCAACTTGCTTGAGGCGATTGCTTATTTCACGAAACTTCTAGAAAAGGTTACACATGGCAACACAGGTCGCCAAAAATGCATCGAATATTTGGTAGACAAGGGCTATTTTCATTATTTTTAAAGAATATATGTAACTGTAAGAATATCTATAAGAATATAACAAAATAAATGTTGAAAAATGTTCACGTTTTTAGGAGGAACTGTCCCCCTTCCACACGGGAAAGGTTTTGTCTAAGAGTCAGTGTCAGAACGTCCGGTTAAAAAGAGAACATTCGAATACAATCGAACCAAATTTTCGACCAAATTTTTCAGCTAAATTTTGCCTAAAATAAATAAGTAAAAAATATCTTAAGTAAATGGATGGTAATATGAAACAATTGCCCTCCCTCTTCCCCCCCTCCCTCCCCCATCACACCTAATTACTCATTGGGGAACAACGAAAGCATGGTTTAGCCACTGAACACTTGCATAACGAGAAACGGAATTTTCCTTGGATAATTGGACCTGCAGTTGGTAGGAATACCCTAATATTATTTGAGGCTCAGTCAAAACCAAAAGAAATGGGGTGAAATCGAATTTGGTGCAATTGAGGCTTTTTTTGTTGGTTGTATTGGCAGTAAATTGTGGTTGAAGAGGAATGATTCCCCCCCCCCCCCCCCTTCTCTTAAGTCCATTCACTCAAAGACACTATAATGCTCATGCATTCCCATTATATTTCAATATATATTCCCATATTAGTAGTGTAGGAACCCCGGTTCTAGATCAGAAGGAGAAGGAAGTCATTGACCTCTGTGGGAAAACTGCTGACGCCCGGAAAATTCCTACCGTCTTGGACGGTACGAAATAAAATGCAGATTCAGCAGAAATTTGAGATGTGCGCGGGTGCATTTTTACTGTTAGCTTATAGTGTAAGGTGATATAACATTTGAAGATAACTATAGTCGATTCATTTTGAGACGACCTCCTGCATATAATCATGCATGTATACGTGCATGCTAAGGTGCACTACTTACGTGATTTCTTAAAATAAATGTACTTTAGATGTTTAAGAAATATAAATGCAGCAACCTAATCTAATTTCCCACGATCAGATGTCACTGTACCAAATGACAAGTACATACAGTCTGTTCATTCTACATAAATAATCATAAATCTGACACTCAACTGCATACAACTATATGCATTTCTGGTGTACTACCTTAAATGAACTGTACTATAGCTTCCTACAAAAATATTATTGCAATGCCGATGTAACATTTTCCCAGATTTTCCCAGCGTGGCCCTCGTATTGCTTGGTAGATTCATCGATCAATCACTGATTTGACAAAATCAGATTTCACTGTACCAAATAACAAGTACTTCTATAGTAAGTTTATTCCTAAGAAACGTCATCTGTTTGCATTATATATGCCTGTGTAATTATACACGATTACTGCCCAGAGTTTAGATGGTTATACATTACAATGAACGCACTTTAGATAATATGTTAGTGGTCAATAATTGCAAATCAACAAAATGTTAGGACAATGAACTGTTCGACGTTCTGTTCTCACCGACATCATCATTCGATTCAAAGTTATCAGAGACATTGTAAAGTGTAATCAGATCCAGCTGATATAAGCTTGATTTTTTAACGTTACGCCTCGCACATTGACTGCAGCAATTATACTACTCGAAACATTTTCATATTGTTACCTCGGCATAAAATCTTATTTTCCTAAAATTTAAAAAACGAACTGATTAGAATAATATAAATATATAGAAATTACTTATTATAACTTCTTAACATCACCATCATCATCATTATCAGCAAGAATGGATTCAAACAATGAAATACAAAATTTAATGTGAGTGTACCTATTTAATAAATTCGAAGATTACTTTTCATTTAAATTGGATTTGTATAATTGTCTTAAAGATTTTTTCACGATCTCTGTATTCATTCTTGCAGGGATCTAGAGAATGCATGTGATGCTATTTTAGCAATGGTGACAAATTCACCAGCAGCATCAGATGACAGGTACGCATTCTTTGTAGATTCATTTTACAAAACATTCGATTAATACCTTCAACTTATTTATTTTTATTTTTATTTACAGTCCTACTGAAGTCCTAACAGTAAGACCATTCTTCGGACCTTGCGAGCTCTGCGGATCAACATTTTCTCGAAAAGACAATTTCAAAAAACATCGCAGTTTGAAACACTTTCAGTGTAGCGTGTGTTCAAAATTTTTCTTGAATGAAAAGAAGATGCTGACTCATCATGCCAGTCATGATAACGTTGGTAATCGTCAAAACCCGTCGACTTCGACAGAAATGCCATCTTCAAATCAACAACATTCTCTACAAAGCTTAAATCAAATCGGTAGGGGAAATCTTTTAAAATCTGCGCTAAACAGGAGCGTTAAAACTTACACGTTCAAAATTCCAGATGATCGTATTGATGTTTTAACATATTTGGCTGATAACAAAAATGATATTGAAATTCAATTAATGAAGAATATTTCTAAATCCCGCGGCGTTAAATGGTACCTGACAATTTATCCACTCTTCACCAAAATTGTGACAGACAAGCAAAGCGAGTCAACACCATGCTTCAGAAGTTGCAACTTCACACTCTTACAACATTTTGAGTTTAATAAACAATTTAATCAAGCTTTTGAGTCGATTGCAAAGGCAAAATCAAATTTTCAGAGGGAAGGTAGTAATTGGAATTTTGAAAGAATTCTAAGATTTGAACTTAACATCGCCAAATATGTTCCCTTAGCTGCAAGTAGTTAAATTTCCTTACCAAAAAAATTAGCAAAAAAAAAGGCGATTTTAAATGTTCAAAACAACGACTAAAAATGCTTCCTTTGGTCTGTGTAAGCACATTTATATGAACCCTGTCACAATCAAAATCGTATACATGCATACAAGCAATACGAGTCACACTTGAATATGTCAGGTATTGAATACCCCGTCCAAATTTCAAAATTATCTCGTTTTGAGAAACAGAACAATATATCTGTAAACGTGTTTGGATATGAATGTGAAGTTTTTCCGCTCCGAATCACAAAATTTTCCTGCGATACTCATATAAATGTATTGTATTTATCAAACGAAACGACGAATCACTTTTGCTTGATAAGCAGTTTAAGTCGCTTGCTAGGTTCACTAACTCATCACGAACACCGATCATTTTACTGTCATTTTTGCTTACATAGATTTTCAAGACAATCGCTCCTTGATGATCATTCGAAGTTTTGCAATAAAAACGAACTACAGAAAAGAAAAATGCCATCTGATAATATAATGCGATTCAAAAATTATCATTTCATGTTGAAAGTACCTTTCACAATTTACGCAGATTTTGAAAGTTTAAACCTGAAAATAAGTGGATGCTCTCCGAATGATGATTTCTCGCACACTTTAAAAACATCACAACATATGTGTTCAGGATATTCATATGTTGTGATAAATGCAAAGGGTGATGAAATGCACAAACCTTTAGTTGTGTATAGAGGATCAGATGCAATCTCTCACTTCCTTAAAACCATTTTAAAAGAGGAAGAAGAGTTGCAAAAGTTAATGAATGAAAATAATCCGATAAAAATTACTTCGGAAGAGGAGCAGAGCTTTCTGAATTCAAAAGAATGTTTTATTTGCTCGAAGGATCTCGATGAATTTAGGGTACGCGATCATTGTCACATGTCTGGACTTTACAGAGGAGCAGCTCATTCCTCGTGTAATCTCAACTTCAAACAGGCTAAACATATTTCAGTCTTGTTTCACAATTTAAAAAATTATGATAGTCATATTATTATGCAGGAACTTGGAAAATTCAAATTTTGCAAAATCACGTGTATCTCAAACAACACTGAAAAATATGTTGCATTCCAGATTAATTCTTTGCGTTTTCTCGGCTCTCTTCAATTTTTGAATACATCTCTTGAAAGACTCACTAAAAATTAGTTAAGCTATGGAGAGGATAAATTTAAAATTACCAAACAGAACTTTTAAAACAAGGAAGAATTTACACATCTTCTCCGTAAGGGCGTTTTTCCATATGACTACATGGATTCACAATCAAAATTTGACGAGACAGAACGGTCCATTCTCGTTACACCTATTCTTGTAACGCCTACAACTACCTGCTTACCCTTTCTGTTCGTCGGTCGAGTGTCCCCCAACCTTTCGCGACTTCTACCGACTGGATTTTCTAGCATAAATTAAATCTCAAAATATTTTTCTTCTATCGCCTACAACCCCCCGAGGCGGCTGAGCGAACGCAAGGTGTGAACCTGCCCCCTGTGCCAGGATGTTTGAATTTCTCGGCGCGTTGAGCGGACATGGCTCCTCCACAGCCACACCACGGTGATCCTCAATTTTGTACGAAGCAGGACGTCGATTTACGTTTTTTAATTGTGAAGGAGAGCGTTATGGGGGGGGGGGGGGGGGGGGGGGGGCTTTTTAACAATTATTATATTAAGTAAAGAGTTATGAAGCCAAAATTGCTACTTTAGAACCAGGACAAGGAGAGGAGAAATTTGACACTCCCCCGCACGATCAGGGACGCTTGCTCCTGAGAGAGTGCGCCCAAACCCAGAAAATTTGGGCGCCGTTTCGAACAAGGATAAGGTCAGTTTGCGGGGTGACCATCGAGATTTGTGTTAAATAACGATTTTATCATCTTAATAGTGACGGTTTGTGCATGAGGCACCTGTGGAAAAGACGAGAGGATTTGAGTTTTAACGCCTGAACCTGAACCTTCTATGGTCGGCCGAGCTCACACCAGGCGATTGTGATGTGACACAAAGATATAGGCAACAATCCGGGTGCTTGCAATATTATGCGAAAGGGGCGAACCAAGAACAATAATTGAACATTTGTGCAAACACAGCGATTATTGTTATTTATTATCTGATTGTTAAATAATTACAAGTAATGATGCCAATGATGTTTCCAAGACCAGAGGGAAGCGTATACTTTGACAGGGCAACTCACCTGGATGTGACCAGGGTGGTCAAGCGACATAGAATCGTGACAAAGTAGATACATGTTGAGTCATAAAGTTGATGGAATAAAATTGGAACTTGGAGGGTATTTCACAAATTATTGATGCAAAGAAGATCACGGAGGGTGCTAGCTCTCTATCAATCTCTATTAAAAAACGTAAATCGACGTCCTGCTTCGTACAAAATTGAGGATCACCGTGGTGTGGCTGTGGAGGAGCCATGTCCGCTCAACGCGCCGAGAAATTCAAACATCCTGGCACAGGGGGCAGGTTCACATCTTGCGTTCGCTCAGCCGCCTCGGGAGGGTTGTAGGTGATACAAGAAACATATTTTGAGATTTAATTTATGCTAGAAAATCCAGTCGGTAGACGTCGCGAAAGGTTGGGGGACCCTCGACCGACGAACAGAAAGGGTAAGCAGGTAGTTGTAGGCGTTACAAGAATAGGTGTTACGAGAATGGACCGACAGAACTACCTTCTAAAGCAGCTTTTTATAACACGATTCGCGATGAACACATTCGTGACGAAGATTATGAACATGCTAAAAAGGTTTGGAGTCTATTTAAAATCCAAAATTTAGGCGAATATCAGGATTTATATGTCAAAACAGATGTGCTATTGCTAGCAGATATTTTTGAAAGCTTCCGAGAAATATCTATGAAATATTATAAACTTGATCCCTTACAGACGTATGCATTGCCAGGTTACAGCTGGCAATCATTTCTTAAGATGAGCGGCTGCCACCTCGAATTACTTATATGATTGATATATATATTGATATATATTACTATTGATATGTACTTATTCATGGAGCAGGGAATACGAGGTGGAGTTTCAATGATCTCAACCCGTTACGCATCAGCAAATAACAAGTACGTAGATGACTTCGACTTCGATTTCTAAAATATAAAAATGAAATCAATAATATTAAGTTAGAGCTAGAAGGTGACAAGGTAGAAGTTATAGAGCAGTTTAAATATTTAGGAATTATCATTGACAATGAAATAAATCTCAAAGCACATGCCACATAGATAATACAAAAGTTAGCTAGTAAAATAGGACTCTTCCGTAGAAATAATAAAGGCCTTCAAATTCAATCTAAAATTGACATTTACCAAGCAATCATTGCTCCCCACATCGATTATTGCAGCTCCTTTCTTTTCTTATTAAATAAAAATGAAATAGAAAAAATAGAAAAACTTCAAAACAGAGCGATGAGGAATATTCTCCTAGTGAATAAATATACTTCTGTAAGGAAAATGTGTGAAGCCCTGTCATGGCTGAATGTCAAACAAAGAATTGTACTAAACACCCTAACTTTAATTTATAAAATATGTCAAGGAATTACACCTAGTTATTTAACAAATAATATTAAAAATAATAGTAATGTTCATAATCATAACACTAGAAGTAAAAGCAATATTTTTATTGATAGACCAAACTCTAAATTGAAAGAAAAACTCAATCTATGTTAAAGGAATTCGATTACCATTAGAAATAAGACAATGTGAAACAGTTAAGAGTTTTAGACGTAACTGCTGTAAATTTATCAAAGAAGAAAAACTAGTTCCTAGAAAAGATGAGGTAACCCTATACTGGGATATTTTGTACTCTTAATTGTAAGACATTATTATTTACTGTTGTGCTTATGTATTAACTATGTATCTTATAGAAAAATAGCAATTTTGCTAATAAATAAAGATTACTTCGTAACGCTGAATCGTCGTATATTATTTATTGGGATGTGAACAATCTATACGGGCAAGCGATGTCTCAAAAATTACCTATCAGTCATTTTGAATGGATGAATGAGGATGAAAGAAGTCAGTTTAATATTCATAATATTTCACAAGACTCTAAATTTGGATACATTTAAGAGGTCGATTTGGAATATTCACATAATCTGCATGAATTGCACAATGATTATCCTGTGGCTCCGGAGAATATAAACTTTACTGAAGAGACGATTTCTCCTTACAGTAAGAAACTGTTGGAAGACTTGAACTTTAAACCTGCAAAAAATGTCAGAAAACTAGTACCAAACCTAAACGATAAAACCAACTACATAATTCATTATAGAAATTTGCAACAATATCTTGACTTGGGATTAAAACTTCTTAAAATTCATCGAGTTCTTAAATTTAAGCAAAGCTCTTGGTTAAAAGAATATATAGAATTTAACACATCGCAGCGTAAACAGGCGACCAACTCTTTTGAAAAAGATTTCTTCAAGCTAATGAACAATGCTGATTTTGGTAAGACTATGGAAAACCTTCGTAATAGAGTTAACATTGAATTAGTGAACGTAGAAAAGAGGCTATTAAAAGTTGTAGCGGCTTCTTCGTTTGAGAGTTTCACAATGTTTTCAAATGATCTTGTAGCCGTGCAATCCAAAAAGAAATGTCTCATTCTCAATCGGCCAATTTACGCAGGGTTCGCAATATAAGAGCTAAGCAAGGGATTTGTTTATGATTTCCATTACAACTTTGTAAAGAATAAGTATGGAAATAATGCCACCTTACTTTTCACCGACACCGATAGCCTTACATATCATATAAAAACCGAAGATATATATTGTGATATGAAAGCTCATATGAATCTATTCGACACTTGAAATTACCCAAGCACACATCATCTGTACAGCAATGTCAATATGAAAGTTCCAGGTAAAATGACAGATGAAACCGCTGGTGCTGTCATAAAAGAATTTGTAGGATTGAGGGCTAAGATGTATTCCATTTTAGAAGCTAATGGAAAATGTAAGAAAGTAGGAAAAGGAGTTTTGAGATATGTTTTAGAAAAAGTAATTAAACACGATGATTACAAGAAATCGATTTTTCAAAAAGTGATTCAAAGTGCATCTATGTCTAGCATTCGAAGTTTTAATCATAAATTATATACAACAACTCAACGAAAGATCACACTATCACCATTCGACGATAAAAGATATGTATTAGACGATGGATATCATACACTTGCCCATGGTCATTGTAATATTATTGATATTGATGAACTGGATCGCGATTCAGATGATTGCAATTAGTTAATGAATCAACCAGGTGTTGGCTGTGTAATAAAAAATAAATAAACATGTACATAAATAACTGATTAATTTTGAATTCCTATCACACTCCTTATCCTTTACTGCCATACTACAACTTATTATAATTCATGAATGTTTACTCAGGATCCAAATAAATGGTGTAGTATCTACTAGTTACCACCAGTCTTCAATATGTAAGTGAGGTGGAAGGTACCATTCACTAGTCTTTTAGCTGGAAGTACAGGTTGTGGTAAAACTACATTTGTTAGACGATTTATATCGAATCTAGATGAAATGACTGATACACACATCAATCAAATCATTTGGTGCTACTCAGAAATGCAAGATTTTCACGATTCCATTACTGATTCTCGCGTTACATTTCACAAAGGTATATCGATGATTTTACTGCAGAAAGTGGTGGAAAACTAATAATTATAGATGATATGATGTCAGAAATGGACAACAGAGTAATCGACTTGTTCACGAAATATTCACATCACAAAAATATTTCAGTTTTTTTCATTACACAAAATTTATTTCATAAAGGTAAAGGAATGCGAGACGTACCTCTAAATTCTCATTATATCGTCTGCTTCCGCAACACACGAGATCGGAAACAGTTTTCATTTTTAGCTAAGCAAATAAGTCCGCGAAATGTAAAATTTTTTGAAGTAGCCTATAAAGATGCCACTAAATTACCATACGGATACCTACTTGTTGACTGTCACCAGACACTTGATGAAAATCTACGCATTCGAACATCAATTTTTCCAGACGATGTAAACCATTTTGTTTATATTCCTAAATTATTATAAATAACTGATGATGCGACTCTCTTTTATCATTCTCTCATCATGAGTGCTTCAGTTATCAAAGAAATAAACCTCCTTAAGGTTTTAAACAAAAGCGGACCAAAAATGCGCAAAGCCATTTTGAAAGTCGCTGATAGAAATCTAATCAAATCGATATTGGAGTGCATACAAAACTGTATTTTAGGGAATGTTCCCCTGAAACCTGGTCATAAAAGCCGACTCTCTCGACACAAGCACACGCTCAGAAAATTAATAAAAAAAGGTGATACTTGGCAGAAAAAAAAGAAAATTCTCCAGAGAGGTGGGTCTCTGATTCCCTTATTGTTGGGACCAATTCTGAGTGGTGTAATTTCGGGATTGATGACATGATGAATAATTGCAAGAAGATGGTTTTAATTGATCAACAAACACTCGATCGACTTGGTAAGACACCAGTTAATAGTTTACAAGTCAACAAATTTTAAAATATAGCGTCGACAACAAATCCAATCAAGAACATGATTATCGCTTTGAGAAATGAAATGAAGCAAATTCTTCGAATGAAAAGTATGGATGCCAATGAGAAACTTTCACGATATCAAGAAACCTTGCGACGCTATCTACATTTTATTTCTGTATCTTCAAAAATTAACAACAGATCCAGTGAAACATTTCAACCACAATTTGAAGAGAAATTAATTCCTACAGAGTTTAAGCAAGAGGTTATTGATGACCAACAAGAAATGAAACCGTTGAATACATCATCAGATATCTTAGCTACAAATGTGAATAGTGAAGACGACGAAAAGTCCGAAGTCGAAGATGATAGCAATTTATTGCAAGTCAAGCTATTGCAGTCTGTACCTGAAAAGAAACAAGTTGCAGCAAAAGAACTTTATATACTCTTCTTTACGACAGCAAACTTATTGACTGGAATAGTTCGACCAGCCTAGTACGAATTCAAAGAAATACTATCGATAACTCAAACATTATTGATTTAATATCCGATGTTCTGATTAACCGACAAGATTCCAATCCCACGGGTTGGAAAGAATTTTTAACTATTTTGGAAGAACTGAAAATCCCGATGAAATATATATCAAACATCCCTGCTGAAAATTCTTAGCAAGATCTTGCAAGATATTGGCAAGAAGCAAGATCTTGCCAATTTCTTGAAAACATCTAAGATTTTTCCCTTCAGACAAGATTTGTTCAAGATCTTGGTAAGAAATTGACAAGATCTTGACACGGTCCCGTGGGATCTTACATGGCTGCAAGATTTTTGGAATCTTGGCAAGGAAACGATTTCTTGGCAAGTTCTTAGCAAGTTCTTGAAATAATTTTTTTGTGTTGCGATTCTTGAAAGATCTTGCACGCAGAATTCTGCGTTTCCGACTTTAAAGTCTTCTAAAATAATAATTGATAACTGCAAGATCTTGCTCGGTGCGAAAACGCACTCGTGAATGGAGAGCACACAAATGAGATTAATGTTTGTCTTGTTGGATGCTCTGGTTCTGGATCTGATCCCTCTGATTCTGAGTTTCTGGACAACTGGACCATGATCCAGTTGTAACTTTTTCTGCAGGAAGGTTTACAACGTCATTATACTTAGGGGTCGTTGTGACAACAATACTTCGTAAAACTGTGAAATTTAACGACGCATTGTTTCTATAACCTCTCTCCGGTACAGAACTGTGTGTGATGGTTACTCATATAATACCCAGCGCGTGTTGCTTGACTTCGGTGTTCTCACGAGGACCGGTGTTTCCAACATGCCAAATCGTTCGGTGATAAGCTGAATGTCGGTTTAATGTGAATATATGATGCGATTCTCCATTCGGGCTCTATAGTATTGCAATATATCTATTTTTCATTCTAAATGATAAATACTCATGCTAAGTTTTGTTTAGTAGGTATGTGGCAATTGTTGGACTGGGACCGAATTTTGGCCTTTCAACTGATATTTAATATTTCTACTAAGAAATTTACATTTTATTATTTTCTCACAGAGTCGTACATTTTGTACCACAAGATGCACATTATTGTAAATGTTTAATTATATTTATTTCAATCCGAGGTTTGTACGGAATTATTTGAAACCCACAGGAATTTTGCATTGTATTCAGCAATGCACGACCTTTTCAATCCTAAGTTACAATAAACACCATCATCATCCACTGATTTACCGACGTCTTTAGGCCGCTGACAACGATGGCTGTTAGCAAAATAGTGCGTCGTTGAACACGTTGATCAATCAACTGTGTTATTATGCAACTATAGCAAATATCACGGAAGGTATTGTTCTCAAAAATGCCTCGTGTGCTTTTCTCTACGTGGATGAGAGCTTTATCAAACATTGGCGCTGGGCCCTATGTGATTTCCGAAGAATTAAACTCCCAAATTCGAAGAATTAGCTTGATGTACAAGCGTACTTTCTTCTGTGTTTTCGACCAACGAAGACTTTCGAATTCACAAGTAAGTACGAAACAAACTTATAGTCAATACGGTACATACATTTACTTTGTAGAATTTGCACTCAAGATTTTCTTTTGGCGAACCTATACAATATTGGTTATTTTGTGTAAACGTTTCGCTGTTATGCAAGTTGTTATTATGGTAAGAACAAATACCCTCGATTATCTCTGAAAACGCTCTAATAATCACAGTGAATTTACTGTGTTTTTTCATTCACAGTGAATCTCAGGTATAAACAAAACAAATGACTGGATTCCAATTTAACGCTCGGCTATAATAATTGTCATTTTATAATCATAACATGGTCATTGGTGATAGGTGATAGGTGACATGTGTGTGAAACATTCGGCTGACAAAGAGTGGCGCGATGGACCAATACCTTGTTATAGTTATTTCATTTATCTCAACAGCAATTCTTTACTTTTCTGTCAAGAGAAAATATGTGCTGATGCTGAAATGTAGTGCGTCTACTCAAGTTGAACTTATACTCGAGTTGCTGTTGCAGATAAGAAAACTAGACTCCAATGACTCATTCTTTATTAGCCGGGCTATATATGCATTTTAGCAGACTTGCAAAATGATACTCGTAGCGAGCAGCGTTCCTCAGTATCAGGGGGTGGTAAGCAGGATAGCCCAGTGAGATTCAAAAATTAGTACCGTTGATTGCTATTTAGAGCGCGCTGTCTGCTACGAGAGTAGCAGATAGCTTTAGCGTTCCAGGTTTTTGATAATGGCCGGCGGCTATGACGTCTTTAGCGTCAGCTCTGACGTCTTTAGCGTCAGTAGAGGCAGAGCAACAAGTGCTAGAAGTGTTAAAAGCTGTGGATGATATTTACCAGAACTCTAATTAAAGTCTGAAGTGGTGCTATGGGAAAGGGCACGGGTCGTGTGCAAATGATTTGCAAGTATAGGGAGTGCACCAATACTCATTTGAAGGACCCGGCATTGTCTTTTTTTTATTGCACTAATAAAGACCAAGCACAACGCGATGCCTGGTTGACCCGTTCCGGCAACGAGGATTTGGTGGGTTCAACTGCGGAACATTTGAAAGCGAAGGGGTTTCGTTTGTGTGCTATACATTTCGAGAATAGCGAGTTCGTTAATATAAGAAAAAATCGGTTGGTCAAGAATGCGCTTCCTAAGCTGTATGCTGCTGAAAATGATCATGATGTCATTGACATTGCCAAAGACACCGACACTGTGGCAGGTGAGGGAATCTGAGGTCCTGGCATACACTTTATGTTCCAGTAAATAGCCATTACTAGTGGGTACTACACTCTCCTAGCCTGTAGCTAATATGGACTGAAATTCGATTGCAGAATCGTCACAAGATGATAGTCCAGTTGCCATGTCTGAGGCAGAGTTTGTTGGTGATGGCATGGATGCTGCTGGGCCATCTTCACCATCAGTCTCCTCTCACCAGACTACACCATTTGGTAAGTTTAAAATCAATCTATGCACATCCTCCTTTCACTATAACTTTAAATTCAGTACATTCAAATGCCAATAACCTGGGAGTTCTTATTGTATTTGTTCATTTATAATTTTTAGTCATTCACAAAAGAAGAGGCTCTATTCTCGGAGAGTTGGGGTACAGTCTAGGTGAGCGCACACCGAGAAAGAAAACCCTGCTGTGCAAATACAAGAAAGCTGTGAAGAGGGTGCACCAGTTACTCAAACAGACTTCGCTACAAAAAGATAAAATTAAAGCGAAGGAGTTGTTGATGGCCGACTTTGTCAGCATCAATCATGAGTGGCTGGAGTGCTCTATCCATGGAGACATTCTGCTCACTCCGCTCCTGCAACTGTTCTGCAGAGTCATGCTGCACAGCTACTGCAAGAGAAGAAACCGCATGATTTCTGGAGCTGCGATAAAGGCAACCACCATCAAGACCAGGATGAAGATTGTCAGGCACAATTGAACCTCACATTGCTACAGCATATCTTGTGTGTTCAGCATGTCTTCTTTGTATGTTTTCACTTGCATAATTTCTAATCACTTCATTAAACACTTATATGTGTCAAAAATGATGCTGTTTTTCAATTAGTTATACCTTGGTCCTTGACTGATAATTTTTTGCTGTAACACTGAATCTGCCAATGTAATGCCATTGCTTTATTAGTAACCTTTGCAATTTGATGAGAAAAATTAATGTCTGTAACAAGCATTATTATTTCCTCTCAAATTGCAAATGTTACTGAAACAGCAATGACATTACTAAGACAGATTCTGAATTTGAATGAAAACCGGGGCTAAATGATGGGTGAGGGGGAGTCGTGGTGCGGGGTGCAAATAGTACCGTTGATTCGAACAGAGATGGCGCTAGCTGCGCATTTCGTGTAGGTTTTCTCCTATAACATTGGGTTACCCCTCTCTACCTAACTCCTCTCTGCTCAGTATGAACTAGATTTTGACTGGTGGGGATGTGTCGCGTCGCGTCGCGTTGCTTTGTTTAGTCTCTAATTGCACAAATTATTTGTATTTTTCGGCAATGTGATTGTTAGAAATAGGAAGTCATTTTTACCGTCTGCATTGTGGCATTTTTTGTCGTCGGGGTTTGAAGTTAATAGGGGAGACCTTTCAATTGATTTGTTTCGTGTAATTTGAAGGTACGCATCACTGTTACATTCAAACGCATCACTTCTTGAATATCGTTTGTCTAGAAGCAAATTGGAAACATCACCTTATCAACATGCTTCCTACTTTTTCAGTCTTGGAGCTCAAAACGTTGCTGCGTTCATCAGTACTGAATTGGAAGACAGATGCTCCACTTTATTCCCTGACAAGCTGCCCTTGTCCACAGTAGAAGCAGCTAGATAGCTTGAAGATAGCGTTGCGATGTCAACGGACAATTTCACAACTCTTGGTAAGTTTGCTAGGATGCAACTACAATAATCAATTAATTTTCAGTAACCTATGGTGGCATTTATTGATCAGGAGGTGCTAGTACAAATGATGCTTGTTTCCATGTGTTTTAAACCGCACATTTTTTATTGCAGTGCTGTGAATCTCTCCTGGCTGGTGGCAACAACCTCTGAGATTCCATGCCCATGGTGTGATGTCCCAACTTATTTCTGCCCTCCATTCCAAGCTCCATTGGAAGAAAAATGATTATGGTAAGTTAATTTGAATTTTCCTCCAAAATCTATGTTCGTACTATCTATTTAAATAGCATTTGTTAACATATGCGATTTCTTAGACGCAAATTTTTTTAAAGTCTTTTAATGCAGTCTCATTGATTGATATTCCTCACGTAATATACAAGTAATAATAATACTACAAGTAATATACTTGGTGGGCCCCTTTAACTGCTTTACCAACATTTTGTAACCTTTGCTAGTTGCTTTCTCAAGGTAAAATGTTTGATGGATTTGACAGCATAAACAAAATATCAAGAAGAAATTATATATTTGCCAAGGATTCCTAGAATCAAAATAGTTCTATAATTAATCCAGCTAAATGAGGCTTTTTGAATAAAAAATCCCAAAACCACAAAAAATGGCATATCTAAATCCATTTACTTACCACCTCTGTTATTATTCTGTAATAGTACAACAAAAACAAATTTGTTTACTCTGTAAAATCAGTGATTCATTGAAAAAAAAGTATATCACAGATTAAAAAAATTTAGAAAACAGATGCTCTTATTTATTTGTTTTGGCTGTTATTTGTCTGGCGACAAAGCTTTTACACATTTACTTTTTTTTTACAGATACAGTAAGACATCCTAATTGACAGAGGGTGCACTGCACTTCCTGGCCGGCTTTTCCTCTCTTCTCTTCATGTTCATTAAGTACCTTGTTTAAATTTTGTGCTGATTTAGGTTATTATTTTTGCATACTTATTATATTTCTCAATCAGAGTTTCTTATAGGGTTCTTTTTTACCATTTTTATCTTAATATTGTTTAAAATATTTATTGTTAAATGAGGCATTCATGATTTTTATTTGCCAAGTTTTAAAGTTTTTTATTTTTTATTTTCGGGAACACCTATATAGGTATACTGAATTGCATTCATAAAATTCTTATACTATGTTTTTCAATTAATAGAGCTTTGATTCTATTTGACAATTTTTTTTCTTAATTTTGTTTCATGTTTACATCCTACAAAAGATAGGGCATTGATAGTTTGTATTTGCCGATTTTCAATTCTTATTTGATTTTTGTTTGTTTTGTTTTGAAGCTGTTTTGAAGTTGTTGGAAAGAAGAAAGTATATCTAAACTGCAATTTCTGTAATTTGTTATACAGTGCATACAGTTCTGCAATTTTAAAATAAATTTGGTAGCATCTCTAATATGCATTAATTTTTTTGTAAACCTACTTTGCCTTTCCGTGCCATTTTACAGTGAATCTTAGGAAATCTTGCAAGATCTTCAAACAAGATCTTATCAGATCGTAGTAAGATTTCATGAGATCGTGGCAAGATCTTATAAGAACTTGGTAAGATCCTTAACAATCGTGGCAAGTTCTTGGCAAGATCTTACAAGATCTTATAAGAACTTGGCAAGATCTTACACAATCGTGGCAAGTTCTTGGCAAGATCTTGTCACAATATCTTGCAAGTTTTTCTTGACAAGATCTTGGTAAGATCTTACAAGATCTTACGTAAGATTTTTCAGCAGGGATTCGTCGTAAAAAATTCATTCGTTCATTTCATAGTGAGGTGGTGAGTTCTCCTACTTCAAGTACAGAGAAAAGAAAGAAACGTAAAATTGACGATCAGACACCTTCTCAGGAAGTCACGCATGTAAAGCGTAGAAGTGCTCGTGTGTTGGCAACACACGAACTGGAAACGATTTCACTTTTAGCAGCTGTCATGAACGCTAAATCAAGAAAAATATTGCAGAAAATATACTTTGACCCATCACACCCTGCAGGATTTTCAACAAGGCATATTCAACATATTCAACATATACTTTCAATTTGGCCGCCAAGCGCTCGTTGATTCCTGTTTTTTATGGCTACTTATTGTAACGTGGCAATGCCAGCCTGCGACAGCCGATTGAGTAGAAATCCTGTTACCAACCCAATACTAATTGATCAAGTTCGTTTGATCCCCAACAGGTATCTGACGTCACATGTCTTATACTTGAGACGTAGCGCCTGGGGACAAAGCAGCCTTATCTCAAGAAGACGCCGCGAGCAATACGCTAACGTCATCACCAGCTGTACTCAAACCTGCAATCGAAAATAATTTTTCAATCGGTGTTGCGACGTCGACGGTGGCGCAACCTGCGAGCCAGGCTGAAACCAACCAGGACTGGGAAAATTATTTGAAAATAAAAAGATAAATCATGGAAATACAAAAATGATTGTGGCCGACAAAAGTATAAACAAAAAGCACACCGCGACGAGAATCTAAATCAGTAGGTACCTTCTGCACATCAGTCAGTCACTCTAACCGCTCGACCACTCGAACAGCTAAACAGTGGAATGGTTTTTTGGGATTAATAAACGCCATGGATGAACAAACTGTCATTCAAGACAAT
This sequence comes from Protonemura montana, assembly GCA_947568835.1. Taxonomy (NCBI): domain Eukaryota; kingdom Metazoa; phylum Arthropoda; class Insecta; order Plecoptera; family Nemouridae; genus Protonemura; species Protonemura montana. Next base: position 2,175,433 of record OX387608.1, read on the forward strand.
CATGCGTCCAAATAATGGACGGGACTAGGGATGGGCAAAAAATATCGATATTTTGTGATATCGATATTTAGCTTTCGATATTCCGATATTATCATATGATATCACGCTTTCTATAATATCGAGATAATATCGATATTTCTTTCCGATATTCGATATTTTGCGATTTTTAAATGCATCCCGGCGATGCTTTGCCAGGTGAGAAAGCGTAGTTAATATCAAAATAGCAGCCCGCAAACAGTGACAATTTCTAAAGGTAGAACCTGACGACACTGGCGTTGCTTGCTGTGACTCTGTGTCTGTCAGCTGTGTCTGTCGCAGTCGCACTAGCGGGTGACGTCTTTCTCAGCCCCTGTTTTATCAGCCCTCAGGTAGTCGTCCCCTGTTTTCTCTGCCCGAGTTTTGTTCGTCGGCTGTATTTTCAGCCCGAGTTTTACCTGACCGTGTATGTTCGGCCTCCGGTCAGCCTGCGAACTATCGGCCCACAACGGAAACACGCGTTCCGGACTCAATCGGTAAGTCGGCGATCTTGAAGGTGTTTAAGTTCGTCGACTTGCCGAGTGAGGTCGGCACACGTATTTTGTACCTTGCTATCATCACCATAAACTACGTAGCTGCGTTTTATATAATTAATAAATAGAAATACATTGCCGTCATTGCCGTCATTTCACTTCACATTGTCATGGACCAACTAGCAAAACATGTAGCGACTACAAAATAATGCCATGCGAGGCATTCTGAGATGTAAAAGGAAACCCCTCTAGAAGAGATGCAGGTTTTAGTTTTAGTCTTTCGATATTAAATTAGGATACTATACGTACGTGAAATACCAGGATACTTAACAGATAAACTGATTAACTGAGAAATATGGCTAAGATCAGTGTTCAACCAGGGAGTTGTATTGCATGATAGGCTTCGTAAAAAAAATGTATTGAAATAATCGACTAAATGTGAAGTGTATTTTATGGTTGTTTATTAGGGAATTGATAACTTATAATAAGTAATATTAATTTTAAATATATTTAAAATCATAATTGTTTAGAAAAATATCGTGTAAAACAAAGAAACGAACAGTATTATGGGGGTCGAAATGTTTTTTAATATCTGCTAAAACGTCTTCAGCAATTGTCCAAGAAAGCACAAAAATTCCAATTTTTATAAATGATTATTTCAATTTTTTCAACTGCTAAAATAAAATAAAATAACAATATACTAAAACAATACAAGACGTCTGGCCTACGTTAGTGGGCGTCAAAAAAAAACACACGAATGTACTAGGCGGCGACGGCTCGGGCGGTCCAGCGACGGCGGGGGGAAATCGAGCGACGGCGGTGGGCATGGGGCAGGGGCGGGCTTGGGGCAGGATGTCGGCGGCGATGGAGCCGGCGGTCCAGCAACGGCGACGAGCGGTCCAGCGACGGCGACGGGCGGTCGAGCGACGGCGACGGGAGGTCCAGCGACGGCGACGGGCATGAGGCAGGGGTGGGCTTGGGGCAGGATGTCGGCGGCGACGGAGCCGGCAGTCCAGCGACGGCGACGAGCGGTCCAGCGACGGCGACGGGCATGAGGCAGGGGTGGGCTTGGGGCAGGGGTGGGTGGGCTTAGGGCAGGATGTCGGCGGCGACGGAGCCGGCGGTCCAGCGACGGCGACGGGCATGAGGCAGGGGTGGGCTTGGGGCAGGGGTGGGTGGGCTTGGGGCAGGATGTCGGCGGCGACGGAGCCGGCAGTCCAGCGACGGCGACGGGCATGAGGCAGGGGTGGGCTTGGGGCAGGGGTGGATGGGCTTGGGGCAGGATGTCGGCGGCGACGGAGCCGGCAGTCCAGCGACGGCGACGGGCATGAGGCAGGGGTGGGCTTGGGGCAGGATGTCGGCGGCGACGGAGCCGGCAGTCCAGCGACGGCGACGGGCATGAGGCAGGGGTGGGCTTGGGGCAGGATGCTGTCATCAAAATTAACGCATGAAATTAACCGCGACGTTGGCGGCGACGGCTTGAGGTGGTCGGGCGACGGTGACGGGTGGTCGGGCGACGGCGAATTTGTGGAAAGAGGAAATGCACACCGCGTCCCGTATCACTCCCCTGGATACGTTTAACACTGCCCTATTACAGGGGATGAACTTAAAATTTAAAGGTGTAACAGGTCCTTAAGATTGATCTCTGCACTGTGATTAGCACTGGTCTTGGTTTGCTATTTTGCTTCCAATCAGTTTAGTTTAAAAAATGCATTTTTTAAAGCGATTAATTCCAGTTGTCTCCAACGGAAATACAGGTCACACCGTGAGAGTGAACATCACGTGTAGAGATTGATTAAAGTTGAAAGCCTTGACACGGTCCCGTGGGATCTTACATGGCTGCAAGATTCAAAAATCTTGGCAAGGAGACGATATCTTGTCAAGTTCTTAGCAAGTTCTTGAAATCATTTTTTTTGTGTTTCAATTCTTGAAAGATCTTGCATTCCGTGTTTCCGACTTTGAAGTCTGCTCAAGAAATAATTGATATCTGCAAGATCATGCTCGGTGCGAAAACCCACTTGTGAATGGAGAACTTCGGTGTTCTCACGAGGACCGGTGTTTCCAACACGGCAAACCGTTCGGTGATAAGCTGAATGTCGGTTTAATGTGAATATATGATGCGATTCTCCATTCAGGCTCTATAGTAGTGCAATAGATCTGTTTTTTATTCTAGCTGATAAATACGATTCACTGACACTTAGGCGACGGACAGTTAGGCGAAAAAAACTCCGGATTTAAAAACGTGTGGACACTTAGGCGAAAAAAAACGGACACTTAGGCGACAAAAGTTGTTCAATTTATAAATTATGTAGCTTTTGGGCGACCGTTAAAATAAAGAATAACTTAACAAATAAAATTGATGTACTAAAAATATAAATCCGCTATTTTACAGCATTTTTTGTGACTTTACACATTTTTCATCCGATTTCGCCAAAGTGTCCTGTTTTGATGTATGTTGAAAGCATATAATTGCCTATCATGAAGATGTCGTTAAAATGATATATATTTATGATATCCAATTCAATATGATTGTAAGCACTTTAATTGCACGTTTTTTAAATTTGCAGGAAAATTTAGAATTTACATTACATATAGGCTGAGATTATTTGATATGCTCAATATTCTAGAATGCTAGAATACCCCCAAGACGCACGTGTTTCTTAATCCCTTCCAACATGCATATTTATCAAACACTCCCCCCCCCCTGCTTGGTACTTCCATCATCACAGGTGTGGGGGATGAAAACACAGATGATAATCATCAACGATAGGGAAGTCAAAGATTTGTTTCAATGGTTTTATGTACTTACACTAAAGAAAAAAAGTGTTCAACAATAACTTGGTTAAACAAATCCTCGTGTTGCAAACGAGCACAACCACTGTGCTAATCATACTGCCATATCGTGAGCCAAATCAGTGAATACGGTGAAAAGTGCGGGGAAGAATACCAAGGACAAGCCATCAGTAATCGGTATAGGTGTCGCCTATAACATTAGGCATAGGTATTGTATTGTATTGTATTGTATTGTTTTTTTATTTTTCAATTTCTTTACAGAAACACTCATTAGTTGGATTGCAACATAATTTGAGCATGAAAAAAGGTCCGAATGTGCATAAAATACATCGAGATGAAAAATTAAAACCTAATACATATGTACAGTCAATTTATACAGATAAAATCTACACAATAAATACATTTACAATCCTTTGATGCTAGAAATTCGTCAAGAGTATAAAAACCATGATTTAAGAGGAATCTCTTCGTTTGTTCTTTAAAAACTGACCTTTTTTCAGTTAGCGTTTTTATGCAGTCCGGAAGATAATTGAAAATATGAACTCCTATGTTTTTTGGGCTTTGTTCTGCAATGTTGAGTCTAGTTTTATTTTTGCGAAAGTAGTTGGATCTTGTGTTAAAATTATGAATATCGGAATTTTTCTTGAAATCACTTATATTGTCTAATACAAATAAAACCAGTTCTAATATATAAATACATGTCAAAGTTAAAAATTGAAGTTCTTTGAAAAGTGGTTTACAAGATTGTCTTTTTCTTAAATTTCCGATTATTCTTAAAGCCCTTTTTTGCTTCTTAAAAACTCTTTCAGCCGATGGCGAACTACCCCATAGTATGATACCATATCTAATTTTAGCTTGGACCAGCGCGTGGAAAGCGATCTTGACGGTGATTTTGTTTACATGACTGGTCAGGTTGGATAAAACAAAGCAGGCCGAGCTAAGTGAGGAGCTAAGATTATTTGCATGGGTTTTCCATATGAGTCTGTGATCTATTGTGGTGCCCAAGAAGTTACAAGTATCTTTGGTATATATAGTATTGCCCTCACATATCACTTCCGTTTCGCTTGCGCTTCCTTTCCCCGTGAAAATAACAATATTGGTTTTATCGTGATTAAGTTTCAGTTGGTTTGGTTTGAACCATCTTTCTGCCTTGCTGATAGAGCTTTTTAGGTTTGCTAGCAGTTCATTTCTATTTTTACTTTCGACTATTAAGCTCGTATCATCCGCATATAAAATTACATCCGTGTTTACATTTTTCGCTGCATAAGCCAGGTCGTTAACATATAAACTAAAAAGGATTGGCGCCAGCAAGGTCCCCTGCGGGATTCCGTGTTTACTTGCTATCCATTCAGAACCATCATCGTTGAAATTCAGTTTCACTTTTTGTTTTCTTTCCGAGAGGTATGATTTGATCCATTTTAATGCAGTCCCTTTTATGCCATAGAAATTTAATTTTAGGCTAAAAGTGTACAAAATGTGACGAAGATGATACTTCATTAAAAATATAAAACATATTATTGAGTAAGAGCTTTTCATTAAGGATGCACTGTATCTTTCTACTGTTTCTCTAACATTTAAAAAAAAAATTCCGTCGCCTATGTGTCCGTCGCCTATGTGTCTGTCGCCTTAACGTCTCTCGCCTAAGTGTCCGTGTACCGATAAATACGCATGCTAAGTTTAGTTTAGTGTGTGGCAATTTGTGGGACCGAATTTTGGCCTTTTAAGTTTTTCACTGATATTTAATCTTTACATTTTATTATTTTCTCACAGAATCATACATTTTGTACCACAAGATGCACATTATTGGAAAAGTTTAATTATTTTTTAGAAAAACTATTTGAACTGGGTTTTGAATGCTAAGTAAAGGGCTACTAAATTTCCCGACGTTTCGCAACATATACTAGTTACTTCTTCAGAGGTTTGAGCAGTCCTGACAATTTTCCGATAACAAAAGAACCACATAAAATTATAACAATTACCTAGTTCGAGCTTCCTAAATGCATCTAAACAAAATAATCAGGGTCAATAACTCAAAAACTATTGTATTATGTATTTTCTGAAATAAGAACTCGAACACATTGGCGTTTTTTAACTAACTAATTATGTGTATGGAAAAAACGCCAATTTTTCGAGGTTGTCCTAACGTTATGTGATACAATCAAAATTTCCTTATTCATTACGTTTAGTTCTTAATCTACCTATCCAAATATTTTCTTCTGGATTATTTGTAATAGATTTCTAGAAAAGGGATTCAATTTTGCAATAGCTCCAAAAAGGATTCCAGTAGAACCAATAATAGCAGGGGTAGAAGATGCAGTTAAAAGGTTACCTTTCAAATTAGCAGATGTTATAAGACAGGATGTAGCATACATTTTAAGGAAGGGAAAAACAGAAGAGTTCAAACAAAACACAAAACCAGAAGAGACAGAAGCTTTGAGGGAATTGAAGAAAAATAAGAAGGTAGTAATTTTGAAAGCAGACAAGGGGAATGCAACAGTTATTATGAACACAGAAGATTACAAGAGGCAAATGGATGAAGTAATACAATCAGAGGATTACGTAAAACTGAATAAAGACCCCACAACAAAATTTGAGAAGAGATTAACAGAATGCTTAGAGAAAGCGCCAATAGAAGAAAAGTTAAAAAGAGAATTAGTTCCAAAAGAATCAATCATTCCAAAAGCTTATGGGTTACCAAAAATTCACAAAATAGATTGGGAAAAGCAGAAGGATAGTTCAGAAGAGATACAAGTGCCAATGCGACTAGTAATCAGTGCGATAGGTGCACCAGCACATGAAATAGCTAGAACGATAGGAAAGGTCTTAAGGGAACCAGTAATGAAAGCTAAATCATTTGTAAAGAATTCTCAAGACTTTTTATCAAAGGTAAAACAGGTACATTTGGAAGAAGGAGACATGCTGGTTAGTTTAGATGTTGTTGGACTCTTTAGTAACATTCCATTTAACGAAACGATAGGAATTTTGAAGACAAATAGTAGAAAGTTTAGGCTACCAATAACGTTAATCAATTTGATAGAAGAATGTTTAAAGTGCAATTATTTCTTATGGGATGGTCATATTTATCAGCAGAAAGAAGGAATAGCAATGGGGTCACCTTTATCTCCAGCATTAGCGAATATCTTCATGGAAAATCTAGAGACAATAGCATTGAATAGTGCGGAACTAAAACCTAAATGCTTCTTCAGATATGTAGATGACACTTTTTTGGTTTGGCAACATGGGAGAGAAAATTTGGATACGTTTTTAGAACACATGAATAGACAACATGATAGGATAAAATTCACTATGGAGGTAGAAGAGAATAGATGTTTAGCTTTTCTCGATGTTTTGGTTATTAGAAAAGAAGATGGCTCATTAGGGCACACAGTCTACAGAAAGAAAACAAACACAAACAGGGTCTTACACGCAGATTCATGTCATCATCCTAGCCAAAAACAGGGGGTGCTAAACACATTAGCGACAAGATCAGCGAGATTAACAGATGAGGAACACTACGAGACAGAAAAAGAAACACTTAGGACCATTTTTCAACAGAATGGTTATAAAACCAAAGAAATAAGAAGAGTACTTGAAAAAATGAACCGATTAAAAAATAAAGAAAGTAGGGAAATAAACTCTGAGATAGTTGAAAAGGGAATTAGTGAAAAAAGTTTAGATGAAATCAAATCCATCGCAGTTTTACCATATGTACCTAAGATAGGAGAGAAAATTAAAAAAGTACTGTCGAAAAACCAGATTTTTACAGCATTTAGGGCAGATAGAAAAATAAGTACAATGGTAAGACCAGTGAAGGATCAGGTTCCATTAGAATGCAAAGGCGTCTATGAGGTAAGTTGTGAGTGTGGAAAAGTTTACATAGGAGAAACAGGAAGGAAAATTAGCACAAGAGTCAAGGAACACGAAAGACACATAAGATTAGCAAAACAATCTAGCAGTGTTGGGGAAAAACAAAGACACTTGAATCAATCAGCTTGTGCAGAACACGGAAATGAGTTTCAACACCAGATTCAAATAGACACTGTAAGGATTTTATGTCGAGATGATAGGAAATTCACTAGAAAAGTCAGAGAAGCAATAGAAATTAAAAAACAACCCAATAACTTCAATAGAGATGATAGTTTTCAACTAGATAGAGCTTGGGGAACAATTTTACAACAGAAAAATGTAATAGAGAATATCAGTGAGGAGACAGAAGAAATCAACACAAATAATCCAGAAGAAAATATTTGGATAGGTAGATTAAGAACTAAACGTAATGAATAAGGAAATTTTGATTGTATCACATAACGTTAGGACAACCTCGAAAAATTGGCGTTTTTTCCATACACATAATTAGTTAGTTAAAAAACGCCAATGTGTTCGAGTTCTTATTTCAGAAAATACATAATACAACAGTTTTTGAGTTATTGACCCTGATTATTTTGTTTAGATGCATTTAGGAAGCTCGAACTAGGTAATTGTTATAATTTTATGTGGTTCTTTTGTTATCGGAAAATTGTCAGGACTGCTCAAACCTCTGAAGAAGTAACTAGTATATGTTGCGAAACGTCGGGAAATTTAGTAGCCCTTTACTTAGCATTCAAAACCCAGTTCAAATAGTTTTTCTAAAAACTTGTGCTAAGGATAAATTAAATAGACATGAGTCTAAAAACCATCATAAGTTTAATTATATTTAATTTAAATCCGAGGTTTGCACGAAATTGTCTTAAACTCCACAGGAATTTTGCATTGCATTCAGCAATGCACGACCTTTTCAATCCTAAGTTACAATATGCACTAAAAATGTTAGGTTCGTCAGAATCCTTATCATCATCATCATCCACTGATTTACCGACGTCTTTAGACCGCTGACAACGAAGGCTGTTGGCAAAATAGTGCGTCGTTGAACACGTTGAATCAATCAACTGCGTTATTATGCAACTATAGCAAATATCACGGAAGGTCTTGTTCTCAATAATGCCTTGTGTGCTTTTCTCTACGTGGATGAGAGCTTTATCAAACATTGGTGCTGGGCCCTCTGTGATTGCCAAAGAATTACACTCCCATAATCGCAGAGTTAGCTTGTACATTTACAAGCATGTTTCTTCTGTGTAAGATTTTTCAGCAGGGTTTTTAGCCAATGTTCCGAGAAACATCCCAGTTTCAGTTTTTAATTGGTTGAAATAATTCATTGCTTTCAGAACGGATTGAACGGTTTCATTGATTAAAAAAAAAAGTAATGGCATGGTATCTAATTTTCCTCACAATCGAGATTTTTTCACAGTCGAGAATATTTCTGAGATTGTTATCTGTTCACTAGCTCTAAGAGAGCTCTTTAGGGGAAGGTACAGTCATTGTCATCTTATCTTTAAAATACCTGCTTCCTGGAGTCTTTTGGCGGCATCGTTCGGCCAGTTGGTCCATCAATCTTTGGTCTTTCCCACGCCTCGAAGCCTGGACCCCTATTCACTAACTTTTTCCGAAGCGAAAGCCGCGGCACTGGCTGTGAAAGCCGCAATGTCACACATTTGGCATTCGCTAACTTTTTCACTGTCAGAAGCCGCGGGTTTCAAACCCGAGTGCGGCTTTCAAACCTGGCTCGATATGGCTGCGGGTTTGGGTGAAGTGAGGTTAAAGATACGTAAACTTGTGTGACAGCCACGGCAAACGATATTATTTTGTGTGATATTTTCCCGTTTCGTGCGTTGAAATATTTCGGTGTAAGCTTATTCAATTCAATTCATTTATGTTTTTATTTACATTTTATTAAATACAGACAAAAAAAGAACACTCTTGGTACATGGTAAATGTAAATGAGCACGGAAACAAGTCAAAATTTATTAGGTCTTAAAATTCTAGATAATAGCTAAACAATATTCACATTTTTAATCCTTAGCTGATTCAAATTTTCGTCTATTGTATAAAAACCATGATTCAATAAAAAGAGTTTTGTCATTGTTTTAAAAACTGACCTTTTGATGTTGTACCTTTTAATTTTTTCTGGTAGTTTGTTAAAAATCTTTGCTCCAACGCTTTTTGGTGTATTTTCTGTAATTTTAAGCCTCGTTCTTGGCTGTCGGTAATTTTGCTCTCCTCTTAGATTAAAATCGTAAATGTCTTTGTTTTTCGTAAAATCATCAGGGTTGTCAAACACAAACAAAACTAATTCTAGTTTGTAAGTACAAGTCATAGTTAAAATCCTCTTCTTAATAAACAGTGGTTTGCATGATTGCATATTTTCTAGCCGGTATATAATCCTTAACGCCCTTTTTTGCTTCTTGAAAATCTTTCTCGCGGCTGGAGAGTTCCCATAGAGGAGGATTCCGTATTTGATTTTGGATTGCACCAATGCGTGGAAAGCGAGAACTCGGGAACTTGGTCGACTCGTTGACTTGCTTCCTTAAATTTTGTAGGACGTAGCATACCGAGCTTAGAGTTTTAGTGACTTTTTGGGCATGTTCATTCCATTCTGATCGGAAGTCGGCTGTGGTGCCCAAGAAATTGCACCATTCTTTTATTGTCAAGGTATTTGTGTCGACATCAGTATCTTCTGTTTTCCCCCTTCTGTTTCCCTTAAAAATTATCACATTTGTTTTTTCGCAATTGAGTTTTAGTTGGTTTGGTGTAAACCATCTTTCAGCGTTATCCATTGACGTCATATATATTTATATTTGTTAATAGGTCAAGTTTATTTTCCCCTTGAATGATTAGGCTGGTGTCATCCGCGTAGAGCACCACTTCCATATTTTCGTTTGTTATTGTTGCTGCCAGATCGTTGACACAAATACTTAAAAGTGTTGGGGCCATCAATGTTCCTTGTGGAATTCCGTGCTTAATCGTTGTCTATGATGAACCGTCATCGATGTTGTTAATTTTTACTTTCTGTTGCCGTTCAGTCAGGTATGATTCTAGCCATTTTATAGTGGTACCTGTGATTCCATAGTGTTTCAGTTTATCTATTAGGATGGCGTGGTTAATAGTGTCAAAATTTGGACAACACGTGGACAACACATACAGAACTTGTTTTTATAATTTGGAAGAATACTTTGCCGGTTGTCTTGATCAGTAATACAGAAAGAAAGAATTACAGATTAATGTGTATATTTTCACAAAGTTGGTATAATTTTAATTTAATGACTGTCTGTATATTGTTTTTATGATATAAATGTACAATAAATGTTATTATTATTAATATTAGTCTGTTGATGCACCCGTACCTGTGGATATTGATCATACTCTTTGGCGGCCTAAAAGGTAAGAAGTTACGAGTTTGCCTGGGTGGAATTGTGAAGCAGAACTTTGTCAGTAGTGTGCAGGTATCAGTCATGTTGTTAATGAGTTTGTACAGGAATATGAGGTCGGTAAGCTCCCTACGCTACTGGAGAGTGGGAATGTTTAGTTTGAGGCATGTCTGTGGGTAGTCGGAAGAGGGATGTTCGGTCCGGGTTTTTTAATTAATCCATTTGACAAAACGTTGTTGTAGTCGTTCGATGGAGAAGATGTGTGTCTTGTGGTGTGGATTCCAGATTATTGATGCATACTCCGCTATTGGTCGTATTGTAGAGATTTGTCGATTAGTCGAGGTCGAAAAGTCGGAAAGGCAGTGACGTTTCAGAAAACCTAGCATTCTGAAGGATTTGCTAGTTGTGGAGGAAATGTGGGGTTTGAAAGATAATTTTGAGCTTATTATTATACCTAGGTCCTTCATTTGATCTACTCTTTCTATATTATTATTATATATATATATATATATAAATAAATATATTTATATATTATATACATTATATATATTCAAGCATTATCCAAATTACAGGTTTTTAAACAATCTATCTTGTTTGCCATTTTAAATTGGCTGGATATTGGCCCTTACAAGCTTGTCATCTGTCACTTGTCATCTGAAAATATTTGAATTTCTACTTATTTAGCAGAATTATCGACTCTGCTCGGATATTTCCGGCCGTTTCGCGATTCCGCCGCTAGGTCGAAATACGAATAGTTAGTGAATACGAAACTTTGCGGCTTTCGGGTTCGGCGGGTTTCGACCGATGTCCGAAAGCCGCAGTTTCAAAACCGCACCAAACCCGCACCGAGTTAGCGAATAGGGGTCCTGTCACTCTTTCGCAGATGTTCGGCACCAATGATACATCTACCTGCTTCTTTAGTGCTATTAATTCTGACCATGGAAACACCCACCACGAATCGATGTAACAGTATTTTCAACAGCCACGGAAATATGTATCATAAACAAATAAAATCATAAATAATTCTGATTTCAAGAGGTCCAGCGAACTTGACATCACATCTTTTATCTTTTGCCTGTTGTCATTTCGTTGTAAAGATAACATTGACGATAACGCCCCATTGACCGGCAACGGGCGCGCACATCCCCCTGCGGTTCACCCGCGGCGCGTCAAGAGCGGTAATACACGAAAATATGCAACATGCTAATTACATACCTGCGGTAATTTACTTACCGTGGCTAACGGAATAATTGTATCATGCAGCCAAATTATTTCCACACAGAGGAAGGATGGAGGACTATGCTCAAATTATTTGAATTTTATCTGATGAGAGGTTTGTCCAGGTGCTAGGGATCGAAAAAGCTCTACTAGTTATTTCTTGTGGGAGTTCGTTTGGTTCGTTTTGTTTAGTTCGACTTTGGCAATTTCTGCACCGACGGCCGTTGACACAAGAGTTTTTTCTTTTATAGTCCAAATCCCATTATTAAATCATCCAAATCAATGATAAAAATTAAATTTTAAAGGGTTACCATCCCTTTGAATGGTAGTCCGAAAGTGGACGGAGCGAAGAGCAAAGAACGAAGATTCGGGTCGACATCCGGAGAGTGGAAAGAGAGGTGTCCACACCGGCTCAGTGGGAGAGCATTCTCTACGTCATACATGCGAGAGCAATCTCAACTGTCCGAGACCGTGCGGCCACGCGCGCGAGTCGCACGCCGACGTCTTTGGACGACGTATGCCGACGCTTCCAGGCCGGAGGCTAACTCGTGGGTGTACGAACAGGCACAAGACGGACGTCGACTCAAACCGGCGTCGTCGCCCGCCCGTCGCCGTCTATTACATTCGTGTGTTTTTTTTGACGCCCACTTACGTAGGCCAGACGTCTTGTATTGTTTTATTATATTGTTATTTTATTTCATTGTAACAGTTGAAAAAATTGAATATACAATTATAAACATTGGCAATTTTGTGCTTTCCTTAGGACAATTGCTGAAACAGATGAAGAAGATATTAAAAAAAACACACACACACACATTTCGACCAATTATTCTAAACAATTATTATGAACGGTTTGTTGTGTTGGAAACACCGGTTCTCGTGAGATCACCGAAGTTAAGCAACACTGCGCTGGGTCAGGTAGTGGATGGGTGACCGTCATACACATGACCAGTTCTGTTCGGGAGAGAGGTTGGAGGGATGAAAGTTAGTACAGCAAATTCACTCGCCTTGCTTATCAACCTCTCGACAGCATGGATTTGTGGAGGAATCCTGCTGTTCGAGTTGTACCGTCCTTTGGAAGGGCCGTTAAGCCAGTGGTCCCCTTGCTCTTCAACAGAAGTAGGCTACGTGCCGGCACCGAGTTTCCCCTCCTCCCTTCTAGGCTATGTTAGATTCATCATCATCCTCATCATCATCCACTCATTCACCGACGCCATTAGACCAGTGCCGCAGGGCCAGATGTCAAAACAGTGCGTCGTTAAACACTACAAATCAATCTTAAACAATTATAATCCAGAATTACTCCCCATAAGACGCACATTACGCACGGGTGTTTGCATGTTTTGTGGTCATGTTTTGCTAGTTGGTCCATGACAAGGTGAAGTGAAATGACGGCAATGACGGCAATGTATTTCTATTTATTAATTATATAAGACGCAGCTACGTAGTTTATGGTGATGATAGCAAGGTACAAAATACGTGTGCCGACCTCACTCGGCAAGTCGACGAACTTAAACACCTTCAAGATCGCCGACTTACCGATTGAGTCCGGAACGCGTGTTTCCGTTGTGGGCCGATAGTTCGCAGGCTGACCGGAGGCCGAACATACACGGTCAGGTAAAACTCGGGCTGAAAATACAGCCGACGAACAAAACTCGGGCAGAGAAAACAGGGGACGACTACCTGAGGGCTGAAGAAACGAGGACAGTATAAATGGTCACCCGCACTAGCAGCAGAGCGAGCTCAGCTGTTTCGGGCCAGAGCTACAGCTTGCTAGCTATTGGTTGCTTGGAGTCACATGACGCTAGTTAACCAATGGCACTGAACCAACGCTCGTTGCACTGAACCAACCTTCCGGCGCGGCTTCCATTTGCTTTTTTGCCTTGCTTTCGACTGCGTGTGAAAAAGTGACCATCCAGAGCAAAGATACTATTTTATAACCTTCGGGATCCAGAGAACCTGACTCTTTATTTATTACATATATCTTGATTCTTGTGGTGTTCAATATGGCACCTCAAAAATCGGCAGTGTGGAAATATTTTATTAAATCAAGCGATTCGGTCGCCACGTGCAAAATGTGTTTGAAGATTGTGAAGACCTCTGGAAACACGTCCAATCTGAACGCTCATTTAAAGAAAAATCATCCAGAAATCATAGAAAGCAACAACACTCGGCAAGCATCACAACCTGGACAGACCGCTGCCTGGAGCCGTCCCACACCGAGAGGGCAGCTTGAAATCGTAAGTGTACTGTTACTGTGTCGACTTTGACTGTTTTAGTTTACCTCATAGGTCGCGTATTCCTAATTATCTCCTAAGTTGATGTAGTCACATAATAATATCTCAACTCTGGTACGTTTCTTCACAGGATGAAGATGTCGATGATCCGCTGGCACTGGATTCTCCTCTGCCGCTGTGGGTTCGAGCTGATTCCACTAGCTCCACTAGCTCGATTCTTTCACCAACACAGGTAGGTACCCACCTTGATTAATTACTTTATGTATAGTTAGTACACATTTTTCACGGACCTTATTAACTAACGTCCCATGGTTTTATTCAGGTTTTGTCACCGACCTCATTTAACAATTCGGAATCGCATTGCTGGTCGCCCATCTCGGACAATCGCCCAGCAGGACCACGACCACAGCTAAAGCGGCTTTACAGCCAGACCATCGAGGAATCGTTTTCAAACGCTGCAGCTTTTTCTGGTATGTCATGATTCATGAACCCTTACTGACATGATGTGTCATATGTATTGCTTATACCATCCAATTGTGTCCCTTCAGCAAGTGGATCCCGGACTGCGAAAGTTACAAATGGGCTTCTGTTCATGCTTGCCAAAGACAATATGCCATTGTCAACCGTCGAGGGGCCGGGTCTTCAAGCGTTCATGCGCGTATGCTTGCCGCTCTACAAGTTAGCAAGCCGTCGTACCGTCACAAAACTTCTGGATGGGAAGTACGACGTTTTGGCGGCCAAAGTTAAGGCTGTGTTATCTGCCGTATCCACCATAACCCTAACAACAGACGTGTGGACGGAGACGATGACCACTAAAAGCTTTTTGGGGATCACCGGACACTACTTGCATCAAGAAAATTTACAATCAGTGATGCTTGGAGTTCAGGAACTTGAAGAGAACCACACTGCTGCTTATTTAGGATCTGTCCTTTCGGAAGTTGTCAGTAAATGGGACATTGGTGCGGAGAAAGTGATTGCCATTGTTACCGACAACGGCGCCAATATCGTGAAGGCAGTGCAGGATACTTTTGGCAGGAAAGTTCACTTGCCGTGTTTTGCACACACGATTAATTTGGTGCCAGCTAAAGCAATTGCCATTACACCCGACCTCCCCAAGGTAATTTCTAAAGTCAAGTCGGTGGTGACATTTTTTAAGCAGTGTGTTTCTGCAGCCGATGGTCTTCGGAAAGAGCAGCGCGCAGGAGGGCGAACGGAGGGTGCACTGCTGAAGCTGATTCAGGAAGTTCCAACTCGCTGGAACTCCACGTTTTATATGTTGGAGAGATTTCTGGATCTTGCAGCACTTGTGAGCAAAGTGTCAATTAACCATGAGAAGGCACCTGAAATGCCCACAGGACTTGAAGTTCAAATTTTAAAAGGGGTTGTTGAGCTGCTTCGTCCTCTAGAAATGGTGACAACAGAGCTAAGTGCGGAGAAGAATGTAACGGCAAGCAAAGTGATTCCTTTGGTCCAATCATTAAAGTTGGCAATTGAAAACACCGATCCGCCTTTGCTAATGGTTCAAGCTCTGAGGGCCAAGCTGCTTCTTGAGATAGACCACCACTTTAAACACGTGGAAAAAGTGCAACTTCTTGCGACCTCGACACTGTTGGACCCTCGCTTCAAGAAAATGCACTTTTCCAACGCGGTTGCATGCTCTAAAGCCATTTCAACTGTTCAGGCTCTGATGCCCAGTCAGAGAGCTGTTGGTGACGAACCACCAGGAGCAGAAGACCTCTCTGCAGAAGACCCCTCTGTTACCGGACCTCCGAGGTTTGATTTGTGGGCGCACCACAAGATGCTTGTGGCCCAAAAAGTGGCGCAGACAGAACGTGGGGAGGGAGGTGGACTGCAAGACCAGCTTCAGCAGTATCTCCACCAAAATGTTGCTGATATAAGAAGCAATCCCTTTGTGGTTTGGAATGACCTGAAATCAACATATCCAACGTTGCACAAAGTAGCAATCGCTCACCTTACCATTATTGCAACCTCAGTTCCATCAGAACGGTTGTTCTCGAAAGCAGGGAGCACGGTAACCTAGGCCCGAAATCGGCTTACTGGCAAGAGGCTTTCAAAGTTGCTTTTTCTGAACTCTCTAAAAAAGGGGCAGTGGGGTCTGTAACTGCATCAAGCATGACATGTGATTTTACGAACAATAAATATATTCGAACAACGATCTACTTGTTTGTGTTCCATTGATCCGTCCCTATTTCTAATCAGTCCATAACATTGCGGTGCACTATTCCTGGCAAATGCGCACATTACCTATATTTCAACCTTCCCTAAACCTTTATTAAAAGAACAATTTTTAAAACAAAGTATGTTACTACTACATTCCCTCTGGCATGTGTTATTTTCCCTTTAGGTAATACCTTTTTCGCAAGAGCGAATCGATTAATTGCTTCGCCGACTTCCAGTATTGACTATAACCTCAGTTATGGACAGAAAGGAAGATTTTGGTGCTCTTATTAGCCGCTAGTACTTTTTAAATGGGTAAAAACCTATTCAGTTTCTTTCGATATCTGTTAATATCGCTATTTTGTTTCGATATTTTCGTAATATCGATATTTTGTTTCGATATCGATATCGATATATCATATCGATATTCCAGTAAGGACGACCATCCCTAGACGGGACTCGAACTGGTCGCATTGGCCGACTTATTTGAGTCTCAGCCTTTGCCTCGTGATGCGAATCTTGCCGCTGACGTCAGAAGCGAAGCACATCACTGCACTTCACCCCACGGACCGCTATCGCATGGAGAGAAACTCCCCCACAGACCCTGTTTTTAATTAAGACTCTTATCTGTAAGGTTTCACCGAACGCGCAGTTGTGTTAAGAGACCCAGCGCAACCTGTTGGCAGAATCTGGCACTCACAGCAACTTAGTTCGACGATTTGCCACAAGAGCGATTCGAGCTTGAAATAGCCAAAAAGCTACCCAGGCCGGAATCAAACGCAACTTGTGGCAACTAACAAGCTCGCTAACCACAGGGATACGTCCTCTCGAATCAAGTGTGTGTTAATGTAGGTTTCTACATAGTACATAAGGAATCAAGGAAGATATTCACATCAATAATCCTTACATTTCATATATGTCTAAGCATCAAAATCGCTTAAAGGATCACGGTTTGTAATTAATTCCAGACCAAAAAAGTTCTCCTACACCGGGATGCGAACCCAGACCTACTACGAACAGAAGCAACGACTCTACCAACTTGGCCGCCAAGCGCTCGTTGATTCCTGTTTTTTTATGGCTACTAATTGGTACGTGACAATGCCAGCCTGCGACAGCCGATTGAGTAGTAATCCTGTTACCAACCAAATACTAAATGATCAATTTCGTTTGATACCCAACAGATATCTGACATCACAGGTCTAATACTTGAGACGTAGCGCCTGGGGACAAAGCAGCCTTATCTTAAGAAGACGCCGCGAGCGATACGCTGACGTCATCACCAGCTGTACTCAAACCTGCATTCGAAAATAAATTTTCAAATGGCGTTGCGACGTCGACGGTGGCGCCAGCGGCGAGCCAGGCTGGAACCAACCAGGACTGGAAAAATTATTTGAAAATAAAAAGATAAATCATAGAAAGAAAAAAATGATTGTGGCCGAGTAAAGTATAAAAAAAATGAACGCCGCGACGAGAATCGAACTCAGTACCTTCTGTACATCAGTCAGTCACTCTAACCGATCGACTACTTGAACCGCTATTCAGTAGGTCGGTTTTTTGGGATTAATATACGCCATGGATGAACAAACTATCATTCAAGACAACCATGCTTCCAAATAATGGACGGGACTCGAACTGGTCACATTGGCCGACTTTTTTGACTCGCAGCCTTTTACTCGTGATACGAATCTTGCCGCTGACGTCAGCAGCAAAGCACATAACTGCACTTTACCCCACGGACCGCTCTCGCATGGAGAGAAACTCCCCCACTGTCCCTATTTTTAAATATTGCTCTTATATGCAGGGTTTCTCCGAACGCGCAGTTGTTTTAAGAGTCTCAGCGCAACCTGTCGGCAGAATCTTGCACTCACAGCAACATAGTTCGACGATATGCCACCAGAGCAACTCGAGCTTAACATAGCCAAAAAGCTACACAGGCCGGGATCGAACGCCAACAGTCTACATAACTAGCAAGCTCGCTACGTCCTCTCGAAATAAGCATGTGTTAATTTAAGCACAAGAACATAAGGAATCAAGGAAGATATTTACATCAAGAATCCTTACATTTCATATATGTCTTAGCAACAAAGTTGCTCAAAGGATCACGGTTAGTAATAAATTCCAGACCAAAATATTTCTCCTACACCGGGATGCGAACCCAGATCCACTGCGAATAGAAGTAATGACTCTACCAACTTGGCAACCAAGCGCTCGTTCACTCCTGTGTTTTTATGGCTACTTATTGGTACGTGACAATGCCAGCCTGCGAAAGCCGATTGACTAGTAATCCTGTAACCAACCCAATACTAATTGATCAAGTTCGTTTGATACACAACAGGTATCTGACGTCACATGTCTTAAACTTGAGAGAAGCACCTGGAGACAAAGCAACCTTATCTTAAGAAGACGCCGCGAGCGATACGCTGACGTCATCACCAGCTGTACTCAAACCTGCAATCGAAAATAAATTATTAAAGGCCGTTGCGACGTCGACGGTGGCGCCATCTGCGAGCCAGGCTGGAACCCACCAGGACTGGATAAATGATTTGAAAATAAAAAGATAAATCATAGAAAGACAAAAATGATTGTGGCCGAGTAAAGTATAAACAAAAAGCACACCGCGACGAGAATCGAACTCAGTACCTTCTGCACATCAGTCAGTCACTCTTATCGCTCGGCCACTTGAACAGCTATGCAATGAGATGTTTTTTTTTTTTTATTAATAAACGCCATGGATGAACGAACTGTCATTCAAGACAACCATGCGTCATAATAATTTACGGAACTCGAAGTGGTCGCATTGGCCGACTTATTTGAGTCTCAGCCTTTGACTCGTGATGCGAATCTTGCCGCTGACGTCAGCAGCAAAGGATATCACTGCACTTCACCCCACGGACTGCTATCGCATGGAAAGAAACCCACCACTGACCCTTTTTTTAAATATGACTCTTATCTGTAAGGTTTCACCGAACGCGCATTGTGGTAAAAGACCCAGCGCAACCTGTCGGCAGAATCTGGCACTCACAGCAACATTGTTCGACGATATGCCACCAGAGCGACTCGAGCTTGACATAGCCAAAAAGCTACCCAGGCTGGGATCGAACGCTAACCGTCTTCATTACTAGCAAGCTCGCTAACCACAAGGCTACGTCCTCTCGTAATAAGCGTGTGTTAATTTAGGCACAAGTACGTAAGGAATCAAGGAAGTTATTCACATTAAGAATCCTTTCATTTCATATATGTCTTAGCAACAAAGTCGCTCAAAGGATCACGGTTAGTAATTAATTCCAGACCGAAAAATTTCTTCTACACCGGGATGCGAACCCAGACCCACAGCGAACAGAAGCAACGACTGTACCAACTTGCCCACCAAGTGCTCGTTCATTCCTGTGTTATTATGGCTACTAATTGGTACGTGACAATGCCAGCCTGCGAAAGCCGATTGAGTAGTTATCCTGTTACCAACCAAATATTAATTGATCAAGTTCGTTTGATACCCAACAGGTATCTGACGTCCCATGTCTTTAACTTGAGACGTAGCACCTGGGGGCCAATTCACGAACATTTCGCTATACCTCTCTGTACCCGAGCTAAGTTAGTCCGACCTTAGCCCCAAGGTACAACTTCATACCCTGGACAATTCACGAAGCAAAACTAACGCGGGACTAAGTGATAACCAGCTGGTAGTTTGAACTAAGCACCACCTTCGTGACAACCTTGAACCAACCAATCAGAATCGACCTTTCAAAAGATTTGGCGGCTTTGATTCAAATACTGGTCACTGCCTACTTGGACATTGCATGTTCAGCAAAATTTGAGCGCTAATTTATTTCTGAGCATCATACCGTCACACCTACATACGATGTCCGCAAATGCAAAAAGTCTTACCAAAAAGGACCGCAGCGCAAATTTCAGTGCTGCTGAGCAAAGAGTGCTCGCAGCTGAAGTGGCCAGGCGAGGCAAGATTATTAATGGAGAGTTTTCGGCCACCTTGACCCACGCTCACAAAATTGTAGCGTGGGAGCAGTTGACCGAGTGTGTCAATGCGGTTCGGACAACGACACGAACAGTTGAAAATGTGAGTACAGCTGAATGATGATACTATTAATCAGTACACATTACGCTCTTTGTACGCTTTCGAGCCCTTCGGATGGAATCTTTCGTAGAGGTCAATAATGCTAAGGAGTTGCAATACACATTGCGCTTTAGAACCCGAAGGGCTCGAAAGCTTAGTGTGCACCTACTGACTATTCATCCTCTTTGCTAGGCCTAGTTACTTGAACCAACATAATTCTATAGAGAAATTCCATAGAAGATGAGCCGAGAAAGACGCATGAAATCATGTTTGCATATTCAATTCTTGCTCTGTCAACTTAAAAACATTCAAGGTACTAAATGTGTATTCTATTTACAACAGATTAAAATAAAATGGAAACATATGAAGATGGCAACAAAGAGCAAATGTGCACACAACAAAAGGGAGATATCGAAAACGGGGGGAGGGTGCGCAGACCTGAAGATCTTGTCTGCCACCGAAGAGGTAGTCTCTTCCCAGATCGGGAAATCTTCTCTGCAAGGATTAGGGGGACTGGATACGATGCAGGGTAAGGTCACACAGCTGGTTACGATTTGCAATGTTTCTTAATATTTCCATTTTTAAATTACATATTACCGTTTTCCTCTTATTCTTAGATTCTTTTTTCCAAACTATTTAAAAACTATAGACAATTTGCATACTAATAAAACAACTTGACAAATCATATACCACTTGAACAGATAGTTTTAACAGTTTTATTTGTGCAAGTAGTTGTCTTGTACTAAGAGCCGAAATTACAATCTCCGGTTAGCGAGTAGATTTTGTTGCGGGTAGCTAGCGGCAGGATAGCTTAACGGCCGGATAAGTTTTTTGACGCGTATTACGAACGCTAGTTATCATCCGTCTACGTACCGGCCAGTCTAACCGTCGGGTGGCTTCTGCCATGCTTAAAGTTTCGGTTCGACTGTACACCACGCATGCGCAATTGTACATTTTTATGTCAGCTGCTCGCCTGCCTAGCTGTCAGTTTCATCCCAATATATTATTATGGCGTCGAAGCGTGTGCGCGCAGTGAATTTCGACGTCGAAGAAGTTAATGTTTTGGTTGACTTGGTGGAAGAACACCGTAATATTATAGAGAACAAGCGAACCGAAATATGAAATAAAAAATATGAAAATATGAAAATATGAAGCACTGTTGGTCTCGTAAGCCGGAACCTCATAAAAAACTCATCTTCAGTCCAAATCTCGAAGTGATTCACTCTAGGTCTTACATTTTTCGCAACTCTACCTCGGGCAGCAATATGCATCATCATTTCGTCGTCACTATCAGAGTCGTCAAAATCAGAATCAAACAAGCTCGAAATTTCCCCGTCGGAATCGGACACAACCAAATTATCCATTTCAATCGGAGACTGGAACGAGTTAAAGTCCTATTACAACACGCTTTTGGAGCGGCAATATATTGTAGAGATAAGACGAATGCCATAAAATGCAAAAAGTTTCAAAAAGAAATCTTAAAAACTGTAGAAATTCATAAGACATCAATATTTTGCGGAATAATAGCGTATTATTATCATTATATATATTATAAACTTAATTATAATAACCACCAATAATAACGAAATGTTCCTATTGTTTCAATATTATTCCTGATGCATAAAACAAATTACAAAATGACAAACATAACCTTACACCATGCCTCTTGCCAAGTCACGAATTGAACTGTCAGCCATCTTTTATTCTTATCCTGGTAGATAAGTCGGTAACCGGTACCTAGAGCACTGGTTAAGAAATCCTGCAGTTAGCTTATTCTATCCTGCCAGATAGCCACTACCTGGACATTGTAATACACAAAAAATTGACTATCCTCCCGGTTACGCTAACGGCAACAAAATCTACTCGCTAACCGGACATTGTAATTTCGGCTCTAAACTAAATAGTGTGATTTCACTTTTCAGGGATGTTCACTCAAGATGAGGTTATTTTTGAAGGTGACATTGATGTGATGTCGCAGCCCGGGCCATCCAAGCCAGTCCACCCACAGCCTCCACTGACTGACGACGACAAGGTGGATGAGCCGATGGAACCGATGGAACGGATGGAACCGCCCAAGAAGCGAGTACGCTCGAGGCGTACGAAAGAAGAGCTACATAATAAAGTGGTGTTAAACCAAGAAGATCTGAATAAGAAAATTGGGGAACTAATAGAGTTGAAAAAAAAAGATGCAGGCTCAAGCACTACAGCATGCTGAAGCGATGGAAATCCAAAGAGAGATTGCTGCAATGTTGGGCAAAATATTTGACTCTCGAAAGTAGATTTTTTATGATGGTTTTTAGACTCATGTCTACTTGATTTTAAACATTTTTCTGTTGTAAAATTGTTCCCCATGCTCTATCTAGTTGAAAACTATTATCTCTATATTTAAATATATCTATATATCATATCTATATCTATATTTATCAGTTGAAGAAACTAACTAAAAGCAGTTAAAGAAATTAACTAAAAGCAGTTAAAGAAATACAAATTGTAGCATTTATTTCAGGAAACTGTCCTGATATCCTATCATAAGAGATATTTTGAAAATGTGTCAACGTACCAGTTATTACTGCTTGTTAGAGTAATGCAGGCCAAGCTGTTTCCTCGATCAGCCTTCGCTGCCTAGCAGCTGCCGCTCCGGCACGAGGTACAGCCTGGGGGTTGGCCGCCATCTCGGCAATGTGTAGAGCGACGTCTGGATCGATCTCGTGCTCGATGCCCGCATTTAGGCACAGATTGTGGAGCACGCAACAGGCGACGGTGATGCGGCAGACCTTTTGAGGCGTATAGCTTAAGATCCCCCCCGAGTCGTCAAGACATCGAAAGCGGGACTTCAGCAGACCAAACGCTCGCTCAATCGTACACCTCGTCTTCGTGTGCGTGGCCTGGTACCGCATCTCTGCGTTGGTCATAGGACGGTTTAGCGGGGTCATCATCCACATTTGCAGGGCATATGCAGAGTCACCTGAGAAATTAATATGATATTAAACTACAAGTTTCATCTGCTGTTAGTTTTCTCCTCCTTATATAGCCTGGTAAACTACTACGTACCTAGGAGCCAGCCGTCGATGATATTTCCGTTTTCAAAAAGTCGCGCTAGCGAGCTTTGGGCGAAGATGTATGCATCACCGTTGCTCCCTGGGTAATCCGCAAACACGTTGGTGAATCGCATGCCAGCGTCACAGACGGCCATGACATTTATACTGAAACGCTGGTGGCGATTCACAAATTGTTCCGGGTGCTCACCGGGAGGACGGCGAATAGTGATGTGCGTCCCGTCAATGCAGCCCAGAACGTTGGGAAACCCGGCAATTCGGTGGAAGCCGATCTTCGTGTCGTCCTGCTCGGCCACCGTCACCGGAAACCGAATGACAGTCGGGGCCACTTGGCACAAAGCGGCTGTCACCTACTCAACCACTCGGCTGCAGGTCGGCTGTGACACTTGCCCGCACATTCCTGAAAATACGGGTCAAATTTAAGTAAAGCTGGTCGATGTTGGATTAATATCCTAGTTATGTGTGTTTCAATGAACAACCAAAAACAATAAGAGAGCGAAACAATGTTCCACTAACTCAAATAAAATTCGCAACTTAACTGACTTACCAGAAAGCCACTGAAACCCTCCACTTGCATAGAAACCAAGCGCAATTATCAGCTGCGTATCCATGGGCAACGCATCTGATCGCATAGTTGGTCTCTCTAGCTGTGGTCCGATCATTTGCAAAACCTCTTCGAACAAATTGCGGCTCAACCTTGTGGTTTGTAATAAATAGCGATCTGTCAGATCAGCTAACCTAATACGATGGAAAACCATTGGATCGTCGTCAAAGATCCCAACTGCGAAAGCTGCCCCCGCCATCTGTGGAAAGAAATGAACTCTGTTAAAGTTGAAGAAATTTTGGTAGGAAATAAAAATATATAAGCACAATAAAAATAGGTTAGGATTGCTGACAATATTACTTACCAAAAAAGCACTTCAAAAACTTGGCCGCGACTCAAGAGTGACAACAAACAAGAAACGAAAACAAAAACAACAACAAAAACCAACCAAAACAAGAAACCAAAGACCAAGAAACCAAAGACCAAGAAACGAAGCGAACGAGCTGTCAAATACTGGCTCAAGTCTATTCAAATCCAAAATGGCGGAATGACTTGTACCCACCTGTACCCGCCTCGGAGGCGGTCCAACTTTAGCCCCGGGTACAGAGAGATACAAACGTTCGTGAATTATGTTTATACCTTGTACCCGCCTAAACCTCCTTAGCTCTCGCTGTACCCTGTTCGTGAATTGGCCCCCTGGGGACAAAGCAACCTTATCTTAAGAAGACGCCGCGAGCGATACGCTGACGTCATCACCAGCTGTACTCAAACCTGCAATCGAAAATAAATTTTTAAATGGCGATGCCACGTCGACGGTGGCGCCATCTGCGAGCCAGGCAAGAACCAACCAGGACTCGATAAATAATTTGAAAATAAAAAGATAAATCATAGAAAGACAAAAATGATTGTGGCCGAGTAAAGTATAAACAAAAAGCACACAGCGACGAGAATCGAACTCAGAACCTTCTGCACATCAGTCAGTCACTCTAACCGCTCGACCACTTGAACCGCTATGCAGTTAGACGGTTTTTTGGGATTAATCAACGCCATGGATGAACGAACTGTCATTCAAGACAACCATGCGTCCTGCTATTTTACGGAACGCGAACTGGTCGCATTGGCCGACTAATTTGAGTCTCAGCCTTTGACTCATGATGCGAATCTTGCCGCTGACGTCTGCAGCAAAGGATATCACTGCCCCTTACCCCACGGACCGCTATCGCATAGAGAGAGACCCACCACTTACATTTTTTTAAATATTTTTTTTATCTGTAAGGTTTCACCGAACGCGCAGTTGTGTTAAGATACCTAGCGCAACCTGTCGGCAGAATCTGGCACTCACAGCAACTTAGTTCGACGATATGCCACCAGAGCGACTCGAGCTTGACACAGCCGAAAAGCTACCCAGGCTGGGATCGAACTCAAACCGTCTAAATTACTAGCAAGCTCGCTAACCACAGGGCAACGTCCTCTCAAAATTAGCGTGTGTTAATTGAGGCACAAGAACATAAGGAATCAAGGAAGATATTCACATCAAGAATCCTTACATTTTATTTATGTGCTAGCAACAAAGTCGCTCAAAGGTTCACGGTTAGTAATTAATTCCAGACCAAAAAATTTCTTCTACACCGAGATGCGAACCCAGACCCACTGCGAACAGTAGCAATGACTCGACCAACTTGGCCACCAAGTGCTCGTTCATTTCTGTGTTAATATGGCTACTAATTGGTACGTGACAATGCCAGCCTGCAAAAGCCGATTGAGTAGTAATCCTGTTACCAACCAAATATTAATTGATCAAGTTCGTTTGATACCCAACAGGTATCTGACGTCCCATGTCTTAAACTTGAGACGTAGCACCTGGGGACAAAGCAACCTTATCTTAAGCAGACGCCGCGAGCGATACGCTGACGTCGTCACCAGCTGTACTCAAACCTGCAATTGAAAATAAATGTTTTAAATGCGTTGCGACGTCGACGGTGGCGCCATCTGCGAGCCAGGCAAGAACCAACCAGGACTGGATAAATTATTTGAAAATAAAAAGATAAATCATAGAAAGACAAAAATGATTGTGGCCGAGTAAAGTATAAACAAAAAGCACACCGCGACGAGAATCTAACTCAGTACCTTCTGCACATCAGTCAGTCACTCTAACCGCTCGACCACTTGAACCGCTGTGCAGTAAGATGGTTTTTTGGGATTCATAAACGCCATGGATGAACGAACTGTCATTCCAGACAACCATGCGTCCTAAGAATTTACGGAACGCGAACTGGTCGCATTGGCCGACTTATTTGAGTCTCAGCCTTTGACTCGTGATGCGAATCTTGCCGCTGACGTCAGCAGCAAAGGATATCACTGAACTTCAGACCACGGACCGCTATCGCATGGAGAGAAACCCACCACAGACCCTTTTTTTAAATATGACTCTTATCTGTAAGGTTTCACCGAACGCGCAGTCGTGTTAAGAGACCCAGCGCAACCTGTCGGCAGAATCTGGCATTCACAGCAACATTGTTCGACGTTATGCCACCAGAGCGACTTGTGCTTGACATAGCCAAACCTACATACCTAGCTACATACCTAGCAAGCTCGCTAACCACAGGGCTACGTCCTCTCGAAATAAGCGTGTGTTAATTTAGGCACAAGTACATAAGGAATCAAGGAAGATATTCACATTAAGAATCCTTTCATTTCATATATGTCTAAGCAACAAAGTCGCTCAAAGGATCACGGTTAGTAATTAATTCCAGACCAAAAAATTTCTTCTCCACCGGGATGCGAACCCAGACCCACTGCGAACATAAGCAACGACTGTATTAACTTCGCCACCAAGTGCTCGTTCATTCCTGTGTTATTATGGCTACTAATTGGTACGTGACAATGCCAGCCTGCGAAAGCCGATTGAGTAGTAATCCTAATACCAACCAAATATTAATTGATCTAGTTCGTTTGATACCCAACAGGTATCTGACGTCCCATGTCTTTAACTTGAGACGTAGCACCTGGGGACAAAGCAACCTTATCTTAAGAAGACGCCGCGAGCGATACGCTGACGTCATCACCAGCTGTACTCAAACCTGCAATCGAAAATAAATTTTTAAATGGTGATGCCACGTCGACGGTGGCGCCATCTGCGAACCAGGCAAGAACCAACCAGGACTCGATAAATAATTTGGAAATAAAATGATAAATCATAGAAAGACAAAAATGATTGTGGCCGAGTAAAGTATAAACAATAAGCACACCGCGACGAGAATCAAACTCAGTACCTTCTGCACATCAGTAAGTCACTCTAACCGCTCGACCACTTGAACCGCTATGCAGTAAGACGGTTTTTAGGGATTAATCAACGCCATGGATGAACGAACTATCATTCAAGACAACCATGCGTCCTAATAATTTACGGGACTCGACCTGGTCGCATTGGCCGACTTATTTGAGTCTCAGCCTTTGACTCATGATGCGAATCTCGCCGCTGACGTCAGCAGCAAAGGATATCACTGCCTCTCACCCCACGGACCGGTATCGCATAGAGAGAAACCCACCACTTACATTTTTTTAAATATTTCTCTTATCTGTAAGGTTTCACCGAACGCGCAGTTGTGTTAAGATACCTAGCGCAACCTGTCGGCAGAATCTGGCATTCACAGCAACTTAGTTCGACGATATGCCACCAGAGCGACTCGAGCTTGACACAGCCAAAAAGCTACCCAGGCTGGGATCGAACTCAAACCGTCTACATTACTAGCAAGCTCGCTAACCACAGGGCAACGTCCTCTCAAAATAAGCGTGTGTTAATTGAGGCACAAGAACATAAGGAATCAAGAAAGATATTCACATCAAGAATCCTTACATTTTTTTCATGTCTTAGCGACAAAGTCGCTCAAAGGTTCACGGTTAGTAATTAATTCCAGACCAAAAAATTTCTTCTACACCGAGATGCGAACCCAGACCCACTGCGAAGAGGAGCAACGACTGTTCCAACTTGGCTACCAAGTGCTCGGTTATATCTGTGTTAATATGGCTACTAATTGGTACGTGACAATGCCAGCCTGCAAAAGCCGATTGAGTAGTAATCCTGTTACCAACCAAATATTAATTGATCAAGTTCGTTTGATACCCAACAGGTATCTGACGTCCCATGTCTTTAACTTGAGACGTAGCACCTGGGGACAAAGCAACCTTATCTTAAGAAGACGCCGCGAGCGAAACGCTGACGTCATCACCAGCTGTACTCAAACCTGCAATCAAAAATAAATTTTTAAATGACGTTGCGACGTCGACGGTGGCGCCATCTGCGAGCCAGGCAAGAACCAACCAGGACTCGATAAATAATTTGATAATAAAAAGATTAATCATAGAAAGACAAAAATGATTGTGCCCGAGTAATATATAAACAAAAAGCACACCGCGACGAGAATCGAACTCAGGACCATCTGCACAACAGTCAGTCACTTTAACCGCTCGACCACTTGAACCGCTATGCAGTAGAACGGTTTTTTGGGATTAAAAAACGCCATGGATAAACAAACTGTCATTCAAGACAACCATGCGTCCTAATAATTTACGGAACGCGAACTGGTCGCATTAGCCGACTTATTTGAGTCTCAGCCTTTGACTCGTGATGCGAATTTTGCCGCTGACGTCAGCAGCAAAGGATATCACTGCACTTAACCCCACGGACCGCTATCGCATGGAGAGAAACCCACCACTGACCCTTATTTTAAATATGACTCTTATCTGTAAGGTTTCACCGAACGCGCAGTTGTGTTAAGAGACCCAGCGCAACCTGTCGGCAGAATCTGGCACTCACAGCAACATAGTTTAACGATATGCCACCAGAGCGACTCGAGCTTGACATAGCCAAAAAGCTACCTAGGCTGGGATCGAACGCTAACCGTCTACATTACTAGCAAGCTCGCTAAGCACAGAGCTACGTCCTCTCGAAGTAAACGTGTGATAATTTAGGCACAAGTACATAAGAAATCAAGGAAGATATTCAAATTTAGAATCCGTACATTTTATTTATGTCTTAGCAACAAAGTTGCTCAAAGGTTCACGGTTAGTAATTAAATCCAGACCATAAAATTTCTTCTACACCGAGATGCGAACCCAGACCCACTGCGAACAGTAGCAACGACTCTACCAACTTGGCTACCAAGTGCTCGGTTATATCTGTGTTAATATGGCTACTAATTGGTACGTGACAATGCCAGCCTGCAAAAGCCGATTGAGTAGTAATCCTGTTACCAACCAAATATTAATTGATCAAGTTCGTTTGATACACAACAAGTATCTGACGTCCCATGTCTTAAACTTGAGACGTAGCACCTGGGGACAAAGCAACCTTATCTTAAGCAGACGCCGCGAGCGAGACGCTGACGTCGTCACCAGCTGTACTCAAACCTGCAATTGAAAATGAATGTTTAAATTGCGTTGCGACGTCGACGGTGGCGCCATCTGCGAGCCAGGCAAGAACCAACCTAGACTGGATAAATAATTTGAAAATAAAAGATAAATCATAGAAAGACAAAAATGATTGTGGCCGAGTAAAGTATAAACAAAAAGCACACCGCGACGAGAATCGAACTCAGTACCTTCTGCACATCAGTCAGTTACTCTAACCGCTCGACCACTTGAATCGCTACGCAGTAATCGGTTTTTTGGGATTTATAAACATCATGGATGAACGAACTGTCATTCCAGTCAACCATGCGTCCTAATAATTTACGGAACGCAAACTGGTCGCATTGGCCGACTTATTTGAGTCTCACCCTTTGACTCGTGATGCGAATCTTGCCGCTGACGTCAGCAGCAAAGGATATCACTGCACTTCACCCCACGGACCGCTATCGCATAGAGAGAAACCCACCACTTACATTTTTTTAAATATTTCTCTTATCTGTAAGGTTTCACCGAACGCGCAGTTGTGTTAAGAGAACCAGCGCAACCTGTCGGCAGAATCTGGCACTCACAGCAACATAGTTTGACGATATGCCACTAGAGCGACTCGAGCTTGACATAGCCAAAAAGCTACCTAGGCTGGGATCGAACGCAAACCGTCTACGTTACTAGCAAGCTCGCTAACCACAAGGCTACATCCACTCGAAAAAATCGTGTGTTAATTTAGGCACAAGAACATAAGGAATCAAAGAAGATATTCACATCAAGAATCCTTATATTTCATATATGTCTTAGCAACAAAGTCGCTCAAAGGATCACGGTTAGTAATTAATTGCAGACCAAAAAATTTCTTCCACACCGGGATGCGAACCCAGACCCACTGCGAACAGAAGAAACGACTCTACCAACTTGGCCACCAAGCGCTCATCTTGTGTTTTTATGGCTACTAATTGGTACGTGACAAGGCCAGCCTGCGAAAGCCGATTGAGTAGTTATCCTGGTAACAACCCAATACTAATTGATCAAGTTCGTTTGATACCCAACAGGTATCTAACGTCCTATGTCTTAAACTTGAGACGTTGCACCTGGGTACAAAGCAACCTTATCTTAAGCAGACGCCGCGAGCGATTCGCTGACGTCATCACCAGCTGTACTCAAACCTGCAATCAAAAATAAATTTTTTAAGGGCGTTGCGACGTCAACGGTTGCGTACCTGCGAGCCAGGCTGGAACCAACCTGGACTGGAAAAATTATTTGAAAAAAAAAAAGTTTAATCATAGAAAGACAAAAATGATTGTGGCCAAGTAAAGTATAAACAAAAAGCATACCGCGACGAGAATCGAAATCAGTACCTTCTGCACATCAGTCAGTACTCTAACCACTCGACCACTTGAACAGCTATGCAGTAAGATGGTTTTTTGGGATTAATAAACGCCGTGGATGAAAAAACTGTCATTCAAGACAACCATGCGTCCTAATAATTTACGGGACTCGAAATGGTCGCATTAGCCGACTTATTTGAGTCTCAGCCTTTGACTCGTGACGCGAATCTTGCCGCTGACGTCAGCAGCAACGGATATCACTGCACTCCACCCCACGGACCGCTATCGAATGGAGAGAAACCAACCACTTTACTTTTTTTTAAATATGACTCTTATCTGTAAGGTTTCACCAAACGCGCAGTTGTGTTAAGAGACCCAGCGCAACCTGTCGGCAGAATCTGGCACTCACAGCAACTTAGTTCGACGATATGCCAGCAGAGCGACTCGAGCTTGACATAGCCAAAAAGCTACCCAGGCTGGGATCGAACTCAAACCGTCTACATTACTAGCAAGCTCGCTAACCACAAGGCTACAGCCGCCCGAAATAATCGTGTGTTAATTTAGGCACAAGAACATAAGGAATCAAAGAAGATATTCACATCAAGAATCCTTATATTTCATATATGTCTTAGCAACAAAGTCGCTCAAAGGATCACGGTTAGTAATTTATTTCAGACCAAAAAATTTCTTCCACACCGGGATGCGAACCCAGACCCACTGCGAACAGAAGCATCGACTCTACCAACTTGGCCACCAAGCGCTCATCTTGCGTTTTTATGGCTACTAGTCGGTACGTGACAATGCCAGCCTGCGAAAGCCGATTGAGTAGTAATCCAAGTAACAACCCAATACTAATTGATCAAGTTCGTACCCAACAGGTTTCTGACGTCCCATGTCTTAAACTTGAGACGTTGCACCTGGGTACAAAGCAACCTTATCTTAAGAAGACGCCGCGAGCGATTCGCTGACGTCATCACCAGCTGTACTCAAACCTGCAATCAAAAATAAATTTTTTAATGGCGTTGCGACGTCGACGGTGGCGTACCTGCGAGCCAGGCTGGAACCAACCTGGACTGGAAAAATTATTTGAAAAAAAAAAAAGTTTAATCATAGAAAGACGAAAATGATTGCGGCCAAGAAAAGTATAAACAAAAAGCACACCGCGACGAGAATCGAACTCAGAACCTTCTGCACATCAGTCAGTCACTCTAACCACTCGACCACTTGAACAGCTATGCAGTAAGATGGTCTTTTGGGATTAATAAACGCCGTGGATGAAAAAACCGTCATTCAAGACAACCATGCGTCCTAATAATTTACGGGACTCGAAATGGTCGCATTAGCCGACTTATTTGAGTCTCAGCCTTTGACTCGTGACGCGAATCTTGCCGCTGACGTCAGCAGCAACGGATATCACTGCACTCCACCCCACGGACCGCTATCGCATGGAGAGAAACCCACCACTTAACTTTTTTTTAAATATGACTCTTATCTGTAAGGTTTCACCAAACGCGCAGTTGTGTTAAGAGACCCAGCGCAACCTGTCGGCAGAATCTGGCACTCACAGCAACTTAGTTCGACGATATGCCAGCAGAGCGACTCGAGCTTGACATAGCCAAAAAGCTACCCAGGCAGGGATCGAAATCAAACCGTCGACATTACTAGCGAGCTCGCTAACCACAGGGCTACATCCGCTCGAAATAATCGTGTGTTAATTTAGGCACAAGAACATAAGGAATCAAAGAAGATATTCACATCAAGAATCCTTATATTTCATATATGTCTAAGCAACAAAGTCGCTCAAAGGATCACGGTTAGTAATTTATTTCAGACCAAAAAATTTTCCACACCGGGATGCGAACCCAGACCCACTGCAAACAGAAGCAACGATTCTACCAACTTGGCCACCAAGCGCTCGTTCATTCCTGTGTTTTAATGGCTTGTAATTGGTACGTGACAATGCCAGAGTGCGAAAGCCGATTGAGTAGTAATCCTGTTACCTACCAAATACTAATTGATCAAGTTCGTTTGATACCCAACAGGTATCTGACGTCCCATGTCTTAAACTTGAGACATTGCACCTGGGGACAAAGCAACCTTATCTTAAGCAGACGCCGCGAGCGATTCGCTGACGTCATCACCAGCTGTACTTAAACCTGCAATCGAAAATAAATTTTTAAATGGCGTTGCGACGTTGACGGTGGCGCCACTTGCGAGCCAGGCTGGAACCAACCAGGACTGGAAAATCTATTTGGAAAATAAAGATAAATCATAGAAAGACAAAAATGATTGTGGCCAAGTAAAGTATAAACGAAAAACACACCGCGACGAGAATCGAACTCAGTACCTTCTGCATATCAGTCAGTCACTCTAACCACTCGACCACTTGAACCGCTATACAGTAAATGGTTTTTTGGGATTAATTAACGCCATGGATGAACAAACTGTCATTCAAGACAACCATGCGACCTTATAATTTAAGGGAATCGAACTGGTCGCATTGGCCGACTTATTTGAGTCTCAGCCTTTGTCTTGTGATGCGAATCTTTCCGCTGACGTCAGCAGCAACGGATATCACTGCACTCCACCCTACGGACCGCTATCGCTTGGAGAGAATCCAACCACTTACTATTTTTTTAAAATGACTCTTTTCTGTAAGGTTTCACCAAACGCGCAGTTGTGTTAAGAGACCCAGCGCAACCTGTCGGCAGAATCTGGCACTCACAGCAATTTAGTTCGACGATATGCCACCAGAGCGACTCGAGCTTGACATAGCCAAAAAGCTAACCAGGCTGGGATCGAACGCAAACCGTCAACATAACTAGCAAGCTCGTTAACCACAGGGCTACGTCCTCTCGAAATAATCGTGTGTTAATTAAGGCACAAGTACATTAGGATTCAAGGAAGATATTCAAATCAAGAATCCTTATATTTTAAATATGTCTTAGCAACAAAGTCGCTCAAAGGATCACGGTTAGTAATTAATTCCAGACCAAAAAAATTCTTCCACACCGGGATAGGAACCCAGACCCACTGCGAACAGAAGCAACGATTCTACCAACTTGGCCACCAAGCGCTCGTTAATTCCTGTGTTCTTATGGCAAGTAATTGGTACGTGACAATGCTAGCCTGCAAAAGCCGAGTGAGTAGTAATCCTGTTACCAACCCAATACTAATTGATCAAGTTCGTTTGATACCCAACAGGTATCTGACGTCCCATGTCCTCAACTTGAGACGTTTCCCCTGGGGACAAAGCAACCTTATCTTAAGCAGACGCCGCGAGCGATTCGCTGACGTCATCACCAGCTGTACTCAAACCTGCAATCGAAAATAAATTTTTAAATGGCGTTGCGACGTCGACGGTGGCGCCACCAGCGAGCCAGGCTGGAACCAACCAGGACTGGAAAAATTATTTGAAAAAAAAAGATAAATCATAGAAAAACAACAATGATTGTGGCCAAGTAAAGTATAAACAAACAGCACACCGCGACGAGAATCGAACTCAGTACCTTCTGCTCATAAGTCAGTCACTCTAACCACTCGACCACTTGAACCGCTATACAGTAAGAAGGTTTTTTTGAGATTAATAAACGCCATGGATGAACAAACTGTCATTCAAGACAACCATGCGTCCTAATAATTTACGGGACTCGAACTGGTCGCATTGGCCGACTTATTTGAATCTCAGCCTTTGTCTTGTGATGCGAATCTTGCCGCTGACGTCAGCAGCAACGGATATCACTGCACTCCACCCTACAGACCGCTATCGCATGGAGAGAATCCCACCACTTACCTTTTTTTTAATATGACTCTTATCTGTAAGGTTTCACCGAACGCGCAGTTGTGTTAAGAGACCCAGCGCAACCTGTCGGCAGAATCTGGCACTCACAGCAACTTAGTTCGACGATATGCCACCAGAGCGACTCGAGCTTGACATAGCCAAAAAGCTACCCAGGCTGGGATCGAACGCAAACCGTCAACATTACTAGCAAGCTCGTAAACCACAGGGCTACGTCCTCTCGAAATAATCGTGTGTTAATTTAGGCACAAGTACATAAGGATTCAAGGAAGATATTCAAATCAAGAATCCTTATATTTCTTTTATGTCTGAGCAACAAAGTCGCTCAAAGGATCACGGTTAGTAATTAATTCCAGACCAAAAAAAATCTTCCACACCGGGATGCGAAACCAGACCCACTGCGAACAGAAGCAACGACTAAACCAACTTGGCCACCAAGCGCTCATTCATTCCTGTGTTTTTATGGCTACTCATTGGTACGT
Organism: Protonemura montana; assembly: GCA_947568835.1. Taxonomy (NCBI): domain Eukaryota; kingdom Metazoa; phylum Arthropoda; class Insecta; order Plecoptera; family Nemouridae; genus Protonemura; species Protonemura montana. The sequence goes on from OX387608.1 coordinate 2,210,290, forward strand.
GACAATGCCAGCCTGCAAAAGCCGAGTGAGTAGTAATCCTGTTACCAACCCAATACTAATTGATCAAGTTCGTTTGATACCCAACAGGTATCTGACGTCCCATGTCCTCAACTTGAGACGTTTCCCCTGGGGACAAAGCAACCTTATCTTAAGCAGACGCCGCGAGCGATTCGCTGACGTCATCACCAGCTGTACTCAAACCTGCAATCGAAAATAAATTTTTAAATGGCGTTGCGACGTCGACGGTGGCGCCACCAGCGAGCCAGGCTGGAACCAACCAGGACTGGAAAAATTATTTGAAAAAAAAAGATAAATCATAGAAAAACAACAATGATTGTGGCCAAGTAAAGTATAAACAAACAGCACACCGCGACGAGAATCGAACTCAGTACCTTCTGCTCATAAGTCAGTCACTCTAACCACTCGACCACTTGAACCGCTATACAGTAAGAAGGTTTTTTTGAGATTAATAAACGCCATGGATGAACAAACTGTCATTCAAGACAACCATGCGTCCTAATAATTTACGGGACTCGAACTGGTCGCATTGGCCGACTTATTTGAGTCTCAGCCTTTGTCTTGTGATGCGAATCTTGCCGCTGACGTCAGCAGCAACGGATATCACTGCACTCCACCCTACAGACCGCTATCGCATGGAGAGAATCCCACCACTTACCTTTTTTTTAATATGACTCTTATCTGTAAGGTTTCACCGAACGCGCAGTTGTGTTAAGAGACCCAGCGCAACCTGTCGGCAGAATCTGGCACTCACAGCAACTTAGTTCGACGATATGCCACCAGAGCGACTCGAGCTTGACATAGCCAAAAAGCTACCCAGGCTGGGATCGAACGCAAACCGTCAACATTACTAGCAAGCTCGTAAACCACAGGGCTACGTCCTCTCGAAATAATCGCTTGTTAATTTAGGCACAAGTACATAAGGATTCAAGGAAGATATTCAAATCAAGAATCCTTATATTTCTTTTATGTCTGAGCAACAAAGTCGCTCAAAGGATCACGGTTAGTAATTAATTCCAGACCAAAAAAAATCTTCCACACCGGGATGCGAACCCAGACCCACTGCGAACAGAAGCAACGACTCAACCAACTTGGCCACCAAGCGCTCATTCATTCCTGTGTTTTTATGGCTACTCATTGGTACGTGACAATGCCAGCCTGCGAAAGCCATTTGAGTAGTAATCCTGTTACCAACCCAATACTAATTGATCAAGTTCGTTTGATACCCAACAGGTATCTGACGTCCCATGTCTTAAACTTGAGACGTTGCACCTGTGGACAAAGCAACCTTATCTTAAGCAGACGCCGCGAGCGATTCGCTGACGTCATCACCAGCTGTACTCAAACCTGCAATCGAAAATAAATTTTAAAATGGCGTTGCGACGTCGACGGTGGCGCCACCTGCGAGCCAGGCTGGAACCAACCAGGACTGGAAAAATTATTTGAAAAAAAAAGATAAATCATAGAAAAACAAAAATGATTGTGGCCAAGTAAAGTATAAACAAACAGCACACCGCGACGATAATCGAACTCAGTACCTTCTGCACATAAGTCAGTCACTCTAACCACTCGACCACTTGAACCGCTATGCAATAAGATGTTTTTTTTGGGATTAATAAACGCCATGGATGAACAAACTGTCATTTAAGACAACCATGCGTCCTAATAATTTACGGGACTCAAAATGGTCGCATTGGCCGACTTTTTTGAGTCTCAGCCTTTGACTCGTGACGCGAATCTTGCCGCTGACGTCAGCAGCAACTGATATCACTGCACTCCACCCCACGGAGCGCTATCGCATGGAGAGAAACCCACCACTTACCTTTTTGACGTGACTACGTCTTAAAGCGCATTATATAGGGAGGCATGTACGGATTTGCTCTCCAAAATAGCCAATGTGTAACAAGCTCTACAGCCTACAGGAAGCTAAGTATAGAGTGCGACTTATTATCATTCAAAAGTTCAGACAATTCTCTAAAAGTACTTTTTTTTTATTTTCGATAAAATAAATATTGGAGGCGTTAGAGGGGTTGGCGTTTTTAATGCTCTCCATAAGACCAATGTTAAATTACGCAAAATGGCAAATGTGTAACAACCCCTACAGCCTACAGGGAAAAAAGGACAGAATGCAACTTATTATCATTCCATAGTTCAGACAATTATCTAAAAGTACTTTTTTTTTATTTTCGATAAAATAAATATTGGAGGCGTTAGAGGGGTTGGCGTTTTTAATGCTCTCCATAAGACCAATGTTAAATTACGCAAAATGGCAAATGTGTAACAACCCCTACAGCCTACAGGGAAAAAAGGACAGAATGCAACTTATCATCATTCCACAGTTCAGACAATTATCTAAAAGTACTTTTTTTTTATTTTCGATAAAATAAATATTGGAGGCGTTAGAGGGGTTGGCGTTTTTAATTCTCTCCATAAGACCAATGTTAAATTACGCAAAATGGCAAATGTGTAACAACCCCTACAGCCTACAGGGAAAAAAGGACAGAATGCAACTTATTATCATTCCATAGTTCAGACAATTATCTAAAAGTACTTTTTTTTTATTTTCGATAAAATAAATATTGGAGGCGTTAGAGGGGTTGGCGTTTTTAATTCTCTCCATAAGAACAATGTTAAATTACGCAAAATGGCAAATGTGTAACAACCCCTACAGCCTACAGGGAAAAAATGACAGAATGCAACTTATCATCATTCCACAGTTCAGACAATTATCTAAAAGTACTTTTTTTTTATTTTCGATAAAATAAATATTGGAGGCGTTAGAGGGGTTGGCGTTTTTAATTCTCTCCATAAGACCAATGTTAAATTACGCAAAATGGCAAATGTGTAACAACCCCTACAGCCTACAGGGAAAAAAGGACAGAATGCAACTTATTATCATTCCACTGTTTAGACAATTATCTAAAAGTACTTTTTTTTTATTTTCGATAAAATAAATATTGGAGGCGTTAGAGGGGTTGGCGTTTTTAATTCTCTCCATAAGACCAATGTTAAATTACGCAAAATGGCAAATGTGTAACAACCCCTACAGCCTACAGGAAGCTAAGTATAGAGTGCGACTTATTATCATTCAATAGTTCAGACAATTCTCTAAAAGTACTTTTTTTTTATTTTCGATAAAATAAATATTGGAGGCGTTAGAGGGGTTGGCGTTTTTAATGCTCTCCATTAGACCAATGTTAAATTACGCAAAATGGCAAATGTGTAACAACCTCTACAGCCTACAGGAAACAAAGGACAGAATGCGACTAATTATCATTCAATAGTTCAGACAATTCTCTAAAAGCACTTTTTTTTTATTTTCGATAAAATAAATATTGGAGGCGTTAGAGGGGTTGGCGTTTTTAATGCTCTCCATAAGACCAATGTTAAATTACGCAAAATGGCAAATGTGTAACAACCCCTACAGCCTACAGGAAACAAAGGACAGAATGCGACTTATTATCATTCAATAGTTCAGACAATTCTCTAAAAGTACTTTTTTTTTATTTTCGATAAAATAAATATTGGAGGCGTTAGAGTGGTTGGCGTTTTTAATGCTCTCCATAAGACCAATGTTAAATTACGCAAAATGGCAAATGTGTAACAACCCCTACAGCCTACAGGAAAAAAAGGACAGAATGCAACTTATTATCATTCAATAGTTCAGACAATTCTTTAAAAGTACTTTTTTTTAATTTTCGATAAAATAAATATTGGAGGCGTGAGAGGAGGCTGCGTTTTTGGCACTCGTCATTAGACTAATGGAAAAAAATAATATATATATCGGAAGATGACACTTCCATCCCAATCTTTAAAGTCCTTCAGCATGTAAATTAGATATAAAAACACAACCCAAATAAAGAGAGATGTAAAACTTGCATGTGAAGTACGGTCAGTACGGTAGTTGACCTACGTACCTACGCGGTAGTTGAACGTAGTCACGCTTAAATATCGGCCGTATCAATAAGATACAGCTACACCCGTTTTTTTTTTAAATATGACTCTTATCTGTAAGGTTTCACCAAACGCGCAGTTGTGTTAAGAGAACCAGCGCAACCTGTCAGCAGAATCTGGCACTCACAGCAACTTAGTTCGACGATATGCCAGCAGAGCGACTCGAGCTTGACATAGCCAAAAAGCTACCCAGGCAGGGATCGAAATCAAACCGTCTACATTACTAGCAAGCTCGCTAACCACAGGGCTACATCCGCTCGAAATAATCGTGTGTTAATTTAGGCACAAGAACATAAGGAATCAAAGAAGATATTCAAATCAAGAATCCTTATATTTCATATATGTCTTAGCAACAAAGTCGCTCAAAGGATCACGGTTAGTAATTTATTTCAGACCAAAAAATTTCTTCCACACCGGGATGCGAACCCAGACCCACTGCAAACAGAAGCAACGATTCTACCGACTTGGCCAACAAGCGCTCGTTCATTCCTGTGTTTTAATGGCTAGTAATTGGTACGTGACAATGCCAGAGTGCTAAAGCCGATTGAGTAGTAATCCTGTTACCAACCAAATACTAATTGATCAAGTTCGTTTGATACCCGACAGGTATCTGACGTCCCATGTCTTAAACTTGAGACATTGCACCTGGGGACAAAGCAACCTTATCTTAAGCAGACGCCGCGAGCGATTCGCTGACGTCATCACCAGCTGTACTCAAACCTGCAATCAAAATAAATTTTTAAATGGCGTTGCGACGTTGACGGTGGCGCCACTTGCGAGCCAGGCTGGAACCAACCAGGACTGGAAAATCTATTTGAAAAAAAAGATAAATCATAGAAAGACAAAAATGATTGTGGCCAAGTAAAGTATAAACAAAAAGCACACCGCGACGAGAATCGAACTCAGTACCTTCTGCACATCAGTCAGTCACTCTAACCACTCGACCACTTGAACCGCTATACAGTAAGATGGTTTTTTGGGATTAATTAACGCCATGGATGAACAAACTATCATTCAAGACAACCATGCGACCTTATAATTTAAGGGAATCGAACTGGTCGCATTGGCCGACTTATTTGAGTCTCAGCCTTTGTCTTGTGATGCGAATCTTTCCGCTGACGTCAGCAGCAACGGATATCACTGCACTCCACCCTACGGACCGCTATCGCTTGAAGAGAATCCCACCACTTACAATTTTTTTAAAATGACTCTTATCTGTAAGGTTTCACCAAACGCGCAGTTGTGTTAAGAGACCCAGCGCAACCTGTCGGCAGAATCTGGCACTCACAGCAATTTATTTCGACGATATGCCACCAGAGCGACTCGATCTTGACATAGCCAAAAAGCTAACCAGGCTGGGATCGAACGCAAACCGTCAACATTACTAGCAAGCTCGTTAACCACAGGGCTACGTCCTCTCAAAATAATAATGTGTTAATTAAGGCACAAGTACATTAGGATTCAAGGAAGATATTCAAATCAAGAATCCTTTTATTTCAAATATGTCTTAGCAACAAAGTCGCTCAAAGGATCACGGTTAGTAATTAATTCCAGACCAAAAAAATTCTTCCACACCGGGATGGGAACCCAGACCCACTGCGAAAAGAAGCAACGATTCTACCAACTTGGCCACCAAGCGCTCGTTTATTCCTGTGTTCTTATGGCTAGTAATTGGTACGTGACAATGCTAGCCTGCAAAAGCCGATTGAGTAGTAATCCTGTTACCAACCCAATACTAATTGATCAAGTTCGTTTGATACCCAACAGGTATCTGACGTCCCATGTCCTTAACTTGAGACGTTTCCCCTGGGGACAAAGCAACCTTATCTTAAGCAGACGCTGCAAACGATTCGCTGACGTCATCACCAGCTGTACTCAAACCTGCAATCGAAAATAAATTTTTAAATGGCGTTGCGACGTCGACGGTGGCGCCACCAGCGAGCCAGGCTGGAACCAACCAGGACTGGAAAAATTATTTGAAAAAAAAAGGTAAATCATAGAAAAACAACAATGATTGTGGCCAAGTAAAGTATAAACAAACAGCACACCGCGACGAGAATCGAACTCAGTACCTTCTGCTCATAAGTCAGTCACTCTAACCACTCGACCACTTGAACCGCTATACAGTACGATGGTTTTTTTGAGATTAATAAACGCCATGGATGAACAAACTGTCATTCAAGACAAACATGCGTCCTAATAATTTACGGAACGCGAACTGGTCGCATTAGCCGACTTATTTGAGTCTCAGCCTTTGACTCGTGATGCGAATTTTGCCGCTGACGTCAGCAGCAAAGGATATCACTGCACTTAACCCCACGGACCGCTATCGCATGGAGAGAAACCCACCACTGACCCTTATTTTAAATATGACTCTTATCTGTAAGGTTTCACCGAACGCGCAGTTGTGTTAAGAGACCCAGCGCAACCTGTCGGCAGAATCTGGCACTCACAGCAACATAGTTTAACGATATGCCACCAGAGCGACTCGAGCTTGACATAGCCAAAAAGCTACCTAGGCTGGGATCGAACGCAAACCGTCTACATTACTAGCAAGCTCGCTAAGCACAGAGCTACGTCCTCTCGAAGTAAACGTGTGATAATTTAGGCACAAGTACATAAGAAATCAAGGAAGATATTCAAATTTAGAATCCGTACATTTTATTTATGTCTTAGCAACAAAGTTGCTCAAAGGTTCACGGTTAGTAATTAAATCCAGACCAAAAAATTTCTTCTACACCGAGATGCGAACCCAGACCCACTGCGAACAGTAGCAACGACTCTACCAACTTGGCTACCAAGTGCTCGGTTATATCTGTGTTAATATGGCTACTAATTGGTACGTGACAATGCCAGCCTGCAAAAGCCGATTGAGTAGTAATCCTGTTACCAACCAAATATTAATTGATCAAGTTCGTTTGATACACAACAAGTATCTGACGTCCCATGTCTTAAACTTGAGACGTAGCACCTGGGGACAAAGCAACCTTATCTTAAGCAGACGCCGCGAGCGAGACGCTGACGTCGTCACCAGCTGTACTCAAACCTGCAATTGAAAATGAATGTTTAAATTGCGTTGCGACGTCGACGGTGGCGCCATCTGCGAGCCAGGCAAGAACCAACCTAGACTGGATAAATAATTTGAAAATAAAAGATAAATCATAGAAAGACAAAAATGATTGTGGCCGAGTAAAGTATAAACAAAAAGCACACCGCGACGAGAATCGAACTCAGTACCTTCTGCACATCAGTCAGTTACTCTAACCGCTCGACCACTTGAATCGCTACGCAGTAATGGGTTCTTTGGGATTTATAAACATCATGGATGAACGAACTGTCATTCCAGTCAACCATGCGTCCTAATAATTTACGGAACGCAAACTGGTCGCATTGGCCGACTTATTTGAGTCTCACCCTTTGACTCGTGATGCGAATCTTGCCGCTGACGTCAGCAGCAAAGGATATCACTGCACTTCACCCCACGGACCGCTATCGCATAGAGAGAAACCCACCACTTACATTTTTTTAAATATTTCTCTTATCTGTAAGGTTTCACCGAACGCGCAGTTGTGTTAAGAGAACCAGCGCAACCTGTCGGCAGAATCTGGCACTCACAGCAACATAGTTTGACGATATGCCACCAGAGCGACTCGAGCTTGACATAGCCAAAAAGCTACCTAGGCTGGGATCGAACGCAAACCGTCTACGTTACTAGCAAGCTCGCTAACCACAAGGCTACATCCACTCGAAAAAATCGTGTGTTAATTTAGGCACAAGTACATAAGGAATCAAGGTAGATATTCACATCAAGAATCCTTATATTTCATATATGTCTTAGCAACAAAGTCGCTCAAAGGATCACGGTTAGTAATTAATTGCAGACCAAAAAAATTTTTCCACACCGGGAAGCGAACCCAGACCCACTGCGAACAGAAGAAACGACTCTACCAACTTGGCCACCAAGCGCTCATCTTGTGTTTTTATGGCTACTAATTGGTACGTGACAAGGCCAGCCTGCGAAAGCCGATTGAGTAGTAATCCTGGTAACAACCCAATACTAATTGATCAAGTTCGTTTGATACCCAACAGATATCTAACGTCCTATGTCTTAAACTTGAGACGTTGCACCTGGGTACAAAGCAACCTTATCTTAAGCAGACGCCGCGAGCGATTCGCTGACGTCATCACCAGCTGTACTCAAACCTGCAATCAAAAATAAATTTTTTAAGGGCGTTGCGACGTCAACGGTTGCGTACCTGCGAGCCAGGCTGGAACCAACCTGGACTGGAAAAATTATTTGAAAAAAAAAAGTTTAATCATAGAAAGACAAAAATGATTGTGGCCAAGTAAAGTATAAACAAAAAGCATACCGCGACGAGAATCGAACTCAGTACCTTCTGCACATCAGTCAGTACTCTAACCACTCGACCACTTGAACAGCTATGCAGTAAGATGGTTTTTTGGGATTAATAAACGCCGTGGATGAAAAAACTGTCATTTAAGACAACCATGCGTCCTAATAATTTACGGGACTCGAAATGGTCGCATTAGCCGACTTATTTGAGTCTCAGCCTTTGACTCGTGACGCGATTCTTGCCGCTGACGTCAGCAGCAACGGATATCACTGCACTCCACCCCACGGACCGCTATCGAATGGAGAGAAACCAACCACTTTACTTTTTTTTAAATATGACTCTTATCTGTAAGGTTTCACCAAACGCGCAGTTGTGTTAAGAGACCCAGCGCAACCTGTCGGCAGAATCTGGCACTCACAGCAACTTAGTTCGACGATATGCCAGCAGAGCGACTCGAGCTTGACATAGCCAAAAAGCTACCCAGGCTGGGATCGAACTCAAACCGTCTACATTACTAGCAAGCTCGCTAACCACAAGGCTACAGCCGCTCGAAATAATCGTGTGTTAATTTAGGCACAAGAACATAAGGAATCAAAGAAGATATTCACATCAAGAATCCTTATATTTCATATATGTCTTAGCAACAAAGTTGCTCAAAGGATCACGGTTAGTAATTTATTTCAGACCAAAAAATTTCTTCCACACCGGGATGCGAATCCAGACACACTGCGAACAGAAGCATCGACTCTACCAACTTGGCCACCAAGCGCTCATCTTGCGTTTTTATGGCTACTAGTCGGTACGTGACAATGCCAGCCTGCGAAAGCCGATTGAGTAGTAATCCAAGTAACAACCCAATACTAATTGATCAAGTTCGTACCCAACAGGTTTCTGACGTCCCATGTCTTAAACTTGAGACGTTGCACCTGGGTACAAAGCAACCTTATCTTAAGAAGACGCCGCGAGCGATTCGCTGACGTCATCACCAGCTGTACTCAAACCTGCAATCAAAAATAAATTTTTTAATGGCGTTGCGACGTCGACGGTGGCGTACCTGCGAGCCAGGCTGGAACCAACCTGGACTGGAAAAATTATTTGAAAAAAAAAAAAGTTTAATCATAGAAAGACAAAAATGATTGCGGCCAAGAAAAGTATAAACAAAAAGCACACCGCGACGAGAATCGAACTCAGAACCTTCTGCACATCAGTCAGTCACTCTAACCACTCGACCACTTGAACAGCTATGCAGTAAGATGGTCTTTTGGGATTAATAAACGCCGTGGATGAAAAAACCGTCATTCAAGACAACCATGCGTCCTAATAATTTACGGGACTCGAAATGGTCGCATTAGCCGACTTATTTGAGTCTCAGCCTTTGACTCGTGAAGCGAATCTTGCCGCTGACGTCAGCAGCAACGGATATCACTGCACTCCACCCCACGGACCGCTATCGCATGGAGAGAAACCCACCACTTAACTTTTTTTTTAAATATGACTCTTATCTGTAAGGTTTCACCAAACGCGCAGTTGTGTTAAGAGACCCAGCGCAACCTGTCGGCAGAATCTGGCACTCACAGCAACTTAGTTCGACGATATGCCAGCAGAGAGACTCGAGCTTGACATAGCCAAAAAGCTACCCAGGCAGGGATCGAAATCAAACCGTCTACATTACTAGCGAGCTCGCTAACCACAGGGCTACATCCGCTCGAAATAATCGTGTGTTAATTTAGGCACAAGAACATAAGGAATCAAAGAAGATATTCACATCAAGAATCCTTATATTTCATATATGTCTAAGCAACAAAGTCGCTCAAAGGATCACGGTTAGTAATTTATTTCAGACCAAAAAATTTCTTCCACACCGGGATGCGAACCCAGACCCACTGCAAACAGAAGCAACGATTCTACCAACTTGGCCACCAAGCGCTCGTTCATTCCTGTGTTTTAATGGCTTGTAATTGGTACGTGACAATGCCAGAGTGCGAAAGCCGATTGAGTAGTAATCCTGTTACCTACCAAATACTAATTGATCAAGTTCGTTTGATACCCAACAGGTATCTGACGTCCCATGTCTTAAACTTGAGACATTGCACCTGGGGACAAAGCAACCTTATCTTAAGCAGACGCCGCGAGCGATTCGCTGACGTCATCACCAGCTGTACTTAAACCTGCAATCGAAAATAAATTTTTAAATGGCGTTGCGACGTTGACGGTGGCGCCACTTGCGAGCCAGGCTGGAACCAACCAGGACTGGAAAATCTATTTGGAAAATAAAGATAAATCATAGAAAGACAAAAATGATTGTGGCCAAGTAAAGTATAAACGAAAAGCACACCGCGACGAGAATCGAACTCAGTACCTTCTGCATATCAGTCAGTCACTCTAACCACTCGACCACTTGAACCGCTATACAGTAAGATGGTTTTTTGGGATTAATTAACGCCATGGATGAACAAACTGTCATTCAAGACAACCATGCGACCTTATAATTTAAGGGAATCGAACTGGTCGCATTGGCCGACTTATTTGAGTCTCAGCCTTTGTCTTGTGATGCGAATCTTTCCGCTGACGTCAGCAGCAACGGATATCACTGCACTCCACCCTACGGACCGCTATCGCTTGGAGAGAATCCAACCACTTACTATTTTTTTAAAATGACTCTTTTCTGTAAGGTTTCACCAAACGCGCAGTTGTGTTAGAGACCCAGCGCAACCTGTCGGCAGAATCTGGCACTCACAGCAATTTAGTTCGACGATATGCCACCAGAGCGACTCGAGCTTGACATAGCCAAAAAGCTAACCAGGCTGGGATCGAACGCAAACCGTCAACATAACTAGCAAGCTCGTTAACCACAGGGCTACGTCCTCTCGAAATAATCGTGTGTTAATTAAGGCACAAGTACATTAGGATTCAAGGAAGATATTCAAATCAAGAATCCTTATATTTTAAATATGTCTTAGCAACAAAGTCGCTCAAAGGATCACGGTTAGTAATTAATTCCAGACCAAAAAAATTCTTCCACACCGGGATAGGAACCCAGACCCACTGCGAACAGAAGCAACGATTCTACCAACTTGGCCACCAAGCGCTCGTTAATTCCTGTGTTCTTATGGCAAGTAATTGGTACGTGACAATGCTAGCCTGCAAAAGCCGAGTGAGTAGTAATCCTGTTACCAACCCAATACTAATTGATCAAGTTCGTTTGATACCCAACAGGTATCTGACGTCCCATGTCCTCAACTTGAGACGTTTCCCCTGGGGACAAAGCAACCTTATCTTAAGCAGACGCCGCGAGCGATTCGCTGACGTCATCACCAGCTGTACTCAAACCTGCAATCGAAAATAAATTTTTAAATGGCGTTGCGACGTCGACGGTGGCGCCACCAGCGAGCCAGGCTGGAACCAACCAGGACTGGAAAAATTATTTGAAAAAAAAAGATAAATCATAGAAAAACAACAATGATTGTGGCCAAGTAAAGTATAAACAAACAGCACACCGCGACGAGAATCGAACTCAGTACCTTCTGCTCATAAGTCAGTCACTCTAACCACTCGACCACTTGAACCGCTATACAGTAAGAAGGTTTTTTTGAGATTAATAAACGCCATGGATGAACAAACTGTCATTCAAGACAACCATGCGTCCTAATAATTTACGGGACTCGAACTGGTCGCATTGGCCGACTTATTTGAGTCTCAGCCTTTGTCTTGTGATGCGAATCTTGCCGCTGACGTCAGCAGCAACGGATATCACTGCACTCCACCCTACAGACCGCTATCGCATGGAGAGAATCCCACCACTTACCTTTTTTTTAATATGACTCTTATCTGTAAGGTTTCACCGAACGCGCAGTTGTGTTAAGAGACCCAGCGCAACCTGTCGGCAGAATCTGGCACTCACAGCAACTTAGTTCGACGATATGCCACCAGAGCGACTCGAGCTTGACATAGCCAAAAAGCTACCCAGGCTGGGATCGAACGCAAACCGTCAACATTACTAGCAAGCTCGTAAACCACAGGGCTACGTCCTCTCGAAATAATCGTGTGTTAATTTAGGCACAAGTACATAAGGATTCAAGGAAGATATTCAAATCAAGAATCCTTATATTTCTTTTATGTCTGAGCAACAAAGTCGCTCAAAGGATCACGGTTAGTAATTAATTCCAGACCAAAAAAAATCTTCCACACCGGGATGCGAACCCAGACCCACTGCGAACAGAAGCAACGACTCAACCAACTTGGCCACCAAGCGCTCATTCATTCCTGTGTTTTTATGGCTACTCATTGGTACGTGACAATGCCAGCCTGCAAAAGCCATTTGAGTAGTAATCCTGTTACCAACCCAATACTAATTGATCAAGTTCGTTTGATACCCAACAGGTATCTGACGTCCCATGTCTTAAACTTGAGACGTTGCACCTGTGGACAAAGCAACCTTATCTTAAGCAGACGCCGCGAGCGATTCGCTGACGTCATCACCAGCTGTACTCAAACCTGCAATCGAAAATAAATTTTAAAATGGCGTTGCGACGTCGACGGTGGCGCCACCTGCGAGCCAGGCTGGAACCAACCAGGACTGGAAAAATTATTTGAAAAAAAAAGATAAATCATAGAAAAACAAAAATGATTGTGGCCAAGTAAAGTATAAACAAACAGCACACCGCGACGATAATCGAACTCAGTACCTTCTGCACATAAGTCAGTCACTCTAACCACTCGACCACTTGAACCGCTATGCAATAAGATGTTTTTTTTGGGATTAATAAACGCCATGGATGAACAAACTGTCATTTAAGACAACCATGCGTCCTAATAATTTACGGGACTCAAAATGGTCGCATTGGCCGACTTTTTTGAGTCTCAGCCTTTGACTCGTGACGCGAATCTTGCCGCTGACGTCAGCAGCAACTGATATCACTGCACTCCACCCCACGGAGCGCTATCGCATGGAGAGAAACCCACCACTTACCTTTTTGACGTGACTACGTCTTAAAGCGCATTATATAGGGAGGCATGTACGGATTTGCTCTCCAAAATAGCCAATGTGTAACAAGCTCTACAGCCTACAGGAAGCTAAGTATAGAGTGCGACTTATTATCATTCAAAAGTTCAGACAATTCTCTAAAAGTACTTTTTTTTTATTTTCGATAAAATAAATATTGGAGGCGTTAGAGGGGTTGGCGTTTTTAATGCTCTCCATAAGACCAATGTTAAATTACGCAAAATGGCAAATGTGTAACAACCCCTACAGCCTACAGGGAAAAAAGGACAGAATGCAACTTATTATCATTCCATAGTTCAGACAATTATCTTAAAGTACTTTTTTTTTATTTTCGATAAAATAAATATTGGAGGCGTTAGAGGGGTTGGCGTTTTTAATGCTCTCCATAAGACCAATGTTAAATTACGCAAAATGGCAAATGTGTAACAACCCCTACAGCCTACAGGGAAAAAAGGACAGAATGCAACTTATCATCATTCCACAGTTCAGACAATTATCTAAAAGTACTTTTTTTTGATTTTCGATAAAATAAATATTGGAGGCGTTAGAGGGGTTGGCGTTTTTAATTCTCTCCATAAGACCAATGTTAAATTACGCAAAATGGCAAATGTGTAACAACCCCTACAGCCTACAGGGAAAAAAGGACAGAATGCAACTTATTATCATTCCATAGTTCAGACAATTATCTAAAAGTACTTTTTTTTTATTTTCGATAAAATAAATATTGGAGGCGTTAGAGGGGTTGGCGTTTTTAATTCTCTCCATAAGAACAATGTTAAATTACGCAAAATGGCAAATGTGTAACAACCCCTACAGCCTACAGGGAAAAAATGACAGAATGCAACTTATCATCATTCCACAGTTCAGACAATTATCTAAAAGTACCTTTTTTTTATTTTCGATAAAATAAATATTGGAGGCGTTAGAGGGGTTGGCGTTTTTAATTCTCTCCATAAGACCAATGTTAAATTACGCAAAATGGCAAATGTGTAACAACCCCTACAGCCTACAGGGAAAAAAGGACAGAATGCAACTTATTATCATTCCACTGTTTAGACAATTATCTAAAAGTACTTTTTTTTTATTTTCGATAAAATAAATATTGGAGGCGTTAGAGGGGTTGGCGTTTTTAATTCTCTCCATAAGACCAATGTTAAATTACGCAAAATGGCAAATGTGTAACAACCCCTACAGCCTACAGGAAGCTAAGTATAGAGTGCGACTTATTATCATTCAATAGTTCAGACAATTCTCTAAAAGTACTTTTTTTTTATTTTCGATAAAATAAATATTGGAGGCGTTAGAGGGGTTGGCGTTTTTAATGCTCTCCATTAGACCAATGTTAAATTACGCAAAATGGCAAATGTGTAACAACCTCTACAGCCTACAGGAAACAAAGGACAGAATGCGACTAATTATCATTCAATAGTTCAGACAATTCTCTAAAAGCACTTTTTTTTTATTTTCGATAAAATAAATATTGGAGGCGTTAGAGGGGTTGGCGTTTTTAATGCTCTCCATAAGACCAATGTTAAATTACGCAAAATGGCAAATGTGTAACAACCCCTACAGCCTACAGGAAACAAAGGACAGAATGCGACTTATTATCATTCAATAGTTCAGACAATTCTCTAAAAGTACTTTTTTTTTATTTTCGATAAAATAAATATTGGAGGCGTTAGAGTGGTTGGCGTTTTTAATGCTCTCCATAAGACCAATGTTAAATTACGCAAAATGGCAAATGTGTAACAACCCCTACAGCCTACAGGAAAAAAAGGACAGAATGCAACTTATTATCATTCAATAGTTCAGACAATTCTTTAAAAGTACTTTTTTTTAATTTTCGATAAAATAAATATTGGAGGCGTGAGAGGAGGCTGCGTTTTTGGCACTCGTCATTAGACTAATGGAAAAAAATAATATATATATCGGAAGATGACACTTCCATCCCAATCTTTAAAGTCCTTCAGCATGTAAATTAGATATAAAAACACAACCCAAATAAAGAGAGATGTAAAACTTGCATGTGAAGTACGGTCAGTACGGTAGTTGACCTACGTACCTACGCGGTAGTTGAACGTAGTCACGCTTAAATATCGGCCGTATCAATAAGATACAGCTACACCCGTTTTTTTTTTAAATATGACTCTTATCTGTAAGGTTTCACCAAACGCGCAGTTGTGTTAAGAGAACCAGCGCAACCTGTCAGCAGAATCTGGCACTCACAGCAACTTAGTTCGACGATATGCCAGCAGAGCGACTCGAGCTTGACATAGCCAAAAAGCTACCCAGGCAGGGATCGAAATCAAACCGTCTACATTACTAGCAAGCTCGCTAACCACAGGGCTACATCCGCTCGAAATAATCGTGTGTTAATTTAGGCACAAGAACATAAGGAATCAAAGAAGATATTCAAATCAAGAATCCTTATATTTCATATATGTCTTAGCAACAAAGTCGCTCAAAGGATCACGGTTAGTAATTTATTTCAGACCAAAAAATTTCTTCCACACCGGGATGCGAACCCAGACCCACTGCAAACAGAAGCAACGATTCTACCGACTTGGCCAACAAGCGCTCGTTCATTCCTGTGTTTTAATGGCTAGTAATTGGTACGTGACAATGCCAGAGTGCTAAAGCCGATTGAGTAGTAATCCTGTTACCAACCAAATACTAATTGATCAAGTTCGTTTGATACCCAACAGGTATCTGACGTCCCATGTCTTAAACTTGAGACATTGCACCTGGGGACAAAGCAACCTTATCTTAAGCAGACGCCGCGAGCGATTCGCTGACGTCATCACCAGCTGTACTCAAACCTGCAATCAAAATAAATTTTTAAATGGCGTTGCGACGTTGACGGTGGCGCCACTTGCGAGCCAGGCTGGAACCAACC
This sequence comes from Protonemura montana, assembly GCA_947568835.1. Classification (NCBI taxonomy): domain Eukaryota; kingdom Metazoa; phylum Arthropoda; class Insecta; order Plecoptera; family Nemouridae; genus Protonemura; species Protonemura montana. The sequence goes on from OX387608.1 coordinate 2,226,515, forward strand.
AGGACTGGAAAATCTATTTGAAAAAAAAGATAAATCATAGAAAGACAAAAATGATTGTGGCCAAGTAAAGTATAAACAAAAAGCACACCGCGACGAGAATCGAACTCAGTACCTTCTGCACATCAGTCAGTCACTCTAACCACTCGACCACTTGAACCGCTATACAGTAAGATGGTTTTTTGGGATTAATTAACGCCATGGATGAACAAACTATCATTCAAGACAACCATGCGACCTTATAATTTAAGGGAATCGAACTGGTCGCATTGGCCGACTTATTTGAGTCTCAGCCTTTGTCTTGTGATGCGAATCTTTCCGCTGACGTCAGCAGCAACGGATATCACTGCACTCCACCCTACGGACCGCTATCGCTTGAAGAGAATCCCACCACTTACAATTTTTTTAAAATGACTCTTATCTGTAAGGTTTCACCAAACGCGCAGTTGTGTTAAGAGACCCAGCGCAACCTGTCGGCAGAATCTGGCACTCACAGCAATTTATTTCGACGATATGCCACCAGAGCGACTCGATCTTGACATAGCCAAAAAGCTAACCAGGCTGAGATCGAACGCAAACCGTCAACATTACTAGCAAGCTCGTTAACCACAGGGCTACGTCCTCTCGAAATAATCGTGTGTTAATTAAGGCACAAGTACATTAGGATTCAAGGAAGATATTCAAATCAAGAATCCTTTTATTTCAAATATGTCTTAGCAACAAAGTCGCTCAAAGGATCACGGTTAGTAATTAATTCCAGACCAAAAAAATTCTTCCACACCGGGATGGGAACCCAGACCCACTGCGAAAAGAAGCAACGATTCTACCAACTTGGCCACCAAGCGCTCGTTTATTCCTGTGTTCTTATGGCTAGTAATTGGTACGTGACAATGCTAGCCTGCAAAAGCCGATTGAGTAGTAATCCTGTTACCAACCCAATACTAATTGATCAAGTTCGTTTGATACCCAACAGGTATCTGACGTCCCATGTCCTTAACTTGAGACGTTTCCCCTGGGGACAAAGCAACCTTATCTTAAGCAGACGCTGCAAACGATTCGCTGACGTCATCACCAGCTGTACTCAAACCTGCAATCGAAAATAAATTTTTAAATGGCGTTGCGACGTCGACGGTGGCGCCACCTGTGAGCCAGGCTGGAACCAACCAGGACTGGAAAAATTATTTGAAAAAAAAAAGATTAATTATAGAAAGACAAAAATGATTGTGGCCAAGTAAAGTATAAACAAACAGCACACCGCGACGAGAATCGAACTCAGTACCTTCTGCACATAAGTCAGTCACTCTAACCACTCGACCACTTGAACCGCTATGCAGTAAGATGGTTTTTTTTTAGATTAATAAACGCCATGGATGAACAAACTGTCATTCAAGACAACCATGCGTCCTAATAATTTACGGGACTCGAACTGGTCGCATTGGCCGACTTATTTGAGTCTCAGCCTCTGTCTTGTGATGCGAATCTTGCCGCTGATGTCAGCAGCAACGGATATCACTGCACTCCACCCTACAGACCGCTATCGCATGGAGAGAATCCCACCACTTACCTTTTTTTTAATATGACTCTTATCTGTAAGGTTTCACCGAACGCGCAGTTGTGTTAAGAGACCCAGCGCAACCTGTCGGCAGAATCTGGCACTCACAGCAACTTAGTTCGACGATATGCCACCAGAGCGACTCGAGCTTGAGATAGCCAAAAAGCTACCCAGGCTGGGATCGAACGCAAACCGTCAACATTACTAGCAAGCTCGTAAACCACAGGGCTGCGTCCTCTCGAAATAATCGTGTGTTAATTAAGGCACAAGTACATAAGGATTCAAGGAAGATATTCAAATCAAGAATCCTTATATTTCTTTTATGTCTGAGCAACAAAGTCGCTCAAAGGATCACGGTTAGTAATTAATTCCAGACCAAAAAAAATCTTCCACACCGAGATGCGAACCCAGACCCACTGCGAACAGAAGCAACGACTCTACCAACTTGGCCACCAAGCGCTTATTCATTCCTGTGTTTTTATGGCTACTAATTGGTACGTGACAATGCCAGCCTGCGAAAGCCGTTTGAGTAGTAATCCTGTTACCAACCCAATACTAATTGATCAAGTTCGTTTGATACCCAACAGGTATCTGACGTCCCATGTCTTAAACTTGAGACGTTGCACCTGGGGACAAAGCAACCTTATCTTAAGCAGACGCCGCGAGCGATTCGCTGACGTCATCACCAGCTGTACTCAAACCTGCAATCGAAAATAAATTTTTAAAAGGCGTTGCGACGTCGACGGTGGCGCCACCTGCGAGCCAGGCTGGAACCAACCAGGACTGGAAAAATTATTTGAAAAAAAAAAGATAAATCATAGAAAAACAAAAATGATTGTGGCCAAGTAAAGTATAAACAAACAGCACACCGCGACGAGAATCGAACTCAGTACCTTCTGCACATAAGTCAGTCACTCTAACCACTCGACCACTTGAACCACTATACAGTAAGATGGTTTTTTGGGATTTATTAACGCCATGGATGAACAAACTATCATTCAAGACAACCATGCGACCTTATAATTTAAGGGAATCGAACTGGTCGCATTGGCCGACTTATTTGAGTCTCAGCCATTGTCTTGTGATGCGAATCTTTCCGCTGACGTCAGCAGCAACGGATATCACTGCACTCCACCCTACGGACCGCTATCGCTTGAAGAGAATCCCACCACTTACTATTTTTTTAAAATGACTCTTATCTGTAAGGTTTCACCAAACGCGCAGTTGTGTTAAGAGACCCAGCGCAACCTGTCGGCAGAATCTGGCGCTCACAGCAATTTATTTCGACGATATGCCACCAGAGCGACTCGATCTTGACATAGCCAAAAAGCTAACCAGGCTGGGATCGAACGCAAACCGTCAACATTACTAGCAAGCTCGTTAACCACAGGGCTACGTCCTCTCGAAATAATCGTGTGTTAATTAAGGCACAAGTACATTAGGATTCAAGGAAGATATTCAAATCAAGAATCCTTATATTTCAAATATGTCTTAGCAACAAAGTCGCTCAAAGGATCACGGTTAGTAATTAATTCCAGACCAAAAAAATTCTTCCACACCGGGATGGGAACCCAGACCCACTGCGAACCGAAGCAACAATTCTACCAACTTGGCCACCAAGCGCTCGTTCATTCCTGTGTTCTTATGGCTAGTAATTGGTACGTGACAATGCTAGCGTGCAAAAGCCGATTGAGTAGTAATCCTGTTACCAACCCAATACTAATTGATCAAGTTCGTTTGATACCCAACAGGTATCTGACGTCCCATGTCCTTAACTTGAGACGTTTCCCCTGGGGACAAAGCAACCTTATCTTAAGCAGACGCTGCGAGCGATTCGCTGACGTCATCACCAGCTGTACTCAAACCTGCAATCGAAAATAAATTTTTAAATGGCCTTGCGACGTCGACGGTGGCTCCACCTGTGAGCCAGGCTGGAACCAACCAGGACTGGAAAAATTATTTGAAAAAAAAACATAAATCATAGAAAAACAAAAATGATTGTGGCCAAGTAATGTATAAACAAAAAGCACACCGCGACCTTCTGCACATCAGTCAGTCACTCTTACCACTCGACCACTTGAACCGCTATGCAGTAAGATGGTTTTTTTGAGATTAATAAACGCCATGGATGAACAAACTGTCATTCAAGACAACCATGCGTCCTAATAATTTACGGGACTCGAACTGGTCGCATTGGCCGACTTATTTGAGTCTCAGCCTCTGTCTTGTGATGCGAATCTTGCCGCTGATGTCAGCAGCAACGGATATCACTGCACTCCACCCTACAGACCGCTATCGCATGGAGAGAATCCCACCACTTACCTTTTTTTTAATATGACTCTTATCTGTAAGGTTTCACCGAACGCGCAGTTGTGTTAAGAGACCCAGCGCAACCTGTCGGCAGAATCTGGCACTCACAGCAACTTAGTTCGACGATATGCCACCAGAGCGACTCGAGCTTGACATAGCCAAAAAGCTACCCAGGCTGGGATCAAACGCAAACCGTACACATTACTAGCAAGCTCGTAAACCACAGGGCTACGTCCTCTCGAAATAATTGTGTGTTAATTTAGGCACAAGTACATAAGGATTCAAGAAGATATTCAAATCAAGAATCCTTATATTTCTTTTATGTCTGAGCAACAAAGTCGCTCAAAGGATCACGGTTAGTAATTAATTCCAGACCAAAAAAAATCTTCCACACCGGGATGCGAACCCAGACCCACTGCGAACAGAAGCAACGACTCTACCAACTTGGCCACCAAGCGCTCATTCATTCCTGTGTTTTTATGGCTACTAATTGGTACGTGACAATGCCAGCCTGCGAAAGCCGTTTGAGTAGTAATCCTGTTACCAACCCAATACTTATTGATCAAGTTCGTTTGATACCCAACAGGTATCTGACGTCCCATGTCTTAAACTTGAGACGTTGCACCTGGGGACAAAGCAACCTTATCTTAAGCAGACGCCGCGAGCGATTCGCTGACGTCATCACCAGCTGTACTCAAACCTGCAATCGAAAATACATTTTTAAATGGCTTTGCGACGTCGACGGTGGCGCCACCTGGGAGCCAGGCTGGAACCAACCAGGACTGGAAAAATTATTTGAAAAAAAAACATAAATCATAGAAAAACAAAAATTATTGTGGCCAAGTAATGTATAAACAAAAAGCACACCGCGACCTTCTGCACATAAGTCAGTCACTCTAACCACTCGACCACTTGAACCGCTATGCAGTAAGATGGTTTTTTTGGGATTAATAAACGCCATGGATGAACAAACTGTCATTCAAGACAACCATGCGTCCTAATAATTTACGGGACTCAAAATGGTCGCATTGGCCGACTTTTTTGAGTACCAGCCTTTGACTCGTGACGCGAATCTTGCCGCTGACGTCAGCAGCAACTGATATCACTGCACTCCACCCCACGGAGCGCTATCGCATGGAGAGAAACCCACCACTTACCTTTTTTTTAAATATGAATCTTATCTGTAAGGTTTCACCAAACGCGCAGTTGTGTTAAGAGACTCAGCGCAACCTGTCGGCAGAATCTGGCACTCACAGCAACTTAGTTCGACGATATGCCACCAGAGCGACTCGAGCTTGACATAGCCAAAAAGCTACCCAGGCTGGGATCGAACGCAAACCGTCAACATTACTAGCAAGCTCGTAAACCACAGGGCTACGTCCTCTCAAAATAATCGTGTGTCAATTTAGGCACAAGTACATAAGGATTCAAGGAAGATATTCAAATCAAGAATCCTTATATTTTTTTATGTCTGAGCAACAAAGTCGCTCAAAGGATCACGGTTAGTAATTAATTCCAGACCAAAAAAATTCTTCCACACCGGGATGCGAACCCAGACCCACTGCGAACAGAAGCAACGACTCTACCAACTTGGCCACCAAGCGCTCATTCATTCCTGTGTTTTTATGGCTACTAATTGGTACGTGACAATGCCAGCCTGCGAAAGCCGTTTGAGTAGTAATCCTGTTACCAACCCAATACTAATTGATCAAGTTCGTTTCATACCCAACAGGTATCTGACGTCCCATGTCTTAAACTTGAGACGTTGCACCTGGGGACAAAGCAACCTTATCTTAAGCAGACGCCGCGTGCGATTCGCTGACGTCATCACCAGCTGTACTCAAACCTGCAATCGAAAATAAATTTTTAAATGGCGTTGCGACGTCGTCGGTGGCGCCACCTGCGAGCCAGGCTGGAACCAACCAGGACTGGAAAAATTATTTGAAAAAAAAAGATAAATCATAGAAAAACAAAAATGATTGTGGCCAAGTAAAGTATAAACAAACAGCACACCGCGACGAGAATCGAACTCAGTACCTTCTGCACATAAGTCAGTCACTCTAAACACTCGACTACTTGAACCGCTATGCAATAAGATGTTTTTTTTGGGATTAATAAACGCCATGGATGGACAAACTGTCATTCAAGACAACCATGCGTCCTAATAATTTACGGGACTCAAAATGGTCGCATTGGCCGACTTTTTTGAGTCTCAGCCTTTGACTCGTGACGCGGATCTTGCCGCTGACGTCAGCAGCAACTGATATCACTGCACTCCACCCCACGGAGCGCTATCGTATGGAGAGAAACCCACCACTTACCTTTTTTTTAAATATGAATCTTATCTGTAAGGTTTCACCAAACGCGCGGTTGTGTTAAGAGACTCAGCGCAACCTGTCGGCAGAATCTGGCACTCACAGCAACTTAGTTCGACGATATGCCACCAGAGCGACTCGAGCTTGACATAGCCAAAAAGCTACCCAGGCTGGGATCGAACGCAAACCGTCAACATTACTAGCAAGCTCGTAAACCACAGGGCTACGTTGTCTCAAAAATCGTGTGTTAATTTAGGCACAAGTACTTAAGGATTCAAGGAAGATATTCAAATCAAGAATCCTTATATTTCCTTTATGTCTGAGCAACAAAGTCGCTCAAAGGATCACGGTTAGTAATTAATTCCAGACCAAAAAAATTCTTCCACACCGGGATGCGAACCCAGACCCACTGCGAACAGAAGCAACGACTCTACCAACTTGGCCACCAAGCGCTTATTCATTCCTGTGTTTTTATGGCTACTAATTGGTACGTGACAATGCCAGCCTGCGAAAGCCGTTTGAGTAGTAATCCTGTTACCAACCCAATACTAATTGATCAAGTTCGTTTCATACCCAACAGGTATCTGACGTCCCATGTCTTAAACTTGAGACGTTGCACCTGGGGACAAAGCAACCTTATCTTAAGCAGACGCCGCGAGCAATTCGCTGACGTCATCACCAGCTGTACTCAAACCTGCAATCGAAAATAAATTTTTAAATGGCGTTGCGACGTCGACGGTGGCGCCACCTAAGAGCCAGGCTGGAACCAACCAGGACTGGAAAAATTATTTGAAAAAAAAAAGATAAATCATAGAAAAACAAAAATGATTGTGGCCAAGTAAAGTATAAACAAACAGCACACCGCGACGAGAATCGAACTCAGTACCTTCTGCACATAAGTCAGTCACTCTAACCACTCGACCACTTGAACCGCTATGCAATAAGATTTTTTTTTTTTGGGATTATTAAACGCCATGGATGGACAAACTGTCATTCAAGACAACTATGCGTCCTAATAATTTACGGGACTCAAAATGGTCGCATTGGCCGACTTTTTTGAGTCTCAGCCTTTGACTCGTGACGCGAATCTTGCCGCTGACGTCAGCAGCAACTGATATCACTGCACTCCACCCCACGGAGCGCTATCGCATGGAGAGAAACCCACCACTTACCTTTTTTTTTAATATGAATCTTATCTGTAAGGTTTCACCAAACGCGCAGTTGTGTTAAGAGACTCAGCGCAACCTGTTGGCAGAATCTGGCACTCACAGCAACTTAGTTCGACGATATGCCACCAGAGCGACTCGAGCTTGACATAGCCAAAAAGCTACCCAGGCTGGGATCGAACGCAAACCGTCAACATTACTAGCAAGCTCGTAAACCACAGGGCTACGTCCTCTCAAAATAATCGTGTGTTAATTTAGGCACAAGAAAATAAGGATTCAAGGAAGATATTCAAATCAAGAATCCTTATATTTCTTTTATGTCTGAGCAACAAAGTCGCTCAAAGGATCACGGTTAGTAATTAATTCCAGACCAAAAAAATTCTTCCACACCGAGATGCGAACCCAGACCCACTGCGAACAGAAGCAACGACTCTACCAACTTGGCCACCAAGCGCTCATTCATTCCTGTGTTTTTATGGCTACTAATTAGTACGTGACAATGCCAGCCTGCGAAAGTCGTTTGAGTAGTAATCCTGTTACCAACCCAATACTTATTGATCAAGTTCGTTTGATACCCAACAGGTATCTGACGTCCCATGTCTTAAACTTGAGACGTTGCACCTGGGGACAAAGCAACCTTATCTTAAGCAGACGCCGCGAGCGATTCGCTCACGTCATCACCAGCTGTACTCAAACCTGCAATCGAAAATAAATTTTTAAATGGCGTTGCGACGTCGACGGTGGCGCCACCTGCGAGCCAGGCTGGAACCAACCAGGACTGGAAAAATTATTTGAAAAAAAAGATAAATCATAGAAAAATAAAAATGATTGTGGCCAAGTAAAGTATAAACAAACAGCACACCGCGACGAGAATCGAACTCAGTACCTTCTGCACATCAGTCAGTCACTCTAACCACTGGACCACTTGAACCGCTATGAAGTAAGATGGTTTTTTGGGATTAATTAACGCCATGGATGAACAAACTGTCATTCAAGACAACCATGCGTCCTAATAATTTACGGGACTCGAACTGGTCGCATTAGCCGACTTATTTGAGTCTCAGCTTTTGACTCGTGATGCGAATCTTGCCGCTGACGTCAGCAGCCACGGATATCAATGCACATCACCCCACGGACCGCTATCGCATGGAGAGAAACCCACTACTTCCCTTTTTTTTAAATATGACTCTTATCTGTAAGGTTTCACCAAACGCGCAGTTGTGTTAAGAGACCCAGCGCAACCTGTCGGCAGATCCTGGCACTCACAGCAACTTAGTTCGACGATATGCCACCAGAGTGACTCGAGCTTGACATAGCCAATAAGCTACCCAGGCTGGGATCGAACGCAAACCGTCTACATTACTAGCAAGCTAGCTTATAAAAGGGCTACGTCCTCTCGAAATGATCGTGTGTTAATTTAGGCACAAGTACATAAGGAATCAAGGAAGATATTCACATCAAGAATCTTTATATTTCATATATGTCTTAGCATCAAAGTCGCTCAAAGGATCACGGTTAGTAATTAATTCCAGACCAAAAGAAAATCTTCCACACCGGGATGCGAACCCAGACCCACTGCGAACAGAAGCAACGACTCTACCAACTTGGCCACCAAGCGCTTATTCATTCCTGTGTTTTTATGGCTACTAATTGGTACGTGACAATGCCAGCCTGCGAAAGCCGTTTGAGTAGTAATCCTGTTACCAACCCAATACTAATTGATCAAGTTCGTTTCATACCCAACAGGTATCTGACGTCCCATGTCTTAAACTTGAGACGTTGCACCTGGGGACAAAGCAACCTTATCTTAAGCAGACGCCGCGAGCGATTCGCTGACGTCATCACCAGCTGTACTCAAACCTGCAATCGAAAATAAATTTTTAAATGGCGTTGCGACGTCGACGGTGGCGCCACCTAAGAGCCAGGCTGGAACCAACCAGGACTGGAAAAATTATTTGAAAAAAAAAAGATAAATCATAGAAAAACAAAAATGATTGTGGCCAAGTAAAGTATAAACAAACAGCACACCGCGACGAGAATCGAACTCAGTACCTTCTGCACATAAGTCAGTCACTCTAACCACTCGACCACTTGAACCGCTATGCAATAAGATTTTTTTTTTTTGGGATTATTAAACGCCATGGATGGACAAACTGTCATTCAAGACAACTATGCGTCCTAATAATTTACGGGACTCAAAATGGTCGCATTGGCCGACTTTTTTGAGTCTCAGCCTTTGACTCGTGACGCGAATCTTGCCGCTGACGTCAGCAGCAACTGATATCACTGCACTCCACCCCACGGAGCGCTATCGCATGGAGAGAAACCCACCACTTACCTTTTTTTTTAATATGAATCTTATCTGTAAGGTTTCACCAAACGCGCAGTTGTGTTAAGAGACTCAGCGCAACCTGTTGGCAGAATCTGGCACTCACAGCAACTTAGTTCGACGATATGCCACCAGAGCGACTCGAGCTTGACATAGCCAAAAAGCTACCCAGGCTGGGATCGAACGCAAACCGTCAACATTACTAGCAAGCTCGTAAACCACAGGGCTACGTCCTCTCAAAATAATCGTGTGTTAATTTAGGCACAAGAAAATAAGGATTCAAGGAAGATATTCAAATCAAGAATCCTTATATTTCTTTTATGTCTGAGCAACAAAGTCGCTCAAAGGATCACGGTTAGTAATTAATTCCAGACCAAAAAAATTCTTCCACACCGAGATGCGAACCCAGACCCACTGCGAACAGAAGCAACGACTCTACCAACTTGGCCACCAAGCGCTCATTCATTCCTGTGTTTTTATGGCTACTAATTAGTACGTGACAATGCCAGCCTGCGAAAGTCGTTTGAGTAGTAATCCTGTTACCAACCCAATACTTATTGATCAAGTTCGTTTGATACCCAACAGGTATCTGACGTCCCATGTCTTAAACTTGAGACTTTGCACCTGGGGACAAAGCAACCTTATCTTAAGCAGACGCCGCGAGCGATTCGCTCACGTCATCACCAGCTGTACTCAAACCTGCAATCGAAAATAAATTTTTAAATGGCGTTGCGACGTCGACGGTGGCGCCACCTGCGAGCCAGGCTGGAACCAACCAGGACTGGAAAAATTATTTGAAAAAAAAAGATAAATCATAGAAAAATAAAAATGATTGTGGCGAAGTAAAGTATAAACAAAAAGCACACTGCGACCTTCTGAACATAAGTCAGTCACTCTAACCACTCGACCACTTGAACCGCTATGCAGTAAGATGGTTTTTTTTGAGATTAATAAACGCCATGGATGAACAAACTGTCATTCAAGACAACCATGCGTTCTTATAATTTACGGGACTCGAACTGGTCGCATTGGCTGACTTATTTGAGTCTCAGTCTCTGTCTTGTGATGCGAATCTTGCCGCTGACGTCAGCAGCAACGGATATCACTGCACTCCACCCTACAGACCGCTATCGCATGGAGAGAATCCCACCACTTACCTTTTTTTTAATATGACTCTTATCTGTAAGGTTTCACCGAACGCGCAGTTGTGTTAAGAGACCCAGCGCAACCTGTCGGCAGAATCTGGCACTCACAGCAACTTAGTTCGACGATATGCAACCAGAGCGACTCGAGCTTGACATAGCCAAAAAGCTACCCAGGCTGGGATCGAACGCAAACCGTCAACATTACTAGCAAGCTCGTAAACCACAGGGCTACGTCGTCTCGAAATAATCGTATGTTAATTTAGGCACAAGTACATAAGGATTCAAGGAAGATATTCAAATCAAGAATCCTTATATTTCTTTTATGTCTGAGCAACAAAGTCGCTCAAAGGATCACGGTTAGTAATTAATTCGAGACCAAAAAAATTCTTCCACACCGGGATGCGAACCCAGACCCACTGCGAACAGAAGCAACGACTCTACCAACTTGGCCACCAAGCGCTCGTTCATTCCTGTGTTTTTATGGCTACTTATTGGTACGTGACAATGCCAGCCTGCGAAAGCCGTTTGAGTAGTAATCCTGTTACCAACCCAATACTAATTGATCAAGTTCGTTTGATACCCAACAGGTATCTGACGTCCCATGTCTTAAACTTGAGACGTTGCACCTGGGGACAAAGCAACCTTATCTTAAGCAGACGCCGCGAGCGATTCGCTGACGTCATCACCAGCTGTACTCAAACCTGCAATCGAAAATAAATTTTTAAATGGCGTTGCGACGTCGACGGTGGCGCCACCTGCGAGCCAAGCTGGAACCAACCAGGACTGGAAAAATTATTTGAAAAAAAAAGATAAATCATAGAAAAACAACAATGATTGTGGCCAAGTAAAGTATAAACAAACAGCACACCGCGACGAGAATCGAACTCAGTACCTTCTGCACATCAGTCAGTCACTCTAACCACTGGACCACTTGAACCGCTATGAAGTAAGATGGTTTTTTGGGATTAATTAACGCCATGGATGAACAAACTGTCATTCAAGACAACCATGCGTCCTAATAATTTACGGGACTCGAACTGGTCGCATTGGCCGACTTATTTGAGTCTCAGCCTCTGTCTTGTGATGCGAATCTTGCCGCTGACGTCAGCAGCAACGGATATCACTGCACTCCACCCTACAGACCGCTATCGCATGGAGAGAATCCCACCACTTACCTTTTTTTTAATATGACTCTTATCTGTAAGGTTTCACCGAACGCGCAGTTGTGTTAAGAGACCCAGCGCAACCTGTCGGCAGAATCTGGCACTCACAGCAACTTAGTTCGACGATATGCAACCAGAGCGACTCGAGCTTGACATAGCCAAAAAGCTACCCAGGCTGGGATCGAACGCAAACCGTCAACATTACTAGCAAGCTCGTAAACCACAGGGCTTCGTCCTCTCGAAATAATCGTGTGTTTATTTATGCACAAGTACATAAGGATTCAAGGAAGATATTTAAATCAAGAATCCTTATATTTCATATATGTCTTAGCAACAAAGTCGCTCAAAGGATCACGGTTAGTAATTAATTCCAGACCAAAAAAATTCTTCCACACCGGGATGCGAACCCAGACCCACTGCGAACAGAAGCAACGACTCTACCAACTTGGCCACCAAGCGCTCGTTCATTCCTGTGTTTTTATGGCCACTAATTGGTACGTGACAATGCCAGCCTGCGAAAGCCGATTAAGTAGTAATCCTGTTACCAACCCAATACTAATTGATCAAGTTCGTTTGATACCCAATGGGTATCTGACGTCCCATGTCTTAAACTTGAAACATTGCACCTGGGGACAAAGCAACCTTATCTTAAGCAGACGCCGCGAGCGATTCGCTGACGTCATCACCAGCTGTACTCAAACCTGCAATAGAAAATAAATTTTTAAATGTCGTTGCGACGTTGACGGTGGCGCCACTTGCGAGCCAGGCTGGAACCAACCAGGACTGGAAAAATTATTTAAAAAAAAAAGAAAAATTATAGAAAGACAAAAATGATTGTGGCGAAGTAAAGTATAAACAAAAAGCACACCGCGACGAGAATCGAACTCAGTACCTTCTGCACATCAGTCAGTCACTCTAACAACTCGACCACTTGAACCGCTATGCAGTAAGATGGTTTTTTGGGATTAATTAACGCCATGGATGAACAAACTGTCATTCAAGACAACCATGCGTCCTTATAATTTACGGGACTCGAACTGGTCGCATTGGCCGACTTATTTGAGTCTCAGCTTTTGACTCGTGATGCGAATCTTGCCGCTGACGTCAGCAGCCACGGATATCAATGCACATCACCCCACGGACCGCTATCGCATGGAGAGAATCCCACCACTTACCTTTTTTTTAATATGACTCTTATCTGTAAGGTTTCACCGAACGCGCAGTTATGTTATAAGACCCAGCGCAATCTGTCGGCAGAATCTGGCACTCACAGCAACTAAATTCGACGATATGCCACCAGAGCGACTCGAGCTTGACATAGCCAAAAAGCTACCCTGGCTGGGATCGAACGCAAACCATCAACATTACTAGCAAGCTCGTTAACCACAGGGCTACGTCCTCTCGAAATAATCGTGTGTTAATTTAGTCGCAAGTACATAAGGATTCAAGGAAGATATTCAAATCAAGAATCCTTATATTTCATTTATGTCTAAACAACAAAGTCGCTCAAAGGATCACGGTTAGTAATTAATTCCAGACCACAAAAAATTCTTCCACACCGGGATGCGAACCCAGACCCACTGCGAACAGAAGCAACGACTCTACCAACTTCGCCACCAAGCGCTCTTTCATTCCTGTGTTTTTATGGCTACTAATTGGTACGTGACAATGCCAGCCTGCGAAAGCCGATTGAGTAGTAATCCTGTTACCAACCCAATACTAATTGATCAAGTTCGTTTGATACCCAACAGGTATCTGACGTCCCATGTCTTAAACTTGAGACATTGCATTTGGGGACAAAGCAACCTTATCTTAAGCAGACGCCGCGAGCGATTCGCTGACGTCATCACCAGCTGTACTCAAACCTGCAATCGAAAATAAATTTTTAAATGGCGTTGCGACGTCGACGGGGGCGCCAATTGCAAGCCAGCCTGGAACCAACCAGGACTGGAAAAATTATTTGAAAAAAAAAGATAAATCATAGAAAAAAAAATGATTGTGGCCAAGTAAAGTATAAACATAAAGCACACCGCGACGAGAATCGAACTCAGTACCTTCTGCACATCAGTCAGTCACTCTAACCACTCGACCACTTGAACCGCTATGCAGTAAGATGGTTTTTTGGGATTAATTAACGCCATGGATGAACAAAATGTCATTCAAGACAACCATGCGTCCTAATAATTAACGGGACTCGAACTGGTCACATTGGCCGACTTATTTGAACCTCAGCCTTTGTCTTGTGATGCGAATCTTGCCGCTGACGTCAGCAGCAACGGATATCACTGCACTCCACCCTACGGACCGCTATCGCATGGAGAGAATCCCACCACTTACCTTTTTTTTAATATGACTCTTATCTGTAAGGTTTCACCGAACGCGCAGTTATGTTATGAGACCCAGCGCAATCTGTCGGCAGAATCTGGCACTCACAGCAACTAAGTTCGACGATATGCCACCAGAGCGACTCGAGCTTGACATAGCCAAAAAGCTACCCTGGCTGGGATCGAACGCAAACCATTAACATTACTAGCAAGCTCGTTAACCAAAGGGCTACGTCCTCTCGAAATAATCGTGTGTTAATTTAGGCACAAGTACAAAAGGAATCAAGGAAGATATTTAAATAAAGAATCTTTATATTTCATATATGACTTAGCATCAAAGTCGCTCAAAGGATCACGGTTAGTAATTAATTCCAGACCAAAAAAAATCTTCCACACCGGGATGCGAACCCAGACCCACTGCGAACAGAAGCAACGACTCTACCAACTTGGCCACCAAGCGCTCGTTCATTGCTGTGTTTTTATGGCCACTAATTGGTACGTGACAATGCCAGCCTGCGAAAGCCGATTTAGTAGTAATCCTGTTACCAACCCTTTACTAATTGATCAAGTACGTTTGATAACCAACAGGTATCTGACGTCTCATGTCTTATACTTGAGACGTTGCACCTGGGGACAAAGCAACCTTATCTTAAGCAGACGCCGCGAGCGATTCGCTGACGTCATCACCAGCTGTACTCAAACCTGCAATAGAAAATAAATTTTTAAATGTCGTTGCGACGTTGACGGTGGCGCCACTTGCGAGCCAGGCTGGAACCAACCAGGACTGGAAAAATTATTTAAAAAAAAAAGAAAAATTATAGAAAGACAAAAATGAATGTAGCCAAGTAAAGTATAAACAAAAAGCACACCGCGACGAGAATCGAACTCAGTACCTTCTGCACATCAGTCAGTTACTCTAACCACTCGACCACTTGAACCGCTATGCAGTAAGATGGTTTTTTGGGATTATAAACGCCATGGATGAACAAACTGTCATTCAAGACAACCATACGTCCTAATAATTTACGGGACTCGAAATGGTCGCATTGGCCGACTTATTTGAGTCTCAGCCTTTGTCGTGTGATGCGAATCTTTCCGCTGACGTCAGCAGCCACGGATATCAATGCACTCCACCCTACGGACCGCTATCGCATGGAGAGAATCCCACCACTTACCTTTTTTTTAATATTACTCTTATCTGTAAGGTTTCACCGAACGCGCAGTTGTGTTAAGAGACCCAGCGCAACCTGTCGGCAGAATCTGGCACTCACAGCAACTTAGTTCGACGATATGCCACCAGAGCGACTCGGGCTTGACATAGCCAAAAAGCTAACCAGGCTGGGATCGAACGCAAACCGTCAACATTACTAGCAAGCTCGTTACCCACAGGGCTACGTCCTCTCGAAATAATCGTGTGCTAATTTATGCACAAGTACATAAGGATTCAAGGAAGATATTTAAATCAAGAATCCTTATATTTCATATATGTCTTAGCAACAAAGTCGCTCAAAGGATCACGGTTAGTAATTAATTCCAGACCAAAAAAATTCTTCCACACCGGGATGCGAACCCAGACCCACTGCGAACAGAAGCAACGATCCTACCAACTTGGCCACCAAGCGCTCGTTCATTCCTGTGTTTTTATGGCCACTAATTGGTACGTGACAATGCCAGCCTGCGAAAGCCGATTAAGTAGTAATCCTGTTACCAACCCAATACTAATTGATCAAGTTCGTTTGATACCCAATGGGTATCTGACGTCCCATGTCTTAAACTTGAAACATTGCACCTGGGGACAAAGCAACCTTATCTTAAGCAGACGCCGCGAGCGATTCGCTGACGTCATCACCAGCTGTACTCAAACCTGCAATAGAAAATAAATTTTTAAATGTCGTTGCGACGTTGACGGTGGCGCCACTTGCGAGCCAGGCTGGAACCAACCAGGACTGGAAAAATTATTTAAAAAAAAAAGAAAAATTATAGAAAGACAAAAATGATTGTGGCGAAGTAAAGTATAAACAAAAAGCACACCGCGACGAGAATCGAACTCAGTACCTTCTGCACATCAGTCAGTCACTCTAACAACTCGACCACTTGAACCGCTATGCAGTAAGATGGTTTTTTGGGATTAATTAACGCCATGGATGAACAAACTGTCATTCAAGACAACCATGCGTCCTTATAATTTACGGGACTCGAACTGGTCGCATTGGCCGACTTATTTGAGTCTCAGCTTTTGACTCGTGATGCGAATCTTGCCGCTGACGTCAGCAGCCACGGATATCAATGCACATCACCCCACGGACCGCTATCGCATGGAGAGAATCCCACCACTTACCTTTTTTTTTAATATGACTCTTATCTGTAAGGTTTCACCGAACGCGCAGTTATGTTATGAGACCCAGCGCAATCTGTCGGCAGAATCTGGCACTCACAGCAACTAAGTTCGACGATATGCCACCAGAGCGACTCGAGCTTGACATAGCCAAAAAGCTACCCTGGCTGGGATCGAACGCAAACCATCAACATTACTAGCAAGCTCGTTAACCACAGGGCTACGTCCTCTCGATATAATCGTGTGTTAATTTAGGCACAAATACAAAAGGAATCAAGGAAGATATTTAAATCAAGAATCTTTATATTTCATATATGACTTAGCATCAAAGTCGCTCAAAGGATCACGGTTAGTAATTAATTCCAGACCAAAAAAAATCTACCACACCGGGATGCGAACCCAGACCCACTGCGAACAGAAGCAACGACTCTACCAACTTGGCCACCAAGCGCTCGTTCATAGCTGTGTTTTTATGGCCACTAATTGGTACGTGACAATGCCAGCCTGCGAAAGCCGATTGAGTAGTAATCCTGTTACCAACCCTTTACTAATTGATCAAGTACGTTTGATAACCAACAGGTATCTGACGTCTCATGTCTTATACTTGAGACGTTGCACCTGGGGACAAAGCAACCTTATCTTAAGCAGACGCCGCGAGCGATTCGCTGACGTCATCACCAGCTGTACTCAAACCTGCAATCGAAAAAAAAAATTTAAATGGCGTTGCGACGTCGACGGCGGCGCCACCTGCGAGCCAGGCTGGAACCAACCAGGACTGGAAAAATTATTTGGAAAAAAAGGTAAATCATAGAAAGACAAAAATGAATGTAGCCAAGTAAAGTATAAACAAAAAGCACACCGCGACGAGTATCGAACTCAGTACCTTCTGCACATCAGTCAGTTACTCTAACCACTCGACCACTTGAACCGCTATGCAGTAAGATGGTTTTTTGGGATTATAAACGCCATGGATGAACAAACTGTCATTCAAGACAACAATGCGTCCTAATAATTTACGGGACTCGAAATGGTCGCATTGGCCGACTTATTTGAGTCTCAGCCTTTGTCTTGTGATGCGAATCTTTCCGCTGACGTCAGCAGCCACGGATATCAATGCACTCCACCCTACGGACCGCTATCGCATGGAGAGAATCCCACCACTTACCTTTTTTTTTTATATTTCTCTTATCTGTAAGGTTTCACCGAACGCGCAGTTGTGTTAAGAGACCCAGCGCAACCTGTCGGCAGAATCTGGCACTCACAGCAACTTAGTTCGACGATATGCCACCAGAGCGACTCGGGCTTGACATAGCCAAAAAGCTAACCAGGCTGGGATCGAACGCAAACCGTCAACATTACTAGCAAGCTCGTTACCCACAGGGCTACGTCCTCTCGAAATAATCGTGTGTTAATTTATGCACAAGTACATAAGGATTCAAGGAAGATATTTAAATCAAGAATCCTTATATTTCATATATGTCTTAGCAACAAAGTCGCTCAAAGGATCACGGTTAGTAATTAATTCCAGACCAAAAAAATTCTTCCACACCGGGATGCGAACCCAGACCCACTGCGAACAGAAGCAACGATCCTACCAACTTGGCCACCAAGCGCTCGTTCATTCCTGGGTTTTTATGGCCACTAATTGGTACGTGACAATGCCAGCCTGCGAAAGCCGATTAAGTAGTAATCCTGTTACCAACCCAATACTAATTGATCAAGTTCGTTTGATACCCAATGGGTATCTGACGTCCCATGTCTTAAACTTGAAACATTGCACCTGGGGACAAAGCAACCTTATCTTAAGCAGACGCCGCGAGCGATTCGCTGACGTCATCACCAGCTGTACTCAAACCTGCAATAGAAAATAAATTTTTAAATGTCGTTGCGACGTTGACGGTGGCGCCACTTGCGAGCCAGGCTGGAACCAACCAGGACTGGAAAAATTATTTAAAAAAAAAAGAAAAATTATAGAAAGACAAAAATGATTGTGGCGAAGTAAAGTATAAACAAAAAGCACACCGCGACGAGAATCGAACTCAGTACCTTCTGCACATCAGTCAGTCACTCTAACAACTCGACCACTTGAACCGCTATGCAGTAAGATGGTTTTTTGGGATTAATTAACGCCATGGATGAACAAACTGTCATTCAAGACAACCATGCGTCCTTATAATTTACGGGACTCGAACTGGTCGCATTGGCCGACTTATTTGAGTCTCAGCTTTTGACTCGTGATGCGAATCTTGCCGCTGACGTCAGCAGCCACGGATATCAATGCACATCACCCCACGGACCGCTATCGCATGGAGAGAATCCCACCACTTACCTTTTTTTTAATATGACTCTTATCTGTAAGGTTTCACCGAACGCGCAGTTATGTTATGAGACCCAGCCCAATCTGTCGGCAGAATCTGGCACTCACAGCAACTAAATTCGACGATATGCCACCAGAGCGACTCGAGCTTGACATAGCCAAAAAGCTACCCTGGCTGGGATCGAACGCAAACCATCAACATTACTAGCAAGCTCGTTAACCACAGGGCTACGTCCTCTCGAAATAATCGTGTGTTAATTTAGTCGCAAGTACATAAGGATTCAAGGAAGATATTCAAATCAAGAATCCTTATATTTCATTTATGTCTAAACAACAAAGTCGCTCAAAGGATCACGGTTAGTAATTAATTCCAGACCACAAAAAATTCTTCCACACCGGGATGCGAACCCAGACCCACTGCGAACAGAAGCAACGACTCTACCAACTTCGCCACCAAGCGCTCTTTCTTTCCTGTGTTTTTATGGCTACTAATTGGTACGTGACAATGCCAGCCTGCGAAAGCCGATTGAGTAGTAATCCTGTTACCAACCCAATACTAATTGATCAAGTTCGTTTGATACCCAACAGGTATCTGACGTCCCATGTCTTAAACTTGAGACATTGCATTTGGGGACAAAGCAACCTTATCTTAAGCAGACGCCGCGAGCGATTCGCTGACGTCATCACCAGCTGTACTCAAACCTGCAATCGAAAATAAATTTTTAAATGGCGTTGCGACGTCGACGGGGGCGCCACTTGCAAGCCAGCCTGGAACCAACCAGGACTGGAAAAATTATTTGAAAAAAAAAGATAAATCATAGAAAAAAAAAATGATTGTGGCCAAGTAAAGTATAAACATAAAGCACAACGCGACGAGAATCGAACTCAGTACCTTCTGCACATCAGTCAGTCACTCCAACCACTCGACCACTTGAACCGCTATGCAGTAAGATGGTTTTTTGGGATTAATTAACGCCATGGATGAACAAAATGTCATTCAAGACAACCATGCGTCCTAATAATTAACGGGACTCGAACTGGTCACATTGGCCGACTTATTTGAACCTCAGCCTTTGTCTTGTGATGCGAATCTTGCCGCTGACGTCAGCAGCAACGGATATCACTGCACTCCACCCTACGGACCGCTATCGCATGGAGAGAATCCCACCACTTACCTTTTTTTTAATATGACTCTTATCTGTAAGGTTTCACCGAACGCGCAGTTATGTTATGAGACCCAGCGCAATCTGTCGGCAGAATCTGGCACTCACAGCAACTAAGTTCGACGATATGCCACCAGAGCGACTCGAGCTTGACATAGCCAAAAAGCTACCCTGGCTGGGATCGAACGCAAACCATCAACATTACTAGCAAGCTCGTTAACCAAAGGGCTACGTCCTCTCGAAATAATCGTGTGTTAATTTAGGCACAAGTACAAAAGGAATCAAGGAAGATATTTAAATAAAGAATCTTTATATTTCATATATGACTTAGCATCAAAGTCGCTCAAAGGATCACGGTTAGTAATTAATTCCAGACCAAAAAAAATCTTCCACACCGGGATGCGAACCCAGACCCACTGCGAACAGAAGCAACGACTCTACCAACTTCGCCACCAAGCGCTCTTTCATTCCTGTGTTTTTATGGCTACTAATTGGTACGTGACAATGCCAGCCTGCGAAAGCCGATTGAGTAGTAATCCTGTTACCAACCCAATACTAATTGATCAAGTTCGTTTGATACCCAACAGGTATCTGACGTCCCATGTCTTAAACTTGAGACATTGCATTAGGGGACAAAGCAACCTTATCTTAAGCAGACGCCGCGAGCGATTCGCTGACGTCATCACCAGCTGTACTCAAACCTGCAATCGAAAATAAATTTTTAAATGGCGTTGCGACGTCGACGGGGGCGCCACTTGCAAGCCAGCCTGGAACCAACCAGGACTGGAAAAATTATTTGAAAAAAAAAGATAAATCATAGAAAAAAAAAATGATTGTGGCCAAGTAAAGTATAAACATAAAGCACACCGCGACGAGAATCGAACTCAGTACCTTCTGCACATCAGTCAGTCACTCTAACCACTCGACCACTTGAACCGCTATGCAGTAAGATGGTTTTTTGGGATTAATTAACGCCATGGATGAACAAAATGTCATTCAAGACAACCATGCGTCCTAATAATTAACGGGACTCGAACTGGTCACATTGGCCGACTTATTTGAACCTCAGCCTTTGTCTTGTGATGCGAATCTTGCCGCTGACGTCAGCAGCAACGGATATCACTGCACTCCACCCTACGGACCGCTATCGCATGGAGAGAATCCCACCACTTACCTTTTTTTTAATATGACTCTTATCTGTAAGGTTTCACCGAACGCGCAGTTATGTTATGAGACCCAGCGCAATCTGTCGGCAGAATCTGGCACTCACAGCAACTAAGTTCGACGATATGCCACCAGAGCGACTCGAGCTTGACATAGCCAAAAAGCTACCCTGGCTGGGATCGAACGCAAACCATCAACATTACTAGCAAGCTCGTTAACCAAAGGGCTACGTCCTCTCGAAATAATCGTGTGTTAATTTAGGCACAAGTACAAAAGGAATCAAGGAAGATATTTAAATAAAGAATCTTTATATTTCATATATGACTTAGCATCAAAGTCGCTCAAAGGATCACGGTTAGTAATTAATTCCAGACCAAAAAAAATCTTCCACACCGGGATGCGAACCCAGACCCACTGCGAACAGAAGCAACGACTCTACCAACTTGGCCACCAAGCGCTCGTTCATTGCTGTGTTTTTATGGCCACTAATTGGTACGTGACAATGCCAGCCTGCGAAAGCCGATTTAGTAGTAATCCTGTTACCAACCCTTTACTAATTGATCAAGTACGTTTGATAACCAACAGGTATCTGACGTCCCATGTCTTAAACTTGAAACATTGCACCTGGGGACAAAGCAACCTTATCTTAAGCAGACGCCGCGAGCGATTCGCTGACGTCATCACCAGCTGTACTCAAACCTGCAATAGAAAATAAATTTTTAAATGTCGTTGCGACGTTGACGGTGGCGCCACTTGCGAGCCAGGCTGGAACCAACCAGGACTGGAAAAATTATTTAAAAAAAAAAGAAAAATTATAGAAAGACAAAAATGATTGTGGCGAAGTAAAGTATAAACAAAAAGCACACCGCGACGAGAATCGAACTCAGTACCTTCTGCACATCAGTCAGTCACTCTAACAACTCGACCACTTGAACCGCTATGCAGTAAGATGGTTTATTGGGATTAATTAACGCCATGGATGAACAAACTGTCATTCAAGACAACCATGCGTCCTTATAATTTACGGGACTCGAACTGGTCGCATTGGCCGACTTATTTGAGTCTCAGCTTTTGACTCGTGATGCGAATCTTGCCGCTGACGTCAGCAGCCACGGATATCAATGCACATCACCCCACGGACCGCTATCGCATGGAGAGAATCCCACCACTTACCTTTTTTTTAATATGACTCTTATCTGTAAGGTTTCACCGAACGCGCAGTTATGTTATGAGACCCAGCGCAATCTGTCGGCAGAATCTGGCACTCACAGCAACTAAATTCGACGATATGCCACCAGAGCGACTCGAGCTTGACATAGCCAAAAAGCTACCCTGGCTGGGATCGAACGCAAACCATCAACATTACTAGCAAGCTCGTTAACCACAGGGCTACGTCCTCTCGAAATAATCGTGTGTTAATTTAGTCGCAAGTACATAAGGATTCAAGGAAGATATTCAAATCAAGAATCCTTATATTTCATTTATGTCTAAACAACAAAGTCGCTCAAAGGATCACGGTTAGTAATTAATTCCAGACCACAAAAAATTCTTCCACACCGGGATGCGAACCCAGACCCACTGCGAACAGAAGCAACGACTCTACCAACTTCGCCACCAAGCGCTCTTTCATTCCTGTGTTTTTATGGCTACTAATTGGTACGTGACAATGCCAGCCTGCGAAAGCCGATTGAGTAGTAATCCTGTTACCAACCCAATACTAATTGATCAAGTTCGTTTGATACCCAACAGGTATCTGACGTCCCATGTCTTAAACTTGAGACATTGCATTTGGGGACAAAGCAACCTTATCTTAAGCAGACGCCGCGAGCGATTCGCTGACGTCATCACCAGCTGTACTCAAACCTGCAATCGAAAATAAATTTTTAAATGGCGTTGCGACGTCGACGGGGGCGCCACTTGCAAGCCAGCCTGGAACCAACCAGGACTGGAAAAATTATTTGAAAAAAAAAGATAAATCATAGAAAAAAAAAATGATTGTGGCCAAGTAAAGTATAAACATAAAGCACACCGCGACGAGAATCGAACTCAGTACCTTCTGCACATCAGTCAGTCACTCCAACCACTCGACCACTTGAACCGCTATGCAGTAAGATGGTTTTTTGGGATTAATTAACGCCATGGATGAACAAAATGTCATTCAAGACAACCATGCGTCCTAATAATTAACGGGACTCGAACTGGTCACATTGGCCGACTTATTTGAACCTCAGCCTTTGTCTTGTGATGCGAATCTTGCCGCTGACGTCAGCAGCAACGGATATCACTGCACTCCACCCTACGGACCGCTATCGCATGGAGAGAATCCCACCACTTACCTTTTTTTTAATATGACTCTTATCTGTAAGGTTTCACCGAACGCGCAGTTATGTTATGAGACCCAGCGCAATCTGTCGGCAGAATCTGGCACTCACAGCAACTAAGTTCGACGATATGCCACCAGAGCGACTCGAGCTTGACATAGCCAAAAAGCTACCCTGGCTGGGATCGAACGCAAACCATCAACATTACTAGCAAGCTCGTTAACCAAAGGGCTACGTCCTCTCGAAATAATCGTGTGTTAATTTAGGCACAAGTACAAAAGGAATCAAGGAAGATATTTAAATAAAGAATCTTTATATTTCATATATGACTTAGCATCAAAGTCGCTCAAAGGATCACGGTTAGTAATTAATTCCAGACCAAAAAAAATCTTCCACACCGGGATGCGAACCCAGACCCACTGCGAACAGAAGCAACGACTCTACCAACTTCGCCACCAAGCGCTCTTTCATTCCTGTGTTTTTATGGCTACTAATTGGTACGTGACAATGCCAGCCTGCGAAAGCCGATTGAGTAGTAATCCTGTTACCAACCCAATACTAATTGATCAAGTTCGTTTGATACCCAACAGGTATCTGACGTCCCATGTCTTAAACTTGAGACATTGCATTTGGGGACAAAGCAACCTTATCTTAAGCAGACGCCGCGAGCGATTCGCTGACGTCATCACCAGCTGTACTCAAACCTGCAATCGAAAATAAATTTTTAAATGGCGTTGCGACGTCGACGGGGGCGCCACTTGCAAGCCAGCCTGGAACCAACCAGGACTGGAAAAATTATTTGAAAAAAAAAGATAAATCATAGAAAAAAAAAATGATTGTGGCCAAGTAAAGTATAAACATAAAGCACACCGCGACGAGAATCGAACTCAGTACCTTCTGCACATCAGTCAGTCACTCTAACCACTCGACCACTTGAACCGCTATGCAGTAAGATGGTTTTTTGGGATTAATTAACGCCATGGATGAACAAAATGTCATTCAAGACAACCATGCGTCCTAATAATTAACGGGACTCGAACTGGTCACATTGGCCGACTTATTTGAACCTCAGCCTTTGTCTTGTGATGCGAATCTTGCCGCTGACGTCAGCAGCAACGGATATCACTGCACTCCACCCTACGGACCGCTATCGCATGGAGAGAATCCCACCACTTACCTTTTTTTTAATATGACTCTTATCTGTAAGGTTTCACCGAACGCGCAGTTATGTTATGAGACCCAGCGCAATCTGTCGGCAGAATCTGGCACTCACAGCAACTAAGTTCGACGATATGCCACCAGAGCGACTCGAGCTTGACATAGCCAAAAAGCTACCCTGGCTGGGATCGAACGCAAACCATCAACATTACTAGCAAGCTCGTTAACCAAAGGGCTACGTCCTCTCGAAATTATCGTGTGTTAATTTAGGCACAAGTACAAAAGGAATCAAGGAAGATATTTAAATAAAGAATCTTTATATTTCATATATGACTTAGCATCAAAGTCGCTCAAAGGATCACGGTTAGTAATTAATTCCAGACCAAAAAAAATCTTCCACACCGGGATGCGAACCCAGACCCACTGCGAACAGAAGCAACGACTCTACCAACTTGGCCACCAAGCGCTCGTTCATTGCTGTGTTTTTATGGCCACTAATTGGTACGTGACAATGCCAGCCTGCGAAAGCCGATTTAGTAGTAATCCTGTTACCAACCCTTTACTAATTGATCAAGTACGTTTGATAACCAACAGGTATCTGACGTCTCATGTCTTATACTTGAGACGTTGCACCTGGGGACAAAGCAACCTTATCTTAAGCAGACGCCGCGAGCGATTCGCTGACGTCATCACCAGCTGTACTCAAACCTGCAATCGAAAAAAAAATTTTAAATGGCGTTGCGACGTCGACGGCGGCGCCACCTGCGAGCCAGGCTGGAACCAACCAGGACTGGAAAAATTATTTGGAAAAAAAGGTAAATCATAGAAAGACAAAAATGAATGTAGCCAAGTAAAGTATAAACAAAAAGCACACCGCGACGAGAATCGAACTCAGTACCTTCTGCACATCAGTCAGTTACTCTAACCACTCGACCACTTGAACCGCTAAGTAGTAAGATGGTTTTTTGGGATTATTAACGCCATGGATGAACAAACTGTCATTCAAGACAACCATGCGTCCTAATAATTTACGGGACTCGAAATGGTCGCATTGGCCGACTTATTTGAGTCTCAGCCTTTGTCTTGTGATGCGAATCTTTCCGCTGACGTCAGCAGCCACGGATATCAATGCACTCCACCCTACGGACCGCTATCGCATGGAGAGAATCCCACCACTTACCTTTTTTTTAATATTACTCTTATCTGTAAGGTTTCACCGAACGCGCAGTTGTGTTAAGAGACCCAGCGCAACCTGTCGGCAGAATCTGGCACTCACAGCAACTTAGTTCGACGATATGCCACCAGAGCGACTCGGGCTTGACATAGCCAAAAAGCTAACCAGGCTGGGATCGAACGCAAACCGTCAACATTACTAGCAAGCTCGTTACCCACAGGGCTACGTCCTCTCGAAATAATCGTGTGTTAATTTATGCACAAGTACATAAGGATTCAAGGAAGATATTTAAATCAAGAATCCTTATATTTCATATATGTCTTAGCAACAAAGTCGCTCAAAGGATCACGGTTAGTAATTAATTCCAGACCAAAAAAATTCTTCCACACCGGGATGCGAACCCAGACCCACTGCGAACAGAAGCAACGATCCTACCAACTTGGCCACCAAGCGCTCGTTCATTCCTGTGTTTTTATGGCCACTAATTGGTACGTGACAATGCCAGCCTGCGAAAGCCGATTAAGTAGTAATCCTGTTACCAACCCAATACTAATTGATCAAGTTCGTTTGATACCCAATGGGTATCTGACGTCCCATGTCTTAAACTTGAGACATTGCACCTGGGGACAAAGCAACCTTATCTTAAGCAGACGCCGCGAGCGATTCGCTGACGTCATCACCAGCTGTACTCAAACCTGCAATAGAAAATAAATTTTTAAATGTCGTTGCGACGTTGACGGTGGCGCCACTTGCGAGCCAGGCTGGAACCAACCAGGACTGGAAAAATTATTTAAAAAAAAAAGAAAAATTATAGAAAGACAAAAATGATTGTGGCGAAGTAAAGTATAAACAAAAAGCACACCGCGACGAGAATCGAACTCAGTACCTTCTGCACATCAGTCAGTCACTCTAACAACTCGACCACTTGAACCGCTATGCAGTGAGATGGTTTTTTGGGATTAATTAACGCCATGGATGAACAAACTGTCATTCAAGACAACCATGCGTCCTTATAATTTACGGGACTCGAACTGGTCGCATTGGCCGACTTATTTGAGTCTCAGCTTTTGACTCGTGATGCGAATCTTGCCGCTGACGTCAGCAGCCACGGATATCAAAGCACATCACCCCACGGACCGCTATCGCATGGAGAGAATCCCACCACTTACCTTTTTTTTAATATGACTCTTATCTGTAAGGTTTCACCGAACGCGCAGTTATGTTATGAGACCCAGCGCAATCTGTCGGCAGAATCTGGCACTCACAGCAACTAAGTTCGACGATATGCCACCAGAGCGACTCGAGCTTGACATAGCCAAAAAGCTACCCTGGCTTGTATCGAACGCAAACCATCAACATTACTAGCAAGCTCGTTAACCACAGGGCTACGTCCTCTCGAAATAATCGTGTGTTAATTTAGTCGCAAGTACATAAGGATTCAAGCAAGATATTCAAATCAAGAATCCTTATATTTCATTTATGTCTAAACAACAAAGTCGCTCAAAGGATCACGGTTAGTAATTAATTCCAGACCAAAAAAATTCTTCCACACCGGGATGCGAACCCAGACCCACTGCGAACAGAAGCAACGACTCTACCAACTTGGCCACCAAGCGCTCGTTCATTGCTGTGTTTTTATGGCCACTAATTGGTACGTGACAATGCCAGCCTGCGAAAGCCGATTTAGTAGTAATCCTGTTACCAACCCTTTACTAATTGATCAAGTACGTTTGATAACCAACAGGTATCTGACGTCTCATGTCTTATGCTTGAGACGTTGCACCTGGGGACAAAGCAACCTTATCTTAAGCAGACGCCGCGAGCGATTCGCTGACGTCATCACCAGCTGTACTCAAACCTGCAATCAAAAAAAAAATTTTAAATGGCGTTGCGACGTCGACGGCGGTGCCACCTGCGAGCCAGGCTGGAACCAACCAGGACTGGAAAAATTATTTGGAAAAAAAGGTAAATCATAGAAAGACAAAAATGAATGTAGCCAAGTAAAGTATTAACAAAAAGCACACCGCGACGAGAATCGAACTCAGTACCTTCTGCACATCAGTCAGTCACTCTAACAACTCGACCACTTGAACCGCTATGCAGTGAGATGGTTTTTTGGGATTAATTAACGCCATGGATGAACAAACTGTCATTCAAGACAACCATGCGTCCTTATAATTTACGGGATTCGAACTGGTCGCATTGGCCGACTTATTTGAGTCTCAGCTTTTGACTCGTGATGCGAATCTTGCCGCTGACGTCAGCAGCCACGGATATCAAAGCACATCACCCCACGGACCGCTATCGCATGGAGAGAATCCCACCACTTACCTTTTTTTTAATATGACTCTTATCTGTAAGGTTTCACCGAACGCGCAGTTATGTTATGAGACCCAGCGCAATCTGTCGGCAGAATCTGGCACTCACAGCAACTAAGTTCGACGATATGCCACCAGAGCGACTCGAGCTTGACATAGCCAAAAAGCTACCCTGGCTTGTATCGAACGCAAACCATCAACATTACTAGCAAGCTCGTTAACCACAGGGCTACGTCCTCTCGAAATAATCGTGTGTTAATTTAGTCGCAAGTACATAAGGATTCAAGCAAGATATTCAAATCAAGAATCCTTATATTTCATTTATGTCTAAACAACAAAGTCGCTCAAAGGATCACGGTTAGTAATTAATTCCAGACCAAAAAAATTCTTCCACACCGGGATGCGAACCCAGACCCACTGCGAACAGAAGCAACGACTCTACCAACTTGGCCACCAAGCGCTCGTTCATTGCTGTGTTTTTATGGCCACTAATTGGTACGTGACAATGCCAGCCTGCGAAAGCCGATTTAGTAGTAATCCTGTTACCAACCCTTTACTAATTGATCAAGTACGTTTGATAACCAACAGGTATCTGACGTCTCATGTCTTATACTTGAGACGTTGCACCTGGGGACAAAGCAACCTTATCTTAAGCAGACGCCGCGAGCGATTCGCTGACGTCATCACCAGCTGTACTCAAACCTGCAATCAAAAAAAAAAATTTAAATGGCGTTGCGACGTCGACGGCGGTGCCACCTGCGAGCCAGGCTGGAACCAACCAGGACTGGAAA
This sequence comes from Protonemura montana, assembly GCA_947568835.1. Taxonomy (NCBI): domain Eukaryota; kingdom Metazoa; phylum Arthropoda; class Insecta; order Plecoptera; family Nemouridae; genus Protonemura; species Protonemura montana. The sequence goes on from OX387608.1 coordinate 2,255,557, forward strand.
AATTATTTGGAAAAAAAGGTAAATCATAGAAAGACAAAAATGAATGTAGCCAAGTAAAGTATTAACAAAAAGCACACCGCGACGAGAATCGAACTCAGTACCTTCTGCACATCAGTCAGTCACTCTAACCACTCGACCACTTGAACCGCTATGCAGTAAGATGGTTTTTTGGGATTATAAACGCCATGGATGAACAAACTGTCATTCAAGACAACCATGCGTCCTAATAATTTACGGGACTCGAAATGGTCGCATTGGCCGACTTATTTGAGTCTCAGCCTTTGTCTTGTGATGCGAATCTTTCCGCTGACGTCAGCAGCCACGGATATCAATGCACTCCACCCTACGGACCGCTATCGCATGGAGAGAATCCCACCACTTACCTTTTTTTTAATATTACTCTTATCTGTAAGGTTTCACCGAACGCGCAGTTGTGTTAAGAGACCCAGCGCAACCTGTCGGCAGAATCTGGCACTCACAGCAACTTAGTTCGACGATATGCCACCAGAGCGACTCGGGCTTGACATAGCCAAAAAGCTAACCAGGCTGGGATCGAACGCAAACCGTCAACATTACTAGCAAGCTCGTTACCCACAGGGCTACGTCCTCTCGAAATAATCGTGTGTTAATTTATGCACAAGTACATAAGGATTCAAGGAAGATATTTAAATCAAGAATCCTTATATTTCATATATGTCTTAGCAACAAAGTCGCTCAAAGGATCACGGTTAGTAATTAATTCCAGACCAAAAAAATTCTTCCACACCGGGATGCGAACCCAGACCCACTGCGAACAGAAGCAACGATCCTACCAACTTGGCCACCAAGCGCTCGTTCATTCCTGTGTTTTTATGGCCACTAATTGGTACGTGACAATGCCAGCCTGCGAAAGCCGATTAAGTAGTAATCCTGTTACCAACCCAATACTAATTGATCAAGTTCGTTTGATACCCAATGGGTATCTGACGTCCCATGTCTTAAACTTGAGACATTGCACCTGGGGACAAAGCAACCTTATCTTAAGCAGACGCCGCGAGCGATTCGCTGACGTCATCACCAGCTGTACTCAAACCTGCAATAGAAAATAAATTTTTAAATGTCGTTGCGACGTTGACGGTGGCGCCACTTGCGAGCCAGGCTGGAACCAACCAGGACTGGAAAAATTATTTAAAAAAAAAAGAAAAATTATAGAAAGACAAAAATGATTGTGGCGAAGTAAAGTATAAACAAAAAGCACACCGCGACGAGAATCGAACTCAGTACCTTCTGCACATCAGTCAGTCACTCTAACAACTCGACCACTTGAACCGCTATGCAGTGAGATGGTTTTTTGGGATTAATTAACGCCATGGATGAACAAACTGTCATTCAAGACAACCATGCGTCCTTATAATTTACGGGACTCGAACTGGTCGCATTGGCCGACTTATTTGAGTCTCAGCTTTTGACTCGTGATGCGAATCTTGCCGCTGACGTCAGCAGCCACGGATATCAAAGCACATCACCCCACGGACCGCTATCGCATGGAGAGAATCCCACCACTTACCTTTTTTTTAATATGACTCTTATCTGTAAGGTTTCACCGAACGCGCAGTTATGTTATGAGACCCAGCGCAATCTGTCGGCAGAATCTGGCACTCACAGCAACTAAGTTCGACGATATGCCACCAGAGCGACTCGAGCTTGACATAGCCAAAAAGCTACCCTGGCTTGTATCGAACGCAAACCATCAACATTACTAGCAAGCTCGTTAACCACAGGGCTACGTCCTCTCGAAATAATCGTGTGTTAATTTAGTCGCAAGTACATAAGGATTCAAGCAAGATATTCAAATCAAGAATCCTTATATTTCATTTATGTCTAAACAACAAAGTCGCTCAAAGGATCACGGTTAGTAATTAATTCCAGACCAAAAAAATTCTTCCACACCGGGATGCGAACCCAGACCCACTGCGAACAGAAGCAACGACTCTACCAACTTGGCCACCAAGCGCTCGTTCATTGCTGTGTTTTTATGGCCACTAATTGGTACGTGACAATGCCAGCCTGCGAAAGCCGATTTAGTAGTAATCCTGTTACCAACCCTTTACTAATTGATCAAGTACGTTTGATAACCAACAGGTATCTGACGTCTCATGTCTTATACTTGAGACGTTGCACCTGGGGACAAAGCAACCTTATCTTAAGCAGACGCCGCGAGCGATTCGCTGACGTCATCACCAGCTGTACTCAAACCTGCAATCAAAAAAAAAAATTTAAATGGCGTTGCGACGTCGACGGCGGTGCCACCTGCGAGCCAGGCTGGAACCAACCAGGACTGGAAAAATTATTTGGAAAAAAAGGTAAATCATAGAAAGACAAAAATGAATGTAGCCAAGTAAAGTATTAACAAAAAGCACACCGCGACGAGAATCGAACTCAGTACCTTCTGCACATCAGTCAGTCACTCTAACCACTCGACCACTTGAACCGCTATGCAGTAAGATGGTTTTTTGGGATTATAAACGCCATGGATGAACAAACTGTCATTCAAGACAACCATGCGTCCTAATAATTTACGGGACTCGAAATGGTCGCATTGGCCGACTTATTTGAGTCTCAGCCTTTGTCTTGTGATGCGAATCTTTCCGCTGACGTCAGCAGCCACGGATATCAATGCACTCCACCCTACGGACCGCTATCGCATGGAGAGAATCCCACCACTTACCTTTTTTTAAATATTACTCTTATCTGTAAGGTTTCACCGAACGCGCAGTTGTGTTAAGAGACCCAGCGCAACCTGTCGGCAGAATCTGGCACTCACAGCAACTTAGTTCGACGATTTGCCACCAGAGCGACTCGGGCTTGACATAGCCAAAAAGCTAACCAGGCTGGGATCGATCGCAAACCGTCAACATTACTAGCAAGCTCGTTAACCACAGGGCTACGTCCTCTCGAAATAATCGTGTGATTTATGCACAAGTACATAAGGATTCAAGGAAGATATTTAAATCAAGAATCCTTATATTTCATATATGTCTTAGCAACAAAGTCGCTCAAAGGATCACGGTTAGTAATTAATTCCAGACCAAAAAAATTCTTCCACACAAGCTCGCTTTCCAAAGGGCTACGTCCTCTCGCAATAAGCGTGTGCTAATTAAGGCACAAGTACATAAGGAATCAAGGAAGATATTCACATCAAGACACCTTATATTTCATATAAGTCTTAGCAACAAAGTCGCTCAAAGGATCACGGTTAGTAATTAATTCCAGACCAAAAAATTTTTTCTACACCGATATGCGATCCCAGACCCATTGCGAACAGAAGCAACGACTCTACCAACTTGGCCACCAAGCGCAAATGCTCAACCATAAGGACAACCATGCGTCCTTATAATTACGGGACTCGAACTGGTCGCATTGGCCGTCTTATTTGAGTCTCAGCTTTTGACTCGTGATGCGAATCTTGCCGCTGACGTCAGTAGCAACGGATATTACTGCACTCCACCCCACGGACCGGTCTCGCACCGGTGTCCAATCTTTGAAATGCCTGACTTATTAACTGTCGATGGTAGACTCGGCGCCTACCATAGTGATAACGGGCAACGGGGAATCAGGGTACCACATCTAAGGAAGGCAGCATACGCGCAAACGACCCATTCCTAGCCCGGGAGGTAGTGACAAAATATAAAAATACGGGATCCGTATTATTATAGTAAATAATCTGAGGCTCCGTAACCGGAATCAGGACACTTAAAATATTTTCTCAATTATTTCACCAGACTTGTCTGGTGCCAACAGCCGCGGTTAAAGTTATTAAAGTTTATTAAAGCGTTTTTTAAAGTTTTTGCGGTTAAAAATCTCGTAGTCTGGTTCGTCGCCTTCGGTTCGTCGCCCGTCTTCGTTACTGTTTGGTTATATCAGTGGAACAGCCAGTCGGTGAGTGGCTTGTCCTGCTGGGCCTTCTGCGGGCGGCCGGTCGGTTGTCGGCCTCATGCTTACCTGTCTCAGTACTGCCTCGTTTACTTTGAACAAATTAGAGTGCTCAAGGCAGGCTACGACTCATGAATATGCGTCGTTTGCTATTTCTATTTCTATTTTTGCTCGATGCTATTTTATTGGTTTTTTGCATTAGATGTATTGATAACCAGGGACGGACAGAGGCATCCGTATTGCTACGTTAGAGGTAGACGAACGAGTGCGAAAGCTTTTACCGAGAATGTTTTTATTAATCACTGGTTCGAAGGCGATCAGATACCACCCTAGTTCTAACCATAATCGATGCCAACCAGTGTTCCACCGATGTTCCTCCGATGACTCGACGGGCAGCTTCCGGGAAACAAAAGTGTTTGGGTTCTGGGGTAAGTATGGTTGCAAAGGTGAAACCAGATGGGCACAACCAGGAGTGGAGCCTGCGGCTTAATTTGAAACCCACCAGGCCCAGACTTTCCGCATTTGTGCTGTCGGCGACAATATGAACTTTTTTTAAGCCCCTATTACACGATATGCGTGTACATACAAAATGATGTGAAAATCCTTTCCGCACCAGTTGACAACACGAATGTGGCCAAGTGTTGTCGATATAGAACATGCTCTATAGTGAGCACATCTTTTGCCTAAACCGACCGATCAGAGACGAGTCTGTGAGAGTGAAACATCGCTCAAAATGGACACCGTGAAAGAAGTCATATCGTGGACAAGGGAATTGTCAACAATAGCTGATATGCAATGCCGCATGTTTGTGTCCCTCTTAGAGATTTTACCCTCAACCATGGACAAAAGCTACGTAAATGTTGGTTCGTCCATCCGCAAATAGTTTTTAAAAGCAAGCGGGTCTTTAACTGCTAGTTCGCCATGTAATAAATGTTAGTTAAATGTTGATGTTAAATGTTAAAATGTAAGAAGTGAATAGCCGCGGTTACCGCGTTACCGCGGCTATTCACTTCTTGGTTCGCTATCCACTTTCTTCGCCAACATGAACGATTAGTTTCCCTGGTTTTATATTCCGTAGCTCTTTGAGCTACTGCAGCAATGTCCAAAATCCAACCATGGACAAAAGCTTGGTGAATGTTGGTTCGTCCATCCGCAAATAGTTTTTAAAAGCAAGCGGGTCTTCAACTGCTAGTTCGCCATGTAATAAATGTAAGTTAAATGTTAATGTTAAATGTTAAAATGTAAGAAGTGAATAGCAATGTTCCAAATCACTCATTGTAACCTAGAAACAAACTACTGAAAGCACACATTCGTCACCTGTCATCCGATCAGCTGTCACTAAACCATACTTTATTTGAACCACTTAACCACCCGATTTGCACACAACAATTTCGTGGCAGACTGTTGTGGAAAATGTTACTGTGTAATATGGAGGTCTGTGATGCCCTTAGATGTTTTGGGCAGCACGCTCGCTACACTGAAGGAATCAACGAATGCACATCCATGTCCGAGAGTACCGGGTAACCCGCTGAACCTCCTTCGTGCTAGGGATTGGGGCTTTCAATTGTTTCCTATAATCGAGGAATTCCCAGTAAGCGCTGGTCATTCGCTCGCATTGATTACGTCCCTGCCCTTTGTACACACCGCCCGTCGCTACTACCGATTGAATGCTTTAGTGAGGTTTTCAGACAGGCGCGCGGCTATCGTGCAAGCGTGCTGCCGATGTCGCTGGGAAGATGATCAAACTAGAGGAAGTAAAAGTCGTAACAAGGTGTCCGTAGGTGAACCTGCGAAAGGATCATTAACTAAATGGCTAGTGGAGACCGGTCAATGCTGAAACACGTCGGGTTGGGCCATGAGCTCTTATTGCCGTTTTTTCGTGGGTGATTGGTGAGCGAACGATTGTCGCACTCGACGGGGTGCGAAGCTTACAATGTGTCTACTCGTCTGTACGAGACGCATCAGCGCACGGGCCTTTGAGCCGGCGAGCAATCGTCGGCCGGCGGACAATCATCGAGTTCGGCGTCGTCAAAGCAGTCGCGGAATCCGATCGCGCAACGAAGAGGTGAAGCGATTTGGGGCCCCGGAGGAGACGAGACTCCGGGGCCCCAAATCGCTTAAAAAAATTAAATTAAGACTCAAATGTAAGACACAAATGTAAGAGCCTTATATATATCAACCATGGACAAAATCTTCGTGAATGTTGGTTCGTCCATCCGCAAGTAGTTTTTAAAAGCAAGCGGGTCTTCAACTGCTAGTTCGCCATGTTATAAATGTAAGTTAAATACATGTAAGAGCCTTATTATATACCTTGTCCGATATGTAAATAAATGCAAATAAAGAAAAATGAGGCAACGTTTGTGTGCTGTGTGCAGCACTGTCAGAAAGTACTAGCTCTTATCGAGATGCAAACCTGTCCGGCAATTGCCGAAAGCCCAACGACGAACGAGAATAGAACGAGGACGCACTCTGTGACAAACCCAACCACATCAAGACCTCAGTTGAGCAAGATTACCCGCCAAATTTAAGCATATCATTAAGCGGCGGAAAAGAAACTAACAAGGATTCCCTTAATAGCGGCGAGCGAAACGGGAAGAGCCCAGCACTGAACCCTGACGTTTAAGCGCACGGTGGAAATGTAGTGTGTGGGAGGATCTATACAAGCCGGCGGGGACCTCGTTCAAGTCCGTCTTGACGATGGTGGATCCCGCCGGCATGGGTCTCTCCCTTGGAGTGGTCTCTCCCTCTCCCTTAGCTCTAAGTGGGAGGTAAACTCCTTCTAAGGCTAAATATGACCACAAGACCGATAGCGAACAAGTATCGTAATAGAAAGTTAAAAAGCACTTTGAAGAGGGAGTTCAAGAGTACGTGAAACGCACGTTCTCGCGTCAGCGGTGCATTCAGAGCCCATTCGACCCGTCTTGAAACACAGACCAAGGAGTCTAACATGTACGCGAGTCATTGGGAACCACTAAACCTGAAGGCGAAATGAAAGTGAATGTCGGCTGCCTCGGCGGTCGGCAGAGGAGTGATGCCACGCCTTTGAATTGAATTTCTTTACACAAGCCGGCCGCAACTCCGGGGCGTCTCGTTATCGAAAGATGGTGAACTATGCCTGGCCAGGTCGCAGCGATTGTGGCGTAGCGATTCTGACATGCAAATCGATCGTCAGAGCTTTTTATAGGGGCGAAAGACTAATCGAACCATCTAGTTGCTGGTTCCCTCCGAAGTTTCCCTCAGGATAGCTGGTGCGCGACGTATATCCAGTTTAGAGTTGCCGCACGCGCGGCATCGCGACCAGTCTCATCTGGTAAAGCGAATGATTAGAGGCATTGGAGCAGAAACGGCCTCAACCTATTCTCAAACTTTAAATGGGTGAAATCCTCGACATGCTCAAGTGCATTGTCGTTGAAGTCGACCCCGCAGGATGAACGGGCACCTAGTGGGCCAATTTTGGTAAGCAGAACTGGTGCTGTGGGATGAACCAAACGTCGAGTTAAGGCGCCCAAATCGATGCTCATGGGATACCATGAAAGGCGTTGGTTGCTTAAGACAGCAGGACGGTGGCCATGGAAGTCGGAATCCGCTAAGGAGTATGTAACAACTCACCTGCCGAAGCAACTAGCTCTGAAAATGGATGGCGCTCAAGCATCGAGCCTATACTCGACCGTCACCGAAAATGAGAGCGCCGCTAGTCGGCCACCTACGTATGCCGTGACGAGTAGGAGGGCGCGACGGTGAGCGCCGAAGTGCCAGCCGTGAGGCCGCATGGAGCCGCCGTCAGTGCAGATCTTTGTGGTAGTAGCAAATACAATAGCGAGGTCCTGTTGGTCTGAGGTGGAGAAGGGTTTCGTGTGAACACACGAGTCAGTCGATCCGAAGCCCCAGGAGAAATCCTTGTTGATCCTTGTTGGCTAGCACGCTGCCATATTAGTGCGACATCTAGCAAGCCGACGGTATCGGGCGAAAGGGAATACGGTTCCTAATCCGTAACCTGGCAGCGGAACCGATTCGCGGGCCTCTGCAGCAATGCAGATTCGTCGGGGTGACCCAAAATTGCTCAGAGACGACGTCGGTTATCTGTTCTGTATGAGCGTCCATGTTCGCTGGAATCGCCTAGCGCGGAGAGAGGGTTTGGCTCGCGAAGAGCATCGCACTTGCGGCGATGTCACGATCATTCCGTCGAACAATGAAAATCCGAGTGACGGCCACGTGGAGGTGTCGCGTTGGATCGAACCCATTTCCGCAACAGGTCTCCAAAGCCCGGAGCCTCTAGTCGATAGAAGAATGTATTTAAGGGAAGTCAGTAAATCGGATCCGTAACTTCGGGATAAGAATTGGCTCTGAGGGACGGGGTGTGTAGCGGCTTGGTCGCAGAAGTCGGTCAGCGTCATGATGCCAGGCCTAGTAGGTTGCGTCCGCGGGGTGCTCGTTCGCCGCTCTAGGGCGTGCGTCGACCTCGGCGGCGTCGTCGCGCACGACTAGGATAATGGCCTCCGACGGATCCTCCTTGCTTTGCGTGGCGTGTCAAAGGTGTCCGCAGCAGCCTTAAAACATAGATCTGACAAGGGACAGGCATAAGGCAGCGCATGTCAAGCTGTGACGCGGAGGATGATGGCCGCTATGTAAGTACAGGATAAGGGGAAAAGGACATGGGCATGGGGCAGGAAGAAGGGCAGGAAGACATGAAACAAGACATGGCGCAGGACGTGGGCAGGCATTGGTGCAGGACATTGAGCAAGACATAAGACATGCGTGTGTGGAGATTGATGTCAATCTGAGACGAGGAGGATGCGTTTAGTCTCCGGTGGAAATGATGGCTGCGATCTAGAGATCAGCTTGCATAAGTCTTTCTTCTGACGTGGGAACAGGATAAGGGGTTTGGGAAGTCATGTGTCGCATAACATGCGGCAGGACGTGGGCCATAACATGGGGCAGGACATAAAACAGGACATAGCGAAGGACTAGTGTCAGGACATGGGACAGGACATGGGACAGGACATAAGGCAGGGCATGTATAGCTGTGACGAGGAGGATGCGCTTGGTCTCAGATGGAAATGATGGCCACGATCTAGCATCGGCATGTGGCATTCTTTCTTCAAAAGTGGGAGCAGTCTAAGGGAATTGGGAATCCATGTGTCTGAGAAGGCGGAGTATTGGGGTCCGCGGTTTTTAGGATGAGGACATCGGAAGCGGTGATGTCAGACAAGACATGGTCCATGACATGGGACAGGACATGTGGCAGGAAGAAGGGCAGGAAGCCATGAAACAAAACATGGCGCAGGACATAAGCAGGCAATGGTGCAGGACGTGGCGCAAGACATGAAATAAGGGGATTGGGATGTCAGAGGAGGCGGAGTAGTGCGGTCCGAAGCTTCCTGGTAGAGGACCTCGGATGCGGTGATGTCAGACAAAACATGGTACAGGACATGAGACAAGACATGAGGCGCATTAGGCATGCGTGTGTGGAGAATGATGTCAAGCTGAGGCGAGTAGGATGCGTTTGGTCTCCGGTGGAAATGAAGGCCGCGATCTAGAGATTAGCTTGCATAATTCTTACTTTTTTCTTACGTGGGAGCAGCATAATGGGATAGGGAAGTCATGTGTCGCAGGACATGCGGCAGGACGTGGGCCATAACATGGGGCAGGACATAAAACAGGACATAGCGAAGGACTAGTGTCAGGACATGGGACAGGACATGGGACAGGACATAAGGCAGGGCATGTATAGCTGTGACGAGGAGGATGCGCTTGGTCTCAGATGGAAATGATGGCCACGATCTAGCATCGGCATGTGGCATTCTTTCTTCAAAAGTGGGAGCAGTCTAAGGGAATTGGGAATCCATGTGTCTGAGAAGGCGGAGTAGTGCGGTCTGTAGTAGTAGTACTAGTCGTTGGTTGCTAGAAGGCTTTCTAGTTCTAGAGTCGATTACGCCACGATGTTCACGTTGTCCCTTCCCGCATTCAACTAACGCGCCGTAAGTTTGCAGGTTTGACACAAGATGGCAACGCTATGCACCATGACCTTTCAGCAAGTCAAAGGTCGATGACCTTTCGGCAAAACAGAGGTCAATGACCTTTCGGCAAAACAGAGGTCAATGACCTTTCGGCAAGACAGAGGTCAATGACCTTTCGGCAAAACAGAGGTCAATGACCTTTCGGCGAAACACAGGTCGATGACCTTTCGGCAAGACAGAGGTCAATGACCTTTCAGCAAGACAGAGGTCAATGACCTTTCGGCAAAACAGAGGTCAATGACCTTTCAGCAAGACAGAGGTCAGTGACCTTTCGGCAAGACAGAGGTCAATGACCTTTCGGCAAAACAGAGGTCAATGACCTTTCGGCGAAACACAGGTCGATGACCTTTCGGCAAGACAGAGGTCAATGACCTTTCAGTAAGACAGAGGTCAATGACCTTTCGGCAAAACAGAGGTCAATGACCTTTCAGCAAGACAGAGGTCAATGACCTTTCAGCAAGACAGAGGTCAATGACCTTTCGGCAAAACAGAGGTCAATGCAAGGAGTATTGGAGTATTGGGGTCCGCGGCTTTCAGGATGCGGACATCGGATGCCGTGATGTTAGTCAGGACATATTTCACGACATGTCAGGTCATGTCAGGTCATGTCAGGTCATGGCAGGACATATGGCAGCATGGAGCAGGAAGAAGGGCAGGAAGACATGAAACAAGACATGACGCAGGACATGGGCAGGCAATGGTGCAGGACATTGCGCAAGACATAGTACATTGGGCAAAACATGAGGCATGCGTGTGTGGAGATTGATGTCAATCTGAGACGAGGAGGATGCGTTTGGTCTCCGTTGGGAATGATGGCTGCGATCTAGAGATCAGCTTGCGGGAGCAGTGTAAGGGGATTAGGAATCCATTTGTCTGAGAAGGCGGAGTATTGGGGTCCGCGGTTTTTAGGATGAGGACATCGGAAGCGGTGATGTCAGACAAGACATGGTCCATGACATGGGACAGGACATGTGGCAGGAAGAAGGGCAGGAAGCCATGAAACAAAACATGGCGCAGGACATAAGCAGGCAATGGTGCAGGACGTGGCGCAAGACATGAAATAAGGGGATTGGGATGTCAGAGGAGGCGGAGTAGTGCGGTCCGAAGCTTCCTGGTAGAGGACCTCGGATGCGGTGATGTCAGACAAAACATGGTACAGGACATGAGACAAGACATGAGGCGCATTAGGCATGCGTGTGTGGAGAATGATGTCAAGCTGAGGCGAGTAGGATGCGTTTGGTCTCCGGTGGAAATGAAGGCCGCGATCTAGAGATTAGCTTGCATAATTCTTACTTTTTTCTTACGTGGGAGCAGCATAATGGGATAGGGAAGTCATGTGTCGCAGGACATGCGGCAGGACGTGGGCCATAACATGGGGCAGGACATAAAACAGGACATAGCGAAGGACTAGTGTCAGGACATGGGACAGGACATGGGACAGGACATAAGGCAGGGCATGTATAGCTGTGACGAGGAGGATGCGCTTGGTCTCAGATGGAAATGATGGCCACGATCTAGCATCGGCATGTGGCATTCTTTCTTCAAAAGTGGGAGCAGTCTAAGGGAATTGGGAATCCATGTGTCTGAGAAGGCGGAGTAGTGCGATCTGTAGTAGTAGTACTAGTCGTTGGTTGCTAGAAGGCTTTCTAGTTCTAGAGTCGATTACGCCACGATGTTCACGTGGTCCCTTCCCGCATTCAACTAACGCGCCGTAAGTTTGCAGGTTTGACACAAGATGGCAACGCTATGCACCATGACCTTTCAGCAAGTCAAAGGTCGATGACCTTTCGGCAAAACAGAGGTCAATGACCTTTCGGCAAGACAGAGGTCAATGACCTTTCGGCAAAACAGAGGTCAATGACCTTTCGGCGAAACACAGGTCGATGACCTTTCGGCAAGACAGAGGTCAATGACCTTTCAGCAAGACAGAGGTCAATGACCTTTCGGCAAAACAGAGGTCAATGACCTTTTAGCAAGACAGAGGTCAATGACCTTTCGGCAAGACAGAGGTCAATGACCTTTCGGCAAAACAGAGGTCAATGACCTTTCGGCGAAACACAGGTCGATGACCTTTCGGCAAGACAGAGGTCAATGACCTCTCAGCAAGACAGAGGTCAATGACCTTTCGGCAAAACAGAGGTCAATGACCTTTCAGCAAAACAGAGGTCAATGCAAGGAGTATTGGAGTATTGGGGTCCGCGGCTTTCAGGATGCGCACATCGGATGCCGTGATGTTAGTCAGGACATATTTCACGACATGTCAGGTCATGTCAGGTCATGTCAGGTCATGGCAGGACATATGGCAGCATGGAGCAGGAAGAAGGGCAGGAAGACATGAAACAAGACATGACGCAGGACATGGGCAGGCATTGGTGCAGGACATTGCGCAAAACATAGTACATTGGGCAAAACATGAGGCATGCGTGTGTGGAGATTGATGTCAATCTGAGACGAGGAGGATGCGTTTGGTCTCCGTTGGGAATGATGGCTGCGATCTAGAGATCAGCTTGCGGGAGCAAGGTAAGGGGATTAGGAATCCATGTGTCTGAGAAGGCGGAGTATTGGGGTCCGCGGTTTTTAGGATGAGGACATCGGAAGCGGTGATGTCAGACAAGACATGGTCCATGACATGGGACAGGACATGTGGCAGGAAGAAGGGCAGGAAGCCATGAAACAAAACATGGCGCAGGACATAAGCAGGCAATGGTGCAGGACGTGGCGCAAGACATGAAATAAGGGGATTGGGATGTCAGAGGAGGCGGAGTAGTGCGGTCCGAAGCTTCCTGGTAGAGGACCTCGGATGCGGTGATGTCAGACAAAACATGGTACAGGACATGAGACAAGACATGAGGCGCATTAGGCATGCGTGTGTGGAGAATGATGTCAAGCTGAGGCGAGTAGGATGCGTTTGGTCTCCGGTGGAAATGAAGGCCGCGATCTAGAGATTAGCTTGCATAATTCTTACTTTTTTCTTACGTGGGAGCAGCATAATGGGATAGGGAAGTCATGTGTCGCAGGACATGCGGCAGGACGTGGGCCATAACATGGGGCAGGACATAAAACAGGACATAGCGAAGGACTAGTGTCAGGACATGGGACAGGACATGGGACAGGACATAAGGCAGGGCATGTATAGCTGTGACGAGGAGGATGCGCTTGGTCTCAGATGGAAATGATGGCCACGATCTAGCATCGGCATGTGGCATTCTTTCTTCAAAAGTGGGAGCAGTCTAAGGGAATTGGGAATCCATGTGTCTGAGAAGGCGGAGTAGTGCGGTCTGTAGTAGTAGTACTAGTCGTTGGTTGCTAGAAGGCTTTCTAGTTCTAGAGTCGATTACGCCACGATGTTCACGTGGTCCCTTCCCGCATTCAACTAACGCGCCGTAAGTTTGCAGGTTTGACACAAGATGGCAACGCTATGCACCATGACCTTTCAGCAAGTCAAAGGTCGATGACCTTTTGGCAAAACAGAGGTCAATGACCTTTCGGCAAAACAGAGGTCAATGACCTTTCGGCAAGACAGAGGTCAATGACCTTTCGGCAAAACAGAGGTCAATGACCTTTCGGCGAAACACAGGTCGATGACCTTTTGGCAAGACAGAGGTCAATGACCTTTCAGCAAGACAGAGGTCAATGACCTTTCGGCAAAACAGAGGTCAATGACCTTTCAGCAAGACAGAGGTCAGTGACCTTTCGGCAAGACAGAGGTCAATGACCTTTCGGCAAAACAGAGGTCAATGACCTTTCGGCGAAACACAGGTCGATGACCTTTCGGCAAGACAGAGGTCAATGACCTTTCAGTAAGACAGAGGTCAATGACCTTTCGGCAAAACAGAGGTCAATGACCTTTCAGCAAAACAGAGGTCAATGCAAGGAGTATTGGAGTATTGGGGTCCGCGGCTTTCAGGATGCGGACATCGGATGCCGTGATGTTAGTCAGGACATATTTCACGACATGTCAGGTCATGTCAGGTCATGTCAGGTCATGGCAGGACATATGGCAGCATGGAGCAGGAAGAAGGGCAGGAAGACATGAAACAAGACATGACGCAGGACATGGGCAGGCAATGGTGCAGGACATTGCGCAAGACATAGTACATTGGGCAAAACATGAGGCATGCGTGTGTGGAGATTGATGTCAATCTGAGACGAGGAGGATGCGTTTGGTCTCCGTTGGGAATGATGGCTGCGATCTAGAGATCAGCTTGCGGGAGCAGTGTAAGGGGATTAGGAATCCATGTGTCTGAGAAGGCGGAGTATTGGGGTCCGCGGTTTTTAGGATGAGGACATCGGAAGCGGTGATGTCAGACAAGACATGGTCCATGACATGAGACAAGACATGAGGCGCATTAGGCATGCGTGTGTGGAGAATGATGTCAAGCTGAGGCGAGTAGGATGCGTTTGGTCTCCGGTGGAAAAGAAGGCCGCGATCTAGAGATTAGCTTGCATAATTCTTACGTTTTTCTTACGTGGGAGCAGCATAATGGGATAGGGAAGTCATGTGTCGCAGGACATGCGGCAGGAAAAACGCCATAACATGAGGCAGGACATAGAACAGGACATAAGGCAGCGCATGTCCAGCTGTGACGAGGGAGATGCGCTTGGTCGATGGTGGAAATGATGGCCGCGATCTAGCGATCAGCTTGCGGCATTCTTTCTGCTAACGTGGAGGCAGTGTAAGGCGATTGGGAATCCATATGTCTGAGAAGGTGGATTTTTGGGGTCCACGGTTTTCAAGATGAGGACATCGGAAGCGGTGATGTCAGACAAGACATGGTACATGACATGGGACAGGACATGTGGCAGGACATATGGCAGCATGTGGCAGGAAGAAGGGCAGGAAGCCATGAAACAAAACATGGCGCAGGACATAAGCAGGCAATGGTGCAGGACGTGGCGCAAGACATGAAATAAGGGGATTGGGATGTCAGAGGAGGCGGAGTAGTGCGGTCCGAAGCTTCCTGGTAGAGGACCTCGGATGCGGTGATGTCAGACAAAACATGGTACAGGACATGAGACAAGACATAAGCCGCATTAGGCATGCGTGTGTGGAGAATGATGTCAAGCTGAGGCGAGTAGGATGCGTTTGGTCTCCGGTGGAAATGAAGGCCGCGATCTAGAGATTAGCTTGCATAATTCTTACTTTTTTCTTACGTGGGAGCAGCATAATGGGATAGGGAAGTCATGTGTCGCAGGACATGCGGCAGGAAAAACGCCATAACATGAGGCAGGACATAGAACAGGACATAAGGCAGCGCATGTCCAGCTGTGACGAGGGAGATGCGCTTGGTCGATGGTGGAAATGATGGCCGCGATCTAGCGATCAGCTTGCGGCATTCTTTCTGCTAACGTGGGGGCAGTGTAAGGCGATTGGGAATCCATGTGTCTGAGAAGGTGGATTTTTTTGGTCCACGGCTTTCAAGATGCGGACATCGGATGCGGTGATGTCAGACAATACATGGTACAGGACATGAGGTATGACATGGTGCAGGATATGCGACAGGACATAGGCGGGACATAGGACCTAAGATCTGACTGGACATGGTCGGGGCATGGGGTAGGACAGGTGGCAGGATGTGGGGCAGGATATAGTGCAGGACAATGGGAGAGTTGGGGAACGACATAAACCTTACAAGGGACAGGACATAAGGCAGGGCATGTCAAGCTATGACGAAGAGGATGCGCTTGGTCTCTAGTGGAAATGCTGGCCGCGATCTATAGATCAGCAGGCGTCATTCTTTCTTCTAATGTGGGAACAGGATATGGGGATTGGGAAGACATGTGTCAGAGTAAGCGGAGTGGTGCGGACCGAGGCTTTCTGGAAGGGAACATCGGATGCGGTGATGTCAGAAAGTATATGGTTCATGACATGGGGCAGGACAGAGGACATTACATTGGGCAGTGACATGGGGCAGGACAAATAGCAAGAAATGAGGCATGGGGCAGGAAATGAGGCAGGACATGAAAAAAGAAATGGCGCAGGACAGGGTTCAGGATATGAAGCAGGAAGGACAGGCAATGGTAGAGGACATTGCGCAGGATATTTGACAAGACATAGGACATTGGGCAGCACATGAGGCATGCGTGTGTTCCTCGGCACACCAAGGAGGAGGCGTTCGGTCTACGGTGGAAATGATGGCCGCGATCTAGAGATCAGCTTGCATAATTCTTTCTTCTTACGTGGAAGCAGGATTAAGGGGTTAGGAAGCCATGTGTCGGAGAAGGTGGGGAAGTCCAAGGCTTTCTTGGGTATGACTTCGAATGCGGTGATGTCAAACTAAACATCGTGCAGGACAAGGGGCAGGACATAGGACAGGACATCGGGCAGTGACATGGATCAGGACATGAAGCATGACACGGGGCAGGACAAAAGGAGACTTGTTGCAGGAAATAAGACCAGACAAGGGACAGGACATAAGGCAGGGCATTGGGCAGGATATGCAGCATGACATGGGGCAGGACAAGGGGCAGGACATGCGGCAGGACGTGGGGCATAACATGGGGCAGGACATGGGACAGGACATGGCGCAGGACTTGGGTCAGGACATAAGACAGGACAGGGGACAACAATTGGGGTTGGACATGAGGCAGGAGATGAGGTAGGACATGATGTCAAGCTGTGACGAGGAGGATGTGTTTGGTCTACGGTGGAAATAATGGCCGCGATCTAGAGATCAGCTTGCATAATTCTTTTTTCTTACGTGGAAGCAGGATATGGCGTTAAGCAAACTATGTAGAAGAGGCGGGGAAGTCCTAGGCCTTCTTGAAGAATACTTCGGACAGAACATCGTACAGGACATGGGGCAGGACATAAGGCAGGATATGATGCAGGAGAAGGGGAGACATGGGGCACGACATAAGACCTGACAAGAGACAGGACATAAGGCAGGGCATCTTAAGCTGTGATGAGGAGGATGCGCTTAGCTCCAGTGGAAATTATGGCCGCGATCTAGAGATCCACAGGCGGCATTCTTTCTTCTAATGTAGGAACAGGTAAATGGGATTGGATAGCCATGTGTCAGAGTAGGCGGAGTGGTAGGGACCGAGGCTTTCTGAAAGGGGACATCGGATGCGGTGATGACAGACAGTATATGGTACATGACATGAGGCAGGACAGAGGACATTACATTGGGCAGTGACATGGGGCAGGACATATAGCAAGAAATGGGGCAGGAAATGAGGCAGGACATGGTTCAGGATATGAAGCAGGAAGGACAGGCAATGGTGCAGGACATTGCGCAGGATATTTGACAAGACATAGTACATTGGGCAGCAAATGAGGCATGCGTGTGTTCCTCGGCACAG
Source organism: Protonemura montana (assembly GCA_947568835.1). Taxonomy (NCBI): domain Eukaryota; kingdom Metazoa; phylum Arthropoda; class Insecta; order Plecoptera; family Nemouridae; genus Protonemura; species Protonemura montana. The sequence goes on from OX387608.1 coordinate 2,272,791, forward strand.
GAAGGAGGAGGCGTTTGGTCTACGGTGGAAATGATGGCCGCGATCTAGAGATCAGCTTGCATAATTCTTTCTTCTTACGTGGAATTAGGATTAGGGGATTAGGGGACTTCGAATGCGGTGATGTCAAACTTAACATCGTGCAGGACATGGGGCAGGACATCGGGCAGTGACATGGATCAGGACATGAAGCAGGACATAAAGCATGACACGGGGCAGGACAAAAGGAGACTTGTTGCAGGAAATAAGACCATACAAGGGACAGGACATAAGGCAGGGCATTGGGCAGGATATGCAGCATGACATGGGGCAGGACAAGGGGCAGGACATGCGGCAGGACGTAGGGCATAACATGGGGGAGGACATAGGACAGGACATGGCGCAGGACTTGGGTCAGGACATGGGACAGGACAGGGGACAACAATTGGGGTTGGACATGAGGCAGGAGATAAGGTAGGACATGTGACAACACATGTGGCTGGAAATGAGACAGGATATGAAACAGGATCAAGCGCAGGACATGGTTCAGGATATGAGGCAGGACATGAAACAGGATCAAGCGCAGGACATGGTTCAGAATATGAGGCAGGATATGGGGCATGACATGCGACAGGACATGGGACAGGCAATGGTGCAGGACATTGCGCAGGACAAGAGACAAGACATAGTAGACATTGGGCAGGACATGATGCATGCGTGTGTGGAGATTGATGTCAAGCTGTGACGAGGAGGATGTGTTTGGTCTACGGTGGAAATAATGGCCGCGATCTAGAGATCAGCTTGCATAATTCCTTTTTCTTACGTGGAAGCAGGATATGGCGTTAAGCAAACTATGTGTCAGAAGAGGCGGGGAAGTCCAAGGCTTTCTTGAAGAGGACTTCGGATGCGGTGATGTCAAACAGGACATCGTACAGGACATGGGGCATGACATAAGGCAGGATATGGTGTAGGACAAGGGGAGACATGAGGCACGACGTTAGACCTGACAAGAGATAGGACATAATGTAGGGCATCTTAAGCTGTGATGAGGAAGATGCGATTTGCTCCAGTGGAAATGATGGCCGCGATCTAGAGATCAGCAGGCGGCATTCTTTCTTCTTATGTGGGAACAGGTTAAAGGGATTGGATAGCCATGTGTCAGAGTAGGCGGAGTGGTAGGGACCGAGGCTTTCTGGAAGGGGACATCGGATGCGGTGATGACAGACAGTATATGGTACATGACATGAGGCATGACAGAGGACAGGACATCGGGCAGGGACAAGAGGCAGTACGTGAGGCAGGACTCATAGCAAGAAATGGGGCAGGAAATGAGGCAGGACATGAAAAAAGACATGGCGCAGGACATGGTTCAGGATATGACGCAGGATATAGGCAGGACATGCAACAGGACGTGGGACAGGCAATGGTGCAGGACATTGCGCAGGATATTTAACAAGACATAGTACATTGGGCAGGACCTTGAGGCATGCGTGTTTTGATCTTGATGTCAAGCTGTGACGAGGAGGATGCGTTTGGTCTTCGGTGGAAATGATGGCCTGACAAGGGACAGGAAATGGGCAGGGCATGGGGCAGAATATGAAGCACGACATGGGGCACAACATGGGTCTGGACAAGGGGCAGGATATGAGGCAGGTCATGGGGCAAATTTGGGACAGGTTATAGAACAGGACATGGGACAGGTTCTGGGACAGGACATGGGGCAGGACATGGGGCAGGACACACGAAAGGACATGTGGCAGGAAATGAGGCAGGATATGGGGCAGGACCAGGGGCAGGATATGAAGCATGTGTGTGTGGAGCTTCATGTCACGCTGTGATGAGGAGGATGCGTTTGGTGTCCCTCTGGAAATGATGGTCGCGGTCTAGAGGTCATCTTACGACATTCTTTCTACTTACGTTGGAGCAGAATAAAGGGATTGGAAAGATGTGTCAGAGTAGGCGGAGTAGTTCGGTCCGAGGCTTTCTGGATGATGACATCGGATGCGGTGAAGTCACACAGGACATGGTACAGGACATAGGACAGGACATCAGGCAGGGTCATGGATCAGGACATTAGGCAGGACATGGTGCAGGACATTGGGCAGGACATAGGCATGTTACGGCGCAGGACATGGGACAGGACATGGGAAAGCACATGGGGTTGGACATAAGGCAGGAGATTGTACAAGTCATGTGGCAGGACATGAGGTAGGACTCGGGGCATGCGTGTGGGGAGCTTAATGTCAAGCTGCGACGAGGAGGATGCTTTTCGTCTCCGGTGGAAATGATGGCTGCTATCTAGAGATCAGCTTGCGTCATTTTTTCCACTTACGTGGAAGCAGGTTAAGAGGATTGGAAAGCCATGTGTCAGGACATGGTACAGGACATAAGGCAAAACAAGGGACAGGGTTTTGTGCAGGAACATGGATCAGGACATGAGGCTGAACATGGTGCAGGACATTGTGCAGGACATGCTACAGGACAAGGGGAGACATGGGGAAAGACATAGGACCTGACATGAGCCTGGACATAAGGCAGAGCAAACGGAACATGTGGCAGGACTTAGGAGAGGACATGGAACATGACATGAAGCAGGACATTGGGCAGGACATGGGGCAGCACATGGGGCAGGACATGGGGCAGGGTACGTGGTAGGACATGGCGACTGGAGATTTAGCAAAACATGGGGCAGGACATGGGGCAGGACATGCGGCACGACATGGGGCATAACATGGGGCAGGACATGGGGCATGTGTGTGTGGAGGAGCTTAATGTCAAGCTGTGACGAGGAGGATGCGCTTGGTCTCGGGTGGAAATGATGGCCGCGATCTAGCGATCAGCTTGCAGCATTGTTTCTTCTTTCGTGGGTGCAGTGTAAGGGGATTGGGAATCCATGTGTCAGAGAAGGCGGAGTAGTGGTGACGTCAGTCAGGACATGGTACAGGACATGGGGCAGGACATAGGGCAAGACATGGGGCATAACATGGGGCAGGACTTGGGGTAGTAGTGTAGCATGGCTAGTCTAGGTTATCAGGGGCTGTGTGTGTAGTATTTTAGTGTAGCATGACTAGTCTAGGTTGTCAGGGGCTGTGTGTTTAGTACAGTAGTGTAGCATGCCTTGACTTCAAGCAGCTGGCAGCGACACCAATTGTCGATATCTTCCCCTAACACAGGGAGTGTTTGCTACGCTCCCAGCTGTCTGGTTATCACAAACACCCCCCCCTTCCCCTCTCAGCAACAGCAGCGACACGTGGCGGCGACTGTTGACAGGCCTTTGTTGACAGGGACTGCATCCTGCATCCTGCGTCCAGCATCCAGCGTCCTGCAAAACAGAGAGCTTAAATTTATTTTCACGAATACCGCAGCTAAAGCTGACAGATCTCTGAAAATGTTGGCACCAACAAGAACCGATAGCAACATTTCATAGATCATCTTCTTAATCAAGCCCCTGATCCATGCCCCTGATGCAGCCATCTGATCTCGAATAACCTAAATATAGCATAGGATCCAGCCAGATGATCTCAAATAACCTGGAGAGAGCATAGGATCTTACAAGCTGATCTCAAATAACCTGGATAGAGCATAGGATCCAGTCGGCTGTCTCAAATAACCTAAATAGAGCATAGGATCCAGCAAGATGATCTCAAAAAACTTGGATAGAACAAAGGATCCAGCCAGCTGATATCATATAACCTGGATAGAGCATAGGATCCAGCCAGCTGATCTCAAATAACCTGAATAGAGCATAGGATCCAGCCAGCTAAACTCAAATAACATGGATAGAGCATAGGATCCAGCAAGCTGATGAAAATTGAAGTCGGGCAATCCATTGTTGGCAACAAGAAAGAGTCCCTTAAAGTGACAGTCGCCAAAAGCTTTCACCACTTTGAGCAATTGAACTTGATAACTTGCAATTGAATATTGATCTAATAATATCAATATCTGGACAGAATCCAGACCACACTATTTTTTAAAATGGGCGAGATGATATTGAGAATGTGATATTGTCTCAATCATTGGCACGCATCTGGGGAAAGAATTGATTCCTGTGTAAAAGTCGCAAGGAATTTAGTGCGTTTTAGGCGAGTGAATCCCTCCGTGTTTGGAGAGTCAAAGAATATTCTATCTGGCATCACATATATCTCATCTAGTATCTAGCATCTAGCATCCAGCATCCAGCATCCAGCATCTAGCATCTAGCATCTAGCATCTAGCATCTAGCATCTAGCATCTAGCATCTAGCATCTAGCATCTAGCATCTAGCATCTAGCATCTAGCATCTAGCATCTAGCATCTAGCATCTAGCATCTAGCATCTAGCATCTAGCATCTAGCATCTAGCATCTAGCATCTAGCATCTAGCATCTAGCATCTAGCATCTAGCATCTAGCATCTAGCATCTAGCATCTAGCATCTAGCATCTAGCATCTAGCATCTAGCATCTAGCATCTAGCATCCAGCATCTAGCATCTAGCATCTAGCATCTAGCATCTAGCATCTAGCATCTAGCATCTAGCATCTAGCATCTAGCATCTAGCATCTAGCATCTAGCATCTAGCATCTAGCATCTAGCATCTAGCATCTAGCATCTAGCATCTAGCATCTAGCATGTAGCATCTAGCATCTAGCATCTAGCATCTAGCATCTAGCATCTAGCATCTAGCATCTAGCATCTAGCATCTAGCATCTAGCATCTAGCATCTAGCATCTAGCATCTAGCATCTAGCATCTAGCATCTAGCATCTAGCATCTAGCATCTAGCATCTAGCATCTAGCATCTAGCATCTAGCATCTAGCATCTAGCATCTAGCATCTAGCATCTAGCATCTAGCATCTAGCATCTAGCATCTAGCATCTAGCATCTAGCATCTAGCATCTAGCATCTAGCATCATCTAGCATCTAGCATCTAGCATCTAGCATCTAGCATCTAGCATCTAGCATCTAGCATCTAGCATCTAGCATCTAGCATCATCTAGCATCTAGCATCTAGCATCTAGCATCTAGCATCTAGCATCTAGCATCTAGCATCTAGCATCTAGCATCTAGCATCTAGCATCTAGCATCTAGCATCTAGCATCTAGCATCTAGCATCTAGCATCTAGCATCTAGCATCTAGCATCTAGCATCTAGCATCTAGCATCTAGCATCTAGCATCTAGCATCTAGCATCTAGCATCTAGCATCTAGCATCTAGCATCTAGCATCTAGCATCTAGCATCTAGCATCTAGCATCTAGCATCTAGCATCTAGCATCTAGCATCTAGCATCTAGCATCTAGCATCTAGCATCTAGCATCTAGCATCTAGCATCTAGCATCTAGCATCTAGCATCTAGCATCATCTAGCATCTAGCATCTAGCATCTAGCATCTAGCATCTAGCATCATCTAGCATCTAGCATCTAGCATCTAGCATCTAGCATCTAGCATCTAGCATCTAGCATCTAGCATCATCTAGCATCTAGCATCTAGCATCTAGCATCTAGCATCTAGCATCTAGCATCTAGCATCTAGCATCTAGCATCTAGCATCTAGCATCTAGCATCTAGCATCTAGCATCTAGCATCTAGCATCTAGCATCTAGCATCTAGCATCTAGCATCTAGCATCTAGCATCTAGCATCTAGCATCTAGCATCTAGCATCTAGCATCTAGCATCTAGCATCTAGCATCTAGCATCTAGCATCATCTAGCATCTAGCATCTAGCATCTAGCATCTAGCATCTAGCATCATCTAGCATCTAGCATCTAGCATCTAGCATCTAGCATCTAGCATCTAGCATCTAGCATCTAGCATCTAGCATCTAGCATCTAGCATCTAGCATCTAGCATCTAGCATCTAGCATCTAGCATCTAGCATCTAGCATCTAGCATCTAGCATCTAGCATCTAGCATCTAGCATCTAGCATCTAGCATCTAGCATCTAGCATCTAGCATCTAGCATCATCTAGCATCTAGCATCTAGCATCTAGCATCTAGCATCTAGCATCTAGCATCTAGCATCTAGCATCTAGCATCTAGCATCTAGCATCTAGCATCTAGCATCTAGCATCTAGCATCATCTAGCATCTAGCATCTAGCATCTAGCATCTAGCATCTAGCATCATCTAGCATCTAGCATCTAGCATCTAGCATCTAGCATCTAGCATCTAGCATCTAGCATCTAGCATCATCTAGCATCTAGCATCTAGCATCTAGCATCTAGCATCTAGCATCTAGCATCTAGCATCTAGCATCTAGCATCTAGCATCTAGCATCTAGCATCTAGCATCTAGCATCTAGCATCTAGCATCTAGCATCTAGCATCTAGCATCTAGCATCTAGCATCTAGCATCTAGCATCTAGCATCTAGCATCTAGCATCTAGCATCTAGCATCTAGCATCTAGCATCTAGCATCTAGCATCTAGCATCTAGCATCTAGCATCATCTAGCATCTAGCATCTAGCATCTAGCATCTAGCATCTAGCATCATCTAGCATCTAGCATCTAGCATCTAGCATCTAGCATCTAGCATCTAGCATCTAGCATCTAGCATCTAGCATCTAGCATCTAGCATCTAGCATCTAGCATCTAGCATCTAGCATCTAGCATCTAGCATCTAGCATCTAGCATCTAGCATCTAGCATCTAGCATCTAGCATCTAGCATCTAGCATCTAGCATCTAGCATCTAGCATCTAGCATCATCTAGCATCTAGCATCTAGCATCTAGCATCTAGCATCTAGCATCTAGCATCTAGCATCTAGCATCTAGCATCTAGCATCTAGCATCTAGCATCTAGCATCTAGCATCTAGCATCTAGCATCTAGCATCTAGCATCTAGCATCTAGCATCTAGCATCTAGCATCTAGCATCTAGCATCTAGCATCTAGCATCTAGCATCTAGCATCTAGCATCTAGCATCTAGCATCTAGCATATCTAGCATCTAGCATCTAGCATCATCTAGCATCTAGCATCTAGCATCTAGCATCTAGCATCTAGCATCTAGCATCTAGCATCTAGCATCTAGCATCTAGCATCTAGCATCTAGCATCTAGCATCTAGCATCTAGCATCTAGCATCTAGCATCTAGCATCTAGCATCTAGCATCATCTAGCATCTAGCATCTAGCATCTAGCATCTAGCATCTAGCATCTAGCATCTAGCATCTAGCATCTAGCATCTAGCATCTAGCATCTAGCATCTAGCATCTAGCATCTAGCATCTAGCATCTAGCATCTAGCATCTAGCATCTAGCATCTAGCATCTAGCATCTAGCATCTAGCATCTAGCATCTAGCATCTAGCATCTAGCATCTAGCATCTAGCATCTAGCATCTAGCATCTAGCATCTAGCATCTAGCATCTAGCATCTAGCATCTAGCATCTAGCATCTAGCATCTAGCATCTAGCATCTAGCATCTAGCATCTAGCATCTAGCATCTAGCATCTAGCATCTAGCATCTAGCATCTAGCATCTAGCATCTAGCATCTAGCATCTAGCATCTAGCATCTAGCATCTAGCATCTAGCATCTAGCATCTAGCATCTAGCATCTAGCATCTAGCATCTAGCATCTAGCATCTAGCATCTAGCATCTAGCATCTAGCATCTAGCATCTAGCATCTAGCATCTAGCATCTAGCATCTAGCATCTAGCATCTAGCATCTAGCATCTAGCATCTAGCATCTAGCATCTAGCATCTAGCATCTAGCATCTAGCATCTAGCATCTAGCATCTAGCATCTAGCATCTAGCATCTAGCATCTAGCATCTAGCATCTAGCATCTAGCATCTAGCATCTAGCATCTAGCATCTAGCATCTAGCATCTAGCATCTAGCATCTAGCATCTAGCATCTAGCATCTAGCATCTAGCATCTAGCATCTAGCATCTAGCATCTAGCATCTAGCATCTAGCATCTAGCATCTAGCATCTAGCATCTAGCATCTAGCATCTAGCATCTAGCATCTAGCATCTAGCATCTAGCATCTAGCATCTAGCATCTAGCATCATCTAGCATCTAGCATCTAGCATCTAGCATCTAGCATCTAGCATCTAGCATCTAGCATCTAGCATCTAGCATCTAGCATCTAGCATCTAGCATCTAGCATCTAGCATCTAGCATCTAGCATCTAGCATCTAGCATCTAGCATCTAGCATCTAGCATCTAGCATCTAGCATCTAGCATCTAGCATCTAGCATCTAGCATCTAGCATCTAGCATCTAGCATCTAGCATCTAGCATCTAGCATCTAGCATCTAGCATCTAGCATCTAGCATCTAGCATCTAGCATCTAGCATCTAGCATCTAGCATCTAGCATCTAGCATCTAGCATCTAGCATCTAGCATCTAGCATCTAGCATCTAGCATCTAGCATCTAGCATCTAGCATCTAGCATCTAGCATCTAGCATCTAGCATCTAGCATCTAGCATCTAGCATCTAGCATCTAGCATCATCTAGCATCTAGCATCTAGCATCATCTAGCATCATCTAGCATCTAGCATCTAGCATCTAGCATCTAGCATCTAGCATCTAGCATCTAGCATCTAGCATCTAGCATCTAGCATCTAGCATCTAGCATCTAGCATCTAGCATCTAGCATCTAGCATCTAGCATCTAGCATCTAGCATCTAGCATCTAGCATCTAGCATCTAGCATCTAGCATCTAGCATCTAGCATCTAGCATCTAGCATCTAGCATCTAGCATCTAGCATCTAGCATCTAGCATCTAGCATCTAGCATCTAGCATCTAGCATCTAGCATCTAGCATCTAGCATCTAGCATCTAGCATCTAGCATCTAGCATCTAGCATCTAGCATCTAGCATCTAGCATCTAGCATCTAGCATCATCTAGCATCATCTAGCATCTAGCATCTAGCATCTAGCATCTAGCATCTAGCATCTAGCATCTAGCATCTAGCATCTAGCATCTAGCATCTAGCATCTAGCATCTAGCATCTAGCATCTAGCATCTAGCATCTAGCATCTAGCATCTAGCATCATCTAGCATCTAGCATCTAGCATCTAGCATCTAGCATCTAGCATCTAGCATCTAGCATCTAGCATCTAGCATCTAGCATCTAGCATCTAGCATCTAGCATCTAGCATCTAGCATCTAGCATCTAGCATCTAGCATCTAGCATCTAGCATCTAGCATCTAGCATCTAGCATCTAGCATCTAGCATCTAGCATCTAGCATCTAGCATCTAGCATCTAGCATCTAGCATCTAGCATCATCTAGCATCTAGCATCTAGCATCTAGCATCTAGCATCTAGCATCTAGCATCTAGCATCTAGCATCTAGCATCTAGCATCTAGCATCTAGCATCTAGCATCTAGCATCTAGCATCTAGCATCTAGCATCTAGCATCTAGCATCATCTAGCATCTAGCATCTAGCATCTAGCATCTAGCATCTAGCATCTAGCATCTAGCATCTAGCATCTAGCATCTAGCATCTAGCATCTAGCATCTAGCATCATCTAGCATCTAGCATCTAGCATCTAGCATCTAGCATCTAGCATCTAGCATCTAGCATCTAGCATCTAGCATCTAGCATCTAGCATCTAGCATCTAGCATCTAGCATCATCTAGCATCTAGCATCTAGCATCTAGCATCTAGCATCTAGCATCTAGCATCTAGCATCTAGCATCTAGCATCTAGCATCTAGCATCATCTAGCATCTAGCATCTAGCATCATCTAGCATCTAGCATCTAGCATCATCTAGCATCTAGCATCTAGCATCATCTAGCATCTAGCATCTAGCATCTAGCATCTAGCATCTAGCATCTAGCATCTAGCATCTAGCATCTAGCATCTAGCATCTAGCATCTAGCATCTAGCATCTAGCATCTAGCATCTAGCATCTAGCATCTAGCATCTAGCATCTAGCATCTAGCATCTAGCATCTAGCATCTAGCATCTAGCATCTAGCATCTAGCATCTAGCATCTAGCATCTAGCATCTAGCATCTAGCATCTAGCATCTAGCATCTAGCATCTAGCATCTAGCATCTAGCATCTAGCATCTAGCATCTAGCATCTAGCATCTAGCATCTAGCATCTAGCATCTAGCATCTAGCATCTAGCATCTAGCATCTAGCATCTAGCATCTAGCATCTAGCATCTAGCATCTAGCATCTAGCATCTAGCATCTAGCATCTAGCATCTAGCATCTAGCATCTAGCAGGTATAAATATATTATAAATATTATATATAAAATTTATTATTTTATTATATAAATATAATTTATAAAAATAAATCCGAGTCATTTTATCACCAACTTTTTACCGAATTACACTGGCTCTAAAATAATATAACGGTGGGGCTTTGAGATCCACGTGGTGGGTTAAATTGTAGCAATAATTATTTGCCTTGTCGTTGTCTGTGATGTAATTTAGGCTTACAGAGTCAGTGACCCGAGTGAGTCTAGGGTTGCTTTGGGTCGACCAATCTCAACGCCAGCCGACCTCCAAGGGATATTGGAAGCGAAACATATCGAGGATATTTGCTTCACTAGTCAAGAATTCCATTGCAAACGTCCAACAAATTCAAACATGATATCATACCGATATACTGGAGTTATAAAACCACGATTGATGAAGACCTTGACCACGAGCCGAGTTATTGTAACTAGGAAACATGCTCACATCTGAATGAACAGACATTTTAGCTCACCTTTGAAGAGGTCTGGTCCCGAGTAATTAGACAGAGAACAAAGTCATTGTCACTGCACTCAATGCACTCAATGCACTCAGTGCAGAGATGCACTCGATGCACTCGCACAAACTCACACACACTCGAGGCGTATGGCGCAACTACTGAAGTATGACTGGCAGCAACTAGGTATGGACTTTGGTATGAACCATGGACGGCAGGTAAAGACGACCGGCGTTGTCATAAAGCATGGGGATTGTTACAATATTGTACCTGAGCTATTAATGAACATTAAATAATATTTACTGATACGTACTTACATAATTATTATTTAGTTACTATATAATTGTTCTGAGTTTTAAATTAATAAATAAATAAGATACGAACATTTATAGCGTACCCCCCCCCCCCCCCCCCCCCCCCTCTTCTACTCATCTGAATTCGACCACGTGCGCCAGACACGTGTCTCGTTGACTGGTACATTGTACATAGTATGGGTATCGTCAAGTTATGATTATGCGTATGGTTAGAATAATTTTACATGATCATATGATACATGTAGATGAGTGGTGAAGGATAAATGATGTTTAAATAATAATAATAATGATGGTATGGTTTTGGTGAATGATGCAGATATGATACAGTTATGATACAGATATGGATAAAATACTTTGCCCATTGCACGCATTTGGAATTGAAGTAAGATCTCACAGCATATTATAACGTATCCAACAGGCCAAGACAGACTGAAAACAAACAACCCCAGCTCTTACACCCTTCCTACGAACACACGGTAATTATTTTAGCAGTAGGTAACATAACTGACCTCTATTCTGTTTGACCGTACGGCTACAACGCATTGACTTCACTCCCAGCTAATTCGAAGATACAGAGTTTACATTTAAAATATGCGTCACAACAACGCGATGTCGTTGGCTCGCAAATTTCGAAGATAAATTCAAATATTACCGAACGCAGCACATTGGTTCTAACAGCTGTAGACCCGTGTGTTTTGAACCTAGCTTAACCTATATGAAACAATGTGTATCAAGATTAGCTTGTCAAAAAACATTAAAACATGTAAATATAGCAAATTCTTACAAAAAATGAATAAATGCTGAAGGCTAAACTGTTGCTCTAATATCAACTTGTAAATATTTGGCTTCAAATTAGTGAGTTAAAGACATAAATCTCCAAGTTCAGTGATTTGCTGCCGATTTCTTTCTTTCCAACGCTGATTGGAAACTACACTAAATCCTCTTTCCATGAGCCATGAAGAAAGAAATTATTATTATTACACCTGGTCAAAGCTAGTTTCAACCCGTGTGCCAAGATATTTTATAAGGATTCATGTAGACCTCATTTTATAAAACTGAACCTTCTGACATTACCTTGTATGTATATTTTCTCAACCATTATGTATCTAAGGCAGAATCGTAGTGAATTATGGAATGGACAACCGCATCAGTATAACACGAGGAATGTTAACCTAATAATTGGTGGTAATTTAGAAATCAAAAACCATACTAATTCGAAGGGACCAATTGATATGGGAGTAAAAATGTACAATACCCTTCCTTCCTACATAAAAGAAATCACAGGTGGGAGTTTTAAAACAAAACTAAGGTCCTTTTTAGTACAGCAATGTTTCTATTCAATTGACGAGTTTCTGCGTTTTAAAGTATAAATCCTGATTTGTATAGTATATGATGTGATATTTGTATACTATGATGACTGTCTACATAACATTTTATGTTGAACTGGACAATAAACAATAAACAATAAACAATAAACAATAAAATTTAAAATACTTCTTTGCATAATGCAGGAGTAGCAACAGGAACGAAAAGAGGAAAATAAAATGTCCGGGCAAGGAGTCCACGGAGAAAAAGTGAAGCTACAGCAACAAAATTGATACAGAGTTAAGAAATTTAAAGTTCTAATCATTCTTTGTTCTAGTCAAACTTTATAAGCTGTGTAACCATCATAGACTAGTTTCACCAAGCTTGAAACCATTTAAATCAAGTCTGAATATTTTGCAGATAAATGTGACAATTAAAACTACTACCCTAGAAACATTTGTATACTTTGAAAATGTACACTAACTTCTTACAAGTTACAATACTTCTAAACTATTGTAAAAAAATAGGAAGAAATAACGTGAAATATGAAAGCAGATGATTTCCAAGCAAGAGCGCCTTGCGGCAAATCACCAGACCGACAATCGGAAGGTCCCGGGTTTGTATCACACTTCTCCCAGCCTTTGCTCCCTAAATATTGAGTGAAGCGATTGCATAACAACCAGAGTGAGATGTCAACAAAATGCATGCTTTTATTTCTTATTGCTCACATGGGGGAAATTGTTTTAAAAAATACGGAAAAACTTGGATTACATGAGAAGAGTTTCAAGAACATTATCATCTTGGTCATATCAATATGTTTACTCAACAATTGTTAGGTCACATTTTGAGTTCAGGGCAACCATTGAGATGTGTTATTTGTTGCTAAAGAGAAACACAGTTGTGAAAATATTAGAAGCAGTAACATTAAATAACGCTCAAGATTTAATCAGCAACAAGGGTTAAAACTGTTAAAAGACAGGCTAGAAACACTTCAGCAAAGGTCAGCTAGGAAGGTAACGGCAATTAGTATCAAAGAAGCCACAGCCCTACTGAATGGATGTCTGAACTAGGATGGGAAACAATATAAATAAGAAGGGCTGATGCTCAACTTGCTTACAAAATCATTAATGAAGAAGAAGCGTGGAATGAATTGAGATCCCAGATTAATAAATCTGCATTCACAGAGAGCAACAAGAATGAATGTTAGGTACATTCACAAAGAAATAAACAAAGTAAAATTTCTAGGTCTTATATTAAACAATCAATTGAATTGGGAAAGCCACATCAAGCACGTGCGCCTGAAAGTGGCTTCAGGATGCTACCTACCTTTTAAAAAGATTCTGGACATTTGCAGCGCTGATGCAGCTAAACTAGTACATTATGGACACATTCGTTCTAAAATTAGCTATGGAATTATCATGTGGGGCAACTCAGTTCATGCACCCAGACTATTTGTTAAGCAGAAAAAAGCTCTCCGCATTTTAGGTGGAGCAAGCTATGACCCCTGTGCGGATTTTTATTATAAAGACTCTTGTAAATCACTTTTTAGAAATCTACGAATCAAGACATTGCCCTGCATTTACATTTACTTGACAATATTATTTGTAGTGGATAACAACTAACTGGTAATAGACAATTGTGATGTACACCAGCATTTTACAAGAGGAACTAACATTTATGTATCGAAAAATAGATTAAAAATGACAGACAACTGCCCAATTTATGCAGGCTCATTATTATATAACTAACCGCCAGTGGAGTTAAAAAACTAAAAGGCTACAAATTTAAAGATAGTCTAAAACTGCATCTGCTGACCAAATGCTACTACAAAGTGAAACAATTCCTATGTGATAAAGATAATAACCAGCACCATAATAATTGACGTACCAATATCATGTACTGTGATCAATTGAGGCTGAATAAATATATTATTATTATTATTATTATAGAAAAGGTTATAACAGTGACATGGAGATATTATTTTCTAGGCAGTTGCATTCCAGGATAAAATAACCTCAGCCTATTAATTAATGAGTGTTTAAAAACAGTTCAAGTACTTAAATTGAGACCCAGATTTAGCAGGAAAACATCTTCCATATCGTTTATACAAATATATGTAAACATATCGTAACAAAGTGTAAAAACTGCAAACAATAAAGATTATACAATGACTGAAACCGATCTGTATTAGTTTTTAAACACAAAATGTAATTAAAAATGGTGCCAAGATATTGAAAGATATATTTAATACATGTAGGCCAAGCCCACACAATTAATACCTGAAATAGAGAATTAAATAGTTCTATAAATAAATGTTCTAGCTTTCAATGTTCACTTTCAACATTTAATACAGGGATCAAGCTGTGTGATTTACTGCCAACAAAGATTGAACATTGTTACAGAGCAATAGAATTTAAGATCAATTGTAAGAGCCAAGATTTTATGGTGTTATGATTTCGATAATTTCGTGGTAAGCTTTTTGGATTTCGGTGTTATGGCGGTGTTATGGAAAAAGTACAGAATTTCATGTCTATAGCAGATTTCAGACATAGATGACGAAAAAAAGATGATATGTGTTTTTAGCATTAGTTTTATCGAAATTTTAGTGCTAATTATTTGAATTTTAGCGTTTATAGCTAAATAGAAAAAAGAGCTTTAGCGATCTACATTCGAAAGGAATGAAGATTTAGGGTAAGCACTGGTATCTCTAATAAAGAAGTGATCAATAATAATTACAATAAAGCAAATATTTAGTGTAGGTCCTCAACATCGGTATTTGTAAGGGACTTGGAACAAAACTAATAATAGCACAAATCAATATTTTACGTAAATGCCACCATGAAATACATTGTATAGCAGTATTCCCAACACCTACTACTTGTTAAAACTTAACATTGAACAAGTTTCAATGATAGCTTCCTTCATTCTTGTTCCTTTGTCAGTCAGCACAAGGTTTTATTGACTAAAAAACCTCTCTGCATCAACACTGTTCACTGGGGCTGAAATAGTTTGTAAAGTCAGAACTGCAAATGAGGGGTTTGAGATTTTTATGTCCATGAGAATTTGAATTAGACCCACTGCCTGGTAGTAACATACTTTGCAAGATTGTCTTTTTTCTCCCAGACAAGTCTGGTGTCCCCTAGATTCCACACATCAAAATATATCCATCACTCACAAAGAGTTGCTTTGTTTGATCCTCAAAAGTCAAATATGTATTATACCCCATTGAAATTTGAAATCCCAGCTAATCTCTATATAGACTGAATGCTTGTGGTGCTGGTGCTCACATGGCAAGCATGGGAAGATTCAGCCAACCAATGGCAATGGTTTCCTACAGCAAACATTTTGCCCCACTACTTCTACCCCCTAAACTTAGGAATGTTGACAGCATTTGATGAGAAACAGACCTGAATATGACAAATTCATGGAATGTGTGTTTAGAGAGATAAAATAAACATTTTAAATTTTAAATTTATAAGTGGCTATTTTGCAAAATACACATATTATAGTGAAATAGCTTCATTATCTCTCAATTTAGCATAAAAACAAATGGGTTTGTTTATATATTTTCTGTGAAATATGATTTGATCAAAATTAAAAAAATAACAGATTATCTTAAATTGAAGATAATTGGATGGGAAAAGGCTCATTTCGCGATGATTTCGCGGGAAATAGTTGATTTCGTTGTTATGGATGATTTTTCGTGAATTTCGCGTTTTGTCGCGATGACCTTCTTACATATTTGAGATGGGAATTCAATGAATCGCACTAATTTGTAAGAAAAACAAGAGATAAGAACAATTTGCGATTTCGCACATCACCATATAATCGTGGCTCTAGTTATAGATCTTGTACAATACAACTTAAAGCACTTGAGAGATTGCACATTTTTGACAAGATAATTAAAAAAACAGTGTAATGCATGAGTTAATGACATTTAGGGAAAACGACATTGACAAAATTACAATACTGACTCTAAAATGGTCAAGATTCTGTCCTGTCTTCAAATAAGGGTGAGTTTAATTCCTTGTATGTACCTGCTGAGAGGGCGTAGACAGTGCCTCTAGAATCTTGTGTACGATGGGCCGGATCTTGGGATCATCACGGTCCAAATGCCGGGCTAAGGAACCCATCAGGATCACCACCGACTGCCGGACAGCGTCGTAGCTGCCCGAGTCGAGCGCCTTGTCCAGGAACTCTTTAAAGACCGGCAACAGGCTGTTCAACGTCACCTGAGCGAGTAAAAACGGGCACTCTTGATCAGAATCAACCGGAAAAGCTTGCGTTGTGCCAAGTGATGGGTAAATTCCCGGAATTTATTTCTTCAGGAATATTTCCGAGAATATTCCCGGGAGTTTTGGGAATTTTGGGAACATTTAAGGAATATTTGCAAGCACTTTATTGGAGTAAAAATGGGTGTTTCAGGGAACTTAAAAAATGCAGAGGCTGAGAAATTTGGTTTAGTTTCTGCAAAGTTTCTGCAAGTGTTTAGCCATCTTAGTCGCATTTTTGTGCTTGCACACATGGTTAAAGTACATGCAAGTGGCTTTGGACCCAACAGCCTTAAAAAATCTCCACACGTCAGCTGTCACACGACCCATTTTCCAGAAAAACTAACAAAAGCAAAAGTCTAGGTGTCACAATAGCTCAGAAATGGCCAAACAGATAAGGAGAAGTTTAACCTTCAAAAAAACTAGTCCCAACTTAAGTTGATAACCATACAACGAAAAAAAATATATATATATAGTTTTGGGAATCAATCTATTTCTTATTTGGGAATATTCCCGGGAAAATTCTCGCTCTGAGTTCGTCTGATTGGGCTACGTGTTTTAAAACTTAAACTGTGCTTTTACTTCAATTTCAATGTTTTTTATTAACAACTTAGGATACGGATTAACACCTACTAATCCGGTGGTGGCTAGATGATATGTGTATTTATATTTGTATGATTAACTAGCTACTAGTACTACACACCGTCAGCTAACATTTTGTCAATTGCAAAGAATACAGCTGAGAATGTTTCCATCTCTTGCTTAGGTAGCTGATTGTACAAGCATACCAAGCTTAAAAAAGCCCAAGAGAAGGAGTTGGCAATATATATTTAGGACCTTGGTTCTGGAGATCTGACCATAACTGAAAGATTAAAGTACCACAATAATGTAATCAACAGGTATGCACTTCTTTTTTACTGCGGGTCTCAGGATATTGAATGCAATCACCTAATGAAATTTACAATTTCCAGACACTTTTTCGACAAGTCCAATTTTCCAAGTACAAGTTCAATTTCAAGTTAGATGAAAGTTGTGTGTAAAAAGTTTGTTCAATTACAAGTTTCAATTTTCCAAGTAGAAGTTGCGACGCTAATTTTCTTCTCCGGCAAGTTGCACTTCCCTTTATTTCCTTCTTCCCCACAATATAAATAAAGAAATGTGCCTGGTTTTTTAAGATGGTTTTTAAAATCATGTCTACTTGATTTATCCTTAGCACTAGTTTTAAGAAAAACTATTTGAAGTGGGTTTTGAATGCTAAGTAAAGGGCTACTAAATTTCCCGACGTTTCGCAACATATACTGGTTACTTCTTCAGAGGTTTGAGCAGTCCTGACAATTTTCCAAAGACAATTAGTTTTTCTTAGTGCCTGGTTTTCCCTCCCTATTCCGGAGTGTTCGCCGGGATTTAGTTTCCTCACCCGAAGAGCCGCCTCCCTGACCTACATCTCCTGCTGCTGCATTGTATCCAACAACGTGTCGATCTCAGGCGGCTCAGTGCTAGCGCAGCCTTCGCCTCCAGATGCAGCCAGCGCCACATCCTGCAACACCGCCGCAGCTGCAGCTTGGCGCTGCCCTACAATCCGATCACGGCACGAGGTTAGCGCCGGTGGCAAGGCGTCTATGTTGGCGCAAGCAGTGTGCCATACACAAGCCAAACAAAAAATGCAGGGGCCACATTTCCTAAAGGTTCAAAGAAGGGGCTTTAAACGTTCCCGAACGAAAAACACGATTAGCTAATGTTGGCAGAATCATTCTATTATTATTATTATTTGTGGTGTTTAACGACGCACTGTTTTGACAACTGGCCATGCGGCACTGGTCTAATGGCGTCGGTGAATGAGTGGATGATGTAGAGGATGATGATGAACCTAACCTAGCCAAGAAGGGAGGAGGGGAAACCCAGTGCTGGCACGTAGCCTACTCTTGTCGAAGAGCACCAAGGGGCCCACCGGCTTAACGTCCCTTCCGAAGGACGGTACAACGTGAACAACAGGATTCCTTCACAAATCCATGCTGTCGAGAGGTTGATAAGCAAGGCGAGTGAAGTTGCTGTACTAACTTTCATCCCTCCAACCTCTCTACTTTGATAGTTAGCAACTATAGACATGACTAGGTCTCGAGTTATATTGTCTTGGATTGAAGTAACAACTTGTATCCATTTGTTTTCCACTTGTAAAATTGACGTTTTGGGACAAATGTTTCTTATGTCTCAACATCGAACAGTTGAAAAATACATGATGTATAAAAAGGAGCAAAATAAAATGCATTACCTAGCATTGTATGCATTTCACACTTTTATAAGTGTGTTCTTCATTGACTAATATAAGTTTGCATGCCAACTGATCAATTGTGAAATCAACTAACTGTTATTAGTTATTACTTATTAATGAAAACAATAAACAGTAATGACAGCAAAATGGCTTTCAAATGGCTGTAAAACTAAGCTCACGTTGGAAAGGAAGCTAGACTGGAAAAATGTGCAACCGAACCGGGATACGAACCCGGGACCTCCCGATTGCCGGTCGGGTGCTCTCCTAACTGAGCTATCCAGGAACACATATTCCAGTTATCGCGGAGGGTGGGATAAGGGATCCCTCTCAAGTAGGGTTGCCATAATAAAAGTTTCGGAAGGCGGGACAAATTTTAACAAACAAAAAGTAGTTAGGCCGGAGGCTCGGGGGAAAGACAGAGCTCCCCAAAAAATAATGGTGTGGATGTGGGAACAGGATTTGAGGGCCATTTTCAGCAAATTTACGTGTTTTTGATTTATTAAGGTTTTTCTTGGCACTTGAAATCCTTAGTCATATTTATGCATCAACTTTCAATTTATTAGCAGGAAATTAAGGTATAAATCATACAACTATTTAAAAAAATATATATTTTATCATATATTTTTAAATTTTTTTATTTGTGACAGTTCACGTACAATCATAATGTTATTGGCACAATTAGAGGACCAATTAGCTATTTATAAGGAACAATGCGAATGCAATGTTCGATTTCGCGAGTTTTTAAAAGAAAATTACGATCGAGCGGGACGCGGGACTTTTGAGTGAAAAGCGGGACGTATGGCAACCCTACTCTCAAGGGATCCCTTATCCCTCAAGGGGGAAGAAGCCGAGGTGACTCGTATGGATGAGTTCATCAATGGCCACAGGACAGAATGGTCTGTCACTATTCCTCAAATCCCGGTTATCTCGAAAGATGTCCGGTTGTTGCAGTGTTTTTTGGTTTTTCTGGCATTTCCGTTACGGAGCTTAAACCAGCAAGCGGATGATGGAAAGGAAGCTAAATCAAACTCAAACAATCATGAAAATCAAACACGTTATCAAACTAAGGTTCCCAAAATGAATGCCCCGAGCTTACCATTAGCGAACCCGACCATCTCCACAAGCAACGCGAACATATGTCGCTGTGGCAAGAGACTCAAATGAAACAGCTCCTCCCCCAACTCCTCACTATCAGTATCCTCCCGCATCGCTGTATGTTCAGCAACTAGCGCCAACCCGGCTGCTACCGTCTCGTCCGCAGTAGCCCCCGACACCAACGCCGCTTGCAACAGCGGGAAGGCGTATGCAAAGGCGGGCGCCGTGAGACAACGCTGTTCCCCAGCTCGGCCACGCGAAGTGCTCGCGTGCAGTTTGGAGATTGTGCGGGACACGGCGTAGCCGAGACCTTCGTCTTGCCATCACGAGTCAAGGTCCCAGCAAGGGGCGAGCAGGCGCAGGGTTACGTTGCCGACGAGCTCGCCCGTCGCGTCCGAATAACCGCGGAACACGCAGGCGGCGAGGCAGACGAAGAGCTGGGACAGGTGGGGGGCGGCGAGCGGGGGCAGCAGGTTGCGTAGCAGCGTCTGAAGGCAGAGGTTCGAGAGCACGTTGGAGACAGATGCCAATATATATCAGAGAAATTCACATCGTTCTGGGGTTAATTCATGACCATTTTTTAGCCCAGTGATAAACCCAGGTCTAGAACAGAGGTAACTAAACCTTATTCCACCGTAGACCCCTTGCCCGGTCTTCCAACCAATATCAATCGGTCAATATTTAGCTTCAAATTACTATGCGTGCAGTTTATATGAACTCCGGTCCATGGACCATCAATTATGTCTCATAAACCTCCTTTTTTCTTCTTAATAGGAACTTCCTGCCAGTCCATACAGACCGTTTAGGGAACCTGCATGAACGTACCCAGAGCAGGTCAAGGAAGTAGAGGGACAGCTCCTGGGGGTTGCCGGTGGCAGCGGTCATCGTCATGGAAACGACAGCTTGGAGCTGCGAGTCGAGCTTGGAAATTTTCTTGCGGATTGTCGACTCCTTCTCGAGCTGTCAGCGAACTGCGTCCCGCTGCTTGGCTGTCAGCTCGGGTTCCTTCACCTGAATCATAACGTAAGGACGCTGCAATCACCGTGGAAACCACCGGACATTCGGCTAACAATGAAGCGGAAGTACTTGCCGAGTCAAAACTAGTTGTTCTCTACTTCCTATGTGTCAAATAGGCTGGATCCTATTCTCTATCCAGGTTGTTTAAGATCAGCTGGCTGGATCCTATGCTCTATCCAGGTTATTGGAGATCAGCTGGCTGGATCCTATACTTTATCCAGGTTATTGGAGATCAGCTGGCTGGATCCTATGCTCTATCCAGGTCATTTGAGATCAGCTGGCTGGATCCTATGCTCTATCCAGGTTATTTGAGATCAACTGGCTGGATCCTATGCTCTATCCAGGTTATTTGAGATCAGCTGGCTGGATCCTATACTCGATCCAGGTTATTGGAGATCAGCTGGCTGGATCCTATACTCGATCCAGGTTATTTGAGATCAGCTGGTTGGATCCTATGCTCTGACCACGTAATTTGAGGTCAGCTGGCTGGATCTTATGCTCTATCCAGGTTATTTGAGATCAGCTACTTGGATCCTATGCTCTAACCAGGTCATTTGAGATCAGCTGGCTGGATCCTATGCTCCATCCAGGTTATTTGAGATCAGCTGGCTGGATCCGATGTTCTATCCAGGTTATTTGAGATCAGATGGCTGGATCCTTTGTTCTATCCAGGTTATTTGAGATCAGCTGGCTGGATCCTATGCTCTATTCAGGTTATTTGAGATCAGCTGACTGGATCCTATGCTCTATCCAGGCTATTTGAAATCAGCTGGCTGGATCCTATGCTCTATCTAGGTTATTTGAGATTAGCTGACTGGATCCTATGCTCTACCCAGGTTATTTGAGATCAGCTGACTGGATCCTTTGCTCTATCCATGTTATTTGAAATCAGCTGGCTGGATCCTAAACTCTATCCAGGTTATTTGAGATCAGCTAGCTGGATCCTATGCTATGACCAGGTCGTTTGAGGTCAGCTGGCTGGATCCTATGCTCTATCCAGGTTATTTGAGATCAGCTGGCTAGATCCTATGATCTATCCAGGTTATTTGAGATCAGCTAACTGGATCCTATGCTCTATCCAGGTTATTTGAAATCAGCTGGTTGGATCTTATACACTTTCCAGGTTATTTGAGATCAGCCGGCTCGATCCTATGCTCTATCCAGGTTATTTGAGATCAGCTGGCTGGATCCTATGTTCTATCCAGGTTATTTGAGATCAGCTGGCTGGATCTTATGCTCTATCCATGTTATTTGAGATCAGCTGGCTAGATCCTATGCTCTATCCAGGTTATTTGAGATCAGCTGGCTAGATCCTATGCTCTATCCAGGTTATTTGAGATCGGCTGGCTGGATTCTATGCTCTATCCAGGTTATTTGAGATCGGCTGGTTGGATCTCATGCTCTATCCAGGTTATTTGAGATCGGCTGGCTGGATCCTATGCTCTATCCAGGTGATTTGAGATCAGCTGGTTGGATCTTATGCTCTATCCAGGTTATTTGAGATCAGCTGACTGGATCCTATGCTCTATCCAGGTTATTTGAGATCAGCTGGCTGGATCCTATGCTCTATCCATGTTATTTGAGATCAGCTGGCTGGATCCTATGTTCTATCCAGGTTATTTGAGATCAGCTGGTTGGATCTTATGCTCTATCCAGGTTATTTGAGATCAGCTGGCTGGATCCTATGCTCTATCCAGGTTATTTGTGATCAGCTGGCTGGATCCTATGCTCTATCCAGGTTATTTGAGATCAGCTGGCTGGATCCTATGTTCTATCCAGGTTATTTGAGATCAGCTGGCTGGATCCTATGCTCTATCCAGGTTATTTGAGATCAGCTGGCTGGATCCTATGTTCTATCCAGGTTATTTGAGATAAGCTGGCTGGATCCTATGTTCTATCCAGGTTATTTGAGATCAGCTGGCTGGATCCTATGTTCTATCCAGGTTATTTGAGATCAGCTGGCTGGATCGTATGCTCTATCCAGGTTATTTGAGATCAGCTGGCTGGATCCTATGCTCTATCCAGGTTATTTGAGATCAGCTGGCTGGATCCTATGCTCTATCCAGGTTATTTAGGATCAGCTGGCTGGATCCTATGCTCTATCAAGGTTATTTGAGATCAGCTGGCTGGATCCTATGCTCTATCCAGGTTATTTGAGATCAGCTAGTTGGATCTTATGCTCTATCCAGGTTATTTGAGATCAGCTGGCTGGATCCTAAGCTCTATCCAGGTTATTTGAGATCAGCTGGTTGGATCCTATGTTCTATCCAGGTTATTTGAGATCAGCTGGCTGGATCCTATGTTCTATCCAGGTTATTTGAGATCAGCTGGCTGGATCCTATGCTCTATCCAGGTTATTTGAGATCAACTGGCTGGATCCTATGCTCTATCCAGGTTATTTGAGATCAGCTGGCTGGATCCTATACTCGATCCAGGTTATTGGAGATCAGCTGGCTGGATCCTATACTCGATCCAGGTTATTTGAGATCAGCTGGTTGGATCCTATGCTCTGACCACGTAATTTGAGGTCAGCTGGCTGGATCTTATGCTCTATCCAGGTTATTTGAGATCAGCTACTTGGATCCTATGCTCTAACCAGGTCATTTGAGATCAGCTGGCTGGATCCTATGCTCCATCCAGGTTATTTGAGATCAGCTGGCTGGATCCGATGTTCTATCCAGGTTATTTGAGATCAGATGGCTGGATCCTTTGTTCTATCCAGGTTATTTGAGATCAGCTGGCTGGATCCTATGCTCTATTCAGGTTATTTGAGATCAGCTGACTGGATCCTATGCTCTATCCAGGTTATTTGAGATCAGCTGGCTGGATCCTATACTCTATCCAGGTTATTGGAGATCAGCTGGCTGGATCCTATGCTCTATCCAGGCTATTTGAAATCAGCTGGCTGGATCCTATGCTCTATCTAGGTTATTTGAGATTAGCTGACTGGATCCTATGCTCTACCCAGGTTATTTGAGATCAGCTGACTGGATCCTTTGCTCTATCCATGTTATTTGAGATCAGCTGGCTGGATCCTAAACTCTATCCAGGTTATTTGAGATCAGCTAGCTGGATCCTATGCTATGACCAGGTCGTTTGAGGTCAGCTGGCTGGATCCTATGCTCTATCCAGGTTATTTGAGATCAGCTGGCTAGATCCTATGCTCTATCCAGGTTATTTGAGATCAGCTAACTGGATCCTATGCTCTATCCAGGTTATTTGAAATCAGCTGGTTGGATCTTATACACTTTCCAGGTTATTTGAGATCAGCCGGCTGGATCCTATGCTCTATCCAGGTTATTTGAGATCAGCTGGCTGGATCCTATGTTCTATCCAGGTTATTTGAGATCAGCTGGCTGGATCTTATGCTCTATCCATGTTATTTGAGATCAGCTGGCTAGATCCTATGCTCTATCCAGGTTATTTGAGATCAGCTGGCTAGATCCTATGGTCTATCCAGGTTATTTGAGATCGGCTGGCTGGATTCTATGCTCTTTCCAGGTTATTTGAGATCGGCTGGTTGGATCTCATGCTCTATCCAGGTTATTTAAGATCGGCTGGCTGGATCCTATGCTCTATCCAGGTTATTTGAGATCAGCTGGTTGGATCTTATGCTCAACCAGGTTATTTGAGATCAGCTGACTGGATCCTATGCTCTATCCAGGTTATTTGAGATCAGCTGGCTGGATCCTATGCTCTATCCATGTTATTTGAGATCAGCTGGCTGGATCCTATGTTCTATCCAGGTTATTTGAGATCAGCTGGTTGGATCTTATGCTCTATCCAGGTTATTTGAGATCAGCTGGCTGGATCCTATGCTCTATCCAGGTTATTTGTGATCAGCTGGCTGGATCCTATGCTCTATCCAGGTTATTTGAGATCAGCTGGCTGGATCCTATGTTCTATCCAGGTTATTTGAGATCAGCTGGCTGGATCCTATGCTCTATCCAGGTTATTTGAGATCAGCTGGCTGGATCCTATGTTCTATCCAGGTTATTTGAGATCAGCTGGCTGGATCCTATGTGCTATCCAGGTTATTTGAGATCAGCTGGCTGGATCCTATGTTCTATCCAGGTTATTTGAGATCAGCTGGCTGGATCGTATGCTCTATCCAGGTTATTTGAGATCAGCTGGCTGGATCCTATGCTCTATCCAGGTTATTTGAGATCAGCTGGCTGGATCCTATGCTCTATCCAGGTTATTTAGGATCAGCTGGCTGGATCCTATGCTCTATCAAGGTTATTTGAGATCAGCTGGCTGGATCCTATGCTCTATCCAGGTTATTTGAGATCAGCTGGTTGGATCTTATGCTCTATCCAGGTTATTTGAGATCAGCTGGCTGGATCCTAAGCTCTATCCAGGTTATTTGAGATCAGCTGGCTGGATCCTATGTTCTATCCAGGTTATTTGAGATCAGCTGGCTGGATCCTATGTTCTATCCAGGTTATTTGAGATCAGCTGGCTGGATCCTATGCTCTATCCAGGTTATTTGAGATCAGCTGGCTGGATCCCATGCTCTATCCAGGTTATTTGAGATCAGCTGGCTGGATCCTATGCTCTATCCAGGTTATTTGAGATCAGCTGGCTGGATCCTATGCTCTATCCAGGTTATTTGAGATCAGCTGGCTGGATCCTATGCTCTATCCAGGTTATTTGAGATCAGCTGGCTGGATCCTATGCTCTATCCAGGTTATTTGAGATCAGCTGGTTGGATCTTATGCTCTATCCAGGTTATTTGAGATCAGCTGGCTGGATCCAATTATTAGAGCCACGATTATATGGTGATGCGCGAAATCGCGAATTGTTCTTATCTCTCGTTATTCTTACAAATGAGTGCCATTCATTGAATTCCCATCTCAAATATGTAAGAAGCTCATCGCAACAAAACGCGAAATTCACGAAAAATCATCCATAACAACGAAATCAACTATTTTCTGCGAAATCATCGCGAAATGAGCCTTTTCCCATCCAATTATCTTAAATTTCAGATAATCGGTTTTTTTATCATTTTTATCAAACCATATTTCACGGAAAATAAATAAACAAATAAAATAACCTGTTTGTTTTTATGCTAAATTAAGAGATAATGAAGCTATTTCACTGAAATATGTGTATTTTGCGAAATAGCTACTTATTTCCATGCAAAATATTTAAAATATTTATTTTATCTCTCTAAACACACATTTCCATGAATTTGTCATATTCAGGTCTGTTTCTCATCAAATGCTGTCAACATTCCTAAGCTTAGGGGGTAGAAGTAGTGGGGCAAAATGTTTGCAGTAGGAAACCATTGCCATTGGTTGGCTGAATCTTCCCCTCCTTGCCATGTGAGCACCAGCACCACATGCATTCAGTCTATATAGAGATTAGCTGGGATTTCAAATTTCAATGGGGTGTAATAAATCTTTGACTTTTGAGGATCAAACAAAGCAACTCTTTGTGAGTGATGGATATATTTTGATGTGTGGAATCTGGAACAACAGACTTGTCAGGGAGAAAAAAGATAATCTTGCAAAGTATGTTACTACCAGGCAGTGGGTCTAATTCAAATTCTAATTGATATAAAAATCTCAAACTTCTCATTTGCAGTTCTGAATTAGCAAACTATTTGGGCCCCTATTTGTGTTGATGCAGAGAGGTTTTTTAGGGAAGCTACCATTGAAACTTGTTCAATGTTAAGTTTTAACAAGTGGTAGGTGTCGCTCTTACTGCCATACAATGTATTTCATGGTGGCATTTATGTAAAATATTGATTTGTGCTATTAATTTTGTTCCAAGTCCCTAACAAATACCGATGTTGAGGACCTACACTAAATATTTGCTTTATTGTAATTATTATTGATCACTTCTTTATTAAAGATCCCAGTGCTTACCCTAAATCTTCATTCCTTTCGAATGTAGATCGCAAAAGCTCTTTTTTCTATTTAGCTATAAACGCTAAAATTCAAATAATTAGCACTAAAATTTCGATAAAACTAATGCTAAAAACACGTTTTTTCTTTTTTTCGTCACCTATGTCTGAAATCTGTTATAGACATGAAATTCTGTACTTTTTCCATAACACCGCCATAACACCGAAATCCAAAAAGCTTACCACGAAATTATCGAAATCATAACACCGTAAAATCTTGGCTCTACCAATTATCTATCCAGGTTATTTGAGATCGGCTAGCTACAGCAAATGTTAAGTAACCAGAGGCTACTTGTCGCTAGACATTACACAAACATTGATTGGTCTTCAGAGTAAACTATGACAGGTAGTTCAGCATCACCACGCTGGACTTCGAGGTCTTTAGTTTTAGCAACGACAGCCGAACGTACCTGCGTGGGCTGGACAATGGCCTTGTCCACCGTGCGCAAGAGGTGTGGGGCGAACTCGGCGGCCTGGCTGATGGTGTCTCCATCAAAGCACGCAGACATACTGTCGATGTACGCAGTGCGAACAGCAGCAGTTGACGTCTTCAGCCCAGGGCCGGTCTAAAAACACGACGACGTTCAAGCTCCCGCATTCAAGCACCGAGGATCCTAGCCTGGTGTATTGTATTTATTGAATGTCATTTACATTTGGTTCATTAACCAAAAAAACACATTAGTAATCTTGGAGTGGGTATGTGGCGCATACCCACTCCAAGATAACTAATGTGCTTTCAGAACAAATCCAGAGAAAACAATTCAACTACCAGTGGTTTAGTAAGCCAAGTAAACCAGTATTTTAAAGATGGAAGCATTTTTATTTTATTTATTTATTTAATTAGCTGTTGTAGTACATTTTTCAATGTGTATACATTGCCATCAGATAATATTACTCGTAGCAGTTTAACAGAACATATCTGTCTAGCCAAGCACGCCCTAACCTAATAATCTTCATCATTTAATTCCTCTAAATTATAAAACTCTTCTTGCAAGTACACCCACTTCCTTACCCCACTGCACAGTCCCTGGCATGCATTGAAAAGTGTGGACTGTTTTATGCCAGAATGCCTTGCTGTGTTACCTTGAACCAGTCGATGACATTCTTGGGCACTTGATTGGTGAACTTGGCGCACCACAGGGCATAGGTTTCCACCGCTTGGACCAGAGTCTTCTCGTGAGCAAAGCACGATATTAAACTATATTTCATTCAGGAAACTTCTCAAAGTCGAGCTAGCAGTGAACTCGGGTTCCAGATCGATGCTTAGGTGCCTCAAATTTTCCATGTGTCACATGTTGAGCAAAAAAACCGTCCCTTATAGTGGTTTATTTTTAGACTATAAAATACATATCATTTCATTCCAATCCAACTAAGTAAGACTCGAGAGACGGATTGTAAAATTGGTAAGAAAGTCTTGGAGTTGAGCACAAGCTGGTTTTGTATTTTTACATTATTTTACGAACAAGACAAGCAACAATATTTTAGCGGTCACACGATATCAAGAAAATGTATTGAAAAGTTCTCTTAAATGGTCAGTTGAGTCATTAATGTCAAGCTTTCTACTGAGCAAATGAGCCGGCAACACGTGGTAACAAAGGACAAATAGGGGAACAAACCTTGGCAATTAAATAATTACTACTCAAAATATAGATAGATGTTTATCAATTGTTTTAGTTGTCACCAATAAAGATTAAATGAGCGTAGACCAGTCTCAAATACGAGCAACCTGCGAGAAATAACCAAAAGAAATTTCTTATCACTCGATGCAGCGGTGAATATGCCTAGTAGCATCTTCCATTTCTGACGGTTGAGAAGTCATTTGGCACCCATTTCCCGCAAGGACAGTTTAACATTAGCGCTATAGAAGTACTGTTACTGTGTTTGTGCCAGAGTTCCTAAAAGACCCACCTTCTGATTCCAGCAACTTGAAGAAGTGGTAGGCGGCCACCGCAGCCAGACGTTGCAAGCTGGCACCCATCACGCCGTTGGTGCAAAGACTGTCGATACCCTGGACAAGCAGTTCCGAATCAGAAGAGACTTTACAGGGACAGATCACCATGTTCATGAAAGTGTAAAAGATGTGTAAGAAGATGTAGATGAAATCTTATTACTATGAAAACTATAATTGTCTCAAAAATGTATGCTCAAACAGGAACTGAAACCCTGATCTCTACCTGTCGCAGGTGTTGCTCTAACCATTTGAGCTATTTGGACACTTGCTTTTTGAGACGATTTTAGTGTATTTGATGAGAGTGACAGTTCTCCAAGGAGTAGAACCAGGAGGCTGTGAATACTCAGTCACTCTGATTCTAGTGACACTATACCACGTCACAACCTGTCAAACTCAAATAACTCCAATTTGACATTGGATGCATTGAATGTAGCTGAAATCTTATTTAAATTGCAAACGCTTGCAATACCTCGCAATTCGCTGGGTATTTTATTATTATCAACACTTTAAGATAATCAAATGTGAATTTGCAAAAGAGACGTGTTGATAATATTGATGGGACCGAGATGTTTATGATATGCAGTGATGTATTCGTAAAATGTTTAGTGGGGGTACGCAAAAATGACCCATTTTTTTGTGTCGGGGGGGGGGGGGGGGGGGGGGGAGGAGGAGACCCAAGACGAATGCACCGAAAGAGTGGAAAATAGGGGGCTTCGGGCGCAGCTCCAAGTGAATTTTTATTCTAAGGTTTCTTTTGGAGCCAATCTACGAGTTTACGATGAAATTGGGCTTGGAATGACATGGTCAGAACTGCATTTTTAATTACGTAATGATTTTGAGAAAATTAAATTAATGCCGCCCTCTCATGTCTACACCTTCCCACATTGTTGCAGTCTTCAAATTTGGTAGGGATTCGGGAATCTGGTAAAAGAAAGTCAATCATTTTAATCGAATACTGATTTAAATTTTTGTTGAAACTATCCATAGATACGCGCGTACTTTCGCGTTGAGGAGATTACATCAGTTTCCACAATGACTCTTTTTCATTGAACTCTTCTTCATTCGACGTTTTCTCTTCTGTATCTTGAATTGAACTAATTCGTCCAGTGTGGCTCGTATGTGGCAATTTGGTTATTGTTTGTATTGTTGTCTTTCCTGCGAATTCTTATTATTTGAAGCGGGCTTGCTTCTGAGAGCTTGCACCACCGTGCGACGCCGCGAAAGCGGCTACCGACTTCCCTAAGTGATAACAGTAATATGGTTCTAACTAACCCCTTTGTTGCAAGTCGCGACGCCGACATAATTCCAGCCTACCTACTCTTAGTACGTTCGCATACAGTGGCAATCTTGCTAGGTCTATTTTTAAGTAAGTGGATTATTAGAAATAAAACCCTTAACTGGGATATTTTCGCCTTGAAAATAAAGAAGTGCAGGATATTCCGAATAATCATAATTTAATACTGCTTTCCCGTGCGTTCACCTGCGTTCCCTCAAAAATTCAAAGTGGGGGTACGGCCAAAAATAAAATTAATAGTGGGTGGACTGCGTACACCCGCGTGCATTGACCAATACATCACTGATGATATGAGATTGAGACATTCATCACTCAAAATGTTTGGTGTGCCCTTGTTTATTAATAGGAAAATTAACAACCTCTCGAAAATTGATATTGATCTGGATTTTAGTCCCAGTTTGGGCAACAGTTTTCGAGAAGCAATCCTAATAATAAAACACTCTGCCCATTGCAAGTGTTTGCAATTTAAACCAAATCTCACGGATCACAGGTATGCTCTATTTTTGCATCCTAGTCTAGGGTAGGGTTGCCATACGTCCCGCTTACGGCGGGACAGTCCCGCTTTTCACTCAAAAGTCCCGCGCCCCGTGGAGCGGGACTCGGGACTTTTAAGTGAAAAGTGACTTTTAAAAGACTTTTAAGTGACTTTTAAAAGGCTTTTAAGTGACTTTTGAAAAGTGACTTTTAAGTGAGAAGTTAAACTTTTAAGGCGGGACTGTCCCGCTTACGGCGGGAATGTCCCGCTTTTCACTCAAAAGTCCCGCGTCCCGCGGAGCGGGACAAATGTCCCGCTTGATCGTAATTTTCTTTTAAAAAATCGCGAAATCGAACATTGCATTCGCATTGTTCCTTATAAATAGCTAATTGTTTCTCTAATTGTGCCAATGACATTATGATTGTACGTGAACTGTCACCAATAGAAAAGTTTAAAAATCTATGATAAAATTTTTTTTTTTTTAAATAGTTATGCAAATTAAACCTAAATTTCCTGAAAGTGAAACTGAAAGTTGATGCATAAATATGACTCAGGATTTTAAGTGCCACGAAAAACCTTCATAAATCTAAAACACATAAATTTGCTGAAAATGGCCCTCAAATCCTGTTCCCACATCCACACCCTTATTTTTTGGGGGGCCGTGTCTGTACCCCGAGCCTCCGGCCTAACTACTTTTAGTTTGTTAAAATTTGTCCCACCTTCCGAAATTTGTATTATGGCAACCCTAGTCTAGGGTTGTGTGTGCCTGGGTAAAGCAACTGACCTGGAGCACGCTGATCTTGTGCATGGCGACTGTGAGTTTGCCCTCCGAGCCGAGATAAATGTTAAAGAGACGCTGCAGTAAACTCTCGATGGCGGCCGCGTCTGTGCACTGCGCCGCCATCGCACGGCAAGCGACCACCGCCTCGTCCCGTGCAAGGTCATCCTTTGAGTGCACGTTCGCGGCCAGATTCTTGCCGAGCTCCTCGGCGTAGCGGCTTAGATCCAGCGAGAGCCCGGACACGACTGGAAAACAGACGCCGACGTCACACTTTGCATTCCCCAGTACAAGGCAACACTGATCTGGAGGCTAACTAAGATTCATATAAATTTAAGGACATTACGCCAAATAAGAAAACGCTATTTTCTGCCAGAGATGCTACCGATTGATACCTTGACCACTGAACTAACCAGGGATATCAAACTCATTCAGTGCTGGGCAGAGTGATTTTACTCTGGAATGACATCCCAGCACCAGAGTTGAATTTTTTTTGTGATTGCAAGACTTTTGACAATATACTATAATCTGTAAAGGAGGTAATCTGTGTTTAGTTATTTGTTACCATTAGATATTTTAACACAACGTTGACAGGATATAGCGCCCATAATTGATCACATAGTAACAGGTCAATAAGAATAAAATATGTACAATGCACAAAAATGCATAGCCATAAAAATTTTTTATTCTGCAGCTATTATTAAACAATAATAATAACTAGCAGTACCCGCTGCCTACGGCCGCTTTATATTTTGAGAAAGTGGGCATTTTGGTTTAAATGTAAAGCCTCTAATGGGACCACAACCAAAAGCACCCCCATTAATTGAATTTGAAATTTGCCGCTTATATCACTCGGGATCACTGCATTGTGGAAACTCTGTGAATTCCAAAGTGACCACGATGACAATTTTGAAAACAAACGACATTGGCTGTCAAAAGGTTTTCGTGCATGATTTCGTGAAATATTTCTAAGAGAGTGAAACTTGTGAAATACCTTTGACATCTCCACCAGATCTTACTAAAAACATGTTTAATGAACTGATAAGCACCTAAAATTGACAAAATGTAAGTTTCTTTGGAAAGTAAGTTGTTTGACATCTGTCAAAATCTTTCCTTGCCACCCAGTTTTAAATGAAATTCATTACGAAAATCCCATCAAATCACCGTAGAAATTTTGCGTTGGGTCGTGCTCTGAAGTCATGTATAATTTAAAATTATTTCCAGCAATTTTTGACCGATTTCTTTAAAGTATTTGACGTTCTAATCCTTTTTGACATTTAAATATCCTGAATGCACTGCCACAAAGATAAGTTTAAGAATTCGTTCACCCTGCAGTGGTCATAAAACCAAACAAATGAATGCATCTGTCACCCTTTTTGCAAAATTATTTATATTTCACGTAAAACGAACGTAAATAACAGCTTTTGGGCTCAATTTCTTCAATAACTTTCATAGGCATGCATGAAAAGTATTACCGAGCTGCTGCGGGTGAGTAAAAGGCAAGTTTTGAATCAAATAAAAATCGAACTGTGAGACATGGCTCCAATTTTCCTAGGCAGGAAATTTCAAACATATTTATCGATATTGCACCAAAAAAACGTTTTCAAATCTCCCTCAAAGTGTCACAATAGTGTTGAGATTTTAATTTTGAACAATTATAACCCAATTGCACACGTTTTCAACCAAATTTCGCAATTTCCATCAACATGTACAGAAAAATGTTACCCCAGCTGGTCGGTCAGCTGGTCAGCTGGTCAGATACAAACTAAAAAGTTGAACATCGCATTTTAAAGCTTTTATATAAGGTTAATAGTTAAGTCGTAGTCATTGACAACACAGAGAAAATTCGGTCGTCAGATTCCTTACCATGGCCGCAGGTTTCCAGGATCAGTTCCGGGTTCCGTAGCATCGCCTTCTGCAATGCCGGCAAGAGCAGCTGCTGGAACTCTTTGTGCGTGACATGCCGGAGCAGGTGACTGGATTCCTTGATGATGTAGACCGGAGGCTTGTTCTTGCAGCTGACAGCCACTTTGATGAACGCGTCTAGCAGCGGTCACTTGTATGTGGCCACCAAATCATCACGCTTCAGCTCGGTCAGGTACCGCAGGATGTGCGACCCCATTATCACGACGTGCTTACCAGGCTCGTTGGAAAGCAAAATCTTGCCGAAAGTTTCCTCGGTTCCCTTGGCGGAACCCTACATGTTCAAAAACGTCTTGTATGCCTTTGTGGTTTTCTTGCCGTTCTCCGCCGCCATCACGATGGTGAGCAGCATGGGTTGGTTGTTGACCAGACGTTGGAGTTCGCAGTTGGAGGCATCCGAACATTTTGTCAGGCAGCTTTTTACTAACGAGCACGACCAAACCAGGGCGTAGAGTCCACTTTGCGATGTCAAGTCACTGAAAGTGCAAACCTTGTCAGAAAAGAACAGATTGATATTCGTGAAATTTGTTTTCAATTTCAAATGCTTTTAGTATTTTATCACTACAAACATTACTTTTTCAGAGGTCATTAGTGTTCCTAACAATAAAAATGCCATTAATTGTTTAGAAGTGTGTGATGGTTTAAAGCTAGTTATTGATTTTGTGGGCATTTTTGAGAATATGAGGTCTTTATCGTTAAGCAAACAGGATACCCATTATGTAGCCCTACAGAGATAAATAGACTAGCCTTGAAGTAGAAGCACTTAAATCAAGTGCATCAAGTTTTTAACTGCAGTTGATTACCAATATTATCAAGCAAACCTGACAGCAGAAATTCTCTCCTATAGGGAACCTTGTAAATTAATCGTGTAAATAGTGACATATTTTGTCTGCTGTAGCATTAGAGCCTGGGATCATATATATAATCAATTCCAAAATATTTCCATGTCTTTAGATATTAAATGTTTATAAATCATTTTGGCCTAGTATAACAGTAAAACATATTTAATAAATTAAAGTTCTAGAGGCAGTGAACCATAGAATAAACTTACTTTCTTAATCTTTATTCTAAGATAAAACAAAGGCAGAAACCTATCCTTTATCTATGGTAGCGATGGTAGTAAATGGCACAGGTCTGATATCGAGGATTTACATAGGTTGAAACCAAGTTGATGTGGGTGGCCGCAATTTCACCCAAAACAGCGCCCAGATGCTTTATGGTCCATTCTCTGTGCTGGGAAAGCAGAGCATCGATTGCATTTTGCACAGAAGATAGTGATGCCGAGTCCCGATACTGGGGCACTGTGTATTGCAAAACTTAACACACTCCTCGAATAATGTTTTCTGCGATTCCTAAGAAAAAAAATAAATATAGGGTGAATTTCAAGCCAGATAAGTTGATTATTAATTTGAATATACTGAATATTTGGCCATTGAAAGTAATGCAAGGAAATTTTACCTTGACTTGACAACACTGCACTAGTGCATACTTAGCTCGCAAAATCTAAAACGCCATATAAAGGCACCAACTCAACATAGCGCAACGAGAAAACAGCCTACAAAACTCATAAGCGCTAGCATTCAAAAATACGTGATGTACTGAACGAAACAGACTAACAATAAAAAAACTTGGTTTTCATTTATTTGCGAGAAAATGAAGGGGGGCTACTCCCTTGAAATTTTCACAGATGATAGAGTACGTGATGGGCTTTTTAACAGTGATAATCTTAATTTTTGGCCCAGCCCTGGACAGAAATAGGCTAACTTTGACCAAAATTTGCTTTTCAATTATTTGCGAGAAAATGAAAGGGGGGTACTCCCTTGAAATTTTCACAGAAGATAGAGTACGTGTTGGGCTTTCGATCGGTGATGGTCTAAATTTTTGGCCCAGCCCTGGACAAAAAAAGGCTAACTTTTACCAAAATTTTGTTATCATTTTTTTGCGAGAAAATAAAGGGGGGCTACTCCCTTGAAATTTTCACAGATGATAGAGTACGTGATGGGCTTTTGATCAGTGATGGTCTAAATTTTTGGCCCAGCCCTGGACATAAAAAGGCTAACTTTTACAAAATTTTTGTTATCATTTTTTTGCGAGAAAATGAAGGGGGGGAACTCATTTGAAATTTTCACAGATGATAGAGTACGTGATGGGCTTTCGATCAGTGATGGTCTAAATTTTTGGCCCAGCCCTGGACAAAAAAAGGCTAACTTTTACAAAATTTTTGTTATCATTTTTTTGCGAGAAAATGAAGGAGGGGAACTCCTTTGAAATTTTCACAGATGATAGAGTACGTGATGGGCTTTCGATCAGTGATGGTCTAAATTTTTGGCCCAGCCCTGGACAAAAAAAGGCTAACTTTTACAAAATTTTTGTTATCATTTTTTTGCGAGAAAATGAAGGGGGGGAACTCCTTTGAAATTTTCACAGATGATAGAGTACGTGATGGGCTTTCGATCTGTGATGGTCTAAATTTTTGGCCCAGCCCTGGACAAAAAAAGGCTAACTTTGACCAAAATTTGCTTTTTAATTATTTGCGAGAAAATGAAGGGGGGGTACTCCCTTGAAATTTTCACAGATGATAGAGTACGTGATGGGCTTTCGATCAGTGATGGTCTAAATTTTTGGCCCAGCCCTGGACAAAAAAAGGCAAACTTTTGCCAAAATTTTGTTATCATTTTTTTGCGAGAAAATGAAGGGGGGCTACTCCCTTGAAATTTTCACATATGATAGAGTACGTGATGGGCTTTCGATCCGTGATGGTCTAAATTTTTGGCCCAGCCCTGGACAAAAAAAGGCTAACTTTGACCAAAATTTGCTTTTCAATTATTACAAATAATATATATTTATAACAAAAATTTTGTAAAAGTTAGCCTTTTTTTGTCCAGGGCTGGGCCAAAAATTTAGATCAAAACGGATCGAAAGCCCATCACGTATTCTATCATCTGTGAAAATTTCAAGGGAGTAGCCCCCCCTTCATTTTCTCGCAAATAAATGATAACAAAAATTTTGTAAAAGTTAGCCTTTTTTGGTCCAGGGCTGGGCCAAAAATTAAGACCATCACAGATCGAAAGCTCATCACGTTCTCTATCATCTGTGAAAATTTCAATGTTGTTTTTATTTGCTTTCATGCGTTATTAAGGGTGGAATATTTAGGTGCTGTTACTTTTGTACACACCTTTTTTACTGCGGTTTGTTCACATAGTCTGCTAAGCAATTCCGAGCAATTCCGAGCTTTTAAAGGCGAAGGCTGAGGCTAACTTCCCACGAACGGGTATTGTAATTGCCCTGCCGGAAAGGGAGGCGTGTGCAAGCACGTATCTGCGCTACTATGGTTGATATTTGATGTTGTTCAAACTGGACAGACTTATATAACAGATCAGCCTGCTGTAGCGTGTACAGATAAGAAGCGAGTATGGGGAGTCGCCACACGACCACCCGTGACAGAACTAAAGGTGTAAATTGAGTCTTCCTTCGTGGAGGCTACCGCTACCTGTTAGCAAAATTGGAACCAAATCGTGAGGACAGTACATTTATTTTTAAATAGACGGCGCATTTTCACTCGCTTCATTCGAATTTTTTGTCATCTTTGAACCTGACGTTTTAAACAAATATGTGGGAAATAAAATAAAAACAGCTGCAAACTGACCTATTCTCATTCAGGAAATGGAACATAAATTAAATTAAAAAGACTGGCCTTTGTTATTAATGTTGGTAGCATTGCATTGTTTATTTTGATTCACGACTACGTACACCAGTTTCTGAAGGTAACAAAACAAAACACATGCCATTTCACAAATGTCTTTATCATCGAACGTACCAATGCGCTTGTCAAAAATAATTAGTATTTTTTTAGCGAAAGATTGACTTGTTTTAGAAATAGAGAGAAGATAATGAAAGAAGAATTACTACAAAGTTGTTATGCTGGCCTAACCTAACCTAACGAAAAACGCAGCCTCGAGCGACTGGTTCCTTCAATTGACAGGTCGAAAGCTGCCCGGTGAGGTTTTCATTCTAATCTGCGTTAACTTCGAACACCGGAGAAAAGATGCTCAATGTTTGAAACGAGCGAAGCATGTGTTTCCTAGCATCGGTTTACATCTTTCACACCGGATGCTTTGGATTTCATCGGCACCGTTTAAATCTTGCTGTGTCAACGTTTCAGGGCAAAACTTTTGTTCACCCGTCCTGTCCCAATCGTTGCCATGGCTACGCCTCTGACACATTGCTAAGCTCGAGACTAGCCACCCGACCTGTCCCCATCGTTGCCATGCCTACACTCTAGCTCCTATGTTAACGATTATTCGCAAGCGATCGGTTAAGAGTCTCCGCGTTATGTTGGACTAGTTAGTAGCACGTCGTCTCCGTAACGACCTCACCGCCTCCGCGAGCGAAACCCAATTTCGCAGCCAAAGATCGAGATGGTAGGTTCTGAAACCTGAATATCTGCCCCGTTGTGAATACGTTGGTAAGACCACGCGGGGGATTTGTGACCTGATCAAGTCTCGTGGGATGTTTCCACTCGGGCAGACCTTGAAATGGACCAAGTTATGGCAGACTTACAAATGCATCTCGATCGATGGTTGCAATGAAACAAATGCAAGTGCATCGGTTGACGACCGGGGAGATCTCATCGATCTCCCCGGATCCGAGATATCGGGAGTCGCTCTGCGGAGGACACGTTTCATGCACCAAACTCTGACGTTCTTTCTGCGGCACACGGTCGCCGAGTCTGCTCTCGAAGCAGACTTTCTACCGACGTCAAATTCACAACAATCTTGACTTGCACTTTGTGGCGGTTCTACAGTTGGAGGAACTTAAATGGCTTGCCCAGTGGCAAGCATGTTTCCCTTTCCGTGAAATCTGATTTAAATTGCAAATAAAATGCTCTAACCAATTGAGCTACTTGGACCCCGATCTCAACCTGTCGTGGGTGTTGCTCTAAGCAATTGAGCTACTTGGACCCCGATCTCTACCTGTCGTGGGTGTTGCTCTCACCAATTGAGTTACTTGGACATCCAGCATTTGTCGACAGGATTTTAGTGTTCCTAATAATCAAACATAAATTCGTGTTCCCCCATTGACTGCCATTGACTGCAATACCGATTAATAATTGTTTGAAATTCGACGTCGTTTAAAACTCGGCTTCTTCTGAGCAAGATCTGAGCGGTCGTCGTCCAGTCTAGACCCACAGCGCCAGGATCAAAGTCCAGCCAAGCGCCAGCGCAGGCCACGCTCGGGGCAGTGCGGGGGCGGAGTTTTCCGCGGAGGCAAACACTTTGTATTGGAGCTCGTCCCCGACCGTCTCCGTGGCAAGCTTCAGGTTCTGGCTGCGTTGGAGGTCGCTGCCCGAACTGACGTTGCCTGCCGATCCAAGACCTGCAAACAATTCAACTAAATCAGCTGCTTGGTCCGCAAGTTCAACACAATAGGGAAATCTCTTCAAATTTGAAACTTTTTTTTTATTTTATTTTTTGTGAGAAAATAATGAACACGTATTTTTTATTTTCTTCTAATTCCAATTTTGAATAAAATATACCTGTTTAAAATGTTTGCGTTTCAATCTCGTACGAAAACGAGGGTCGCCATTTTTTATGACATGAAGTGATATCTGACGTCAGTATGACGTCAAAAAAACTTCAAGAAACAGAAGCGAACGCAAAGGAGACCGAAAATGACAGCAGAACACTATTTCTGACGTCACGGCCCGTTTCCATCCCGCCACGAGAATTTATATTTTAGCCATTCTTAAAACAAATAGCAATAGAAAAGTTATGGTCGGATTGTAAAGAGAAAAAATACATCAGATTTTATTTTAAACGCGTATTTGAACACAATGATAATAATTAAATGATAATCTTAAGGAGATTTCCCTATTAAAACCTCTCTGGCTAAGATTATAGTAGCAAGGTCAGGGACTTGAGCCTTCAGTTTGCTACGGATCTTAGGAGCTGCTTCTGAAGGTGACGTACCTTTGTCCAGCGAAGGTTTGCCCTCCAAGTAGTCGACTTTGAGGAAGGTTGTCATGGTAACTTCGAACACTTTGTTTGGGTCGGCAGGTACTGCGGAGATCGCACGGCGCCTGCGACCGTAGCCTATCTTGCCGTTGCTGCACTCAACCTACCAACACGAAAAAACAAGAACGTTACAAAAACAGCGTATTTGTGAAGACTCGCTTTTGACACTTCCGTTGTTACGTTTGTTTTTTCAAGGTTTTAATTTCAAGTCGTTTTATCGTTAGTGTATTATTTCACAAAATGATATAGACATTTGATTTAGACATTTGATTATAGGCATACGTACATATATTCACTATGTACAGCAAGTACGAGTTTGCTCGTTCGCAAGTTTTTTCTCATTCCAATCTTTAGTTGATAAGTAATACAGTTTGTCAATATTATAGAATACTCTCTGCAATAAAATACTTGTCATTTTACTTCTAACCATCGGACATGTTTTAAAAGATACAGGCAGCTTGATTTAAACCTCGACAATTTAGGATCTTAATGAGTTCATATTTTTTCCATTAAATATTCAAATCTTAATAAATGTTTGTTAAAAAAGTGTATTTTTACTGTGTATTTTATAAGATTACTGACGAGCAAATGGTAATGGCAACTTGTGAGACGCGCGTGCAGCTGCCGTTGGTTTCCATTACAGTGTCACGCTACACTTCTCAGCTCAGCTGCATTTCACGATTAGTAAGTACTCTTGTAGAGAATTGGTCAACTATCTAACTAGTTACATTGCTTGCTAATAGGTAGCGCTTAGTGAAGAATTAGTCAGACTAGAATCGTACAAGTTTCAAACATTTAACGGTATAGGATTTGAGGATTTGAGTTCACACCAAGGTGACTGACAAACTATGATATCCAGCATTTATTGACAGGATTTTAGTGCATTTGATGACAGTGACAAATCTTCAAGGTATAGACATTTTTGAAAGGTAATTAGTGTTCCTAATAATAAGATACCTCATGCATTGCAAGCGTTTGCAATTAAAATCAGATTTTGCAAGGTGACTGACCCCTCTGCACTTGTCGAGGCAGACGTTGACGGTGCCCTTGAACTGCACGTAGGTCGACTCGGGGAACTTAAACGCACGGAACTTGGCGGCCAGGAAGTCCCCGTCGACCGTGTTGAAGTTCTCGAACAGATAGGGGTCCACCGAACATCTGCAATCATAGCACAAGAACTGGTTATGTGTATGCTGGTCACCCATTCAATACCTGACCCAGCGCAGTGTTGCTTAACTTTCATCCCTCCAACTTCTCTCCCGAACAGAACTAGTCATGTGTATGATGGTCACCCATCCAATACCTGACCCAGCGTGTGTAAGATGGTCATGTGTAAGATGGTCATGTGTATGATGGTCATTTGTATGATGGTCAAGTGTATGATGGTCATGTGTATGATGGTCATGTGTATGATGGTCTTGTGTATGATGGTCATGTGTATGATGGTCATGTGTATGATGGTCATGTGTATGATGGTCACGTGTATGATGGTCATGTGTATGACGGTCATGTGTATGATGGTCACGTGTATGACGGTCATGTGTATTATAGTCACTTGTATGATCGCTAGTCATGTAATAGCTATGACTTGATCCCTTGTTCTGACGCAGTACGTACCCGTTGAAGATGATGGTCTCCTCCTGCTGCTTGGTATCCGTCACCTGCATGTAGCTCACGAGGAGTCCGTAGATCGGGGCGCTGCCCTTGTCGAGGAAGATCTCCATCTGCAGCGGTGTCCCGGGATTCACGTTCAGTTCCCCGGTCACCAGCGTCCCACCCTGCCGCACTCCCACCGCTAGCACCGGTTCAGGAGCTTTCTCTGTTAGGTTTGTAGTGATCTCCACGAATCTGCATAAGAGGGATTCAAGAAAGATAATTATATCATTGGGACCATAAATTGTAGAGTATGAGTAAAGCTGTAAATTGTTTACATGTACTTTTTTTCATCTCATCATTATCACATATCATTATCAAGACTGTAATCCAATAAATGAATAATTCTTTTGGTATAACTATTTGAAACTATGCAGTTTTTGCAGGAGTATAATTTGGTGCTGCCCGTTTACTCTCTTTGGGCAACGGTATGCCAAAGCAGGGCAGGTTATGCAACCCGCTGTACGGCAATGTTTGTAAAGTTGCTGGTCATGGCAGGGATGTGTTGGCAGCAGTATCACTGGAATAGGTAGGTTATGCAACCCGCTGTACGGCGATGTATGTAAAGTTGCTGGCCATGACAGGGATGTGTTGGCAGCAGTATCACTGGAATGGCCAGGTTATGCAACCCACTGTACGGCAATGTATGTAAAGTTGCTGGCCATGGCAGGGATGTGTCGGCAGCAGTATCACTGGAATGGGTAGGTTATGCAACCCACTGTACGGCAATGTATGTAAAGTTGCTGGCTATGACGGGAACTCACTCTGGCTCCTGGAATCCAGCTGGGAGCACATTGCGCTTGACGACCGCGTGCGGAGGGGCGTCTGTCAGGACGCACTTGACGAGGAGCACCTCCTTGGTTGGCCCCGCCCCTTGCTCCGCCCCCACCTCGATGACCACGCGGTGGTAGAACACTCGACGACCCTGAACAGAGAAAACAATTGATTCAAAGTGCGTTGCCATGGCGAAGTCAACTCTAGACTGGTGAAGTTAGATGAAGTTAACCGAACGGTTTGGCTTGTTGGGAACACCGGTTCTTGTGAGATCACCGAAATTAAGCAACACTGCGCTGGGCCAGGTATTGGATGGGTGGCCATCATACACATGACCAGTTCTGTTCAGGAGAGAGGTTGGAGGGATGAAAGTTAACCAACACTGCGCTAAGTCAGGTAATGAATGGGTGACCATCATACACATGACCAGTTCTGTTTGGGAGAGAGGTTGGAGGGGTGAAAGTTAAGCAACACTGCGCTGGGTCAGGTATTGGATGGGTGACCATCATACACATGACCAGTTCTGTTCGGGAGAGAGGTTGGAGGGGTGAAAGTTAAGCAACACTGCGCTGGGTCAGGTATTGGATGGGTGATCATCATACACATGACCAGTTCTGTTTGGGAGAGAGGTTAGAGGGTTGAAAGTTAGTACAGCAACTTCATTCGCCTTGCTTATCAACCTCTCGACAGCATGGGTTTGTGGAGGAATCCTGTTGTTCGTGTTGTACCGTCCTTCGGAAGGGACGTTATGCCGGTGGTCCCCTTGGTCTTCGACAGGAGTAGGCTACGTGCCGCCACCGGGTTCCTCCTTATCCCTTTTAGGCTAGGTTAGTTTCATCAACATCCTCATCATCATCCACTCATTCACCGACGCCATTAGACCAGTGCCGGAAGGCCAGATGTCAAAACAGTGCGTCGTTAAGAACTACAAATCAATAAATTAGATGAAGTTGGCACGAACCGTTGCGTGGTTGGCAACCCTGGTCACCCCACACTGGAAGATGTCTCTCAAGGACAGTGTGAAGGTCACGCGCGTGCCATCGCGAGCTCCGCGACACGCGGGGTCTGAAAATAAACAAATGCATTGACAATAACTATTTGAACTGTGTTTTGAATGCTAAGTGAAGAAAAATTAAATTTCCTAACGTTTCGTAACTTGTACCTGTTACTTACATATATTTTTCCATACACATAATTGGTTATTTAATAAAAATGACAATTTGTTCGGGATTTTATTTCAGAAAATACAAAATACGTTAGTTTTTAAGTTATTGACCCTGATTGTTTTATTTAGATGCATTTAGGAAGCTTGAACTAGGTAATTGTTATAATTTTGTGTGGTTCTTTTGCTATCGGAAAATTGTCAGGACTGCTCTTACCCTTGATAAAGTAACAGGTATAAGTTACGAAACGTTGGGAAATTTAGTAGTTCTTTACTTAGCATTGAAAACCCAGTTGAAATAGTTTTTGTTAAAACTAGCGCTAAGTTTACATCAAGTAGACATGAGTCTAAAAACAATCATAAACAAGTGCATTGTTTACGAGATCAATACAAATATTATGCCGTATTTTATTAGTATCAACGTTATAACCGTCTCAAAAATTGATGCCCTAACGGGGACTCGAACCCCGATCTCCACCTATCGCGAATGTTGCTCTAACCAATTGAGCTACTTGGCCACTGGCTTTTTGAGACGATTTTAGTGTATTTGATAAGAATGACAGTTCTCAAAGGAGTAGAACCAAGAGGCTGTGAATACTCACAGTCACTCTAATTCTAGAGACGCTATACCACGTCACAACCTGTCAATCTCGAGTAACTACAATTTGACGTTGGATTTGTTGTATTTTGATGAAATTTTATTTAAATTCCAAACGCTTGCAATGCACGGGGTATTATATTATTATGAACACTATAATCAGACAGTACTAGTTTTTGTGCTGGTTTTTGTACTGGTTTTTGTACTGGTTTTTGT
This sequence comes from Protonemura montana, assembly GCA_947568835.1. NCBI lineage: Eukaryota > Metazoa > Arthropoda > Insecta > Plecoptera > Nemouridae > Protonemura > Protonemura montana. The sequence continues at coordinate 2,316,421 of OX387608.1, forward strand.
ACTGGTTTCTAGCCTAACCTGGGTAATGCTGCATTTGTTCCAAGTAAACATCGCCGGCGTCGTCAGGAGCAACAACTTCCACGAACATCTCGTCATCCGAACATCGCACCTTGTGACGTACTGCAAGCAAAAAAAAAAAAAAAACAATCAGTGAGGACAGTGAGGTCGGTGAGGTCGGTGAGGTCGGTGAGGTCGGTGAGGTCAGTGAGGTCGGTGAGGACGGTGAGGTCGGTGAGGTCGGTGAGGTCAGTGAAGTCGGTGAGGTCGGTGAGGTCCTAACAACGCTTTGTCTTCACGGCTGCTGCACTCCACTGCATCTCAAGTAGGCCGTTGTCATGCCAACCAGTGACGTCATCTCATCTCAGACGGAGCTCAAGGCGATGTGACGTCACTGATCGAAGGTCACAGCTGGCGGGACCAGCGAGTCGAGAGCCGCGGGAAGACTTTGCAAGAATTTGCAAGGTTTGCAACGGTTTGCAACGGTTTGCATTGGTTTGCATAGGTTTGCAACGGTTTGCAACGGTTTGCATAGGTTTGCATTGGTTTGCATAGGTTTGCATAGGTTTGCACAGGTTTGCATAGGTTTGCATAGGTTTGCATAGGTTTGCAACGGTTTGCATTGGTTTGCAAAGGTTTGCATAGGTTTGCATAGGTTTGCATAGGTTTGCATAGGTTTGCAACGGTTTGCAACGGTTTGCATAGGTTTGCATTGGTTTGCATAGGTTTGCATAGGTTTGCATAGGTTTGCATAGGTTTGCATAGGTTTGCATAGGTTTGCAACGGTTTGCAACGGTTTGCAAAGGTTTGCATAGGTTTGCAACGGTTTGCGTAGGTTTGCATAGGTTTGCATAGGTTTGCATAGGTTTGCATAGGTTTGCAACGGTTTGCAACGGTTTGCAAAGGTTTGCATAGGTTTGCAACGGTTTGCATAGGTTTGCAACGGTTTGCAACGGTTTGCATTAGTTTGCATAGGTTTGCATAGGTTTGCAACGGTTTGCATAGGTTTGCATAGGTTTGCAAAGGTTTGCAAAGATTTGTAAAGGTTTGCAAAGGTTTGTAAAGGTTTGCATAGGTTTGTAAAGGTTTGCATAGGTTTTCATAGGTTTGCATAGGTTTGTAAAGGTTTGCAAAGGTTTGTAAAGGTTTGCATAGGTTTGCAACGGTTTGCATTGGTTTGCATAGGTTTGCAAAGGTTTGTAAAGGTTTGCAATAGTTTGTAAAGGTTTGCAACGGTTTGCAAAGGTTTGCATAGGTTTGCATTGGTTTGCATAGGTTTGCATAGGTTTGCATAGGTTTGCAATGGTTTGCATAGGTTTGCATAGGTTTGCATAGGTTTGCATAGGTTTGCAACGGTTTGCAAAGGTTTGCATAGGTTTGCATAGGTTTGCAAATGTTTGCAAAGGTTTGCATAGGTTTGCATAGGTTTGCAACGGTTTGCAACGGTTTGCATAGGTTAGCATAGGTTTGCATAGGTTTGCAAAGGTTTGCATAGGTTTGCATAGGTTTGCATAGGCTTGCATAGGTTTGCATAGTTTTGCATAGGTTTGCATAGGTTTGCAAAGGTTTGCATTGGTTTGCATAGGTTTGCATAGGTTTGCATAGGTTTGCAAAGGTTTGCATTGGTTTGCATAGGTTTGCATAGGTTTGCAAAGGTTTGCAAAGGTTTGCAAAGGTTTGTCAAGGTTTGCATAGGTTTGTTAAGGTTTGCATAGGTTTGCATAGGTTTGCAAAGGTTTGCATAGGTTTGCAAAGGTTTGCAAAGGTTTGCAAAGGTTTGCAAAGGTTTGCAAAGGTTTGCAAAGGTTTGCATAGGTTTGCATAGGTTTGCATAGGTTTGCATTGGTTTGCATTGGTTTGCATTGGTTTGCATTGGTTTGCAAAGGTTTGCATAGGTTTGCAAAGGTTTGCAAAGGTTTGCATAGGTTTGCAAAGGTTTGCAAAGGTTTGCATAGGTTTGCATAGGTTTGCAAAGGTTTGCATTGGTTTGGATTGGTTTGCATTGGTTTGCATTGGTTTGCATAGGTTTGCAAAGGTTTGCATAGGTTTGCAAAGGTTTGCAAAGGTTTGCATAGGTTTACATAGGTTTGCATAGGTTTGCAAAGGTTTGCATAGGTTTGCAACGGTTTGCATGGGTTTGCAAAGGTTTGCAAATGTTTGCAAATGTTTGCAAAGGTTTGCAAAGATGCATCGACAAATGGCCCGGTGTTTTATGCACACAAACATTGGCGTGCGCGGTCGCTGACCCACTGGTCACGTGGCCTGACCATCTTGCTTCGAGACTCGAAAAACAGGTTTTCAACACGCAAAACTATCCGGCGGTCACCCATCCAATACCTAACCCAGTGCAGTGTTGCTTAACTTCGGTGATCTCACGAGGACCGGGGTTTCCAACACGCCAAACCGTTCGGTGGTCACCAATCCAATACCTGACCCAACGCAGTGTTGCTTAACTTCGGTGATTTCACGAGGACCGATGTTTCCAGCACGCAATACCATTCGGCGGTCACCCATCCAATATCTGATCCAGCGCAGTGTTGGTTAACTTCGGTGAACTTACGAGGACCGGTGTTTCCAACACGCCAAACCGTTCGGTGGTCACCCATCCAATACCCGACCCAGCGCTGTTTTGCTTAACGCGACAGGCCTTGTCTGATGACTTAATCTCAGACGTGCTACATAATTCCTGTGACGTCATTGCAGGTATTATAAACGTCACGAAACAGGTACAAGAGCTGAGAAAATGACTCTGGAATTTCTCACTGACCCTCGCTAAGAATGCAAGCTAAGATGATACGACATTCCTCCTTGGCACGTCACTTCAGCAGGTCGCCCTGTCATCGGATGGATGCTAAACTCCCAACACTTTACTTATGTAATTATCAACATTGATAAGAAAAGAAATCCACAACAATGTTATGCGAAATCTGATTTAAGTTGCAAACGCTTGCAATGCGCGGAGTATTTTATATTAGGAACACTTTTAACTGCTTAAATATCGATGACCAAAAATCTGTCATTCTCATCAAATGCACTAAAATCCTGTCAACAAATGACGGATGTCCAAGTAGCTCAATTGGTTAGAGCAACACCCGCAACAGGTGGAGATCGGGGTCCAAGTAGCTTAATTGGTTAGAGCAACACCCGCGACAGGTGAAGATCGGGGTCAAAGTAGCTCAATCTAGGTTATTTCAGATCAGCTGGCTGGATCCTGTGCTCTATCAAGGTTATTTGAGATCAGCTGGCTGGATCCTATGCTCTATCCAGGTTATTTGAAAGCAGCTGACTGGATCCTATGCTCTATCCAGGTTATTTGAGATCAGCTGGCTGGATCCTATGCTCTATCCAGGTTATTTGTGATCAGCTGGTTGGAAGCTATGCTCTATCCAGGTTATTTGAGATCAGCTGGCTGGATCCTGTGCTCTATCCAGGTTATTTGAGATCAGCTGGCTGGATCCTATGCTCCATCCAGGTTATTTGAGATCAGCTGGCTAGATCCTATGCTCTATCCAGGTTATTTGAGAGCAGCTGACTGGATCCTATGCTCTATCCAGGTTATTTGAGATCAGCTGGCTGGATCCTATGCTCTATCCAGGTTATTTGAGATCAGCTGGTTGGAAGCCATGCTCTATCCAGGTTATTTGAGATCAGCTGGCTGGATCCTATGCTCTATCCAGGTTATTTGAGATCAGCTGGCTGGATCCTATGGTCTATCCATGTTATTTGAGATCAGCTGGCTGGATCCTATGCTCTATCCAGGTTATTTGAGATCAGTTGGCTGGATCCTATGCTCTATCCAGGTTATTTGAGATCAGCTGGCTGGATCCTATGCTCTATCCAGGTTATTTGAGATCAGCTGGCTGGATCCAATGCTCTATCCAGGTTATTTGAGACCAGCTGGCTGGATCCTATGCTCTATCCAGGTTATTTGAGACCAGCTGGCTGGATCCTATGCTCTATCCATGTTATTTGAGATCAGCTGGCTGGATCCTATGCTTTATCCATGTTAGTTGAGATCAGCTGGCTGGATCCTATGCTCTATCCATGTTATTTGAGATCAGCTGGCTGAATCCTATGCTCTATCCATGTTATTTGAGATTAGTTGGCTGAATCCTATGCTCTATCCAGATTATTTTAGATCAGCTGGCTGGATCCTATGCTCTATCCAGGTTATTTGAGATCAGCTGGCTGGATCCTATGCTCTACCCAGGTTATTTGAGATCAGCTGGCTGGATCCTAAGCTCTATCCAGGTTATTTGAGATCAGCTGGCTGGATCCGATGCTTTATCCAGGTTATTTGAGATCAGCTGGCTGGATCCTATGCTCTATCGAGGTTATTTGAGATCAGCTGGCTGGATCCTATGCTCTATCCAGGTTATTTGAGATCAGCTGACTGTATCCTATGCTCTATCCAGGTTATTTGAGATCAGCTGACTGGATCCTATGCTCTATCCAGGTTATTTGAGATCAGTTGGCTGAATCCTAAGCTCCATCCAGGTTAATTGAGATCAGTTGGCTGAATCCTATGCTCTATCCAGGTTATTTGAGATCAGCTGGCTGAATCCTATGCTCCATCCAGTCTATCTAGTGTGAATATTATAGTGTACTTTCCTACAGTTTTAAGGAAACATGATTGTTAAGTGTATTCTAATTATTCTTACATAACGGCAGCTCGTGATGTCTTGCCTTCAAATAGATGACAGTTGGATGACAAAGCACGACATCTTAAAGCCACTGAGCGTCGATTTTCGAACGTCTTAATGTGTTTCTTGTGTTTGCCGCTTCGAGCGCTGAACTCAAGTATGACAGCGACAAGGTTGTCTAATTATTCGCTTTTGATTCCTGACCTGACCGGGGTGACGTCATATCTGCCACTAATTGCTTGTACACACACGCACACAAGCATGTACTTAGCATGTACTTAGCTTGTTCAGCTCTAGGTACAACATTAAACGATCCTGGCATCGAAGAAAGGACCACAAATTATCATGTTGGCCGTGTTCACGGTTAACTTGGACCAAAGCTTGACCGGTGAAATGTAAAACATTTATAATTAGCTGCAGTCCATTGTTGGCAACAGGCAGGAGTCCCTAAATACGAGGTGTCCCTGTGATTTCAATGCTAATTTTAGAGTTTTTCAACCAATTTTGACCGTTAAAGCGGTGCAAACTGTGTACATATTTAAACTAGCACGGTCCCTTTGAAAGAACTGATTGGCAGGGACTCTCAAGATGGCGGCCGTGGCTTTGCAGTGTCTCCATGGCAACCGCTATCCAGGCTGTTTACTTGTTAAAGAAGATATTGACATCGAGGCGGGTAAGAGTCTCAAAATGGCGTCTGCCCTTCCTTAACGTCGATTTGAAGTTGTTTAGTTACCATGGTTACCAACGGTATTACCGATGTTATTTACGGTTTGTTGAAAGAATAAGTGCATTTCATGCGTCGGCGAACGAACCTAACCTCGAAGCGGACGTCACTTTCAAAGCTTTCAATCAAAATCAGGGGAAATGCAGACTTTGCTCATCAATTACCAAAGCATTTAAAACGGATTGTGGATGCCGAGTGTGAAATTGGCAAATGAAATACACAGAGATATTAAATAACTCCGAAAGTTAATTTATAAAATATGGAAAATTTTGTAAAGTAGAATATTTATGGATCTCTTTGACCGATTTTTGTGAAAAATTAAGGGGATCACAGTTGAGGACTCTCAAATGTGCTCTGCAAATTTGGTTAAAATCGGAGCACACATTTTCCTGCTAGAGCGTGAACGAAAAAAAACACACAGAGAAGTGATTTTTTTGTCTGGGGCACGTGAAATTGAACATTTCGCTGCAAATCAAAGATTAGAAGCACAGTTTTTCGTTGGGCTTGTATTATTCTGCAGCCAGGCATGTCATGTGCATCAAGGTGGCGGTGGGTGCAACAAGCATGACTCTAGCATGGCCGTGTGTATGTTTATTAGGACGCTTGAACCTTGACGCTGACCACAGCTTGGACTTCCAAGGGACGGTGACCAGCCTCGGTCAGCCTCGGACAAACTCGGACAATCTCGGCACTCACCCGTGAACCAGCGAGTTACAAATAATATATATTTATTCATTTTTTATGATATGTTCTTCTGTTTTTCTCTGCGTTGCAGATGTTTGTGGCCTTTTTAAGCACTTTCTAGGACTGCAAACCTTTTCAATACAAACCAAAACCAAAAAAGACATCATAATATCAAAACATGGCTCTGAAAACAACCACTCAACCAATTTATTCATTTACAATCTTATAAAAATTGCAAACGCTTGCAATGCGCAGGGTATTTTATTATTATAAACACTATAACCGTCTCAAAAATGTGACCGAGAAGTTCAATTGGTAAGAGCATGAGTGGGAAGTTTATGTCCCAGTAGTTAACTCAACGTAAACGTTGGCCAAACTTCCTGAAAATCAGGAAACACGGACTGTGATTGGCTAAAAAATTCTCGGAAAACCAAATGTAACCAAAAAAAACTTAAAAGGTTACATAATGTACGTTCTTCAAAGGGTGCAAGTCACGCGCAGGCGTAGGTTGAACAGCCTTCCTGGATCAAAACTTTCTAGCACAGCTTTCACTTTACTGCAATACATTGTTGCATCATCGATCTACGTCATCAATCATAAGAAAGAGAGAGAAGACGCCTGGCAACATCACTCCCACCAACAGCCTTTGCAAGTTAAGCCACACTGCGCTGGATCAGGCATTGGATGGGTGACCATCATACACATGACCAGTTTTGTTCGGGAGAGAGGTTGGAGGGATGAAAGTTCAGCAACACTGCGCTGAGTCAGGTATTGGATGGGTGACCATTATACACATGACCAGTTTTGTTCGGGAGAGAGGTTGGAGGGATGAAAGTTAAGCAACACTGCGCTGGGTCGAGTATTGGATAGGTGACCATCATACACATGACCAGTTCTATTCGAGAGAGAGGTTGGAGGGATGAAAATTAAGCAACACTGCGCTGGGTCAGGTATTGGATGGGTGACCATCATACACATGACCAGTTCTGTTCGGGAGAGAAGTTGGAGGGATGAAAGTTAAGCAACACTGCGCTGGGTCAGATATTGGATGGATGACCATCATACACATGACCAGTTCTCCTCGGGAGAGAGGTTGGAGGGATGAAAGTTAAGCAACACTGCGCTGAGTCAGGTATTGGATGGGTGACCATCATACACATGACCAGTTCTGTTCGGGAGAGAGGTTGGAGGGATGAAAGTTATGCAACACTGCGCTGGGTCAGGTATTGGATGGGTGACCATCATACACATGCCCAGTTCTGTTCGGGAGAGAGGTTGGAGGGATGAAAGTTAAGCAACACTGCGCTGAGTCAGGTATTGGATGGGTGACCATCATACACATGACCAGTTCTGTTCGGGAGAGAGGTTGGAGGGATGAAAGTTAAACAACACTGCGCTAGGTCAGGTATTGAATAGGTGCCCATCATACACATGACCAGTTCTGTTTGGGAGAGAGGTTGGAGGGATGAAAGTTAAGCTACAACACTGCGCTGGGTCAGGTATTGGATGGGTGACCATCATACACATGACCAGTTCTGTTCGGGAGAGAGGTTGGAGGGATGAAAGCTAAGCAACACTGCGCTGGGTCAGGTATTGGATGGGTGACCATCATACACATGACTAGTTCTGTTCGGGTGAGAGGTTGGAGGGATGAAAGTTGGTGCTCTTCGACAGGAGTAGGCTACGTGCCGGCACCAGGTTTCACCTCCTCCCTTCTAGACTAGATTAGGTTCATCATCATCCACTCATGCACCGACGCTATTAGACCAGTGACCAGTTGTCAAAACAGTGCTATGTTAAACACTACAAATCAATCAACGCGCCGAGTTCGCCGCTCCGTGCGGGTCGGTGCTCTCTATCGACCACGCGCTGGTCTCGCCTTATAAAGACAGTCCGGGTTCGAACCCCGCGCCTCAATATCGGGACCCAGTCCACGTCCAGACATCAGTCTATGTCCCGGCTCATCGACCCTGACACTGACGTCACAGCTTCCACCTGTTGCTAGGCAACAACGATTGTTTATATCTTGATTGACTTGACTTCCTGTCATCCCAGCCTGCCGTGAAACGTGACTCCATCACGGCCAGGCTTATTTATTTCTTGTGTTTAACGACGCACTGTTTTGACATCTGGTCATGCGGCACTGGTTTAATGGCGTCGGTGAATGAATGGATGATGATGAACCTAACGAAACCTAGAAGGGAGGAGAGGAAACCCGGAGCTGGCACGTAACCTACTCCTGTTGGAGAGCACCAAGGGTACCACCGGCTTAACGTCCCTTCAAAAGGACGATACAACTCGAACATCATGATTCCTCCACAAATCCATGCTGTCGAGAGGTTGATAAGCAAGGCGAGTGAAGTTGTTGTACTAACTTTCATCCCTCCAACTTCTCTCCCGAACAGAACTGGTCATGTGTATGATGGTCACCCATCCAACACCTGACTCAATGCAGTGTTGCCATACTTTCATCCCTCCAACCTCTCTCCCGAACAGAACTGGTCATGTGTATGATGGTCACCCATCCAATACCTGACCCAACGCAGTGTTACTTAACTTTCATCCCTCCAACCTCTCTCCCAAACAGAACTGGTCATATGTATGATGGTCACTCATCAAATACCTGAAGCAGCGCAGTGTTGCTTGACTTCGGTGACCTCACGAGAACCAATGTTTCTAACACGCCAAACCGTTCTGTGCCCGGGCTTATCTCCCAGCTTGGCCGCGTCACGTGACCCTATCACGCCCAGGTGGATCCAAGTCTAAAATAACACGAGCTTGTCACGGCTGATTGGATTGTCGTGATCGAATGACAACTGACACGTGAAGCCCGGTACAAGAGTAACGGTACTTAATGCATCCTAGTGGCCGACACTGGTACTGGGTTGCAAGGCTTCATACCTCATTGCAGGCACACAATTACTTGGACTCAATCAAACAATCTTGACCTAACAGTTTGTCGTGTTGGAAACACCGGTCCTCGTGAGGTCACCGAAGTTAGCAACAATGCGCTGGGTCAGGTATTGGATGGGTGACCATAATACACATGACCAGTTCTGTTCGAAAGAGAGGTTGGAGGGATGAAAGTTAAGCAACACTGCGCTGGGTCAGGTATTGGATGGGTGACCATCATACACATGACCAGTTCTGTTCGGGAGAGAGGTTGGAGGGATGAAAGTTAAGCAACACTGCGCTGGGTCAGGTCTTGAATGGGTGACCATCATACACATGACCAGTTCTGTTCGGTAGAGAGGTTGGAGGGATGAAAGTTAGTACAGCAACTTCACTCGCCTTGCTTATCAACTTCTTGACAGCATGGATTTGTGGAGGAATCCTGTTGTTCGCGTTGTACCGTCCTTCGGAAGAGACGTGAAACCGGTGGTCCCCTTGGTTTTCGACAGGTGTAGGCTACGTTTCGGCACCGGGTCTGCCCTCCTCCCTCCTAGGCTTAGTGGTGACATCGGTGACGTTACCAGGAAGTTGTCGTGGGAGAATGAAAGTGATCTCGGAGAGGTTATGGGCGAACTGCGCGGCGTGAACCGATCTAGGTCGACGTCGCGCATCATAGAGTTTGACACTCGAGCTATCGGTGAGCTTTGCGAGCGCAGCGTCGTCTTAAATTTGCACGAGGAAGTCAGCGTTTTGTCGCCCTCGAATTGGCACCACTGATCTCAAATAACCTGGATAGCTGTTGCCATGGAGAGACTTTGAAGCCAAGGCCGCCATCTTGAGAATCCCTGATTTACAGTTCTCTGTAAGAGACCGTGCTATGTCAAGTGTTTTCATCGGTAGTTGCCATGGTTTTCACCGCTTTTATGGTCGAGATTGGATGATAAGCGACGGTACAACGCGAACAACAGGATTCCTCTACAAATCCATGCTGTCGAGAGGTTGATAAGCAAGGCGAGTGAAGTTGCTGAACTAACTTTCATCCCTTCAACCTCTCTCCCAAACAGAACTGGTCATGTGTATGATGGTCACCCATCCAATACCTGACTCAGCGCAGTGTTGCTTAACTTTCATTCCTCCAACATCTCTCCCGAACAGAACTGGTCATGTGTATGATGGTCCTCTATCCAATACCTGACCCAGCGCAGTGTTGCTTAACTTCGGCCCTCCATGCACCTGACCCTACTAAACGTGTTAGGGTTGTCTTGGCAACCCTGCTTCCGGTCCTCGCCAAGCACGTGCGTCTAGCTTGTATCCTCCCGAACATCCGGCGCTGACTTGCATCTAAGCTTGCGAACAAGGCCGTGTACCGTGCGTGACAAACGCCCTCAGCCCAAGCTCGCTAAACGCCCCTGCAGGCTGGTGCGTGGAGGAACGACCGACGTTGACCCGGCAGTGCCGCGGGGTCATCACACAACTTGCCTCAGACCGGTCGACGTCACGTTAGGAGGACGGCACGCGACCAAGAGCCGAGACAGAGATCGCACGCGCGAACACGCATGGCGACTTCCATGTCTTGAGCTGGACAACAGCATGGACTGCAAGCTTTGTTTGGCAAGCCATGTCTTGAGCTGGACAACAGCATGCACTGCAAGCTTTGTTTGGCAAGCCATGTCTTGAGCTGGACAGCAGCATGGACTGCAAGCTTTGTTAAGCAAGCCATGTCTTGAGCTGGACAACAGCATGGACTGCAAGCTTTGTTTGGCAAGCCAAGTCTTGAGCTGGACAACAGCATGGACTGCAAGCTTTGTTTGGCAAGCCAAGTCTTGAGCTGGACAACAGCATGGGCTGCAAGCTTTGTTTGGCAAGCCATGTCTTGAGCTGGACAACAGCATGGACTGCAAGCTTTGTTAAGCAAGCCATGTCTTGAGCTGGACAACAGCATGGACTGCAAGCTTTGTTTGGCAAGCCATGTCTTGAGCTGGACAACAGCATGCACTGCAAGCTTTGTTTGGCAAGCCATGTCTTGAGCTGGACAGCAGCATGGACTGCAAGCTTTGTTAAGCAAGCCATGTCTTGAGCTGGACAACAGCATGGACTGCAAGCTTTGTTTGGCAAGCCAAGTCTTGAGCTGGACAACAGCATGGACTGCAAGCTTTGTTTGGCAAGCCAAGTCTTGAGCTGGACAACAGCATGGGCTGCAAGCTTTGTTTGGCAAGCCATGTCTTGAGCTGGACAACAGCATGGACTGCAAGCTTTGTTAAGCAAGCCATGTCTTGAGCTGGACAACAGCATGGGCTGCAAGCTTTGTTTGGCAAGCCATGTCTCGAGCTGGACAACAGCATGGACTGCAAGCTTTGTTAAGCAAGCCATGTCTTGAGCTGGACAACAGCATGGACTGCAAGCTTTGTTTGGCAAGCCATGTCTTGAGCTGGACAACAGCATGGACTGCAAGCTTTTTTTGGCAAGCCATGTCTTGAGCTGGACAACAGCATGGGCTGCAAGCTTTGTTTGGCAAGCCATGTCTTGAGCTGGACAACAGCATGGACTGTAAGCTTTGTTTGGCAAGCCATGTCTTGAGCTGGACAACAGCATGGACTGCAAGCTTTGTTTGGCAAGCCATGTCTTGAGCTGGACAACAGCTCGGGCTGCAAGCTTTGTTTGGCAAGCCATGTCTTGAGCTGGACAACAGCATGGGCTGCAAGCTTTGTTTGGCAAGCCATGTCTTGAGCTGGACAACAGCATGGACTGCAAACTTTGTTTGGCAAGCCATGCCTTGAGCTGGACAACAGCATGGGCTGCAAGCTTTGTTTGGCAAGCCATGTCTTGAGCTGGACAACAGCATGGGCTGCAAGCTTTGTTTGGCAAACCATGTCTTGAGCTGGACAACAGCATGAACTGCAAGCTTTGTTTGGCAAGCCATGTCTTGAGCTGGACAACAGCATGAACTGCAAGCTTTGTTTGGCAAGCCATGACTTGAGCTGGACAACAGCATGGACTGCAAGCTTTGTTTGGCAAGCCATGTCTTGAGCTGGACAACAGCATGGACTGCAAGCTTTGTTTGGCAAGCCATGTCTTGAGCTGGACAACAGCATGGATTGCAAACTTTGTTTGGCAAGCCATGTCTTGAGCTGGACAACAGCATGAACTGCAAGCTTTGTTTGGCAAGCCATGACTTGAGCTGGACAACAGCATGAACTGCAAGCTTTGTTTGGCAAGCCATGTCTTGAGCTGGACAACAGCATGGACTGCAAGCTTTGTTTGGCAAGCCATGACTTGAGCTGGACTGCAGACAAAGGATTGTTGTGTGTGTGGGTTTACTCCTAGAAGGACGTGTGGGCGCTATGACACTTCTTTTGACAGCTTAACCCGTCGTGATCAACGTGGGTCGGCAAACATTTGTTACCCCGCGCAAGGCGGCAACATAACAGCGCTTAAAAACGCTAACCAATGACTGACTGGTCCCTGACTTGATCAGCGTCCACGAAGGTTACCATGGCAACACATTGTCTCCGTGCTTTCAGCCAATTACCTGGCTCGGTTCGACTACGTGACACAGTGCAGATACTGCAGTTTATAAAACTCCTCAAGCGAGGTTATGATCTTAATATCCAGCCCACTTGTTGCTGTCATATCGCTTAGGGGCAAAGTTAAGCAACACTTTGCCGAGTCTTCAAGCTGGATGGGTGACCGCGCAGCACCACGGCCACTTGGATGGGGTGAATCTAGTCAGCAATGCTATAGCATCTGTCCCGTCCTTCGGAAGGTTGGCCTAGACTTTGATCAGAACATGACTTATCGTCGTTAAGCAGTCGATGACGTTGCTATGACGTCACCGATTCGGTCTTCTAGATAACATCCTGTTCAACAAGGATCCAACAGACTCTGGGGTTAAATCACGTGACTTTGTAACATCAAGTTGGCCGTGGCTTCTTTTCACCGAACACACCGCCTCCTAAGCACACTTTCCAATACTTCTCGCGGCGAAATGTGCTTCAGGTTTTGCATGAGACCAGCCTACGCTTCCTAGAATCATGGCTCGCTCGAGGGTAGGCTGGCAATCACGCTGTCCCAGTGGCGTACTGGTCGTGGGTTTAGACCCCGGTCGGTTGCATACAGAAGTCGAGAGTGTAATTACGCTCTAAGTGGCCTGGGAATGTTTCCTAGTCGTTGACGCAAACACGGACTCGAACCCGACGCCACGAAGCCAACAAAACACGCGTAGAACTCACAATTCGAACGAAACCCACCGAAATAACGTAGTTACCATCTCTTCGTAAGCCCTAGCAACATCAAACACTTTTTAGTAGTCTAACAACAACGTAGCAGACCATTTTGACAGCAGCTGTCAAGCTAAAGAACATCCGCCTCCGCCCTTTCAGCCTGTCCTGTATCGCATTCTAAATAGCAAAGAGCTGTTTATTGTAAAACACGGCTTATTTGATCACAATCCACGTACCTTTAGCTTGACATATGTCGCCGACCGCTAGCACAGCCACCAAAATCACGAGAAACAAACGTGAAGCGATGCACATTTCACAGCTGTTCCGGTCTCGTTGCTAGGTAGCGCGGTACTGACCACTAGCACCCGGCTGAATCGCGTCATCGACTCTGCCGCCACTCGCATATCTTCCCTCTCTGTCACACCAACACGAGGTCGTGCGCGCTCTCTCTCTCACAGTCACGGCGAGCTCGACGCACGAGTGGATAAGTGGTGAACTAGATCATAGACACTATGAGCTAGTCAGCTGATGCCGAAGGGTGAAATATCGGCTACCACGACTCTGCAATCACCGGTAGCCAAGGAGATGTTGAGATCGCATGATGGAGCTTCTCAATTCTGCTATCTTATATTACCACGGGTATATCATGGCCTAGCATAGGAGGTTCAATGGTAGATTCAACGTTTGGTAGCGATGGAGATGCTGAGATCGCCTGACAGCTTCTCAATTCTGCTATCTTATGTTACCACGGGTATATCATGGCCTAGCATAGGAGGTTCAATGGTAGATTCAACGTTTGGTAGCCATGGAGATGCTGAGACCACCTGACAGAGCTTCTCAATTCTGCTATATTATGTTACCACGGGTATATCATGGCCTAGCATAGGAGGTTCAATGGTAGATTCAACGTTTGGTAGCCATGGAGATGCTGAGATCACCTGACATAGCTTCTCAATTCTGCTATCTTATGTTACCACGGGTATATCATGGCCTAGCATAGGAGGTTCAATGGTAGATTCAACGTTTGGTAGCCATGGAGATGCTGAGATCACCTGACAGAGCTTCTCAATTCTGCTATCTTATGTTACCACGGGTATGTCATGACCTGGCATAGGAGGTTCAATGGTAGATTCAACGTTTGGTAGTCATGGAGATGCTGGGATTGCCTTGCATCTGATTACGGTTTAAGATCGCGTAACGGACATGAACGGGGGCTCGACGCTGGGTCCCACGCGCCGGGTTCCCAGGACGGCCGCTAGGTGCGCTCTACGCTCATTAGTGCTCGTCATTACGCACTTAGCTCGGTGTGCTAATTGGCCGTGATGTCACACGATACTCTAACGGGCCGGGAGTGAGCTACAAACTCCAATAAATGTTATTATTTTTGGTGTTTAACGACGCACTGTTTTGACATCTGTTCATGCGGCACTGGCTTAATGGCGTTAGTGAATGATTGGATAATGATGAACCTAATCTAGCCTAGAAGGGAGGAGGAGAAACCCAGTGCCGGCACGTAGCCTACTCCTGTCGAAGACCAAGGAGACCACCGGCTTAACGTCCCTTCTGAAGGACGGTACAACGCGAACAACAGGATTCCTCCACAAATCCATGCTGTCGAGAGGTTGATAAGCAAGGCGAGTGAAGTTGCTGTACTAACTTTTATCCCTCCAATCTCTCTCCCGAACAGAACTGGTCACGTGTATGATGGTGACCCATCCAATACCTGACCCAGCGCAGTGTTGCTTAACTTTCATCCCTCCAACCTCTCTCCCGAACAGAACTGGTCATGTGTATGATGGTCCCTCATTCAAAACCTGACCCAGCGCAGTGTTGCTTAACTTTCATCCCTCCAACCTCTCTCCTGAACAGAACTGGTCATGTGTATGATAGTCGCTCATCCAATACCTGACCTAGCGCAGTGTTGCTTAACTTTCATCGATGCCTAAACGGGGACTCGAACCCCGATCTCCACCTGTCGCGAGTGTTGCTCTAACCCATTGAGCTACTTGGACACTTGCTTTTTGAGACGAGTTTAGTGTATTTGATGAGAATGGCTGATCTCCAAGGAGTAGAACTATCAAATTATATTTTTAAAAAAATTGTATGTGAAATTGAAGTTTTTCGCTCACTAAGCTCATCAATAACTGCCCATTTTTGTTTTGAAGTGATTGCCCCTGTATGGGTAGGCAACCATGATACGCTTAAGCAGCTTGGGTAGCCGGCCACCAGGGGTAAGATATCCACGACACAGCGACCTGCCATTCATTAGATACACTATTCCAAAACACACCTGCTTTTGGTTGACAATATTTTATAAAAAATAACAAAACAAAGAATTCATAATTTTTATTATAAGAAACACAAATAACCTCTCAAATTTTGATGCCCAAACGGGGACTGGAACCCGATCTCCACCTGTCGCGGGTGTTGCTCTAACCAATTGAGCTACTTGAACTCAGATCCCCACCTATCGCGGGTGTTGCTCTAACCAATTGAGCTTCTTGCACCCAGATCTCCAACTGTCGCGGGTGTTGTTCTAACCAATTGAGCTACTTGGACCCCGATCTCCACCTGTCGCTGGTGTAGCTCTAACCAATTGAGCTACTTGGAACCCGACCTCCACCTGTCGTAGGTGTAGCTCTAACAAACTGAGCTACTTGGACCCGGATCTCTAACTGTCGCGGGTGTTGCTCGAACCAATTGAGCTACTTGGACATTTGTTGACAGGTATCAATTTTTAAGATGTTTTTTCGTGTTGCAAATATCATTCCCGCTGACCCTGCAAGGTATTGACGCACAGCCTTGTGGATTTGTTTCCTAAAGCAACGCATCTTGACTAGCACTTGGGACCAAGCCTTACAACGTATTACGTCAAAACTATAAAATAATTGCCGTTATAAATAATTCAATAACAACATTAAAAAGAAAGTGCAGTCAAACAACAAAAAGTGCTTGACCTTGACCTTTAGGCCATCTCAAGGTCAAAGCTCCACGTGTCGCGGCGTGATTCTTGGTCGCCGTGGTAACCGTGGCTTGCGGACGCGTTGTGAGCTCACCGGCGGCGCCGGCCTTGCCGTAGGCACGGCAACGTATGGATTCAGAAAGTCTGGGTCGCGCTGGAAAGATAAACAAGTCCAGAGGTTGATAAGCAAGGCGAGTGAAGTTGCTGTCGAGAGGTTGATAAGCAAGGCAAGTGAAGTTGCTGTCGAGAGGTTGATAAGCAAGGCGAGTGAAGTTGCTGTCGAGAGGTTGATAAGCAAGGCAAGTGAAGTTGCTGTCGAGAGGTTGATAAGCAAGGCGAGTAAAGTTCCTGTCGAGAGGTTGATAAGCAAGGCGAGTGAAGTTGCTGTCGAGAGGTTGATAAGCAAGGCGAGTAAAGTTCCTGTCGAGAGGTTGATAAGCAAGGCGAGTGAAGTTGCTGTCGAGAGGTTGATAAGCAAGGCGAGTAAAGTTCCTGTCGAGAGGTTGATAAGCAAGGCGAGTGAAGTTGCTGTCGAGAGGTTGATAAGCAAGGCGAGTGAAGTTGCTGTCGAGATATATATAATGGTAAAACACCCGTCGATGTCATGGTCCTCACCTCAACAATGCCCAGCTGTTGCTCCATGAGCGCCAGCAACCTGACGGTGCCGGTGTCCAGCAGCCGAGACTCCCGGGCAGTGTCCAACGCCCAGCGCAGCCCGGCTTCATGTCCTGTCGGCGCCGGCACAGAGTCGGGCACTCGCAGGACCAGCTCGGCAAACAGAGCCACGTTCTCAAGCACGTTGCTCAGAGCTGGAGACAAGCGAGTACAGAACCACGTTATCATTCTGTGAAATCTTATTGTGTTATAATTCTGTAAATATAGACCATAGCATAGATCATAGCATAGATCATAGCATAGATACCTGGTTGAATGATTCCCTGTCCCTACTTCGACCCGAGTCTTACAACTCTAGTAACAAGATGACCTCGCAGTTGAAATCTGATTTAAATTGCAAACGCTTGCAATGCGCAGGGTATTTTTTTTTAATACAAACACTATAACCGTCTCTAAAATTGATGCCCAAATGGGAAATGAAACCCGACTCTCCACCTGGGCACCTCCAGACTGGGCTGCCTTTATTTCTTCTCAATAAATATTATCACTGATATACTTGTACCTAAGTTAGAAATCAATAAATAAAAAAATAAAAATAAATGACATAATTACGATGTAATTAAGTACCTAGCTGCTCTGAGATATTTCTGGTGACCTAGCCATGGATTAGTCTTCCTGGAAGCTTGGATTTGAAGGAATTGAAGGAACATAACCATGTTTAGAATTGAATAGATCCTGGTTTATACAAATTGTCATCCCTTGAAATGGATTTGATTGTGATAGAATGTCAGTTGATTATTTCAACGTTATTTGAACTGCATCTTAAAAGACAACAAAAACATATAAACAAATAAATACTAAAACAATCCTTTCAACAATGCTGGATATTCATGTAGCTTAATTGGTAAGGTAGAGATAGGGGTTACATTCTCCGATTGGGCAACAATTTTTGAGAGGTTATAAGTGTTACTATTAATAAAAAAAAGCTGTAGGATATTTCCGGTGTGATGATACTGAACCGAACGTCGAGCACGTTTGTGTTGGTACCGTGTATCTGAGGAGAGTCTGGCGCCGGGAAACGTGAGACTCCGACGACAAAGCCGGAAGCTTCGAGCGTCGCTCGACTCGCCTCGATCACGGCAAACAGACGCTCGACCACGAGCGCAGACATCTTAGCTCTCTTGTCCGCACCGCCAAGCTGTCGAACTTCTTGCACAGCGGCGATCTGTTCCGCTCGACGCCGTCGAAACAGTCGGGTGACTAACGCACAAGGTCAAGGCAATTACGCTTGAAACACAGTATCGCCTCACAGAAACATTGCAACATTAATTCAACTCCAAGATTAGGTTCATCAAAATGTTTAGGTGAACGAGGAGCCGGCATTTTGTAGGTTAAGTGCGATAAGAGCAAGCGTAACGCAACAAGGATACATAGCTGTTCTGCCGGGTCTGGCCCCGCGTCGGCTGAACCTTCATTTTCCGCTGCGCTGCTGCACGCTACTAGTTGCGCAGCGAGCAGAAGCGTTGTGACGGTCAGCAACATTTCATTATTCTAAGATTACCTTCACAAATCGTATCATGCAGTACACCACAAACAACACAATTATAAACGGCGGCAGATTTTGACTTCACCCAGCCGGCCACTTTTTTGTGGCCAAGATTCACCAATTAAACTAGATATTAGAAAGGATTGTGTTACCTCGCATTATAATTCACGATCATATCATCAAAAATCGGCGTTAGTAGTATATTACTAGCATATTTTGGTGCAACAATCAATGATTCAACTGTTGGGTCGGTTGGAAGTTTTACATCACTACCTTTTTAGTTGGTATAACTGCTGGTTCTGCGCAGAACTGAATAGCGAGTAACCTAACCTCTTAACCGAGTGGTCACTATCCTCGCGTGAATTTATTTTGCGGTTATTTTACTGCCTCGCAGACGCAACAGAAAGCTTTCAAAGATGCCTGAACGCACGTCCAGACCGTCCGGCCCTGGGTTCATTAAGTCCCTTTACTACGACCCGTTCAAGTGGTAAGCACAAAAGTTCCATCAGCCAAGCCCACTGCGCCATTAAATGCAGTCTAAAGGTTACCTCTTGGTAATAATCTGTTCTTTGTTTTAGGTCGCTAGTGAAAAGTGTTGCATTGTTCTCGGTGGGTGTCGTTATCTCGCGCGAGTTCGTCGGCGTGGACTTAATGCAGTAGTTTCGCTTTGTTTCACTTAGCTGATGGTCGTTTCAAGTTATTGAGTATTGTTTGTGCTAACAACATGGGTTCGTTTTGTATTCTTTCCGTGCTGGTTCTGATTTACGCGGCAAAGGATGCTTGGGCGGCGCCCAACATTGTCATCGTTCTCACCGACGACCAGGACGTTGCCCTTGGCGGCCTCGTAAGTCCGATTCTTGGTCCACGATCATCAGACTCAACTCACCATCTAGTGATAGCTGCATTTAAAATTTACAACTGTTTCTTCAACAGTTAACGAATTACCTGGATACTTTTAAGTATTTCAGATCGGAATCATCTAATTTATCGCTGACTGTTTTTGTATTTAAACTTATCATTACTCTTCTTGATGTTGTCTGCGTTATAAATCTGGTCACTTCTCTGATTTTGTTGAATTTATTTAATAAATAGATAAATCAAAGCCATCAATATTTGTATGCATTTTTCTTTTGGTGTTTGTTAACTATATTAAACAATCTGTGCATGAGCGCCGAGTAACAACTAGTGTTCTTTACTCTCACAAATCTCCACAGACGCCGATGACCCAGACTCGGCAACTTATTGCAGACATGGGCGTGACTTTTGATAATGCAGTGAGTACGAAAATCATCTGGGAGTCTGTTTTTAGCTTTTCTTTTCTTCATAGTTTCTTGCAAAGACGTTTCTTGCCGGTAACCTTGTTTCTGTGCCACATTCAGACCCAATATTTTACACAACAAATGATTGCCACTGGAACTGTTTTAGGAATACTACCGATACTACTAACATGTTCGCAAGGCTAAAAAATAAATTAGTGAGTTCTGAAAATAAATATTAATTTGTAAATTAATTACCCAAGAAAATAAGATGGGTACTACATTTTCCACTGTTAACGTGATCATAAAGTTGACAGTTGACAAAATTTAAATCATGAAAAGTTCAGCTAGAAAATTGCTTTGAAATACTGTTTGAAAAAGTTTTCTTTCACCGTGCTTAAAGCCTGTATACCAACTTAACTGCTTGCTGCTCAAAAGTTGTGTTCATACTTTTCTCTTTGCAAATTTAGACTTGATATAGTTTCATCTAGAGTGGGTCTGTCAAAATTGTAAAAGCAGTAGAAATGTGAACAAAAGGAACTCACTCAAAACAAACTCAAAACAAACTCAAAACAAACTCAAAATTTGCATCTGAAATCAAAGAAACATGTTGCAAAGCTGGTGTGGTAAAGTTTTCTGTTCTTAATTAGGAAACATTTTGAATAAAATCCTAAAACCCGATGCTTAGCTAGCCGTTGTAAAAGTTGAAAGTTCCACGCGTGATTTTTTCAAAGCCAGTTTTATTAGTCATAGGGGAGCAAAATATGAAGCAAAACCGAACAATTTTTCTTGCCAAGTTCTGGGTTTGATATATTTTGTAATTTAACAACTTTGTTGTAAGAAAATTACAATCGCTTGTTTTAGCAATTGTCTGTGCTACTAAGGCTAGATTTTACGGACCAAAATTAATTGTCAATTTTATGTATTTTACTCTTGTTTACATATTAGAAGTGTTTCTCATTGATTTCTGACCAATTATATGTCATATTCAATGAGGTTTGATCCGTTAAATATTTCTGTTGATTTATTTGAGGTATTTAATGACGCACTGTTTTGACACCTGGCCTTGCAGCACTGGCCTAATGGCGTCGGTGAATGAGTGGATGATGATAAGGATGATGATGAACCTAACATAGCCTAGAAGGGAGGAGGGGAAACCCGGTGCCAGAACGTAGCCTACTCCTGTCGAAGACCAAGGCGACCACCGGCTTTACGTCCCTTCCGAAGGACTGTACAACGCAAACAACAGGATTCCTCGACAAATCCATGCTGTTGAGAGGTTGATAAGCAAGGCGAGTGAAGATTTACGTCATTCAATCCCTGAGGTGGTTCAATTCTGAGGCGTCCCAATGATTTCAATGCTAATTTTAGAGTTAAAAACACGTTTTCAACCAATTTTGACCAAAAAAGCGGTGAAAACCACAAAAACCACTGCTAAAAACACTAAAATAGCACGGATTTTTTGAGAGAAGTGAAAATCACGGACTCTCAAGATGGCCGCCTTGGCCTCGTAGTGTCTCCATGGCAACCGCTATCCAGGTTATTTCTCTGCAGTTCACGTCAGTGCCTGTGTGCTGTCCAAGCCGATCCGTGCTGCTCACTGGTTGGCTGGCTCATAATGTGGGTGTGACTAACAACTCTGTGGCGGGCGGCTGCACCAGCCAAAGTTGGCGCAACGGTGCAGAGGGGCAGAGCTTTGGTGCGCAGCTCCACGACGCCGGCTACCGAACTTTCTACGCCGGCAAATATCTTAACCAGGTATGACAAATTGTACAACTGGGATGTGAACCCAAGACTTCCCAAAAACTACAGAGCATCAGTGGGAAGTATATATGTTCAACTACAGAGCATCAGTGGGAAGTATATATGTTCAACTACAGAGCATCAGTGGGAAGTATATATGTTCAACTACAGAGCATCAGTGGGAAGTATATATGTTCAACTACTGAGCATCAGTGGGAAGTATAAATGTTCAACTACAGAGCATCAGTGGGAAGTATAAATGTTCAACTACAGAGCATCAGTGGGAAGTATATATGTTCAACTACAGAGCATCAGTGGGAAGTATATATGTTCAACTACAGAGCATCAGTGGGAAGTATATATGTTCAACTACTGAGCATCAGTGGGAAGTATAAATGTTCAACTACAGAGCATCAGTGAGAAGTTTATATGTTCAACTACAGAGCATCAGTGGGAAGTATATATGTTTAACTACAGAGCATCAGTGGGAAGTATATATGTTCAACTACAGAGCATCAGTGGGAAGTATATATGTTCAACTACAGAGCATCAGTGGGAAGTATATATGTTCAACTACAGAGCATCAGTGGGAAGTATATATGTTCAACTACTGAGCATCAGTGGGAAGTATAAATGTTCAACTACAGAGCATCAGTGAGAAGTTTATATGTTCAACTACAGAGCATCAGTGGGAAGTATATATGTTCAACTACAGAGCATCAGTGGGAAGTATATATGTTGAAGTACAGAGCATCAGTGCAAAGTTTATATGTATAACTACAGGGCATCAGTGGGAAGTATATATGTGTAAGTATATTATTTTCATTACAGTATGGACACCCCTCAGAGGGGGGCACTGCCCACGTGCCCCGAGGCTGGGACTGGTGGCTCGGCCTGGTGGGCAACTCACGGTACTACGACTTCACTCTCTCCGTCAACGGCACCGCCAGGCACTACCCTGACACGTACCTGACCGACCTCATCGTGAGTACTACCAACATTACAAGACTATGCAAAGAAAATGTGCATTTTTTTAGTTAACGTGAGGATTAAATTTTTAATTAAGCATCCTTTTTTGGTGTAAGCTTTGCGCTAAAAACGATTTCTTTATTTATTATTATTTTTAGACTCATGTCTACTTGATGTAACCTTAGTACTAGTTTTGACAAAAACTATTTCAAGTGGGTTTTGAATGCTAAGTAAAGAACAACTAAATTTCCCAACGTTTCGTAACTTGTACCTGTTACTTTATCAAGGGTTATACAAGAGAAATTGATTGAATTTATCTGAATCTCAGTCGGACTTTGCGCTGGAGTTTCTGCGAGGCGTCGACACCAAACCGTTCCTCCTCGTGACAAGTAGCCCCGCCCCCCACGCCCCCTTCACGCCTGCCAACCGTCACCAACACAGGTTCCGTCGAGCCCACGTGCCCAGGCATGCCAACTTCAACACAAACAACAACACGGTAAGATATCCATCGGCTCCATATTGCCATTTCTATTTTCTTTTTCTAAATCTGATGTTTTTTTGTTTTTTTTAATTAGGTGGAGATAATTATTTCTTATTACAAGTGGAGATCGGGGTTCGGGTCCCCGGCTGGGCATCAGTTTTTGAGACGGTTACAGTGTTCATAATAATAAAATAACCCGCGCATTGCAAGCGTTTGCAATTTAAATAAGATTTCATCAAAATACTGATTTTTTTTTTTTTTTCTCGTATGTTACTTTGCTCAAAATGTCATAATCAATAACATTTAAACATAATTTTTGCACGTAGTTTTCTCTTGGACGTTAATGGATTAAGTATTTTCAGCCTGTATATTTATCAATGTGTGTTTATGTGCGCAGGGAAAGCACTGGCTGCTGCGCATGCCACCAGTGCCGTTACCAGCGCAGTTCCTCCCAGCGCTGGACTCGGTGTTTCGGCGGCGCTGGCAGACTTTGCTTTCGGTCGATGACCTTGTACTGGCGCTGGTTACCGAGCTGGAGAAACGAGACAAGATGAAAGATACGTTCTTCTTCTTTACCTCCGACCATGGCTATCATATCGGTCAGTATTTTAACTCATTTATTGACTCTTAATGTAAAAATTCATTGAAATTCATAAAAAAATTTGTTAAAAACAGTCAAAATTTGTTGAAAATTTGTGGAAATTAGTTTAAATTTAGTCAGACTAATTAAAATTTGGTAAATATTTGATACTAGATTTTTAATGTGCCAAAGTGCTGGAATAACAAGAATATGTTGATTTGTAATGTGCTAAAGGGCTGCGATAACGAATACGTTTATTTTTATTGTGGCAAACGACTCTGCAAATTTTGTTGAAATCGAAGCTGGGGATTTTCCTGAACCGTTCTACACTTAGTATTCAAAACCCAGTTTAATAAGCGTAATAAGTTCTCCAGGGGTGTCCAGTAAGTCCCATGTGGGAGCTTCTGTCTTGTTTATCATATGTGTTTGTTCCAGGCCAGTTTGGGCAGCCCTGGGACAAGCGACAACCATACGAGTCTGACATCCGTGTGCCTCTTTTGGTCCGTGGTCCAGGGGTGCCCAGAAAGTCCCACGTGGGTGCTCCCGTTATGTTGGTAGACCTGGCTGCTACAATGCTGGATATAGCAGGAGTTGGAGGAAGGGAACTTCTCGACGGACCCTCTATGCTACCCTTGATGTTGACACCCAAACCAGGTAAGCACTTTGATATTTATGTTCATTTCTCGCCTGTTCAGCAGAAAAACTGCTTATTTTTTAACAGCCGACGCAATTTGAGAAAGAAAAGCGGCGCGTGCATCCCAAAATTCAGTGCCGTTCCGTTGTTTCCGGGCCGTACTGGGCAAACCATTTGACTCAGAAACAAACAATGAAATAAGTTAACAATAGAAATGATGTAGTCACCATCTAAGCAAGTTTTGTAAATATTGGTTGAATTGACATGGATCAACTCCTATGTGACCCCTTAACGGTATTTTAAAGCCAGTTTTGTATCTAATTGTGCAGAAAACTTGTGAACAAACGTGCTTTTAGCAGTTTTTCATGTGATATTTTGCATTTCTAGCCTAATTCAGGTCAAATATAAAAGTAATGTTAATTAGAATATAAGGCTTAAACATTTACAATGTAATTGTCAGTAGCCAATAATCAAATAAACAAACAGATCCACGTGTGTTGCATTTTCACGGCATTTTCAATAATTTGGGAACAAATCACACATTACTTGGCTGCGAAATGATTGTCATTTGTTTACTTTGTACCTGTCAATGCCATGGTGAAATAACTGGCTGTGATTGTGTATTTTATTTATTTAGAATTAGAATTAGTGCAACTATTTTGCAGTTATAAATCAATATGAGGTGTAAGGCTAGAAGATCCAGGCTAAAAAGTTGTATCATTGTAAGGAATATTGCCAGCTTATTTTTGAATTCGGGGCAATTTTTAGCTACTTTGAAGTTTTTTGTAGAATTCCTGATATCGTAGGGAGTTCTGCTTGACGATATTAGTAGTTCGCAGATGTTATTTGACAAATAATTTGTTAGGTTACGTCTGCAAACTTGTCTCTGGCTCTTGTCCACAGAAGCCGGTGCTGGACGAACGATGCTGATCGAGTATGAAGGGGAAGGAAACCAAGAATCAGTCGACCCAGTCTGTCCCCTGGTGAACGATAACAACCTCGCAGTGAGCACACATCTTAGTTCAAAACTTGCAGCGGAAACAATACCTGCCTAGATGTGGGGAGAAAAAACCTCCTCCTAGTTTTGAAGTAAACCTAGCCTGGCTATCTGGTTGCCTTACTCACCCATTTTTGCAGCAATGTTCCCAGGACTCCCTCTGCAAATGCCAGGACTCCAGGAACAACACCTACAGCTGTCTGCGCCACTTGTCAGATGGAAGGGACTTCCTCTTCTGTCACTTTAAAGACAATCAGGTACCAAGACCTAATTACCAGCTCTTGTCCATCAGGTACCAAGACCTAATTACCAGCTCTTGTCCAACAGCACCAAGGACCGGCCACCACATAGCCTTGTCACTTTGACACACTGTGTTGGCTGCTCCTGTCCAACAGCACCAAGAACCGGCCAACGCTTAGCCTTGTCCCTTTGACACACTGTGTGCTGCTCCTGTCCAACAGCACCAAGGACCGACCACCGCTTAGCCTTGTCACTTTGACACACTGAGTTGGCTGCTCCTGTCCAACAGAACCAAGGACCGGCCACCGCTTAGCCTTGTCCCTTTGACACACTGTGTGCTGCTCCTGTCCAACAGCACCAAGGACCGACCACCGCTTAGCCTTGTCACTTTGACACACTGTGTTGGCTGCTCCTGTCCAACAGAACCAAGGACCGGCCACCGCTTAGCCTTGTCACTTTGACACACTGTGTTGGCTGCTCCTGTCCAACAGCACCAAGGACCGGCCACTTCTTAGCCTTGTCACTTTGATACACTGTGTTGGCTGCTCCTGTCCAACAGCACCAAGCACCGGCCACCGCTTAGCCTTGTCACTTTGACACACTGTGTTGGCTGCTCCTGTCCAACAGCACCAAGGACCGGCCACCGCTTAGCCTTGTCCCTTTGACACACTGTGTTGGCTGCTCCTGTCCAACAGCACCAAGGACCGGCCACCGCTCAGCCTTGATCACAACACTCCATGTTCCAGAACTTTGAAGAGTACTACGACCTACGGAACGACCCGTTCCAGCTCGACAATGGGGCGGAGTCACTGGACGCAGCCGAGAGAACGAGGCTGCGTGATTGGCTGGTTAGGGCCGAGTCGTGTCGTGGGAAAGAATGTTGGGATATCAGTAAACAGCCACCGTCAGTCCAGATCTTGTAACTAGCGTCTGGTTGCCATGGAATTGCCACTTTGAAGCCAAGACATCAGCATGTTCGTTAACTTAGAACCGTTTAGAAAATAACCAGAGCATCTCGAGTTCGAACGCACATTTTAGTCACACTGTGAATATAAAAAATAAAAACACATCACAAAATCAGGGAGTTTGCTACTTTTTTTTAACATATTTATTACTACGTAGCTCTACCTCCCATACGAAACTGTGTACCCCATGCTGGACATCAAAGTCTCTCGCAGCGCCGGGTGCAGCTGCTTGTCCATGTACGACGTCAGCAACGTCTTCACCCCGCGAAGAAACACGTCTTCCACTTCGGCGCCGAGATCTCTGGTCTCCCATTGGGGCTCGATGCCCCTCCCATCTTGGTCCCTGGCCTCCCATTGGTCCTCCTTGGTGTTGCCCCGCCCCCCTCGCCCCGCCCCTACAACGTCGGCTCGGTGCTGTATGTTCTGTGAACGCGCGCAGTCTTGGCCGTGGACGCTGACAAAGTTAGGCTCCAAGAAGTCTGCACGCGTCGAGATCTCCGGTGGCGAGCGCGCAGACAAGATGGCGGCAAGATGGAGGCCGGCTTGGCGGAATCTGCGGACAAAACTAACTTTCATCCCTCCAGCCTCTCTCTCGAACAGAACTGGTCATGTGTATGATGGTCACCCATCCAATACCTGACCTGGCGCAGTGTTGCTTTACTTTCATCCCTCCAACCTCTCTCCCAAACAGAACTGGTCATGTGTATGATGGTCACCCATCCAATACCTGACCCAGCTCCGTGTTGGTTATAACTTCGGTCCTTCTCGAAACTATCGGTTAGCAATCTCAAATGTGCCAAAATAGAAATTGTACTGAAGTTTTAAACATATGTAGGCAAGGGCTAGGATTGTGAAGGATCATAAATCATGGATCGTTATAAATCATGGATCTGGATCTTGAATACATAGGAACTCATGGACTATCAAAGATTTATGATATCATGGATCTGGAATCGCATGACATAAATATGCCGTGAAGTGGTCAAAAATTGTATGCTACTATGTTGTACCAGTGTCTTTTATTTTCCTGTGATTTTTCGCTGTTTTAACCATTGAAGAAGTGCCGCATTGCATGTTTCTTCTCCCGGTGATATTCCTCAGTCAATTTAAAATTAAAATTAAACCCCAAAACTTGTGCTAAAACGGCGCCGTACACGTTTAAAGTGCTAAATAACCCGCGAGCCAGATCTAAAGTGAGGTTAGTGTTACCTGAGAGTCATGTTGCAGGCATCCAAGGGGTGGGGTTCCGTGTCCTGTGCAACGAGGTCTCCGTCGTAGAGTCGCACCAAGCCGCTGACAGCCATGTCCTGCCAGGTACCAGAGTTGATGAACGTGCCAACCACAGTCAGGGAAGGATCTTTTAAAAATATCGAAGATCACTAAATTAAGATCGCGAACTGATTGCAATCTTTTTTGTATTTCACGATCTTTTAATTCGATCGGTATCAGATTTTCAACGACACTTTTAAAACGTGCAAGGCCATTTTGTTCCTGGTAAGTGATAACAGGCTGTTATTTTCTTCTTGTCTTCTTGAATATAAGTCACAGTCCTTGTTGCATAATGTGTTCCTACTATTTCTATATTAATATTGCATTTCCCAGCACCTATCGGTGCTACAAAATACGTTTTTTTCAAGAGATCTAACGATTTTTTTTCGAAAACTATGTTTTAAATGAACTTGATCTTTTCTTAAAACGAATTTTAATTTGAAAAGAAAAAAAAAACGATGACGATCGTAATCTTTTTAAAAGATTAATTTCGAAACAATCTTCCCCAACTATGGTGCCGCCCCACCTTACCCTACCCTTGGTTTGGTATCAGCTGTCGTTTCGGTTTCTACCTTGAACACCAGGCGCGCCTCCAGCGTTTTGTTGATAGCGTCGTAAGCGCAGCGCTCCACGCGGAACCACCCGTGTCTCGCCGGGACTCGAACCCGCATCCCCGTCACGTACATGTCGTAACCACGGTGCTGCAGAGGGTGGTGCAGGGAGTAACCTGAAACACCGGTCCTCGTGAGGTCACCGAAGTAAAGCAGCACTGCGCTGGGTCAGGTATTGAATGGGTGACCATCATACACATGACCAGTTCTGTTCGGGAGAGAGGTTGGAGGGATGAAAGTTAAGCAACACTGTGCTGGGTCAGGTATTGGATGGGTGACCATCATACACATGACCAGTTCTGTTCGATAGAGAGGTTGGAGGAATGAAAGTTAAGCAACACTGCGCCGGGTCAGGTATTGAATGGGTGACCATCATACACATGACCAGTTCTGTTTGATAGAGAGGTTGGAGGGATGAAAGTTAAGCAACACTGCGCTGGGTCAGGTATTGAATGGGTGACCATCATACACATGACCAGTTCTGTTTGGGAGAGAGGTTGGAGGGAAGTTAAGCAACACTGTGTTGGGTCAGGTATTGGATAGGTGACCATCATACACATGACCAGTTCTGTTCGGGAGAGAGGTTGGAGGGATTAAAGTAAAGCAACACTGCGCTGGGTCAGGTATTGGATGGGTGACCATCATACACATGACCAGTTCTGTTCGATAGAGAGGTTGGAGGGATGAAAGTTAAGCAACACTGCGCTGAGTCAGGTATTGGCTCGAGCCAGCACCTGGTGTCTCTTCTATGCTAGGTAAGGTTTCTCACCTCTGAGGTCGAGGCCGGCTCGTGATGTCGACGCCTCCCTCTGATGCATCGCCTCCAGCCTGGCGTTGATCCTCTCAGCGCACTGCATCTTAGACACGCCCCTACCCCCAGCGGGGGGCGTGGTCTGCTTGTCCGGCGTCGTGATTGGCTGTACGGGAAGCGTGTACAGCGCTAGCAGCGGCAGGACTCGACACCACATGGTGCCGGCAGAGGGACTTGAAGTTTGGACCTGTAACTGAATCATCACATAGTGCAACAATGTGCTTTGTGGGAAGTGAAGAAACCGCCTCTCACTTTCCTTCCAGTCTGTGACGTCTTCCGGTTCGCATTGCGTGAGGCTGTATCTACTTAACTTGAAGTAAAGAATCAAGTGAGTTTGTAATGCAATATGTTTTGTTACTGCGTTAGTTAATATATTGTCTTTATTATCATTACTATCATTATATTTCGGTGACAACCAATCATTTAAGTTGGCCCATTCTTGCGTTGTAGTTTTGAAACTTCTTGCCTCGTTTCGCAGCCAAGAGGATCCTTGCTTTGACTTGTGCAACGCTTCTTAGAGCAAGCCATGTCAGCTGACTCCTGTCAACTGTCTCACGTGTAATCTGTCAAGAAACTAACTACTATCGTCGTTTAACTCGAGACAATTCGATCGGGGTTTGATCCGTCATGTCTTCTCAACTGTCACATGTGCAACTTTCTACCAGCAACATCTTACGCCGTCCGTGTCCACGTGAAATATTCGTTCATAGATTCGTTTCATTCGATAGATTTATTTAACAGCCCACTGGCTTATATTTCGCGTGCAACATTAAGACTTTAGAACCGTGTAGACCCGTGTAATCCAAATAGATCCGTGTGGTCCATATAGACCCGTGTTGTGAATCTTACCTGAAGAACCTGAATCCAGGAGCAGGTTTATTTCAAGATGCTTGTTCTGGATGTTCTTGACGAGGTCCACGTCTCTTCACTGTCTCTTCGCGAACCGCGGTGAAATCTGCAGCGGGACTGAGTCGTCCCTAACCTACCTCAACGCCCCCTCTCTCGCTCTTCACGTTCCCACGACGCCGTCATGCCTCGCTTTGCCGGATTCGCTGGCAAGATCACACCACGGTGTTTGCAGAAGTTGAGATACTGTCAGGAAGTAGCAGCTGATGTGAGCATGGTTCTCATGGTAATGCTTATGCCAAACTTGTGCACTGTTTCTACTGTGTTTGCCGTGGACCATGTGGTTTGAGGGGGAGGGGCGATCTGCGAAATGAAAAGCAGGCCGCGCGCTATGGTGACCCAGCTGCTCTGTCATCCGTCAACCATGAACTAGACTTAAATCACGTACCTCGGTGTAAAGCTTTGTGTCCGAAATATCATCAGTCGAGGACCCCTACCGGCACATTAGTTCCTAGCGGAACCCTTTTCTATAACAATAAATAACTCCTTCTCTAATGGCATTTGCCATTTTCCCCTCTGAATTGGTCTAATTATACCAATCTACAAAAAAGGAGACAAAACAAACATCAAAAACTATCGTCCTATCTTCCTGCTATCCTCGATATTCAAACTCATAGAAGAAATAATGCTATCCAGAATATCTTCCTTGCCCCAAATCCCAATAAATTTCCACCCTCACCCAAACAGCCAACGCGCAAACATCCATCATATCCTCCTACTGACTTCACAACAGGCTGGCCATACAACCGCCCAAATCTTATTACATCCATTTCCTATCTAAAAACAACACCCCTGACTCCTCACCACTCATTCGAATAAACAACAAGATAGTTCCCAGCACAACCACTACCAAATTCCTTGGAATCCATATTACCCCAAACCTAGACTGGTCCCTCTATATTTAAACAACCCTTAATACAAATAAAAAGCAGCTGCTTCCTCCTCTGTAGATTAAAACCAATTACCAACACCCACTCCCTAAAACTTGTGTACCATGCCCACCTCCACTCCCAACTCTCCTGTGGCCTGCTCTTCTGGGCAAAATCACCCCATGCACCAAGAATATTTAAAATGCAAAAACAGGCAGGCTGCATCATTGCAGACCTCATTTCAAAACCCCCAAAATCCTTACCCTCACCTGATCCATCATCCTAAAAGCTAGCACCCTAATACGATCCCACCCTGAAATCCTCCATCCACACTACCAACCACCTAACTATTGATGCTAGTTCCTAATCATTACTTTTAGTATACCATTATTATTGACATTATACATAAGTTACAGTCGTATTAGAACCTAAGATTATTATATTTTACAACCTATACTATACCATTAAGCCACTATCCTTACCATTACTACCACTATTATATTTATCATTTTAGTATATTATATTATAGTATATACAACTCTATCATCATTACTATTTTACCACCTTTATTTACTTAATGTTATAAATGGTACAATATTACCATTTTACCTTCATTTAAAAATCTTTAGAATAGGCCCATACAACTACAATGTAATTGTCAGTAGCTAATAAACAAATATACAAATATATAAAAATATACACACTCATGCAACCAGGAGCAGCTAGGCGGTACGTACTATCCCCCACAACACCGCACTATTCACACACAACCCCCTACACATCTGCACCATATTTACAACCACCTTCCTTCTCCAAAATCCAGATCCTTTGACTGCAACCTCAAGAACTTACTCACAACTGACCCATTTTACCAACTGGAGGAATACTTCCAAGCAACCAAAACATGAATCTGCAATGACCTGCATCTAATACTCTCATAAGAAACTGTAAATACCCTGTAATATCCCTACAATCATTAGTTACCATACCACCGAAGATCAAGAGATGGATAATTAATATTATTATTATTTCTATAAAATATGTATTATCATTATGACTCTAGAATATTATCATTATACCTTTATTTTAATTTTATTAAGACTACCACCACTAAATTAGATAGGTACCTACTAAGTCCACTATTATTAACAACCCTACCATAGAGTAGGACCAACTATTACTTTATTATGAGGTACTGTACTGATCGTAGTCTTAATCACTATTATTATTATTAAATTTTACATCACTGTTTACAGTTCCATATGTAAACTTATTCTATAAGACCATACAATTACTATGTAACTTGTCAGTAGCCAAATAAAAAAAGAATAAATAACATTCCAGTGGCAGGTACTATCATAGATTGATATCATCATTTTCAATGGTGTAGTATCAACGGTAGTACCGTTGAGTGTAGGTTATAGGTAGAGTTTCAACGTCAATGTATATGGATCTTGTATAATGTAATCTTGGAATATGGGGGTATGGTATGGGACCCATATCACATAGACCAGGTTAAAGCGGTCGAAAGGGTTCAGAGGATGGCGGCGAGGAGGGTCATGGGGAGGATGAAGAGGTGGCGCTGGGACGCAAACACCAGATCTCGTGTCAAGGAGAGCCCGAGCGCAATGATCCTGGAGCTGGGATGGGAAAACCTCAGCACTAGGAGAAGTAAAGCAAGGCTGTGTGGGCTGCACAGAGCCCTGAGCGCCCATCAAGGTTGGGCTGAGGTAGGGGCTGGCATCGAGATAAGCCTCAGTCAGCGAAATGGCCAGGGATTGAGGGAGAGAGGCTCCAGAACAGAAGTCGGCCGGAACTCCTTCCTGGCCAGAACCATTAGGGAGTGGAACCAGCTGGAAGCCCCCATAAGGGAGAAATCAAATGAATGCACAACAAAAACATTTAAGAGAAGACTAAATGCGTGCACTAACTGAAGTTCCTAAAAAAAAAAAAAAAAAAAAAAAAAAATGCTAGTCTATTATATAGTAATATCACAGATAGACATACACAGATTGTCCACTCCTATGCTATTGGGAGCTACGCGAAAGCTTTCGCCCCGCAAGATTCGCGCCAATCCCCTCACCCACAAGCTAAAAGAGTTTGCCCTCTGGACACGGGATGGCGCTACGTTCGCTCCCTCTCAAGTATACTATCTGTTCCAAGCTTGCTCGGTCATCGGTCTAAAGTCCTTTCGCTCACATTCGCTCCCTCTCAAGTATACTATCTGTTCCAAGCTTGCTCGGTCATCGGTCTAAAGTCCTTTCGCTCACATTCGCTCTCAGCGCTGCCGCTATCCTACTGTATCCAGGCGATAACTGCAGCGGAGTTCGAGCAAGTCCAACATTGAAGAAAAATGTAAACACCCCAGAAAATAATTATAATGATGCTCGGGTGCCATATTTGGGGAAGATCGTTTTGAAAGCGATCTTCTAAAAAGATCAAGATCGTCGTCAAAAAACAATCGCGATCGAAGATCGAAGTTCGCGATCGTTTTTTTTAGATCAAATTCAAATTCGTTTCAATAAAATATCAAGTTGAATAAAAATATCAAATATCAAATATCTGCGTGGTTCAATAAGAAATCAATAAGAAATAGGATTAAGTACATAAAGGGTGATTTCTTGTTCCCTGCTTTGTTGTATATTTTCATTATTAGTTACACCGTTAATTAGTTCAATTTATTGCACCGAGAAGTTCAGTTCGGTACAGAAAAAATATTGTCACAATGCACCTCAGAGCGATGTCATGAACGAGTTTTCTTAGCTATAAATCGTACACGAGATAGGTCAAATCTAGTCGGCTGCTTATTTCGGCAAGTAAAATGCTTGCTACTGAACTAAATTGTGATACCATATTGCAGCCCGTTAGACTCGGTGGATATTGCTTATAGGGTCATTCCATATCAAGTGCCCACACTCAAAACCTTCACTATCTCAGAACTTGACGAAATTTTCAGGAGGGTTAGAACACCGGAAATAAAAAATCTCTTTTAAAGTTTTTTTCCATATGTCTAGCGGTTTGCCCGTGGCAGGGGATGGAAAAATAAAATATTTTACTTTTTGCCCCGCACGGCCATTCACTATATTCACTCTAGCGTTTGAACAAATAAACTTAAAACAATGGGATTAGTTCTAAAATGATAATCGTGCTTTCATTAACAAGAAAAAATGCATAAATTGCTTACTTATCAAGTTTAGGGGTAGAAAAAATCCACCCTTAAATTTCAACCCTTAATAACTCGAGAAGTAATATTTTTTTTTTTTTTTTGTTTTGTTGTGAAGCATCTCCTGTCTATTATCTTTCCATGAAAAAAAAATTAATCATTAACAGCCGTATGATCAGAAGTTATGAGATTTTTATTGTATAAATGTGTGTGCATTTAGTTGTGTTTCTGCAAGTCTGTTAGCATGGTCCATGCAAATCACCCGTAAATTGATAGATTATATAATTTTTCAGTTTAAAAATTGTGTGTAAGTACTACAAAGATTCTTTTTACTCACTCATTTCTTCGTTTCACTCTGACCTATCACTCTGGCTTCTTCGAACAACGGCGAGGAGGAGAACACCCGCGTGGCTACTGAGTGCTCAGACACGGGTACGAAGCAATGCAGTTTTTGCGTGCCGGGAATTGGCCGGGATGACGCAAATCGTGTGGCTAGCACCTGTTCTGTGTCTTGGTGCTCCTCAATAGTTCCGAATGTGAAGTTGATGGTCGGGATGGCTTCGACCGCCCAATCGAAGAGTTGCCGGGGTGTTATTATTTGCGACTCGTAGGGGCGCTGAAGACTCGCCCGCGCTGCCAGCCGCTTGACCGTCCCTCCGACGCCGTCGCAGGCGCTCTTCCCATGTGACGTCGCCGTGAAATGCCACTCCACGTCGGCCCCAAAGTCTCTTTGATAGTGGCACAAGTTGGCAAAATTTTTCCTATTTTTATATTGCGAGGCTGCCCCATCAGAAAAATAGAACATCTTCTTTATGGTCTGAAATTTATTGTGCAAAAAGCTCACGAGTTTTTTTATGAATAGATGCACTGCGACAGTGTTGTGGATCAAACTCTCGGAAATTACAACAAAGCTGATGTGGCGCTCTTCCCCGCCCTCTTTGTAATATGCCACGAAGGGGTGGATGGTGGCGGACGCATTGTTCCAGTGGAACCCCTGGGCCTCGTCTTGTAGCACGAACGCATAGTTTTCGGCAAAATCACAGATCACCAAAAACTCGCCGGGCAGGAGACCAATCTCTTCGCACCAATCGGACATCAAGTGCGGTCTCCTGCCCGGCGAGTTTTTGGTGATCTGTGATTTTGCCGAAAACTATGCGTTCGTGCTACAAGACGAGGCCCAGGGGTTCCACTGGAACAATGCGTCCGCCACCATCCACCCCTTCGTGGCATATTACAAAGAGGGCGGGGAAGAGCGCCACATCAGCTTTGTTGTAATTTCCGAGAGTTTGATCCACAACACTGTCGCAGTGCATCTATTCATAAAAAAACTCGTGAGCTTTTTGCACAATAAATTTCAGACCATAAAGAAGATGTTCTATTTTTCTGATGGGGCAGCCTCGCAATATAAAAATAGGAAAAATTTTGCCAACTTGTGCCACTATCAAAGAGACTTTGGGGCCGACGTGGAGTGGCATTTCACGGCGACGTCACATGGGAAGAGCGCCTGCGACGGCGTCGGAGGGACGGTCAAGCGGCTGGCAGCGCGGGCGAGTCTTCAGCGCCCCTACGAGTCGCAAATAATAACACCCCGGCAACTCTTCGATTGGGCGGTCGAAGCCATCCCGACCATCAACTTCACATTCGGAACTATTGAGGAGCACCAAGACACAGAACAGGTGCTAGCCACACGATTTGCGTCATCCCGGCCAATTCCCGGCACGCAAAAACTGCATTGCTTCGTACCCGTGTCTGAGCACTCAGTAGCCACGCGGGTGTTCTCCTCCTCGCCGTTGTTCGAAGAAGCCAGAGTGATAGGTCAGAGTGAAACGAAGAAATGAGTGAGTAAAAAGAATCTTTGTAGTACTTACACACAATTTTTAAACTGAAAAATTATATAATCTATCAATTTACGGGTGATTTGCATGGACCATGCTAACAGACTTGCAGAAACACAACTAAATGCACACACATTTATACAATAAAAATCTCATAACTTCTGATCATACGGCTGTTAATGATTAATTTTTTTTTCATGGAAAGATAATAGACAGGAGATGCTTCACAACAAAACAAAAAAAAAAAAAAAATATTACTTCTCGAGTTATTAAGGGTTGAAATTTAAGGGTGGATTTTTTCTACCCCTAAACTTGATAAGTAAGCAATTTATGCATTTTTTCTTGTTAATGAAAGCACGATTATCATTTTAGAACTAATCCCATTGTTTTAAGTTTATTTGTTCAAACGCTAGAGTGAATATAGTGAATGGCCGTGCGGGGCAAAAAGTAAAATATTTTATTTTTCCATCCCCTGCCACGGGCAAACCGCTAGACATATGGAAAAAAACTTTAAAAGAGATTTTTTATTTCCGGTGTTCTAACCCTCCTGAAAATTTCGTCAAGTTCTGAGATAGTGAAGGTTTTGAGTGTGGGCACTTGATATGGAATGACCCTATATAAACACGCTTGGAAGTCGCTGTAAGCCTCTCATTGCATAAATTCACGATCATGACCAAGTCATATTGAAATTGTTGGGTGAGAACTTATGTCAAATCGCTAAATCTGGGGCTAGGATGTCGATCAAAAAAGATTTCCGCATAGAAAATTTCGGAAAGTAATGTGGATTGTTTCAAATTTCGAAAATCTATTAAATGATAGGTACTTTGACTTGGCGGGTGCTTATCTCAATGTTGATTTTCTTGGAATTCCCGCATTGCTGGGTTTTATAATAATATCGCCAGGCGATTACGATGGTTTGGCGAGACTGAGCAGGTGGCCCAGTAACCTTGCTGGTTGATCACGGTAAATTGATGCTAGAGAGGGTAGTTTCAACATTAGAACAAAAATTTGAACTGATTTGAAATCAGGTTTCGAAGCCAAATGTAATGGTGCTTTAAAAAATTTCGAAATTCAATTATTAGCATAAGATGGTTTTGTGAGTTAAATGGCTCTGGTATTAGCGATTCTCGGAACATTTTTATCGCAAATCGGCTTAGATATTCAGTAGTGTTTTGTTCCAAATCAAATCTAGACGCATAATAGCTAGACACCCACGTGACACACTCCCCTTGTGCCACGGTAGAAAATGTGTGGAACGGGAAAATGCACGTATTACTCCCCCGGATGCGTTTAACACTGCCCTATTAAAGGAAATCAACAAACAATTCACAGCTGTTACAAATCCTTAAGACATTAGTAAATCTGAAACTGCAAACTGACCAAAACGTGATTTGTGCCCCTTTAATGACATCATTGCTGGTCGTTCTTGTTACGAAAGGATCGGTCATGTACTGAGAGTGGAAACTACAAAAATAGGGGTATTCGCATTGCTTTGTCGGCGCTGCCTTACAAAGGGTATGCGGTGCGCTGACCTTGGCCAAGCTTATAGTTTCGCGATCGCGTAGTCAATATTATTATGAGCGAGTATATAGCTGTTGTCATATATTTTTCAGAATGATTTTGTAAGATTCTTTGAACCATCTTACTGTACGGCAACTCATGCCATACGGATGGCTTTTACTTTTTAGCCCTGGAATGTTGACAGCTATTGATGAGTTACGGAAAAAAATCTCGTATCGAAAGATTTGAGAATATCCAAAGAGTTTTCGAGGGTTGCTCGAGCTCTCGGGCACACACGTAGTCGGCGCCCCTGGTATTGGGACTTGCTTTGTATTTTCATTTGATCTCTTTAGATGAGACTGACTTTTTGTTCTAGTTTCTTCAAATTGAAACCTGAAATATAACAATATATTGTTGTTAATGTATTTTTATTTCCCCACCCATTAAGCATTTGTAATAGAAACAAAATAGGTAGGTACTGTCAGCTTGCAGTGCCTTCAGAAGGAAACACACATATGTCCCTGCTTGCGATTAAAATATAGTTTAAATATGATAATGGACTCGCCTTTCTTTTTATTCAGCTGCAGTGTACGGACGTCTGCACCTAAATCCTCAATTTTCTTCAATTTTTAACACTAACACGATCCCTTTTCCAATGACAAGTACTTCGCCAAATCCAGTACCCATTTTTTAGTTCAGCAAGCTGTACTCTCGCCCCACCACTCGGTCAAACCGATTACCCTGCACTCTGGTGGCCCAATATTCAACTGATGCTACTATACATCGCGATGCCAGCGCCCCTCAGTGCTCGCTTAACAAGTATTTTTTGCCGTAGCGTGCCGTAGCCAAAGCTGGGTAAGGTGATATATCTGTGTATGTCAATCTGTGGTAATATAGTATTAAGCTACTACTATTAGTCTAGATGTAATATTATTCCTTGCCAATGTACACTATGTGCGCTTGTAACATGTAAATAAATGAAAATGAAAAATGAAAATGTTAAAGTCTCTGCGTGAAAAATGACTACCTTACCGACAAAAATGCAGAGTACCGGACAATCACGTTAAGTGGAGCCACTGTCGTATGAATTTTAATTTCGATATTTCTTGTAGGTTAACTCGCTTTTGAAACTTCTCATGCTCAAAAAATCTCCATCAATGTTTACCTCAACGATTGATATACACGTAACGATATTAAAGAGCGAGTAACCTACTATAAATATCGAAATTAAATTTCATACGACAGTGGCTCCACTTAACGTAACGTTCCGGTACTCTGCATTTTTGTCGGTAAGGTAGTCATTTGGCGGCCATCTTTCACGCAGAGACTGTAACATTGACGTTGAAACTCTACCTATAACCTACACTCAACGGTAGCATGCTTTCAATCGAACCTGATTGAACCTAACCCCAAAGTCAACATCAATGACAGATTATTGCAAATAATCACCATACTGCCAAACCACCATAAATATATTCATATTATAAGTAACATATGCGTAAAATATCAAACCAAGGTTCCAGCATTAGTATTCCACGGTCCAGCCTAGCTGCAGATCTTCATGGGGAAAAACTGAGACTCGAGATGCAGACAACCACGCTGAGGTCATCGGAATCAAGATCGATTGCAACCGTTATGGTATCGTGTATCACGCCAATTAGAGCACCGGGCCAAGTGCGTAATGACGAGCACTAATGAGCGTAGAGCGCACCTAGCGGCCGTCTTGGGAACCTGGCGCGTGGGACCCGGCGTCGAGCCCCCGTTCATGTTCGTTACGCGACGGTAGCCATGTCCATGACTACCAAACGTTGAATCTACCATTGAACCTCCTATGCTAGGTCATGATATACCCGTGGTAACATAAGATAGGAGAATTGAGAGGCTCTGTCAGGCGATCTCAGCATCTCCATGGCTACCAAACATTGAATCTACCATTGAACCATGCATTGCCCTGCCATCGAGAGACTGAAATAAAAGTGGTTTTAGTTGTAAACAAACTGCATATGTTTGCCAGAATGTTTTCTTAATATTGACAAACTGAACACTGAGACAGTATTTTTTTTACTCTTATAATTTTTTGGTCTGCCAAATCCGAAATCATTTACCGGTAGAAAGGTTTAACAAAAGTTACAAATACAAAAGTACAATTAGCAGGACAGTGAACATAGCAAGGTATAGCTGACCAATCAGAGAGTTTGCATTGGGTAAGAATTATAATTTATTGACATGACAGAGAAAACAAACGACAGAAGTGGACGTGAATCTCGTAGTCGGTGTTGTCGCTTCATATCTCCTCCCTGTCAGAGAAAGAAAGACAAGCGTGGTGAGTGACAAGATGGGTTGGATATGACTCAAGGGGACTGAAATTTGTTTATAATATTGACACTTTTTGCAAACTGTGGCTCTATTTTATCCAACATCATGCAACGGACGGTGGAGAGGGATTGTTAAAACATGCCAAGACAAAGACAAAAGATCTGCTTGCAAGACAGAAAATGTAGGGGCAGAAAACTGACAGGTTTAACATTAAAAGTTGCCTGTGAATTGCATCAATATCAGATACCTTCTTTGCATTCGCTGCTTGAATCAAGCGTAACTTTTTATAAGTGAATAGGAAAACTGTCCCCTGTTCTGGAGAATGCAGGAAACAAAATTATAAAATTCGGAAAAGAACTGTGACAGTGAATAACTTACTTGACCATGTGTGCAATGGACCAATCAGATTCAAGGAATAGAGGACCATCAACCTTGACGCCCTGCGCTGTGACCACGCCCATCGAGTACTGGAAACAAGAAGAAGAATGACGAGACTGTCACAAACTACCACCTTATAATTATTAGCTTGCTCATTGCTATGTCAATTGTGTGCAGTCCCATATGATAACCAAGTTTTAAAATCCTTGTGTGCTATGCTTGTGCTTGTTGCTATGTCAATTGTGTGCAGTTCCATATGATAACCAAGTTTTAAGATCCTTGTGTGCTATGCTTGTGCTTATTGCTGTCAATTGTGTGCAGTCCCATATGATAACCAAGTTTTAAGATCCTTGTGTGCTATGCTTGTGCTTATTGCTTTGTCAATTGTGTACAGTCCCATATGATAACTAAGTTTTAAAATCCTTGTGTGCTGTGCTTGTGCTTATTGCTCTGTCAATTGTGTGCAGTCCCGTATGATAACCAAGTTTTAAGATCCTTGTGTGCTATGCTTGTGCTTATTGCTATGTTAATTGTGTGCAGTCCCATATGATAACCAAGTTTTAAAATCCTTGTGTGCTATGCTTGTGCTTATTGCTATGTCAATTGTGTGCAGTCCCATATGATAACCAAGTTTTAAGATCCTTGTGAGCTATGCTTGTGCTTATTGCTATGTCAATTGTGTGCAGTCCCATATGATAACCAAGTTTTAAGATCCTTGTGTGCTATGCTTGTGCTTATTGCTATGTCAATTGTGTGCAGTCCCATATGATAACCAAGTTTTAAGATCCTTGTGTGCTATGCTTGTGCTTATTGCTATATCACAGCTTATATTTAGATATGAACATCCTTACCTTGGGGAATGACCTAGCATCTCGGTAGAAGAGTGTCTGCATGGATGAGACCAGCAAGTTCTTGGCCGCCGCGGCTTGAAGCTGAGGTTTGTTCTCCGTAGCGGCTCGCATCAGAGGAAGCGCGATGTACGCACCGAAGCCAGTCGCGATTGTGTCGTCCACATACGCTGTGCCCAACTTATCCACAGCTCCCAGGAACCTGCGGAGAGGTGGGGTTATAAACGTATCCATCCAATACCTGACCCAGCGCAGTGTTGCTTCAATTTCATCCCTCCAACCTCTCTCCCAAACAGAACTGGTCAAGTGTATGATGGTCACCCATCCAATACCTGACCCAGCGCAGTGTTGCTTAACTTTCATCCCTCCATCCTCTCTCCCAAACAGAACTGGTCATGTGTATGATGGTCAAGTGTATGATGGTCACGTGTATGATGGTCATGTGTATGATGGTCATGTGTATGATGGTCACGTGTATGATGGTCATGTGTATGATGGTCATGTGTATGATGGTCATGTGTATGATGGTCATGTGTATGGTGGTCATGTGTATGATGGTCACGTTTATGATGGTCACGTTTATGATGGTCACGTGTATGATGGTCACGTGTATGATGTGCTACTCACGGCACTCCGTCCTCCATGCCAGCGATGACCAGCTGGACCCAGAGCGGATTCATCTTGGACCGACGGTTGTAGAGCACACGAGTCAACCAGTTGTACATCGCTCGTGGCTTCAGGTAGAAACCATCGTCTCGGCATTCATCGTCGATGCTGCCAACAAGCAAAAAACTTGTCACAAATATCCTCTGTCTAATAAATAAAACCATTTAACCTAGCTGTGAAATCTGATGTTAATTGCAAACGCTTGCAAAATATTTTATTATTATCAACACTAATAACCTCTAAAAAATTGATGTCTAAATGTTTAGGTTATTATTGTTCATAATAATATAATATTTTGCAATTGTTGGCAATTTAAATCGGATTTCAAAGCAAAGAAGTTTACTACGAGTGCAACTCGACGTCACCAGAATCAAGGGTAGCTTTGACAAAAAACTACTTGAAAATTACATTTTTTAATGCAAAGCAAAACAACAAATTTTCCTGATGGTTCGAAACTTGTGCCCGTTACTTTATCACTGGTGAAAGCAGTTGTGACATTTATCCGATATCAAAAGAACCACAATATTATACACAGTGACCGTGTTCAGGCTTCCTAAATCCATTTAACTATAACCATCAATGCCAGTAGTTAATAAAACTAACATTTTAGAAATCGAATAGTCCCGAAAAATTTACAAACTAACCAAAACTGTGAGCGTGGAAAAAATGCCGATTTACACGGCTCACTTTACGCTATAGGATATAATTTACGTTTCCTATAAATAACTTTTTACCCTCTAGTCTACTTGTCCAAACATTTTCTTCTGGAACCTTGTGGGCTGACATCGACCTTACTGAAACTTTTCATCCCATTTCTCTGATGTAATACTGCTCCCAAAACTCTATCTTGTTGAAAATGTAATCTCTGTTGAAGTTATTTGGCCATTTCTTAGATGCTAAAGCTTCTCCGACTTCCCTATTGAATTCCCTGACATAATATTCTGGCTGTGTTTATTGAAATAGCTCCTTCTACCATTGGATGAATATTGTCAGAAGCTTCCCATTATCTTGCTTCAAGCTTCTTCAATTTGTTTAACAAATTGCACAAGACAGACTTAAAAGAAAATCACGATACCTGATGAAACATTTAACTCATTTATTGAAATCGCGGACTCAGACTAGTCCACGCCTATTCTGAGCAACTCTTACTTCACATATCGGCTCTAAAATAGAGATGCATATCGGTTATTTCTGGGAACTTACATTTTCTTCTCGATTATGGATTTGAGGTACTGAAAATCAGCAAAATCTCCAGTGCAGCCCAACAGAATGCTGTCGTTGACCTTCATGATTCGTTCACAGTCACGATAACGAGCCATCGAACCGTACGAGCAAAGCATGTCGGCTGAAAGCATCACTCCTCCGTCGAACTTGACGCCAAGAACTGACGCTCCAACGACCGTCGGATTGCTACAACAAACCAGTCAATCGATTCAATAACCAATTTGCTGACATTTTTCAGGTTAAGCACTAAGTAGCCTCAAATGACAACGCAAAAAGGCAATATTATAACCTATTTGGTAGAAGAAGTGATCGTGAAAGTAGGGTACCCACCTTGATCTTTGAAAAAAGTCAGTTCCGCTCTTGGATTGAACGTCTGGAAAATTGTACAACGCGCCCGGCGCGGGACCATTGTGCCAAAAACGAGGAGCGGAGAATCCTTCGCCGCCGATAAACGCCATGATACAGCTTGTTTTGTCAGATAGAAGCAGAGTCGAAGAAAGTTCTTGATGTGCGTCAGAGTCACTGTACTATTTGCAGGCTTGCCACATCCTTCGCATGGACATTCCTTAACCCCGGCAAATAAGTAAATAATATGACTTAAGTAATAATAATACTTTTATTTGTCATAAGATCATTGTACAACGATATCAACACTAGTCAATTTATACAGGTAATGTCCCTAATCCTAGTATACTAATTTTAATCTGTTAGTTTCATATTTAAAAACTCTGTCGTTTAGTATAAACATGCTTATATATAAAAAATGTTTTTAGCTTGTCTTTAAAGTTGCTTTTGCCTCTTACGATTTTAATTTCCTTTGGTAATTTGTTGAACAGTCTTCTGCCTGCATAATTAGGTTCTTT
Organism: Protonemura montana; assembly: GCA_947568835.1. Classification (NCBI taxonomy): domain Eukaryota; kingdom Metazoa; phylum Arthropoda; class Insecta; order Plecoptera; family Nemouridae; genus Protonemura; species Protonemura montana. The sequence continues at coordinate 2,359,828 of OX387608.1, forward strand.
CTTGTATAACTCTAGGCGGTGGGCTTCTTCTTCAAGATTATCTTTATTTCTGGTTTTGTGGGAACTTATTTTTTCCACATCGTCATCAGCTTGCTTGGCCCAGTCTACTATAAAAAGTATTGTACAGTACATACAAATTGATGGTAGTCATAATTTTTAGATTTTTGAACAATGGTTTTGCCGAATCTTTGTAAAATACATCCACGCACGGGTTCCTGCTAGCTTTCGCCATAATTCTAATCACCTTTTTTTGCATGGGAACAATCTTTAGTGTGCGTTGCGTTCCCCCAAACTTTAACTCCATACCCAAGATGCGACTGGATATTTGCAAAGTATACCAGCCTCAATATGTCCCTGCTGACGAGGTTTTCTAATTTCTTTATAAGAAAACACCCCGATGACACTTTAGCCGCTACAGCCTTCACATGTTTATTCCAAACCAAATGTCTGTTTATGATTAAAGCAGAATTATCACATCATAAAAATCACACCGTTATCACATCCTATCCGTGGGCCTTCTAAAAATAATAATTTCAAGTACCTGTCAATAGAACTGCTCACCACAGAACTACTGAACCACATCAATAAAACCGTATAGAACTGCTCTGTCAGTGGCATCTTGCTGCTTCCTTGCAAATACAATAATGAGAACATATTGTGATCTGCACTCTGCCAAATCTTGTACACTCCAAACTAAGTTGTGGCATCATTCTATGGGATCATTTACACGCCGAGCAATTGTTCATCCTTCAAAAGAGGGCAATAACTATAAGGTACCTGGCCGAGGCAAGCTACGATCCCACCACACCAGATTTCTTCTACCAAGATTTGTGCAGACTCTGGTTAAAAACATTCAATATTCTACCACTGCCATATTTATACATGTATTTCATTATCTTTTATATCTTAAAGAGTTAAAAAGTGTCAATTAGTGTTGAAGCCCATGGAAATATGTTGAGAGGTAACATCAAAATAACCCTAATTGTGACAAATTGCTTCGACGAAGGCCCGCTCTGTGTAGGAGTTCGCTTTTTCAATAAACTGCCTGCGGTCTTGAAGTCAACATTGAGAGACCAGAACTTTCAGGACAAACTATTTAATTTCCTTACATGCAATCGTTTTTATTCTTCAAAGTGATTCTTGAACTGTCCATCAACACCATCGTTTTAAGCCAATGTAATATCGACTTATTGTGTTAATTAGCAATTTTTGTACTTGACTCACCCAATGTTAGATTTGTAAATCAATTTGGAGCAATTAACTATTATTATTATTATTATTATTATAAGTTCATCAAATTATTGGCTGGATTCACGTAACAAAACAAATTGAAATCGAACTCCGTGTTCTTATCTATTTGTCAGTTATTCAGCGACTCCCTCTCAAGATGTCAGCCAGCTTTTGATCCAGCTGGCTTAGGTAAGAATGAACTGCACGTCTCACGAGATACTTTTTATTAACAATTCGTGTAACAAAGATTACAATTAAATAAGTGCACTTACCACTAACATTGCATCGTATTATTATTCTCGGTCAGATATCAACGGCTCGCAATAACAATATGGATGCAAGAAATTCTGATTTGTTTTATTTTAAAATCTATAATTATTGATGAGCGTAGCGAGCGAAATCTCCAATTTCACTGACCACAGAAAAAAATCACTCGTGTTTGTTTGTTCGCACTCTACCATCCAAACTTCTGCACCGATTTGAATCAAATTTGCACGGCACATTGTTGTTTTCTTAACTTGGACCGAGTTTGATTTTCAGCAAAATCGGTCGCATAGCTTTTAAAATTTACGAAAATGTTCAGATTTTGGGTTGTGTTGCCAAAAGTATTTTATGTTTATGTGCCAATCTTTGCTAACATGCAAAACGCATCAAAATAAAGTTGTTTCAAAGTTTTTAACAGCATTCTTGGTTTGAGAATATAAAATTTTGAGCAGAAACTTTGGGTTTAAATTGCGTTTAGCCTCATGTTAGTGAAATCGGCTTTAGATGCTGTTTTTAAATGCTGCTCATGACCAAATACCCAGGCTATTCACCAACAGCCACAGGTTCAATATGCAACCTTATGGCAACAAAGCGACCAAGTACAGTGGCATATGATTACTTATGATTGATTTAGAGACAATAAACTCTGGCAAAATCTTGTAACCTCTACAAGAACAAACATCTAAGTCTTTGTTTTTCAGTAATGATTCCACTAGACAATACGTTCAAACAAGTGCCATTTGCCCTACCAATTATTGTGATGAGCCTAGAATTGTTCAGTTGCTAAGTGGGTGAACTCTGTCGTCCATTTTTCCTCGTGTTACGATCCTCATCCTCGTCGTCGCTGACCGAGCTGGCCCGACGCCGCCGGTTGGAATAGGTCAAAGTTTCCGTCTCGAAGACAGTAGTCATCGGCACAGGGCTGACCAGAGTGACGACTGATGAGTCCACACAAGTGTCGGCGCTCGCAAACGGCTCCCGCACGCGGCTGTCATCGCAGTCAATGTCGGCGGCTATGTCTTGAGCGGCGGCTTGCATCTGGTTCTGGAGTCGGTCGGCCATGCGCGCGGCAAACGACGACCGTGTAGGCTTCGTCGACGTCGACCGGCGTCGTTTCGCACGAGACGCCAGCACGGCGAGTGGTTCATCATCATTCTCACTGCCTCCACTAACCTCAATCTCTTCTCTTTTAACACCGACACTGTTGTTGAGCTTCTCTTTTATTTGCTGCGCCATCTTGGACAGCGTGTCACGGTTCAGTCGCAGAGATTTACTTTCTTTTGGCATTGCCGATGTTTAATTGACTGCCCAGACTGAGTGTGATTAGGTTTCAAGAGGAAACAACAACCCCACGTATCTGACAGCTGACAGCATAATAGTCAAGCACAAAGCAGCACAAAGTCAAGCACTGGGTTGCACCGGGGCCGCTCTGCCCACATGAACCATAATTTTTTCAAATGCTTTGCTCGAAAAAAGCAGCGTATTTTGTTTATTTGGCTGCTGAAAATTATATAATGGGGACGTAAACTTGTGTGGCAGCCGCGGCAAATGAGAAGATATTTTGGTGTCATATTTTCCCGTTTCGTGCGTTTACATATTTCGGTGTTAAGTAATAACCATTTACTATTTAATAAAACTACTTTCTGTGCTCACAGGTTACTCCTTAGTTTTGATCAGTAGGCCTTATCGGCGTTGGTAACGGTTTTACGTAATTTTTTAATGTCGCTGCCTTGTGATTTAGCAAATTTGAATGGAGATTTAATTTTAAATAGCGATGAAGGGGAATTACCCCTGGGGATTTCAGAAAAAAAATCCGGCTTTTCCTGGCTGTAACATTGAAGTTAAAATTCTAGAAATCAAGTATGTTGCAGAAAAAGGATTAAACTTCATGCTTTTATATATATAATTTTTAAAAACCTTTACTTGTCAAAATAAATTCCTAAAATGGCACATTTCCACAAAGACAAAAAGCAAATATGTCGGCGATCTCGGCGGCAGTATCTTAATATCAACAAAAAAGCGGCGAATTTGCTGAATCAGATGATTAAAAAGTTAAGAGTCTGACCAAATATTTGACAGGAGTTATGTTTTGATATCGAGCCAGTTAACAATTTTGCAAACATGCTCGAACTTTGACTCATATGCTGTGAATGGCAAAAATGTCCCGAATATCTTGAGATTTGTACCGAATCAAAGCTCGAAGTAATGGCTAAAAAACTGCAGATCTAAAAATACAAAAAGTAAAATTCCTTGGCAAGGATTTTCATTACTCAAGTCACACTAGCCGCTACCAGGGCAAGCCCCGTTTGCTGCGAGTGAAAACATGGGCTATCAACAGAAGCCCAGTGATACCAAAACCAGGCAGTGAACTTGTGACCAAAGTAGTGCATGTTTCATCAATGACGCCCAAAACACCGCTCTTTTTTCATGTCAAGGTAATTGAAATTCTCACAAAACATTCCATGAACTTAATTTAAACGTAAAACCTTATTTAAATTGCAAGTGCTTGCAATGCGCTGGGTATTTTATTATTATGAACACTATAACCGTCTCAAAAATGTATGCCCAAACGGGTTCTACTCCTTGGAGATCTGTCATTCTCATCAAATACACTAAAATCGTCTCAAAAAGATAGGTGTCCAAGCAGCTCAATTGGTTAGAGCAACACCCGCAACAGGTGAAGATCAGGGTTCGAGTCCCCGTTTGGGCATCAATTTGTTAAACGGTTATAGTGTTGATAAAAATAAAATACTTAATTTAAGTCCATCCTTCCATGCTTCGAATACCTGCTCAAGATTGACTGTGATATCAAACTAAAGCTTGAAATATTAGCTGCGGCACATGAGTTCCATCGCAGAGACATTCAATTGACCCTGATTATTTTATTTAGATGCATTTAGGAAGCTTGAACTTGGTAATTGTTATAATATTATGTGGTTCTTTTGTTATCGGAAAATTGTCAGGACTGCTCTTACCCTTGATAAAGTAACAGGTACAAGTTACGAAACATTGGGAAATTTAGTTGTTCTTCACTTAGCATTCAAAACCCAGTTCAAATAGTTTTTGTTAATACTAGTGCTAAGTTTACATCAAGTAGACATGAGTCTAAAATCAATCATTATTTACCGAGCTGGGTTTGCATCTCCCATGCAGTCTGAATTCATGGTTTCTGAAAAAGAACAGGAAAAACAAGGAAGACAAAAGAAAACAAGAATAATATTTTAGGCCAATTTAATTCAAATTGCAAAAAAAAAAAATCCTCAAGCCATCGGAAGCAAGCGTTCGTTGCGGGAACCCGAGCTCGACTGGCAACAATAAATATCTTAACCTGTAATAACGCGGAGAGCAAAGTGGAAGGACTAGACACACTTCCCGAGTCCAAACGACCAATCACGCGCCGCCAAACTCTCGACGGCACGACGTAGCTCCGCCCCTAAACATCAAACTCTTTGGAGTTCGGAGACTAGCTCCAAGTTGGATCGTAGCCCTGCCAGTTGGAGTTAGGAGCCAGGTAAACACGGCGTCCTTGATGCATGAAGCTCACGACGCCATGGTAACCAGTTCTCGGGACGCCGCTCTGCAAAAACAATGGGCGGGGCTCGTAACCAATGCAAAATAAAGCCAGTCTTGCCGGATCTTGTGGGATCTTGCTGCTACAGTCGTGTTAGCCTAACCTTGCCACAGCCTGGTGGACTCTGACGTCACTAACTGCAGTCGTGTTAGCCTTACCTTGCTACAGCCTGGTGGACTCTGACGTCACTTACTACATGTTGCCAACTTTAGAACGCAAAATAAAGCTAGTCTTCACCGGGGAGTTTAAAAATTAACCAGGAAATTATGAAGGAACAATACATCTCGCATTTAAATTCCTTGTGAATTGGTCAGTTTATTTACGTGAAATTAAATCTATTGAAAAATAAGAACTTGAATACAAAACTAAAAGTCCTAATGGCTTCTGCTAAATACCTGCCGTACACTAGCGGATTCTAGCAATGGCTGCCAAAGAGCAGTTTGCAAACTTGGGTGCATGCCAACCTGATAAAAGTTAAAAGTAACCCAAAATATATTAATTTGATCTTTGGTTGATTTCCAGCCAAAGTTGTGTTTGTACTGGTATTGTTCCTAACATAATACTTAAAATGAAACTAGGTGCATACACTAGGATTAATTTGAGTTTGCTACTTTCTGGGCTGCTTGATCCAACCTAGAAAACATGACACCATGATGCTACTGTTTAATATCTAATTTTCTGGCAGAAAAAAATGTTTTGCTCTGGTTGAAACAGTCGATAATTTTAGTAAAAATAATAATTGAATGAAAAACAACAAATAGTAATCATATATCATTCAATATTTTGTTTTACTGAAATTATTAAATGTTTCAACCAAAGAAAAATATTTTTTTTCTGCTATAAAATTAGATAGTTAACAGTAGCATCATGGTGTCATGTTTTCTAGGTTGGTACAAGCACCCCAGAAAGTAGCAAACTCAAATTAATCCTAGTGCATTGTTCCGTCTCGGCATCGTATCTCACCCGGAACTCGTCCATCAGTCCGAGCATCTTGGCCGTCTTCTTGAACGCCTCCTTCGTGTGGTACACAATGCGGACCGTTCCGCCGGGAACGTCTCCGGAACGCAGCTGGGCGTACGTGACGACCGGCGCCGCGTTCACAGCCTTGTCGAAAGCAGCATCGTACACGTTCTGGAACGACAAGCACAGCCTTCTAGGTCGGGAACAGTTGCAGTGTTTGAATGCTGTTCATTCGAAGTTGAGTCATGATTGTTTTTAGACTCATGTCTATTTGATGTAAACTTAGCACTAGTTTTAACAAAAACTATTTCCACTGGGTTTTGAATGCTAAGTAAAGAAAAACTGAATTTTCCATACACATAATTGGTTAGTTAGTTAAATACGCCAATTTGTTTGGGATTTTATTTCAGAAAATACAAAATACATTAGTTTTTGAGTTATTGACCCTGATTATTTTATTTAGATGCATTTAGGATGCATGAACTAGGTAATTGTTGTTATGTTATGAGGTTCTTTTGTTATTGGAAAATTGTCAGGACTGCTCTTACCCTTGATAAAGTAACAGGTACAAGTTACGAAACGTTGGGAAATTTAGTTGTTCTTCACTTAGCATTCAAAACCCAGTTGAAATAGTTTTTGTTGAAGTTAAGTTGGTTGTATTTTTGTTAGGTTGACAACATCTATTTGTAATGTTGGCCCTACCTTGGTGAGGTACGTCAAGTTGGTGGTCCTGAAAGGCACAAACTTGTCGTTGAGTTTGATGAACTTGAGATGCTTCTCGAAGAAGAAGCCGCTGCAAAACAACAAGAACACGGAGGTGAGCTTTGCTGGTCGATCGAAGCTTGTGCTTGTCGCTACGTGGGTTTTAGGTTATGAATAACGTCACGTACTTGCTGACGCCGACCTTGCCGAATGTGCGTGTTCGTGAGAGTTCCGGTCGGATGCAAGCTCGACCCTTGCGTTGGTCCGGTTGTCTCATCCAGTCGTCCCAGTACCTGCGATTGACCAATATTTCAGTAGATTAGGGCAAAATTTGTGCAAATTTATCAAATTTTAATTACAATTGGGCAAAATTGACACAAATTTATTGAATTTTCATCACAATTGGGCAAAATTTGTCGAATTTTCATCACAATTGGTAAAGACACAGTAAAAATTGACCAACATTTCATCAAAATGGTTCAAAATGATCCTGATTTGTCAAAACTTCTTGAAGTTTTATAAAAATTGGCCAATAATTCTGTCAAAATCTACGACAAGCCTGCCAAGCCGCGATACAAGCCCCGCCCCCTGTTCTTCAGAGGATGCTCGAACTAGGTAATTGTTATAATTTTATGTGGTTCTTTAGTTATCGGAAAATTGTCAGGACTGCTCAAACCTCTGAAGAAGTAACTAATATATGTTACGAAACGTCGGGAAATTTAGTAGCCCTTTACTTAGCATTCAAAACCCAGTTCAAATAGTTTTTCTAAGAACTGAATCTGATTAAAGTGGTTCAAAATTGAGCAGTGTATAAAACTTCAATTGGATAGTTTTCCGCGGGATCAGCATCACTACGTTACTTATTTTCACTCAATACACTAATCACACACTAATGTGGACAAAGATTCTTGACGTTAAAGCAAGCAAAGGGGGTTCAAATTAAGCAGTATAGGAGTTGGATTTGAGTCAGATTAAACCTGGACATTGAGTCTAAGAGGGTGAACCTTTTTCTGCGGAGTAACCCTCAATAAGAAATTTTCTTAGTTACTGAAATTGCTGAAATCAACTCAAATTAATCACATCACTCTTATCACTCAATTCTCTCATGGCAACTGCATATGCAGCGGGTGAACTTCTAGTTTTTAATAAATATTTAGTGATATTGTGACCAATTTTTAACTAATTTTAACCATTTTTGACAATATTTGACAATTTTTTTAAAGTTGTGGCATTAAGCAATATATAGAACCAAACGGTTGGACGTGTTGGAAACACTGGTTCTTGTTAGATCACCAAAGTTAAGCAAGGTTGCGCTGAGTCAGGTATTGAATGGGTGACCATCATACACATGACCAGTTCTGTTTGGGAGAGAGGTTGGAGCAAGATTGGAGGGATGAAGGTTAAGCAACACTACGCTGGGTCAGGTATTGGATGGGTGACCATAATACACATACAGCAACTTCACTTGCCTTGCTTATCAACCTCTCGACAGCATGGATTTGTGGAGGAATCCTGTTGTTTGAGTTGTACCGTCCTTCGGAAGGGACGTTAAGCCGGTGGTCCCCTTGGTGCTCTTCAACAGGAGTAGGCTACGTGCAGGAACTAGGTTTCCTCTCCTCCCTTCTAGGCTAGGTCAGGTTCATCATCATCCACTCATTCACCGACGCCATTAGACCAGTGCCACATGGCACGTTGTCAAAAACACTGCGTCGTTAAACACCACAAATAAATAAATAAAATTAAGCCATATAATGTAGCTACTCACGAGGGCGGCCACTTTGGTGCCAGCTCTTTCCACGTGTCCTTGGTCAACATCCAGCCGAGCCCGGGGAAGAAGTCCGTGCGATGAAGCAAGGCCGGTGAGTTCTCGTCGACCAGCGGTGGCTTGCCGTTGTCATTCCAAGCCGAGACGCACCACAGCGTGGGGTCACTCTGGAGGACGGCGTACATCGCGAGAAAGTACTCGTAGAAGTCCACCGCTATGTCAAGGTCGTCTGCAAGTAGGACACATCGTCAGTCACATCTGGACAAATAGTTAACCTTTTCGTTTACAATTTTTTTGACAAGTTTTTGACCTATTTTGGCTCTAGCGTAGGATGTCGGAGTCTACCGAGATATCAAGGTCGTTTGCAAGGTTGGTGTGACGCAAATCAATGTGCTGCAAAATTGGTAAAAAGATTAGAAAAAAATCACTGAAATTTGGATTTTTCAAAATTGTCCCAATTTTTTACAACTATTTGATCATTCCATACACATTATCCAAAAACTTCAGTAAGCTGACTAGATCCAATGCTCTATCCAGGTTATTTGAGATCAGCTGGCTGGATTCTATGCTCTATCCAGGTTATTTGAGATCAGCTGGCTGGATCCAATGCTCTATCCAGGTTGTTTGAGATCAGCTGGCTGGATCCTATGCTCTATCCAAGTTATTTGAGATCAGCTGGCTGGATCCCATGCTCTATCCAGGTTATTTGAGATCAGCTGACTGAATCCTATGCTCTATCCAGGTTATTTGAGATCAGCTGGCTGGATCCTATGCTCTATCCAGGTTATTTGAGATCAGCTGGCTGGATCCTATGCTCTATCCAGGTTATTTGAGATCAGCTGGCTGGATCCTATGCTCTATCCAGGTTATTATATACCTAGGTATATAGGTATATAACCCAGATTGCTCCGGGAGGGGGGGGGGGGGGGATTGGCTGACCTTCAACGATGATGACGCTGTCGAAGTTGAAGTCGAAGAAAGTGCGATTAAGGGCCCAGCCGTAGTGTCGCGCGATCTTGAAGTAGCCTTTGAACTTCTTTTCTCGCGGCGGCACGGCAATCTCGCTCTGGTCCGGTTGCTAGGCAACAAAGTGCGGTTAGGTCAGCGAAAACAGAGTGTTTTATTAGGAACACTGGTAATTGTTGTACTGATAAATCGTGTACTAGTAAATGTTTATCCAATTTATCACCTGAATGTGTGTGACTTGGTCTCCCAGCTCGGCTATGACCTGGCTTGTTGGTCGATGTTGGCAGTCCTGGCTGACGATGATGGGGAACTGTGCTGCGGAGGGGCGGAGTCTCAACAGCTGTTCCAGGCTCCGAGAGACTGTGACTCTGTTACAGGCGAGGAGCAGGACGGCCAACACAGGGCCACCGTCAGGGAGTCGGGCGGAAGAGATAGCTCTCATACGCAGCATCTGCAAGGTTAGGTTATGTTAGTTTGGCCAAAAAAAAAATAGCCAATATTTTGACAAAATTGTTGTCATAATAACACGCTAGAAAGAATGCAAAATTAGCCATTTTACCATAAAAACAATAACAATATCTTGTCTCTTTAGTATTCTTTGTTAAAATTACGATTATTTATTTTATAATTCTCTACCTTTCGACCACGTTATTATTTTTTTTTCTTCAATTAAACATCATGCATACACGTTTCGCTAAATATTCTGGAGATAAAGAGAGCAATGTCACTCGATTTTCGGCCTCGCGATATTTTGCAGAGGAGTTTGACAAACGTTTCCTTTGAGCCTGCAAGTTTTCACACAGACGGCTAAAAATTAACGTTCCGTTCTCTTAAGTATCGCTATTCCTCTGCGACTTAACGTAGCCTTTAGCAAATTATTTAACGGATTGTTAACGATCAGACCGTCTGTCGAAAAAACCAGCGTTTGTAGTATTTTAAAATGGGACTACACTGAAAAATGTCTCTTCAAACAATTCACGCACACACCGCATCACTGGTTCAACTATGTTCCCGTTTGGCAGCCGCGGGAATATTCTATCACAGAACGCTATCAGTCCTTTGCCATTTGGGAACTGCCGACATTTTTAATGCACGTAAAAAAAGACACCTCCCGCAATAATCGTATCGCTCGGTATTATTATTAGTCAATAACATATCAATTTTTTGAATATCGATCGTTTTTACCTTATATACGTATTATTTTATATTATATACAATTGGAAATCACTTTTTAAATATTACACTAAGTTGTCATTTTATTTAGATTTAAAAAACACACATCGTTAACGTGGACGAAATAGAGCTGCGTATTTATTTACGCAGATTGTCACATATTGTGTTTTTCCTCGTTCAAATAATCTCAAAGATGCAGGCCGCGATCTCACTTGGGGCAGTTAATTACGATGTTTGCGGAAAAATTTGCTTTCGGTCAATGATCGAAGGGCATGAAAATGACGAGCGCTTTTGAATGCTAGCTCCAGACGCATTTTTCTCACGGACGTAAAAAAATTCGTTGTCAGCTATCGAAATGCAATCGAAAACAAAGATTGAACAAAAAACGAATTTCTTGTATTCAGGAATTGCTGTTGTGTGCAATGCTTCTCTAGGACATTTACGTAAAACAAAATTACTCAAAATGGTAATACAAAATTGACTCCAATTGACCTGAGTAAGCTCCCACTCCAATAGACATGAGTAAGCTCCCACTCCAATAGACCTGAGTAAGCTCCCACTTCAATAGACCTGAGTAAGCTCCCACTTCAATAGACCTAAGTAATCTCCAATAGACCTGAGTAAGCTCCCATTCCAATAGACCTGAGTAAGCTCCCACTCCAATAGACCTGAGTAAGCTCCCACTCCAATATACCTGAGTAAGCTCCCACTCCAATAGACCAGAGTAAGCTCCCACTCCAATAGACCTGAGTAAGCTTCCACTCCAATAGACCTGAGTAAGCTCCCACTCCAATAGACCTGAGTAAGCTTCCACTCCAATAGACCTGAGTAAGCTCCCACTCCAATAGACCTGAGTAAGCTCCCACTCCAATAGACCTGAGTATGATAATAACACACAAGACCAGAGAGAAACCTGAGTAAGCTCCCACTCCAATAGACCTGAGTAAGCTCCCACTCCAATAGACATGAGTAAGCTCCCACTCCAATAGACCTGAGTAAGCTCCCACTTCAATAGACCTAAGTAATCTCCCACTCCAATAGACCTGAGTAAGCTCCCACTCCAATAGACCTGAGTAAGCTCCCACTCCAATAGACCTGAGTAAGCTCCCACTCCAATAGACCTGAGTAAGCTCCCACTTCAATAGACCTAAGTAATCTCCAATAGACCTGAGTAAGCTCCCATTCCAATAGACCTGAGTAAGCTCCCACTCCAATAGACCTGAGTAAGCTCCCACTCCAATAGACCTGAGTAAGCTCCCACTCCAATATACCTGAGTAAGCTCCCACTACAACAGCCTTAAGCAGAATTAAAAAAAAACTTTCTAAACATTCTGCTAAATTGGTTCTAAGTGGTACTTTTCATCGTATTTTGAACATAATCGCTAAAAGTACTCTCGGAAGAGTTCATCTTTTAACAATTAACTAGTTTTTGCAAGATTATTGTTGTTTTTTTCTGAAATAATATTGAATTAAAATGCCCAGACTTAACTATCAAGTAATTACAAACACAGATAGAGGTAAGAAAGTGGAAAAAGTTGCCACTGGAAGCTTGTGCAAGAATCTAATTGCTCTTTGGGTCAATTAAAACTAGGTACAAGGGCAATAAAATAACAACAATGAGTGATTCCCAAGGACAGAAACATTAATGTGCCAGGTAATTACTGTCTTCTATTACCTAATTACCTACGTGCACAGCTCACAGAGTTATAGCAAGTTAATTACCGTTGATCTTACCAACAGTTCATGTCCCAGTTCACCAACTACATTTTAATCTTAATTTTGTAGGAGATTTCAGGAAAAAAAAACAGTTTTCCCTCTTTTCCGACATTGTATGGGTTTAAATCGCTCCTAAATGTTATTTCAGAACATGGGTTTAAATAGATTCCTTTGCCATATTTTGTTTTGTCATAACAGAGGCTTCAATGTTAATAAATTGAAATATCGCCATCATTACAAAGAAATCTAGAAACTGTTCCTCGCCTTGGCTTTCGATGACAAAAGAACAAATATCGGGCTCAAAAGAATGTCTCTGACCTCATCGTCTCTGTCTCGGTGTTGTTCCTCGCGTTCTTTATCCTCGTCCCCCGGCTTCCCTTCATTGGTAGACAGCAATTCTGAAACACATTCCACGTTGTCTCAGTACACATCCACTTACAGTTTGCTCACAGACGACAAATTCATCTAGCACTTGTTCAACAACTGGAGAAACAATTCCCTTGTTGCAGTTTTTTTTGGTTTTCTGGCATTTCCACTAGGGAGCTTAAACCAGCAAGCGTATGATGGAATGGAAGCTAGACTGGAAAAATGGCCGGTGCAATTGGGAGGTCCCGGGTTCGTATCCCGGTTCGGTTGCACATTTTTCCAGTCTAGCTTCCTTTCCAATTCTTTTATTATTTTACTTCTGGTTTTAAAACAATCTCGCTTCTTAGTTGAAGTGGAAATTTTGCTTTTCTTTTTTTTTAGCTAGAAGCTATTAGGTGCATTACAATTTCTTATCTAGTTGTATTTAGTTTTATCTTATCTTAGTTGAAACTATTGCTACATTGGGTTCATTCCATATAAATAGGACCACTTTAAATGAGTTTTAACCTCAACCAACTCAGAATTTCATGAAATTTGGCACACTTGTTCAGAATGTTGGTTTGAGTAAAAGCATTTTTTTGTTTGTTTTTTACTAGAAGACTTCAAAAGTTACAGGGGGCTCAAGTTCGGGCGTTTTCACCCCCCCACCCCCCCTTAATAGTTGTATTTAGTTTTATCTTATCTTAGTTGAAATTATTGCTATGGCAACTTCCAATCATATGCAGAGAAATTCGAATGTTTCTGTGAGCTAGAGATTCAACTTACAGTTCAACATTTTTTGTAAAACCCAACCTGAGTCAACATTTAATGCAGATCTTCTGGCATGGATATGCAGGTGCATCTACTCACTGTGTTTGCTTATAATATCTTGCAACTGCGACTTCAAGTCGCTGCTCAGAGCCAGCTGCTCTGTCAGATCCTGTTCGAGCCGGTGAACCTTCCGATCTGTGTCGGTCTCAGCTCTCCCACCGATCGGGCGGTACAAGAAGAGAAAGTAAGTCGCCGAGGCCCATAGCAAGACGATCAGGAAGCCATACCAGATGGAGTTTTTAAAGCGCATCGCTGCCCAGGCTAACTAGCGACATCTAGAACAACGAGCTGCTGTCAGTGGAGTAGTCGGTGGACCGTGGGATGGTTGAGAAAATGAATTATTTTGGGCGAGACTAAGTGAATGGTCGAAGTCAGGCCTGTGTGTGGCGGCGACATGTCAAAATACAAATAGTGGACAACTGAATTGCAAGGTTATGGTAGACCAGTGCAATGAGGGACATCAGTGTGTTAAGAATCAAAATTAATTGATAGAACATCGAACGCCGAGTAAGAAGTTCAATAAATAGTTGTTACTTACGGCAATGAGCAAGGAAATGGGTTTGTGGTCACGTAGGCAAATAATCACGAAACAAATCTGACATTTTGACGCGTAACAAACTGTGTAACCAATGTGTGACGCCCAGCCAGGCTATCTCACTTCCTCCTCTTATAAAACAGCTGTGATAATCAGTACTGCCAAGTGTTGCCAAGGTGGAACGTTGTACCGGGCAACGAGGCAAAACAACTCGATGAAAGTTTGCTTTTAAGAATAAACATGTAGTGAGGTCTGGAACAAACACAATAAAATCTAAAATGAGCATTTCTCACTATGTTAATGAAAGTCTGAGCTGTTACACATTGTGGGGCTTAGGACGTCTTTGCTTAGGACCGTAGCTGTAATTGCCTGATGAGAAACTTTTTTACACAAGATATTTTTTTCTAGAAAAGTGGTAGCAGAGGTGGTAGAGAGCCAATTCTGAATTTTAGCACAAATATTCATTCATATGTTTTCAACATAAAAACATTTTTTTTAGGTAAATTGAAGTGGGAGGGTTTTTTTTTCACTGACGTTTTTTGAAAATGCAGATGTAGAAAATCAAGTTAAAATTACTGTCAATCAAGTGGTACATATTATATATTCAAGTAGGGAATTGAATTACCTTTCAGATGAGCTCTCCTGGAACTCTGTAGCTGTCGTACAACCCTAAATAATGTATATAATGTGACGGTGATATGCACGGGGGTTGAAAACGCCCAAACTTCAACCCCCTATAACTTTTGAAGTCTTCTAGTGAAAAAAAAGTCCTTTCACTCAAATAACATACTTAACCAGTGTGCCAAATTTCGTGAAATTCTGAGTCAGTCAAGGTCAAGGGTGGTCCTATTGGACATGGAATGACCCCAAGCGATATGACTCTTTTCGATGACTGATTTTATTTATTTATTTTTTTATTCATGTTCCTTACACTAAATACAATAATAGTATAGAACAAGACATGGCATAAATGTAAAAATATACAATAATAATAATAATGACGAGCATAAAGTTATTTTCTAAATTATGCAAGAGAGGGCAGTACGATTGCTTTCTGTCGCGGCTAAAATATTCGTCAATGGAGTAAAACAGGTTTTGAGTGAGGTTTGCTTTTGCCAAGCTGTTGAACTTTAACAGAGGAATGTTTGATGTTGTCAGGGAAATGGTTGAAAATCATGGCTGATATCCATTGCAGATTATTGTTCAAGAATTGGAGGTTGTTTACTGGGATGTAGCTGTTGTTTTGGTTTCTTGTATAGTGATGGTGAGTGGATTCACTAGGGGAGTATAAGGAGGGATACATTTTGACATGACAGACAGCTTTTAGAATAAAAATGCTAGTGACAGTGAGTATTTTTAACGAAACAAACAGTTCTCGGCAGGAGTGTTGCCATGAGACACCAACAATCTTCCGTACAGCTTGCTTTAGAAGGCGTCAATTTTTGAGACGGTTATAGTGTTGATAATAATAAAATCTCTGACAGAAATCTTAGAGGTGGCTGAAAGAGAAGATAAAAGGCAGCGCTAGAGCATGTGCTGACGATCAAGGCTCCGCCCTTTCAAGGCAACGGCTCTAAATCAAGCAGGTCTCCGTCGTCGAGCGGGGGTTTACGCAGGACGGGCGGAGCGAAGCGGGCGAAGATGGCGGCCGGCAAGTACCGCGCCGCACCCGACCCGATCTGGACTACAGCAGCGCGCGCAGCTTCAGGTTCTGTGTCTGCGCAGGCTTGCACAAGCAGTGCGAGCACATCGCCGCGGCGGACGATCGAGTCTTGCGCGAGCGCGTTCAGCAGTTGGCGGCACTGACTGGCCGCCGTCGTCGTGTCGCCGCGAGAAAACACCGCGCGAATCTCCAGGAATCTGGAACGAGACCACGAATCCAATCGAATTAACTCGCTTGCAATGCGCGGGGTTATTTATTATTATCAACACTATAACCGTCTCAAAAATTTATGCCCAAACGGGGACTCGAAATATGATGATTTATGAGATCGGGGTTTGAGTCCCCATTTGGGCATCAATTTTTGAGACGGTTATAGTGTTCATAATAATAAAATACTCATTGATGATTGTTTTTAGACTCATGTCTACTTAGAATAGAGTAGAAGTTTATTTACAACTTTGGATGATACATAAAATGGAATAAACACATTTTTTCTTCCTGTGGATGCAATAAATTGTGAAGTTAAGATTAAGTTAACAAGTCAGTTTTCTATTAGTTACATCATACCGTGATATATCTATTTAATTAATTTATTACTAAATAAATATTGCTAAATGGGTTTTGAATGCTAAGTAAAGGACTATTAGTAGGCAAATTTAGCTGTCCTTTACTGAGTATTCAAAACCCAGTTCAAATATTTTTTGTTAAACTCATTGATATTTTGTAACTTTATAAATAGCAGCGCAGACCTCTTGATCAGAGTGATTGACTCGGCTGTGCGTTGGGCTGACTGGCAACGTTGCGACTCGCCCAGCGCAGCCAGCGCCTTCTCGTAGTCACCGAACTCATCTGCTTCCCGTCGAGCGCAAGACTCGTAGAAACTCGCGAGCAGAGCAGGGGCACGACCCTGCAAACACAGCCCGGGTTACCATAGCAACCTTCGGTTGATTGTCGGGGTTTAACAACGTAGTGTTTTGACAACGGGTCATGTGGCACTGGTCTAATGGCGTCGGTGAATGAGTGGATGATGGTGAATTAACCTAGTTTCGAAGAGAGGAAGGGACACCCGGTGCCGACACATAGCCTACTCCTGTTGAAGACCAAGGGGACCACCGACTTAACGTCCCTTCCGAAGGACGGTACAACGCGAACAGCAGGATTCCTCCACAAATCCATGCTGTCGAGAGGTTGATAAGAAAGGTGAGTGAAGTTGTTGCTTAACTTTCATCCCTCCAACCTCTCTCCCAAACAGAACTGGTCATGTGTATGATGGTCACCCATTTAATACCTGACTTAGCGCAGTGTTGCTTAACATTCATCCCTACAACCTCTCTCCCGAACAGAACTGGTCATGTGTATGATGGTCACCCATCCAATGCCTGACCCAGCGCAGTGTTGCTCGACTTCGGTGATCTCACAGGAACCAGTGTTTTCAACACGCCAAACCGTATGGTCAATATATTTTTGTGCCATCATCGTGATATTTTGCAAGAAGTGAACTAAGAGGTTATGTCGTCCCACCTTGGTGTAGAAAGTTACGATGGTGTCGAGGATTTTCGGCTGCGTGGTCCAGTCCAGCGCCTGCAGGTGATTGGCCGCCATCACGTAGACCTCCCGTTGCCGGCACACGTTGGCAAAGAAGATCACCTGGGCAACGGAACCGTCGTCAAACCAGTATCGACGTGACCCATATGATAAAGTATATGATAAAGCATGTGTTCGAGTAGCTCAATTGGCTAGAGCAACACCCGTAGTTTGGGAACATTGAAGTTATACTTCTTGCAACTAGGTTCTTGCTGGTTCTTATCACCAAGGAACTAATGCTAATAAATTGTCATACTCATCAAATGCACTAAAATCGTCTCAAAAAGCCAGTGTCCAAGTAGCTCAATGGGTTAGAGCAACACCCGCGACAGGTAGAGATCGGGGTTCGAGTCCCCGTTTGGGCATCAATTTTTGAGACGGTTTCAGTGTTGATAATACTAAATTACCCCGCGCATTGCAAGCGTTTGCAGTTTAAATAAGATTTCATCTAAAAACACTAACCTTGTCAGTGTCTCCCGACTTGAGCAAAGACTTCATGGCCTCCACCTTGCGTCCAGCCCGCGTGAGCAACCTTGCTGCCAGCTGGAAGGCGGCCTGTGATTGGGCGAGCTCGGCAAACCGGATCAACAGCGCGGGGTCCGGCTTCTGTCCGGCGTTGTCCGGCAAGAGCTGGGCGGCGAGCTCGTCCGTCACCAGCACGTTGTGTTGTTCGCACAGAGCGATCGCTCGCTTGGGTTCGTGAGCCTGGAGACAAGTCACGAGGTTACGATACTAGAAGGCTTCGAGCTTGCTTTTACTGGTTAACTCTGACCTGCACGATCATCCAAGAAGCCTGCATCTTTGTCTGGATTCATCCATAGCTCTTTGTCCTGAACTCTGTCTACCCCACTAGACAAAGCAACACGATTAGAGTTACTGCCCATTCCCACTCTTCACTTGCACTGTCCTCTGAGACAAACTCCCCGGTAATATTAAAAAATCTTCAACCAAGTCCCCTAAAATCCTACCGTTATAGGAAACCCATTCTACACCTTACGTGAATACCTCGAATCCTAACCCACTTCTTTCCTCTCCCTCTCTTCCTCTTTTACAAACCATGATGTAAATTATGTAAAATATGTGATCTTTCTAAAAACTGTAAATAACTGACGATGTCTACACAATTTCTATGTAAATGTCTATAAGAAAATAAAACAAATCAAATCAATATTTTTGTCGTGAGAGTCTACTCGGTGACTTGTTCTACCTGAACGCTCTTTATTTGCAGGATACGATTCATGGCGTAAAAATTTACGAAAACCCTCAAAAAACACCGTTTGGAAATCGTGAATTACTCTGGAATGCTAGAACGTACGAATCTGTGATGCTGAGGCATGAAAGCCATCAAAATATTTGCAGTATATTGTCGAGTTTTGTTGCGTCTTTTTTCATTTATTAAATTTCAACATTTTCCAAAAAATAATGAAATATTGTTAAATTTTAATGCGTAATTAAACCCGTCAACCGCCAATTGTTTTTAAAAACCTTTGGGTGTTAAGAGATTTTAAGGGTTTTTTGACAATTTGATTCAAATCGGTCCAGACAATTGGACAGCAGAAAAAAATCAAAAAAAAATATCTCTAACAAACATTAAAGTGATTGTTTTTAGACTAATGTCTAGAAAAATGTCTAAAACGGAAGAAGAAGTGAGCACAAAGAATCCAGAAGGAAGTATTTGGACGTTTAGATTAAGAACTAAACGTAATGAATAAGGAAATATTTACTCCTACCTATCACATAACATTAGAATAACCTCGAAAAATTGGCGTTATTTCCATACATATAACAGGGAAATCTCTTTAAATTTGAAACTATTTATTTTTGTGAGAAAATAATGAACAGGTATTTTTTATTTTATTCTAAATCTAATTTTGAATAAAATATACCTGTTTAAAATTTTTGCGTTTCAATCTCGTACCAAAACGAGGGTCGCCATTTTTCATGATATATAGTGAAATCTGACGTCAGTATGACGTCAAAAAACGTCAAGAAACAGTAGCGAACTCAAAGGAGACCCAAAATGACGTCAGAACTACCTGTAGTTAATCACAGCTCGTTTATATTCCGCCACGAGAATTTATATTTTAGCCATTCTTAAAACAAATATAAATAGAAAAGTTATGATCGGATTATAAAAAGAAAAAATATGTCAGATTTTATTTTAAACGCGTTTTTGAACACAATGATAATAATTACATAATAATCTTAAGGAGATTTCCCTATTTTTATAATTTTATGTAGTTCTTTTGATATCGGAAAATTGTCAGGACTGCTCTTACCCGAAGAAGTAACAGGTACAAGTTACGAAACGTTGGGAAATTTAGTTGTTCTTCACTTAGCATTCAAAACCTAGTTCAGATACTTTTTGTTTTAAAGTGTACCTGAGCATATAGTGCCACGGCCTGCTGGAAGCGCCCCTCCTTCACGAACGTGTCAGCACAACGGGTGGTTAGCGCGTTGTTAGCGCCGAGATCGGCGGCCATCTTGTCGAGAGCGTCAAGGTCGTGTGTGGAGAGCGCAAGGTGGACGGCTCGCTCCGTAGCACCTGTTGCAAGTTCACAACATAAATTGATGTTTCGCCTCGTAGCCAACTTGCCAACTCGCCTGCTCCGATTTAAACTTAATTTGCATGTGACACGTTGGTGTTTTCAATTTACCCTACTGCATTTTTCAGAAATATAGGTTGAATAGTTGTGGAACTATTTAAGATATAAAGACATTTTATTATTAAGAACATTATAACCGTCTCAAAAATTGATACCCAAATGTCCCCATTTGGTCATCAATTTTTAAGATGGTTATAGTGTTCATAATAATAAAATACACCGCGCATTGCAAGCGTTTGTAATTTAAATAAGATTTCAATACTATGAAGAAATGTTTAAATAACATTTCGGAGGTTATGAGGTATAGTCGGGCTGTTACCTCCTCGGTGGAAGAGCGTGACGGCTCGTGCTGATTGGCCGTGACGTTCAAACCACGTGGCCGCCTGGAGCATCATTGGCCGAGTCGAGCCCGGCAGCTGCGTCAACGCCCACAACTGATCCGACCAATCGTGTTCCATGCAGATTCTTGCCGCACTACCCAACGCCTGCAAGCAAAGCCAAGAACTTCTCAATTCTGCTATCTTATGTTACCACGGGTATATCATGGCCTAGCATAGGAGGTTCAATGGTAGATTCAACGTTTGGTAGCCATGGAGATGCTGAGATCGCCTGACAGAGCTTCTCAATTCTGCTATCTTATGTTACCACGGGTATATCATGGCCTAGCATAGGAGGTTCAATAGTAGATTCAACGTTTGGTAGCCATGGAGATGCTGAGATCGCCTGACAGAGCTTCTCAATTCTGCTATCTTATGTTACCACGGGTATGTCATGACCTGGCATAGGAGGTTCAATGGTAGATACAACGTTTGGTAGCCATGGAAATTCTGAGATCGCCTGACAGAGCTTCTCAATTCTGCTATCTTATGTTACCACGGGTATATCATGGCCTAGCATAGGAGGTTCAATGGTAGATTCAACGTTTGGTAGCCATGGAGATGCTGAGATCGCCTGACAGAGCTTCTCAATTCTGCTATCTTATGTTACCACGGGTATATCATGGCCTAGCATAGGAGGTTCAATGGTAGATTCAACGTTTGGTAGCCATGTAGATGTTGAGATCGCCTGACAGAGCTTCTCAATTCTGCTATCTTATGTTACCACAGGTATATCATGGCCTAGCATAGGAGGTTCAATAGTAGATTCAACGTTTGGTAGCCATGGAGATGCTGAGATCGCCTGACTGAGCTTCTCAATTCTGCTACCTTATGTTACCACGGGTATGTCATGGCCTAGCATAGGAGGTTCAATGGTAGATTCAACGTTTGGTAGCCATGGAAATTCTGAGATCGCCTAACAGAGCTTCTCAATCTGCTATCTTATGTTACCACGGGTATATCATGGCCTAGCATAGGAGGTTCAATGGGAGATTCAACGTTTGGTAGCCATGGAGATGCTGAGATCGCCTGACAGAGCTTCTCAATTCTGCTATCTTAAGTTACCACGGGTATATCATGGTCTGGCATAGGAGGTTCAATGGTAGATTCAACGTTTGGTAGCCATGGAGATGCTGAGATCGCCTGACAGAGCTTCTCAATTCTGCTATCTTATGTTACCACGGGTATATCATGGCCTAGCATAAGAGGTTCAATGGTAGATTCAAAGTTTGTTAGCCATGGACTGACCTTGGCTAGAGTGTAGAAGCGCACGGCAAACTCTGGTTGGTCAAGGGCCTCGTGTTGCCTAGCAACGTGGTAGCACGCTGCGCGATGGCCGGACTTTGAAGCTTCTTCACCTGCCGCTACCAGCGCCCCTTGGAAGCAGAGCACACGGACCAGGGACAGGTGATCTCCACACTCCCGATAAGTTGCGCAGGCATCCTCGAGCTGACCACAACTCTCAAGGTACTGACCTGTGGAGGAAAAGAGGTTAAATATTGTTATTACCTCTGTCCCTGCCAGCTGATCTTAAATAACCTGGATAGAGCATAGGATCCAGCCAGCTGATCTCAAACAACCTGGATAGAGCATAGGATCCAGCCAGCTGATCATAAATAACCTGGATAGAGCATAGGATCCAGCCAGCTGATCTCAAATAACCTGGATAGACCATAGAATCCAGGCAGCTGATCTCAAATAACCTGGATAGAGCATGGAATAGCTACCAGCTGTCCCCGTATAACTTACCCTTCCATCCCTGCATGTCAGGGTTGTCCAAGAAGGCAGCCAGCTCGTCTGGTTGGTCACTGAGCATGCGTGGGACGTGTCTGGCTGCCGTGCCTGCCAAGGCGTAGTGACGAGCTGCCGCCTCACGTTCTCCCTCCAACTCGAGGCAGCGTCCACGAGCGTGATGCGTTGTACGCAGCCGTACTCGATTGCTCTCGGAGCACTCGGCCAGCGCTTCGTCCCAGCGGCCTGGATAGAAACCAGGTGCATTTTATTTATTTTATTTATTTAATAATAGCTTTGGTATTACAATAATTACTGGAGGCTAATAAAATCACAGAAGAATTACATAGAATTTTGTAGTTGGATTATACATTTACAGTGGTATTTCACATTTTTTGGAAATGTCATTATATCATGGGGCAGCGCATTCCACAGTCTAATAATAGGTACAAGAATGCTTAATGGCTCATGTCGCTATTGTACCTAGGGAGGTACAAAAAGGCTTGATGGCCCATGTCGCTATTGTACCTAGGGAGGTACAAAAAGGCTTGATGGCCTATGTCGCTATTGTACCCAGGGAGGTACAAGAAGGCTTGATAGCCCATGTCACTATTGTACCCAGGGAGGTACAAGAAGGCTTGATGGCCCATGTCGCTATTGTACCTAGGGAGGTACAAGAAGGCTTGATGGCCTATGTCGCTATTGTACCCAGGGAGGTACAAGAAGGCTTGATGGCCCATGTCGCTATTGTACCTAGGGACGTACAAGAAGGCTTGATGGCCCATGTCGCTATTGTACCCACGGAGGTACAAGAAGGCTTGATGGCCCATGTCGCTATTGTACCTAGAGAGGTACAAGAAGGCTTGATGGCCCATGTCGCTATTGTACCCAGGGAGGTACAAGAAGGCTTGATAGCCCATGTCGCTATTGTACCTAGGGAGGTACAAGAAGGCGTGATGTCCCATGTCGCTATTGTACCTAGGGAGGTACAAGAAGGCTTGATGGCCCATGTCGCTATTGTACCCAGGGAGGTACAAGAAGGCTTGATGGCCTATGCTGCTATTGTACCTAGGGAGGTACAAGAAGGCTTGATGGCCCATGTCGCTATTGTACCCAGGGAGGTACAAGACGGCTTGATGGCCTATGTCACTATTGTAACTAGGGAGGTACAAGAAGGCTTGATGGCCCATGTTGCTATTGTACCCAGGGAGGTACAAGAAGGCTTGATGGCCCATGTCGCTATTGTACCCAGGGATGTACAAGAAGGCTTGATGGCCTATGTTGCTATTGTACCTAGGGAGGTACAAGAAGGCTTGATGGCCCATGTCGCTATTGTACCTAGGGAGGTACAAGAAGGCTTGATGGCCCATGTCGCTATTGTACCCAGGGAGGTACAAGAAGGCTTGATGGCCCATGTCGCTATTGTACCTAGGGAGGTACAAGAAGACTTGATGGCCCCTGTCGCTATTGTACCCAGGGAGGTACAAGAAGGCTTGATGGCCCATGTCGCTATTGTACCTAGGGAGGTACAAGAAGGCTTGATGGCCCATGTTGCTATTGTACCTAGGGAGGTACAAGAAGGCTTGATGGCCCATGTCGCTATTGTACCTAGGGAGGTACAAGAAGGCTTGATGGCCCATGTCGCTATTGTACCCAAGGAGGTACAAGAAGACTTGATGGCCCCTGTCGCTATTGTACCCAGGGAGGTACAAGAAGACTTGATGGCCCATGTTGCTATTGTACACAGGGAGGTACAAGAAGGCTTGATGGCCCATGTCACTATTGTACCCAGGGAGGTATTGTATTGTATTGTTTTTTTTATTTTTCAATTTCTTTACAGAAACACTCATTAGTTGGATTGCAACATAATTTGAGCATGAAAAAAGGTCCGAATGTGCATAAAATACATCGAGATGAAAAATTAAAACCTAATACATAAGTACAGTCAATTTATACAGATAAAATCTACACAATAAATACATTTACAATCCTTTGATGCTAGAAATTCGTCAAGAGTATAAAAACCATGATTTAAGAGGAACCTCTTCGTTTGTTCTTTAAAAACTGACCTTTTTTCAGTTAGCGTTTTTATGCAGTCCGGAAGATAATTGAAAATATGAACTCCTATGTTTTTTGGGCTTTGTTCTGCAATGTTGAGTCTAGTTTTATTTTTGCGAAAGTAGTTGGATCTTGTGTTAAAATTATGAATATCGGAATTTTTCTTGAAATCACTTATATTGTCTAATACAAATAAAACCAGTTCTAATATATAAATACATGTCAAAGTTAAAAATTGAAGTTCTTTGAAAAGTGGTTTACAAGATTGTCTTTTTCTTAAATTTCCGATTATTCTTAAAGCCCTTTTTTGCTTCTTAAAAACTCTTTCAGCTGATGGCGAACTACCCCATAGTATGATACCATATCTAATTTTAGCTTGGACCAGCGCGTGGAAAGCGATCTTGACGGTGATTTTGTTTACATGACTGGTCAGGTTGGATAAAACAAAGCAGGCCGAGCTAAGTGAGGAGCTAAGATTATTTGCATGGGTTTTCCATATGAGTCTGTGATCTATTGTGGTGCCCAAGAAGTTACAAGTATCTTTGGTATATATAGTATTGCCCTCACATATCACTTCCGTTTCGCTTGCGCTTCCTTTCCCCGTGAAAATAACAATATTGGTTTTATCGTGATTAAGTTTCAGTTGGTTTGGTTTGAACCATCTTTCTGCCTTGCTGATAGAGCTTTTTAGGTTTGCTAGCAGTTCATTTCTATTTTTACTTTCGACTATTAAGCTCGTATCATCCGCATATAAAATTACATCCGTGTTTACATTTTTCGCTGCATAAGCCAGGTCGTTAACATATAGACTAAAAAGGATTGGCGCCAGCAAGGTCCCCTGCGGGATTCCGTGTTTACTTGCTATCCATTCAGAACCATCATCGTTGAAATTCAGTTTCACTTTTTGTTTTCTTTCCGAGAGGTATGATTTGATCCATTTTAATGCAGTCCCTTTTATGCCATAGAAATTTAATTTTATAATTAGGATACAAGTGTTAATGGTGTCAAAGGCTTTTGAAAGGTCACAGAAGATAACACCTACTGCCTTTTTGTTTTCGAGACATTCGGTTACGGTCTGTACCAGACAGGTAGTTGCTGTTGTAGTTGAAAAACCTTTCCGAAACCCATGCTGATTTTTACATAAAATGCCATTGGCTTTAATGAAGCTTAGAAGCCTAACCAAGAATACTTTTTCAAATATTTTCGAGAAGTTTGTAACTAGACTAATTGGACGGTAGTTATCCATATTTGTGTCCGCACCTTTCTTATGAAGGGGTTTAATAATTGACCATTTTGCCGCAGAAGGGAATGTCCCTGTCATTAGAGAGAAATTGCATATATCAACCATTGGTTTTGCTATTAGTGTGCTTACGCATTTTATGACTTTAATAGGAATTTCGTCCCACCCTGTTGATTTTTTGTTTTTTAGATTCGTAATAATTTCGATAATTTCTTTTTCATTTGTCGGCGTAAGGGTGAATTCCGGCCCAGCGTATTCAGGACAAGCGTTTTTAATTAGGTTCATGCATTCAGGTATTTTTATGGCTTGAGTGTCGACGATAGATTCCGCGATTGTCGCAAAGTGGTCATTAAATTGGTTGGCTATTATTTGATTATCCAGGATTTTTATACCGTTGACTACGAGTTGTATGGTTTTTGGTTTTCTTAACACCGATTTATTTCTACACTTGTTTATAATGTCCCATAATGGTACAAGAACATAATGGTACAGGTACAAGAAGGCTTGATGGCCCAGGTCGCTATTGTACCTAGGGAGGTACAAGAAGGCTTGATGGCCCATGTCGCTATTGTACCCAGGGAGGTACAAGAAGGCTTGATGGCCCATGTCGCTATTGTACCCAGGGAGGTACATTTTCAGGGGGTGGTCATTTTTACAAATAATTGCGGTAACATGGGGTGTAACAAAGGTGGCAACGTGGGGGGTAAGATTATGGCAAGGAGTGTAGATATCTGCATTAAATATATCAGACCGGGCGGTTACCTTGCGCTATCAGCAGCCCGTGTAAGAGGTCTTTGTGTCCCGCCTCCCGGTAGATTTTAGCCGCCTCCTCTGCCGCGCCGAGCTGCTCGGCCACGGCCCCCAACAGCAATCTTCTGGCACCGACTGTGCCCTAAAGCAAAGAAAGATTAAACAGTGTCACACAGACAGCTTGCAAAAAAGCATTGCAGGGCATTGAACAGTGTGCTGTCAAGATTCAGGGGCCGGCAAAGTATTATGGAGATAATGTGTGAGTATTTTGATGAAATCTGATTTAAATTGCAAACGCTGGCAATGCGCGGGTATTTTATTATTATCAACACTATAACCATCTCAAAAATTGATACCCAAACGGAGACATTCCCGTTAGGGCATCAATTTTTTAGACGATTATAGTGTTGATAATAATATGATGTTTGAGTTATTGGGGTTAGGAAACCTTAGATGAGCGGAGAAATTCCATGTTCAATTGATGCTACAGTTTCATAATAGAAATATGGCAGACCATATGCCGCGTTGAAAGATATGACATGTATAAGAGCTATGTTAGTACGTTTTAACAATATTACAAGTAAGAAATCTGATTTAAATGGGCAACGCTTGCAATGTGCGGAGTATTTCATTATTGGTAACACTAAAAACTCTCAAAACCTGATGCCCGCAGGTGTTACTCTAACCAATTGAGCTACTTGGACCCTGATCTCCACCTGTCGGGGGTGTTGCTCTAACCAATAGAGCTACTTGGAACCCGATCTCCACCTGTCGCGGGTGTTGCTCTAACCAATAGAGCTACTTGGACACGCTGGTGCTTGCCTGGGTCTGGGTTCGACGCAGTCTAAGATGCCGTGCTGCGCGAGCCAGGCCGGCGCGACCAAGACAAAGTGCGGCCGCGTCAAGTTGCCCCGCCGCGGCGCAGGACGCGGCAAGCCGACGCCACACCCAGGCACTGGAAACAAAACACAGTGTCGCTGTGACTGTCGTAACTCCCAATGATTATGGCAGGTCAGATGAAATCTGATTTAAATTGCAAGCGCTTGCAATGCGTGGGGTATTTAATTATTATGAACACTATAACTGTCTCAAAAATTGATGCCCAAACGGGCATAATTTTTCAATAGCTCAATGGGTTAGAGCAACACCTGCGACAGGTGGAGATCAGGGTTCGAGTCCCCGTTTGGGCATCAATTTTTGAGACAATTATAGTGTTTATAATAATAAAATTATGGCAGGTCATTTTTACTTATTAGTTATTACCAGTTCATATTAATCCATCCGATGAAAGATTTTACAGTGACTTTGATTAAATTGTGCTTAATCGGGGTGTTAACTATGTTAGTTACACATCTTGTTAGCTTTCAAAACTAGGAGGAGGATTCTCTCTTTTCATGGCGTTGATGAAATCAGCTCCCATTCTTTGTGTATGGGATGAAAAAAAACCTCTCCAAAAAAAAATTTTTTAATTTTAACTTTTTAATTTTTTTTCCAGTTTTTGGATTGCAAATTATTTCAAACTCTAAAGCGTTATTTATCCATATTTTTTCTGTACACCATAATTTTCTTATCCATATCTAACAGCACAAACACTTTTTATATAGAATTTTCAAAAAAATAATTTTAATTTTTAATTCAATTTTAATTTTTAATTTTTAAGAAATGAACATTTTGTTTCTATTTACGAATTAGCCAGAGAGATATCAAATGGCCAATATGTAGATGCACATGTACTCACCCATTCGCGCTTGCAATGCGTGGGGTATTTTATTATTATGAACACTATGACCGTCTCAGAAATTGATGCCCAAACGGGCATCATTTTTTAATAGCTCAATGGGTTAGGGCAACACCCGCGACAGGTGGAGATCGGGGTTCGAGTCCCCATTTGGACATCAATTTTTGAGACGGTTATACAAAATACCCCGCGCATTGCAAGCGTTTGCAATTTAAATAAGATCTCAAATAAATCTCGTCAGCTACAATGCTCACCCATTCACGGCTCTGATTGCAGCAAACGCTCGCTCTGATTGGCCGATGCTCAGCAGCCGAGTGAACGCCACCAACGCTTTGCGCGTCTCGGCATCGCACGACTCCAGCCCGTCCAGCATCGCCATTGGTCGGCTCTCGAGCCGCGCCTCTCCATCGACCAATAGGAACACGAGAGGGGCTCGCAGACCAGCGAGGCTCCGCCCCTCGGCCAATGGGCTGCTCTCGGAGTCTGAGAAGCCGCGCTCCGTAGCGAAGAGCCCGCGGAGCAACGAGGACGGCGTCGGGGTCAGCGTTATCGTTGCGGAGGAGGCTTTACGTTGGTCTGGCAACACTGTAACAACATTCATAGCAATCTTTATTTATTTATTTTATTTATTTATTAATTTTTTTTTTCCTAGAAAAAAAAACTGCTATTTGCATGTAACAAACATACAGGTGGCAGAAAAAAAAAACTAAAACTATTTACTTAAATTATTTTCTAATACTAATTCCAACATATTTCTTCTGAAAATTTTTACGTTTTTTTCGGTCCCTTGCATTGCACATTTCTTCATTTCATTCCAATCTTTACTCGTTCTGTTTAAATAAAGAGTATTTCCCTGACTTAGGATGAACTTTTATTTAAATTACAAACGCTTGCAATGTGCGGGGTATTTTATTATTATGAACACTGTAACCGTCTCAAAAATTGATGCCCAAACGCGGACTCAAACCCCGATCTCCACCTTTCGCGGGTGTTGCTCTGAACCATTGAGCTATCTGGACACTGGCTTTTTGAGATGATTTTAGTGTATTTGATGAGAATGACGCATTGCAAGCGTTTGCAATTTAAATAAGATTTCATCCTAATACAGCAACGAATCCAACGTCAATTTGGAGTTATTCGAGTTTGACATGTTGTGACGTGATATAGCGTCACTAGAATCAGAGTGACTGTGAGTATTCACAGCCTCTTGGTTCTACTCCTTGGAGAACTGTCATTCTCATCAAATACACTAAAATCGTCTCAAAAAGCCAGTGTCCAAATAGCTCAATGGTTCAGAGCAACACCCGCGAAAGGTGGAGATCGGGGTTCGAGTCCGCGTTTGGGCATCAATTTTTGAGACGGTTATAGTGTTCATAATAATAAAATATTTCCCTGACTCTTTCTTAATATTTTTTTCACTACATTATCTTCATGTTTTCTTCGAAACCCAAACTTGTTTTCATCCACTGCTTCCTGTCATTATTCTAAAGAAATTGCACAATCTATCAATTTTTATTTTTTATTTCTTTTATCAATTTTTATATACTTGCTATTTTATTAGTGGATTCTAAAACCATATTTGTTATTGCTATATTGTTGTAGACGCATTTGATTTACCCGGGTTAAATGTCATTATGTTAACATGAACAGTGGTTTTTAATTGAAATATACTTAAGTTGGTTAGGTACTTATAATACAATACTTAATATTGTTGAATTCTGGTATTGTATTACCAATAAATGAAAACCTCCCCACATGTGTGTTAAACGTTTTTGTAAAATCTTATTGCAAATGCTTGCAATGCGCGGGGTACTTTATTTTATTTTATTTATTTTATTTTGATTTTGAGAGGTCATTAATGTTCATAATAATAAAATACCATACATATTGTTAATTTTAAAAATAAAAATACTATCAAGTATAGGAGGTTCGATGGTATAAATGCAAGTTTCGCAATTTTGCTGACGATGCCGATTTCTAAAACATTGTTAACAGGCAGGGGCATGGCCACTCACCTCCTGACAGCAGTGGTTGCTTCCCATTGAACACCGGCCGCAGTTTAGCCACGCAGAAGAGCAGAGACGGTTCCGATTGGTCCCAGCGGAAGGAGAGGGGAAAACGGGGCGGAGCTTCGGCGGCCAGGTCCAACAGGTGGAGTACGTTGGGTTCAACGACCCACAGAACGAGTCTCGAGTCGGGAACCAGCGCAGCGCTGGCAAAACTAACGCAGACCTGGGAACAAAGAACGATTGGTCAGGCAACCGTTGGCGGCCTACAAAGCCAAATTAAATGAAGCTGCAATGAATTGAGTTGAAATCTTATTTAAATTACAAACGCTTGCAATGTGCGGGGTATTTTATTATTATCAACACTATTTTCGTCTCAAAAATTGATGCCCAAGTTAAATAAAATGCATCCAACGACAAATTGGAGTTATTCGAGATTGACAGGTTGTGACGTGATATAGCGTCAGTAGAATCAGAGTGACTGTGAGTATTCACAGCCTCTTGGTTCTACTCCTTGGAGATCCATCATTCTTATCAAATACACTAAAATCGTCTCAAAAAGCCAGTGTCCAAGTAGCTCAATTGGTTAGAGCAACACCCGCGACAGGTGGAGATCGGGGTTCGAGTCCCCGTTTGGACATCAATTTTTGACATGGTTTTAGTTTTTATAATAATAAAATATGATTCATCTTGTTTGGACTTTCAACTTGACCAATGTCTTTTTTATTTTACTTTAAAACCCTTTCGGAAACGTTCAGGAAAACTGGGGGTATCTTAGGAAATCTCGGTAAATCAAAATTTTGGTGTCGCACCTTAGTTCCTTGGCAGTCGCTGCGTGCGTCAATGACCTCGCCGAAGTCGCTAAGCTCCGCCTCCAAGTTCTTCGCCGGGCAAACGAGGCTAGCGTCGCGGCGGCCGATCTGCCAGAGTCGCAGGAAACCTGCGTCGGTTGCAACCGTCACGAACGCGCCCGAGACCTCGCACGTGATTGGCTGACCCTCTTCAGAAGCCCCTCCAAGTGTCTGGATCACCTGTCGGCACATACAAGGATCGGGTCTCGCTCTAACCTAACCTAACTTGTTTGTTTAATTATTGTTTGACACCAATTTTCTTCTTCGGTAAAATCTCTTTCCTTTTTTGACACAATATAATTGTTAAAAAAGTACCGCTCTAGGTCGGGGTTATATAACACCACCGGTCGTATTATGTAGCACCATGGTAGCACCGTCAAATGACCGCTCTAGGTCGGGGTTATATAATACCACCGGTCGTATTATGTAGCACCATGGTAGCACCACCAAATGACCGCTCTAGGTCGGGGTTATATAATACCACCGGTCGTATTATGTAGCACCATGGTAGCACCGCCAAATGACCGCTCTAGATCAGGGTTATATAATACCACCGGTCGTATTATGTAGCACCATGGTAGCACCGCCAAATGACCGCTCTAGGTTGGGGTTATATAATACCACCGGTCGTATTATGTAGCACCATGGTAGCACCGCCAAATGACCGCTCTAGGTCGGGGTTATATAATACCACTTGTCATATTATGTAGCACCATGGTAGCACCGTCAAATG
Organism: Protonemura montana; assembly: GCA_947568835.1. Taxonomy (NCBI): domain Eukaryota; kingdom Metazoa; phylum Arthropoda; class Insecta; order Plecoptera; family Nemouridae; genus Protonemura; species Protonemura montana. Next base: position 2,391,223 of record OX387608.1, read on the forward strand.
ACCTCTCTAGGTCGGGGTTATATAATACCACCGGTCGTATTATGTAGCACTATGGTAGCACCGCCAAATGACCGCTCTGGGTCGGGGTTATATAATACCACCGGTCGTATTATGTAGCACCATGGTAGCACCCCCAAATGACAGCTCTAGGTCAGGGTTATATAATACCACCGGTCGTATTATGTAGCACCATGGTAGCACCCCCAAATGACAGCTCTAGGTCAGGGTTATATAATATCACCGGTCGTATTAAGTAGCACCATGGTAGCACCGCCAAATGACAGCTCTAGGTCGGGGTTATATAATACCACCGGTCGTATTATGTAGTACCATGGTAGCATCGCCAAATGACCGCTCTCGGTCGGGGTTATATAATACCACCGGTCGTATTACGCAGCTCACCTGTCCCTGTGAGGTTCTGAGTGTGACGGCCGCTTCTTCCATGAGAACAATGCCGCTGGACACGGCGTGGGCACACTGGGCTCGGCAAGGAAACGAGGCGACGGCATCGAATGCGTTGCTGGCAAGTTGGTAGACGGCCACAGCATGCCGTCCCCTGGCAACGACCTTGCCGTCAGCTGACGACAGGCCCAGCACTTGGATGTCGGTGCCAAGCGATAGCGTCTCGCCCGAAGATAGAACAGCCTCGACTTGTCTGCCGGAGACCTGCACGCAAAGCATCCTGGTTTCACGGGACAGATGTTTCTAGTATTCCTACCCAGCTGTTTCGATAACAACTTTTGGACAGACATAGTCATCTGATATATGAACAGGTCACCGAATGGTTTGGCGTGTTGGAAACACTGGTCCTTGTGAGATCACTGAAGTTAAGCAACACTGCGCTGGGTCAGGTATTGGATGGGTGACCATCATACACATGACCAGTTCTGTTCGGGAGAGAGGTTGGAGGGATTAAAGTTAGTACAGCGACTTCACTCGCCTTGCTTATCAACCTCTCGCCAGCATGGATTTGTGGAGGAATCCTGTTGTTCACGTTGTACCGTCCTTCGGAAGGGACGTTAAGCCGGTGGTCCCCTTGGTCTTCGACAGGAGTAGGCTACGTGCCGGCACCGGGTTTCCCCTCCTCCCTTCTAGACTAGGTAAGGTTCATCATCATCGTCATTATCATCCACTCATTCACCGACGCTATTAGACCAGTGCCTCATGGCCCATCATCAAAACAGTGCTGCCAACTTAAAGACAACAAACGGAACCTTTGAACAGACGTAGAAATCTTAAATATGAACAGAAACCGCCTCTTTGTCGTCAATGCTAGGGTCACGGTGCCAATAGATTGAGCAAGCGTCCGTCTGAATTCGTTCGCTGTTTCGATGTTAAATTCCTATCAAATTGCACCTTCTCATATAATCTCACGTGTATTACAGTTTATTGGTGTTAAAACTAGTGCCAGGTTTTATATTTTATTTTATTTATTTTTTATTTCACAACTTTGACATGCATTTCTTTATAAATGCTATCGGATGTTGTTATCTTATTTGAATATTGCTAAGTTTAGCCTTCATTTCTTTGGAGGTTTTTGGCAATGGTACAACCGCTTGTCCCGGCAGATTATTCCATAGACGTACCTCTCTGCGGCTAAACAGTACTTTCCGATGTCAGTTCTTGGTTTTAACTGTTTTTTTTTGTGAAGGTGATCTTGACTATTTTAGACTGAGTTCACTGACTTCATGATTTGTTTATTAGATTTCAACGGTTTCGTTGTCTCTGGAACGCAGGATACCAACCTGCAGCAACTGCATGTCGAGTCCGACGGAGCTGGCGCCCACGTGTTGATGAAGCATGTACGTACTGCTGCTAGCGTTGACCAGTAGCGTGCCGTCGCGCCAGGATATCTGCTTGCACGAACCACGCAGCTGGGCGCTTGTTTCGTTCCCCCACATCCCGCCGGGGTCAACGTGCCAGACCCAGACCCCGCCCAGGTTGGTGCCTGCAAGCAGAGAACTGAACTTAATCATTGTTTTTAGACTCATGTCTACTTGATGTAAACTTAGCACTAGTTTTAAGAAAACTATCTGAACTGGGTTTTGAATGCAAAGTAAAGAACAACTGAATTTCCAACTTTTAGTAACTTGAACCTGTTACTTACATACATTTTTCCATACACATAACTGGTTAGTTCGTAAAAAACGCCAAGTGTTCGGGATTTTATTTCAGAAAATACAAAATACATTAGTGTTTGAGTTATTGACCCTGATTATTTTATTTAGATGCATTTAGGAAGCTTGAACTTGGTAATTGTTATAATGTTAAGTGGTTCTTTTGTTATTGGCAAATTGTCAGGACTGCTCTAACCCTTGATAAAGTAACAGGTACAAGTTACGAAACGTTGGAAAATTTAGTTGTTCTTCACTTAGCATTCAAAAGCCAGTTCAAATAGTTTTTGTTAAAACTTAACATGTTTTCCAGGAAACTCAGGTAGAGTACAAATATTTGTCTATGAGAGAGAAAATCAATTAATTAATAAATCAATTAATTAACATCTCTCCAAATACATGGCTGACCACTGGGATCTAGTGCACTAATCTATATTATAAAATAAAATTTCTTATAAAAGTAGCAATAATATTTTAGTATGATTATGGTATTGCCTATAGTTATTTATGAACAATGAACATTGTACACTAATAACAAGTGTTGATAATAGGTGAAAGATATTAGCCATGAGATAAGAGTAACGATAAAATATATATAAAAGACCTATTCTACCGTTGAGTGTGCAAGTTCTCGTAGGTTACTCGCTTTTTATTTTTATTTGTATTTTATTTTATTTATTTATTTACATCTGTTAGAGTACATTATATCATAATGGGTAACGTTGTCGCAAATTAAAATTGAGTATCAGTCCATAAACTCGTCGAGATTATAAAACACATTTGTAAGAAGGAAATCTTTCACAGCTCTCTTAAACTTGTTCCGAGAGTCGCAGGAAGTGATCGAAGGTGGGAGTCTATTAAAAACTTCCGTACCCCGGTTCAGGGGAAGTTGGTCCGAGGGCTTGAGACGGTGGGCATTTTGGTTCATTTTTTTAAAGCCTCTTGTATTATGCTCATGGATTGTGCCTCGAGTTTCAAACAAGCTCTGGTTGTCCCAGACAAAAAGAGCCACTGCCAGGATGTATAGGCCACTTAATGTTAAAATTTTCAGCTGTCTAAACACCTCTCTGCAGGATTGGCGATTGCTGATTCCGGCCATAGCCCGGACGATTTTCTTTTGTAGCTTAAAGACAGAGCCGCTCCGGGTTGAGCCGCCCCAGAAGACCACTGCGTACTGCAAAACAGCCTGAACTTGCGCAAAATAGACAGCTCGTACAGTCTTAGGGTAGCATGTATGACGTAGCGACCTGATGACATAGTATGCCGACGCTAGCTTGCTTCGTAGCATGATCGCATGTTGATCCCATTTGAGATTGTGGTCAATTACTATCCCCAAGAAACTGGCGTGATTGACCATCTTTACAGGCACATTCTGTAGTCTCTGGGTGCCTGCAGGGGAGAACATCACTAAAACTGTTTTCTCTAAGTTGAGGCTCAGCTTATTGGGTTTAAACCAATTATTCAGCTCGTTCATGGCTCGGTTTAGTTTGCTTTCAAGTTCATGGGCATTCCCACCTTCAACCACTATCGTTGTGTCATCTGCAAACTGCACTATTGTCCCAAAGGCTGATAGAGAGCTCGCAAGATCATTAACATAGATATTGAAAAATATTGTTACGTGTATATCAATCGTTGAGGTAAACATTGATGGAGATCTTTTGAGCACGAAAAATCACAAAAGCAAGTTAATTTACGAGAAGTATCAAAATTAAATTTCATACGACAGTGGCTCCACTTAACGTGACGTTCCGGTACTCTGCATTTTTGTCGGTAAGGCAGTCATTTTGCGGCCATTTTTCACACAGAGACTGTAACATTGACGTTGTTTCTCTACCTAGAACCTACACTCAACGATTCTACCCTACCTATATTTAAAGTGCTAGACCCGATTCACACATGCAAGCTTTGTATGCTTGGATTGTAAAATTAAATTAAAAAAAATAATAAAAATAATAAAGTTATTATTATCCGGATTAATATCAATCTATATATACATTATCAAATATATTTTCGTTTTTGTATTGTATTAAAGTTACTGTTTCTTAATGAAGCCTAAATTGTCTAGTTTTTCCTACTGTAAAAAAAGGATCCCAGTGACAAAATTAAAATAAGTATAATTTACAATTAGACGACAATTAAAATAATGAAATTGATGAAATAATGATGAATATGATGAATAATGAAATAATTTCAAATTAAATAATGAAATAAATAAATTGATAAATTGTTTTATAATGTTAACGAGTATTTAAGTAATTAATGTATGTAATGAATTGTTTATCATTAATTTAGCTGTTTGAATTGGACGAAAATAGCATGCAATTGAACCTGGACAAATGTGAAGTTGTTAGATTTGACAAGAAGAAGACAAAATGCAAAAGAGGATATGAACTTAAGGGAAAGGAGATAAAATGGAGCAAGGGATATAAATACCTAGGTGTATGATTGGACGAAAAATTGGATTGGAAAGGCCAAGTTGAAAGAGTGGCAACCAAAGGAATCCGGTGTTTGAACTTTGTGATGAGAATACTAAGGGGTACGCATAAATCGGTAAAGGCACAGGCATACAAAACGCTGGTCAGGCCCATCTTGGAATATGGGGGTATGGTATGGGACCCATATCACATAGACCAGGTTAAAGCCGTCGAAAGGGTTCAGAGGATGGCGGCGAGGAGGGTCATGGGGAGGATGAAGAGGTGGCGCTGGGATGTAAACACCAGATCCCGTGTCAAGGAGAGCCCGAGCGCAATGATCCTGGAGCTGGGATGGGAAAACCTCAGCACTAGGAGGAGTAAAGCAAGGCTGTGTGGGCTGCACAAAGCCCTGAGCGCCCATCAAGGTTGGGCTGAGGTAGGGGCTGGCATCGAGATAAGCCTCAGTCAGAGAAATGGCCAGGGGTTGAGGGAGAGAGGCTCCAGAACAGAAGTCGGCCGGAACTCCTTCCTGGCCAGAACCATTAGGGAGTGGAACCAGCTGGAATTCCCCATAAGGGAGAAAGCAAATCAATGTACAACAAAAAAGTTTAAGAGTAGGATAAATGCAGGCACCAACTGAAGTTCCTAGGAAAAAGTAAATGAATCTAGTAAATGAATCTAGTCTATCTATTACTGTAGATGTGGTATTATTCCTTGCCAATGTACACTATGTGCGCTTGTAAGATGTAAGATAAATTAAATTATGACAAGGTTAATATTATATTATAGAAATGTTATGTGCTAACCAATAAAAAAAATAAAAATAAAATAATGAAACTACTGAAAGTATGGTTAGGAGTGACTCACCAGCCGCCAGCTCTCCATTGGCCGCCGCTAGGCAAGTGAAGGCATGTCCTGCGCTGGGATTGGTTGGCTCTAGAAGCTCGCTGTCGCCGGTGCTGAGATCCCAGAGACGCACCGATAACTCCCCCGTAGTCACGGCAACCACTCCTGGCGACGCCCACGCCAAGCTCGCTTCTCGGCCACGCCCCCCCAGCTGCAGCCAATCACAGACAAGCTCTTCTTAGACACATGCTTTTTGAGACATTTCAAGTGAATTTGATGAGAATGACAGATGTGCAAGAATCCACAAGGCTGTAAAGCATGACAGGGTTCGAGTCCCTGTTTGGACATCAATTTTTGAGACGGTTATAGTGTTGATAATAACAAATTACCCCGCGCATTGCAAGCGTTTGCAATTTAAATAAGATTTCACATCAATTCTATAGAAAGACAATAATCCTTGTTTATTATTATGAACACTAAAACCTTCTCAAAAATGGATGCTCAAACGGGGACACGAACCCCGATCTCCGCCTGTCGCGGGTGTTGCTCTAACCAATTGAGCTACCTGGACACTGGCTTTTGGAGACGATTTTAGTGTATTTGATGAGAATGACGTATCTCCAAGAAGTAGAACCATGAGGCTGTGAATACTCACAGTCACTCTGATTCTAGTGACGCTATATCACGTCACAACCTGTCAATCTCGAATAACTCCAATTTGACGTTGGATGCGTTGTTGTATTTAGATGAAATCGTATTTAAATTGCAAACGCTTGCAAGAACCATCTCAAAAATTGATGCCAAGTCCCTGTTTGTGCGATTCGATTTAAAGGCAACACTCCTTGTTTTAGTAATATATTTTGGGGTAACAAAACGTCACTGAATCGGTCCCAATTTATCGTATCTTCCCGGCTTGTCAAGCTTGTGCCAAACCTTGACAGCAGTGACCGCAGTTAGCGCCCCGTCAGTGCCGACGGTGAAGTGCGTTAGCGCCAGCGCTTCTGAGAGTGTGACGAGCGTGTTGCCGCTCAACAGGGCGTGGCGCAATCCGTCGTCATGACTACAAGCCTCCACGCAAGCCCCGCCCACTCCAACGTGGAACGTGGAGTCTCGACAGCACGCGAAGATGCCGGGGCTCTCAGGGACCGTGCCTGGAACAGAACTGATCATGTGAATTATGGTCACCCACCCAATACCTGACTCAGAGCAGTGTTGCTTAACTTTCATCCCTCCAACCTCTCTCCCGAACAGATCTGGTCATGTGTATGATGGTCACCCATCCAATACCTGACCCAGCGCAATGTTGCTTAACTTTCATCCCTCCAACCTCTCTCCCGAACCAAACTGGTCAAGTGTATGATGGTCACCCATCCAATACCTGACTCAGCATAGTATTGCTTAACTTTCATCCCTCCAACCTCTCTCCCGAACCAAACTGGTCAAGTGTATGATGGTCACCCATCCAATACCTGACTCAGTGCAGTGTTGCTTAACTTTCATCCCTTCAACCTCTCTCCCGAACAGAACTGGTCATGTGTATGATGGTCACCCATCCAATACCTGACTCAGTGCAGTGTTGCTTAACTTTCATCCCTTCAACCTCTCTCCCGAACCAAACTGGTCATGTGTATAATGGTCATCCATCCAATACCTGACCCAGCGCAGTGTTGCTTAACTTGTTCCGAGGTCTCACCAGGCAAGGGTAGGCGTGCCGTTGTGCGAGGTCTCCAGTCTGAGAAGAGGTCCAGCGCTGCGTTGTCACCAGCAACTGCAGCCCGGGCAAGGCCGGTGACATCTGGTGCCACCACGGCACGAACTAGAAGCGTACAGCACGGCTGTGCCAAGTCGACCACAAACGAGCACTGAAGTCCCTGCTGGACACCAAACATGGGGTCGATGCCACCACCATTTTGTAGCGTTGTCGTATTTAAGGGGCATTACTCTTCAAAATTAATTTTTCCTATAGATTTGTTACTGTAGTATAAATTGAAATTGAACTTTTTTAAAGAATTTTCCAAAAATATGGATCTGCAATTAATTATCTAAGATTTCTAGCTTCTTGTGCGGTGCGATCTGCAAGCTGAGTACGATTCTCTTGTAGAGTACCGTCTTTCCCTGTTGGTCAAAGTCGCCAAAAGCCTGTCCTCTCCCTACCCTATTCCCTATCCGCTCAGAGTGGCACTGCACGAAGATATGCGACATGCTAATTACATACCTGCGGTAATTCGCTTACCGTGGCTAAATGAATAAGCGTATCATAAAGCCAAATTATTTCAACACAGAGAAAGGATGGAGGACTTTGCTCAAATTTTTTGAATTTTATCTGATGAGAGGTTTGTCTAGGTGCTAGGGGTCGAAAAAGCACTACGGGTTATTCCTAATGAGAGTTTGTTTTCTAAGCACCCAAGCCGAAAAACGCGGACTTTGGCAATTTCTGCCTGGACAGCCGTGGACACACGAGTTTTTTTTTTTATAGTCTTTATGCCATTACTAAATCTTCCAAATCTATGGTAAACATTAATTTTGAAAGGTAAATGCTCCTTTCAGGCGATCTTTGTCTGGTGACAAACCAATTTATGTTGTTTTAAATATTGAAAACCAGAAATTGGCATAATTTTTTGATAGAAGATTTGAATGCCTACAGTTTGCAGCTCACAAAATGCCTCTCACTTGACGGGCATGAAGTTAGAAACTGAAGTTTGAAACACAAGTTCTGCTCGAGTGTTTGAACAACAAGACCGAGAGGATCGCAGCAGATCATCAGACGATCTTAGACCCGGCACAGTCAGTGTTAATATTCTCACGTTGCCCTTTCTAGAATCATTAATCAACATTCCAACCTAAAAATGTACCTTTGGTTTCACTTGTCACGTGAGCTTTGATTTTATGTTAAATAAATCCTGTCGATAGCGTGTTTCTATGTGTTTTTAATTACGAAATAGCTTTTTGCAAAAAACTATAGCTTTTTCTTAGCTTTATGTCATTTATGGGCAGGTTTTTACGTGGTGAAATGTAGACTAATGAGCTAGGACCGATTTTATGTCGGGCTTTGAGTGTTGTTGATAGAATTACTAGAATTTCTGGTAGATTACTCTTTCATTTATAATTTGACTGGAAAAACCAACCTTATCTATATGCAATAACTATTCAAAGTGGTGATATTTACCTCCAAATTTCCTGTGTTTTATTAAGTACCTATGCATTTCCAAAGTGTTCTTGACCTTTTCATCAAACTAACATTCTGCATCTTTCAGGTGTCTGTCTCACACTATCTTTTAATTCTTCATTAGGCAGAACTCTTCATAACGAGTTCTCTCAGAATTCCTTTCACTGCTAAATACAGCTAAACATAAATTTTCCAAATACAAAACCCAATTCTAGATTTCAGGAAAAGTGTACAAAATATAGCCAGTAAGTAAAAGCGAACCTGTGAGTCAAGCTTCCATGCGACGAGACACCCAGCAGCGTCAACAGTGATCAGCCGAGACGCTCCATCCCATTCAACATTGTTAACAGCGGCTCTGTGCAGAGGGTCGGTATCGTCAAACTGTCCCGAACCTTTCCACAGACGCACTCGACCCGAATCCCAGCACGTGGCAAGCAGGTGCAGGATTGGGTGCCAACGTATGGCCGTGACTTGCGCTTCTGGGTCGCCGATATCGTTGACCGCATCGCCGGAATCTGCGTCGAAAACTGTCACATAACCTCCACGCGCCTGGCTGTAGGAAGCAACTGCCACAGCAGGCTCACGAGCGTGAAACTCAGCAGACAGGTGAATTCCCAATGGATCAGGACTTGTCAGCTTCTGTTCCAAATAGAGCGACATAGCTCAACTACAACTCAGCAACCATTTGACAAACTCTTGTTTACATGCAACAAATGTCAGTTGCCAAGGCAACCAATAGGTTATAGTTGTACCAACAACGAAAACTTTAAACTTGTTACTGACAACTTCTAAGTACACCTCTAAAGACATATGATAAATGAAGATAAAACTCGGTGATAATTTTATTTTGTATTGATTATATTAAATCAGATAACCTTTATATCTCAGGCATAGTTTCACAATATTGTGTGTGCTGCTAATGCCTTGCGGTTGGTGTTTCTGCGCAGGACCCGAAAGAGCGCCAGTGTCCCATTATTCGTAAATGCAAATACTGCAGCAAGAATGTGATCGTACTTACCTCGATGACTGAAACAATTTTATTAATCAGGTAATTCATAATCTCAGCTTACAGGTAAAAATAACCTTTTAGCTGATCTCATCATACTTCAAATCCCCGAATCCTAGCACCAAAACTTATAAAGTTGAAATAATCACATAGACACTTTGATATGGAAAGCTTTTTAATTTTAATCCAGGAATACAGGAGACAGGATTAATAGAAATAATTTTAGTCTACTTTTCGTAGACTACGTAGTTTTGCTGTTGCTTTTGCAGCATTATTTTCAGATACACGGTATTTACTATTTATTGAACAATGATCTGGTGTAGACCCGAATGTTTGTAGCTGGGGTTTACGCTGCTGTAGGCGAGGTCACGATCTGGAAAGTATTCAGGGCACACGCGACTTCTTGTAGAAAATGTATTTCCCTTTAAATTCCAAACAATACCTCCGGTCTTGTGGTGCTGAGCTCCGAGCTCCACGCAATTCCTGCATCTTCAGCACTTGGTAGTCCCTATTCGCATATATCCATAGCAAAATTAAAACATTTCACCAGCGAAGCGCTAAATTAAAGCAAAACGTATTCACAGAAAAGCTCAAAGGCTCACATTCACTCAAGCTTTCAAAGAACTGAAAATCAGGGACTCTCAAGATGGTGGCTTCGGGTTCGAAGCCTCTCAATGGCAACTGCTCTGCCTGTTCTTTGAGGAGCAGAGCACCGAGTGGCAGGAGAGAAATCAAACATGTCAGGCATCGGTCAGTTTATTAAACACAATTAACGCGATCGCTTTTAGTCGACGCACTCTGCCTCCATCTTGGTCAGCTGGACAGAGATCGGCTTCAACGCCTTCGGATCTTTCTCCATCGTCAGCAGACGCTTGCGGGTGTCGATCACACGCAAGTCCGTCATCAGAGCGTGGAACTTGTTGTCCAGGTCCACGTCAGTGCTGCGCATCGAGTCGTACAACTCCGTGTACATACCCCTGAAACACCTCATTGAAGTTAAGCAACACTGCGCTGGGTCAGGTATTGGATGGGTGACCATCATATACATGACCAGTTCTGTTTGGGAGAGAGGTTGAAGGGATGAAAGTTTAGCAACACTGCGCTGGGTCAGGTATTGGATGGGTGACCATCATATACATGACCAGTTCTGTTCGGGAGAGAGGTTGGAGGGATGAAAGTTAGTACAGCAACTTCACTCGCCTTGCTTATCAACCTCTCGACAGCATGGATTTGTGGAGGAATCCTGTTGTTCTCGTTGGCGTCTGAGACACATCTGAAGCCTATAAACACGAGGTATGCTCACTTGGCCTTGTTGATTCGTTCGATGAGGTCTGCGCGAGTCTGGCGCAGAGTCCGCACCTCGTCCTTGAGACCCAACTGGCCGGGATCTTCGACGAGCTCTGGTCCGCTGCGTCCCATGCGGTTCTCAAGACGAGTCGACGCCAGCTTCAATGCATTCGTCTTGCCACGGAGGGACTCCTCCAGCGTGGCAATCTCCATGGCGATCTGCGTCAACTCACTGCGCATCTAGAGCGGGACATGCAAATGGGAGATGGTGTGAATGACTGCAAATCTAGTTTTGGCAAAATTATGGATAATAATCTAATTAAATGTGTGCGTGTTGTTAAAAAACCCTATTTTATGTTTTGAAAGCTTGCAAAGTAAGTTAAAATTATTGGTGATTTGCATAAATGTTGCAAATATCATAAATCGCTTGCAATCAACTGCGTGATCTTGTCTAGGCTGGGGATGGAGAAAAATCGTCGTATTTTGACCATTTTCTCGCTTATCAAATATTAAATCGGCATGTTTTTGGTAACTACGTGACCGTAAAGACAACGCGCTCACGTTGACAAAACTTTAAACCTACTTTTGTATCAGAAAATGCCAAAAATGTACAAAAATAAATTTGCAACTGTGTTTTCTCGTAATGTTTTGCATTTTCAACCATGAAGAAAGTGTCGTGTTGCATTTTACTTTAAATTTCGCAATTCCTGATTTAATTTCGAATACGAATCAACCATTATAGCTTTGCCAAAATTAGCGCAAATTGGCTAAAATTGTCGTAAACACTTTTTTGTGTCCAAGTTTTCCACCGACTGACCGACCAAGGAAACGCGCCAAGGAAACCGTGATTTTTATTTTATCTCAATTTTATTTTAACTTTGATCTCTGCATTTCCCTCGCTACGCCACGAATTCGACGGTGATATGAACAGAATGCATTGTTAGAAACTTTCCAATGTTTTTCCAACTTTCTTTTCTTTAATTTTTTAGTAATTTTCAAAATGTCACCGCTTGAACGCGTTCAAATTGCCGTCAAAATTTCACAGCGCAACGTAAACGCGAATTACAAACCGATCTAGCCCAAGAGCGCACGTTTTTAACCGAATTTCACGATTTTTAGAAAGATTTACGCCCGGCAATGAGGCATCCCAGCCAGCCAGCCAGAGACAAACTAACTTAGGGATTTTATTAAAGGTTAACAGTGTGAATGACTGGCTGGATGGACCTACCCCCTTCCGCTGGTACTCGAGCTCGTTCTTGGCTCGCTGAATCTCGTAGACTTGCTTTCGAAGCGTGAAGTCCGTGAAGTCGTGCTGCCGCTTCAACGCGTTGAACGATCTGTCTCGCGCCGCGCACATCTCCTCGCGCAGCTCGATGGCTCGCGTGATGGCATCTTCTGAACGCTTCTTGTTGGCACGCGAAGTTTCCAACCACTCCTCATAGGGGCAGCAGCTGTTCGCAGGGAACACAATGTCAACTGATAGAAGGGAGGAGGGGAAACCCGGTGCCGGCACGTAGCCTACTCCTGTCGAAGACCAAGGGGACCACCGGCTTAACGTCCCTTCCGAAGGACGGCACAATGCGAACAACAGGATTCCTCCACAAATCCATGCTGTCGAGAGGTTGATAAGCAAGGCGAGTGAAGTTGTTGAACTAACTTTCATCCCTCCAACATCTCTCCCGAACAGAACTGGTCATGTGTATGATGGTCACCCATCCAATACCTAAATCAGCGCAGTATTGCTTAACTTTCATCCCTCCAGCCTCTCTCCCGAACAGAACTGGCCATGTGTATTATGGTCACCTATCGAACACCTGACTCAGCGCAGTGTTGCTTAACTTTGGTGATCTCACGAGAACTGGTGTTTCTAACACGACAAACCATTCGGTTTGGAGGTATAAGAGGTATGAAAGGTATCAGAGGTATTGGAGGTATGGGGGGTATGGGAGGTATTGGAGGTATTGGAGGTATTGGATGTATTGGAGGTATGGGAGGTATTGGAGGCTCACTTATCGGGGGTGCGCAGTGGGTCTGGCTTGTAGCTCGTGCCAGCGCAGTTTCGATCAATGTCCAGGTTGTACATCTCAATCTCCCGAGCACCGTTCTTGTTGTTGATGTCAAGTTGAAGTTGGAACTCCTCGGCTCCGAGACGGTTCAACTGCACCCAAGACTCCTGGCACTTAGCGCTCACCAACGACTTCAACGCCTCCACCAGGTCGCGCTCCTGCCGGACAAACGACCACCAAATGCCACTTTTATTTACATATTTATGTATTACTACGGTACATTATATCTGTATGAGCTTAATTATAATGATAATGATATTATAGTATTTAATATATAATCACAGATTATATAATGTAATATATTATAATACTATGTATGGGACGATAATTGTACCGCACGGTGTGCCAAGTTGTACCATTTTAATGACTTAATTAAGACTAAAAGCACAGTACAAACTTAAAACAGATATATTATTCAACATTTATTATTATTCATTATGCTAAACTTATTTTATATCATGTTAATTTATAATTTAATCATACGTGGTGCCAAAAATACACCTTAGACCTAGGAACTAGCATAGGCCAGATTGCCTACTAGCACGAACCACCGGTATACTTGTACTTAAGTTAGAAAAAACAATGAAATAAATAAATAAAATAAATGGATACCACACAAACATCGGCCTCCAGTCTTTCCTTGGCTTTAGAACCACCAGGCTTTGGAACGACCTACCAGCTAAAAGCATGGACAACCTGCCCGGAAGAGGATCATTTAGACCATAAAATCAGACCATAAAATTAGCACATAGCAAATAGGTAGCACTAAGACTAACACTACGGTACAAACTTGGTAATACGGATGTATTATTTAACATTTATTATTAATCATTATGCTTAACTTATTTTATATTCTGTTACTTTATTATGTAATCGTACGTGGTGCCAAAAATACACCTTAGACCTAGGAACCAGCATAGGGCAGATTGCCTACTAGCACTAACCACCAGTATACTTGTACCTAAGTTAGAAAATCAATAAAATAAATGAAAATAAGGTACCTTGTTGAGCTCGTCGTATGCATCGTCTTGGTTGAGATCGTTTCCTCGTCGCCCGTCCCGCAGCGTGATGCATTCGCTGACCACTGATAACGGAGTGTTGACAACCGTCTCCAGTGCAGCGTCGAGCGCGTTCTTCTCTACCTTCAACGTCATGATCTCCTTCTGCACGGCCTTCAGGCAACTCTCGAGGACCTCCTTCCAACGCGACACCTCTGTCAGTCTACACCAAACCAGAGATTGAAGACATCACAGGCCGATGTTGAAATTTTTTTTACCAATTTTTTAAATCTTGAATGAAACTCTTGGCGAATGAAAAGGAAAATTTAAAAAAAAAAAACACAAAGAAGGCAAAAAATGATAGTTTTTAGACTCCTGTCTACTTGATGTAACCTTAGCACTAGTTTTAACCAGTGGTGTAGTCGAGGGTATACGCGGGTATACGCCGTATACCCAAAACACTTTTTGACAACGAGCGTATACCCAAAAAAAATGTACAGGGTATACGCCCAATAAATACTCTTTGCAAAACTTTAAAATGCGTTTTGCAACGACAATTCTAAATCTCCCTACAACCTGCACTATAAAAACTTGAAAAGCAAAGTTAATTCCGAAAAGTGGGTAGTCCGTGTAAAGTAGCGGTTCGTATGATCTGGATGGGTATGCAATGGTTTTTCCAAGCAATCAACGTACTCATTCAACCCACCCGAGGAAAGCGCGATTGCAGCTACCCCAACACCAAGTAGTAGTTTTAGTGTTGATAGGAATGAACTATCTATGAACTATGACTAGTGAATAGACTAAAGGTAAAGAATTAACCCCCCCCCAGTACCTAACCTAGTGATGACCGCGGCATTTGGAACTCACAGTCTGATAACCCAGCGAGTACACAAAAAAAATGTAGGACTACACCACTGCTTTTCACACAAAACTATTTGAACTGTGTTTTGAATGCTAAGTGAAGAACAACTAAATTTCCCAAAGTTTTGTAACTTGTACCTGTTACTTTTTTGTTACTTATTACTTGTAAGAGCAAATGAACAAAAAAGCAATAGACAAAAAATGATTTGGCATAATCAAGTTGAATGCCGTAAATTAAACATTTTCTAACTGTTGTAATTAATAAATTAAATACAAATCAATTAAAAAAAAAATCGTTGGAATTGTTTTTCAGATGTTATAAGTATTTTGTCGTCGTGAAATCGAAACTGAAATGTCATTCTTGAGTTGCTAGCAGTGCGGTCTGTTAGATCCCTCATGGGCTACACGTTATCTATTTTTTTTGTTTATTAATAGCTTTGGTAGGACCATAATTACCTGAGGCTACTACAATTACAATAATGTTTGTAGAATTTACAATATAATTACATAGAATTTTGTGGTTAGTTTATAAATTTACAGTGGTATTTCACATTTTTTGGAAATGTAGTCATTATATCATAGGGCAGCGCATTCCAGTCTAATTGATCGGGCCAAGAAGTCATGTTGGAGGATCACCCCCAGAGACTTGGCTGATGTTGTTTTGTTTAGGGGTAGGTTGTTTAAAGAGTACGATGTTAAGATTTCAGGCCGCGTCTTCGTGAAGCTAAGTATTAATTATATTGGTGGAGTGAAGGCAGGTTATTGAGTAGATTCAAATTTAACCTAACCTAACCTAACCTAACATTACGTCTACCATCACACCTGTCGTTGAGTCGCAGGTTGGTCTGATACGTGTTCCACTTGCTCGCGATGTTACCCTCGGTACGCATCCGCCGCGAGTCGTGACGCAGCTTGTACGAGTCGTCGTTCATCTTGGCCGCACCGTCCTGGATCTCTTTCAGACGTTTGATGAACGCTATCTTTGGAATGTGTTCCATTGGCTTCTCGTACGCAACACAAAGCATCTTGGCAGGGTCGTTGGCCGCTACCTCCAGCCCTGCATGCACAGGATCGGGGGAATTTGATGAGAATGACGGATCCCTAATGAGTTGAACCAAGAGGCTGTGAATACACTAAAATCGTCTCAAAAAGCCAGTGTCCAAGTAGCTCAATGGTTTAGAGCAACACCCGCGATAGGTGAAGATCGGGGATCGAGTCCCCGTTTGGGCAACAATTTTTGAGACGATTATAATGTTCATAATAATAAAAAACAATTGATGTTTTGTAACTGTTTGATGGTCACAAACATGGCCTTGGCCTCCTGGTTGGTGCAGTCATCTTCAGGACCTGAGACTAATACCAGGTCCAAACATAAGCTTCACCAATATTAACCAACAGAAATGAATCACTCGGCCTCAACAGCTGTTTGCAAGTACGAACTCCACGATGTATTTAACATTGATTGGTACTTACATTGTTTTTCTTGCAAAACGTAAAAGCAGAGATGAGATTCTTACCTTTCTCCGCCATCGCTTCAGCGCGGGATCAAACTCGTTGCGTTCTGTTAAATTAAGTAGCTTCGCTTGCAGCAAACAACACTAGGATTTGTCAGGGATTTGATTCTAGGAGGACAAGAAATTTTAAGGATTTTTTTAACTGAAGACAAAATAGTGATGAAAAAAATGTGAAAACCCGGTATCCTTGGAGATGTGAGCAACAATCGATGGAACATTTGTAAGTAATTATTATTGTGTTCATTATTTATTGTGTTGAAAAACAACTCTGGGATATATTTATATGAAATATGATTTAAATTGCAAACGCTTGCAATGCACGGGGTATTTTTTATTATTATGAACACTGTAAACGTCTCAAAAAATGTCCTCGTTAGGGCATCAATGTTTTGAGACTTATAGTGTTCAAAATAATAAAAAAACTCTGGGCAGATTTCACCAACACCGTTTATATATAACGCCGATATAATTATGGGCTTAAACCCCGAATCAATTCACTAAAGATCTTCACAGCTTTGCTCGACCGCAGAAGTCCACGCTTCACTCCACACCAAAGTTTCACTCGACACCAAAGTTTCACTCGATTTTGAAGCTAAACTTGACGTCCCCCCGGTCGAACTCCGTCGCAAAACGTAGAGAGTTCAGCTCGTTGACTTGTCTTCCATGCTTCAAGAAGTGAACGCCTTGACGCGTGTGAATGTCCCACGACACTTTGTGGGCGTGCGTTGGTGTGCGTAGCGGGCCGGTCGTAACTATGTGTGTGCCACGCCCATTAAGGTCCCAGCCCACCCAAAGTACAACCCCATGGCACAAGCCATGTCTGCAACAGAAGCATCATCTGTGTAAGCTTTATCTGTGCTAGTCTTTGCCTCATAAGGATGGAATATCTGTGCAAGCTTTATCTGTGGTAGTCTTTGCCTCATAAGGATGGAATATCTATGCAAGCTTTATCTGTGTTAGTCTTTGCCTCATAAGGATGGAATATCTGTGCAAGCTTTATCTGTGGTAGTCTTTGCCTCATAAGGATGGAATATCTATGCAAGCTTTATCTGTGTTAGTCTTTGCCTCATAAGGATGGAATATCTGTGCAAGCTTCATCTGTACCTGAGTGCAACTGTTCCCGCTAGCCCTGTGGCCATCTCAGCCTCGGTGTCCTTGGAGAAGTCGAAGTGGAACGCTTGGAACGGCTCTCCGAGTGGAACGCACGGATACTCCCAGAGAGGTTGGGCTTCGACCGGGCTGTCACTGATGTCGCTGGACTTATCGATGAGCTCGTCAAACAGCGACATTGTGAAACCTTCGACCGATCTGCGGATTTCAAATCGCTTACTAAGACCACACTTATAACGGCCCAATATTTTCTGATATTTTGAAAAGTGTTTGAAGAATAGACAGAGATATCTTGTGTGAAGGATTTACACAAATTAGTTGATAGAGCGATCATGACCTAGCAAGCAACGTGGTCGCACATAACCTCACATAACCGGAGCTAGTCTCCGGGTCTCTACGGTAACGTAAGCGAGAACGTACTCGAGCGGAGAGCGAATCTTCCACAAGTCGTCGAACTGAACTGGCATCGCCCACACGACGGCCTTGGCAGGTACCACGTCTTTGATCCTGTTCTGCGGCAGAACGGCTTGCAGTTCCTGCTTCAGGTACCAGAACGACACGTTCTGCCAGGGCAGCAGGGCGGCCGTGAAGTGCGGCTCACCGAGCACCAGCGAGATCTGTGTGTGGAACGTTCATTTTGTGTTTAAATTGTCAAAATGACAATCATAAGTAGCTTAAGTCAGGTGATTGCTTTTAGACTCATGTCTACTTGATGTAACCTTAGCACTAGTTTTGACAAAAACTATCCGAACTGGGTTTTCAATGCTACGTAAAGAACAACTAAATTTCCCAATGTTTCGTAACATGTACTAGTTACTTCTTCAAGAGTAAGAGCAGTCCTGACAATTTTCTGATAGCAAAAAAACCACATAAAATTATAACAATTACCAGTGATGTTTTCGTAAAATTTGTAGTGGGGGTACGCAAAAATGATTTTTTTTTGTGTCGGTGGGCCGCGGGGGGGGGGGGGGGGGGGGGGGGGGGGGGGGAAGAGAGGATACGCAAGGCGAATGCACCGAAAGAGTGGGAAATAGCTTCGGGCTCCAAGTAAATTTTTCTTCTAAGGTTTCTTTTGGAGCCAATCTACGAGTTTACGATGAAGTTGGACTTGGAATGACATGGTCAGAACTGTATTTTTAATTACGTAATGATTTTAAGAAATTTAAATTAATGCCGCCCTCTCATGTCTACACCTTCTTACATTGTTGCAGTCTTTAAATTTGGTGGGGATTCGGGAATCTGGTAAAAGAAAGTCAATCATTTTAATCCAATACTGGTTTTAATTTTTGTTGAAACTATCCATAGATACGCGCGTACTTTCGCGTTGAGGAGATTACATCAGTTTCCACAATGACTCTTTTTCATTGAGCTCCTTGCTGCTGCGTGATGCGACGTTAGTGGTGTCTTCAACTTCCCCCAAACCGAATTTTGGTTTTTTAGGAGGAGCAAGGCCCCAAAGGGAACGCAAACCCACTTGCTTCCTCTTCTGCATCTTGAATTGAACTAACTCGTCCAGTGTGACTCGTATGTGGCATTTTGGTTATTGTTTGTAATTTTGTCTTTCCTGCGAATTCTTATTATTTGACGCGGGCTTGCTTCTGAGAGCTTGCATCGTCATGCGACGCCGCGAAAGCGGCTACCGACTTCCCTAAGTGATAACAGTAATATGATTCTAACTAACCCCTTTGTTGCGAGTCGCGACGCCGACATAGTTCCAGCCTACCTACTCTTAGTACGTTCGCATACAGTGGCATTCTTGGTAGTTTTATTTTTAAGTAAGTGGTTTATTAGGAATGAAACCTGGGATATTTTCGTCTTGAAAATAAAGAAGTGCACGATTTTTCAAATAATTATAATTTAATACTGCGTTCCCGTGCGTTCACCTGCGTTCCCTCAAAAATTCAAAGTGGGGGTACGGCCATAAATAAAATTAATAGTGGGTGGACTGCGTACACCCGCGTGTATTGACCAATACATCACTGACAATTACCTAGTTCAAGCATCCTAAATGCATCTAAATAAAAAAATCAGGGTCAATAACTCAAAAAACTAACATATTTTTTATTTTCTACAATGAAATCTTGAACAAATTGGCGTTTTTTACTAACTAACCAATTGTGTGAATGGAAAAAGGGTCGGGTTTTACCGAAACCAATTTTTCGGGCAAAAATGATGATGCCATAAAAAAATGGGTTAGAGCAACACCCGCGATAGGTGGAGATCGGGGTGCGAGTCCCCGTTTGGACATCAATTTTTGAGACGGTTATAGTGTTCATAATAATAAAATACCCCACGCATTGCAAGCGTTTGCAATTTAAATCAGAAAATAAAACAATTTACTACTTAGTGTTTGGTTGGGGAACTCAAAACACATGTTGCCCAAATCTGTTTTAATAAAATAATATAAGAATAATTACTGCCGCCAGTTCTTGCGTTGTACTACATTGCAACAATGGCATGTTCCCACCACACTAGTATTACCACTGATTACCACTATACCATCAGAATTATTATTATCATTATTACTATATTAGTATTATCATTAATATTACTTTTATGTACTACCCTGACGATCCCAAACGGGATTCATGGCTTGTATGTTATTTTTTATTTAAGCCAATAAAGGAAATCAATCAATCAAAGCAATGCATAAGAAGATAGACTAAAATTAGTTGAAACTTTTCAATATAATCTCTCAATCACCACACTCTTCACATCATTATGAGTTAATTGTGTATTGATCATACCAATACATAAATATTAAATATATAACAAGTAAATTTTATTTAAAGATATCAATCTAATCAATATTGATCAAATCAATCAAAATTGACCCACCTCGTGTTTGATCTCCTCTGCCCCCCGTATCTCCGTAATGCGACCGCTCAAGCCTGGATTGCTCTCCAGGTACGCGCTTATCAACCGTTTCGACGCAAAGTTGTCGTCCATGCAGTAGACATGCTCCGCCCCCAGCTGGGCGGCGGCCAGACCGAGCAGGGTGCAGTTACCGAGACACACAGCGGCGGAGTCCGATTTCACCAGGTCTCGTACAACGGCAAGGTACGAGTCGTGACGTGATGAGTCGTTCATTGCTCCGAATCTCGTGCGACTCATGGCAACGTGCAGGCCGCACGAACAGATGGGTGAAAGCCGGTCGGCAGGAGTCAAACTGTTCCCAGGGGGATTTAAAAATATTAGTCTAAAAGTTGTCCAATAGCAAATATTGTAATAAGAAAAACTATTTGAACTGGGTTTTGAATGCTAAGTAAAGGGCTTCTAAATTTAATTTAATTTAAATTTAGAAGCCCTTTACTTAGCATTCGAAACCCAGTTCAAATAGTTTTTCTTAAAACTAGTGCTTTGGATAAATCAAGTAGACATAAGTCTAAAAACCATCAGCAAATATTGTATTTGAGTGAAGGCCTGAGTACTTGAGTATAGTCCTTCATATCAAGTGCCCATCACTCAAAACCTTCACTATCTCAGAATTTGGCGAAATTTTCAGGAGGTTTAGAACACCGGAAATAAAAATCCCTTTCTTAATGTTTTTTCCATACGCCTAGCGGTTTTCCCGTGGCAGGGGATGGAAAGACCAAACACTTTACTTTTTGCCCCGCACGGCCATTCACTATATTCACTGTAGCGTTTGAACAAATAAACTTAAAAGAATGGGACTAGTTTTAAAATCATAATCGTGCTTTAATTAACAAGAAAAAATACGTTAATTGCTTACTTATCAAGTTTAGGAGTGGAAAAAATCCACCCTTAAATTTCAACCCTTAATAACTCGAAAAAGGATTTTTTTTCTTAACGTGTTTTTTTTTCAAGTGTCTCCCGCTTATTATCTCTTCATTTAAAAAAATGAATCATCAACAGCCATACGATCAGAAGTTACGATTTAGCAACATTAAACGCCGACTAAGCAAGATTTAAATGGCGTTGGTGAAATCGGTCTTTAGTCTGATTTTATCGTGAATGTAAAAAACCTTGCTGCGTTACACATTGCGATCCAAATTTTTTGATCGATTTCACCAACGTCAGGTTAAACTTGGTCAGGAATTCGATCTTCAAACCAAGTTTGTATGCCAAGTACAACTCAATGTTGTATGCTGACGTGTATGAAATGTGAAGCCTGTTGTGACAAATAGCAAAGCAAAAAGGTCATTCATCCTACGCAAGTTCTCGATCCTTTGCTGATTCTGGTTTCCTATTACCGTTGAGTGTAGGTTATAGGTAGAGAAACAACGTCAATGTTACAGTCTCTGCGTGAAAGATGGCCGCCAAATGGCCGCGTCGTCCCCGAGCGACCAACGAAGCCCGACTCACGTGAGATCCGTCTTCAGCGAGAACCACAGAGAGTACTCGTCGTGGCAGCCGATGAGCGCCACCTCTTGTCCACGTTCCACCGCCACCTCGTGCGGCAGGAAGTAGACGCCCTGCATCCAGTGGTCCCGCCATGGGATCTTGCCACTCTGCCGAGAGTAACATGTCAATCTATTAACACTTTATTATAACTTTATTATATATATATATGGATGCTACGTTTATTTATGTTTGTAAAGCCAGTTATGATTTATTAAATACAATTATTATGAACACTATAACTGTCTCAAAAATTGATGTCCAAACGGGGACTCGAACCCCGATCTCCACCTGTCGCGGGTGTTGCTCTAACCCATTGAGCTACTTGGACACTGGCTTTTTGAGTCGATTTTAGTGTTTTTAATGAGTATTCACAGCCTCTTGGTTCTACTCCTTGGAGATCTGTCATTCTCATCAAATACACTAAAATCGTCTCAAAAAGCCAGTGACCAAGTAGCTCAATGGGTTAGAGCAAAACCCGCGACAGGTGGAGATCGGGGTTCGAGTCCCCATTTGGGCATCAATTTTTGAGACGGTTATAGTGTTCATAATAACAAAATACTCCGCGCATTGTAAGCGTTTGCAATTTAAATAAGATTTCCTCTAATATCGGTACGCTCATCAAAAGACGAGGTTGCAACCAATTTTGTCAAGTTGCTCACCCTGTCCTTGTCGGGATGCGCCCAGACGGGCGCGCAGCTCAACACGGTCTCATTCTCGGTATCCATGACGATGTCCCACCAAACAAACACGACCTGCGCCACGCCATCGCGATCCGCACGGAGCAGCGACGTAGACGAGTCATTACACGGCAACAAACCACGCCCCGACCAGTCGAACCTGTAGCCAATCAGAGAGAAGCTCTTATTATTAATATTCACATAAGAACTTGAAAATTAGACCCTCAACAACATTAAAATAACATAATTTAGTCGTTAAACACCAGAAAACAATTGACATCAACGTAGGCAGCAGCGTGTTTTTACGTGAACACCGGCGTTGGTGAAATGATTGTCTCGAAGTCGGCTTCATCCAACTGGCTGAGCTGGATGTCGTGAACGGCTGCGGAACCCGGACAGCAGTTGACGGATTCGGGCGACTCAAGCACGACTCTGCCCTCGAACTCGATCGGTTCGAGCTTGTTCCATCGCCGGGCAAGACGGCTCGAAACAACCTGGGCGTACATCGTACTCGAAGTCGGCACCACGATGCAATCGCTCTGTAATACGACATAATATGACGATGATTTTAACTGAAAATACCAATGTATATAAATATAAAATTTTAGACTTGTCTCCATGCTCTTACAGATGATATGTCCTATGAATGTTTTCTTCGGAAAAACGGAAATAAAGGAACAATTCAATTCAACGTTTATGTACCCATAATTATAATTTATGTGTTGGTCTATGGACTATAGTTGTGAATATACAGTCCATGTGTACCTATGTACCTACGGTTCTATGCAGTATGTACCTTACCACAGTGCAGCAGCAAATGCACATTTGTAAGAGAAAAAATAAATACAAATAAATACAAATAAATCGTGTCATCGCTTTCATTCATTACTCGACTCTGATTGGTCCATTGCAAACATGGTCAAGTAAGTTATTCACTGTCACAGTTCTTATCCAAATCTTATCAGTTTGTTTTCCGCATTCTCCAGAACAGGGGACAGTTTTCCTATTCACTTATAATAAGTTACGCTTGATTCAAGCAGCAAATGCAAAGAAGGTATCTGATATTGATGCAATTCACAGGCTACTTTTTAATGTTAAACCTGTCAGTTTTCTGCCCCTACATTTTCTGTCTTGCAAGCAGATCTTTTGTCTTTGTCTTGGCATGTTTTAACAATCCCTCTCCACCGTCCGTTGCAGTGGTTAATTTGAAACTTAAAAGGTGGGTACGCTCTCAATAGAATTCAGGTGCTGTTCTAGATCGTGTGTTTTCTTGGGAACAAGGAAGCTGTGCCAAAAAGCGAAAAGCATTGAAACAATTTCTATACTCTCGATATCCTTTGTCGGCGCTGCCTGACAAAGGGTAGCGTTGCCAGAGCTTAGCTAAGCTTAGCCTTGCTATTGCCTTGCGTGGTTTTTTTAGAATTTAAAGATTCTGTGAATATAGCTACATTCTGCTGAATGACATTTCCAAATAATATTTAATATTATCACTGACTATCAATTTATTAGTAAATTAGCGAATAACTCTGAAGGCGATGCCAGTTGTTCGGCACACGATTAAATTATTAAGTTAAACAAGAAGTGAAACTGACAAATATTTTGAATCAATGCCAGTTTGTCGCTTGTTTTCGTGATTGTCAGAAATAGCGGATATTAATTAAGTTTTCGACATCGATCTCATTCTTGGTATCACAGAGTTGGCATGAAGTTGGTGTTCTAAAACTGAATGAATTTTGTGCTCGGCAACAATGTACAGTACTGGTAATTCTAAAGCAACAAAATAGATGGAACTCTGCTGGGAATAACAGGAATAGTCTGACATAGAAGCCTATTTCACAGATGCCGTAAATCTTCCTTAGTCGGCGTTTAAGTGAGGTTTTAGGCCAAAATTAATTATCCCTGTTTAGCAGACATTTTGAAAGAAAGTTTAGATAAATACACAAAAAGATGTATATTTGAATTTGGTGATGATACAGGAAAGCTTTTGTCACGTCACATAAAAGAAATTTTATTTAGCAGCCGTCACTATTTTCTCTCTGTCCAAATCACCGTTTAATATTTTAACCTGGAAGGACAGCGTTTAACTTTTAAACTGTCATTTGGAGATCAA
Source organism: Protonemura montana (assembly GCA_947568835.1). Taxonomy (NCBI): domain Eukaryota; kingdom Metazoa; phylum Arthropoda; class Insecta; order Plecoptera; family Nemouridae; genus Protonemura; species Protonemura montana. The sequence continues at coordinate 2,415,757 of OX387608.1, forward strand.
AGTAAGAAGTCCCATTGATATTTTGTTCGTAATTCCAAATCAACAAATATTCCGTTTCGAAGCAAACATATTGTTAAAAACTATTTTATTCTTGTTCTTCTTGTGTTGTCTGAGTTTCTTGGTTTTCAATTATTAAAATATCAACGTTTTAAAGCTTCTTAAGGCGTTTAAGAGGGTTTTAAACGCAGTTTGTGAAATCGGCCCTAAGCCAGTTAACCTTGTATGTTCTAAAATGCATGTGGGCAAAACATTATTACAGACCAGTAAATTTTACTATCGTAGAAAAATTGGCCACTGTGGTCAAACATTTAAAATTCCAATGCCAGGTTGATGAGCTGTAGTTTTTTTTTATTAAATGTTTTTCCATGCAAGAGTTTCCAGAAGGCTGTTTGTTGCTGATGCCAAAAGTGAAAACTGTTTTGTTGCTTGTGGTTCAGGAATGGATTTCTTGAAAGAAGATAAAGAAACATTGTCTCAATGGAAATGTGGTAAGGTGTAGTAAAAACAGTATTTACCTCCAAAAGCTCTTGATGTGCATGGTTAAAAGTACTGATTGCTCCTTCTCCAATCAATTCCGTGTCAAACACTTCGGTCACCAAAATATTTGCCCTCCGTTTCATGTCTCCGTTCTCGCCAACCTTCAGCTCAGTCGAACGCTTGCGGATCACTTCTATTTTGCCACTGAACCCATTCTCGGCAATTATTTTCACGGCACAATCTGCCATAGGTTGAAATGCCTACAAATTAAATAGCAAAATTATACATAAATTTCTTAAAATGCAATCAAATTGAAATCTAATAGCTTAGTTAAGCCTAAGTTTAATACCTCACAGGCCACAACTGAGTCAGCACCACATTTGACAGCCATCATTGACAGGAGTCCAGTACCTGTGCCAATATCAAGAACATTTGCTCTCTTCCCTAGCTTATGCATCTTTTCAACAGCCCGTCTAATGCCAATATAGTACTTTTTGTTCTAGAAAAAAACAAACAAGAAAACATTCACTTTGGCCAATGATTCTGTAGATTGTAACAAAATATAAATAATTAGTTTGTAGAGAATAACTAATGTTCAGTTACCCTTTCACTGTCATGGAGCATATCTGCAAACGCTGAACGTGCAATCTCTTGATGAAAATCATAATTTTCGTCTTGAATCTCCCACTCTTCTTTCCCGGTGATGGGATTTAGGCAATTTGTAAAGACACTCATCTTTCTTCGAGTGGTTGACAATACTCGTAAAACCAATGACCGTAAGATCTAAAAGAAAATCAGCTTTTAATAAAATTGAGACCGGTTCACATGGACCTGTTTCAGTCTTTATGGACGATGCTGTACCATGTGGATATGTATTCTGGCTGCTTATGTTATAATCTAAAATAAAAGAAGACCCTCCTAGGGTACTACTCCTTTCAGAGAAATTAATAATGATAAAACTACGAATATGACACACATTTCAGGACATGCAACCTCGTATATACCCCACGATTGCATTTAAAAACACTATTTTACCATGAGGTCACTACCGCGACGTCCATTTTAGCACCAACAGTGCTGCTAACATAGAAAACCTCAATAGACAGCAATGACGTTTACGCGGAGCATTTAAATTATTTGTTTCACTCGATTTAATGCAAGAATATATTGGAAATAAGGCTTACAAAAATCAAAAAGTCTAAAATAAAATACTTTCATATTTCATTCATGTTTTATTTTCTTGCAGTTTTGAGCTGCGGCTACTTTTTGTTACGATAATTCGTTGAGTTACGCTGACAGCAGTTGGTACTAAACTGCAGAGTAGTGTCGGATTTTCGGTGTATGACTCGTCTAGGAAAAAGTCCTTGCAATTACTCATTTCGCGTCCGCCTCCAGACGAGAACAGCATTTCATTAGTCGCATACATTTTTTGTGTTTGTCTCAAACCTAAACGTATTGGTTTTTTTTATCGCTTCCACCGAGTTTTTCTTCGTTTTATATTAACTTTTAGGCCTTGCCCATTAGAACTATGGCTGGCAACACTGGCGTCGTGGGTTAGTTTAAGCTTCAGATTATTTTTTGATCGATATCCGATTAAGTACAATACGATTTAAATAACGCTCGTTTCGGTGAAACATTCCAGATATTGCTAGTGATTTCCTCCCCTTCTCCAAGTCTTCACTGGGTTACCTATCCTTCAAAGACCGGCACAATAACAGGCTGCCCTACCTGTGTCAATCCCTCACTCACACCCGCCATTTCCGTGAAAATGTGTCTCCAACATTTAATTCAGGAACACTCGATACCTAACGCAAACTCCCAGTGAAACTTAATCATCAAGTTTAGAGATTTTTAGATTACAGACAAGTCGTTAGATATTTCAATAACCTTGAGTTGAGCTCCTGAATAGAGCTTAGCCCCAATGCATGACCTTACCACTGAAGGGTCAGGATTTGATAATTTTATGGCAGTGGCTGGAAATAAATGTATACCAAGGTATCAACGTTTTCTTGAATCATTTTCAGTCGTACCACGAAACTTCCGACTACTAGAAGAACTCGAGCAAGGTCAGAAAGGTGTCGGGGATGGAACAATCAGCTGGGGTCTGGAGAATGACGATGACATGACTCTTACAAACTGGACAGGAATGATAATCGGTCCTCCTAGGGTAAGCACCTGGCTAATGAATATTGTCCATTAACAAAGAACGTGGAAATATTCTCAAATGATGTGTATTGGTTTTGCAGACGCCGTATGAAAACCGAATGTACAGTCTTCGAATTGAATGCGGCCAAAGATATCCAGACGAATGCCCTACAACAAAGTTTCTGTCGAGAATCAATATGAATTGTGTGAACAATTCCAATGGGGTGGTAAGTTAAAGTTGCTCTTTGCATTTAGTTAATGCATGGACAGTTTTGATTGCACCGTGTAGGTATCGTAGTTACTTCTTGCTTAGCTGTAAGCACTCATATCTTGAAAACCTAGAGCATATTTCACAAGCGATTGGCAACAGATAGAGCTAAAATGATGGCAGTTACAATTTATCCAATGGTGAGCTATAAGCTCCAATTCATCCAATAGTGTAGTGTCTTTGTGATCAAGCAAAACTGATGGTTTGTCCACGCTAAAACTGCATCCCGGCTATCAGCCGTTAGTTTCTAGATGAAAACAATGAGACTTTGTGTTTGTTTTGCAGGTGGATACTAGGATTGTGCCCGTGCTCGGGAGATGGCAGAGGGAATACACGATAAAGACTGTCCTCCAAGAGCTGCGAAGGATCATGACGCTAAAGGAGAACATGAAACTCTCCCAACCGCCAGAGGGCAGTTCGTTTTAGCGACAATCGAAGATCGGATCGGCAACGTTTGGGCTTGGAAAATAACTTGATACGTTTTCACAACAGTCGTAACTGAAAAAAAAGAAAAAAAGGATAAAATCAAAAAAAAAATAATCACAGATTCCGAAAATAAATTGTTGGGAATTAAGTTAGGGCGCATTGTTGAAAGACGAAGCGTTTGCCAGCCACAAGTTGTAGGTTACACAGCACTAGGGATATTGTTTACACCCCCGCGCGACCTCTGCTTGGAGGGAACAAAACGGCACGCAAAGCAACTCTCATGTTCGCCGTGCCTATGTAAATATTTTTACCTTTTTTTTTCTAGATCCCTCGCAGGTTGCAAGGCAAGCATTTTGATGTCGAGTCATTTTTATGTTGACAACAAGGTTATCAAAATATTATTGTTTTAATTTTTCTACTATACTACTTATTCAAGTTTTTTTTTTTTCACGTGTCATATCCCAGTTATGCTGTTATACAAATAATTTGACTGAGTTTTTATCTAGTGTCACTCTTGATTATTAATGCTAAAAGAAAATGTACCCAACGGTAGATAGGACTGTTAGACGATACCTCCACTATAAAACTCCCGCAACATTTTAACGCTTAATATTTAAACTGTGGGTGGCCAACTCCCCCTACTCCACCTGTTTTGTCGCTTGTAAAAGTAATTAATTGTAAGGAAATAAACAAAATTATATAAAGATTAAGAAGGAAAACAAAACATTTAATGCTTTGCAAAATGCAGTACTCAAAATTGATGCGAGCATGATTAGCCACAGGTTGAAAAGCGATCTGGGTCTTGTGTTCCGATGTCTGAAAGCACGGCTCACAAAGCCCGGGCAGAAGCAAAGTCTATTGACAACTTACATGTGTTGCTAGATTGATAATTGATTTCTGAATAAAGCTTTTGAAAATAAAGAAAAGTGACACGGCTCATTTCCTAGTAACACAAAGATAACAATTTTATTATCAGTTTCAACGACAGCACATAATCGTGTCAAAATACTGGGCAGCGGCTTCAATAAGCAGGTAAACAAGTTCATAAGTTACTTCAATTTAATATCAACATCATTTAGATATTTACAACAACGCAGGTCTTGCGAGTTCGTGTCGACAAAATCGAAACATAAATCACAAGTACATGGATTAAAAAGAGGCTCGAGACAATGTATAACTGTATTTTTTTTCAACTACATTTTATTTCTTTTATCCCCAGAATGCAATCCTACTCTTAGTTTCCTCGGTGCACCAAATTAAAATGTCTAGCTCTTTGGCGCTGGCGGTTTGAATGCCAGCTTGCGGCTCTTCATGACGCTCCACTTGTGGCGTTTGATGTAATAGGCGACTGCAGTTAGCAACGAGAACATCATTAAAGCCTGGAATCAGAGGGAAACATCTTCGTTATAGTCTAGAGAACATTTACATAGGGCATTAACTGATAAAACACTCCATGATCGATGCTGATATCTATCAAATTGAATGATTAACTGGCAAATCTATCATATTATCCAAATACAATGCGATATTTTTTACTCAAAACATTTACTAAGAACAGCGTTCGCACTGTATTTGGTGTGGATTTTATATCTGAGTTTTTCCTCTAACTTCTGCCTTAAATATATTGACTCGGTCATTTTCAGACCACAGTTGTGTCTTCAGTTCTATGCTATTACAGAAATAACGATCGAAGAAATGCAATTCCGTGGATGAACGAGCCGTGTAGTCCTGTCGAAGCAGTATCAATCCGGCGTCGGTAGTTATACTAGGAGTCTGTCCCGTGCTGGGATGTTTACTCAAAGACTAGACTGCGCAGGTCTTGGTTTCTGAAGAGAACGTTTATTTGACTTGAATTGTTAAGCTAATTTTGTAGGTTCAAAGTATCAATTGAGTTACTGCGATTGATGGAACTTAGAACTGGTTGACACGCTGCACAAAACACGATGTGAACCATTTAGTTGTGTTATTTGGTGAACAAGATGTTCAAAATATTATAAAAACCATCAGATTTCATATATTTGAGTGAAACATGAATAAGTATATCTATCTAATTGTTGGAGTGGTCAAGGTTTTAAGTGGATATGGAGGTAGTTTATATTTCTGCTGTTCAATGCTATTGTTAATTGGCAAGGACAGGCAAGTCCACGACCCACAACAGCTGTCAACAAAGAGCCCCCGCGAGGAGCATGCTACGTACTTTAATGGCCATGGCCTTGCGCTGATCGTGCTCCGGCTCAGAGCACCACTTAAGGAACGAGCCGACGTCTTTGGCCAGCTGGCTTGCGGTGGCGGGCGTGCCATCGGAATACTCCAAGACCTACGGGTAACAGAAAGACGATTGCTTTGAAGCACAGGCAAGTCGACAAAATATGAGCTCATACCAAACTGAAGGATAATCTGTCGCTAGATTCCCCATCGAAATCACGCTGTTAAGTTCTAGCCAAAGCTACTTTTGTGCTACGTTGAAGCTTGGCTTATCAAACTCTTTCTAGTCGAGATTTGGGTCCCAGAACTGTTGCCTTAGACGTTTGACTCGAAGCACGAGCTTGGAAACAGCTGTGCATGAGCATTAACAGTGATACAAACCTTGTATAAGCTCGTACACCTGGTCTTAGTTTTAGTTATTTCTTAGTTTAGTTCAGGTTAAATGGACAAGATGTAAGCAAAACTTGACACTGTTTGTAAGAAAGTCCTTTAACACTAAGAAAGTACCCAGTAACTTGTATTTGAGATGCAAACATACGCAATTTGCATGAAATTTTATCGTTATGAACACAGCTACCCTTTCGAAACGTGCCCAATTGGGGACTTGAACCCTGGTCTCCAGCTTTGGTGAATGTTGCTCTAGCCAACTGTGCTGATTGGACATAAGTCGTATTACAGAGGAAATTAGTACATTGATGTGGCTGACAGATATCCAAGGAGAAGAACCGTAAGGCTGGGAATGCTTGCAAAACACTCTGCCAAACGTAATGATTTGTAATTGATGGGCGCAGCAAAATCACCAATTTCATGTAACCCAGAAAAAAATAACTTGTGTTTGTTTGTTCGCGCTCTATCATCCAAACGTCTGCACCAATTTGGACCAAATTTGCACGGCACATATTTGAGTTCTTAACTAAGGCTGAGTTTGATTTTCAGCAAAATCAGTCCAATAGTTTTTAAACTATCGAAATTTATGAAAATTTTCAGATTTTGGGTCAACTTTGATGGGTTTTACTGCCAAAAGTATTTTAGATTTTTGTACCAATCTTTAATAATAATATACAAAACGCATCGAAATGAAGCTATTTCAAAGTTTTTAACAGCATACTTAATTTAGTTTACTTTTAATTTGTAATTTTCTGGCAAAATGTTGTGCATTAAAGCTGTTGCGAATTGGAGATAATTCGCTTCAGAATAATGCTTGTTATTCTGCATGACATACGTAGTCACAGATGTTTCGAGCTAGATCAACCAAAGGTGCAGCCTGATATTAGAGTCCTCGATTGGGGTAAAAATATTTGTGAGGGTAGCCAAGTGTTGATAACAGTGTAATCAAACGTTATATACCTCGTTGTAAAGCGCCTGCGCCATGCTGATGGCTCCTCCGGGGAAGTACGGGTTGTAGTATTGTCCCTCGCGCAGGTTCACACCCGCGGGAGCATCGCAGTACCCGGTGAGCAGCGCGAAGATGTAGTCTTCCCCTCCGTGTCTAGCCGAGACAATGTAGCTCAGGTCGGGCGGGTAAGAGCCGTTGTTGGCCGCACGAGCTGCCTCCTCATTGGCGTACGGGTTCGGGAAATAGTCGGAAAGTTTTCCCGGCCGGTCGAAATAGTTGCCAGCGTCATCCGGTCCATCACGCACCTGGAGTACGTTGTGATCAATTAGATGGCTGAATCACCAACTGAATTCTTGGTGAAACTATAGAAGCAAACTGTCGTCGATCGAAAGTAACTAATTTATCCCTAAATTAGTCTAAAAAGAATAGTTTAGTTAGGTTGTAAAGCTTGCAATCATTTAGTTGTCCTAGGCTCAACCGCTCTGTACACAGGCAGGGTTTAAATTTTTAAACCGGGAGTTATCATGTCAAGTTGAGCTAGTAGCTCTTAGCCTATTGCAAGTTAAAAAATAAAAAAGAGAAGTTGTGCAGGCTATGGATCGACATTAGACACTTACCATTTGTTCCTCTGCTTCAGCCTTTGCCTCCGCCTCAGTATGAGACACGCCAACCAAATTGCGGTAAGCGATGAATCGCATGCTGTGGCAAGCTGCACAGACTTGTTTGTACACTTCATAACCTCGACGGACACTGAAAACAAATGAGTTTTGTTTCAGACGAGTTGGACATTAATTTCGTTGTAGATTTGATGCAATTAAAGAATCTACTTAAAAGCTATCCTGAAATTAAGTACGAAATGTAATGTACCTAGAATGGTCTAAAGAGGAAAAGTAGCCCGAGTGACTCCATGCATTCTTCGGCGGATGAAGTTCAAGTTCAGACGCCTTGACGGATCGGTCCAGGGCAAACAGCAATGCTCCTGTCCCACCAGTCAAAACTCCAATTGTTGCAAGGAGCTGAAATAATGGTACATTGGCAATGAGAAATAGTATATTTTCATACATTGGAAAGAGCAATGAAAGGTATAAATGCAGCATACTAACCTTTTTGCGACCCTGGGCCCAACTATTTGCAGTGGAAAAACTGCTCACCTGGAAAAGAACCAGGGGTTACAACTTAACTAAGGAATTTGTTGGAAAACTCCTGCATACGTTCAAACGTTCAATCCAAACGTTCAATTGGCAAAGCTATTATACCACAGTTATTAGGGAATCTTTGTCTCAAGATTAGCAGGCCTTACACCGCTCGGCTCAGGGCACTAAGTAGCAGACGGAAATTTTGCAATGGAGGTGGGTTGATCACTTTTTTGAAAAAGTTCATTGAAAGGTGGAAGGCAGAAAACAACTCAAAGTGAAATATCTAAGCGTAAGTATGGCAATAAATTAACACCTACCTGGTGCCCTAGAACACCATGGTTAGGTTTCAAGAGGCCAGCTCTGCAAAATCTTCCCACTGTCGCCGCCATTGTGGGCAAAAGGCTGGATATTTCAGACTAGTAAGTCAAAATGTGTTATACATTCATGAATTTGATAAATAAACTAAAATTTGATTTTTGTTTTCCTTCGCCGCTAAAACATGCAAAATTTATGAAGAACGCTGCAATTTGGTCGTAATGAAAACTTAAAATATTTTTAAAGAAATAAAGTCGACAAAATTATATGAACGTATTTGGTACGGAAGTTGCTGGTTTGAACTTGAGGAATATTCGCTTTATCAGTCGTCAGTTGTGTCAGAGCAAATTTGTTTCATTTCTGATGGAGAAGTGATTCCGTGAATATCTCAGCAATCGGGATAGATAGAAGGATATAATCATGAGTGCTGGAATGCCCGAGCTGGGCAGTAAAATCAGCTTAATATCAAAAGCAGATATTCGGTACGAAGGCAGATTATTTACGGTCGATCCTCAGGAATGCACAATCGCTTTAGCCAATGGTGAGTATCAAATATGGATGCTTCTTTTTCGTTGTAATTCGCCGGAGACGCAACTCCATTAATGATAACAAGTTCCGTGGGACTGATAATTACACGATAGCATTTGGAATGCACATTTTCTAGTAAAACATGTAAATTGGTTTTGAAATGGGGGCGAGCCTGCTGTCAAACTCTTTGTCACTTGCATTAGCTCGTCCCAATGTCTTCGACCATTTGTACACTAACAGCCATTGTCTATTCTTCTGTTTCAGTTCGATCTTTTGGCACAGAAGATCGGGAAGCGGAATGCTTGGTTGCACCTCAAAATCAGGTGTACGATTACATCTTGTTCCGTGGATCTGACATCAAAGACATTCGTGTAGTGAATAATATCGGACCTATACCCAATGACCCCGCGATTGTTCAGCTCTCCGTGCCACAAAGCATCGGATCGCAGCCGTACCAACCTTCAGGGTTCAATCACCCTGTCATGGGACACATGGGACATGGAATGCCCCAGTACCCCCAGTATGGGCAAATGGGTCCAATTGGAGGAATGCCTTCGGGGATGGCACCTGGAATGGGAATGTATCGAGACCCTCGAATGATGCAGAAACAGCCAAGTGAGTTGGTCAACCCGGTCCACGTACAAGAACATGCAGCCCACAAGGACCAAGGTATGAGAGATGATCTGTTTTTGCTCAAATTGCTTGCGGGTTCTCGCGCATGGTTCTCTGGTAGCACTGCTTGACGCTTTCTGCAGGTGTGGCAAATTAGTAAAGAATGAAATAACTAGTCAGATGCAGCATTTGGTCTCATACACGCTGCAATGAATATCATTAATAGCAATTAGTGGACTTGCCTTTAAAATCCATTCCCAAGCCTTCTGATACCTTCCAGTGACAATAGGTTCGATGGGGATTCCCACTCTTTTTGAATGGGCATGATTTGGTTGGGGGTCTAAATGTGTTGTCTGGGAGAGGTTACGGAATGACAAAAGTCGGGTTTCTGCCCAGAAGATCAAGCTAGTTTGTGAATGCGACCTTTGTAATGGCTTATTTCTTTGCTGACCTTAATTAGCCAAAGTACATTTGAACTAGCTACCTGTTCCAATACCTGTTCAACCCTTTTGAAAAAGTAGCAACTAGCAATTCTTTCCTGTCTCCTATACCTCTATTAACTTAATGGCTTGCCCCTGAATTCTTTTACTGTGATCTGATGCGTTATATTCCAAAGCAAGTTGCATGTTGCAAATTTTTATACTTGCTTGTCTGTACGCTGGGGAAAGGGATTTTTTCATTTCTATACTTACTGCATTACATTTCTTCAATTTCACTTAACTTCTAGCATTTTTTTGTGGTCTTGTCAATATTTTGTTAAAAAAAAAAAAAAAAAAAAAAACACTTAACGTAGAATGTGAAATAAAGCCACTGTGTCAAATGCCTTCTCCTTATTCTTGCTGTTGTGTGAATTCCGCAACCAAAAACCACTAAGTGTAAACGTCAAACGAAAGAGAGCCAAGAAAATTATAACCGAAGCAAGGCAAGAACAGTGACTTTCGCAAGCCCACTCCAACAATATCGGCATCGTAGTTGTTGCATTGCCGAGCCGTCCCACGCTTGCTTGTATCGCGATTGTTGGAGTGGGTGTCCCGCTTGGTCCTTAGACGGACTGCGCCGAGCTTGGCGGTAAGCGCGGCTAGAGGTTCCAGTGGTTCAGCTAATGTTCTAGAATTCATCGGTGGTTCGAGGACTGTGACCCCGACGATGATGGCGCCGATCCGCAAGTCTCCCACCGTTGACCAAGGAGTGCAGGTACGTTCAAGTATTATATTATTACACTAGGATGGGCATTTGAAGATAATGAATTTCATGATTTTTAGAAGTGATGTACTTCTTGTAATCAAATTGTAAGCGTCTTCAAAGGCTCATTCTCAACTACCGTATGACATATGGTGGGTCTTGGAGTTTCAAGCACTGATCTCATTTAACCTGGATAGCGCTTGTTCTAGAGAAACTCTGAAGCCAAGACTGCCATCTCGAGAGTTCAAGTTCTCTCAAGGAAACTTGCTGTATCGAGTATTTTCATAAGTAGTTTGACCACCTGGCTGGATCCTATGCTCTATCCAGGTTATTTGAGATCAACTGGTTGGATCTTATGCTCTATCCAGGTTATTTGAGATCAGCTGGCTGGATCCTATGCTCTATCCAGGTTATTTGAGATCAGCTGGCTGGATCCTATGTTCTATCCAGGTTATTTAAGATCAGCTGGCTGGATCCTATGCTCTATCCAGGTTATTTGAGATCAACTGGCTGGATCCTAGGCTCTATCAGGGTTATTTGAGATCAGCTGGCTGGATCCTATGATCTATCCAGGTTATTTGAGATCAGCTGGCTGGATCCTATGATCTATCCAGGTTATTTGAGATCACCTGACTGGATCCTATGCTCTATCCAGGTTATTTGAGATCAGCTGGCTGGATCCTATGCTCTATACATTTTATTTGAGATCAGCTGGCTGGATCCTATGTTCTATTCAGGTTATTTGAGATCAGCTGGCTGGATCCTATGCTCTATCCAGGTTATTTGAGATCAGCTGGCTGGATCCTATGCTCTATCCAGGTTATTTGAGATCAGCTGGCTGGATCCTATGCTCTATCCAGGTTATTTGAGATCAGCTGGCTGGATCCTATGCTCTTTACATGTTATTTGAGATCAGTAAGTTGCTATGATGATATTTCACATAAACTATGGTCTTCTTTTCCCGTCTGAAGACCCGTGTTGATAAAATATGTGACTGAGCAATGTCTTAAATCCACTGTTTGCGTTTTATTAGCTTAACAAATAATTATAGGGTCATTCCATGTCAACTAGGACCACCCTTGACCTTGACCGACTCAGAATTTCATGAAATTCGGCACACTTGTTCAGAATGTTGGTTTGAGTAAAAGTATTTTTTTGTTTGTTTTTTACTCGAAGAGTTCAAAAGTTACAGGGGGTTGAAGTTCGGGTGTTTTCACCCCCCGCGCGCGTATCACCGTCACATTATATACTTTATCTCGGGTTGTATGACAGCTACAGAGTTCCAGGAGAGCTCATCTGAAAGCTTATTAAATTCTCTACTTGAATATATAATAATATGTACCACTTGGTGTACAGCTAATTTATCTTGATTTTCTACATCTGCATTTTCAAAAAACGCCACTGGAAAAAACCCTCCCCTTTCATTTACCTAAAAAAAATGTATTAATGTTGCCAACATATGTATGAATATTTGTGCCAAAATTCAGAGTTGGCCCTTCACAGGTTTTCAAGAAAAAAAATATCTTGTGTAAAAAAGTTTTTTATCAGGCAGTTCCAGAGCATAGATCCTATACCCACAATGCATAACAGCTCAGGCTTTTATCAACATGGTGAGTAATGCTCATTTTACATTTGATTGTGTTTGTTCCACTTTTCAATACACGTTTATTCTTGAAAGCACACTTTCATCAAGTGACATGTTGAAACTAGAAATGTGTGCAGAAGTCAAAAACTTATAATTTCTTGTCTGAACCTCATACTTGATAACCTGCATTAGTTTCTCTTCACATATTGAAGAGTGTGGTAGTGAATTTATTGTCCACACCCTTAACATTTTTTGTGTTTGTATAACTAAACAATGTGTTCAGTTGGACAGTTCTTCAAAGAAGAGTGTGAAGAACATATGCACATTACTGGCAATAAGTTCCACAATCTCCAGATATTTATTTCTGTATGTTAAATTAATTGATGTCAATCTTTTACCTCTGTGTGTGCCAGTGTGTGTTTTAAAAGGATCACAGCACGACTTGTTGCCAAGGCAATAATGTACAAGAAATGTATTTTCATGTAACTGCACACTGATGTAATATTTTCACATTTTGAACGCAATGCTCATAAAATTTGATTGTCACTTTCCAAGTTGCCAGTAATGTGCATATGTTCTTCACACTCTTCTTTGAAGAACTGTCCAACTGAACACATTGTTTAGTTGTACAAACACAAAAAATGTTAAGGGTGTGGGCAATAAATTCACTACCACACTCTTCAATATGTGAAGAGAAACTAATGCAGGTTATCAAGTATGAGGTTCAGACAAGAAATTATAAGTTTTTGACTTCTGCACACATTTCTAGTTTCAACATGTCACTTGATGAAAGTGTGCTTTCAAGAATAAACGTGTATTGAAAAGTGGAACAAACACAATCAAATGTAAAATGAGCATTACTCACCATGTTGATAAAAGCCTGAGCTGTTATGCATTGTGGGTATAGGATCTATGCTCTGGAACTGCCTGATAAAAAACTTTTTTACACAAGATATTTTTTTTCTTGAAAACCTGTGAAGGGCCAACTCTGAATTTTGGCACAAATATTCATACATATGTTGGCAACATTAATACATTTTTTTTAGGTAAATGAAAGGGGAGGGTTTTTTCCAGTGGCGTTTTTTGAAAATGCAGATGTAGAAAATCAAGATAAATTAGCTGTACACCAAGTGGTACATATTATTATATATTCAAGTAGAGAATTTAATAAGCTTTCAGATGAGCTCTCCTGGAACTCTGTAGCTGTCATACAACCCGAGATAAAGTATATAATGTGACGGTGATACGCGCGCGGGGGGTGAAAACACCCGAACTTCAACCCCCTGTAACTTTTGAACTCTTCGAGTAAAAAACAAACAAAAAAATACTTTTACTCAAACCAACATTCTGAACAAGTGTGCCGAATTTCATGAAATTCTGAGTCGGTCAAGGTCAAAACTCATTTAAAGTGGTCCTATTTCACATGGAATGACCCTATATTGAGATGTCTCTTGAATCACTAGTCTCTTGGCTTTGTTAGTATCTTCAAATAGCTTGGCCAGCCGGCATTCTTTGCCGTGTTGAATTGTGGTGGCCATATTCTATCGGTCGAAGTTAGAACTAATCATAATGCGGCATCAACATTAATAAATTGCCTAAACCGATACCACAGACATACCAAGGACATTCCAGTTAAAATAATGTGCGATTAACTTGAACGTGGAGGGGAGGAGGCACAAAATATAGACGATAGCAATCATTTTTATTCAAGTGTAGTTGTAAGCTTGATTGAGGGATAAAACTCGGAACTTCGATCACTAGAAGTTTATCACTATTTTGGATCGAGGACGAGAGTTCGAGGTATGAATGTTTAAAATGTCAAACGTTGTGTTTAAACTTGTGTCCGTCTCTTTGTTTGCCAGGTGAGCCACATGAGCCCTCCGAAGGATGATCACAGCAAGGTACAACAACTTCAGCGGCAGACGTCGCAGGGCTCGGTGAGCAGGCCGCCGCCCACTCAACAGCAACGAGATCCTCGCGAAGTGAAACGAGATGGAAACTCTCAGCAAGCAAGGTACGTGCATTTAGAGTGTGATGGGCGGCATGGTCTGGCATAGGAGGTTCAATGGTAGATTCAACGTTTGGTAGCCATGGAGATGCTGAGATCACCTGACAGAGCTTCTCAATTCTGCTATCTTATGTTACCACGGGTATATCATAGCCTAGCATAGGAGGTTCAATGGTAGATTCAACGTTTGGTAGCCATGGAGATGCTGAGATCGCCTGACAGAGCCTCTCAATTCTGCTATCTTATGTTACCACGGGTATATCATAGCCTAGCATAGGAGGTTCAATGGTAGATTCAACGTTTGGTAGCCATGGAGATGCTGAGATCGCCTGACAGAGCTTCTCAATTCTGCTATCTTATGTTACCACGGGTATATCATGGCCTAGCATAGGAGGTTCAATGGTAGATTCAACGTTTGGTAGCCATGGAGATGCTGAGATCGCCTGACAGAGCTTCTCAATTCTGCTATCTTATGTTACCACGGGTATATCATGGCCTAGCATAGGAGGTTCAATGGTAGATTCAACGTTTGGTAGCCATGGAGATGCTGAGATCGCCTGACAGAGCTTCTCAATTCTGCTATCTTATGTTACCATGGGTATATCATGGCCTATTATAGGAGGTTCAATGGTAGATTCAACGTTTGGTAGCCATGGAGATGCTGAGATCGCCTGACAGAGCTTCTCAATTCTGCTATCTTATGTTACCACGGGTATATCATGGCCTATTAAAGGAGGTTCAATGGTACATTCAACTCTTAGTGGCCATGGAGATGCTGAGATCCTGATTCTATTGAATTTGCATCGCATGGCAAACCCAACTTTCCTTATGTTAATTTGCTTGGTGCAAGCTAATGTCCCACCGCTCAGAGTTAAGGAAATCCCAGTTAAGACAATGCTGTGTTTTCTTCTCTCAGGGAGCACATCCCGCGGGAACAACATCCTAGAGATCAGCGTGAACAGCACCAGCGTGAGAATCGGGAGCAACATCCCCGGGAGCAGCATCCCCGGGAGCAACATCCCCGTGAACAACATCCCCGTGAACAACATCCCCGTGAACAACATCCCCGTGAACAACAGGTGAGGCCCTCTTCGCTCTCGAAGTTATACTAAACCATCGAGCCGATTTAATTAAATAGAATCACCACAACAGAATCATAGAAGAACCATTATTTAGCTTTTGAATTGGTCCTGCTGATCTGATTGTGAAATCGGTTTAGCAGCTCGGTATGGTTGTATGCTAATGAGATGGATCTATAGCGAAGTGATTTAAGAAGCAAGATTTGAGTGCTTTGCAGTGATGATACGTAACATAAACCTTGGTCTTCTTTTCCCGTCGGAAGTATTCTGTCGATGACTATGTTTCTGAGCAAAGTTTGGGTGAAATTCTAAACGCAGGGAATTGATTGGTCATGGGCGACTACGAGTTATTTCATCTTGCGCCAGACAAAGAAGACTCTTGCTTTTTTGTCGAATCTGTTTCAAGTTCTATTCAGCATATTGTAAGATTGCCACGAAACTGGTATGTTTAATTTAACCCGTTGCTAATGCCATGAAGTAGCAGTGAAGTAACGATGTCTCTGATATTGATCGTCTTAATTTAGATGCCTGGTTCTGTGGCGGCCGCTCGGGGCAACGCGTGGGTGACCCGTGGCGGCGGCGGCGTACGAAGGGGGCGCGGTCGAGGGGGCAGCGGAGGCAATGTCCCGCCCGGGGGCGGAAACCCCAGCTTCACCCGGCCCCTGCCTCCCACTGGGCCGCCCGGTGGCAAACCCAAGAACGTGCTCAAGTTTGAAAACGACTACGACTTCGAGCAAGCCAACACGGAGTTCGAGGAACTGCGCACGCAGCTGGCCAAGGTCAAAGTCGGTGAGTTTGCTTGGAGATGCGTTCGACTTTAAAGCCTGTCTGTTGCTGGAATTGTTTGTCCCATGTTGCTCCCGAATCATGCGGTCTAGCTGAAATTTAGACTCGATCAATTTGCAAGTCTGTACGTCCCTAAGTATTTCGATTAGTCGTTTAAGCACATAGCCCCTAAGAATACCGAAGATATTTTTTGACCACAATGACCAGGAACAGTGGACTGCTTGGAAAAAAATAATTTTTGGTATGGTACTAGTTGCTGATTCTAGAGCACATCAAAAATACTATTTTGAAATTTCAAGTTTAGTTCAGAAAGGGCAGTGTACGGTGATGCCAACTTATGAATGTATAGAATATAACTAACTGAGTGCATGGACCACACTTTGTGTTGGTCGGCCTGGCGTGGTACTGAGCTTGGTTCGCGATTGTGCAGACGGAACGGAGGCAGAGTCTGTGGTGGCTCCGGTCAACGAGGCCAACGAGAAGGTGAACGGAGATGCGACGGACAAGAAGGACGACTCGGGCAACGAGACGGCGACGCCGGAGGATAATCTCGAGGACATCGAGCACGACGCTGGGTTCTACGACAAAACCAAGTCTTTCTTTGACAACATCAGCTGCGAGGCCGTCGAGAGGAGCAAGGGGTGAGTAAAGCTTCCCACGTTCACCTTTACTTGGTTCAAACTAGCTTTAAAGGTCACATTCAGTTTTACCAGTTTTAGCAAAGGTTAAAAGAAAGTCTGTTATTACACAAATAATATTATTACTCGACATTTGAATGTGTTATTTATTGAAGAAAACATTGTTCTTTTTAGATGAAATCTTATTCAAATTGCAAACGCTTGCAATGCGCGGGGTATTTTATTATTATCGACACTAAAACTCTCTAAAAAATTGATGCTCAAACAGGGACTCGAACCCCTATATCCACCTGTCGCGGGTGTTGCTCTAACCAATTGGTGTCCAAGTAGCTCAATTGGTTAGAGTAACACCCGCGACAGGTGGAGATCGGGGTTCGAGTCCCTGTTTGGACATCAATTTTTGAGACGTTATAGTGTTTATAATAATTTAAAAAAATATATTGTTCAGTTGCATTAAAGAAATAAACGAAATTTATTTTGTTGCTAATTTAATTGAAGACATAATTGATGGCTTATTTCAGTTCAGCCAAACGTTTGCTTCTGGTTGTAACTTTGTGCTGACAATTGTAAATTTACTGTTTATTGTGCGTTGACTTTTACTTGCCCTCGATTTCGGGAATACCTCGTCTCGAGTCTAAACAGAGTTAAACCCGATGTCGTTGAAAACCTGACTGGGGCCGATTCTCAAACACCGTTTGGTTGTGATTTTAACCTGCGCAGTAATTTGCTTTAAAACAATGGTATTTTAATAATTGCAAACCAAGAAACTATGGCAACACACGAAGAACAAGAATAAAATAGTTTTTAACAATGTGTTTGCTTCGAAACGGAATATTTGGTGACTTGGAAATACAAACAAAATATCAATGGGACTTCTTGCTTTGACCTCCAAATGACAGTTGAAAAGTTAAACCCCATCCTTCCAGATTCAAATATTAAACGGTGATTTGGACAGAGAGAAAATAGTGACGGCTGCTAAATAAAATGTCTTTTATGTGACGGGACAAAGCCTTCCTGTATCATTACCAAATTCAAATTTACATTTTTTTTGTGTATTTATCTTCAAATCCTCTTTCAAATCTTTCAAAATGTTGGCTTAACGGGTAAAATGAATTTTGGCCTAAAACCTCGTTTAAACACCGATTAAGCAAGATTTAAATGGCGTCGGTGAAATCAGTCCTCAGCCAGGAGAAGCATTTCTGATTTTGGGATAACTTATGATGTTGGTTCTTTTAAGCGACCCACTGGCTTGTGGTGGTCATCTAAAAGCTAACCCACTATCGGCGTGGCACAAAGCCAGGTTCAAGCACTGAGCGACGAATAATCAACCGGTCGCTGCTTAAATTGAGTTTAATTTCACACTTAGGCTGAACATATTAATTGGGAAAGTAAAGGGAAAGTACGAAACTTAAGAAAAACTATTTGAACTGGGTTTTGAATGCTTAGTAAAGGGCTACTAAATTTCCCGACGTTTCGCAACATATACTAGCTACTTCTTCAGAGGTTTGAGCAGTCCTGACAATTTTACAATAACAAAAAACCACATAGAATTATAACAATTACCTAGTAAAAGCATTACCTAGTTCAAGTGCTTAGGATAAATCAAGTAGACATGAGTCTAAAAACCATCATAGTATGAAACTTACCGAGCTGTGAGTGGCAGGCCGCGATATTAGCAGCTTGTTTGTTAATGTTTCGGCCGTTGCCTTTATCACTGGAGAGAAGTTCCGTGCTGTGGGGTAGGGGTTGGGTGGAATGAATTGGGTTGGGAGAGTGGGCAACAATGCGGGATCCAAACGAGGCTTCAAACTTAGGATGAAATCTTATTTAAATTGCAAGCGCTTGCAATGCGCGGGGTATTTTATTATTAACAACACTAACCGTCTCAAAAATTGATGCCCAAACGCGGACTCGAATCCCGATCTCCACCTTTCGCGGGTGTTGCTCTGAACCATTGAGCTACTTGGACACTTGCTTTTTGAGATGATTTTAGTGTATTTGATGAGAATGACAGTTCTCCAAGAAGTAGAACCAAGAGGCTGTGAATACTCACAGTCACTCTGATTCTAGTGACGCTATATCACGTCACAACCTGTCAAACTCGAATAACTCCAAATTGACGTTGGATTCGTTGCTGTATTAGGATGAACTCTTATTTAAATTGCAAACGCTTGCAATGCGCGGGGTATTTTATTATTCCTGCCAAAAATGTGCTATCGAGTAGCTCCCGAAGTTTGCACGGTTGTGTTGATTTTGCCACTGCTGTAACGTCCCCTCGTTCCGCCAGCCGATCCCAGCGCACGGACTGGCGCACGGAACGCAAGCTCAACTCCGAGACGTTCGGCGTCGCGTCTGCTCGTCGCGGCGGTTTCCGCGGTCGCGGCGGCTTCTACAACCGCGGCGCTGGCGGCGGAGTCTTCCGTGGCGCAGGGGGCGGATCCATCTACCGCGGCAACTTCAACCGTCACCGCGGAGGCGTGCAGAGGGGCGGAGCTCACGCTATACCGCCGCTCATCCGCCCGCAGCAGGTCGCCGAGGTGAAGTAGAGCGGAGTAGAAGTGCGGTTATTTTTGTTTCGCGAATCGAGCGGAGGTTTTCGAGTGGCCTCGCTGGCGGCGAGGTTGCTTTCGTCGCTGGAAACTGCACGGCGGAAAGAGCTTTGGAAGTGAATGCAAGTTTATTTTGTTGTGTTTGTGAGCCTGTGGAGGGGGGCAGGGCTCGAGTTTGGCTTTCAAGATGGACGCGTGTGAAACGAGGATTGTATCCCGATGTGGAAGTGTTGGTTGCCCTGCCTCCGAAGGCGACGATTATCGAGAAGACTTAGAAACGTTGGGTCGAGTGTGCGGCACTAACAATTAGGTTAATTTAGTCGACGTTGCTTTCGATGGTTTTGCGTAACGGAGGGAATCGTATCTTTTCTCGGTGTTTGTTGGGACGCGACGGGGGAATCTGTGCCGGAATTTAGTTATTGATCTGGAACTCTGCCTGAACGGCCAATGGAATGATCTGAAAAGCTAGGAGCGTTGACCCTGCTTAGCGCAATGTGGGTCAGGTTGCTAAAAGCCGCCCGCCTTCTGTTCAAAGAACATGATCAGTTTTTTTTTTTTTTAATCGCTGAGGATTGAAAGCAGCTCTTTTTTACCCGGTTTTCCCCGTTTCTCGAGCGCGCTTGAATTATTCTCTGGTTTCTGTCTACGGTATTATCTTTCGTTTACTGGTTTTGTTAATTGGCGGGATATCGTCGCGGCGACGGCAGCTCGATTGGTGTTGCCAACAATTTGTCAGCTGTTTTTGAAGCGGATTCTTTTCGGTTTCGGAAAAAACTCTTTGCGTCTGTTTCGACGGAGACGCTCGCAATCGAAACAAACTTTGAAATCCGGTGAAGTTCCGTGCGCGGAAGTTATTTTGAGGTTATAGAGTTTAGGAGACGGAACGTCGTCGTAGGATTTATTTATTATCTCATTCCCCCGAGTGCAACGCGCTATGTGATATGCGGTGTTCGCGCCTGGAGAGCTGGGCCGGGTTTAATTCACCGCCCGACTCGCTGCTAACGACTCAACGATAGATGAGACGTGTAATAATGACAAAAAGATATGTGGATTTTTGTACAAATAAGATTGATAAAATAATGAAATACTTTTGAGTAAGCAGCAATATTGTCGAGTTTTTAGTTGGTGATTTTAACCTATCCCTGGATGCCTATCCCTGTGACTCTTCCTCTTACCTTTCTCATAGCAGCTGGTTAGCACAATAAATAGGAACATAACGAACTGATTTATCAGTAAAAACCCACGTTTTATTTCAGTGGAGAAATTGTCTCCTGTTGTTACAACTCAAGTTATTTCAGTGCATCCACAGTTTTAAAGTTTGTCTTTTTGGTTAGCCTGGCTTAGTTTTGCTTGTAAGTAGGTTTCATCGGACGGATTTGAGGTAGTTTGAAGCTCCTTTCTGGCACGGAAACGTGAAGTGGAAGATGTCTCCGGCTTCGACGATGTAACAGCTGGCAGAAGTCCCGTATTTGATGACGTACACGCCTGCCTTGCCGACCTCCATAGCGCTACAAAGGTAGGGACTGGGTAAGTACGTTGTTTCCATGTGACGAGGTAGTCTGAGCATACGAGTTCAGTTATAGCAACTAAGAAGTGGACTCCAAAGGGAACTATTTTTTAGGCTGAATTTTTGATGTGTGAACAGACAAATTTGTGGTGAATGTTTGTCAGCTTGTCAATGTTTCATCTATCTTCAAAAAATGTAGATGACATTAGCTAGCTGAATATTATAGAGAATGAAACACAAGAAAAATTGGAGTAAGTTGGCAGACTTGCCGTAAGCTGGTTGTGTGTAAATAGTCTGAAAAAGTGCCATGCTTTGACTAACCCCTTCATATGATTTTAAATTGGGGCATAAATTAGGCTCATTATATTTCTTAACACAATTGTTTCCCTGCTATGGCAGTATTGCACTTACGTCTGGCATGGCATCTCTTTGAAAGTCTTCATGGTGTCGATGCCCATCTTGATGCTGAGGCACCTGTCTTCAACGTCGGAAGACTGAGCCGTCTTCGTAAGACCGGGACAGAGAGCCAACACTCGCAGGTTTGTGTTTTCAAAGTGGTAGGCGTCCTATGAAAATATAAAGCTGGTTGGATTACAAATTGTTGGTTTCTTTACTGATTGGTGATCTACTTGATTGTGACGAGTTTATTTTTGTGGATGAAGATGCATGTTTCCTGGCTCTGGCAAAGTCTCTAGGTATTTATTCATTTCAAACCCAGGATAATCAAATAGTAAATGTATAGGTCAGGTCAGTTGTTTAGCCTAGATACACAGTTGTATTTAGAGAAGATGTAGAAACATATTTTTGATGATTTCAGGCAGGATATGACAGAATAACTATATAAATAAAGAGGTAAATAAGGTAAAATTTATGTATATAATAATTATAAGTGTTTGTACATAGAATGTGGTGCCAGGATGTGTGGTTCTACGTGGTATTGGTCGTGGAGGATAGGTATTCATCTAGGGAGTAGAAGGGGTTTTGTTTTGTAGAAGCAAAAAGCATGTGGAATTTACGTTAGGGGAAACCCATGCAGTAAGTTGAAGGGTGGGCATTGATGCCGCCTGATCGCTAATTGATACTAGTCAAATCCAAGTCACATCCAAACAGATGACTTCAAGACACAGTTTACAAGAATTCGAGAAGGTTCTTGTCATTGTGGCCTTGTGGAGGAATTACTATACCAGATTTGTAAGTGCTATCAGCTTTGAGATTTGCACTTTGCAAGGTTAATTTATAGTTCCAAGGACTTAAGCAATAAGTAGAATAGAAAATCTCTTATCTAATTTCAGAAGTCCACTACACGTTATTTATTTTCTTGTATAACCAGTATTGTAAAGCAAAATAGCCCTTACCCCGAAACACCTGGTAATTCCGATAACTCCGTGCTTTGTTGCCGTGTAGATGGGTATGGTAGGTTGCGGAATCATCCCAAAAATTCCGGCAATGTTGACCACCACGCCACCCTTGCCTTTGTTGCACGATCCATCCTTGGCCATATACTTCATTGCTAGAATTGTTCCTCTAGTGACTGATTTCTGAAATGTGAAGACCCTCTTTGTGAACAAGCCCTGCATGTAGACATGTCTGGCATTCATTTGACAGGTCAGTTATTTTATGATTTCCTACAAGATTAGTGTCGACTTGGAGCTCCCAGCATTTGTCGTTCAGGATGCCAGCACCGTTGACCATAATGTCAATCCTTTGGAATCTGGCAATCGACTCTTTCATCAGACCTATAGCAAGAGACAGAATCATTCCAGAGTTCGGCCTCATTTTATTGCACTATCTGCCAGTTTTTTAACTCGTTTGTTATGGTTCTAAACACCTACTCTCAAACTGATTGTTACAGTTGACATCAACTTCGTAGTACACTGCCTTTCCTTGACCAAACTCTTCATTCAGTTTGTCAACAGCCTCTTCTCCTTCACAAGGACTATTCGAAGCCAGGATCGCTTTCTGCAAGTCAAACCATATATTATTTTAGTTGTTGCCCGGCTGCTGATATTCAAATTACCGAGTTTGTGTTCACAGCTATCAAAGCTCTAATAATTTTACAGCTGAATTATACAAACCAAAGTCTAGAATTGTTGCTCTCAAAGCAAAATATGCTTGTCCAATGGTCTACACATTTTTAACACTCTACATTGCATTGTGATCAGCTTACAACAAAGAAATCAATCGAAAAAAAAGCAACAGATTAAACATTGGCTCATGACAGATGGCAAACAGGTTTGTATCAAAACAGTGAATCGCAATGTGAGATACCAACCTGTAGACCCGCACAGAGCAGTTGCTGTGCGATTGCATATCCAATGCCCGATGAACCTCCCGTGATGAGCGCAATCTTGCACGCGGGCTCCATCAGCGAAATCTCTTTGCCAGACGCCGAACTGAAAGCAACGAGGATGGGACCGTGTGTCTATTTATGAACCCAGACAAATTGCACAGTTATGATTGTTTTTAGACTCATGTCTACTTGATTTATCCTTAGCACAAGTTTTTAGAAAAACTATTTAAACTGGGTTTTGAATGCTAAGTAAAGGGCTACTAAATTTCCCGACGTTTCGTAACATATACTAGTTACTTCTTCAGAGGTTTGAGCAGTCCTCAAACTGACTGCTCAGTCCTCAGACTGCTCAAACCTCTGAAGAAGTAACTAATATATGTTACGAAACGTCGGGAAATTTAGTAGCCCTTTACTTTGCATTCAAAACCCAGTTTAAATAGTTTTTCTAAAAATTGCACAGTTTGTTTGCAAATCACTAATGAATGATTCTGATTTGCTCGCACCATTTCTTCACCGGCGGAGGGGGCGTGCACGAATCAGGGGGGGGACTGCACTTGCTGCTGAAGTATTGGCTCGCTCCAAATCTTCCCGTTGTGTGTCTGGAAAGTAATTATTGATAAGAAATCATTGACCATGTCTCAGCCTTCAAACTGTCTCAGAATGATCTAACAGTTTGGCGTGTTGGAAACACCGGTTCTCGTAAGATCACCAAAGTTGAGCAACACTGCGCTGGGTCAGGTATTGGATGGGTGACCACTGAACGGTTTGGCTTGTCGGAAACACCGGTTCTCGTGAGATCACCGAAGTTAAGCAACACGGTAAAATGTCCTATGTACGACAACGTGGGTGAGTTGTACTTACCGCGTGATCGTTCTAGCAAGCGGCAGCATCGTCGTGGTCTGGCGGGACTTTTCTGTTGAGGTACGAAACTGCTTGTGCTTAGAATTTTGAGGCCGAAAGGGATTTTGTCTGGATGTGAATTTTCAAAACATCGTTGCCAAAGTTACTACCAGCGACAGTTTACTGCTGCTGTTTAACACATTGTCGGGCACTTATATTGTGAAGCTGATTATGAAAAATGGTTGCTTAGATACAAACATCTCTTTCTTTGGCAATAAAAGAATAAAAAACAACTTAATATTGCTAAATACCTTCATAACAAGTACTTGTATATTGTGTTATACAAATATTATTGGTTAGAATACCAAAAGTCAGAATCAATTCCAATTTTTATATTTTAGATTGACATTTTGCTATTTTTATCAAAAGCTTTTCATTTTTTTCAGTTTCTTTGAAGTCTTGAGCAGTGGAAGGTAAAGTTGTTCGTTAGGTCATCGGAAGCTCTTGATGCACTGGCTGGCATCCTTCTGGCACGGGAACGTGAAGATGGACAGGTCCCCACCCTCCATGATGTAGCACCCAGAGGACTTGCCATACTTGACGAGGAAGACGGCAGCCTTGCCAACCTCGTCAGCCCTGCCCAAACAAACAGGCCTTGCTTTGATTGCTGCTCATTTTAATAGTACAAGAAAGTTCATCTTACTGACAACTTTCAGATCTTTTGTAGCAAATCATTGGAAGCTCTAACCAATTGAGCTATTTGGACACTTGCTTTTTGACAGGATTTTCTATTTGAAATCTTATTTAAATTGCAAACGCTTGCAATGTGCGGGGTATTTTATTATTATGAACACTAAAACCGGCTCAAAATTTGATGCCCAAACAGGGACTCGAACCCCGATCTCCACCTGTCGCGGGTGTTGCTCTAACCAATTGAGCTACTTGGACACTGGCTTTTTGAGACAATTTTAAGGTATTTGACAGGGACCCGAACCGAAATGATTAAAGGTTCTGGTTCCGGTTCCGGTTCCTAATTTTTTCTAATTAGGGTTCTGGTTCTGGTTCCGGTTTTACGTTTTTAAAGGTTCCGGTTTCGGTTCTGGTTCCATATTGTGAAGAGGGGTTCCGGTTCCGGTTCCTAATTTTCTCAAATAAGGGTTCTGATTCCGGCATTAAGTTAAAAAAGGTTCCGGTTCCACTTGATAAATAAAGCGTTATTTTTTTAAATTTTGCTGTTGTACAGGTTCAAGTTTTAGTGGTTTTTAGTGACACTTAGTTTTGTTTTTCCATCTGCCAGGGACAGGTCTTTTTCCTCACATTGGGACTGAAAGCACACGAAGCCAGTTGCATAAAAGATAGGGGTGTAACGAAGTCGTAATAATTTTTTTGATTCAATTTCTCTGCACCAGTAGAGTTACACAGTACTACTATGTACGGAGTAAAAAAGGCAGTCTAGTCCATCTCTATAAGACAAAGCATGCACGACAAGAGGTTAGTTTGTTTGAGGCTTTCAAGTAAAAAATGTAAAGAAATGGATTTACGGTTACACTCTGATGGGGACAGGCAAAGGGTTATTTCACACTAGACATAAAATTAACTATAAACTAGATAAACCAGCTTTTCAAAATTATAAAAGGGGGCCCACCTATGCGGGTTGTGAGCTTTATAGGGCATTGCCGGTGGATCTTCAAATCAAAAAGGACAAGAAATTCAAAATTGTGCTCAAGAATTTTCTACTTGAAAAATGTTTTTCTACTGTAAAGATTTTTATTGTATAAGGTAGAGACAATGAAAAATTGTAGTGTAAATGTAAATATTATAGTACCTAAAAATGTTGCTATAGATACATAAGACGTATATGTTGTTTAAAATGTCTTGTGTTTTCCCCAAACAAAATCGTGGATACAAGATGAGTCAATGGATGTTTTCGGAACAAACCAGTGAAACGTTTTTTTTTAGCGTGGAAAAATTAAAAACAAAAAAGTTGTAAACATAATAAGCAAATAATTTTAATAGGAATTTCTGAAATCTCAATATAACTTCGAAACCTTTATGGAACCTTTAAGGAACCGAAAAGAACCCATGATTTAATAAGGGTTCCGGTTCCGGTTCTTGGAAATTAATAATAACGGTTCTGGTTCCGGTTTCGGTTCCAAGAAAATACGGGTTTTTTCGGGTTCCGGTTCCGGTTTCGGTTCCGGTTCGGGTCCCTGGTATTTGATGAGAATGACAGATCTCCAAGGAGTAAAACCAAGAGGCTGTAAATACTCAGTCACTCTGATTCTAGTGACGCTATATCACGTCACAACCTGTCAATTTCCAGTAACTCCAATTACGCAAAGTAGTTTATAATTACGAACTCTTATAACGAGCTCGTGTAAACATACGTCTGTTGTGGCAGTGAAATGATCTCCTTGGCCGTGTCGATGCCCATGATGGGCGTGAGGCACTTTTGTTCAACGTCGACGATATGTTTGGTTTTCGTCACTCCGGGACAAAGCGCCAGCACTCGCAGATTTGTGTCCTCGAAATGGTACTTGGTCTGCAAACCAAAGCAAATCAACATCAAAACAATCGAATACAGGTTTGAGATTTTACAACATGCTACCGGATTTTTTTAAAATTATTAACAACACTAAAACCGCCTCTAAAACCGTGTTTTGTGACGGTTATAGTATTTTTAGTAATAAAATACCCCGCGCATTGCAAGCGTTTGCAATTTGAATCAGATTTCATCCTAATGCTACCGGAAGATTTTAAAAAGATGTCATTTTTAATCTACAAGACGAAATTAAGGAAGTTACTAATGGATAATGAATTGTATAGCACTGATGAGTTTGTAATACATATAAGTAATGAGACAACTTATTAATTATCTATAAGAAATAATGTATATATATATATATGTATTTGATCTTTTTATATCTGTGTTTATGTATGTCTTTTCAATCTCAATAGAAGATTGGACAATAAACAATTTAAATAAATAAAAAATAAATAAAAAAACACTTAATCAATTGAAGACTTGAACAGGTTTGCAACAGGCTTAAAGAAGGAGGAATTCAGGTGTTGGAACAAATTGCCAGTACTATGTTGGTACTATATGAAGTGAATGACTCGATGAAGGTATCTCACCCCAAAAGATCGAGTGAGTCCAATGACCCCGTGTTTAGTTGCCGTGAGAATCGGCACCGTCTCGTGAGGAATCATTCCCGCGATGCCGGCGATGTTGATGATGACTCCGCCCTTCCCTGAACTGCACGAGCCGTTCTTGGCCAGGAACTTCATGGCAAGCACCATGCCGCGGACTGTCGCTTTCTGAGACAATAAACGCGGTCAATTGTAGCACGAAGCATTGACTCGTTGCGGTGAAGATATCTTAAGATATCAATTATTAATATTATTATGTAATAATTTAACAGCATTATTATGTACTGTTATTTATTCTATATCAATATGTTCCTTTTATGTTGTGTAACCTTCTTGGTATGTGTGATCCCATAGCCTGATAGCTAAAAAATATATTCATTCTCAGTAGGCGCTGGTTTGACCCAATTTGAATCTCTAATCTACAAAACACTCAAGGCTGATTTCATCAAAGCCATTTAAATCTTGCGTAATGGGCATTTAAGGGAGGTTTTGAGACAAAATTTATTTTCCCTGATAAGCCAACATTTTGAAATAATTGAGAGGGATTGTTAAGATAAGTACACGAAAAAGATGTAATTTTAATTTGGTGATGACTCAGAATGGCTTTTTCCTGTCACATAAAAGAAATTTAATTTAGCAGCCGTCACTATTTTCTCTCTGTCCAAATCACCGTTTAATATTTAAACCTGGAAGGATGGGGTTTAACTTTTAAACTGTCATTTGGAGGTCAAAGTAAGAAGTCCCATTAACATTTTGTTTGTATTTCCAAGTCTCCAAATATTCCGTTTCAGAGAAAACACATTGGTAAAAACTATTGTATTGTAAACTATTGAAAAAACTACTTGTTCATTCTTGTTCAAAGAAAATTCATGGGGAATGATATCCAATGTTTTACCAAGTTCGTGTCACATTCCAACTCCCACGCCTTGTCGTTAAGAATGCCAGCCGCATTCACCATGATGTCCACTCGGTTGTACTTATCCAGCGACTCCTTTATCAGACCTGCAGTCCACAGAACATTGCATTCACTCACAGAACTCTTCGACAGGAGGAGGCTATGTACCGGCACCAAGTTTCCCATCCTCCCTTCTAGGCTAGGTAAGATTCATCATCATCCACTCATTCACCGACGCCATTAGACCAGTGCCACATGACCCGTTATTAAAACAGTGCATCGTTAAACACAATAATCATCAGAAGTTGCTGTGTTCATGTACAATAAACTGCTTATTGCTATTTTATTATTATGAACACTGAAACCGTCTCAAAAATTGATGCCCAAACGGGTAAATCCCCATTGGGCAACAATTTTTGAGACGGTTAGTGTTCATAATAATAAAATACCCTGTGTATTGCAAGCGTTTTCAATTTAAAAAAGATTTTATCTTAATGCTTATTGCTAGTTTTTGTAATTACGATGTGAAGGAGCTCACATTCAAACTGGTTGTTGCAATTGACGTCGACTTCGTAGTATACTGCTTTGCCCTGACCAAACTCGTTGTTCAAAGAGTCCACGGCGTGTTCTCCTTCACAGGAACTGTTGGACGCGAGGATGGCTTTCTGCAAAAAATGTCGACGTTGAATTCGTTACATGATATCTGACGGAGCATTGTATATATTAGGAATAAATTACTCATTCGTGCGCGGCTTGGTATCAAGTTATTGACTTCATCTTCCGAGTTTATCTTGTGAGCTTTGAAACTTGTCACTTTGATATAACAAAATTGATTAAATTCACAATATCCACAATATTCACAAAATTGAAATATCTATTTACAATATCCAGCCTCTTGGCATCCTATTCACAATATCCAGCCTCTTGCCACCCTATTCACAATATCCAGCCTCTTGGCATCCTATTCACAATATCCAGCCTCTTGGCATCCTATTCACAATATCCAGCCTCTTGGCATCCTATCCACAATATCCAGCCTCTTGCCACCCTATTCACAATATCCAGTCTCTTGGCATCCTATTCACAATATCCAGCATCTTGGCACCCTATTTACAATATCCAGCCTCTTGGCATCCTATTTACAATATCCAGCCTCTTGGCACCCTATTCACAATATCCAGTCTCTTGACATCCTATTCTCAATATCCAGCCTCTGGGCATCCTATTTACAATATCCAGCCTCTTGGCATCCTATTCACAATATCCAGCCTCTTGGCACCCTATTCACAATATCCAGCCTCTTGGCACACTATTCACAATATCCAGCCTCTTGACATCCTATTCACAATATCCAGTCTCTTGACATCCTATTCACAATATCCAGCCTCTTGACATCCTATTCACAATATCCAGCCTCTTGGTACCCTATTCACAATATCCAGCCTCTTGGCATCCTATTCACAATATCCAGCCTCTTGGCATCCTATTCACAATATCCAGCCTCTTGGCACCCTATTCACAATATCCAGCCTCTTGACATCCTATTCACAATATCCAGCCTCTACGCACCCTATTCACAATATCCAGCCTCTTGGCACCCTATTTACAATATCCAGCCTCTTGGCATCCTATTTACAATATCCAGCCTCTTGGCACCCTATTCACAATATCCAGTCTCTTGACATCCTATTCTCAATATCCAGCCTCTGGGCATCCTATTTACAATATCCAGCCTCTTGGCATCCTATTCACAATATCCAGCCTCTTGGCACCCTATTCACAATATCCAGCCTCTTGGCACACTATTCACAATATCCAGCCTCTTGACATCCTATTCACAATATCCAGTCTCTTGACATCCTATTCACAATATCCAGCCTCTTGACATCCTATTCACAATATCCAGCCTCTTGGTACCCTATTCACAATATCCAGCCTCTTGGCATCCTATTCACAATATCCAGCCTCTTGGCATCCTATTCACAATATCCAGCCTCTTGGCACCCTATTCACAATATCCAGCCTCTTAACACCCTATTCACAATATCCAGCCTCTTGGCATCCTATTCACAATATCCAGCCTCTTGACATCCTATTCACAATATCCAGCCTCTACGCACCCTATTCACAATATCCAGCCTCTTGGCACCCTATTCACAATATCCAGCCTCTTGGCATCCTATTCACAATATCCAGCCTCTTGGCATCCTATTCACAATATCCAGCCTCTTGGCAACCTATTCACAATATCCAGCCTCTTGGCACCCTATTCACAATATCCAGCCTCTTGGCACCCTATTCACAATATCCAGCCTCTTGGCACCCTATTCACAATATCCAGCCTCTTGGCATCCTATTCACAATATCCAGCCTCTTGGCACCCTATTCACAATATTCAGCCTCTTGGCATCCTATTCACAATATTCAGCCTCTTGGCATCCTATTCACAATATCCAGCCTCTTGGCATCCTATTCACAATATTCAGCCTCTTGGTATGCTTTTTACAATACCCAGCCTCTTGGCATCCTGTTCACAATGAAAGTCAAGTAAGTAGTAAAGAATGTTAGCGCGTTGCCAGCTGTTTTACCTGCAACCCTGCACAGAGCAATTGTCTTGCAATCGCCAGTCCAATGCCCGATGAACCTCCCGTGATGAGAGCAATCTTGCATGCTGGCTCCATGAACGCTTTCTGCTTCTCAATCGCTGAGCTGCACTCGATCAGAAAGACACATGTACGTTCATTTGTTAGAATGCTTTGCTTTTTGCTACTAGAGTGTAGTCCGCTATTTGGCTATTGTCCTGGGTATACTCTATGGTAATAGTGATGAAGCGCTGGAAAATTAAACAAATATATACAACGTTTAATAACAAATGGACAAGTGACAAGTTCTGCATACTTGAATTCTGTCGGCAATACTTTATTGCATCACTTACCTTTGACTAGATTACTTGGTTTCAAAGCTATCTCTGCGGACTTTGAATTGTATTTGTGTGATATTTTTATCAACACTATAATTTTTGAGACGGTTATAGTGTTGATAATAATAAAATATCCCGCACATTGCAAGCGTTTGCAATTTAAAATAAGATTTCATCCTAATGTATTTGTATTATATTCCATTACTAAAGTAACTTGATGGAAGAAACCAACATTTTTTTATGTTTTTTAACATCTGTGTTACCATTTCTTCTCCTGTGGCGCTGGAGGGGGGCATGTTGGAGGAGGGGAGCAGGAACTGCCAGCACGAACCGACGCCAGCCTGCCGATATGAAACCTGCAAAGAACCATTGTATTTTATTATTATGAACAATATAACCGTCTCAAAAATTGATGCCCAAACGGGGATTTGAACCTCGATCTCCACCTATCGCGGGTGTTGCTCTAACCCATTGAGCTACTTGGACACTGACATTGTGAGATGATTTTAGTGTATTTGACAGGTTGTGACGTGATATAGCGTCACTAGAATCAGAGTGACTGTGAGTATTCACAGCCTCTTGGTTCTACTCCTTGGAGATCCGTCATTCGCATACCAGCAACTTTGAGAATACTTTTTTTGTGCGATGATAAGCTTGTTCATGACTGTATTACTGCAGCCTCCCCAGCCAATGATTCCATTCTGTTCACACTTTGTAATGCTGGACCAAGGCAAATCTGCGTTCAATTGTAAATGTCTTACCTTGCAAAGGACCTCCCCAGCGGTAACATAATGCTGCCCGGAAAGGTGTTGCGTGTGCCTTGTTACTTGTTTATTGACTGTGAATTTTGAGTTTGGAGGCCGAAACGAGGATTTTCTTGAACTTGTAATTCCACATTGTTGCCACAGTTACGATGCCAAAAATTGCAACTATTTTTACTTGAAGATTTCTTGTTTGTTGTTTTGGCAAGTAACAGTAACAGGTTTGACACTAAAATCGTCTCAAAAAGCCAGTATCCAAGTAGCTCAATGGTTTAGAGCAACACCCGCGACAGGTGGAGATCGGGGTTCGAGTCCCCGTTTGGGCATCAATTTTTGAGATGGTAGTAGTGTTCATAATAATAAAAAAATGTGCCATGTCTTCGCAGGAATGATTGAAAATCGCACAGTTTGCAACGAAATAAATCACTTGGAGTGATTGTAACATCTTTAATGGACAACAGATACACGAGAGGTTTATGAGGCACGTTGCGAGAATTTAACAATGTGTCCAGCTTGGCTGCGTTCATCGAGGCTCGTCTCCCGCTGCCAGAGTTTCGACTTTGTCTAGCAGACGGAAGTCAAGAAGTTAGCCGATGAATGTTGCTCGGGGAACGTGAAGTGGAAGATCTCGCCAGCCTCCACGATGTAGCAGCTGGACGAAGTGCCGATCTTGAGGACGTGGACAGCGGCCTTCCCTACTTCGTGCGCCCTGCCGATAAGATTAAAAAAAAAATTTTGCTGTGTCCCCATTTTGCTTTGGGCGATTGCTTTACACTAAATTGCCTCTGCCTTACACTATCAAAGATTGCTTCACACTACATCGCCTCTGCCTTACACTATCAAAGATTGTGCAGCCCGTTGCAAGCAACAAGAATCTCTGATGTGCGGACATGCAAGGATTCATGCAAGGATCAACAATGTCGGAAGGTAGAATGCATTGTTCAGCTTTTCGACTGGCATAATGCTGTCATGCTTGGTAGTTAGTTGGTTTGACATTCCAAGATGGAATCGAGAAGAGAGAGAGAGGCAGTAAAAAGACCGGCACGAAAGTAAGATTGTGACGATCAAAAACTCTGCCGTGAAATGCAGATAGAGAAAGAAGAGCAGGTTGCATTCCCACTAGAAGTGAGTTTGCTAAATCTGCGATAGGGCTATCAATTAGTCTACGTGGGAGCAGGAATTGAAGTAGATGCAGGAATTTCTAGCTCTGGGAGGAGCATTTCCGTTAGAATGTCCACATGAGAGAGCAATGGTCGTACAGTTTTTTAAAAGGGCTATCTGTCGTCAATTGCCGATTAGAAGCAAGGAGGCGTTACTTCAGTGTACATCGAGGAGGGTTCCGTTGAAAGTTCTTGTTGTTCTTGTTGGTTCTTGTGGTCTAGAGTTGGTTAGATTAGTTCAGGTTACATATTGACCTTTGAAGCGGCAGCGCGTGGATCTTTTTGACGGAGTCGACGCCCATGCGAGCGCTGAGAGACTTGAGCTCAACGTTCTCCAGCTGGCCCGTTGTGGTCACCCCTGGACAGAGGGCCAGCACGCGAAGACAGGTCTTCTTGAAGTGGTACGGGTCCTGTATAAGATGGAGAAACTCAGTACAAACATTCCAACACAATTTCACTTAGAAACAAACCTCAAACTGCAAGTGAAACACCGGTCCTCGTGAGATCACCCAAGTTAAGCAACACTGCGCTGAGTCAGGTATTGGATGGGTGACCATTATACACATGACTAGTTCTATTCGGGAGAGAGGTTGGAGGGATATAAGTTAAGCGACACTGCACTGGGTCAGGTATTGGATGGATGACCATCATACACATGACCACTTCTGTTTGGGAGAAAGGTTGGAGGGATGAAAGTTAAGTAACACTGCACTGGGTCAGGTATTGGATGGTTGATCATCATACACATGACCAGTTCTGTTCGGGAGAGAGGTTGGAGGGATGAAAGTTAAGCAACACTGCACTGGGTCAGGTATTGGATGGGTGACCATCATACACATGACCAGTTCTGTTCGGGAGAGAGGTTGGAGGGATAAATGTTAAGCAACACTGCGCTGGGTCAGGTATTGGATGGGTGACCATCATATACATGACCAGTTCTGTTCGGGAGAGAGGTTGGAGTGATGAAAGTTAGTACAGTAACTTCACTCGCCTTGCTTATCAACCTCTCGACAGCATGGATTTGTGGAGGAATCCTGCTGTTCGAGTTGTACCGTCCTTCGGAAGTGACGTTAATCCAGTGGTTCCCTTGGTGCTCTTCGGCACGTGCCGGCACCGGGTTTCCCCTCCTCTCTTCTAAACTATATTGGGTTCATCATCATCCACTCATTACAGACGCCATTAGACCAGTGCCACATGACCCATTATCAAAACATTGCGTCGTTAAACACCACAAATCAATCAATCAAGTATAAAGGTTAAAGCAGACGAGCGTGGTGCTTACCCCGAATGATCGGGTGAGTCCGATGATGCCGTGGTTGCTAGCGCTGTAGACAGGTGCGGTCTCCGCTGGAATCATGCCGGAGATCCCAGTGACGTTGAGTACGACGCCACCGTTTCCCTTGCAGCACAAACCATCCTTCGCCATGTACTTCATGGCCAGGATGACTCCCCTAGCCGTTGCCTTCTGTAACCAAGCCAAGCGTTCTATCAAAACAACTTCAATAGCAGGCTCAAACTGCCTCCGCAATACTCGGTCAAATTTTTATTAAATTAAATTAAATTTTAGAAATATAATGTGTATCCCATTATTATGAACACATGGTAACAGTCTCAAAAATTGATGACCAAACGTGGACTTGAACCCCGATCTCCACCTGTTGCGGGTGTTGCTCTGACCCATTGAGCCACTTGGACACTGGCTTTTTGAGACGATTTTAGTGTATTTGATGAGAATGACGGATCTCCAAGGAGTAGGACCAAGAGGCTGTGAATACTCAGAGTCACTCTGATTCTAGTGACGCTATATCACGTCACAACCTGTCAATCTCGAGTAACTACAATTTTACGTTGGATTCGTTGCTGTATTAGGATGAAATCTTATTTAAATTGCAAACGCTTGCAATTCCCCGGGGTATTTTACCACGTCACCGTCCCAAAAAGCCAGTGTCCAAGTAGCTCAATTGGTTAGAGCAACACCCACGACAGGTGAAGATCGGGGTTTAAGTTCCCGTTTGAGCATCAATTTTTGAGACGGTTATAGTGTTGATAATAATAAAATACTCCGCGCATTGCAAGCGTTTGCAATTTCGATCAGATTTCATCTAAAAGTGTCTCCCAGGCCGCCGTATTATTATCCTGGCACATGAGGACGTCTTCTTACAAGATTGGTGTCGATCTCGAGGTCCCAGCATCGGTCGTTCATCATCCCGGCCGAGTTTACCATGATGTCAATCCGGGAGAACCGGGATATTGTCTCCCTCATCAAGGCTGGAAACAAAACCACGTCTCAATTCAGGATGGGAAGATCAAGGGATGGATCATTAGTATTATTATTTCTATAAAATATGTATTATCATTATTACTCTAGAATATTATCATTATACCTTTATTTTAATTTTATTAAGATTACCACTTCTGAATTAGATAGGTACCTACTAAGTCCACTATTATTAATAACCCTACCACAGAGTAGGACCAACTATTACTTTATTATGAGGTACTGTACTGATCGTAGTCTTAATCACTATTATTATTATTAAATTTTACATCACTGTTTACAGTTCCATATGTAAACTTATTCTATAAGACCATACAATTACCATGTAACTTGTCAGTAGCCAAACAAATAAATCAAAAACAAAGGATTCAATTCATTTGCATTAATCCAAATATTTTTTGTAAAAAATAAAAAAAAAACCTAGCATCCTTCACATTAAAATTACGGCCCACTATGAAGATTCAACTGAAAAAATGAGTAAATAATAAAACAAACCGCAAGACTGCTCAGATAAAGTGATGTATTCCCACATCAACACATGGATTTAGTTAAATAAATAAAAAAAAAACCTATATATAGTTCCTAGAATAGTTTCTTACCACATCCCAAACCATATACAATTGTAAGATGAAATTAAAAATATCAAATATCAATTACACTTGTTCTCAATTACCTAGTAAACTCTAGAATCCAAGATGAATATTAGAGTTATCATTGGAGTGTAACGTTGAAGGTTCTTGGGCTTAGTTTGATTGTTACTTAAAATGAATGCCAAACCTTCAAACTGTTTGTTGCAGTTAACGTCGACATCGTAGAAGACGGCCTTGTTTTGTCCAAACTCCTCGTTCAGTGATTTCACCGCCGCCTCCCCCTCGAGTGAATTGTTGGACGCAAGGACTGCTTTCTGTGAGAAGCGAGAACCACTTGGGTCGGTCCATGTCTTGAATTATCGATATTTTGAGTCGTTATTATTTACTTAAAGAGGTTCTTTAAAAAGGACGGCAGCAAGCGCCATTGGGTGGCATCTACCGTTACTACGTGTTGTCGGCCTCGTTTGCTCAGCAGCAAGCGCCATCGGGTGGCACCTACCGTTACCACGTGTTGCCGGCCTCGTTTGCTCAGCAGCAAGCGCCATCTGGTGGCACCTACCGTTACCACGTGTTGCCGGCCTCGTTTGCTCAGCAGCAAGCGCCATCTGGTGGCACCTAACGTTACCACGTGTTGCCGGTCTCGTTTGCTCAGCAGCAAGCGCCATCGGGTGGCACCTACCGTTACCACGTGTTGCCGGCCTCGTTTGCTCAGCAGCAAGCGCCATCTGGTGGCACCTACCGTTACCACGTGTTGCCGGCCTCGTTTGCTCAGCAGCAAGTTTAACATCAGCGCTGGCTCTCTAATAACTCAACAACACTACCGACCTTGAGTCCAGCGCAGAGCAGCTGTTGAGCTGTCGCCAACCCGATCCCAGACGTGCCTCCCGTGATGAGCGCGATCTTGCATGCGGGCTCCATGAGTACCAACTCCTTGCCGGTGCTGCCAACCAAACAACAGATAGAGACAGAATCATAGACCGTCCATCAGTGCCGGTCTTTCAGCGGCACGTTAAGAAATTAACAGACTGCAGTGTTTTTTGGTTTTCTGGCATTTCCACTAGGGAGCAAAAACCAGCAAGCGTATGAATTGGAAAGGAAGCTAGACTGGAGCTTCCTTTCCAATTAACAGACTGTTAACAAACAGAAAACGTCTTTTCATTGGTTTTAATTACAAATTAACGTACCGTTAGGTTCTTATCGACCACTGTAAAATGGGCACTTAGTATGGGAATCACTAAAAAAACAGGCTAAAGAAGGTGGATTTTTATCGTTTTAAAGTATTGATGGGAAATAAATGGGGGTTGGAGGGAATTGAATAAGAAAGTGAACGAGACGGAAGAAAATATAGACATCGAAGACAATTCTCGAGTCAGTTTTGATTTAAAACAAAAACGGAGGCAAATTCTCTTGTTTTTAATATGGACCGCTAAAGAATGTGACTTATTAGAAGAAAGAAACGTGAATGAAGGAAAAAAATGACAAGGACGAATTTCAAAAACTTTTACCCCCATCGTCCTATCGAGTGTGTTCTATAAATATGGACAGCAGCAAAGTCCAACGGAAATGTTAGGGGAAATAGGTTGGGCGTCTTTAGAGAATAGGAGGACGGTGGTCAAGATGTGCATCGTGTACAAGGCAATGACCGGGCAAGAAGCACGGTGTGAAATAAGTGTTCACAGCTGGAAAATGCCCAGCGTCTGGGCAGGCTGGACCACCGCATGAAGTTCACAGAGACAGGCCATCGAACCAACGCTGGAAAGGCACTCATTTGTGTCGCGCCGTGACTCATGGCCGTCAAATGTTTTCAAATGTCCAAGTTTTCAAGGAAAATATTGTAAATAATTATGTAAACTACTGAAATGTAAAATCTTAGTCACAGGGCATAAAGCCCAGAACTAATTAAACCCAATAAATAAAAATAAATAAAATAAAAAGTATCAAACTCTTACCATGATTGTTTTTAGACTCATGTCTATTTGATGTAAACTTAGCACTAGTTTTAACAAAAACTATTTCAACTGGGTTTTGAATGCTTAAAGGGGGTACAAGCTACAAAATGTTGAGAAATTTATTTGTCCTTTACTTAGCATTCAAAAACCAGTTGAAATAGTTTTTGTTAAAACTCTTACCATCTTTTTGGGGGCGGGTCTGGACAGTAGGTGTTGCTTGGTGGCGCTGGAGGCGGCGGTGGCGGGCAGCAGATATTCCTCGGGGGCGGTGGTGGTGGGGGCGGCGGTCCACACGGGTTTTTACGCGGGGGCGGTGGCGGAGGTCCCTTGCACTGCTTGGGTTTACGAGGCGGACAGCACTTGCGACCAGGTGGCTTTGGGGGCGGACAGCATGGACTGGCTGGGGGTGTCGGCGGTGGAGAGGGGCAGCAGTTCTTTGGGGGCGGGTCAGGTGGGTTGCATGGCTTGGGCTTGGGGGCGGGAGGGGGGCAGCACTTCTTTGGTTTTGGGGGCGGGGGTGGGGGCGGGCAACACTTGGTGCTGAAGACGTAAGCAAAGCCGAGACGACCATGAGAGAACCTGTGAAGGATTTTAGAAGAGTTGTTCTGCCGGCTAACAGAATGGAGTGGGTCGCGGCCCACTAACCTAACCTAACCTGGTTACAGAACTCGTTCATAGTTGATGCTTTTTAACATTGTAAACAAATTCAAAATGTTTAAAAATGACCAAAAATTGATATTATTACTATGAAGACTATTCTCGACATCAATTTCTGAGACGTTTATACTGTTCATAATAATAAAATACCCACGCATTGCAAGCGTTTGCAATTTAAATTAGACTTCAAATAAAAATTGAGATCTTAGTATTGTAAATTTTAAACTATTTTATGTATTTTATATCGAATTGTCTAGTATGTTTATTTGTAATATTTTGCTTGCAAACTGTCCAACCATAAATTTATCTGGTTGTCATTATTATTTTAGTGGAACAGTTTGGAATTAATTAATCAAGTACCCACCATGTGCTTGTCCTTCCAAAGGGTAGCATCTTCACTCGGTTCACAGCCAGGAGGCACTGAAGTTGATTCACTCGAAATTTCAATTACTAAGGTCCAATGGGAAATTTTGACTGAATTTATGACGAAATTTTTGACTGAATTTTTGATGAAATTTTTTACTTTAATTTTGACAGCTTGGTAACCAATGTTACTACAACAATATTACTTTTTAGTGCAGTTTAGTCTTCCGAGAATGTTGTTCATTTTGTTTCATATTCTCTCTGCATTTGACACGCTATTGTTTAACGAAAATGTCTTTCTGACGTCTTTTCGGTTCCATTTATGGCCGACCGAACTCTTTAGGAAAGTGAGCAATTGTATTCTACTTGGTACATAAATTCATCTGTTGAACACAGCTTTCTAAATCTTGCCGTATTGCCAGAACTTAGCAGTTGACTTCGTTGAGCTCATTTAACCTATCAAAATATTCCGGGAGCAGCTGGACTGGAAATAAAAATTGGCTTGGGGGATATTTTATTCATAGATCAGCTTGAAATGTTGTTTTTATTAGAAGTTACGACAAAAATGACAAGTATTGTACACTACAGCAATTGCTTATAGCTACATGCTATCTCTTCTAGCTACGTACTCGGTAGGTGAACATAAAGGGTGTTGTACTTCGGTTAAAAGGACTCAATCCCCGTTTCACGGAGATCATTTTCCGTGCTCGACTTTCTCTCAATATAAAATCGGACACTGACAGCAATAAATTACAAAATACATTCATCTCGGGTACCAAAACGTGTTAGAAAAGGTTTCCATTCATTGGACTAGGGCCAGACATCACGTAAATATCGCAGACAAAACTTAAATATGATTAACAACTTATCAAACTACCGTAAAACAATTCAATAATTCGTAATCACATAGACATAACACTCATACACTCTGATTAGTTACAATATCTGGTTAGTATTATTATTATTTGTTCGTTTTAAAATTAATTCAAACATTATTTTTCGAGTGCTATCAAAATATCACGCTTTAAATTCTTAGAAGCAATACGTGTACATAAACAAGTGAAGTTTTGGAATATTCAATACTTTGTACTAGCAAAGTGGTTCTTTAAATCTTATTTTAAAACTTTAAGTGATAAAAACAAATATTATATTCGTTTAGAACCTTTAGATTTCTTAACAAGCTAGATACGAGTTAATTGTAATGATTTTAGAAGCTCCTCTAAGTTATCAACATTGCTTAAATTCCGGTATAGACACGTTATGGTAAAAGCTGTTCACATATTTTCTACATTGACGCTTAACCAGTCGCTACTGCTAGCAAATTTGTTCAGGCTACCCTCCAATCAGCATGCTTTAGAAGGTAGGTGGAACCATAAGAACCTACCCTAACCTTAATACGCTAAATTAGCATCTTATATGGCACAACATATGATACACGAGAAATACACAATAATCAATAGAGTTTCATACAGTAATCGCCAGGCATGGAAAGAGGTCGTAGAATCTGCCAACAAATCGGGAACAAAACTGGATTTCTGTGCTTGCACTTGTCTTTACATTCACATTTCTGGAAATTAACTTTCGTTTCTTATTTGACCAAAGCAGCATTTATCTGTCACTTTTGACACAGAGCCAGCTGTTTTATAAGCAGCTGTTTTTACAAGCACTTGATGCAGCCGATTTAAGCGTTAGCGTATGTTCGCTTGCCTTTTGATCTCGCAAGTCACGTAAGCCATTTGTTCCATCTTTCCCGGCACCAAGGTGCCTGATTTTAAAACCTTATCGACATGACTTGATTCCAGTTTTGCTGCCTATGCCTTACAATAGGCAGCAAGCAGGAGACGAGAAATGCACCTCAACTAACCAGCTGTTTGGATATCCATGTCCGTTCAGGAACCGTTCAGGCACCAAACGGAACGCAACTGCAAAACCTTGCCCAACTTTGAACTATGAGTACGAAATTCCAGGGCCATCTTAACTGTCTGCAGATGGCAACGTGAGTCTAGCCTAATAGGTACAAGTTTGAACACTTGTTTAACTTTTGGTTATTTAAGGTTATTTCAGGTCATATGAGATCAGCGGACTGGTATAGACCTAGTGGGCCAGGAAACTTATTTCCCGCGCTGGTTCATTGTTTTCCACGAGCCACACGCTTCCGCTGGCTGCCTTCTGAAGCACATGAATCAACGCACGTGCCACATGCTCGTTCCTGTGGATACGGAACAAACAGTCAGTCCGAGGGAAATATCGTTGTCATATGCGACTTGATTCCATCGATTTGAGGTTAGCTTCGAATTTGTAGCTTTAGACAACGAGACTCAGCACTGACGTTAAAGCTGTGAAAATTACTGGTCGACAACTACAACGATGGAAATATTTCTGACCAAAGCCGTTTAAAACGCTTTTAAACAACATTTGGGGTAATTTTCAATCGATACAGTAATTTGCTTTGAAATGCAGACATTAAAGCTAAAAATTCTAGACAACAATGAGAAAAGTACTTGGTATTCAAAACCCAGTTGAAATAGTTTTTGTTCAAACTAGTGCTGAGGCTAAATCAAGTAGACATGGGTCTAAAAACAATCATACAAGAAAAATACTTTTTAAAAGTGTAGTTTTTAACAAACGGAATATTTGGTGACTTGGAAATACAAACAAAATATCAATGGGACTTCTTACTTTGACCTCCAAATGACAGTTTAAAAGTTAAACCCCGGCCTTCAAGGTTAAAATATTAAACGGTGATTTGGACAGAGAGAAAATAGTGAC
Organism: Protonemura montana; assembly: GCA_947568835.1. Lineage (NCBI taxonomy): Eukaryota > Metazoa > Arthropoda > Insecta > Plecoptera > Nemouridae > Protonemura > Protonemura montana. Next base: position 2,457,161 of record OX387608.1, read on the forward strand.
GGCTGCAAAATAAAAGTTATTTTATTTGACAGGACAAAGCCTTCCTGAATCATCACCAAATTCAAATTTAAATTTACATATTTTTTTGTGTATTTATCTCAACATTCTCTTTGAAATATTTCAAAATGTCTGCTAAACGGGGACAGGACAAAGCGAAATCGGTCAAGTCGAGACATCGATGGCGTACTCACTTCTGCGGCACCAAATTAGCCATGTCTCTCTTCCACGCTCGTTCGTAGTCCCCGGAGAGCAGCATCTTCTTGACGTCCGGTCCCGCGTCGGCGGCCGCGGGGCAGACAGAGACGACCCTGACCCCGGTGACGTTGGCGTGGAACGAGTCTCCGAACGCGCGAGTGAAGCCCACGATGGCGTGCTTCGTTGCCGTGTAGATCGGGACGCTGACGTACGGCCGGACACAAACGTTGGAGCCCGTGTTGACCACGGTACCCCCGCGACCGCCGCGATCCTTGCCCATGAAACGTTGGGCAAGCAGCGTGCCACGAATCACACCGTTCTAATGATAATAATAATAATAATAAATGAATGGGTCACATTCATATCAGTAATATTCTGGGGGCAAAGCCGTTGACAGGTACAACTATTCTCAATATCCAGCCTCTTGGCATCCTATTCACAATATCCAGACTCTTAGCATCCTATTCACAATATCCAGCCTCTTGGCATCCTATTCACAATATCCAGCCTCTTGGCATCCTATTCACAATATCCAGCCTCTTGGCACCCTATTCACAATATCCAGCCTCTTGGCACCCTATTCACAATATCCAGCCTCTTAGCACCCTATTCACAATATCCAGCCTCTTGGCACACTATTCACAATATCCAGCATCTTGGCATCCTATTCACAATATCCAGCCTCTTAGCACCCTATTCAAAATATCCAGCCTCTTGGCATCCTATTCACAACATCCAGCCTCTTGGCATCCTATTCATAATATCCAGCCTCTTGACATCATATTCACAATATCCAGCCTCTTGGCACCCTATTCATAATATCCAGCCTCTTGACATCATATTCACAATATCCAGCCTCTTGGCACCCTGTTCACAATATCCAGCCTCTTGCCACCCTATTCACAATATCCAGCCTCTTGGCATCCTATTCACAATATCCAGCCTCTTGGCATCCTACTTTAGCAGTTACTTCTTCAAGGGTAAAAAAGGATGCATCTTACTAAAAACCAAAGTAAAAAATTCAAGGAATATACCTGCCATACTTTTAACTGACGCAACATTCTCTGAGATACTGCGTACTTGTTTTGGGTTTCTGTCCCCAAATACTCCTTTAGCCTGAGTTTGTTTATTCTTAAGGTACTTCTGCACAGTTACATGCAAGTTTATCTTATAAAGTGTGCTACATGTTTTTCAAGGAAAAACAAATTTTCAAATGCAACGAATTTCATAAAAATATATATTTTCACATTTCTTATTGGCTCTTTAAAAAGGGCGTTGAGGGTTCGATTTGTGGATTGCTACGAACGTATCTTACCAAGTTAACGTCAACTTCAAGCTCCCAAAACCGATCGTTCATAATGCCTGCATTGTTAATGACGATGTCCAGTCCTCCGTATGTAGCTATCGTAGTCTGGAAGGATTCTACAAAGTGGGGAACATTCTGCATTAAACCTCTGAATTATTATCACAAAATAAGATCTGTTCGATTGTTGACTTCTTAAAACAGTACGTGCCTTCGAACTGGGGGTAGTCTGTGACGTCGCATTGGCAGAATATGACTTTGTCTTTTCCATATTTCGATGACAATTGTTGGACAAGCTGCTCTCCTAGTTCGGTGTTTATGTCGCAAACAGCCACCTGCAACAGGAGACATCCGGTTGACACGAATCCAATGTGGTGAGATAAGTGATTTGCATTTCGAGGGTGACTCATTATTATTGGCAAGGGGGTGTACTACTGGTATTGACTCAGAATAATAACATGCAGGACAGGGTGTGCCAATATCCACTTACCTTGGCTCCGAATTTCAATAATTCCTCGCAGTATGCCCGACCAATTCCTGCTGCTCCTCCAGTTACTAGAGCTATTTTACCCTTAACATCCATTGTTTTAGTGCTTTTCTGCTTTTATTTGAGCGAATTTAAAAAAATGTACATGAACAAATGTCATGCATATTGCCTAGAGCGCAGGGGACTGTATCTACTTCAGTACAACTGCCTAGGTGGCTCTGCTGGTCGCCAATGGCTGCCGTTTCTCGAGACACCGATTTGTTCTCTAGTCGCTTCAGTTCAGTCGGTCCGCTAGGGCTGGGACGTTTGTTGCTTTGAAGAGGCACACTTTTATATGTTTGTGGTACTCTAATTATTATCTTATCGAGTGGTGTTGTGACAAGTGTTAGCACATTTTTATCGTGTCACTAGGTGTTAGTGGTTCGGTCATATTTCATTGACAAATGCGCGAATTGTAGGCGCAAGGTAGACCGTTCGTGTGGTGCAGTGACATTACTAAAAATAATGAGTGAAGCTATTTGCTGATTATTATGTTTCCGGAAGCGTACATTGGATTTATTGCGACTGTGCAGTGTGTGCAGTGAAAAGCTTGTGCATCATGTGTGTGTCAATAAAGTGACAGAGAAGAGGATACGAGGACTAGGGTTCCTCATTCTATTTTTAACAAATTGGTGAGTTACAATTCTATTGCACCTGTTCGACTTCAGCCGTTCAATGGCGCCCCCCAAACTCTTGTCTGGATCATAGCAACCTTAATTCGGGGGCCGTTCAACCCAGTAAGCTATTGTGCAACCCTCGCAAGTAATTCTAATCACATTAAGGTTATTGATACTATCTAATACTCAATACTTGGACTCCCACGTAGTAGGCTGACCGATTCAAATCCAGGTGCTTAGGTTATTCAGCGAAACGAGGCAAGGCATGGGCTGAGAGAAAAGAATGGGCATGGGCGTACTATTACCGCTATTACGGGACATTAATCCCTTTGCGGTTCGGCCACCCCTTTATAATTTCATCAAATTTGGACCCGCCAGGAGCCGCCACCCTTTCCAGCCCCTTGAACATTGTAGGGTGCAAGAAATATTAGAGCGTGACTAGCATAGCAACAAAATGACATGCGGGAATGAAAACGAGCTACAGAACATACGATGTTGCTTGCGACAGTATTTTGATAATTAAGCTGATAATTCAAGCAGCATTATTAACAGTTTCCATTCCATTTATGAACAGTAGCTGAAAAACAATAGTAATTCATTACCAACACCTGTTGAATTGACATCTTAACATTTTGATTCATTCATCAGCCTAGATTGATTCTTATAATTTAATTTAAAGAAACACCCGTTGCTCGTCGAGGTGTAACCGAAAGCAAGTCCTGCACTGGGCTGGCCCAGATCTAGCGTACCGATGTGTGCGCCGGTGAATTCGATCAGAGATACCTCTAGTAATGTTTTCTTGCTTATAAATAGCAAGCTCGTGTACGGTAGACTCGCTGTGGGCAAGGTCGAATAGTTTATCAAGCTTGGGAGTAAACACGCGCCGAAACTTGTGTTAATCCATGCAGACCTGCCGGGCGACCCAACCTGACAGGAAGCCACTTGACGCGATCTATAAGATCCAGCCAGCTGATCTCAAATAACCTGGTTAGAGCATAGGATCCAGCCAGCTGATCTCAAATAACCTGGATAGAGCATAGGATCCAGCCAGCTGATCTCAAATAACTTGGATAGAGCATAGGATCCAGCCAGCTGATCTCAAATAACCTGGATAGAGCATAGGATCCAGCCAGCTGATCTCAAATAACCTGGATAGAGCATAGGATCCAGCCAGCTGACATCAAATAACCTGGATAGAGCATAGGATCCAGCCAGCTGATCTCAAATAACCTGGATAGAGCATAGGATCCAGCCAGCTGATCAAAATTAAAGCTAGGCAATTCATTTTTGGCAACAGGTAGGAATCCCTATGATTTCAATGCTAAATTTAAAGTTTTTAAAACATGTTTTCAAACAATTTGACAATTAAAGTAGAGGAAACTGAGAAAACTACTGGTAAAAGCTATTATAGCACGAGCTCTTTAAGTGATAATCCCGGGACTCTCAAGATGGCGGCCTTGGCTTCAAAGTCTCTCGCCATGCAGGTTATTCGAGATGACGACAATGCGCTGAAAAAAGTGCACCAACAATAGATTGATGAAGCGAGTTGATGACGATATTGATTGAAATCAATTATTCTTGCTTATATTGGTATGCATGCTTTTTTGCCGCGTATCTCTTCACCCAGTTGGAGCCTCTGGCAGATCGCCTGGATAATCACGCACTATCTATTGTTTCCATATTGTTGATGCCAAATTGAAACAATGTATGACCAGAAAGTCAGGGATATGTTTTTACTTTATGCTGGATGTTAAATTATGTGCATTGGTAGGTAAGGTGTCATAGTCAGGCAATACATTGTTGGCATCAGCTAGGATATTTCATAAATCCCATCTATCCATTTGGTTTTCTATGTTAATTTTAGAGATTTTTAAATACGTTTTCAACTAATTTCGATCATTTAAGCGATGAAAAACTACGAAAACCACGGGGCTCTTTGAGAAAACTCAAAACCAGGCACTGCGTTGGCTTCAAAGTTTCGGAATTGCTACTGGATGTTATCGGCGATCAGATAATAAAACATTAATTAAAAATACAGAAAGTATTGAGATCCACGCGGTCCCAGGATGCGACTTTTAGTTGGAAAACTGGGCAAATGAAACGTCGTGGTATCGACGAGGATATGTTCGCGAAAAGAGCACAGAAATGTGCGTCAGAATGCGGTAACAGACCGTTACGAGATAACGGAGGCCGGCCACATTTCAAAACGTCAACGACAGAAACAAATATGTCGAAGCGATCCTTATCAGGTGATATTTGAATAAAACCGACAATCGTATCCTCAAATTCTCGTCATGTCCTCAACTGCGACAAAACATTGACGCCGTCCCCTCCCCCTCCCCTCCCTGTTTGATGTCCAGGTCGAAGTCGTGATTGAACTGGATCGGTTTAAAAACACAAATTGGCGGCGTGTCGCTGCTATTTAGCATGGAGAAGATCTCAGCAATGCTCAGCTGTTACTGCCCCCTTCCCCCCCCCCCCCCCTTCTTCTATAGTGTACATCCGGATGTAGTAAAGCTTGGGTGTCCAGAGGTGTAAAAATAGACCTGGGACGCTAAACATTCCTGAAGTCCCGATGCATTGGGCGTGATTCATTCATAACCCAAGACCTCCATGCAAGACTGGGACACGGGACATGGGACAGGGTCCAGGCAAGGCTGGGACACGGGACATGGGGGCAGGGTCCAGGCAAGACTGGGACACGGGACACGGGACATAGGGGCAGGGTCCAGGCAAAACTGGGACACGGGACATGGGGGCAGGGTCTAGGCAAGACTGGGACACGGGACATAGGGGCAGGGTCCAGGCAAAACTGGGACACGGGACATGGGGGCAGGGTCCAGGCAAGGCTGGGACATGGGACAGGGTCCAGGCAAGGCTGGGACATGGAACATGGGGGCAGGGTCCAGGCAAGGCTGGGACATGGGGGCAGGGTTCAAGGCAAGGCTGGGACACGAGACATGGGGGCAGGGTCCAGGCAAGGCTGGGACACGAGACATGGGACTTCGGGGCAGTGTACAGGCAAGGCTGGAACATGGGCCATGGGGGCAGGGTTCAGGCAAGGCTGGGACACGGGGCAGAGTCCAGGCGAGGCTGGGACACGAGACATGGGGGCAGGGTCCAGGCAAGGCTGGGACACGGGGCAGGGTCCAGGCAAGGCTGGGACACGGGACATGAGGGCAGGGTTCAGGCAAGGCTGGGACACGAGACATGGGGGCAGAGTCCAGGCGAGGCTGGGACACGAGACATGGGGGCAGGGTCCAGGCAAGGCTGGGACATGGGACATGGGGGCAGGGTCCAGGCAAGGCTGGGACGTGGGGGCAGGGTTCAAGGCAAGGCTGGGACACGAGACATGGGGGCAGGGTCCAGGCAAGGCTGGGACACGAGACATGGGACTTCGGGGCAGTGTCCAGGCAAGGCTGGAACATGGGCCATGGGGGCAGGGTCCAGGCAAGGCTGGGACATGGGACATGGGGGCAGGGTCCAGGCAAGGCTGGGACACGAGACATGGGACATGGGGGCAGGGTCCAGGCAAGGCTGGGACATGGGACATGGGGGCAGAGTCCAGGCAAGGCTGGGACACGAGACATGGGGGCAGGGTCCAGGCAAGGCTGGAACACGAGACATGGGGGCAGGGTCCAGGCAAGGCTGGGACATGGGACATGGGGGCAGGGTCCAGGCAAGGCTGGGACGTGGGGGCAGGGTTCAAGGCAAGGCTGGGACACGAGACATGGGGGCAGGGTCCAGGCAAGGCTGGGACACGAGACATGGGACTTCGGGGCAGTGTCCAGGCAAGGCTGGAACATGGGCCATGGGGGCAGGGTCCAGGCAAGGCTGGGACATGGGACATGGGGGCAGGGTCCAGGCAAGGCTGGGACACGAGACATGGGACATGGGGGCAGGGTCCAGGCAAGGCTGGGACATGGGGGCAGAGTCCAGGCAAGGCTGGGACACGAGACATGGGACATGGGGGCAGGGTCCAGGCAAGGCTGGGACATGGGGGCAGAGTCCAGGCAAGGCTGGAACACGAGACATGGGGGCAGGGTCCAGGCAAGGCTGGGACACGAGACATGGGACATGGGGGCAGGTTCCAGGCAAGGCTGGGACATGGGACAGGGTCCAGGCAAGGCCGGGACATGGGACATGGGGGCAGGGTCCAGGCAAGGCTGGGACATGGGGGCAGGGTCCAGGCAAGGCTGGAACACGAGACATGGGGGCAGGGTCCAGGCAAGGCTGGGACACGAGACATGGGACATGGGGGCAGGTTCCAGGCAAGGCTGGGACATAGGTCGCGAGACTTGGCACATGGGGGCAGGGTCCACGCGATGGTTCTGAATTAGTATTCAAGACACGAATGATGGCGGCGACTTCGGTCGGTAGCCTACTGCGTACTCGTGTACGTGCGTACTGCGTATTCTGCGCCCGTCGCAATTAGACGCGTAATCTCCTCTGCGTAATGCAAGCGTCATTACCATGAAGACCATTACCATAAATACCGGCCGTGATGGACACAAGTTACGCAACACTAATACCATCATACACATGACCAGTTCTGTTTGGGAGAGAGGTTGGAGGTATGAAAGTTAAGCAGCACTGTGTTGGGTCAGGTATTGGAAGGGTGACCATCATACACACGACCTGTTCTGTTTGGGAGAGAGGTTGGAGGGATGAAAGTTAAGCAACACTGTGTCAAGTGGTCCGACATACTTCCAGCTGTTACTAAGCCTACTGTATGAAAGCACGAGGCATGGATTCCCAACAAGGCTGTGCCAGCGAAAACACGATCAATACCTCGTGAATTTGTGGCGACTGTTTTCCTAACGTCACTACTATTTATACTCCGTTCCTCAGAAAGCGAGTTTACATGCTGACCTTGACCCGATTCCTCGACCAACTTGGGTAACTTCCTGTCGATGCGTTCAGACTGCACGTCGCCGAGTCAAGTGCATAACCTAGCCTTTGAGGGAGGCGGGAAAACCCGGTGTTTTGTTACGTTTTGACTTGCGACAGACAGCTGTGAGAAGATTAGGTTTTATTATTATTATGAACACTATAACCTTCTCAAAAATTGATGCTCAAACGAGGACTCGAACCCCGATCTCTACCTATCGCGGGTGTTGCTCTAACCAATTGAGCTACTTGGACACTGGCTTTTTGAGACGATTTTAGTGTATTTGATGAGAATGACAGATCTCCAAGGAGTAGAACCAAGAGGCTGTGAATACTCACAGTCACTCTGATTCTAGTGACGCTATATCACGTCACAACTTGTCAAACTCGAATAACTGCAATTTGACGTTGGATGAGTTGTATTTTAGTTGAAATCTTATTTAAATTATGTAAATCACTGATCTCGAATAACGTGAACAGCGGTTGCCTTTTCGACATGAAAAGCCTATATTCCTCCCTTCTAGACTAGGTTAGATTCATCATCATCCACTCATTCACCGACGCCAATAGACCAGTGCCGCATGACCCGTTGTCAAAAGGGTGCGTCGTTACACACCACTAGCGCCGTGTCTTCATCACATCGACGCTCGCGGCGTCGACGTCACGGATACAATCCTGGCAGCGACCTTGACCTTTAGTGCCAATGCAGCCAAGGTCTTGAGATGCTGTTAGGAAGTCGACCACTGATTTCTCTCCTCCAACGAGTCAGGGTTGGCCATCTCCAGTCTTTCGCTGCGATCTCTGGTGACGGTCGCCATTTTGCCCACGATTTTCTACCAATTTATGAGATGGGGACGGTTCTTGCCACTTTGTTCTAATCAATGATGGACCAATCACGTGGTCTGCCATCATCTGTCACCAGTGCCAGGGTTTTCACAGCCGTGCATTGGAGGCATAGCGTGCATGTCCGAAACAATTATACCTTTGATTCTAAGTTCCATTGCACCAGGGCTATCCGTCGTGAACACTGATCTCAAATTACCTGGATAGAGCATAGGATCCTGCCAGCTGATCTCAAATAACCTGGATAGAGCATAGGATCCAGCCAGCTGATCTCAAATAACCTGGATAGAGCATAGGAACCAGCCAGCTGATCTCAAATAACCTGGATAGAGCATAGGATCCAGCCAGCTGATCTCAAATAACCTGGATAGAGCATAGGATCCAGCCAGCTGATCTCAAATAACCTAGATAGAGCATAGGATCCTACCAGCTGATCTCAAATTACCTGGATAGAGCATAGGATCCTGCCAGCTGATCTCAAATAACCTGGATAGAGCATAGGATCCAGTCAGCTGATCTCAAATAACCTGGATAGAGCATAGGAACCAGCCAGCTGATCTCAAATAACCTGGATAGAGCATAGGATCCAGCCAGCTGATCTCAAATAACCTGGATAGAGCATAGGATCTAGCCAGCTGATCTCAAATAACCTGGATAGAGCATAGCATCCAGCCAGCTTTTATTGGGAGCAAGATTATGATGCATTGCTGAAGCCGAAACATCGTTTATGGTAACAAAATGACGGTATTTAATTAGTGACCTCTATTTCCTTGTGCATATTGGGACTATAAATAAAACGCAGTGAAGTTGCTAAGTACGGCGGTACACAGAACATGTCGTGCCATGAAATGTACGTGACATTCAACGGTAGTTGGGGAACGATGCCCAGGATGAATTACACTTGCTATTGATATAGAGAAGATAGAACTTGCAATTTATTAAAGTTTTTATTTTCAAACACAAAGCATTCCGAGCGATCGCTCATAAAATCCGGTTTACACGGGAGCATTTTTATCGGTTCTCGCCAAGCAGTCTGCTGCAGATAATGCTGCCGTGTGAGTCTCGGCCGGCCGTTTACACGGGAGCAGTCTTTTTGGATGCTCTGCCGTGATCTGTTATGACATGTCAGTTTTGGCGGTTATTTCGTACGGATAGCTTTTAGGTTGTTGGTACACGTCCAATATAGCGCAATCGAATTCAAACTGAAATTTTGGTACTAGCAACGCTAAAGCTCAAACATAATTGATGAAAAATGGACAAACCAAATCCATAACCTCAAATTTCAGTCGCGTTCTGCTCGGCAGCCATGTTTCTTTGTTTTCCCTCTCCATGACACACGATGACGCGGTGTCAGGAACGTTTCTGAATGGTTGGTTTCAGAGGAGACTCTTGTTGAAATGGAACATGCGCTTTCGAAAATCTCTGCAGCATATATCTGCTACGGCTGTTGTGCGTCATTGTGGTCGCACATGTTTGACAATAGTTTTCGTTTACAAGGGACTAGTTTTCTCGTGTGGTAGACTGCTGAGGCAGAGAGCTGAGAAAAATGCTCCCGTGTAAACCGGGCTTAAGTCATGTGTATCATGTCCAAGATCATATCATGTCTCGTACCATGTCCAATCATAGACCTTTAAATCATGTCCATAGGTTGACTCGCTTTTGATACTTTTCATGCTCTAAAGATCACCATCAATGTTTACCTCAATGATTGATAAACACGTAACGATATTCAAAAGCGAGTAACCTACGAGAAATATCATAATTAAATTTCATACGACAGTGGCTCCACTTAACTGGGTGTTCCGGTACTCTGCATTTTTGTCGGTAAAATAGTCAGTTGGCAGCTATCTTTCACGCAGAAAGTTTAACATTAACGTTCAGTCTCTACCTAGAACCTGCACACTCAACAGTTTAACATTAACGTTCTGTCTCTACCTAGAACCTACACACTCAACGGTTAAGCCTAACAGACGATTTTGTTTCTGTGCCAGCAGGCGATGCAGCGGGGCAGCGGTGGTCTCCGTTACGATGGCAAGATCGCCGGGCTGTACGACCTCGAAGAGACGCTCGGCAGCGGTCACTTTGCGATCGTCAAGTCGGCACGCCACGTGTTCACCGGGGAGAAGGTCGCCGTCAAGGTTATCGACAAGAGCAAGCTGGACGAGGTTTCACGCGCCCATCTCTTTCAAGAGGTACGTATCACCGCACCGAAAGCAAATCTTCAGAAATGTTCGACACAACCGGGATACGATCCCAGTTTCATTGGTGATACTAAATCCTGTTCCAAGTGACCCACTGACAGTTTAGTTTTAGTTTTATTTCTTTAAAACTAAACCATGGCTCTGAAAACAACCACTCAACCATTAGTTTAGTTTATTTACAACTTGAGAGCAGATACAAGTGCATATTGCAGACCTCCAGTGGCTGAATAGTGACTTAAAAATGTTGTTGCAAGCGTTGAGCAATAATAATTGAGCACTACATTTGTAAATATTATATAATGTAATAGAATATAGTAATAGGTAACAGTAAGCATATACAGTGGCAATCTTAGTTTAAAGGCTATAGGTTGCTTTAAGTTATTAGCCTTCAGCTCTCTCCTGAGAGCTTTGACATCTTAAGCCGGCAGTTTGTTCCAAAGTCTGGAAGCCTGGCCAACAAACGAGTGGAGCCCGATATCAAAGCAATACCGTGTAAGCTCGATCTTCCAGGGGCGGTCGTTCTTTCCTAGAAGTTTGGCTGGGAAGTCTTTTAATGTCGTTTCATGCAGGTTCTCCAGATAGGGCTTTGTTGAGAAACAGTTTTTAAATGTTTGAAATTAATCTACAAAAGTGCAACCTTTTTATTTATTTATTTATTTATTTGTTCATTAGTTACCATAAAACATTTTAATAAAATGTCGACAGGATATAGCGGCCATAATTGATCACATAGTAACAGATCAATAAGATGATAAAATATGTACAATAAGATCACAAATAATTATTGTTAGTCAAACAGTAATTCACACTTTAAAAATAATTTGTTACCAGGAACTTGTGCAAGCCCGATTTGAACTTAGATAGTGAGTCACTTGATTAAACATTACCAGGTAGCTTGTTTAAAATGGTCGGGCACGCTCCACCGATCTGTTTGATGAACTCAGTCGTTCTATATTTATTCACAAATATATCAAGTGCGTGCCTGGTATTGTGGTCGTGAATCTATTTAAAATAAAATCCGTCTTGTTTTTGTATGTACATATAATCCACAGTCATAAATATACTGGGAGAATAGAGGTAAAACTTTATATTTGATAAAATAAGGTCATGTACTGGTTTGACCTCCGACTCTGGCTACTATTCTTATGGCTCTCTTCTGAATTCTAAAAATTCTTTGAGCATGGGTTGGATTAGGTTTGGATATTAACCCATACTTCATGACCGAGTGGAAGAAGGCGTAATAAACCATAAGTACAGACTCAACATAAGCAACCGAACAGTTTGTCGTGTTGGAAACACCTGTTCTCGTGAGATCACCAAAGTTAAGCAGCACTGCGCTGGGTCAGGTATCGGATGGGTGACCATCATACACATGACCAGTTCTGTTCGGGAGAGAGGTTGGAGGGATAAAAGTTAGTACAACAACTTCACTCGCCTTGCTTATCAACCTCTCGACAGCATGGATTTGTGGATGAATCCTGTTGTTCACGTTGTACCGTCCTTTGGAAGGGACGTTAAGCCGGCGGTCCCCTTGGTCTTCGACAGGAGTAGGCTACGTGCCGGCACCGGGTTTCCCCTCCTCGCTTCTAGGCTGAGTTAGGTTCATCACCCTCATCATCATCATCCACTCATTCACCGACGCCATAGACCAGTGCCGCATGGCCAGATGTCAAAACAGTGCGTCGTTAAACACCACAAAATAATAAAAATCAAAGTTAGCCAGGATGGCTATTTTTCTAAGAGCATATCAGGCCACCTTACCTAACTTAAACTTACTTTACTCTGTCGTGGTGTACAGGTGCGGTGCATGAAGCTCGTGCAGCACCCGAACGTGGTGCGTTTGTACGAGGTGATCGACACCCAGACCAAGCTCTACCTGATCCTGGAGTTGGCTGACGGCGGCGATCTCTACGACTACATCATGCGACATGAGACGGGTCTGGCAGAAGACACGGCGCGGGAATACTTCCGACAGATTGTGCGGGCGATCTCGTATTGCCACGTGAGTTACTTTTAGATTGCCGCACGTAATTTGTTATAATAATAATAATATTGTTTATTGTCAATTACATGGTATTAAGACTGTCTATTTTCTAGTCCAATATATAGATACTTAAATATTAATAAACATATACACATATAAATAATGTTAAATATTAAAAAACTGGTCAATGGAATAAAAACATGATTCAATTAGGTACTGTTTGACTTTGTTTTTTAAAGTAATCCTTCATTCATTGCTTTCATTATCTAAAACTTCGTTAATGCTAAAAGAACATATGTCAGTAACAATTTTTTCAAAGCAACTTGAAGCTAGAACCAGTATTTATTTTCACTTATTTATGCTTTTTAAGTTGGTAATTGTCGAAGGTTTAGACAGTAAACATCCTATCAAACGTGTATTAAATAACTAACTTTGTTATGATTGTTTTTAGACTCATGTCTACTTGATGTAAACTTAGCACTAGCTTTTACAGAAACTATTTCAACTGGGTTTTGAATGCTAAATGAAGAACAACTAAATTTCCCGACGTTTCGTAACTTGTACCTGTTACTTCTTCAAGGGTAAGAGCAGTCCTGACAATTTTCTGATAACAAAAGAACCACCCTCTTACACTTCCAAAAATATCAGGTACAAGTTGCGAAACGTAGGGAAATTTAGTTGTTCTTTACTTAGCATTCAAAACCCAGTTCAGATAGTTTTTGTTATTAACAAACATTGTTACGTTTTTACAAGATTTCACACTATCATTTTACGGTGGTCGCTAGCTCTGTCCCTTGCAATGACTTTAGTAACCCATTAACGTCCAAAAGAAAACAACATGCAAAAGTCATGTTTAAATGTTATTGATTATGACATTACGAGCAAAGTTACATACAAGAAAAAAAAACCCTTTAACTTGTACAGTTGAATGCTACCATATAGTTTCAAAATAATCAATAACATTCATAATAATCAAAGCAAGAATTCAATAAATCAAGCTTCTAACAGGTGTACACAGGCGTGTACGGTGGCCGGTAATGGGTTTAAAGTTCATTAACTCGATTAATTTTTGGTACAAAATCGATCAAACGTGAATGAATTCTTATTATTATGAACACTTTGAACGTCTCAAAAATTGATACCTAAACGGGGACTCGAACACTGATCTCCACCTGTCGCGGGTGTTGCTCTAACCAATTGAGCTACTTGGACACTGGCTTTATGAGACGATTTTAGTGCATTTGATGAGAATGACAGTTCTCCAAGGAGTAGAACCAAGAGGCTGTGAATACTCACAATCACTCTGATTCTAGTGACGCTATACCACGTCACAACCTGTCAATCTCAAGTAACTCCAATTTGACGTTGGATGCGTTGTATTTAGATGAAATGTTATTTAAATTGCAAACGCTTGCTATGCGCGGGGTATTTTATTATTATGAACACTATAACCATCTCAAAAATTGATGCCTAAACGGGGATCAATGAAATTGACAAAATATTGACAATTTGTCGTGTTTAATTGTTCCAGCGACTGCACGTTGTGCACCGCGACTTGAAGCCTGAGAACGTCGTGTTCTTCGAGACACTTGGCATTGTGAAGTTGACCGACTTCGGGTTCAGCAATCGCTTCAACCCGGGACAGAAGCTGGAGACTTCGTGCGGGTCACTGGCCTACTCGGCACCGGAGATACTGCTCGGCGACTCTTACGACGCTCCTGCCGTCGGTAAGCTTCTTGCCGAGATATTCGACAAGAGTTAACCGCTGAATATTAACCTTTTTTTTATTTTTTTTTTAATTCAAATGGGTTACATTTTGTATTACAATTTTTCCTCAAAGCTTCTTGGATTCGACCCTGGGTTCAAATATAGAAACTTACATCTTTGCTGCTGAGTCAGGTATTTGATGTGTGACTATCATACACATGACCAGTTCTGTTTGGGAGAGAGGTCGGAGGGATGAAAGTTAAGTAACACTGCGCTGAGTCAGGTATTGGATGGGTGACTATCATACACATGACCAGTTCTGTTCGGGAGAGAGGTTGGAGGGATGAAAGTTAGTACAACAACTTCACTCGCCTTGCTTATCAACCTCTCGACAGCATGGATTTGTGGAGGAATCATGCTGTTCGAGTTATACCGTCCTTAGGAAGGGACGTTAAGCCGGTGGTCCCCTTGGTCTTTGACAGGAGTAGGCTACGTGCCGGCACCAGGTTTCCATTCCTCCCTTCTAGGCTGTGCTGAGCCCCACTAATCATGACTCGTAGAGAGCAACTCCAGCCTGGACCCACGTGGGTCCAGGATAGTGGTATGTTCTCTCAAGTTAGCTCTATGTTTGGTTGCAGATGTCTGGTCTCTGGGAGTGATCCTCTACATGCTGGTCTGCGGCCAGGCTCCGTTCCAAGAGGCCAACGACAGTGAGACGCTCACGATGATCATGGACGTCAAGTACACGACGCCCAGGCACGTTTCAGAAGGATGCAAGCGGTGAGTGAAAACATTCCCAGCATAACTGTAGCATAATACATTTTTAAAGTTATGTTTTATTTTTCATCCATTTATTACAACAGGTAGAAAATGTTTAATTTAAGGCATTTAGCCTGATTATGCCAAATCATCTTTCGTCTTCTTCGTGCTCTTTTTCATTTTCCTTTTCATTCACCAACTTCTTCCATATTTCCTGATCTCGCCAACTTTCTTTCACTTCTCTTTCATTCCATTTCCCATCTCTTTCCTCCGCATCATCTTGTACTTTTAATATCATCTTAGAAACATAGACACACTCAAAAACTTCACAGCCACTTGATTCCGATGTCTTTCACTTCTTTGCAAAGTTTGGTAAAAAATATCAAACACTTTTGGCTATACAACTCGAAAGCGGTCACACAAAATCTAAACAATTTCGTATATTTTGAATAGTTTCAAAACTGTTTGACCGATTAGGCAGAAAAACACAGGGGGTTTAAGTTGAAAAAACAGAAATGTGTTCAGAAAATTTAGCACGGACAAAAACCCCCCCAAAAAAAAAGATAAATATATTTATTAAAAATATGGAATGGAAGCTAGACTGGAAAAATGTGCAACCGAACCAAGATACAAACCCAAGACCTCCCAATTGCCAAAAAAAAAAAAAAAGAAAAAAAAAAAAGAAAAATACATATATATATATGTATATAGTGTTTTTTTTGTGTTTATAATGTGTATATAATATATATATATATATTACACACACTTTTCGTAATTTTTTTCTGGATTATAAGAAATTTTATCAATCAACTACAGAATCATTAATCACAATTGAATTGTCTGCAGCCTGATTGGTCGGATGCTGGTCCGTGAGCCGGAACGCAGGGCGTCGCTGGCTCAGATCACCGCTGATCGTTGGTTGGGCGGAGACAACGTCTCGGTGCCCGCCGACTTCCTGCCGCTCGTATCCCGAGAACACGTTTCCGAAGAAAACCACGCGTTGATCTTGCAAAAAATGATCAACGGGAACATTGCCACCAAAGAGGAGATACTAGAGTGAGTTGGTTAGAAGGAGGGGCCATGTTGCAACATAGCCAACAAATGTTACCCCATGTTATTCCCCTATCCCTGGCTACCCCATGTTATTCCCCTATCCCTAACTACCCCATGTTATTCCCCTATCCCTAACTACCCCATGTTATTCCCCTATCCCTGGCTACCCCATGTTATTCCCCTACCCCTGGCTACCCCATGTTATTCCCCTATCCCTAACTACCCCATGTTATTCCCCTATCCCTAACTACCCCATGTTATTCTCCTATCCCTGACTACCCCATGTTATTCCCCTATCCCTGGCTACCCCATGTTATTCCCCTATCCCTAACTACCCCATGTTATTCCCCTATCCCTGGCTACCCCATGTTATTCCCCTACCCCTGGCTACCCCATGTTATTCCCCTACCCCTAACTACCCCATGTTATTCCCCTATCCCTGGCTACCCCATGTTATTCCCCTACCCCTGGCTACCCCATGTTATTCCCCTACCCCTGGCTACCCCATGTTATTCCCCTATCCCTGGCTACCCTATGTTTTTCCCCTATCCCTAACTACCCCATGTTATTCCCCTATCCCTGGCTACCCCATGTTATTCCCCTATCCCTGGCTACCCCATGTTATTCCCCTACCCCTGGCTACCCCATGTTATTCCCCTATCCCTGGCTACCCTATGTTTTTCCCCTATCCCTGACTACCCCATGTTATTCCCCTATCCCTAACTACCCCATGTTATTCCCCTATCCCTGGCTACCCCATGTTATTCCCCTATCCCTGGCTACCCCATGTTATTCCCCTATCCCTGACTACCCCATGTTATTCCCCTATCCCTGGCTACCCCATGTTATTCCCCTATCCCTGACTACCCCATGTTATTCCCCTATCCCTGACTACCCCATGTTATTCCCCTATCCCTGGCTACCCCTGACTACCTCATGTTATTCCCCTATCCCTGGCTACCCCATGTTATTCCCCTATCCCTGGCTACCCCATGTTATTCCCCTATCCCTGGCTACCCCATGTTATTACCCTATCCCTGGCTACCCCATGTTATTCCCCTATCCCTGACTACCCCATGTTATTCCCCTATCCCTGACTACCCCATGTTATTCCCCTATCCCTGGCTACCCCTGACTACCTCATGTTATTCCCCTATCCCTGGCTACCCCATGTTATTCCCCTATCCCTGGCTACCCCATGTTATTCCCCTATCCCTGACTACCCCATGTTATTCCCCTATCCCTGACTACCCCATGTTATTCCCCTATCCCTGGCTACCCCATGTTATTCCCCTATCCCTGGCTACCCCATGTTATTCCCCTATCCCTGGCTACCCCATGTTATTACCCTATCCCTGGCTACCCCATGTTATTCCCCTATCCCTGACTACCCCATGTTATTCCCCTATCCCTGACTACCCCATGTTATTCCCCTATCCCTGGCTACCCCATGTTATTCCCCTATCCCTGACTACCCCATGTTATTCCCCTATCCCTGACTATCCCATGTTATTCCCCTATCCCTGACTACCCCATGTTATTCCCCTATCCCTGACTACCCCATGTTATTCCCCTATCCCTGACTACCCCATGTTATTCTCCTATCCCTGACTACCCAATGTTATTCCCCTATCCCTGACTACCCCATGTTATTCCCCTATCCCTGACTACCCCATGTTATTCTCCTATCCCTGACTACCCCATGTTATTCCCCTATCCCTGGCTACCCCATGTTATTCCCCTATCCCTGGCTACCCAATTTTATTCTCCTATCCCTGACTACCCCATGTTATTCCCCTATCCCTGACTGCCCCATGTTATTCCCCTATCCCTGACTACCCCATGTTATTCCCCTATCCCTGACTATCCCATGTTATTCCCCTATCCCTGACTATCCCATGTTATTCCCCTATCCCTGGCTACCACATGTTATTCCCCTATCCCTGATAGGATAGGGATGTTGCAGGCAGGTTTTTACTATCAAGGACACTACGATTAAATTGAAGCCCAAACGTGGACTCAAACTGCATTATCGCGTTATAATAAACTCTGCCATGTACTCGCAACTTACACTCTCAAGATGGCTGCCTTGGCTTCAAAGTCTCTCCATGGCAACCTTTATTAAAGATGAAAACCGAGTTTAAAAACATCCAACGTCAAATTGGAGTTATTCGAGTTTGACAGGTTGTGACGTGATATAGCGTCACTAGAATCAGAGTGACTCTGAGTATTCACAGCCTCTTGGTTCTACACCTTGGAGAACTGTCATTCTCATCAAATGCACTAAAATCGTCTCAAAAAGCCAGTGTTCAAGTACCTCAATTGGTTAGAGCAACACCCGCGATAGGTGGAGATCGAGGTTCAAGTCCCCGTTTAGGTATCAATTTTTGAGACGGTTATAGTGTTCATAATAATTAAAAATAAAATGTTCTTAAAGGTCTCTGTCAATCCGCAGGGCTCTGGATCGCAACGAGTACAATCATATAACGGCGACGTACTTCCTTCTCGCTGAACGCAAGCTGCGCGCTCACCGCCAGGAGCAGGCGACGAACCAACGCAAGCTCCGAGCCGAGACTCCTCCCACAAAGCCTGCCGTCACGGTCGACGTAGTTTTTGAAGCCGCGACGGCAGACGTCGACCAATCCCTGCTCGGCACGAGACAAGCCGACGCCCACCGCGTGCGCAAGTGCAGCATCGTGCAGGAAGAAGAAGACGAGGACGACGTAGCGGTGCCGGGACGAGACGAGGTCTTGCCTCCGCACTGTTCTCTAAACCGTCGTGGGTCACGTTCGGAGGGAAAACTCAGCCTCGTGCTGCAAGAACGGCTGGCCGAGTCAGAACGTAGGAAGGAGGCGGCGCCGGCGCACCCAGTGGCAGGTTTCACGCGGGTCGGCGTTCGAGACGACTCGTCAAGACCAGAGTCTCCGTGGCTTCACGGCGGGAAGCGGAATTTGCCGCCGAGCTCAGACAAGGTGACCTCGTTGGGGGCGGGACTTCAGTGGCGCGGCGACAAGAAGACCTCGGTGCTGGTGGAGGCGGCCACGGTGCCCGGCGGCGGGAAGGGGGCGGGGCAAGGGGCGGGGCCGTGGTACAAGACTGTGCCGTCGCCAACCAGGGGTGGTCAAGTCGCGTTGAATGAGATCTTCGAAGAGGGCGGACAGGACGAAGGACAGGTGAGTTATTGGTTTAACATGGGGTAGTCAGGGATAGGGGAATAACATGGGGTAGTCAGGGATAGGGGAATAACATGGGATAGCCAGGGATAGGGGAATAACATGGGGTAGCCAGGGATAGGGTAATAACATGGGGTAGTCAAAGAAAGAGGAATAACATGGGGTAGCCAGGGACAGGGGAATAACATGGGGTAGCCAGGGATAGGGGAATAACATGGTGTAGTCAGGGATAGGGGAATAACATGGGGTAGTCAGGGATAGGGGAATAACATGGGGTAGCCAGGGATAGGGGAATAACATGGGGTAGTCAGGGATGGGGGAATAACATGGGGTAGCCAGGGATAGGAGAATAACATGGGGTAGCCAGGGATAGGGGAATAACATGGGGTAGCCAGGGACGATACCGATGTCTAAGCCCCTCTTCTTGTACAGGTGCGGGCGTGTCCAGGCCCAGCCAGGGCTCCGCCCTCCCGACCGCCTGCCTATGAGCAGCGGCGTGCCAAGTTTCACAAAGCTCGGACGGCATCGTGTTCGTCTTCGGACGCCAGCGACGACGACAGCGAGAGTCGCAAGAAGCGAGCTCACAAGCTGTCCGCTGAGGTTAGTGATTTTTTTCCGCTGATATCTATGTTTGGCTGA
Organism: Protonemura montana; assembly: GCA_947568835.1. Classification (NCBI taxonomy): domain Eukaryota; kingdom Metazoa; phylum Arthropoda; class Insecta; order Plecoptera; family Nemouridae; genus Protonemura; species Protonemura montana. Next base: position 2,477,051 of record OX387608.1, read on the forward strand.
AAGTTCTTGCCGTACTTGCTGCTACAGTCGCGTTAGTCTTACCTTGCCACAGCCTGGTGGACTCTGACGTCACTAACTACAGTTGTGTTAGCCTAACCTTGCCACAGCCTGGTGGACTCTGACGTCACTAACTACATGTTGCCAACTTTAGAATGCAAAATAAAGCCAGTCTTCACTGGGGAGTTTGAAAATTAACCAGGAAATTATGAAGGAACAGTACATCTCGCATTGCAATTCTTTGTGAATTGATCAGTTTATTTACGGGAAACTAAATCTATTGAAAAATAAGAACTTAAATAAAAAACTAAAAGTCCTAATGGCTCCTGCTAAATACCTACCGTACACTAGCGGATTCTAGCAATGGCTGCCAAAAAGCAGTTGGCAAGCTTGGTTTCCTGCCTAAACCTGATAAAAGTTACTTAAAAGTAACCCTACAAATATTAATTTGATCTTTGTTTTATTAATATTGATAGTTTTTCATTAAATATTTATTTTTACTAAAATTATTAAATGTTTCAACCAAAGGAAAATATTATTTTGTTGCTTTTAAATCAGATAGCTTACAGAAGCATCATGGTACCATGTTTTCTAGGTTGGTACAAGCACCCCAGAAAGTAGCAAACTCAAATTAATTCCAGTGTATTCCACCTGGATGGAGGGGAATCACACTGAGACAGTACTTTCCTTTAAACTGTTTATTTGGAATTACAAATAGACATTGAATGGTACTCAGGGACTTAGTGCAACTGATCTAGAGAAAGGAAAAGGCAGGTCATTTTATAGTACCTGCTGAAGGGACCAAAAGTAATTAACTAATACTTGAACATTAAGAATGCTTCGTTGAAACTGGTATTGATGTTTGGCTAGAAGATGTTGCTAGGCCTTGACCCCGACCCGTTTGTCCACAGGGCAAGCCGTTGGTACCGCGAAGAGACTCCCACGACGATTCCAGCGACTCGCAAGATCCGAGCGGGGGCGGAGCTGGAGGCGGCGGCGGGGGCGGAACACGTGGCACCGAGTGTTCTGAAGCCGGCACCGCTAAACCCCCGGCCGTCACTGACAACTCGAGGACCTCCGGCGGAACGAGCGGTGAGCGGGTGTTTTGTAAAGTAGTTCAATGCACATGACAACTGTCTTGCAGTCTTCTGCAAACCAAGAACAGCTTCTAATCGGCTGTTGTCGGGCAAATAACAAGTTAACAGTCTGTTAGACTTTTCATAAACCTCTGAAAAACCAGTCGTTAAATTGTGAGATCTGATTTTAAACGCAAACTCAGGCTTCTGCAACAACCAATCAGAGCTTGACGTTAATTGGATGCGCACAGCAAAAACTCGATTTTAATTTTTAAAATGTAAAAAAAAATTCATTCTTTTTAAAATTTGTCTGTGTTTATCTTTTACTTTGCTGAATTTCACGGCGGCTGCAGATTGGGGTTTGAGTCCCCTTTTGGGCACCAATTGTTGAGAGGGTTGTAGCGTTGAGTGTAGGTTATAGGTAGAGTTTCAACGGCAATGTTACAGTCTCTGCGTGAAAGATGGCCACCAAATGACTACCTTACCGACAAAAATGCAGAGTACCGGAACGTCACGTTAAGTGGAGCCACTGTCATATGAATTTTAATTTCGATATTTCTCGTAGGTAACTCGCTTTTGAGACTTTTCATGCTCAAAAAATCTCCATCAATGTTTACCTCAACGATTGATATACACGTAACGATATTAAAAAGCGAGTAACCTACGAGAAATATTGAAATTAAAACTCAGACGACCGTGGCTCCACTTAACGTGATGATCCGGTACTCTGCATTTTTGTCGGTAAGGTAGTCATTTGGTGGCCATCTTTCACGCAGAGACTGTAACATTGACGTTGTTTCTCTACCTATAACCTACACACTCAACAGTTGTAGCGCTCATAATAAAAAAAAATCATTTTTTTAAGAAGTTATTGTTGTTACTCCGTCCATCTTTGAAAGCTTCTTGTTTTGTCCACCAGGTGGCACTGAGTCGCGCCAGTGCAGCGCTGGACGCCGCCAGCGCGCAGGTCGCCGTCGCGCTGGCGAGACGCGGCTGCGCGAGAGTCAGTCGCTGAACCGTATCACCGAGGTGCAGGAGGCGGAGCATGTGGCTCCGCCTCCGCTAACTCCGCCTCTAGCTCCGCCCCCGAAGACAACGCGGGGCTTCGGGGCTCGGCTGCTGCACGGCTGGACGCTCGGGACCGGCAAGAAGGGCGTCGGCTTGACGGACGACCACCACAACGGAGGCAACGTCAAGGTCAGCTTATTTTATTATTATGAACACCATAACCTTAGAGAAAATAATACGGGTAGGGTAGAGCCGTACAGTCTGTGTTAAAGTTTCTGTCAACTTTTTGGACCTTCTCCGGCATCACACCATGATCGCAGCAGTCGTTTGGGGTGCCAGCAGCTAGCGATTGCGGGATTTTAGTGGCACTGCCTAGGAACTACATGACTACCTTACCGACTCGGCTCAGGCTATGTCAGAAAATGCGGTATTTGTGAGCCTGTCGGCGGGATCGCGATAGCCAGGTAGCGAAAAGGGTGTGCTATTTTTAGAAGCGGGTAGCAACCATTCTGTTCACCAGTTCCAAACTGGCAGCACAAAACCATCTGCGTGAGACGATACCAAATGGACACATGGACTCTTGTGACTTGAAACAAGGAAATCCATTTCATTCTTTTCGATGGTTACTTTTAATCTTAAGAGATATTTAACATCAGGCTCATTCAGGTTCTTTACTTGTTTGCTATAAAAGTGGAATTTAATCTTTGACTGCGGTATTTTCTTTCTGCAACTAATTGTTCAAAAAATTCTAAATCTGAAACATTTTAATAGGTTTCTGGATGACGTTTCATTTTTAAGTGTTATGCTATAAAATTGCGACTTATGAAATAAATAATCAACAGAAATAATCCGATCCCTTCAGTTGCAGTCACAAATTAGTGCGAATTTGTTTCTCAAGGTACAGGAAAAATAAAGTATGCCCGAGGCAAAGGTGAAAAAGGAATTCCTTTTGTTTCTTCTGAGCAGGTATTCGACGCGAACCAGTGTTGTTTATCCAACTAACTTGTCAAAGCGACAGGGCAGCGTAAAACTGACTGATAAACGGCGAGAAAGAGTGAGTTGTGCACTGAACGATGCCCCCACACCGATTAAGGTTTACAAGTGGTGGACACTGACATGGACGCACGAAAGACTCACATGGACTCACGTGTGTCGTAAGTTTTTAAGTTTTTGGTTTGCCCGATCGGCTTCCGGAAGGGAAGAATGTTGCCTAGGTCGAGAGAGTTACTGAGAATCTATTGGTGTCTTTGCCCGAGGCGTTGGCTCGCGTAGTTTCCTTGATGTCCATCCACACTCTTTTCTAATTTTCACTAAAATTAAGTGACGGAAAGCGAATTGTCGATGTGAAAGACAGGGACCGTCCGAGAGCCAGTCAGGGTAAAAACATTCAACCTCGTGAGTCACTGCGTCCAGTATCCTTTCCATCAGTCGTGGTTCATGAAGTGCATCGTGGTTTGAAGTGCAAGTCTTGAAACGTCAGTCATCATGTCAGTCGGGGGGCATAATCCACCCAAGTCGTCTTTGTCTTTGTAAAATAGAATTTAGAATTTTAGAATAAATTCCAGATCTTGATTTGGTTGGACCATGTTGATTTGGCATTGATCACATTTTAACTTTTTGATGCAAATCCTTGCGACATAGCCAGAAAAGTACCTAATTGCATTTGCCTCGAGAGACGCGGCAGGATCAGATTCAATGCCTGGCAAGTCAACAGAGCTGTAATTTTTGTCAAAAACTGACTGATGGGCCAAGTAATCCTCCTCACTTAACTCGGTCTCGTCTATCAACTCGTCAGTCTCTAGCCGAGATACCCGAGAGCTCTTGGACAGCCAGTTTCACAGACATTCTGTTAAATTTATTAGGTGCAATGTGTCGAGTGCTTAACTTAACATTGCCTCTAGCCAAGTTTGATCCCTGGTCTATGACATAAACATCTCGCACATCGCGCCAAGACACTTGCTGGACAACACCGTCTAGCGCGACAAAGAAATCTTTGCTGATCAAATTGTTTCTGATGCTTTTGAACAAATGTGGCACGTCGTAAAGAGCATATATTTTACGACCATTTGGGTGCTTGAAAAATTGTTTGCCAAGCTCCAGATTCAACTTCTTCATTAGAGATTGGTTGTTCGGCCCCTGGTCACATGTGAAAGCACGAACGACTGCACCCGCTTCAAATAGGGCTATGATATTTTGTTTCACTAATTTCAACATATCATCCCCAGACACATTTGTGCCAGCCACAGAAAATGCCTAAAGCATCTTGTAACCAAGATTAAGGCCTTAACAAATCGCATATTCAGTTAATAGAATGCATCAAATGTTGGGAATAAGATTGACTCCACAAATAAGTAAATATATCTCTTTTATGATAATATGTGTGGAGTACGTTTTGACGCATTGTGAGTAAAGGTCGCTTTTACCGAAACCACTCTCAGCTAGTATTTGAAAACGCAGGTAAAACGGGGGCCTTATATTTCGCTGGCCTGCTAAGCAAAAAGATTACAATTGTTTGTGATTCTGAGTTTCTAAAAATAGTAAACTTTTCGAGCCCACCAGATGTACCTGGCTCGACGCAAAGAATTTAGTTCTTAGTTAGCCTCAGGCACGTCGATAAAGTAGTCAAAAAGTTACTAGCAATCACCGTTTGGCGCCACCGTCGAATACTACGCCCTAGCGTCATACCAGAACACCAACCTCAATCGGGCAGAAACTCGCCCTATCCTTATACGGCTCTACCCTACCGTATTATTTTCTCTAAGCCATAACCTCTAAAAAATTGATGCCCAAACAAGGACTCAAACCCCGATCTTCACCTGTCGCGGGTGTTGCTCTAACCAATTGAGCTACTTGGACACTGGCTTTTTGAGATGATTTTAGTGTATTCACATCCTCTTCTCCTTCTCTCATATTCCAAGCTTAAAATCTTTCTTGGAAATATTTCTTCCTCCATTCTCATCATTTTTCCAAACAATTTCAATCCTTTTTTAGATGAAATGTTATTTAAATAGCAAACGCTTGCAATGCACGGGGTATTTTATTAATAGAAACACTAAAAATTATTATTATAAATTAATTAGTTTATTGTTATTATTATTTAGTTGTTATTAACAAATTATCCTTGGAGATCCGTCATTCTCATCAAATACACTAAAATCGTCTCAAAAAGCCAGTGTCCAAGTAGCTCAATGGGTCAGAGCAACACCCACGATAGGTGGAGATCGGGGTTCGAGTCCCCGTTTGGACATCAATATTTGAGACGGTTTTAGAGTTGATAATAATAAAATACCCCGCTCATTGCAAGCGTTTGCAATTTAAATAAGATTTCATCTAAGGTGAGCTCCATTGTTGGTCCTTGCCAGATCTTCATTTGTTTACTTTGTGTCAACTTCAGGTCCCCGACGGCGATGGAGCGCCGCGCAACAAACGCGACCCGGACGAGAAGGAGAACTGCAAGACGTCTGCGAAGCCGGACAAGAAGCCGGGCAAGAAAGTCCGCCTCCTCGGCCGCTACTTCGCGATGCACAAGAAGCTTTGCCTGCCGCTGCCGGGCATCTTCGGTCGCGGCCGTCTCTACAAGGCGCAGTCGTGCAGCTCGATCCTGCGCGAGCGCGTCACCGTCCCGGCGACGACCGTTGCCCGCGACGACGGCTGGAGGACGGAACGCGTCGCGCGCAAGGCCGACGTCAATCGCAACGCGATCGCGCCGCGACTTGACGCGATCGTGCCGCTCGTCGCCGACTGTCCGGGAATCAAGATCTGCGACGTTCACTCGGGGGGCGGAGCCGAATGCTGTCGGCGTTGCTGACCGTTGGGAGGGACCTAGACAATGTGTCGGCAGGGGGCGTGGTCTCAAATGACTTGGAGTTTTGGATGAAATCTTAATTAAATTGCAAACGCTTGCAGTGCGCGGGATATTTTATTATTATGAACACTGTAACCGTCTCAAAAGTTGATGTCCAAACGGGGACACGAACCCCGATCTCCACCTGTCGCGGGTGTTGCTCTTACCAATTGATAAAAGTGTTCATAATAATAAAAAACTTGGATGTTGGATGTAGCCAACGGGTATGAGTCCCTGAATCCAAGTTGTTCCCGTGAATTCAATGATAATTTTGACCATTAAAGTGGTTAAAAACGGCAAAAATCGTGAAAGCTACTGATAAAAAATAAACTTCAAATAGCACAGGGACTCTCAAGATGGCGGCCTTGGCTTCAAAGTCTCTCCATGGCAACCGGTATCCAGGTTGTTTGCGATCAGTTGATGTGGTTTTTAGAGGTGATTTACGCAAGTCTTCCCACGAAAAGAGTCCTGAAATATGAACCGATAAAGTTGCCCCGATCGACGATCCCATTCAGAGCGAAGTCGTTATCGAGAACCTCACCATATCTGCAGCCCCTGTGAGCATCGCTGCCAGGCAACTGACGGTCTGTTAGCTGCTCACGGCCGTTGGTTACCTATGGAAACGCGTCGTCGAGTTGTTGCTGATTGCGAACGTGACGCAAGGGAATGTTAAATCAAACAATTATAACTGTACCAAAGCATCATTACATAGTTACATTGTTACGTTATTACATCGTTACATCATTACGTTAGTCGACGTGGTGGCGGCCGGTTGTCGTAGAATTTACGCGATGATTTACGTAAAACGTAAAGTAGAATTTGATATCATTAAGTAGAAATTTAATTGTTACCCCCTCCCCCTCGCCTTGGAATGCGTAATACTCCGTCGTAAGCGTGTTCGTAACCACGACGACAACCTCGGTGCTCTTTGAGTGACAGCCTCTTGGTTCTACTCCTTGGAGATCCGTCATTCTCATCAAATACACTAATATCGTCTCAAAAAGCCAGTGTCCAAGTAGCTCAATGGGTTAGAGCAACACCCGCGACAGGTGGAGATCGGGGTTCGAGTCCGCGTTTGGGCATCAATTTTTGAGACGGTTATAGTGTTTATAATAATAAAATAACCCGCGCATTGCAAGCGTTTGCAATTTAAATAAGATTTCATCTATAAACCTTGGTGCTCGGCTGTTTGGCCGAGACAGATGATTTCCGCTGCACGTTTTGTTCGGCTTCTAACTCGAGTCTGCATCGCTTCGTCAGCCCGATCCGAGGCGTCTCTAGATTTGCTTGCGAGCGAGTCGAAGAATTCGCGAGACTCATTCGGACACGTGTTTATCGTGTGGCAGGTCGACGGAATTTAAACGGAGTGTAATTCGGTTGAAAGATGAATCGATGCAAACGGGACGATGCCCAGAGGTTTGCCGCGATGGCGATGGAAAGAGAGGCAAAGTCCAACGTGCGGATATGAAAATTGGCGTCGTGTTGTGAATTTACCGAGAAATTTCTCTGTCGATGAAGAAGGCAATGAATCGAAACGTCTAAATCGTTTTGCTCTGCCTTCCGTTTTCTTCTGAACTGCAATGAACGTTCGATCGATACGAGGGTGAACTGGTCAGGTGAACTTGTCTTATATGTTCAAAACATGCGTAATCATTCGCCCATTCACGTCCAAGATAAAACTGCATGCAATAATTATGTTTAAATGTTGTTTATTATGACATTTTGAGTTGGACAAGAAAGAAGTTAGAAAACAAACCTCTAACTTATTATTGTTTTTAGACTCATGTCTAGAATGTAGTTGTTCTTTACTTAGAATTCACCCAGTTCAAATAGTTTATGTTTAAACATCCAAGTTGTGCAGTTGAATGCTTCTATTTAGTTTCAAAATAATCAATAACTTTCAAAATAATCATAGCAAGAATACAATAAATCAAGCTTAAAATATTTTATTATTATAAACATTATAACCTTCTCAACAGTTGATGTCCAAACGGGGACACGAACCCCGATCTCCACCTGTCGCGGGTGTTGCTCTAACCAATTGAGCTACTTGGACACTGACTTTTTGAGACGATTTTAGTGTATTTGATGAGAATGACAGATAAAGCGTTCATAATAATAAAATACCCCCCGCATTGCAAACGTTTGCAATTTAAATAAGATTTCATCTAAATCAAGCTTCTCGCACGTGTTCACAGACGGGTACGGTGGCATCAGTTCAATGAACACGACTTTGTTCTTCATTTAACCGATTCGTGATCGACTCGTTCTGTTTGTCAAACTCTGCCGCTTGTTTCCGTGGCGACAAGGTTTTGACGAGCGGCTTGCTTGCATTTCTTTCGATATTTTCCATTTCATCTGTCGCTGCATTTCTGGAAGGGATTACAATCCTGGGAGTATCACTGCGGCAATATCGCACTTTAACTCATTACCAGCAACCGTACACGCCTGTGTACACCTGTTAGAAGCTTAATAAATTCTTGCTTTGATTAGTATGAAAGTTAATGATTATTTTGTAACTATATGGTAGCATTCAACTGTACAAGTTTGAGGTTTTTTTTTCTTGTATGTTACTTTGCTCAAAATGTTTTAAAGGGGTCTTTACCCTTGAATTTTAACTTAAATCATCGATTTGGAAGATTTAATAATGGCTTTCCAAATTCCGTGTTTTTCAGCTTGGGTGCTTAGAAAACAAACTCCTATAAGAAATAACTTAAAGTGCTTTTTCGACCTCTAGCACTTAGACAAACCTCTGATCAGATAAAATTCAAATAATTTGAGCATAGTCCTCCATTCTTCCTCTGTGTTGAAATAATTTGGCTTTATGATAAGATTATTCGTTTAGCCACGGTAAGCGAATTACCGCAGGTATGTAATTAGCATGTTGCATATCTTCGTGCAGTGCCGCTCTGAGCGGATAGGGAATAGGGTAGGGAGGGGATAGACTTTTGGCGACTTTGGCCAACGGAGTGGTTGCAGGGAAAGACAGTACTCTACAAGAGAATCGTACTCAGCTCGCAGATTGCGCCGCACGAAAAGCCAAAAATCTTAGATAATTAATTGCAAATCCATATTTTCAAAAAATTCTTTGAAATGGGTCAATTTCAATTCTTACTACAGTTGCAAACCTATGGTAAAAATTAATTTTGAATGGTAAATCCCCCTTAAATCAATAACATTTAATCATAATTATTGCGTGTAGTTTTCTCTTGGACGTGAACGTGTTAATATTGTGAACGCTTGAAATGGGCATCGCATTTTATTAGTGTTTATATAATATTTGGAGCCGCACTAACCTTGTTTTGCCGACATCGACGCTGCCGCCAACTTAACTCGTTACGCCACAAAACAAGCGCTTGCCGTTGTTACACACTCATCGGCTTCGAGGCTGTCTTCCACAAAAACATAGAAATGACGAGCCTACGTTACTTAGGCTTAAAAACAGCGGCCGCTGTCACGCGTTTCGATGCCAATTTGTACTTTTCGACTGCGTTTGCAGCTTTAAAAAAAACCCGGTGGAGTGAAATGCGATTAGATTCTTTTTTGTACGTTTTTACTCGAATGCGAAGACGGGACGGTCGCGGGAACGGTTTTACGAACGAGTTGTATTCACGTGCGTGAATCTGGTTGTGCCAAATTATATTTATTATTAGTTGTAATTTTAGTCAATAGGCAAAATAATATTGTGTTTTACAGAAGAGGTTAGAACGTGTCCCATCGTTATTATTATTGATATTATCATCATCGATTACAATCTTATCAACAACTTTTATCGTTCCGAAAATTAACCACGCTAACCGCCTACGTTTAATCGAAGACGTACGTACGGCAAATTAGTTGCCGAGGCTCAAAGATGAAAACTAGGTTTTTGAGAAAAAGTGCAATTCTCGTCGATAATTTCTGCGTTCATTTCATTGCGTCGATGTACTTTTGTTACTTACGACGTTCTAAATCGGCATTTACGTCAGATCTACACGGCCAATTGATGCTAGACTGTGTCAATGTTTGTCGATTTGTGTGCAAATGAATTTCTATGTTATTTATTTATTTATTCCGTTTCCTCATTTTTTGAAAGGTTTTTTTTTTGTTAGGGACCACTGTTGATAATTTCTAGCATTTTATACCGACGTGAACAGAGCGGCACCGACGCTTTGTCGCGCTTGCTTAGCTCGAGTTGTCGATTCTACGTTCCCACCAACTCAGTAAACGCTGCGGTCATGTCAGCACAAGAAAGCCCATTCTTACCAAAGCGATGCCGGAACACTGCCGGCATTGGCACGATTTAGTTACTACTTACTAAAGAGTAATATGTGTACTACCGCGTAAAAATTCACTAAAATAGGATAGAATATATATACGTTGAATCAGAGACAAAAACACCCAAAACATGTGAAGATCCTAGTGATTAATTAGCAAGAAATGTTGGTTGATATAAAAATGTAATCTCACATTTAGGTAATACTGTGTTTTTCAAATGCAGATCATTAATGTTCATTTGCCTGTCTTTTCTACCCACAATTAGATCATTTTCTTAGTTGTTTTATTTTCTGTTTTCACAACCAAGCTGGTCTTGATATTTATGATAAATGAAAACAACTAGTATACTACTACAATTAAAATTGATGGCTTTTGTGTCTATCTAAAAAACTGTTTATAGAATGAATAATAAAACTTAGGAATTTGTTAATGAACTTGCCTTGCGTTTGTTTCCTGCTGCTCTGTCTGTTTGAAATAAACAAACTTCCTTTTTAAATCTAGTTCTGATATTGGCAACCATGCATTCCACAGTGCTGGTTTAAGTTGGTGCAGTTGCTGTAGATTTTTAAATTCAAGCCAGTAGAATATTTGAATTATTTGAAGTGTGTAAAATTAAGTTGCAGGTGACATTTCAACATCTGTTTGGGGGAGTGAGACTGGTAAAATGTGCTACCGAAATGGAATGCGAATTCGGGACTTGATTATTGCCAAAGGTAACAAATCTATTCTTTGTTTGAAGTGTAATTGAAATTAACAGTTCAAATGTTTGCATTTCGTTTAAGAAAGAATCACTATTTTCACTCAATGTTCTACTTTATTGTAAAATTGTTCTACACCATTTATTTGATTTACAAAAACAAAATTATAAACTGTAAGCCTCTTGAACGTTGCATCGGGCACTGATATTTAGAGTATTCGGATTGATTCAATATCAAATGCCGCATTTCAGCAAAAGATTTTCCTTGATTTTGTACCACGTCAACATCAAGCTACTTACTAAGCACAATTATTAGTTACGATTTACAGAAGAGGTATGTAATTAAAAAACAACTAACATTAGAAGAGAGAAAACATGAATTGATACACGCGTAACTACCCATTGTCTGAACTCTACATATCACACAGATTACGAAAAATACCGATTCAATTGAAAATAATTTCTCATTCCCTAGCTTTACGTTATCTATCTATTTACGTTATCTATCTATAGCACGATATTTAGAAATGCATGGTGCAAAAATAGATAATACCACAGAAAAACACACAGAATACATTATTTAGCTTGGAGATCTTTACTAAATAGAAGTAGAAGTGTGTTGGCTAGGAATAAAACACTGATGCTATGTTATTGGCATGGCTCTCTTAAGATGGTATTACCAGCAAAGCAAGCATGAATAGGCATGACTTTTGGTATTTTTAAAGCCTCGATGTATCCATTGTCTTATAACTTCATAAGTCTATAAAACTATGAATAGACACAAATAAAAAAGTAAAACAGGCTGGAAAGTTAAATATCCGCCTGGACATGGCATGTCAAGATGGTTTCTTCTATTTGTTGGAGTGTGCGGATATGGTTCGACTGCGACCCGAGTCCTGGCCCCAGGCTTGCGGTTCACTGTTGGTCGTGTCGAGAACGTGCAACGCTTTCTTGCTGTTCTGAACAAACTCCTGCGCAAGACACAAAACTTGCTTTGTTAACCGTACTTTATTCGATCGAAAACAAAGTCAGATCATTTGACATCCTTTTTTTAATGTCTTTTTGGAATGAAACTGTTCATAAATTCATTCATTCTAATAGGACAAAGCAGCAAAATGCGTGGCATGTATCTAATAATCTAGGCATACATAATCTAGAAAATACATCTTAAAAAGTGAGGACTACAAAACTGATCTTCGGCAAAGAGAAATGATTATACAATTCCGTGCCATAGGGTTAGTCAGACTCACCATCAGGCCACGGCTCATATAATACGGCCGACCAAGTCCATCGTTCTGTTCACAGTCTTCACAGAAGCAAAGGAATATTGTGTCAATCGCCATCTGCAAAGTGAAAACACAGTCCGAGTCATTCGTCGATCAAGATCATTAGAAACAACTTCTCCAATTATTAAGACCTTCTTTGCAGTCAAACTAAGAGAACTTCAAAGGATACTTTTTGGACAGTTTTGCAGACTATGATTAAGTAATCCTAGCGTACCTAGCAATACCGAGGGCAAGGAATGCAAGTCAATCAGCAGAAGTCTCGCTTACCTCATAGACGGTGAGAAAGCAGTGAGTGACGAGGTATGCGAAGATGCCGGCAAGTGAGAGCGGAACCCACACGTGATGAACGCCATCTTTGCTCTGTAGGCAAAGCAATCGGTCAAAATGCTAGCGACGGGGGTGAAACCAGGCGATTGTTTTCATCGAAGTTTTGATTACAGCTGACTGACTGGTAATGACACATTCAATGTCATCTCAAGGGCATTAGAAGCAACGCGCAGATACATTGAAATATGTTTGAAAGCGAAATCATCCGTACTTCAAAAAGTATTTATCCCTGGACGAGTTGGCCTCGTTGGGTCGTTGGGACTCGTCAACTCAGTACTCACCCCGATCATCTCGATGCCGATAAGGACAGTAGCGATGACAACCAGTGCCTTGCCGAGGAACAACACAAAGTCGCCAACGGAGTTGATGGCAATCACCCGCAAGGCGTTGGACGAAAGCAGCTTGAAGGCCTGCTGCCCTGCACGGCAGAAACTGTGGCCGTACATTGCTGAAAAGTAAGTTTGGAGAGGATTAGAGACCGTACTTATGGGGCCGATGGCGTAACCTGGGCCCGGGAGCAAGATATTTGTTGCCCACCTCCTCACCACCACCCCTATTTACTAGTCGGTAACTAGCCAACACGGCTGAGAATAAGTGGCAGCGGGTGCATGTGATTAGCCAAGCCCCGTTTGGAGTTTAGTTTAATAGAAGCTGGCAGAAAAGCTTCGTTTTGACTCAGTACAAGTAGAAAATTTCCCAAAGTTCGACATGGCCCCTTTCTTAACAAGGAAATTTTTCGTATAGTAAGTAAGTAAGTAAGTTTCTTTATTTCTTTAGCTATCAAGCTATAAGTTTAGTTAGACAATTCATACATTGTACAAAATACAAAGTAAATTTTTAAAACTAATCTTAATATTAACTATTTCTATGGCTTAATTTAGGTAATTTAGATGTCTTAGGCTTAGGCTTAAACAACAATGTCCGGGTAATGTTGCAATCGAATGCGCTACGCATACAAATCTACCGCGTACCTGTCTCGATGTATGCGTTTCGCGTGAGATATTGCAAGAACTTCTCGAAGCAAGCGAGACAGCATTGACAGGATCGGAAGAGACACCTGGAGACGGGGTTGTCGTGACCTTGAACCTGAGACTGGATGGCCTTGAGACCGACTCGAATCATCTGCACGGAAGCAATGAGTAGCGAGCCGAGAGCGACGGAGCCGAGATGGTACTTGACAAGGTTGGCAACACTCGTCAGGATCGGCGACTCGATCTGGTTCTTGTTTCTGTCGAAGATAACACGGTTTGTCTAATATTTGGCAACATCCACGAATATGAAAAACGTCAATTTCAGTACAATTTTTCAAGTTTCAAAGACGTAATATAGAAAGTTTGGAACATAATTGGGAGAAATAAAGAGAAAAGAACCGTATTTCAGTTTTGATTGTTTTTAGACTCATGTTTACTTGATTTAACCTTAGCACTAGTTTTAAAAATAGTTTTAAAAATAGTTCTAAATAGAATTTAGAAATATGAGCAATCGGCTCCTTGTAGCAAAAAACTTAGCTTATGACAAATACCTGAAAGGTTTATTGGGGGGTACTCAAGAGGAGAACAGAAAGTGGGATAAGTTTTACAAACACATAAAACAGAAAAGGGGGTCAAACTTGACAATATCAGTACTAAAAAAGGATGGAATAAGTGTCACAAATGAGAAAGAAATTGCAAATTTACTAAACACACACTATTCCACAGTATTCAGCGAAAAGATCGAGGAAGATGAGATTGAGATTGAGATTGAAGCCCAAAGAAACGACACTGACGCATTTAGTATTAGTAATGACAGCATTGCGGAAGTAATAGGTAACTTAAGTAAGAATAAGTCTGCTGGACCAGACAATATCTCAAACGATTTTTTAAAGCTATCAGGGGAAGTTGTTCCTTACTTAAGATGTATTTTCCAGATATCCATAAATAATTGTCAAGTTCCATGTGCATGGAAACATGCAATAGTAGCACCAATTGCTAAAGGGGGGAAAAAAGATCTCCCAGAAAATTATCGACCCATTAGTCTTATCAGCAGTACATGCAAAGTTTTTGAGACACTAGTGTCCAAATACATAAGACACTCACTTAAGCGAACAAATGAACTGATATCGGCCCAACACGGTTTTAGGCCAGGTTATTCCTGTGAGTCGCAGTTGACTAGCCTCATACAGGAGCTCTCTGAATCAGTGGATAGTCATGGGGAAATAGATGCTATCTTAATAGACTTAGCTAAAGCATTTGATGTAGTACCACACCATATCTTAGTTAGAAAGCTAAGAAAACTAAACTTGGACACAAGAGTTGTAAAATGGATTCAGGAATGGCTGACTAACAGAAAACAAGTGGTAAGAGTTGGAAGTAGCTATTCAGATGAAGTAATAGTAACATCAGGCGTACCACAGGGAAGCGTACTGGGACCACTTCTCTTTATAATTTTTATAAACGACATAAACAAAGAAATATCATGTAAGTTACGCCTATTTGCAGACGATTGTATGATATACTCTGAGGTACGGGACTTGAATGATTGTGAAAATCTACAGGATAATCTAAATAGGATATGCCAATGGACTTATGAAAATAATATGAGACTGAATGAGCCCAAAAGCAAGCTAGTTAAATTCACAAACAAGCGAAAAGGTAACCAACTTAAATACAACTATAAAATGAACTCTGTGCCTTTAATTTATGAAAATAATTGTAAATATCTTGGTGTAATACTAGATAGTAAATTGAAATGGCGGAGGCAGGTGGAGTGCGTAGCGGGGAAAGGAATGCGTAGCTTAAATTTTGTAATGAGGAACCTCAGATCATGCAGCGTGGAGGTAAAGGAGATGGCTTATAAATCAATTGTAAGGCCATCTTTGGAGTTTGCCAGCCTTGCATGGGATCCAAACCAGCAGGGGTTAAAAGAAATGTTGGAGAAGGTACAGGGAAAGGCCGCACGAAAGGTACTATCTAAGTACGGGCGGAGACACAGCCCCACGGAGATGATCCGTGATTTGGGGTGGAAACCTTTAGAAGACAGAAGAGCAAATGCTAAGCTATTAGCCATGTATAAAATAACAACGGGGCAGGAAGCGTGGAAGGAAATGACAAGTTTAATTAAAAAATCAGATTACCTAGGTAGACACGACCATTATTTTAAGCTAGCTATTAGAGGTTACAATTCTGATGTAGGTAGATTCTCTTTTCTGGGAACGACAATCCAAAAATGGAATAGTATTAACGCAGTGCTAAGCTCATGGCCAGACTCAGTTGAGTCTTTTAAAAAAAGACTGAGAGCTCTGGATGAGTAGTATTACTAAGTGTTTAATGAAGAAATAATTGTAAGATTGTTATATGATGCTGACCATGCAAATTGTACCAGCATATTAATATAGTTCCTTTTATAGAGTCCTTATGTATTTTTAGTGCGAGAAGGAACTAAATACTTTATTATATTTTAATTATAATAATTATATTATTTTTTTATTATACTTTACTATATATTAATATAGTTTCTTTTATAGAGTCCTTATGTATTTTTAGTGCGAGAAGGAACTAAATACTTTATTATATTGTAACCCAGTGGATGAGCTGTAATCAATAAACCAAATACATACATACATAAACAAAAACCCAGTTCAAATAGTTTTTGTTAAGTATTTCAGTTTTTTGGATTGTCCCCATCGGCGCTTTGAATTACAAAATCGTCAAACTTGTCGAGTCCGCATTCATAACTAAAAGGTGTACAAACAAAGAAAAAAATTTGGCCAAAAAGTTCAAAAACTACCAAAATGCATTCCTAAAGAGACCCCAAAATTTTCCCGCGGGTTTCGCGACCTTGACTAAGTAATGCCAAAATGTTGATTTCACAACGTTTCAAAAAGTTGTGAATGGAAATCTAAAAAAACTGTAGAAACCCAAAAAAAAACTTTATTTTTTACAGAAAGTAAACTCCCGCACCCGCAAGTTATTATCATAAATTTCAAACACACTTTTTTTAGTTATTTTTTTATTTTTTTATTTTTGTGTTTCCTTCTGATGATATTTTTATGATGTGATTGTTTTTAGACTCATGTCTACTTGATCTCAACTTACCACTAGTTTTAACAAAAACTATTTCAATTGGGTTTTGAATGCCAAGTAAAGAACAACAAAATTTCCCAACCTTTCGTAACTTGTACCTGTTACTTCTTCAAGGGTAGAAATGGTATACTGGTAATTGTCAATTAATTGATTATCCAATTAATTACTTTAATTAATTTATAATTAATATATCCAATTAGTTGTAAATGGTAAACTGAAATGTACTAGGACTGCTCTTACCCTTGATAAAGTAACAGGTACAAGTTACGAAAAGTTGAGAAATTTTGTTGTTCTTCACTTAGCATTGAAAACCCAGTTGAAATTGTTTTTTTTTTATATTCTTCTGATGATTTCTTGTCTCACCTTGTAAAGAACCATGTTGCCACAGCCCCCGCGATGACCATATGCTGACAGCCGATGACGAACTGCGTGAACCAGAAGAGAGCCAACAAGTTGTACCACCGCGTGAACTTCATGGCCCCGTCCTTCTCGTAGTTGAACGGGCCGGTGTTTGGTGCCATGAGCCAACCCGAGCTCTCAATCAGCAGACTGAACGTGACCCAAACAGCGACCACCGCAGCCAGGGCACAGAACGTCTGCAATTACGCAGAATATCGTCATTTTCTCGCTAAATTTAAACATTTTACGTAATAAAGCGCCTTTATTTACCAACGGTTCTTTACAAACAGTTGAGTCTGTCAATTTTGAAAGCCTGATAAATACCAAGGAGCTTTGCCTAAGAGTTTAAATCAAACCTAACCTAACTTTGAACACATGTTGACACTTGTTGCTAGACAATCATGTCCAAAGACCATATCATGTCTGACAATTATAGATCAAGCTTTTGCATTTTCATTGCATTCTCACTTTATAAATATATATATATATTTTTTATAATATAATATATTTTTTTGAACTTTTGGATTTGACTCAATACTGTTTCACTGGCAATACACAACGATACTTACTAGAAGTGGTTCGAAGAGGATTATCGGCATGCTATGGACAGCTTTGCCTGCCTCCTTGAAAAGCTGGATGACAAGCTTGATGCGTTTCCTCATCACCAGAATCACCAGCAAAACCAGAACCTGTAAAACAACACAAGCCAATTGGAAGAGACTCCAACAATGGATATCCGACTTTACTTTTGATCCATATTTTGACCAGCGCCAAGAAAGGTGGTACCGTTGAATATGCAGGTTCTAGCTAGAGACAGAACATTAATGTTAAACCGTTGAGTGTGCAGGTTCTAGGTAAAGACAGAACGCTAATGTTAAACCGTTAAATGTGCATGTTCTAGGTAGAGACAGAACGTTATTGTTAAACCTTAGAGTGTGCAGATTCTAGGTAGAGGCAGAACGTTAATGTTAAACTTTCTGCTTGAAAGATGGCCGCCAAATAACTACTTTACCGACAAAAAAGGTACCAGAACACCCAGTTAAAAGGAGCCACTGTCGTATGAAATTTAATTTCGATATTTCTCGAAGGCTAACTCGCTTTTGAGACTTTTCGTGCTCAAATGATCTCCATCAATTTTTACCTCAACGATTGATACACACGTAACGATATTCAAAAGCAAGTAACCTACGAGAAATATCGAAATGATCGGTACGATCTCTCACCGTAACGACGCTTGCCACGATGGCGTACGCAAGGTAGCTTGAGCCGATGCGTTGGTGCATTTCCTTGTCGTTGAGCTGGTAGTAGTTCATGTCGTTCTTGTTCTTCCAGATCACCCTGAAGAAGGCAGCACGTATTCAACATATTGTTATCAAGACACAAACTCAACGACCATCTTGGAAAGTCTTTGTTGAATATTACTCTACTTATGTGTAATCTGCAGTAAAATACTGCCTGGAATTAAAGTACCTTGAAATCTGACAAAAACTGTGATATATTGAACAGAATATATATATAAATATTTATTTATTACTTTGATTGGGCACTTAAGCCCGTGGACAAAGTTTTTACAAGTAAAAACTGTACAATACAACAGTAAGTTTTTACAGTTCAATACAATATTACACTGGTATTGTTTACTATTACTATATTACTATTCTTTATACGAGCAATAATTAAATAATTAGTTAGTTAATACTTTATTTGCTATTTATTTCGAACGCTCTCACGTCACTTGGCAGAGGGTGCACTGTGCTTCCCGGCAGGCTGTTCCACTAACACTGCAATCCAATTTGAATGGTAGATGAAACTTGATTTAAATTGCAAACGCTTGCAATGCGCGGAGTTTTTTATTATTATGAACACTGCTACCGTCTCAAAAATCGATGTCCAAACGGGAACTCGAACCCCAATCTCCACCTGTCGCCGGTGTTGCTCTAACCAATTGAGCTACTTGGACACTGGGTTTTTGAGACGGTTATAGTGTTCGTAATAATCCAATTTGAATGATATTTTCAGGTGACATTTAAAATCTTTGTAGCTGCTATGTTTTTAAAAACAATTGTAATGTATTTATTTTTTGTCTGTGACAAGTCTAGTATGCAATTATGTCCAACGTCAGGTTAGGTTAGGTCGAATTATTTGTTCTTTTGTTAGATTTTTGGCAAAAATGTTTGATTTTATCTAACATTTATTATTTGCAAGTGTAGTATTTGCAAAAACAAAGTGTTTCTTTAGGTTTATAGAGAGTTTAACGCCAGGAGAAAGACTGAGTTGACTCACCAGAGGTAGATTGTGCCGATGACACTGACCAAGACGACGCCGATGAGCACGATCCACACGACCACGCCCACAAAGAAGCGGAACAGCAGCAAGATGATGGCCGAGAATACTGCGTAGAAAACAAACCTGTTAGACCTCGGCCGCGGGCGATGATACCTCGACAGTGACATGACTTACCAAGGGCGATGATGCAGAGGTAGAGAATTTCAAGCCAGCACATGTTCAGGTCCTCGGATGCTTCCTGGAATGAGATTGGAGGAAATAATTAGCAGCTACGAACGTGATACCAGCGATAATGTTACTTGTTTGAAATCTGATTTCAATTGCAAACGCTTGCAATGCGCGGAGTCATGAACGTCTTGGTAAATTCCAGGGTTAAGAACGTAATTGAACGAGATAACTTCATCGATATCATGGCCAAGCCTCTGAGCTGCATGAGTTGATCCGGTGCCGCTGAAGGAATGAATTTCAACTTTTCAAAGCACTGCGCTTCTGTCATTTTAAACCGACGTCAGCAAATAGAAATAAGAAATAGGAAATCAGAATTAAAAGAAATGTACATTTCTCATTCAAAAACTACTCTAATCCTTGTTCGTTGGCAAAACAACAAATACACAAAGACTTACGCTGAAAAATCTAAGAGTTGTACTGGCAAAATGCACCGACAATGTAAGCTTATAAAAAATGGAGTTATCATAAAAAAAAATATAAGAAAAACCATCAATAATTTGCTTATTTTGAAGATAACTGTTTGCTCCCTGTGGATTATTTAGAAGCAGACATAAAGTACAAACCTGAATGAAGTCGTGTAGGCCAGTTTTAGAGAAGATGGAGTTGACGTTCTGCGTCGTTGGTTTCGGGATGCAGCGGTTCAGAAACTGGCGGCTGAGAACATCAAACCAGAGTCAACAAAAACCACAGTCAACAAAACCAGAGTCAATGCAAACCAGAGTCAACGCAAACCAGAGTCATCGCAAACCAGAGTCAATGAAAACCAGAGTCAACACATACCAGAATCAACACAAACCAGAGTCAATACCCATGATAGGTGGAGATCGGGGTCCAAGGGCGATGATAATAATTTAAAATGCTCACAAATCGTTGTCACATCTGGTGACACATTCCCGGTTGATGTTGGTCAGGAAGAGAACTTCTCTCGACGCTTCTTTGATCTGCAGCAGGCTGGAATCAAACATGTCGTCAACTATTCTGCCTTCATTCGTTGGAGGAAGTTGGGGGAAAGCTGGTGGCACTCACTTTCTCTCTGTCATGTCAGTACCCTTGCAGCTGAAGCGTGGGTTTTCCTCCTTACGGTTGGTAGTCCCACAAACGTTGCCGCAATTGTCGTAGCCGTTGACGATGCGGTCAATGTCTCCATTGTAGCCGCAGTACGCGATCAGGATAGACTGCAAACCAAAGTGAATCACATTTCACCACTTTTTGCATAAATTTAGGAAAATTTTTACTTTCGAAAGTAAATGATATTTATCTAATTAACTAATTTTCACCAATTTGATGAGTGGAGCCTGCAAATCAAATTTGAATCCTGAATTTTCAAATCAGACTTAGGATTTAAGCATTTTTTTGTCGCCCTGGGAAACCGGTCCTTGATACCGAAGTTGGATCAGAATTTTGAACAAAATTTGAATCATTGTTAGCTTACTGGGCGTAGCCTAGAAGGGACTGGTCATGTGTATGATGGTCACCCATCCAATACCTGACCCAGCGCAGTGTTGCTTAACATTCATCCCTCCAATCTCTCTCCCGAACAGAACTGGTCATGTGTATGATGGTCACCCATCCAATACCCGACCCAGCGCAGTGTTGCTTAACTTTTATCCCTCCAACCTCTCTCCCAAACAGAACTGGTCATGTGTATGATGGTCACCCATCCAATACCCGACCCAGCGCAGTGTTGCTTAACTTTTATCCCTCCAACCTCTCTCCCAAACAGAACTGGTCATGTGTATGATGGTCACCCATCCAATACCCGACCCAGCGCAGTGTTGCTTAACTTTTATCCCTCCAACCTCTCTCCTGAACAGAACTGGTCATGTGTATGATGGTCACCCATCCAATACCTGACCCAGCACAGTGTTGCTTAACTTCAGTTATAAGCTTCGCTGCTTGTGAATGAAAGCGGCTGAACTCTGTGTTCCCGTTTACTCACCAATGACAGAAGGAACGCAGCCATCAGCACGAGGAACAACACGTCCGTACAACTGCGGTTTTTAACCGGTCCATGAAAGTCTCCGCCATTGGTGCTGGTCTTGGTCACGTTGTGTAGCTGAAAACAAATGAACAGGTCTTGACAAAAACTATTTCAACTGGGTTTTGAATGCTAAGTGAAGAACAACTTAATTTCCCCACGTTTTGTAACTTGTAGGTACCTGTTACTTCTTCAAGGGTAAGAGCAATATCATAAATATAATATTTAAAACATAATAATATTCAATATGTACATAATAATAAAATGTAATAATATAATATAATGTATAATACATAAATATAAAAATATTTTATATATTATTTTATTTTGATGCATTAAGGATGTTTGAACTTGGTAATTGTTATAATTTTGTGTGGTTATTTTGTTTTTGGAAATTGTCAGGACTGCTCTTACCCTAATGTGGCACCAATGTGGGAAGTAGTAAGTCATTGTAAGTAGTTATAAATAGGGACAGATCTGTAATGTTGACCAACAAAAGAGTTTTTATGGCTTGATGACAATGATGGCAATTGTACTAATCACCAAGTGGTCTGACATGTGACCCTTAAATTGCTAAGATGGATGATGTGGTCAAGAGTATCAAAGATGCAAGTCTCACAATCTTCGGTTGATTCCTGGGTTAAAAAATGACTGGAAAATGTGTCATATGAACGTGATCCCATGCAACTTTTACCTCTGTCTGCGACTCATTGGCTGGCTCGACCCGATCCTGGGCACCAAAACACGCACCCATCGTAGCACCCTTCGCTCTGATGGACGCCTTGTGTTACTCCTGCATTGTCCCAATTGAGATGGATTGTTACCGAGCTACCTGCAGGACAATTAAATAACAAACATTAAAAACGCTTTGTCTGGAAATTTTATTATTATGAACACTATGATCATCTCAAAAATTGATGTCTACACGGTGACTCGAACTCAGATCAACACCTGTCGTGGGTGTTGCTCTAACCAATTGAGCTACTCGAACCCCGATCTCCACCTGTCGAGGATGTTGCTCTAACCAATTTAGCTACTTGAACCCCGATCTCCACCTGTCGCGGGTGTTGCTCTAACCAATTGAGCTACTTGGACACTGGCTTTTTGAGTAAATTTCAGTGTATTTGATGAGAATGACGGATCTCCAAGGAGTAGAACCAAGAGGCTATGAATACTCACAGTCACTCTGATTCTAGTGACGCTATACCACGTCACAATCTGTCAAATACAATCTTGGCACGTTTTTATCCTCCAATTTTAATATCAACGAACGGTTTGGTGTGTTAGAAACACTGGTCCTCGTGAGATCACCGAAGTTAAGCAACACTGCGCTGGATCAGATATTGGATGGGTGACCACCAAACGGTTTGCCGTGTTGGAAACACCGGTCCTCATGAGATCACCGAAGTAAAGCAACACTGCGCTGGATCAGATATTGGATGGGTGACCACCAAACGGTTTAGCGTGTTGGAAACACCGGTCCTCGTGAGATCACCGAAGTTAAGCTACACTGCGCTGGGTCAGATATTGGATGGGTGACCATCATACACATGACCAGTTCTGTTCGGGAGAGAGGTTGGAGGGATGACAGTTAAGCAACACTGCGCTGGATCAGGTATTGGATGGGTGACCACCGAACGGTTTAGCGTGTTGGAAACACTGGTCCTCGTGAGATCACCGAAGTTAAGCAACACTGCACAGGATCAGATATTGGATGGGTGACCACCAAACGGTTTGGCATGTTGGAAACACCGGTTCTCGTCAGATCACCGAAGTTAAGCAACACTGCGCTGGATCAGATATTGGATGGGTGACCACCAAACGGTTTAGCGTGTTGGAAACACCGGTCCTCATGAGATCACCGAAGTTAAGCAACACTGCGCTGGGTCAAGTATTGGATGGGTGACCACCGAACGGTTTAGCGTGTTGGAAACACCGTTCCTAGTGAGATCACCGAAGTTAAGCAATACTGCGCTGAGTCATGTATTGGATGGGTGAACCCCTCTCTCATTTTGTTTTGTTTGGAGAAGAGATGGTGAGATTGCTCGACCATCCCTTCTAGGCTAGGTTCAGTTCATCATCACCCTCATCATCATCCACGAACACTATTAGCCTTGTGCCACACGGACCCGAAGTCAGAACAGTGCGTCTTTAAACATCACAAAGATATGCAAAGATCTTGATGGCTGTATGCCATCAAGGTCGTCACTTCCTTGTCTCGTCTTGATTTTGACTTGTCGGGATCGCCGAGGCGGGGTAAAAGGTCTTTAAGAAGAAAGGGAAGCCGTGTGATATTCAACCAAATTACCACAAATTGGCTCGAATCGCCCTTGAAGCAGTGTGAAGCTGATCGCTAGTCGCCTGAGAGAAGCCGTTGTTTAGACTTTCATAAAGCAATACATACTTCTACAAATAACCCGCTATGATGTTACATTCAATATGTATCTCAGTGGCTGCATCCACGGCTTTGCTAACATTAACTACTCTGCTAATATCAATGAAAAACTATTGAAAAAAATTATTCTAACATTAGATAAAGTTGATATGTGTCTAAAAATTATAACAATATGACAAACTACTTTCTAACAATACAATAATCAACAATTACCGCAGTTACTCCGCTTGTCCGTTTAAGATCAAACACTAAAACCGTCTCAAAAATTGATGCCCAAACGGGGACTCGAACCCCGATCTCCACCTGTCACTACACCACGTCACAACCTGTCAATCTCGAGTAACTACAATTTGATGTTTTGCAATTTGAATAAGATTTCAAATTGAAGCATTGTTTACTTTTAAATTAATGTTCTTTTAGTCGCGATGAACTCGTTGTTGCCAATTCACAGATACTTTTCAACACAACCACTCAACGTTTAGGTTCATTGTACGTACTTGGACTTCGGAACCAATCCTTGCAATCCTTGCAATCCTTGCAATCCTTGCAATCCTTGCAATCCTTGGAAGAATCAGATCTTGCTCCTCTGCAGTTCAAACATCACACAACACGCACGTTTCAACTCACATTGAACTCAAATTGTTCATTCACTCGAATCGGCAACAATGGTCTGATTACGCCTACAATTGCCCGTCACAATCACACTTCCTCTGACGCTTTACTTCTTAATTCACATGTCATTAGCGACCCACACATGGTTCGAACCAAGTGCCCCCGAACCAGAGTAAAGCTAGAGCGACACTGACTATAACTTGCCATGGCATGTCGATACCCCTCTCTGTAACATCATAAAACTGACATACCCCAGACCAGCAAACATATAGTGTCTGCGATGCCCCACGCATGGCTAGCAGTGCGTAACGCATGTCTTCACCCCCGTGTTGTGCGTGTTGTCATGCGTGTGGTTGTAGTTAGGGGTTGTAGTTACGAGTCTACTCGTTTAGGGCAGCACATCCTTGTCGGTCGAGTTTAGAATACAAGGTGTCGACATTTCATAAGAAAACATGTTTGAGCATAGATTGTATTGTATTTATATTTGGTTCATGGTACATTATAATGTGTAGACCACGTCAAGTATTATTTAATGGTGATTAAATTTCATAGGTCAAGTGTGAAAAAAATCATTGATAATTAATAAGATGAAATCTCATTTAAAATGCAAACGCTTGCAATGCGCGGCGCGAGGTATTTTATTATTGTGAATACTATAACCGTATCAAAAATTAATGCCCAAACGGGAACAATCCCCGTTTGGGCATCAATTTTTGATACGGTTGCAGTTTTTATTCTAATAAAATGTCTAAATATGTTTGGAAAGGAAGCTAGACTGGAAAAATGTGCGGGTTACTAACCCGGGACTTCCCATTTGCCGGTCGGGTGCTCTACCAACTGAGCTATCCGAACACACATATTTCAGTTTTCGCGGGGTGGTATAGTGGATCCCATCAAAGGGGGAAGAGGCCGAGGTGACTCGTATATATGAGTTCGTAGCAACTTCATGATGAGATGCTAATTCAACGGCCACGTGGATAGAATCGTCTGTCAGCTTTCCTCGGAGCCCGTGTCATCTCGAAAGATAGACGAATGTTGCAGGTTTTTTTTTGGTTTTTCTGGCATTTCCCGCGGGAGCTGAAGCTTAGCTTCCCAGTCCAGCGTTCTTTCCATCATTCTGACTATTCTGACCATTCTGTCCTGTGGCCATTGAATTAGTATGATAGGCACCCATCCAATACCTGACCCAGCGCAGAGCTGCTTAACTATCATCCCTCCAACCTCTCTCCCGAACAGAACTGGTCATGTGTATGATGGTCACCCATCCAATACGTGACCCAGCACAGAGCTGCTTAACTTTCATCCCTCCAACCTCTCTCCCGAACAGAACTGGTCATGTGTATGGTGGTCACCCATCCAATATCTGACCCAGCACAGAGTTGCTTAACTTTCATCCCTCCAACATCTCTCCAGAACAGAACTGGTCATATGTATGATGGTCACCCATCCAATATCTGACCCAGCGCAGTGTTGCTTAACTTTCATCCCTCCAACATCTCTCCCGAACAGAACTGGTCATATGTATGATGGTCACCCATCCAATATCTGACCCAGCACAGTGTTGCTTAACTTTCATCCCTCCGACATCTCTCCCGAACAGAACTGGTCATGTATATGATGGTCACCCATCCAATATCTGACCCAGCGCAGTGTTGCTTAACTTTAGTGATCTCTCATATAATAACTGAGTCACGTCATGCGTGTTGCTCGAGCAGACCTGGGATCGTGTTTCACGCGTGATTGTGCGTGTTTATTGTACTTATCGCGTAAAACACGACGCTACTCTTTGCAATTACCTGACGATTGCACTTTATGTGCAATGACAGCAAATAAAGGGGGCTGTGAGTCACGTGTTGCTTCGGGGGAGGGTTTGGCGCCGGAAGGGTTCAATGGGGTGTCGCAAATCGCTAAAAATCAGTAGAAACCTAAAAAAACTTTTTGATTTCTAAATGACGTGAAGCTATACAAGAAATAGGATAAAACGTTGGCTATAACTTTGCTGCTGGGCAAACTCTGGGTCGGCATACCCAGCCACCGCTTGGTGCTGGACTCTCATTTGTCATTCACAAAAAACTTCATTCCGTTATTTCTTGCAGATTACTCGCATTGAGACTTGTTTACGCTCAATTAATCGATATTAATGCGAACCTAAATATTTATTTTGACAGCGATATTTTGAGTCGTAATTATTTGTTTGCTTGTTTGTTTATTTATTTCGTGTTTGGCCAGGGCATAAGAATTGTCAAATTACGTTGGTCATTTCATGGTAGATATCTGTTTAATAGAACGGCCACAAGCGCCATCGGGTGGCAATAAACGGTACCTCGTGTTGCCGACCTCGGTTGCTCGGCAGAAAGCTTAAAATTATCACTGGGACTCACGACTAATTGGTGACCCAGTTGCTTAACTTTTGTTGGTTAACGCAGGTCGCTGCGGGCCTAAACCGAATCAAATCGATCATGTCTGTTTGTTTGGGACCATTCTACGCACCGAGCTACGCTTCTACGCATAATAAAACGTCTGACACACATTGCCGCCTTTGTCTGGTACATGCATTCAATATTTATATGTCATGGGGTGGTCCCATGGTACGATGGCCAGAATAGGGGGGTCGTTTGGTCCGAATTCAGGTCAACAACTTCAAAACGTGCTCTTATGGGGGTTGTTATCGACGACCCAACGGCAGCAATAATAAGTGCCAAGCGTCCAATCGAACCTCCTATAATCGATCGTAACATCCCCTATGGGTATCTGGGCCAGTCGTCTTCGAGGCCCAGGAATTTATTAGTTTCTTGTCTTCAGCGACGCACTGTTTTGACAACTGGCCATGTGGCACTGGTCTGATGGCGTCGGTGAATGACCGATCCAATACCTGACCCAGCGCAGTGTTGCTTAACTTTCATCCCTCCAACCTCTCTCCCGAACAGAACTGGTCATGTGTATGATGGTCACCCATCCAATACCTGACCCAGCGCAGTGTTGCTTAACTTTCATCCCTCCAACCTCTCTCCCGAACAGAACTGGTCATGTGTATGATGGTCACCCATCCTATACCTGACCCAGCGCAGTGTTGCTTAACTTTGGTGATCTCATAAGAACCTGAGGGGTCATTCTTTGCTATTCAAGTATCTGTTATTTCCCTCCACTTGATGACTTGTCTCGATGGCTGGATGAACAGATCGCTTCTCCACCGTACTGATGTACTGAGTTTGAATCTCGGCGACGCCTCGAAACTCATGAGAGTCTTGGCCTGTACCAACATGACCACGTGCAGTTGAAAACAACCGCTGCCGCCAGCTCGGTTTTACCAGAGCACTGCAACCCTGACACAGACCCCCGCTTTTGTTTGACTTGAACTAAAACCCTTTACTACTATTCTGTCAAAAAGAAAACAATATGTCTGCTAGGTTTTGAACTTGGAACTATTATTCAACGTCAAGCCAATGAGCCAAGCAGCCAAAATGCAAGTAGAGGTGTAAATAGTACATATACATTCTATATACATTCTATAACTTAGAAGAACATTTTCAAAAAAATACTTTGGCCTGTTTTATACCATCCCTTAAAAGAAATATGTTCGAGATGAAGTGCTTTTGGTCACAAAAGTTGGATGTTCCAGTAATCGAACCGCGGACCAATGGTACCATCTAACAGATCTACGTGGACCGGCGCGTGCTGGAAGGGTTCATTACAAAATAAGTGATGAAAATTGTCGATAATAATTAAGTCAAGTCGCCGATTTATGAAGAATAAAACGCAAAGCAGCCGGGATTCGAGCTCAGTACATCATTACGATGTAGAAGCAACCTGTTCATCCACCCATCGAGTCAAGTCGACAGGGGTATGGAAATAACAGACACATGAATAGCTAACGATGCTAAAAATGTCATCTTTTAGTGAGTTATACTCATTTTATGGCTTGTACATTTCAAATGCTCATCGTTTGACAGCGAATGACTCGACCATCAGCCCCGTGGATCGGTTCAAACCGCCATGACTCGGCCCATATGATTGCAGGTAACTAGAGCAGTCTTCACGGCCTGTTAAACGTGCTAACGATGAATCGCCTTCTTCTTTCGATTCATTTTTCATGACTAACCAATGATTTAGCTGTTGTCTCTATCGACCACATACTTTAACACAAACACACACACACACACGAGGCAGCCAGTGTTTTGTTTTTCTGTTTTGTTTCCCAGTTAACAAATTGATTCTGGAATGACGTCTATTTAATAATTCCCGTGGGCTTCATGAGAGAGGAGTGCAATTGACGAGTACATGCATGCACCGACATGAAATATATTAAAATACGTCAATTTTTATATGATTGGAAACTCTTTATAAAAGACGAAGATATTGTGTAATTACAATAATAGTGCAAGTTCTATTTGCGCACCTCCGTGGGAAAGATTCGATAAAAGCCCGCGTTGCTGACAAATTGCCAAATTCGATTTGATCGTCTTTTGATAGTAGACAAGAGAGGTTAGATTCGTAGCAACGCGCGCAGTCTTTTGTCCCTGGAAGATCCCAAACAATGTCCCACCTTCCATCAATTTCCCTTTGGCGCAAAACCGTGAAAAGCGTCCCGCCGGGAAAACTCGTTTGTACGCGACACGGCGCGGGAACACCAAACGTCCGATAACAAAAGAGCCGCCTGGTAGTCCCGGGTTCGAATCACCGCGGACAAAGAAGCCAGATCAAAGTGACATTGATACGCAGACAAAACAACGTGCAAGTGTCCAGCTGCGTACGACACGCGGTCAAAGTGCGTAGCACGCACCACACGCCAAATATCTCCACTTGACGTCACGATACAATCTTAGTAACCACTTGTTGGGACGCACGACAGACAAAGACGATACAAAGAAAAGATGACGGTTATTAACAAAAAGAGCAACGCAGAATGCGTGCAAGACAATTGCTACGCATTGCACGCATTGCACGGCTTCTCTCATGTCAAGTACTTACCCGTGTGTCAAAGATGCTGTCACAAAAAAGCGACTGGAGCTTGTCTCGGTGTTGTCTAAGACTGGCCGTGTGAAGGACACGTGGTTGTAGAGGCGAGCTAAGACTTGCCGGACAAGCGCGTTCGACGGCGACCTCGAGGAGGTCTGGCAAGACACGCCCTCACGCGGAACAAAACAGGCCGCGATGGGTTATTTAGCCTCGAGCAGGAGCTCAGCAAAACAAGGCAATAATTGATGGGTGCTGTTTTGTAACCGTTGGTGCAGCCCGATGACTGGGGACGGGCGCCCAGTCGATGGTTATTGTTTATCGGTTGCCAGGGCGACCACGCAGGCGTCGTAAGGCGGGGTGATTGACAAGTGTTGGGAATGCGGAGAGGGGAACAGGAACTAGGGGGGTGTGAAGACGTTCTTCTTTCTGTGGCTTTAGGACAGCTGCGAAGCGGTACTAAACAAATTTGATGCATTTTTTATTTGATTTTTATTTTATGGGGGGGAGGGGGGGGGGGGGGGGGTAACCAAAAAAAACTGCAATATTGCTATCTTCTCTCGATCCTGTATCACAGTTTGTTTGTGGTTATATCTTTGAAACTTAGGATGCTTGCTCATTTTGACGTTTTTATCACTTACTGGTTAGTGCTTTCACAAACTGGCGGAGATTTTGGGCAACATTTAACAGTGCATTTAGATTATTTTCTACAGTTTTTAAGATTTACTTTCGAAACTTTTTGCTGTTGGTTAGAAATTGCGGTTTATAGCGTGTTATTGAGGTTTTACGACCACAGGGCAATCTTGACCTCATTTTGGCGGAACATCTAAATGTAATTTTTTCAACATTTTGCCAGATTTTTTTTAAAACCACTGAATTTGATTGTGGTTTCAAGAGGTTTGGCGAATCTTATATTTGGGTCTCCGATGTAAATATCTTAAGGCGACTTTCAGGTTACCGCAAGATGATTTACATCAACTTTAATTTTGCGATCAAATGCACGTTTGAAGCTCATTTAGTGCGTAACCCGTTAAGTGCAAATGTGAGGGATGGAGTCTGTTAATTTATTTATTTGTGGTGTTCAACGACGCACTGTTTTGACATCTGGTCATGCGGCACTGGTCTAATGGCGTCGGTGAATGAGTGGATGATGATAAGGAAGATGATAAACCTAACCTAGCCTACAAGGAATGAGGGGAAACCTGGTGCCGGCACGTAGCCTACATCTGTCGAAGACCAAGACGACCACCGGCTTAACGTTCCTTCCGAAGGACGGTACAACGCGAACAACAGGATTCCTCCACAAATCCATGCTGTCGAGAGGTTGATAAGCAAGGCGAGTGATGTTGCTGTACTAACTTTCATCCCTCCAACCTCTCTCCCGAACAGAACTGGTCATGTGTATGATGGTCACCCATCCAATACCTGACCCAGCGCAGTGTTGCTTGACTTTCATCCCTCCAACCTCTCTCCCGAACAGAACTGGTCATGTGTATGATGGTCACCCATACAATCCCTGACCCAGCGCAGTGTTGCTTAACTTTCATCCCTCCAACCTCTCTCCCGAACAGAACTGGTCATGTGTATGATGGTCACCCATCCAATACCTGCCCCAGCGAAGTGTTGCTTAACTTTCATCCCTCCAACCTCTCTCCCGAACAGAACTGGTCATGTGTATGATGATCACTCATCCAATACCTGACCCAGCGCAGTGTTGCTTAACTTTCATCCCTCCAACCTCTCTCCCATACAGAACGGGTCATGTGCATGATGGCCACCCATCCAATACCTGACCCAGCGCAGTGTTGCTTAACTTTCATCCCTCCAACCTCTCTCCCGAACAGAACTGGTCATGTGTATGATGGTCACCCATCCAATACCTGACCCAGCGCAGTGTTGCTTAACTAGCAACCCTCCAACCTCTCTCCCGAACAGAACTGGTCATGTGTATGATGGTCACTCATCCAATACCTGACCCAGCGCAGTGTTGCTTAACTTTTATCCCTCCAAGCTCTCTCCCGAACAAAACTGGTCATGTGTATGATGGTCACCCATCCAATACCTGACCCACCGCAGTGTTGCTTTACATTTATCCCTCCAACCTCTCTCCCGAACAGAACTGGTCATGTGTACGATGGTCACCCATCAAATAACTGACTCAGCGCAGTGTTGCTTAACTTTCATCCCTCCAACCTCTCTCCCGAACAGAACTGGTCATGTATATGATGATCACCCATCCAATACCTGACCCAGAGCAGTGTTGCTTAACTTTCATCCCTCCAACCTCTCTTCCAAACAGAACTGATCATGTGTACGATGGTCACCCATCAAATAACTGACTCAGTGCAGTGTTGCTTAACTTCGGTGATCTAACGAGAACTGGTGTTTCGAACAAGCCAAACCGTTCGGTTCAAGCCTGTGAAACGCTTAATATTAAATATGTGACTGTTGGGTCAATCTAAGGGTTGATATCAAGTGTGTTTCTGATTGATTCCTTCGATCCATCCCGCCAAACAATCACGTTCAACGCGCGCTGGCATGTACGCTACACAACAAGCCGTTGTCATGACAACAAATCATTGATTTCCGGTTTGTTACACGTACACCGCAAGGTCGTGTGTGTGCATGTGTCATCCGGTCGAACTAATCAACAATCACTGATCCGATCTGACTGGCAGTGATCACGGAAGAGAAATAAGTTGACGACCTGTGCCCCCTGGAGACGCGTGAGGTAAACAGGTGCAATTAGGGGTTATCCACCCTAAGGACCTCCCACATAACACCCGATGCCTTGACCCCCGACCCCGGTTCATGTCAGTGACTCGAGCGCTCATCGCACAATGTCCCGTTTAGAACCGTTTGTCGCGTTGCCCTGAGTTTGGCAAATTGTAGACACCAGGTCTCATGAGATCACTGAACACTGTGCTGGGTCAGGTATTGGATGGGTGACTATCATACACATGACCAGTTCTGTTCAGGAGAGAGGTTGGAGGGATGAATGTTAAGCAACACTGCGTTGGGTCAGGTATTGGATGGGTGACTATCATACACATGACCAGTTCTGTTCAGGAGAGAGGTTGGAGGGATAAAAGTTAAGTAACACTGCGCTGGGTCAGGTATTGGATGGGTAACTATCATACACATGACCAGTTCTGTTCAGGAGAGAGGTTGGAGGGATGAAAGTTAGTACAGCAACTTCATTCGCCTTGCTTATCAACCTCTCGACAGCATGGATTTGTGGAGGAATCCTGTTGTTCGCGTTGTACCGTCCTTCGAAAGGGACGTTAAGCCGATTGTCCCCTTGGTCTTCGACAGGTGTAGGCTACGTGTCGGCCCTGGGTTTCCCCTCCTCTCTTCTAATCTAGGTTAGGTTCATCATCATCCTCATCATCATCCGCTCATTCACCGACGCCATAATTTTGAAAACATTTGTATTATTCTGCTCTAAGCCTACTTTATGCGTAAGCATACTTTTATTTCACATACAAGTTGGTCAGGTTTAATGATGTGTTGATTTTGTGTGGACTTTCCCATAAACGCGTACACACATGTAAAAACATGCGATTTCTTACACACGGTGATACGTTTTAATTTTTATCTCAAAATTTCCTCGCTGTCCCACTCTGAAACTATCAGAAAATGGAGTTTATACTTATAACTATCAAAAAGATTTTTTGCAATAAAATAAAAATACCACTTTGAAAGATAATACGGGTAGAAAAAATAAAAAGGCGGAAGGGGGGAGTTTTTTTTTTAACAAAATTTATGTTTTATGAAACAACATTTTTATACCATTCAAGTCAAATGTTTTTCATTAATCTATCTTAACTGCAGCCGACGCAATTTGAGAAAAAAAGCGGCGCGTGCATCCCAAAATTCAGTGCCGTCCCGCCGTTTCCGGGCCGTACCGGGCGAACCATTTGACTCAGAGGCAAACAAAAAAATAAGTCAAGAATAGAAATAATGTGGTCATCATCGTAGCAAGTTTGATCGATTTCTGAGAGGTGACGGTTGGTTGGTCGGTTGATTTGACATGGAATGACCCCATGGTAATATTTTCAAGTCACATTTGTTAATGTACACGATTAAAGATAATAAAACAAACAGAAACTGAAACATTTTTATTTATATTCTATTTATTTATTTATCAAGGTTTTATGAATACATAAAACATGTGTAAACCGAGTCATGGTTATGTTAGGGATTACATTAAAAATTCTTCTGTGCTATAAAAGTAGTGCGTCATCAGGAATTCCTTCAGTGCTAAGTTAAAATTTTTGCTTGCAGTAACTTCTTCTGACAGATGATTGAAGCAACGTCTGGCTGACTTAAGGATGCCCCTGGAGGTGATGGCCAATCTGCAGTGCTCTTGGGCAATTTTTCCTTAACCCTGGTGCCCAGTTGGTGATGTTGTCTGAACAGTCCTGAATTTTCTTTTGCCTGTAAGTAAAGGCATGGTAGCCGGGAAGATTTTCAACTCCTTAAAGTGTTCTCGACAGGATTTCCTTGAATTTAGTTTTAGAATAAAGCGAATTATTCTTTTTTGAGTTTTGAAGACACCGTGGCAATGGGCTGACGATCCCCAGAACAATAGTCCACATTGCAGAGCAGATAAGACACTTGCAAAGTAGAATGATTTGCACATTCTTAGATCCACTTGCCTGGCCAGTGTCCTGATGGCAAAGTTAGCTTTTGAAAGTCTGCTTATGAGTAGGTCCGTATGAGGCTTCCAGGTCAATTTATGGTCGAGGGTGATTCCTAGAAACATGGCGTTTTCGTTGATGGCCGTTGTTGTCAAATGCCCCGTACGGAAAACGGAAACCATGTTGGCTGCATGAAAATCTTTGCGAGGTTTCTAGATGATTTGTCAGATGTTTGAGATGATCTTCTCCATGACTTTTGAGAGGGAGGGTAATATCATCGGGCATCCCCTTTCTTAAATATTGGGCGTACTATTGCCATCTTCATTTTGCTGGGTGTTCAACCCCTGTGAGAAAGGAGTGGTTGATGATATGTGATTTTCAATCACATGCAGTGATATTCAGAAGTTTTGCAAGCTAGAAACCAAACTCGCCAATCAATAAGGTGATGAAAGAAAAAGAAATTAGTTGTGAAAGTAATATTTATT
Organism: Protonemura montana; assembly: GCA_947568835.1. Classification (NCBI taxonomy): domain Eukaryota; kingdom Metazoa; phylum Arthropoda; class Insecta; order Plecoptera; family Nemouridae; genus Protonemura; species Protonemura montana. Next base: position 2,511,583 of record OX387608.1, read on the forward strand.
TCAATTTCATTCTATAACTATTCAAGTTTAATCAGTAACAATTGCTATAGAAATAATGTTATTTAGTAAATGAACGGAATGCTTTTCGTTGGTATTGTTGCTGGTGAGCTGCTAGCTAATTACCGACCAGCTAATTACTGACTAGCTAATTATTGCACTGCGATGATAATTCAGTTTTATCAGAACAAGTTAACAAGTTGAAGAAGTTGGCTTCCTTTGCCTGGACTCTCATCAAATTCTCTATCATAATTCAACCATCTACATATTCACACTAGATTTTCAGGTAATCGTGCAATTTTAAGCGTATTTTTTCTTTTAGAATTTGCTTAAATCTTTTTCCACGAATATAGGATACGTTCAGCATAATATAGAATATGCAAAAAAATTAAAATATACTTATGTTTTGGTGAAGAAGGAAAGAGACGGGGAGCAAAACATGATAGAGAAGAAAATTGGTGCCACATGATGGCACTTGCTGAGAAATTTCTAGAATTTCTGGGAATTTTAACGCTTTGGCAAGTTGCATTTGTCATTGTAAGACATTACGATTGCCATAACCCTCCCTTCCTCTTTCCTTTTCATCACCACAAATATCCTACCTCTGGCATCCTATTCACAACATAATAAACTGAATTAACACCTAATAAATGCTTTTCTAAAAGTGTTTTATTTTTACCAAAATATCACTCTATTAGTTGAGCACCAAAAATGACTATCAAGGACCAAATTAAGAAAGGTTATGTGGCTCTACGGTTATGTGACTTTTATCAGTTGATTTCAGATTTTGACTACGCTTGCAAGAGATTTCATGTGAAAAACAGCAAACATTGCACCACAAGCGTGAATCTGAAGTACAAGTCGATAAAGAAACATTAAACAGCAACACTTTTGAAGCTGAAATTACAGCATCCTTATTTTCATCTCTTTCCTAAACTTCTATGTAAACCTTGTGCTTTTGAAGTGCTTGGTAGAACAGGAATGCAAAGGCCTGGGAATTGAAGAAGTAAAATGTGACATAAAATGAACCTTGATTTTGTAGGTCCTAGTTGAACATGGCTGACTGTCATTCAGAGGAATCCTGCTTTCAGAGGATTGAAATTGAATATGAAAGTTAAAATTTCAAGAAGCAGTATTTTGAAAACAACTTTGTTTAAGATGTCATAATCATGAAATCTACCTCGACTTCACAATTCTGATTATCAAACAAGTAATTGAGAATATAATAAATAAGAAATCTGAATTCAAAACTGAATCACAATTTTTGAATCAAACAAATTACCTCATGAAATTAAGATAAATTTTAACTAAGGAAAAAACTTTGCTGTTATTTTGAAAAAGTTATTGCGCAGCCATTGTATTTATATACACTAGAAGAATATGTTACCTTTAGAATTAGTTGATGACAAAGCCCATATCATATACGATCAATCGGGCAAATAAAGAAATTATTATTATTATTATTCAACAAAAAGCAAGAGTTCCAACCGGGGAAGAGTTGGTGTAAAAATCCCTAAGTGTCATTACACCCAATTTGTAAAGATACATTGCAAACGTGAAACGTATAAAAACATTGCAAACAGTCTATCACGAGTGCTTTGCCATTATATCTATAAACACAAAACTTTCGTTTCGATTCCGAAAAAGTCTCAACAAGAACGTAATCAACGACGCTCGAAGATATGCAAGTAACAGCGTGTGCATATAAACTCGGCTTGAGTTCGGCTTCGTTCACTCGCCGTCGCCGTAAAGGTAGTTACATATCCGTGCATGTAACGCAACGTCAAGTTCGCAACGTGTGTCCACAAGACCAGCGTTAGTCATCGGCGACGTAAACTTCCCGCTCAGGAACCATTCGTTGATCGCGGCCCGCTCATAGGTGAAGCCATCTGCAGGGGAAAGATCCCAAGCCAAGGGTTAGCACGTTATTTTAAATCATCTAGGTCCAGGTCTAGGCTGTAGCGACCAATATTAAATGTATTGACTCATAATCCTTGATCGAAAATAATCTTAAACAGTAATTTATTATTATGAACACTATAACCGTTGAGTGTAGGTTATAGGTAGAGAAATAACGTCAATGTTACAGTCTCTGCGTGAAAGATGACTACCTTACCGACAAAAATGCAGAGTACCGGAACGTCACGTTAACTGGAGCCACTGTAGTATGAAATTTAATTTCGATATTTCTCGTAGTTTACTCGCTTTTTAATATCGTTACATGCATATCAATCGTTGAGGTAAACATTGATGGAGATTTTTTGAGCGTGAAAAGTCTCAAAAGCGAGTTAACCTACGAGAAATATCGAAATTAAAATTCATACGACAGTGGCTCCACTTAACGTGACGTTCCGGTACTCTGCATTTTTGTCGGTAAGGTAGTCATTTTTCACGCAGAGACTGTAACATTGACGTTGAAACTCTACCTTTAACCTACACTCAACGCTACAACCCTCTCAACAATTGGTGCCCAAACGGGGACTCGAACCCCGATCTCCACCTGTCACGGGAGTTAAATAATAAATAAATAAATATACACAGATAGCAGTTTCGCACGCTGTTAGCAGGATGTAAACACGCACCTGCGCAGGTGACAGGTTCCCGCATCACCTCATGCGTTATCGGACACAAGAACTCGTCGGGAGGCGGAGCTTCCGACGGCAAGTCCACGCCGCCGGCGTCCTCGCGTTTCAACCAGAACAACTGCCGGGCGACGTCGCGTCTTGTCTCCTCGTCTTCTGCGACAAACGGAAATCGTCTGCTGCTTTCAAACACGATTAAAAGATTCACATTTGGGTTATGTATTGTCAGGTATTTTGGCTCATATCAAGTTGGAAAAAATATCAGAAAAACAGAACAATATAAAATTTCATTTAAAAAAAAAGACAAGAGCAGATTTTATTATTATGAACACTATAATCGTCTCAAAAATTGATGCCCAAGCGGGGACTGGAACCCCGATCTCCACCTGTCGCGGGTGTTGCTCTAACCAATTGAGCCACTTGGACACTGGCTTTTTGAGACGATTTTAGTGTATTTGATGAGAATGACGTATCTCCAAGAAGTAGAACCAAGAGGCTGTGAATACTCACAGTCACTCTGATTCTAGTGACGCTATATCACGTCACAACCATTTAATAATAATACCACGCGCATTGCAAGCATTTGCAATTTAAATAAGATTTCGTCTAAATACATCAACGCATCCAACGTCAAATTGGAGTTTCTCGGGTTTGACAGGTTGTGACGTGATATAGCGTCACTAGAATCAGAGTGACTGTGAGTATTCACAGCCTCTTGGTCGTCGACTCACCAACATGCAGTGCAGCGAACACCTCATCGTTTGTCATCATTACGAGCCGTTCGCCAGTGAGATCGGCGAGTCGGACATTATCCGCAAGGCCGGGCAATCCCAGCCGAGTCAGCCATTTGTCTACGTCCGTAACGCTCCAATCAACCAGCTGCAGGCATACCAACACAACATAGTAACCGCTGATTAGGATAGGCTCTCAATACAATACACACTTCCTTTGTAAGAAAAGCTTCTACCGTTAAGTGTGCAGGTTCTAGGTAGAGGCAGAACGTTAATGTTAAACCGTTGAGTGTGCAGGTTCTAGATAGAGACAGAACGTTACTGTTAAACCGTTGAGTGTGCAGGTTCTAGGTAGAGACAGAACGTTGAATTTAAACCGTTGAGTGTGCAGGTTCTAGGTAGAGACAGAACGTTGATGTTAAACCGTTGAGTGTGCAGGTTCTAGGTAGAGACAGAACGTTGATGTTAAACCGTTGAGTGTGCAGGTTCTAGGTAGAGACAGAACGTTAATGTTAAACCGTTGAGTGTGCAGGTTCTAGGTAGAGACAGAACGTTAATGTTAAACCGTTGAGTGTGCAGGTTCTAGGTAGAGACAGAACGTTGATGTTAAACCGTTGAGTGTGCAGGTTCTAGGTAGAGACAGAACGTTGATGTTAAACCGTTGAGTGTCCAGGTTCTAGGTAGAGACAGAACGTTAATGTTAAACCGTTGAGTGTGCAGGTTCTAGGTAGAGACAGAACGTTAATGTTAAACCGTTGAGTGTGCAGGTTCTAGGTAGAGACAGAACGTTGATGTTAAACCGTTGAGTGTGCAGGTTCTAGGTAGAGACAGAACGTTGATGTTAAACCATTGAGTGTGCAGGTTCTAGGTTGAGGCAGAACGTTAATGTTACAGTCTCTGCGTGAAAGATGGCCGTTAAATGACTACTTAACCGACAAAAATGCAGAGTACCGGAACATCACGTTAAGTGGAGCCACTGTCGTATGAAATTTAATTCCGATATTTCTCGTATGTGTTTCGCTTATGAATGTCGATACGTGTACATCAATCGTTGAGATAAAAATTGATGGAGATCTTTTGAGCACGAAAAGTCTCTGCCTAACGTTATTAACGTATCTTAACGTTCTGCCTCTACCTAGAACCTGCACACTCAACGGTTTAACATCAACGTTCTGTCTCTACCTAGAACCTGCACACTCAACAGTTTAACATTAACATTCTGTCTTTACCTAGAACCTGCACACTCAACGGTTTAACATTAACGTTCTGCCTCTTCCTAGAACCTGCACACTCAACGGTTAAACATCAACGTTCTGTCTCTACCTAGAACCTGCACACTCAACGGTTTAACATCAACGTTCTGTCTCTACCTAGAACCTGCACACTCAACGGTTTAACATTAACGTTCTGACTCTACATAGAACCTGCACACCCAACGGTTAAACATTTACCTTCTGTCTCTACCCAGAACCTGCACACTCAACAGTTTAACATTAACGTTCTGCCTCTACCTAGAACCTGCACACTCAACAGTTTAACATTAACGTTCTGTCTCTACCTAGAACCTGCACACTCAACGGTTTAACATTAACATTCTGTCTCTACCTAGAACCTGCGCACTCAACGGTTAAACATCAACGTTCTGTCTCTACCTAGAACCTGCACACTCAACGGTTTAACATCAACGTTCTGTCTCTACCTAGAACCTGCACACTCAACGGTTTAACATTAACGTTCTGCCTCTACCTAGAACCTGCACACTCAACGGTTTAACATCAACGTTCTGTCTCTACCTAGAACCTGCACACTCAACAGTTTAACATCAACGTTCTGCCTCTACCTAGAACCTGCACACTCAACGGTTTAACATTAACGTTCTGTCTCTACCTAGAACCTGCACCCTCAACGGTTTAACATTAACTTTGTCTCTACCTAGAACCTGCACACTCAACGCTTCTACTAACAAATAGATAAGTCTGTCGACCTTTATTTCAAGTCCGATGCAAATAGGAAGCCATTAGGCTGGATATTGTGAAGATCGACTCGCTTGGATTAAAATCGAGACTCACGCGTTTGCGATGTCCGCGCAGTCGTCCCGCCGCCGCGGTCTGGAACACGAGCTGCGAAGGCAACTCCCAGACGAGCAGCTTCTTGTCCAACGAGCCTTCACATCCGAGCAAAACAAACATATCACTTTAGAAAGATCATAACACATTAGCCACGAAACAGAATGTTGTTTAAAACTTGTATTCTTTACACGATCGGTCCTAAAAGTACATTTTTTTATTTTATTTATTTATCACTTTGATTTGGCACTTTAGCCTGTGGACAAAGTTTTTACAAGTAAAAATAAACTGTACAATACAACAGTAAGAAATATAAGCATACTTAAAGGATCATTAATCCAGAATTAAAGAACTATAATCTAGCAACAAGAGAAGAGAGGGAATATATATCAAATAAATGTCACTAAAAGAGACAAACTTGGGAAGTATTAGAAATAAGAAATCAAAGATTACACAAAGCAGTGTCATTTAACCAATCTGTTTGAAGATTATCGTAGGACGAATATTTCCCCACCAAACGCAAATTTATTTTGTACAAAATGTACTATTTGCCGATACTTAAATATTCGGCAGTGACGTGGGCTAATGGCGGTAAAGAAGAGGTTAAGAATTGTCGAGAAGTTTGAAGGAAGAAATGAAAATGGACAAAGTGTGAAGCAGTAATATCAGGAAAGAGTTGGGAGAGGGAATGTTGCTAAGAGAGAGATCGCTGTGGTTTAGGCACGTGAAACAGATGAATATTCGTCGATAAGAAAAACTATTTGAAATGGGTTTTAAATGCTAAGTGAAGAACAACTAAATTTCCCGACGTTTCGTAACTTGAACCTGTTACTTAACAAGGGTAAGAGCAGTCCTAAACCCTTGAAGAAGTAACTAGTATATGGTAAGATGAAGGGGTTCAAAGCCGGTAGATGATGGTGTAGGTGAAAACGGTTTTGCTCTGTTGATTAGGTTTTTTGGTCCTAAAAAAGACCGCGTCGGTGGTCGACGTTTCGCCAGCGTTGGCGCTGGCAACTGGCGCTGGCAACACACAGTCTTGATAATGCCAGCGCCAACGCTGGCGAAACGTCGACCACCGACGCGGTCCTTTTTAGGACCAAAAAACCTAACTAGTATATGTTACAAAACGTTGGGAAATTTAGTAGCCCTTTACTTAGCATTCAAAACCCATTTCAAATAGTTTTTGTTAAAACGAGTGCTAAGTTTAGATAAAGTAGACGTGAGTCTAAAAACAATCATAAATATCAGTTGATGAAAGCCCAGTTCTTAGGGACGTTTTTCCAAGCGGATAACAAGCGTAACGGCCATGTCTATGAGTTACTGACCTGTGACAAAGAGGGAGGAGTCCTGAGAGAACGCACACGCGGTCACCATGCTGTCGTGCTCCAGAACATGAACACATTCTCCCGTGTGCTGGAACATAGAACACAAGGACATAGAACACAACAACACCGATGTTTTCAAGGTTGGACGCACTATCAACAAATTGTTAATTGTTTTTATAATATTGACGAATTTTATAAATTAGACGCGAAGGATGGGGAAAATCAAGTAGACATGAGTCTAAAAACCATCATAAGGTTGGGGTAAATCAAGTAGACATGAGTCTAAAAACCATCATAAGGTTGGGGTAAATCAAGTAGACATAAGTCTAAAAACCATCATAAGGTTGGGGTAAATCAAGAAGACATAAGTCTAAAAACCATCATAAGGTTGGGGTAAATCAAGTAGACATAAGTCTAAAAACCATCATAAGGTTGAGGTAAATCAAGTAGACTTGAGTCTAAAAACCATCATAAGGTTGGGGTAAATCAAGTAGACATAAGTCTAAAAACCATCATAAGGTTGGGGTAAATCAAGTAGACATAAGTCTAAAAACCATCATAAGGTTGGGGTAAATCAAGTAGACATAAGTCTAAAAACCATCATAAGGTTGGGGTAAATCAAGAAGACATAAGTCTAAAAACCATCATAAGGTTGGGGTAAATCAAGAAGACATGAGTCTAAAAACCATTATAAGGTTGGGGTAAATCAAGTAGACATAAGTCTAAAAACCATCATAAGGTTGGGGTAAATCAAGTAGACATAAGTCTAAAAACCATCATAAGGTTGGGGTAAATCAAGTAGACATAAGTCTAAAAACCATCATAAGGTTGGGGTAAATCAAGTAGACATAAGTCTAAAAACCATCATAAGGTTGGGGTAAATCAAGTAGACATGAGTCTAAAAACCATCATAAGGTTGGGGTAAATCAAGTAGACATAAGTCTAAAAACCATCATAAGGTTGGGGTAAATCAAGTAGACATAAGTCTAAAAACCATCATAAGGTTGGGGTAAATCAAGTAGACTTGAGTCTAAAAACCATCATAAGGTTGGGGTAAATCAAGTAGACATAAGTCTAAAAACCATCATAAGGTTGGGGTAAATCAAGTAGACATAAGTCTAAAAACCATCATAAGGTTGGGGTAAATCAAGTAGACTTGAGTCTAAAAACCATCATAAGGTTGGGGTAAATCAAGTAGACATGAGTCTAAAAACCATCATAAGGATGGGGCTGATTATTTTATTATTTTACCTGCTTATTTTCGTATTTTAGTAAATCAAGCTTTTGTGCCAAGAGACTGGATATTGTGAATAGGGTGCCAAGAGGCTGGATATTGTGAATAGGATGCCAAGATGCTGGATATTGTGAATAGGGTACCAAGAGGCTGGATATTGTGAATAGGATGCCAAGAGGCTGGATATTATGAATAGGGTGCCAAGAGGCTGGATATTGTGAATAGGATGCCAAGAGGCTGGATATTGTGAATAGGATGCCAAGAGGCTGGATATTGTGAATAGGATGCCAAGAGGCTGCATATTGTGAATAGGATGCCAAGAGACTGGATATTGTGAATAGGGTGCCAAGAGGCTGGATATTGTGAATTGGATGCCAAGAGGCTGTATATTGTGAATAGAGTGCCAAGAGGCTGGATATTGTGAATAGGGTGCCAAGAGGCTGGATATTATGAATAGGGTGCCAAGAGGCTGGATATTGTGAATAGGATGCCAAGAGGCTAGATATTGTGAATAGGATGCCAAGAGGCTGGATATTGTGAATAGGATGCCAAGAGGCTGGATATTGTGAATAGGATGCCAAGAGACTGGATATTGTGAATAGGGTGCCAAGAGGCTGGATATTGTGAATAGGGTGGCAAGAGGCTGGATATTGTGAATTGGATGCCAAGAGGCTGTATATTGTGAATAGAGTGCCAAGAGGCTGGATATTGTGAATAGGGTGCCAAGAGGCTGGATATTGTGAATAGGATGCCAAGAGGCTGGATATTATGAATAGGGTGTCAAGAGGCTGGATATTGTGAATAGGATGCCAAGAGGCTGGATATTGTGAACAGGGTGCCAAGATAATGGATATTGTGAATAGGATGCCAAGAGGCTGGATATTGTGAATAGGATGCCAAGAGGCTGGATATTATAAATAGGGTTCCAAGAGGCTGGATATTGTGAATAGGATGCCAAGAGGCTGGATATTGTGAATAGGATGCCAAGAGGCTAGATATTGTGAATAGGATGCCAAGAGGCTGGATATTGTGAATTGGATGCCAAGAGGCTTTATATTGTGAATAGAGTGCCAAGAGGCTGGATATTGTGAATAGGGTGCCAAGAGGCTGGATATTGTGAATAGGATGCCAAGAGGCTGGATATTATGAATAGGGTGTCAAGAGGCTGGATATTGTGAATAGGGTGGCAAGAGGCTGGATATTCTGAATAGGGTGTCAAGAGGCTGGATATTGTGAATAGGGTGGCAAGAGGCTGGATATTGTGAATAGGATGCCAAGAAACTGGATATTGTGAATAGGATGCCAAGAGGCTGGATATTGTGAATAGGGTGCCAAGAGGCTGGATATTGTGAATAGGATGCCAAGAGGCTGGATATTGTGAATAGGATGCCAAGAGGCTGGATATTGTGAATAGGGTGCCAAGAGGCTGGATATTGTGAATAGGATGCCAAGAGGCTGGATATTGTGAATAGGGTGCCAAGAGGCTGGATATTGTGAATAGGGTGCCAAGAGGCTGGATATTGTGAATAGGGTGCCAAGAGGCTGGATATTGTGAATAGGATGCTTAGAGGCTGGATATTGTGAATAGGATGCCAAGAGGCTGGATATTGTGAATAGGGTGCCAAGAGGCTGGATATTGTGAATAGGATGCCAAGAGGCTGGATATTGTGAATAGGGTGCCAAGAGGCTGGATTTTGTGAATAGGGTGCCAAGAGGCTGCATATTGTGAATAGGGTGCCAAGAGGCTGGATATTGTGAATAGGATGCCAAGAGGCTGGATTTTGTGAATAGGATGCCAAGAGGCTGGATATTGTGAATAGGATGCCAAGAGGCTGGATATTGTGGATAGAGTGGCATTGCCTGAGAGAACAAGTGCAAGCTCACCACGTCCCAGAGCCTTGCTGTGTGGTCCGTGGCGGTCGATGCTAGAACGTCGCCGGCTGCTGGGGCGAAGCGGACGCAGACAACGTTGCCTCCGTGTCCCACCAGGCTGCGTTTCAGCGTCGCTCCAAACGAGGCGTCGCCGTGGTAACGAGGGGCGGAGATCGTCCAGAGCTTGGCAAGGGAGTCGTTGCCGCAGGTTGCCAGCAAGTAGCGCCGCTCGGCACCTTTGACCATTGCGGAGGTGTTAGACAAGTATATATAAAATGTAAATAAAAATAGATATTCCAGTGTAACTGTATCGGGTCCAAGCACACATGATGAATAATACTGAAAAACAGCGCGATATCATATAATAAAAAAATTTATATATTTATAAAGGAGGCAGGCAAAGCAGTCCATAGCACGCCGATAATCCTCTGTGAACCACTTTTAGTAAGTATTGTTGTGTATTTGTATTAATTTTTCTCTTACTATTGTGCATTTGCTGCACTGTGGTAAGGTAAATACTGTATAGAATCGTAGGTACATAGGTACACATGGACTGTATATTTAGTATTTACAACTATAGTAAATAGACCAACACATAATGTATGTGTATTGCCAGTGAAACGGTATCGAGTCAAATACCCAAATTAAAAAAAATAATATAATTTTAAAAATATATATATATATTTATAAAGTGAGAACGAAATGAAAATGCAAAAGCTTGATCTATAATTGTCAGGCATGATTGTCTAGCTCTAGCAACAAGTGTCAACATGTGTTCAAAGTTAGGTTAGGTTTGATTTAAACTCCTTGGTATTTATCAGGCTTTCAAAATTGACAGACTCGGCTGTTTGTAAAGAACTGATTTAGGAGAAACTGTTCAGCCGATTGTTCTAAAAATTGTAGCTGAATTAGGTTTTTATATTCTGAAAAGTGGCATCTAAATTGTTTGAACCGTTTGGTTGGCAAGAGCCGACAAAAAGTCTTCAGGAGCGGTCTGGACATAAGAAGTAACTAAATATCCACTTTATCAAGGGTAAGAGCAGTCCTGACAATATTCCGATAACAAAAGAACTACACAAAATTATAACAATTACTTAGTTCAAGCTTCCTAAATGCATCAAAATAAAATAATCAGGGTCAATAACTCAAAAACTAACGTATTTTGAATTTTCTGAAATAAAATCCCGAACAAATTGGCGTTTTACCCTTGATAAAGTAACAGGTACAAGTTACTGAACGTCGGGAAATTTAGTTGTTCTTCACTTAGCATTCAAAACCCAGTTGAAATATTTTTTGTTAATATAACGGTTCTCACCAACGAAAGTCTCCGCCGGTGAAAAGTCGCAGCTCTGGACTCCGAGGTCGTGAGCGTCATCGATGGTGAGCAGTGATTGGTCGACGCAGGGCGCAACGGACCAGAGCTTCACGTTCCCCTCCGAGCCGGCTGTCGCTAGGTACTGTGAGTCGGGGGTCAGTGCCACGGCGCCGACAGCGTCGCCATGACCGCTCAGGTTCCTGCACTCAACCAATCAGAGCTTGACGTTCATTCGATGATCAGCAAACATTAGTTTTATTAGTATGAACACTATAACCATCTCAAAAATTGATAAAAATTTGTCGAAAAATTCGCTCATTGCAAGCGTTTGCAATTTAAATAAGCTTTTATCTAAAAATACAATGAACCCAACATCAAATTGGAGTTATTCGAGTTTTACAGGCTGTGACGTGATATAGCGTCACATAGAATCAGAGTGACTGTGAGTATTTACAGCTTCTTGGTTCTACTTCTTGGAGATCTGTCATTCTCATCAAATACACTAAAATCGTCTCAAAAAGCCAGTGTCCAAGTAGCTCAATTGGTTAGAGCAACACCCGCGATAGGTGGAGATCGGGGTTCGTGTCCCCGTTTGGGCATCAATTTTTGAGACGGTTATAGCGTTCATAATAATAAAAAAAATTTGAGACGGTTACAGGTCGGCAATGTTTTTGTGCAATAGAACGTGGTAATATTTATCCCGCCTCTTTCAGTTCTATGACGGAATTGAATAGAGAACCTGAGTTACCTGGGTAGCTGTAAGAGCTTATAAATAGCAAGACTAAGCAGTGATTGGCCGATGACTCACGCTAGCGCCATCATGGAGGTGGAGTTGAACACGGTGGCGCAGTTGTCGTCCCCCGCGGTGACCAACAGGTGTCCGTCGGGTGAGAACCGGCAAGCTCTGACTCCGCCCCCGCTGCACTGGAAGCTGGGGCGACCACGACGACCCGACTGGAGCAACAGATCATCGCCGTGGTAATCAACGTCGCATTGTTTTCATAATAATAATAAAGTTGGGAAAGAAAGATTGAAATTTTGTGTACTAGGTGCTAGTGGTTGAAAAATGTCTCTGTGTTATTCTTATGGGCCATGTTTTTCCAAGCAGTCCAATGTACTAGGTGCTAGTGGTTGAAAAATGTCTCTGTGATATTCTTATGGGCCATGTTTACTTGAAATCTGATTTAAATTGCAAACGCTTGCAATACGCGGGGCATTTTATTATGACAAACACTATAACCGTCTCAAAAATTGATGCCCAAATGGGGACTCGAACCCTGATCTCCACCTATCGCGGGTGTTGCTCTAACCAATTGAGCTACTTGGACACTGGCTTTGTGAGACGGTTTTAGTGTATTTGATGAGAATGACGGATCTCCAAGGATAATTTGTTAATAACAACTAAATAATAATAACAATAAACTAATTCATTTATAATAATAATTTTTAGTGTTTATAATAATAAAATACCCCGTGCATTGCAAGCGTTTGCTACTTAAATAATATTTCATCTAAAAAAGGATTGAAATTGTTTGGAAAAATGATGAGAATGGAGGAAGAAAGATTTCCAAGAAAGATTTTAAGCTTGGAATATGAGAGAAGGAGAAGAGGATGACCAAGTGAAAGATGGATATAAAAAGTACAAGATGGTGCGGAGGAAAGAAGTGGGAAATGGAATGAAGTAGAAAAGAAAGAAAGTTGGCAAGATCAGGAGATATGGAAGAAGTTGGCGAATGAAAAGCTATGTGAAAAAGAGCACGAAGAAGACGAAACATGATTTGGCGTAATCAAGTTAAATGCCATAAATTAAACATTTTCTACCTGTTGTAATAAATGGATGAAAAATATTAAAAAAAAAAAAATCGTCATCAAAAACCATGACATACAAAAAATGCTACATGTGTAGACATAAATTTTTAAGTTATTAAATTATTATTATTATTATCAAAGTGGTTCAAAATTGAGCAGTGTATAAAACTTCAATTAGATAGTTTTCCACGGGATCAGCATCACTACGTTACTTATTTTCACTCAATACACTAATCACACACTAATGTGGACAAAGATTCTTGACCTGAAAGCAAGCAAAGGGGGTTCAAATTAAGCAGTATAGGAGTTGGATTTGAGTCAGATTAAACCTGGACATTGAGTCTAAGAGGGTGAACCTTTTTCTGCAGAGTAACCCTCAAGAGAAACTTTTCTTAGTAACTGAAATTGCTGTAATCAACTCAAATTAATCAAATCACTCTTATCACTCAATTCTCCCACAGCAAAAGGTGCACATGCTAGTATATTTTGAAATTATTAAAATTGCATTTGATGAAATTTCCTAATTGTAAGATCACTTATTTCCACAGCTTGTCGGAATAACGCACGACTAAAATACTTCTTTTAAACTCATTTACATTACAGCGCGCTACGTGCCGACTGATCAGATTTTTGTGGAAATCTTTGTTAACGGAGCACATCTAATGTTTCAATAATGAATGAACGTATAATCGTTGAGTGTAGGTTATAGGTAGAGTTTCAACGTCAATGTTACAGTCTCTGCGTGAAAGATGGCCGCCAAATGACTACCTTACCGACAAAAATGCAGAGTACCGGAACGTCACGTTAAGTGGAGCCACTGTCGTATGAATTTTAATTTCGATATTTCTCGTAGGTTAACTCGCTTTTGAGACTTTTCATGTTAAAAAAATCTCCATCAATGTTTACCTCAACGATTGATATACACGTAACGATATTAAAAAGCGAGTTAACCTACGAGAAATATCGAAATTAAATTTCGTACGACAGTGGCTCCACTTAACGTGACGTTCCGGTACTCTGCATTTTTGTCGGTAAGGTAGTCATTTGGCGGCCATCTTTCACGCAGAGACTGTAACATTGACGTTGAAACTCTACCTGTAACCTACACTCAACGGGTTTAACTAATAAATGACTGTCTAGCTGATCTGAGTGCTGACCGTTGTGTCCCATACGATGGTGGTTCCGTCCAGCGAACACGACGCCAGCAACTTTGCGTCCGCAGAGAACGCGACTTCGTTGACAGCGTAGCGGTGACCTTCAAGCGGCGAGATCGGCAGCTGACCGAACCTAGAGTCCTCGGCCTCGCGTGAGAACAGACGCACCAACTTGTCGCTGAAAGCAAACCTTGATGAAACACTCGTTCTTTTGTTATATATAATGCTAGGAACACAAATGACCTCTCGAAATCTTATTTAAATTGCAAACGCTTGCAATGTGCGGGACATTTTATTATTAACAACACTATAACCACTATGTGTGATTTATTTAAAATTAGTGTGATTGCAATTTAAATAAGATTTCATCCTAATACAGCAAAGCACTCAACGTCAAAATGGAGTTACTTGAGATTGACAGGTTGTGACGTGATATAGCGTCACTAGAATCAGAGTGACTGTGAGTATTCACAGCCTCTTGGTTCTACTCCTTGGAGATCCATCATTGGCATCAAATACACTACAATCGTTTTAAAAAGCCAGTGTCCAATTAGCTCAATTGGTTAGAGCAACACCTGCAACAGGTGGAGATTGGGGTTCGAGTCCCCGTTTGGGCATCAATATTTGAGACGGTTTCAGTGTTCATGATAATAAAAAACCTCTCGAAAATTGATGTCCAAACGGAGACTTGGACCCTGATCTCCACCTGTCATCAGGGACTCTCAAGATGGCGGTCTTAGCTTCGAAGCTTACCCGCATCCCGTGGCCAGAAGGCGGTTGCCGTGGAAATGGCACGAGTTGACGGCTCCATCGTGGCTTGTGATTCGCTGCAGAAGACGCACCTCGTTGGCCACGCCCCCTTCAGCGTGCTTCACCACGGCCGCCTCAGACTCGCCCTTCGACGCACACTGTAAAGTGAGGTTAGGTTGGACATCAAGCGTGCGACAGGTTTAACAGGTGGCTCGATCTCGACGGGATCTTCGGAGGACGAACAATTGGTTGTAAACTCAGCGTACTGCGGCGCCACAGGTACAAGTGACGAAACGTTGGGAAATTTAGTTGTTCTTTACTTAGCATTCAAAACCCAGTTGAAATAGTTTTTGTTAAAACTTCAATGAACTTAGTACAAAGCTCTGTAATAATGATGCATGGGTACTTTTATTGGATCAGTAATATTCATTACTGGTGAATTAATTAGGTCAGGATTGGTCGCGAAGGTACCAAAAACATGTCGATTTAATGCTTGAAAGGCGAGAAATTGGTCAAAATACGACAATTTTTCTCCATCCCCAGTGTGATATCGTTGAGTGTTGGTTATAGGAAGAGAAACAACGTCAATGTTACAGTCTCTGCGTGAAAGATGGCCACCAAATGACTACCTTACCGACAAAAATGCAGAGTACCGGAACGTCACGTTAAGTGGAGCCACTGTCGTATGAATTTTAATTTCGATATTTATCGTAAGTTACTCGCTTTTTAATATCGTTACGTGTTTATTAATCGTTGAGGTAAACATTGATGGAGATTTTTTGAGCATGAAAAGTCTCAAAAGCGAGTTACCCTACGAGAAATATCGAAATTAAATTTCAGACGACAGTGGCTCCACTTAACGTAGTGTTCCAGTACTCTGCATTTTTGTCGGTAAGGCAGTCATTTGGCGGCCATCTTTCACGCAGAGACTGTAACATTGACGTTGTTTCTCTACCTAGAACCTACACTCAACGATGATATCGTGTTGGAACTTACCTCCGCCAGCGCCATCCGGCTTGCAGCGCTGCTGGGAGCAATGAGAGCCGAGTCCAGGGTCCTGGATCGCGCAAGGTCCCACACGATGACCGTCTTGTCGTTGGAGCCAGTCGCCAGGAGCGAGCCATCGCGCGAGAAAGCACAGCACGTTGCATACCGCGTGTGACCTTCCAGCACGGCTAGACAAGCTCCGCCCATCTGTAGAGGGGCGAACACAATATCATGGTGTCGTACGGGGAAATTAATTGTATTCGAGGATATTTTTTATTGATGAGCGAAGCAAAATCTCCGATTTCACATATCCCAGGAAAAAAATCACTAGCAATGCGCGGGCAATTTTATTATTATGAACAATATAACCGTCTCAAAAATTCACTTGTGTTTGTTTGTTTGCGCTCTAGCGTTCAAACTTCTGCATCGATTTGTACCAAATTTGCAGGACACATTGATGTGTTTACAAATTAGACCGAGTTTGATTTTCAGCAAAATCGGTCCAAAAGTTTTTAAACTATTCGAAATTTACGAAATTTTTCCAGATTTTGGATGACCTTTGATGGGTTGTACTGCCAAAAGTGTTTTATATTTCTGTACCAATCTTTGCTTACATGCAAAACGCATCGAAATAAAGCTATTTCAAAGTTTTTAACAGCGTACTTGGTTTCGTTTGCTTTTTGTTTGGAATTTTCTGGCAAAATGTTGTGTATTTTTGGTGTTTTTACGATAAACAAATCTAAGTATCTGCTTGATAACCGTGAATTAGGGTCCCAAAGAGATGACGTGACTACGACACTGCCTTCCGTTTTGTCTCTATCGAGTGCAGTTCGAACTTAAGATGTAATTATTTTATTAGAATCCCAACGCTCATCTACAACACAATTCACTCGGCCAAGCGGCTTGGAGGCAAAGCACTTCACTTGCATATACCACAACATATACCATGGCTTAAACCACGGCTTGCAAGGTCAAGGTCTTACCTCCCAGATGCGAGTTGTCTTATCGATGCTGGTCGAGGCAAGGTAAGTTCCGCTCGGAGAGAACCTGACGCTGTTCACCGCAGAACTGTGACCTGAGAGCAACGAGACAAGCTCAGAGAGAGATCGCAATCTCACAGCATTCTTTGCAAAAACCATTATAGTTAACAATTCTTACAATTTAATAGAATATTATTCACAAAACAAACAAAAAATCTTCGAAAAAATAATTTAATGATTTGAGTGTGAAAGCTGAGAGCTTGACCCCAGGTCCACGGGACCGTAAGGGAGTGGAATGCCTTAAAGCATGAACATTATGGGCTGACTATTGCCTGATTTAGAGAATTAAATTCTTACTAAAGTTGCATTAGTACTGTTATTTTTCCTAACATATTACTTAAAATGAAACTGCATAATCATAATCAATAGGTACTTTATGATTGTTTTTAGACTCATGTCTACTTGATTTAGCCTCAGCACTAGTTTTAACAAAAACTATTTTAAATGGGTCTTGAATGCTAAGTAAAGGACAACTAAATTTCTCGCTAGACAACCTAGGAAATTTAGTTGTCTTTTACTTAGCATTTAAAACCCATTTCAAATAGTTTTTGTTAAATCTATAGGTTCTACTAATCTTATCTTACTTTGCTTCATTCTAGTTACTATGTCATTGATACTACTTAGTTATACCACTATATTATATATTAAAATAATAGTATTATATTAAATTATATTAAAATAGTCAGTACCCTAGAATAGTTCTTTACCTTGTACCATCCCATGTACAATTGAAAGATGAAATATCAAATGCTGCTACGTACCCGTCAGCTGTTGTCTAGTGGTGATTGCGCTTGTCCCACTGGTGCCGAGCTTGCCACGCCTTGAGACGGACGCAAGCCAGAGCTTGACGAGGTTATCATTCCCACCGGTCGCTAGGAGGTACACATCCTTGTCCACGGCTGCAAGACAACCACCACTTTTACTCCCTTAACTTATTATATGGTGGTGTTTAACAACGCACTGTTTTGACATCTGGTCATGCGGCACTAGTCTAATGGCGTCGGTGAATGAGTGGATTATGAGGAACCTAACCTAGCCTAGAAGGGAGGAGGGGAAACTCGGTGCTGGCACGTAGCCTACTCATGTCGAAAAGCACCAAGGGGACCACCGGCTTAACGTCCCTTCCGAAGGACGGTACAACTCGAACAACAGGATTCCTCCACAAATCCATGCTGTCGAGAGGTTGATAAGCAAGGCGAATGAAGTTGCTGTACTAACTTTCATCCCTTCAACCTCTCTCCTGAACAGAACTGGTCATGTGTGTGATAGTCACCCATCCAATACCTGACCCAGCGCAGTGTTGCTTAACTTTCATCCCTCCAACCTCTCTCCCAAACAGAACTGGTCATGTGTATGATGGTCACCCATCCAATACCTGACCCAGCGCAGTGTTGCTTAACTTCAGTGATCTAACGAGAACCAGTGTTTGCAAAACGCCAAACCGTTCGGTCAACTTGCTCTACTTTCGATTCTCTGAAGACGAGACCAGATTTCAAGCAAGTTCAAAGCAATCAAACAAATACCAAACAGTGCTAAAACTGTAATTATTTCAAGTCAAGCTGCTGCATTAGATAGTTTAAAAACTATTCGACCGATTCTGCTGAAAATCAAACTTGGTCTAAGTTGTGAACACAAAGATGTGCCCTGCAAATTTGGTCGAAATCTGTGCGGGCATTTGGACGCTAGAGCGCGAACAAACGCAAGTGATTTTTTTAGGGTCAGTAAAATTGATGTTTTCGCTTTGATCATCAATTACGGCAACCTGCAGACTGGATCTAGCGGCCCATATATAATCTGTCCGGGGCAAAGCTCGGACAGAAGAGCTCTTCTTACCGCAGGCCTCCTGAGCAGCGGAGAAGTCCGAGCCCATGACTCCCAGATCGTGTGCATCGTCCACCGAAGCCAGGCACGAGCTGGACTCGTCTTGGTTCGATACCTCCCTGGGAACAACGACCTAATGTTAGATCATCTTCGATATCAGTCATATCATCACCCACGTCATCGCCCGAGTACGTACCAGAGTTTCAAGACGCCCTGACTGCAGGTGGTGAGAAGGTAACTGGCGTCCGGGGTGAAGGAGATCGCCTGGACTGAGCCTTCGTGGTGTTGAAACGTTCTGGAAATAAAACAAGCTCTAGGTTCACAAGATGAAGCCGATGCTATGGTTTTGATGGCTCACGTAATTCAGCACACGATCACGCTTTATTGGCTAAATAGTTGCTCCGATGTTGAGTAAGTTTTCAAACATTTTTAAGCCAAGCCAAAACCAAGCCATGCCATGCCAAGCCATACCAAGCCATGCCATGCCATGCCAAGCTATGCCATGCCTTGCCATGCCATGCCATGCCATGCCATGCCATGCCATGCCATGCCATGCCATGCCATGCCATGCCATGCCATGCCATGCCATGCCATGCCATGCCATGCCATGCCATGCCATGCCATGCCATGCCATGCTGTGCCATGCTGTGCCATGCATTGCCATGCCTTGCCATGCCATGCCAAGCCAAGCCAAGCTAAGCCAAGCCGAAGCTAAGCCAAGCGAGTACCAGGACATACCTGATGAGGTTCCGCATGACGAGGTCCCAGAGAGCCACCGCGCTGTCGTCGTCGGCCGTCGCTAGCAGCGTCGAGTCGGGAGAGAACCGACAGACGCGAACAGCACTCCCCGTCGGCTGCACGAACGTCGCTATGCGGACACCAGTCTGTGACAAGACAGCGAGATGCGGATCTTAAACAACGACAACCTCCAATTCGCAACATACGTTTAACAATGGCAGAAAACACGTCTTCTCCATTAACCCCTTAACGTCCAAGAGAAAACTGAGAGTTGAACGAGTTGGACTTACGGCGACGTTCCAAAGGGCAGCAGTGCCGTCGATTGAGGCAGTGGCCAGCATCGTGCCTTGCGGGGAAAACCGGACGCAGGTCACTGCATACTTGTGTGGCGTTATCGGAGAGTAGAGAGCGTCCACATATCCGGAGCCAACATGCCATTGGAGAACTCGGACGGTTTTGTCTCTGTGACAAAATCGGTTATGAGTACAAAAAGCAAAAAAATTGATGAGGTTTGAGATTTAAAATAAGTTGAGGTTCTTTGCTAACATACTCATATTTTTAAATATGGTAAATTCTATACACAAACAGTTCCAAGTCTTTTTAATTGTCACTCAAACCAGCAAGCTTTGATGGAATTGTTAGTGTTATTTTCTTGCTATTTATTGGTTAGGTACAAACACTTTGCTGTGTAGCACACATTTGCAGCAAGTTCTTACAAGCTATCAATAAAATCTGAGTGAAACTCAGTCATCCTTACCCGGACCCGGTGGCAAGACTAAATTTGGCACCGAAATCGCACGACATAACGTCACCCCCGAAGGACCCCACCGTTTGCAGCACAGGCACATCGCTGGTGATCTCCATAACTTTAACCATTGGCCTATCACTTGCCTGGCCGACACTTGACTAGGTACTGAAACTACTGAGCCTCTCACAACATAATGACTACGTACGTAGCTAGAGACAGCCTGAATTGATCCCTACCTAACCACTGGAAGTACTTTGTGAATCGGTCATGGAAATTGGTTGTACATTAGTTACCATACCAACTTCAGACGACATACTAGAAAAGTTCTGCAACGGAGATATTGATCGATCATGCATGTTACGATAAGAAAAACAGACAGGTTATAATTTATTATTAAACGCTGTTTTACAGTAAGTTGTGAAATGTCACAACACGAGCACACGCCTCTTTATCTTGACATCTTCTATCATGTGCTTCAGTAATGCATCCCCGCGCCGAAAATGTGAACGAAACGGGGACGCGCTTTATTTAAAGGTCGCTAGGTAGGGTAACAGTCAACATATCAGACTTTATCTTGTATCGTTCCTTCTTTGGGATGTACGTATATTTTTAATGTTAGCTAGAAACAAATGAAACAATTTGACATTTTTGCTGCTCGGACGCTTGTGAACATTATCGTATTTTGATTGTTTTAGACTCATGTCTACTTGATGTAACTTCATCGTATTTTTTGTTCAGGAGAGAATAAAAAGCAACTACAGTGCATGTTTAACAAAGCGTAATAACATGTTGCGGGTGTTTTTACTTTGACATTGAACTAGCAAATGAACTAACAGCTGTTTGATGTCCCTGTTAATGACCTTGCCACCCCAAGCTATTTCATTATCGTGTAAGTGATTAATAAAAAGTGGGTCAATAATAAGTTGGTGTGCAGCGCAAATCGAGCATGCAATTAGTGGAAAATTGTTTTTTTGTCGATCATATCGATTAGATGGAATATAGTAGAAGTTGAAACAAAATGCATGTAAGTAGGTATGTCACTTTTGCTATGCTTTATTCCACATAGGAACTCTTCGTAATATTGCTTCTCAATTATTACTGCTACACAATATTGTTGGGCATATAAATTAAAGTGACACGCGACATTAAATGACAGAATATATTTTAATGAGATAATTTTAAATACAAGTAACGCTTATGTTATAAAAACTTGGCGTTCAAGTTCGCAAAATAGTTGGAGGACAAAATTTACAAACAAAACTTTGATAAAGTCTGTTTTATATCCATATAAAATTCAATGGTGAGCTGCATCCAATACTTATTAATGATGCACATAATCAATGCACAAAACGTAGCTGTTATTATTGCCAAATATATTCTTCGTTCAGATCGCTTTGTAAACATATCGTTCCGGCGCAACAATGGTGAAAAATAAAAAAAAATTAGGCAAATTTCTTAAAAACCGTGATATGTACAAGCACCAAATTTGCACGAAATAGTATGTAAAATCATAAAAATACGCAAAATTTTAAATTACATAGGAAATTTACAATTAAAAACTGAAAGAACAAATATCCAAATTACTCCAAACTACCAAATTTATGAGAAGTGTATAAAACGATCTGAACGCAGAATATTGTTGGCAATAATAACGGCCACGTTTTGTCTAATGGCGTCGGTGAATGAGTGGATGATGATGAGGATGATGATGAACCTAACCTAGCCTAGAAGGGAGGAGGGGAAACCCGGTGCCGGCACGTAGCCTACTCCTGTCGAATAGCACCAAGGGGATCGCCGGCTTAACGTCCCTTCCGAAGGACGGTACAACTCGAACAACAGGATTCCTCCACAAATCCATGCTGTCGAGAGGTTGATAAGCAAGGAGTGTGAAGTTGCTGTACTAACTTTCATCCCTCCAACCTCTCTCCCGAACAGAACTGGTCATGTGTATGATGGTCACCCATCCAATACCTGACCCAGCGCAGTGTTGCTTAACTTCGGTGATCTCACGAGAACCGGTGTTTCCAACATGCTGAACCGTTCGGTGCACATTTGGTGCTTATACATATCACGGAATACGGATTGTTGAAAAATTCGTAGAAAGATTTTCTTTGCCTTTTTTTTCTGCGTTATGTTGAGATGGTTCCGGGGCCCGTTTACCGCGCCGCGGGTGCACTTTCCGGGTGCACTTCACTTTGGACCTTGCAAAGGCGTCCCTCGTCTTGTTGTTATCGGTTTCGCGCTGTCAAACTTCTAACCAAAGATGCGACATCGGTCTTATTTTTCATTCAACTGTTCAGGATAAAGCTAATTATTGATTAAGTGGCGTCAGACTTGTTTTCTCAATTTCAACTTAAAAGAAGATTGACGGAGATGGGTTTATTTCCCCTCACCTCGTTGTCGTGGTCAGACAATGAGGTTAAGACTGATATTTAATGATATTTCTTCTTTGTTGCAGCAAACCCACCCTAAGGATGGCTTTTAGCAGCACCAAAAGGAAAGTCACATTGCTGGGAGCATTAATAACGAAGAGAAACTACCTTAAGAACTACCAACCTGAAGGGAAACCTGAACAGACACTTAATTATTCATGCTGCACAGGTGCCTTCTAAAGTCAGAAAGTCAGCTCTCGAAAGTCAGAGAGCAAATTTCATTTGTTTGTCCAGATTATTATTATTATTTTTTACAATATTAGGCATATCATAATTAGCAATATAATTCCTGCCTTTTGCTGTAAACATTTTAAGGTTATGTCTATGATATTGGACTGCTTGAAAAAGCAAGCCTTGTCTAGCCAAAACATTTTGGCTAGTTGTACTTGAAAGTTTACCTCTCGAAACCCAGATCTGATCACACTGTACTGCAGCCCCATACGTGTTTCAATAATTCATAGAAACTTCTGTGTGGGTTATTGTCAACTAGGTAAATTATATATCATCCTCATATCGCCCTGGTTTTGTGTTGATGATTACTAGCCTGAGTTACCCTATTCCCAAGGCTTTTGCAAACACATTTTCTTAGCTCCTAGACTTTAAGATTTTCAATCGCATGCAGTGAAATTCAGACGTTTCTATCAGTTAAGAACAAGGCCCGAAGAATTTTGTGAAACCGGTCAGATTCAAACCTCAAAACCTGCTGAAATGCGTTTGGAAAATTGCAATAAACATTTTATTTTATGAAATGTATACCGTGATATCTAAATTTTCCTGAAAACTAACAGAAAATTATAAAAATAAAATAAAAAACGAGAAACTAAACGTTTCAGACACGTTTAATGTATGTACTGTCCACATATTTGTTACCTTTTGTGTAATATTATAATATAGTGAAACATTTTTGCTATGGAGAACAAACAAATGTACTAGCTGCGATCATCTTAAAACTTGTTCCACAGTTTGATTATCTTTGCGTGCACCATACCGATGCTCTATCTATTGGTTCCAGGCCCCACCAAGCTCAAGACGAAGATCTCCAAGAACCACCCTGAGGCCGGTACTGCCTGGATCAGCGAGGCGGAGACTCACTGCTGTCACATCTGTCCGTACCGGGCTCAGCGCAAGTGGAATCTGCACCGACACATAAAGATGGTTCACTTGTTTCCGTTGCCGCCAGAATGAGGGAGCTAATCAGCAGAGTTGGCCGGACTTTGGGGGTTATTGGTTCTCGAATCAGCCGAAGCGATCGTTCAATCTTATATATTTGCTGCCTTCAGTACCAGGGTTCTAGAGAATTATTAGAATTAATAACACATTCAAAGCACGCGTACGATTTAGCGGGCTTAAGACTGATTTCCAGAAATTGTTCCTAAACTGCGATGGTTTTTGTCTTTTTCACTAAAATAGTTCAAAAACTAGGAAAACTGGGGAAAACAGACATAAACAAAACATGGATGTGGCTAGAAAATAAAATACTTAATTCAGTACAGAAATGTACTGAGTAACTACTGGAAAATGTACAGAATTAAATGCAATATCAAATTAAATTGTTTCTTTTATTACTCTGTGCATTGAAGCCCTACCTAGCTCAGCTACCGTATTCATTCCTAGAATCCTTGACGCCAGATAGCAGTTTTTTTTTAAATAACAGTTTTCTCTGCAGTTTTTCAATACAATTTTCCAGAGCCTTCAATAGGGAAATCTCCTTAAGATTATTATTTAATTATTATCATTGTGTTCAACTATGCGTTTAAAATAAAATCTGACATATTTTTTCTTTTTATAATCCGATCACAACTTTTCTATTTATATTTGTTTTAAGAATGGCTAAAATATAAATTCTCGTGGCGGGATGAAAACGGGCTGTGACGTCATTTTGGGTCTCCTTTGCGTTCGCTACTGTTTCTTGACGTTTTTTGACGTCATACTGACGTCAGATTTCACTTTACGTCATAAAAAATGGCGACCCTCATTTTCGTACGAGATTGAAACGCAAAAATTTTAAACAGGTATATTTTATTCAAAATTGGATTTAGAAGAAAATAAAAAAATATGTGTTCATTATTTTCTCACAAAAAAAAATAAAAAAATAGTTTGAAATTTAAAGAGATTTCCCTATTGTTACGAATGACTTGAATCCTCTCCACACTTCTGACAAACCTTGGTTGTCGGCCTGGATGACTGTAGTTAAGTTTGTTTTAAATAGTCGGTTCTCTTTCTAAGTACATTGCTACAACTACTTAAATAGTGTGCATCATTTTTGTGCTATTCACCATATGTTCACTGTCAGAACATTGGGTATTTCCTCTCCTGTTACTTACATTTTTGTGATGAATAGCAGAACAAAAAGTCTTGCTAAGGGTAAAGCAATCGTACCTTTTCTTATTTACAAGCTACAAAGCCGTGAACAAAGCGTAATGCAAATGTTAAAATTACATTGTGCTTACATAAGGTGGCTCAGAACACAGCAAATCCTAGATATTTAACAACCATGCATATTATCTCTTCTGCTCAATTCGTTCCTAAAATGTAAATAAATTAAGTAACCATCAGGAAGGTGCATGTTGACAGCAATTGTAGTTTTGACAGTTGAACATTTGACATTTAACAATTTGATTTAACCATTGATTTATTCCATGCGCTTCTGACACAGCCCTGCTAACGATGCCTGTTTATTCCAGACTCCACCGCGGGCATCGTCAAGGCAACCCGACATCCTTGCCCTCAGTGCCCGAAAGTATTTAAAGTCAACAGCGATCTGAAATCGCACCTGAAGTTCGTGTGCTGCAAAGAGCCGCAGTTTGGCTGCCAGTTCTGTCCGTACCGCAGTCACCAGAAGTTCAACATGAACAAACACATCAGGAAGCTGCACTCGGCCAGCGACCCTCGTAAATGAACACCGAGAAAATCACCCAGCGAGGCATCGCGTCTTTGACGTCAACTTTGAATTGGTTTTATTGTGGGGTGTAATGTGAGTTTTGACAAGAGTCTGGATATGAGAATGGGAACGGTTAATTTAACCAAGTAAAACTATTATAGGCCGGATAGAAAGATCTCCCGAGCGATGATGATAGATATGAAGATGAGAGTTCAATATCGTTGAGGTTTCGGCTATGGCACAAAGAAAGAGAGAGAAAACTCTCTCTATATTTTTTTTTACTAATCAATGTTTATATTATGTATTGTATTGTAATGTCCTACATTGTAGTATTGTATATGTAGTATTGTGTATTAGTGTACATTGAGTATTGTACTGTAAAAACTTTGTCCACAGGCTAAAGTACCAAATCAATATTATGACATACCAATATCTGTAAAGATCAATCTGGTTAAATAAATAAATAAAAAAAATAATAAATAAAAAAAATAAAGTAATAAAAAAAAAAAAAAAAAAGATTTCATAATGAAAATAAATATAATTAAAAATTGAATAAAATGTCATGTTCTTCGGTCTAACAGTAGATCAGCGGCTGACTAGAGCCGAGTCAGCTGACTAGAAGCAAGACGTTGCTAATGTGCGGCTGGTCTACTTCACGCAGGTTTAATCAGCTCTTGAGTATTGAGTCTTGAATTCACTGCACTGTTAATCGGTTGCTGACACAGTTTGACTTCACTTGTCAGACAAAACGCATTGACACACTTTTTGTTGATAACTTGCGCTGCTGGCAGATATAGCAAACACACGTCAATAATAATAATAATAATAATAACAAACATAATAATAGTTTATTCATCACAATTGGCCGCTTTTGGCATGAGACATGTCGATGTATATATATGTACAATTCACAATTCACATTGTACAAGACAAAAATTCGTCAAATGTTTAAAATGCATTTAGAACCAGAATTTTTTTTTTATGAGCACAAATAAGTACAATGACTTTGTTCATTGTTTGCAAGATCTCACGAAGCAAGATCGCTGTGCCAACTGTATATTTCCAATGAATTACATATATTATGAATCAAATATTCCTTGTTAACTGTCTGTTAATAATTATTTCTTGATAATCCTGGACAATAAACTACATTGTTATTATTATTACCATGTTGAATGTTTCCATGTTCCAGGCTTACGTGGCCCGCATGTTCCCGTACAGCGGTTTTGCTGTAATCGCTGTGGCCGCAGCTATAAGTATCGAGGTGACCTATCACGTCACATGCGCAGAGAGTGCGGCATCGAGCCGCAGTTCCCCTGCGTTCATTGCACGTACCGAGCTCATCAGAAGAGTGTGCTAAACACGCACGTGAAACGCAAGCATCGCTCGGCCCTCTACCAGCCAATCAGCTTGCAGGAGTTTCCGTCAACACAGTTTCCTACGTTTTAGCTCGGCTGTATTCTGTAGATCACAATGTGATGAAGAAAATGATACTTAAAAGTTCACCTCTTAAAACACAATTTTTATAGTTTAGACGAGTTGTTGAATGTTTAATGTAAAATAATTTTGTATAATATGTGATATTTATAAGTGCTGGACCTGATTCACACATACAAGCTTTGTATATTTGGATTGTAAAATTAAATTAAAATACAAAATACAAACTATTTCTGTTCTATTTTTACTGTTATTATAACTGAACAACTGCAGCATTATTATTACAATGTCATACATTGTTAACATTATTATTTAAATTTCATTGCCTGCCAAAAAAATATTTGCTCTATATACATTTTATTATTTCACTTACTGAGTATATGTATTTTTACAAAATAAAGAAAATTGAATTGAATTAAATTGTGCACCTTCAACTTTGTGCTGCATGAATTTGATGGGGTTTCTTTATATTGATTAGTAGCTGGTGCTGAGAGTAAATTTATTTATGTTGGTCACATCTTGGACACCTTCCTTAATTACTACTTGCTAGTTATTTTTGGTTTTAAGCACAAATTTGAGGTGAACACCTGTCACCTAGCATTGTTACCACAAGATATTTGAAGATTAACATGCAAGCATTTTGCACATTTTGTATCAAGAACAAGATAAAATATAAATATATGTGGTATTAAATGAGTACTTTAACCCTTAATAAGATAGTCAAGTAATTCAGGTTCCTTTGTATAATATGAGTTCAATATATTGTTACGACCAGAATTTAATTTAGGCTAGGCCGAAAGATCTTGCTTGGCAATGTGAGAGGTCATAATTTGCCAGGATATGTTTAAGTTCTACTTGGCCAGAAAGGAATATAATAATGCGCTTACCAAAGCCGTTGTACACCATAAGATCTGTTCAAACTGGGAGCTGGTTTCTCTCTGCCACACTTCCTGACCACATGAATACAGCTGGGCCATTTGGATATTGCTGACGCGTATCGTGCAAATTCCTACCTGCACGCAGCAGCTCACATAAGCACCAACTGCAAACATGCAGCTTGCAACAATATTTCTTTCCATTGCCGACCTAACTCAAGACGGCTCCATCGTCAGCACGATGGACAGTCCAACGTTGAGCAGCACAAATGCGTGGATATACGCATGGGACAAGCTGCACCACTTCTATGAGAGCGAACTCAACTTTAGCATATGAATAGCATGGATGAACTGAAACTGGGCAAGGTACTACAACATTTGTTAATTATGTTCAAGTTGGTCATCAAGACAAACAGTTTAAAACCGTTTCTCTAATTTTTCATATTAAGACAGCTAGAAAAAATTAGTAGAAGCTGCATTTGCCTTCACGCTAGGTAATGTAGAGATTGCATGACGTATCCTTACCATACAAAACCATTTACCAAATACAACCATTTGCAAGGGTTTTGTGATTTAAATTGTCACAGTGCATTAGATAAAAATTGTAAAGCAAATAATAATTCCTTCAATAATGTTATCAAACATTTCCTGGATTATGTGTTTTGCAAAACCTTTTGATACATTTGGTATTTCGGGGGATGCTATTCTAGGTGGGCCATTGCAATGAAAAGCACACTTTGAGCCGTCATAAGCTCATTTAATTTAAATTTCGGTTGACCTAGCAAAGTGGATTTTCCAGCATTGTGACAGCATGGACGTCTAGCTTCAACGAAACTGACCTAACGTAATTTTTCAGGTGACCAGAAAATGTACTCAACGTTTTTGGATAGAGCCAGCAATTCAATTTAAATTAAATTAAAAATCTATGGTGTTCGTTGTTACTATTAATTTTTGTATTTAATTTTTACGAATTTTTAATTAATTTTAAATGCGTAAAAGTCAAAATACAAGGTAGCAACGCTCCATTATGCAGTGTCCGCTCAGTTATTCACGCCCCGATCGCTCGGCATTTATGGTTAGGGTAGTTCGCCGGGTGGCGCGTGAAAGCAAAGACCGTAAGAGGTGCACGCTGCCGGGGAAGGTTTCTGAAACGCTGTTAAGCAAAATAATTGTTTTAAGATTTGTCACTACTAATAAGGTTAGTTAACTGCTGTTAAAGATTTGGAATGGTAGTTTTCTAGCTGAAGTCAAATTTTCCTACAATCGAATTACAAACATTTTTAACACGCGGTCTAATATGGTGGCTTCGTTTGCTGTAGGGGTAGCCCGAGCGCGCCAACCCGTTTTTGCGGCTTTGTCATTTTTTTGTACTTGCTCCCTGTTTGTTTTATACTCCAAAATATCCAGTTTACGCCACCTTTTTATTTACAAATTATTACCATCAATTGTCATTGAGGAGTTGTGGAGGAGTTCCAAATGCGATTCCGAACTTAGCCATCTGAATTACTGTTCTGCATAGCCCGCTTACTGAACTACCACCATAGAAAAAAGATGCTACCACCATAGACTACCACTAATGTTAAACACCATAATTTAATCAAATTTGGAACTATGTCACCCAGTCAAATATGATGAAGAGTGCTGCCATGGAACGTGGAACAAAAATATCATTCCTACGCTAATGGGACTTCATTCACCCGTAGCTTCAATTTACCAATTTTATACTTTGCAATAGTTAAAGTATCAGCTTAAAAATATTAGGACTTAATTTGTGACTTTTTTTTTTCTTCAGCTAAGATGGCAGACCAAGAGTACTGCTTGAAGTGGAACAACCACCAGTCTACGCTAACTGGAATTTTCGACAAGTTACTGCAAGGTAATCGGTACACCGATTGTACCATTTCTGCTGGGGGCAAGAATCTGGCTGCTCACAAAATTCTGTTAACTGCCTGCAGTCCTTACTTTGATGTAAGTATGAAATCTTTAGCTAGAAATAAAGCTTAATATAATAATATTTCTTTAATGGTTCTAACATCTCTATTCCTGCTTACAGAGTGTGTTCAGTGGCATTAGAGAAGATCACCATGCCGTGATAGTGCTTAGCGACGTCACCTATGCCGAGCTCCGAGCCCTTATGGACTATATGTATCGCGGAGAAGTCAACATCTCCCAAGACCGTCTTAGTGACTTACTCAAGGTATGAATAATTCTTTTAAATAGTTAAGACTGGGCTGGCAGAAAGCAGCGCTAAATGATGGCAATACGAAGTTTCCTTTGAACTTTTGTTTTTATTTTAGGTGGCCGAGGCTTTGCAAATTCGTGGTTTATATGAGCCAGGAGAGAGCCTGACTCGTGCTCCGCCTGCCCCTGTTCTGCCCCCCGTTGTGCCTAGCAACCGCCCCTCTGGACTAACCATTGAAAAATCGCGACAATCCTTTGCAACCCCTAAGGTGAGTTAGTTTTTAATTTCCCCCTTTTTGGTTTTAATTCTTGCCCGATACACTGGCCTGACATGATCCTTCAACCCGCAGATGAACTTCCCCCAGGAAGCATCTCGTGCCAAAACCACTCGCTCGCCCGTGCCCAAGCGACGAAAATGCGCATCTGGAGATGCTGCAGCCCGACCTGACATTGTCCCCGTTGACAGCATCATCGCAGACGACTTTCTCTCTGACCTACCGAAACTGGAGCCCGCTTTCGCAGCAATCCGCCCCAAAGAGGAGATCCTGGAAAACAACAACATTACACTTGACGACGATGAAGATGACAACACTGATGAGGATAATGGAATTGATATGGAACAATCGCAGCCTGGAACTTCACAGATAGGCGAGGGCTCTTCGCAAGGTGAGTTCCCAGGATTTCTTCAATCTATTTCCCTCGTTGCGTTGCCTGTATTAAGGAAAAATGGCTTGTGAGATAATTTTTTAAGCATTAGCCTCAATTCCTTCAAATTGTGTAAATGATTTCATTATGACTTCCACCAAACCTCTGTATCTTGATTTCAGGCTACCCCCCTTCATGGCACAATGACCAATCGAACGACGAGACCTTCATGGCGGCTCAGCAAGCTGTAGGCGATGGTATCGAGGCCGAAGGTACGTTGGTGGGACGGTAGGAACGTTGGTGGGCACGGAACCCGTGTACCTCGGTGTAATTTGCTCGAAGCCTACAGCCAATTCTAAAGCCGATGCTTCGGGTGCACTGCAGATTACATCGCATAGTATTTAATTGTGTTGGAGGGCTGAAAATCGCTCTATTTCTTGGGAAGGTTAGCTCAACGCTTGCACTCGTAGATTTTGTGACACCGATTTGGCCATGTTGTCATAGGATTCCGTTACTTATCTAGGTACCCAAATGTGCCAGCGATTAATTTAAGCCGAAAAAATGTGTCTGCGGCAGCGACTGATTGCCTGGCAGACTAAGTTTCCCCGACTGCTAAAATGTTGTCTTGTTCTCCCTTCTACCGTCCATCATATCTTGTACGAGCTCGTTCCTAATCCGACGCAGTGTGGCTAAACCGGCATTTGACCAGTTTGATGTGTTGTTAATGCGAATGGCACGTCGTATAGAAATAGGGTCATTGTGTATTAGGATGAAATCTTATTTAAATTGCAAATGTTTGCAATGCGCGGGGTATTTTATTATTATGAACACTACAACAAATCGATTTTTGATACGGTTGTAGTGTTGATAATAATAAAATAGGGTCATTGTGTGATTTTTACTTTATCAAAACCTTGAGCGGTTCATGCAGCTAATGCTGTGTCATTTTGGTCTACCGAAGACGCCGAAGAAGAATGTTCTGTAATCTTGACATTAAGTCAGATTGCAAATCTGGATGCGTTCCTGGCTCTCATGCCTCACGGCTTCCAAGTATAGGCTCTGTGTTTCATATTGCAACCATTTGTGTGCTACTTGGTGTAGAAACGAACGCGAAAGCTCCGTAGATTTGTGCAAGAAAAGTGAGACTAGGTGTGAGAAGACTCGAAGGCGACGGCTGAGTGAGATTTTGACCTCCGAGATCGCCGCGGATTGTAATGTTGTGAGTATTTTGTGTATTGCCAAAAAGTTGTGATCTCTTTTGGACAAACTTGAGTTACATTGCTGTGTAATGTTATGACGTAGAACCTGATATCCTTCAAGGTAACTGAGTAATCCTGATTATCCAAGGTATCTGGTTTCCAAAAGTTCTCCCAAGGTTTCCATGGTTTTCCTAAACCCTCCAGATTTTCTGGTATCACCATTTTCCAAGTTATCTCGGTGTTCCATTCTCTTAAGAATACATAGGTCTAGAAATATTTGCTCTTAAAGACTGCAATGGGAGAGATGCTGTGGTAAGACCAGACAAGGTACGCTTTTAATGTGCTTATTCGTGGACTTGTGTGCAAACAACTTTCTGGCCAGCTCTCGACTGTGTTCTCTACTTGCCCGCTTGTGTGAACTCTGTGGACTGAAAGACAACAATGCTCCACCGAAGCTGGCGTGTGGCGGCACCAAGCTAAGACTACAGGA
The DNA here is from genome assembly GCA_947568835.1 of Protonemura montana. Classification (NCBI taxonomy): domain Eukaryota; kingdom Metazoa; phylum Arthropoda; class Insecta; order Plecoptera; family Nemouridae; genus Protonemura; species Protonemura montana. The sequence continues at coordinate 2,543,892 of OX387608.1, forward strand.
TTCTGGTGACAGGTGTGTATGGTAACCTCAGTGTTGTACGTAATGTAACCTTGTGGCCAGCCAGTTGCGTCGACCCCTGGTTAGGGGAAAGCGTGGCTGGCGGCCAATCGGATATAAATTGTTGTCTTGCAACCACGATTGTTTTACTGGATGGTTTTGCTGGTAATCCAACTCCAGAACATATTTATGCAGCTATAGGTATTAATTAAACTTAGAAGTCAAACCCAATGTGAATTTACTTTATTTGAAAACTAGTGATAAGGTAAGATGAAGTAGACATCGTCTCCGGATGATAACTGCACTGGAATGTGTTGTTAGTTTGGTGGAGATAGGTTGGTTGCAGCACCCAAGAGCTGTCTCAAAGCTGACTTCGTTTGGTTAGCCTCGAACATTTTTTGAAAATTTCGTCATCCTGGACTACGAGCCTTTGCCCAGTTGGCTACCGCAGAACTACGCGAGGGTGAGTTGCTATTTGACTACGAAGATTTGACGCCAGCTTTTTTTAAACTGAAGCTTTGCAGTCTTGTCCTGGATTTTAATTTATACTCCCACCTATGTACAAGTTGATTGAACAATACTGTACTGCTTTTCTTGTTGCTTCCAGTCCCTCAGTCAATGAACTTGCTAGCCCTTGTTCCCATTCTTGAATATAGCTGACCCTTATGCTTACTTGCCAGACTGGGTATAGGCTGCTAGTATCTTGGATTTTCAGTAAAGTTCAGTGACCACCTTTTTGCAGTCGACAAAGCAGCTTGTCAAGTCATTATTTTAATAAAGAATCCAACCCAGCTGATGTCGTGACTGGCTGTTTTATCTTTATTTTGGTTTATTGTTTTAAAAAACATGAAATGTTGTACAGACAGTCATAAAATAAGAAATATAAACAAGATGGGTACATATAAACATGCATATAAACATCTATAGAAGAGTGAAAACAACTTTGTTCTGTACCCTGTCAGTTCTATAAAAAGTAATCTTTTATTTTTTAGGGACAGATACTTAGAAAGTGCACCTTCAGTCCACGTTAAAATTTGGGAATCCGAGCCCTTTTTATTTTCCGGTCTATTGAAGCCTCCTGTGCTTGTCACACTTGCAGGTAACGCGGCTGGGTGCTTACGCAGGCGTTCGGCTTGTGGCTGTTTGCCGGGGGCGGTCAAGCCTTGGAGACGTCCGAGGTGGCGGCATGACAACAGAAACGCTGCGGTGCCGATCGGGCTTTCCATGCATTCGCTGGGCGCCTTCTCGCGAAAGGCTGCCTTGGTTTGCCGCGATTGAACGATCGGTTTAAGCTAATTACACAATCTTGCTCTCAGCTCAGCACACAGATTATAAGAGCAGTGCAAATTATGCAATTTAATAAATGCTGCAAGATCAAACTATTTGCCTGCTTCTTGAGTATGGCTTCACTTATCATTTGTAGGTTTGACCAATCCAATACCTAGTGGCAACTTTTCTGCAGACTGAAGGTATTTGTTGCTACTGGGTTGGTAACGCTTGTCTGTGCCAGGTTTCGGGCCCAAGGGAACGATGTCAGCTGTGTGTGGTATCAACGTCCTACTCGAAGTGCTGGGATTGGTCGGCTGAAAGGTGTGTAATGCTCACGGGAAGACTGCTGTTAAGGTTTGGAAACACGGTTTGGCTTGAAGCACCAGCGCCTTCAAAAGCCAAACTTTGTAGCGGTTAATGAAATTTTAAGCAGCTATAAATTCTTGCTCCCAAGTTTTTACTGCATTGTATGTTAACAGGGTTTCGATCAGTGGTGGCTCGTGACCCTTTGCCAAGGTGGTGCTATTTTTTTTGTGTATTTTGTTTTTTTCATGCCTCTCTTGATAGTTGTCATTACTCACAATTACCAATGACTATTCGTTATAGATCTTCATACACACAGGAGCTGATTGGTTTCCAGATCTAAGATGTTAAATTATGGTCTGATTGTTGAGCTACACCGCTGCCATATGGTTTGTTGCATGTGCTCGCTGAGATGCGAACGGCCTGAGCTGCGGCAAGCACAGCTCAAAGAAATCGTAATACGTCGGCCAAGGAACGGGGCGCGGCAGAGCTCTGGAATCGAGCCTCTTTGAGCTGCGGCGATCGCAGCTCAGGGCATTGATACTAGACTGCAGTCAGTGTACAGTGGATTTCCACGTCACATTTGAATGAAAATACACTTTTTTCGGATAATTTCATAGCGATTTTGTTGCTACTTACGATAATTTTTAGCTGATTAAAAAAGCATTGCTTTGGCCTAAATCTAGAGGTGGGGCTCCAGCTCAGCAGACCAATAGCATGAGCCGCCCCTGGTTTCGACCGAAAGTTTTTCCAAGACTGATTAGATTCCTTCTACTCTAAATCAGAACTCGACTGTTGTCAATTTAGTGTAACTGGAAGCTGTCGGGTATCCTGTCTGGACCCCACCTGGAAAGCTGACTGTCAGGACTCAATGTCCTGGATTTTGTGCTCTTTGTGGGAACAGTAAGCCTGGATTTGTGTATGGTCCCATTTATATTTGGTGGCCAAAGAAATCCCAGATACAACTTCCATTTGATGCACGTGGGGGATTTTTTGAATATTTCTGTGAAGACTGAGCTGGCAGTCCGACTGAGGAATATCGCTGTACAGCGTTTAATCTTGTTCAAAAGTTGCATGCTTTCGAGCATCCTCAATTTGGATACTAATTCTACGTGGATTTTCTTTCAGACGGTGTCGCCTTGGTTTTTGATGATTCTAAAGCTGCTACAATGCTCAAACTGTGTTTTGTTTTGGTCTAAAACTTCAATTAAATCCAGCTGTACCAAAGTGACTTTGCTAGCTTTAGCCTGCCACTTCCTATCCTTTAAAGGGGAAATACCTACAGTCGAGGTGAAGGATTTAATTTGAAACAACAGTTATTTTTTCAAACTTTTTTACTGCTCGCCTCAAAATAATCCCCAAAAATGCACTAATAGCAGCAGTTATCTACGAGACTTCGACATACAGTTATTTTCATTCTTGCCTCATTTTGTTACTCGAATACATTCATAGAGCTTAGGATCCCGTCCGTTGGTAAACATTGGTGCCAGGCAATCTGATATCGGCTTAGGGCGGTGTGAGTCAAGTAATAAAATAATAACAGCATGGATCCTTCCCCTGAATTACCATTCATTTTAGTTGGGCCTTGGTGGAAGGGTTTGTTTGATTCCCATTTCCTGTGCCGAATGATTTCCAAATAAGAGTTAATCTAGACGGGTAAATAAGATATGAATAATGTAAGTATAAGATGCATGCTAAGTAATTCTAAAATTACATCAAGAAGGAAATGCAAAACAGGGTCATACGAGCAGTTAATTCAGTTAGCATTTCTTTGGGAAGTTCTTAAAAATAAGTGGCGATTGTGCACCGAGTTCCTTTCAATCCTACAAGCTTATTGTATCTTGTATTCATCTTTATGTCGGGGGGTCGTGGATTTGCAAATTATAGTGCTTCTAGCATGATTTGGCCTACGAATCTTACTCTGGACATTTGATTGGGGTCGATTGGGTATAGCCAGTAAACCGGTGTATCACAAAATCTGCTCAGTCATCAGTCGATATTGCGTGGATTTATTCGTTCTACCTCCCAGCTAAAAGTATCGATAAGGAATATTTGGAATGCTGTTTGACAGGAATGTGAATAAATGTGTAGGCAAACATCGGTATGTACGGCAACTTGCATTTTATCTTGGCCGCAATCCAGGCTGCAGCTCTTGCGAATAGCATTGCGCCTTTCATATCAGGTGATAGGCAATCCGCGGTGTTGGGCCGTAACGCTGATTGTCTCCAAGCCAGGCGATTCCAAAGTGACAGAGGGCTCTGAATCTTTGAGCATCGATGAAGGATGTTTTGGGTACAGTTCTAGGTCCAAAACCTCTTTTCCTTTATAAAAAAATTATTATGGAAAACCAAATAAGAGAGACTATCTAGGCATGGCCAGATCAAATTGATTTTGTGCCATCTAAGTAAAATTCCCGCGCAGGTGAATCAGCTATCTGGATTTCCCAAGTGCAGCGCTCAAAGTACAATTTAGTTTCGCCTGCCACACTAGGGCGAGCAGTTGTCGTAATCGCAACTGCAAAGTGTCATCGATGTGGGCTGGGACCTTATCGTGGCCTTTGTCATCTTAGCAATGCGTTAATTACAGCGGTAGACCCGTGGATCCGGCTGTTTTTTCAGATGAGTGATTTGTGAAATACATTCATTTGGTCGTCCTTAAAAGACGGCCTATCCGACGGCAAGTGGTGAGCGACCACCTAAGATGGCGTCTGGCGACAACGTCGATGCCATCCAAGAAGCGGAGACGTCTTTCGCGTCTAGAAACATGAAACTTACTATGGATGGCGACGAGAGCGATGAAGAAGGTAAGATATCTTTGAGTTTGTTGTTATTATCGACGGGGGAGAGATTTGGGTCGATGATAACGCAAGGCTGGATCGGCCGTCCGGAACTGTCAAGGTGGGCGTAGACGGCAGTCACCCGCACTGTCTAGTCGTTATCGTTTCCATTTCCAGGAAAATACTGCACAAATTTCCAGTTCTACATTGAAACTATTTTATTGTTGTCTTTTTCAGTTTTGCTTCTCTAATCAAATATATTTTTTTTTGCAGACAAGGAGAGGTCGGAAATTCCGCCGTCTTTGGACGTAAGAAATTTCACCATTGACATCAATTATTTTATTCCATGTTTTATTCTACCAAGCAACAATGCCTTTTTTAAATTTGAGCCTCTCCAAAAATCATTATCGTTCTTGATTTAAAGCGATATTTAGGTACTGATACTTCTTGGTATTTGTTGGGTAATACGCAAGGTGGCCCAACCTTTTAGACACCTGTTTTTTGCAGGGACTGTTGCATTATAGGATTAACCACAGATAATTAAAATATCTATAGATTGGCAATCCGTTGTTGGCCTAAAATAAAAAAATAAATAGATTTGCTTGAGAATGTTGCTTAGAATTGCAGTTTGGATTTAAGCGGTTTCCCAATTAACTTATTCCCCAACGTTTCGTAACTTCCAACATGTTACGAAACATTGGGAAAGCTTAGTGTCCATTTTGGAAAACAGCTTTTCTCTGAGATAGATGATTGTATCTGCAATTGGAGTTAACTAAGAAATGCAGTTTTTAGCAAGTAATATTTGATCAGAAAGTAAAGTCTTTCTGGCTAATAATAGGATAAAAATTTTCAAAACAATCAAAGGAGATATTAATCATGGTGCCTATCCAATGAGAGCAAACAAATGCTCTTCTCTGGTAAAAACATTGAAACAGAGGTTTCCTGACGTACACAAGTGTGGGAGTTTTGGGAGAGAAATCGGTGCACAGTAACTGCATGTGGTGAATGAAACTAGGGGCTAACATCACAATGAGTTAGAGAGAGAGTACGAGAAAACAAAAAAGCAACGATCAAAGCTGACGTGTTGATGGTTTTCCCCCAGACTGCATCAGAAGTTGATTAGTAAAATGCTAAATTCCATGCAACACGTAGGCTACGACGGTACTTTTCACATATTTCTGCGATTGCCCACCTCTACGTGCTGACGGCTGGCGTTTGCTTCCAGGCAAGCGGCGGCATGTTCGTGGAAGGCGCCAAGACTCCGCCCGGCGTTGCCCGCAACAAGTCGGATCGCGAGCGCAAGATTGGTCATCGACGCGTGCTCGTCGGAGGCGAGATCACGTACAAGAAGGTAAGAAACCTTTCAAAGTTAAACTGTCAAAAATGTTTCATCTGTAAGAGAAGAAATGATTGTTAACATCTTTATTATAATGGCTATTTTAAGCATGAAAATGATGCTAGTGGTCACCCATCCATTACCGAACGGTTTGGCGTGTTGGAAACACCAGTTCTCGTTAGATCACTGAAGTTAAGCAACACTGCGCTGGATCAGGTATTGAATGGGTGACCATCATAAACATGACCAGTTCTGTTTGGGAGAGAGGTTGGAGGGATGAAAGTTAGTTCACCAACTTCACTCGCCTTGCTTATCAACCTCTCGACACCATGGATTTGAGGAGGAATCCTGTTGTTCGCGTTGTACCGTCCTTCGGAAGGGACGTTAAGCCGGTGATCCCCTTGGTCTTCGACAGGAGTAGGCTACGTGCCGGCACCGGGTCTCCCCTCTTCCCTTTAAGACTAGGTTAAGTTCATCATCATCATCATCCACTCATTCACAGCGCCATTAGACCAGTGCCGCAGGGCCAGATGTCAAAACAGAGCGTTGTTGAACACCAGAAAATAATCCATTGGCCTGTCTCACAGCTGAAATGAATAATACCAAATTGATAAAGCAGCTATATCGGCAAATTGCGGCGGTCACCCGCTCGCCGGCTTGTCCCCTGCGATCGTTGCTAAACCCCGGGGTGGTTGCCTTGCAGATCGTGACCACGCAGATCATGGGATCCATCCAGCTCGGGATCCAGCACGCTGTGGGGGGACTTGCTTCCAAGCCGGAGCGAGACCTTCTCATGCAAGACTTCATGACCGTCGAGACGACCAACTTCCCGTCGGAAGGTAGAATCAGTATGTTATTACCGTCGCCGCCGACGTCCCATCTCGTAACTACCGGCCGGCGTTGACCGGTGGTTGCCACGGCGACGGCTTGCTAGGGCGTTTCTTTTTGATTGATTGATTGATTTCCTTTATTGCCTTCAATAAAAAAAACATTTACAAGGGTTAGGGATCGTTGGGATAGTACATAAAAGTAATATTCGGTGTTTTTTAGTTTTGAGACGTTTGTTTGTTTAAACGTAGCACCGGATTGCGGAACAAAAATGCGTTCAAAATGTGTATCGATTGCTCAGTGAGGTTTTGAAGCTTTACCAATGTTTTGCAGTTTGAGAACGACACAAGACGCTGGGAAAATGGTTAAAACTTGAGCATTTAATGCCCATTTTAAAACATATTCTGCTAAAAGTGATATGTTTCACAATAAGATTCTCGTTCGTTGCTAATTCTTGTCTTCGGTGTCTGATGAATATTCTGACTTGATCGACCTTCTTCGCGAAACGTGGAAACGCACTTTCTGTTCTTCGAATTTGTGTCTGTTATTTTATAGTTTTGTTTTCGTCTCTTCTCGGATAGTTTGAGGTACGGAATAGTTTGAGTGGGCCAGTTGTTTGCAGTGGCTCTTTGCACGGACTGAACGCTTTGTGAGCCCACCAACTTATCTTCCACGGAACCCTCGCAAACATCTAGAATCATCGCAAAGGTTTCATATCCGCTATTAAATTCCGCCCTGTGCTAGTCTTGAATTAACCAGGCTAGACTGGCTAAACTGTACCTATTGATTGATCTTTATGATCGTCATAGAAACTGCTACATCCAGCAACCAGCTCCCAAGCCGTGGTTCGGTGATGGAAAGCAATTCACTTTTTATTTGTGGCATCTTTTTATTTTTATTTCACTCTAATTTGTTACAAAAAATTGTATTTTTCGATTCACGAGAAGATCTTTGTTTGGTCCAAGGGGTAACCAAGGCTGTATCCCCGTGGCAACCACTTCGAGTCGGAACGTTGCTTGCTAGCCTGCACTTTCATCACCCATTGCATATCACTCATGGTAGTATCATTCACTCATGTCTGTTAAAGTGCTAGACATAGCCACTTACTTAGACTGAACGTTAGCCTTTTGATTAGTGCCTCTGGCCTATCTAGTGCCCATCTGGGGCCTCGTAGCTTTTAGTATAGAAAGCCAACTTTCCAAAAGAACTCTCTGTATTAAATCGTTAGAAGCTCGCTTGCCAGCGTCCAAGTCTAACCACACTTTTGTAGTTCTTCGAAGAATTTTATCCGGAAAGGCCCTGAAAAGCGCTGCCTTTGCGTGGCTGGCTTTCAATGCGATGTGCAAAACTTTGGTCTGGGCTGTTTTTTATCGTTGACCCTGAGAAACTTAACGCAGGAATCGGTTAAAGGCGTTGTTACTGGAAGTTATCCTTCGACTCCACTTAGGCTAACGACTCTGTGCATACATTGTCGTAGACATTACGTGTCCATTCTTTATAATAAGATCTCGAATTAATAATAATATACACATAATTAGTTAGTTAAAAAACGCCAATGTGTTCGAGATCTTATTTCAGAAAATGCATAATTCATTAGTTTTTAAGTTATTGACCCTGATTATTTTGTTTAGATGCATTTAGGAAGCTTGAACTAAGTAGTTGTTATAATATTTTGTGGTTCTTTTGTTATCGGAAAATTGTCAGGACTGCTCAAACCCCTGAAGAAGTAACTAGTATATGTTACGAAAGGTCGGGAAATTTAGTAGCCCTTTACTTAGCATTCAAAACCCAGTTCAAATAGTTTTTCTTAAAACGTGTCCATTCTATTCAAATCACTTTATTTTTTATCAACGAAAACCATGTACTTAATGGCGTATGACATGTCAATATCTAAAATCTGTCATTTTTAAACTTAAATTGTAAAACTCTTCGACTGAATAAGAAGTATTTTTTAACAGAAAATGTTTAACATTGGTTTTAAAGGACATTGGAAAGACGTGACACTGATTTTTGGTGTACATTTTGTGCTGGTCACAGTCATATTAAAGCCACATACGCACACAAGCCAACTAGTGTCAGTGGTATTTCAACCTAGTGGTAAACCTGATAAAAAGATAAGGTGCCAGTGATAACAAGGTGAATTACTTTAAAAACAATTCCCTGTAATACCTTGTAATTCAATGGTAGGTCGAACAGTTCCACATTTTCACTTCTTTGTAGTTCAATTTCTGTTCCCACTTCGCGTAGATGTTTGTACTTTCAAGACTTTTGTCTGGGCCGCAAAGCTATTTTAGACTCTAAAGAACCCAACGCATTAAATATAGATTAAATACCTTTTGAAATTAATTATTAGGAGGCGATAGAATCGAAAAATAGAATAGGACCACTGCTGGCAGAAATTTTCTTACAATCGGTTCAAGATTATTTTATTATTATGAGCACTATTACCATCTAAACAATTTGATGCCCAAATTGAGTACTGACAGCCTCTAAGTTCTACTCCTTGGAGATCCGTCATTCTCATCAAATACAATAAAATCGTCTCAAAAAGCCAGTGTCCAAGTAGCTCAATGGTTTAGAGCAACACCCGCGATGGGTGGAAATCGGGGTTCTAGTCCCCGTTTGGGCATCAATTTTTGAGACAGTTATAGCGTTCATAATAATAAAACACCCCGCCCATCGCAAGCATTTGCAATTTAAATAAGATTTCAAATACTGTTCTAGATTATCTTGACTGATGCCTAAATGTTTGCATGGCCATCTTTTGAACCTAGTGAAATGCAGGTCATAAACGTCATATTCAGGTCTTACTTCCCTGCGATACCACATTCAATCCATCAAGTTCATTGCTCAGATCATGACGAAGCAATGTTGCTTGTCAAGGCTGGCTCATTAACTGGAAGGATAATCAGCTGCTAGCATTTGAAGGCCACACAAAAACAAGTGTGGCTTTCTGACCTAGCTTGCAAAGCACTCATGATTGGTTTTGCTGGTTGATTGCTAATCTGGCCTTTGATATGTTAATTAGCTGTCGGTAGTTAATTGCTAGGTAGCAAAAAGAAAGCGTAGTTCCCTTAAAGTAGCTGGCTACTTGCATTTTTATTATTTTTAACACTTATAACCTCTCAAAAATCGATGCCCAAACGAGGACTTGAACCCCGATCTTCATCTGTCACGGGCTTTCCTAATAATTAAATACTTTGCACATTGCAAGTATTTGCAATTGAAATCATATTTCTCAGCTGCATGTATGTTATGTTTGTGGTTTTAAAAGAATGCAGCTGGCACGGTAACCAGCTGAAAAAAAGAAAAATTTTAAATGAGAGATAATACTAATATGCAATTGTATATAGCAACCACATTCCTGTAACATGACTATGCAAGCAGATGAATTGGTCAGATTATTCTAATGCTGGTGAGATGATCAGACTCCTTATTCTAGTTCGAGATTCTGTCACTAACTTATTAGTTATCCTCCGTTACCAGCAGCTTGCAAATATACAAAAATAACAAAACGCAGGTATTTTTTAATTCTCTAGGTAGAATCCTGGTTTCCTGTCTGGACAGTGTATCTGTTGCCGGCTTTATTTTTGGTTTTTCTGCCCTGGAACAAGACGGTTGATCCACCTCAGCAATCATAGCTCATTGTGCATCTCATCTCATCCTTCCTTTTCTCATCTCATTCTTGCACACGAGCACTTGATTGTTAGCATTCTGTAAGTCGCACTCTGCGGGGTTGGTAGTTTGCAAGATCTTGGTGTCTTATATTTCGCACAGTTGGAAGTCTTGGTTTCCTCCTAACAGGTCTTGCCACTGACAGGTATTGTACGAGCAACTTTTCTTTTGCGGCTTTTACCGTATGGAAGCTGTGACTATATTTTGTCATCGGGAGCAAAGGACTTAGGCGGTTAGACTTATTTTTGCGATAAAGTTCCTGGCTCTTTCAGCCGTGATATAATCTTGAAGTTAGTTTGTAGTACTGCTTTGTGTAAAGTTTGGTGCCAACTCGTATTGTTGTCGATTCTTCCACGCCGTGCTTTTATGCCACAGAAGGCATGAGAGGCGATTGAAACTATTGGTTGTAATGTGAAGCTTTGGGACCTGTTAAGCAATTTGAAACAAAAGCTTCCCAAGCACCAAAATATTTTTTTGCCTAGGCGTGTTCTGTGGCTTTCAAATTTGATTGCTATATAATTAATTGCCTGAAATCAATGAACACTCTACAACTTTGTTATGTTGAGGAGCCAAGGCCTGATTTCAAGTTATGATTCACATTTTTTATGGCAAATTGATTTGGGAAATCTATGCAAATGACAATAATTTGTAATAAAAATGAGATTCCAAAGACTGCGTAACGGCGTCTGATCCGTGGCTTCCGTTGCAGGCTCCAACCACACGCCCGCACATCACTACAGTGAGTTCCGTTTCCGTACGTACGCACCCATCGCCTTCCGGTACTTCCGTGACCTCTTCGGCATCCAACCCGACGACTTCCTGGTGAGTAGCGCAAACCTGCTGAGGTTTTTTTAATGAAATCGTATTTAAATTGCAAACTCTTGCAATGTGTGGGGTATTTTATTATTAACAACACTCTAACCGTCTGTGTCCAAGTAGCTCAATTGGTTAGAGCAACACCCGTGACAGGTGGAGATCGGGGTCCAAGTAGCTCAATTGGTTAGAGCAACACCCGTGACAGGTGGAGATCGGGGTCCAAGTAGCTCAATTTGCTAGAGCAACACCTGCGACAGGTGGAGATCAGGGTCCAAGTAGCTCAATTGGTTAGAGCAACAACCGTGATAGGTGGAGATCGGGGTTCGAGTTCCCGTTTGGGCATCCATTTCTGAGACGGTAATAGTGTTGTTAATAATAAAATACCCTGTTGAGGGTAATTAGCAAGCTAAATACTGGTCGTTGGGGTTAAGAAACACTGGCTAGACTGGGTGTCGGGAGGGTGACCGTCACGCGAGTCAATTCATGTCAACATTTAAACAACTTGAATTGGATTAAGAATCTGAACTGTTATAGTACTTTACAAAGTAAGCCAGTGATCTACTGACAGGGTCAATCTCTTAAAATAAACACATATTTCTGGACAACCTTTTAGCTTAAGATTAGCTTATGTATTGCTACTGGAGCATTGAAAATTAAAAGACGTAGCAGGAATAGCTTTATACGTTGCCAATGGCGATGGATTGGGATGAAAGGAGGCGGTTTTTACTGCGGATTTGTCTGTTGCAGATGTCGATGTGCAGCTCTCCACTCCGCGAGTTGAGCAACCCGGGCGCAAGTGGCTCCATATTCTACCTGACGGAGGACGACGAGTTCATCATCAAAACCGTGCAGCACAAGGAGGGAGAGTTCTTGCAGAAACTGCTGCCGGGGTACTACATGGTGAGTTCCTCGGCAGTGCTTTGATAAGTGTGCCAAGGTACAGGGCATGGTCCAAGCATGGATGTGTACAGCTGGGTTGGCATCTTCAATGGGAGCCAGGGACATGTGTGTCAAGGTATAGGGCATGGTGCAAGCATGGATATGTACAGCTAGGTTGACATCTTCAATGGGAGCCAGGGACATGTGTGTCAAGGTATAGGGCATGGTGCAAGCATGGATGTGTACAGCTGGGTTGGCATCTTCAATGGGAGCCAGGGACATGTGTGTCAAGGTATAGGGCATGGTGCAAGCATGGACGTGTACAGCTGAGTTGGCATCTTCAATGGGAGCCAGGGACATGTGTGTCAAGGTATAGGGCATGGTGCAAGCATGGATGTGTACAGCTTGGTTGGCATCTTCAATGGGAACCAGGGACATTTGTGCCAAGGTATAGGGCATGGTGCAAGCATGGATGTGTACAGCTGGGTTGGCATCTTCAATGGGAGCCAGGGACATGTGTGCCAAGGTATAGGGCATGGTGCAAGCATGGATGTGTACAGCTGGGTTGGCATCTTCAATGGGAGCCAGGGACATGTGTGTCAAGGTATAGGACATGGTGCAAGCATGGATGTGTACAGCTGGGTTGGCATCTTCAATGGGAACCAGGGACATGTATGTCAAGGTATAGGGCATGGTGCAAGCATGGATGTGTACAGCTGGGTTGGCATCTTCGATGGGAGCCAGGGACATGTATGTCAAGGTATAGGGCATGGTGCAAGCATGGATTTGTACAGCTGGGTCGGCATCTTCAATGGGAGCCAGAGATAGTGCACATTGTAAAAATAGATGCTAATGTGGGTGTCAAGTATGTCAGAGTATGTAGTTATTATTATAATTTAGTATTTACTTTCCAGATAACATTTATTGTCTGAGAGGTTGAATCAAGTGGGACTTTGCTTACATAATTTTATCAATTTCCTCTCCATGACTTAGAATTATTACTATTAAATAATAATAAATATTGATCTTTCATCTTTATCTTGTGTCTGTTAATCTTTGCTAAGATAGCAACTGAACTAGAATGTAGCGCAATTCTTTCTTTTCTTTTCTAATGTTTATCTTTTGCTTGAAAAGTCTTATTTGAGTGCCAAGTGTCCACATTTCTTTTTATCTTTGATGGACTAACCAACTGCTTAACCTATTTACCAAGAAGAAGAATTTATTCATTTTAGAATTAAATTCAATCAAACGGTCCGGTCCTCTAAATACCAAAATGCAATAGAATAACATTCCCCAGTATTGAAGAAAGACGATTATAACCAATCTTTTCCTTCTTTTAGTCTCATTGGTGATCACAAACCTGCAGTACTTTATGTCAACGTACTTTGGTGTTTGCCTGAACAGAACCTGAACCAAAACCCGCGCACGCTTCTGCCCAAGTTCTTTGGACTGTACTGCTACCAATGCAACAGCAAGAACGTACGTCTCATCGCCATGAACAACTTGCTGCCCTCCACTGTGCGGCTACATCAGAAGTACGATCTCAAGGGCTCCACATACAAGCGCAAGGTGAGCGATTGCTAGCACCCATTAGTGGAGACACCCAGAGCCGATGTTGTCAAGGAACTGTAGGAAGTTCTCCAGTCAGCTGATCTCAGATAACCTGGATAGAGCATAGGATCCAAACAGCTGATCTCAAATAACCTGGATAGAGCATAGGATCCAGCCAGCTGATCTCAAATAACCTGGATAGAGCATAGGATCCAGCCAGCTGATCTCAAATAACCTGGATAGAGCATAGGATTCAGCCAGCTGATCTCAAATAACCTGGATAGAGCATAGGATCCAGCCAGCTGATCTTAAATAACCTGGCTAGAGCATAGGATCCAGCCAGCTGATCTCAAATAACCTGGATAGAGCATAGGATCCAGCCAGCTGATCTCAAATAACCTGGATAGAGCATAGGATCCAGCCAGCTGATCTCAAATAACCTGGATAGAGCATAGGATTCAGCCAGCTGATCTCAAATAACCTGGATAGAGCATAGGATCCAGCCAGCTGATCTTAAATAACCTGGCTAGAGCATAGGATCCAGCCAGCTGATCTTAAATAACCTGGCTAGAGCATAGGATCCAGCCAGCTGATCTCAAACAACCTGGATAGAGCATAGGGTCCAGCCAGCTGATATCAAATAACCTGGATAGAGCATAGGATCCAGCCAGCTGATCTCAAATAACCTGGATAGAGCATAGGATCCAGCCAGCTGATCTCAAATAACCTGGATAGAACATAGGATCCAGCCAGCTGATCTCAAATAACCTGGATAGAGCATGAATCCCATGAATACAGCTTGAATTAAGAGTCCTTGAATCACAGGTGTATTTTTCACATGACTACTTCTGGAAAACACTTAAAATAGCACAAACTCTTCTAAGAACTCAAAACTAGGCACTCTCAAGGTGATGTCCCTGGCTTCAAAGTCTCTATCGCAAGAGCTATCCAGGTTGTTTGAGATCAATGAATGAAAATTGGTAACATAGCAACAAAGCGCAATTAACCAAGCGTAGGACCTGACGTAATGCTGCCTTACAGGCCAGCAAAGGCGAACGGGTGAAGAAGTCGCCGACCTACAAAGACCTGGACTTCATGGAGCACCACCCAGAAGGGATCGGCCTGGAGGCGGACACGTACGCTGCGCTCGTGAAGACCATCCAGCGTGACTGCACCGTGCTGGAGAGCTTCAAGATCATGGACTACAGCTTGCTGGTCGGGGTGCACAACCTAGATCAAGCGGCCAGGGACAAGGCGGTGAGTTTATTTGTTTGACTACTGACAAGATAGAAGATAATATGGCCTTGTAGAATAGTTAAAGAATAGTACTAGTTAATTCAACAGTTCTGCTCAATATTAGTAAAAAAATCACGTTGAACCATTTTTACAATAGTAATATCGTTGAGTGTAGGTTGTAGGGAGAGAAACAACGTCGATGTTTAAGTATCTGCATGAAAAATGACAACCTTACCGACAAAAAGGCAGAGTACCGGAACGTCACGTTAAGTGGAGCCACTGTCGTATGAAATTTAATTTCCATATTTCTTGTAGGTTACTCGGTTTTTAATATCGTTACATGTATATCAATCGTTGAGGTAAACATTGATGGAGATTTTTTGAGCATGAAAAGTCTCAAAAGCAAGTAACCTACGAGAAATATTGAAAATTCATACGACAGTGGCTCCACATAATGGGGTGTTCCAGGACTCTGCATTTTTGTCGGTAAGGAAGTCATTTTGCGGCCATCTTTTACGAAGAGACTGTAACATTGACGTTCTTTATCTACCTAGAACCTTCACTCAACGGTAATACCACAAAAAAGGAGAATCTTGAAAACAATTATTTTATCATGAAAGGGTTAAACTGTGAATGCTTGAAATTGGGACATTATGTCATCATAATGAACATCACTGAACTGTCAGAAATGTTGGAGATCTTCCTGACCTCGGTTGTTGTGTTCTCAGGAGAGTGCTGGTGCGCGCCGCAGTGACTCTGTGAGCGAGGACGAAGAAGGCGGTGGCGGCGCAGGGGCGGTGGCGCTGAACCGCTCCAAGTCCATCAACCGGCAGCGGCTCGTGGCGCACTCGACCGCCATGGAGTCGATCCAAGCCGAGTCAGAGCCCATTGATGAGGAGGACGACGTTCCGTAAGTCAAACACAAAGACCAGAAGTCTAGGAACACAGATATTCCATCCTTATGGGGCAACGACTACCACAGATAAAGCTTGCACAGATATTCCATCCTTATGAGGCAAAGACTAGCACAGATAAAGCTTGCACAGATGTTCTATCCTTATGTGGCAAAAACTAACACAGATAATGCTTGCACAGATATTCCATCCTTATGAGGCAAAGACTACCACAGATAAAGCTTGCACAGATATTCCATCCTTATGAGACAAAGACTAACACAGACAAAGCTTGCACAGATATTCCATCCTTATGATGAGGCAAAGACTATGCTTATGAAGGTGCTCATAATACATTTGTTCCTTACGGTGCCTGGTTTTTCCCACAGGCCTGGTGGCATCCCGGCACGCAACTCGCGCGGAGAGCGGCTTCTGCTGTTCGTGGGAGTCATCGACATCCTGCAGTCGTACCGGCTCAAGAAGAAGCTGGAACACACCTGGAAGGCAATGATACACGACGGGGTAAGCGGCACCACAATCACCCATCCAACACCTGACAAAAACAGAACTGGTCATGTGTATGATGGTCACTCATCCAATACCAGACCCAGTGCAGTGTTGCTTAACTTTCATCCCTCCAACCTCTCTCCCGAACAGAACTGGTCATGTGTATGATGGTCACCCATCCAATACCTGACCCAGTGCAGTGTTGCTTAACTTTCATCCCTCCAACCTCTCTCCCAAACAGAACTGGTCATGTGTATGATGGTCACCCATCCAATACCTGACCCAGTGCAGTGTTGCTTAACTTTCATCCCTCCAACCTCTCTCCCGAACAGAACTGGTCATGTGTATGATGGTCACCCATCCAATACCTGACCCAGCACAGTGTTGGTTAACTTTCAGCCCTCCAACCTCTCTCCTGAACAGAACTAGTCATGTGTATGATGGTCACCCATCCAATACCTGACCCAGCGCAGTGTTGCTTAACTTTCATCCCTCCAACCTCTCTCCCGAACAGAACTGGTCATGTGTATGATGGTCCCCTATCCAATACCTGACCCAGCGCAGTGTTGCTTAAATTTCATCCCTCCAACCTCTCTCCCGAACAAAACTGGTCATGTGTATGATGATCACCCATCCAATACCTGACTCAGCGCAGAGTTGCTTAAATTTCATACCTCCAACCTCTCTCCCGAACAGAACCGGTCATGTGAATGATGGTCACCTATCCAATACCTGACCCAGTGCAGTGTTGCTTAACTTTCATCCCTCCAACCTCTCTCCCGAACAGAACTGGTCATGTGTATGATGGTCACCCATACAATACCTGACCCAGTGCAGTGTTGCTTAACTTTCATCCCTCCAACCTCTCTCCCGAACAGAACTGGTCATGTGTATGATGGTCACCCATCCAATACCTGACTCAGCGCAGTGTTGCTTAAATTTCATGCCTCCAACCTCTCTCCCGAACAGAACTGGTCATGTGAATGATGGTCACCTATCCAATACCTGACCCAGTGCAGTGTTGCTTAACTTTCATCCCTCCAACCTCTCTCCCGAACAGAACTGGTCATGTGTATGATGGTCACCTATACAATACCTGACCCAGTGCAGTGTTGCTTAACTTTCATCCCTCCAACCTCTCTCCCAAACAGAACTGGTCATGTGTATGATGGTCACCCATCCAATACCTGACCCAGTGCAGTGTTGCTTAACTTTCATCCCTCCAACCTCTCTCCCAAACAGAACTGGGCATGTGTATGATGGTCACCCATCCAATACCTGACCCAGTGCAGTGTTGCTTAACTTTCATCCCTCCAACCTCTCTCCCGAACAGAACTGGTCATGTGTATGATGGTCACCCATCCAATACCTGACCCAGTGCAGTGTTGCTTAACTTTCATCCCTCCAACCTCTCTCCCGAACAGAACTGGTCATGTGTATGATGGTCAACCATCCAATACTCGACTGGCAAACGTTGCTACGTCTGACTTTTGCAGGATACTGTGTCGGTGCACCGGCCCGGTTTCTACGCCCAGCGTTTCCAGGAGTTCATGGCCAAGACGGTCTTCAAGAAGATCCCCTCACGTGAGTCTCGGTCTCGGACAGCCGCTGTGCACCTAACCTCGCTGTCCAACAAAGATTGTCTCGGTTTTTTTAAATTATTATAAACGCTACTACCTTCCCAAAAATTGATCCCCTTTGGGTCATCAATTTTTGAGATGATAGTAGTGTTAATAATAATTAAATACCCCACGCATTGCAAGCGTTTGCAATTTAAAGCAGATTTCTAATATGGTCTCGTTTCGGCTGTCAAGATACAGAGCGATATTCAAGTATACGTTTCCTTATTGCTTTTTCTGATGGGAAAAAAGATGTATTGTAATTCACCGGCGGCCTTGCAGGAATCGGGTATCAAAACGAGACAATATTTCTGGCGACGTTCCATTACGACGACACCCATGCCAAGGGCTGAGGCAATCGAACTTCAGACAGAATTGAACGCTTTGACATATCGGTCCATTCGAATTGAACTCGGTGATTAGCATTTTAAATTCTTGCAAATCTCTCGTGTCAACTAAAATAACCATACAGAGAAAGCATTATTGCCATGAAACCATGAAACTCCCGGCAAGTAGTCTACGTGCTATGCTATCCCGATCGAAGCGTTTGATTCTGCTTCTGACAGAGATATGGAAGATCGGTGCTTGCCTCGGCCCTTGCAACAGGTTCCATGTGCCCTACGCTGTACATTGATGCTGGGTTGCTAAGTAACTAACAGCTTTAATTAGGAAGTAAACAGGGTTGCAATAATCAATTTATAGCTTTCAGCTCTAACACTTGGGAGTAGAGATAGGTAGAGTTGAAATGTCCAATGAGTGGGTAGATTCTGGGTGCTTACCCCTCCCCTAGGTCAAAAGGTTGGGCAACCATGATGTGAATTGTCGGATTACTGACCGATAATAATGATGCGCAGCTTTGCTCTTATCCGTTGATCTCGGAGCAAGGTTGAAACTTTCCTAATCAAAGGTCCGAGTGTAACTCTGAACGATTTTGCTCGATCGTGTTTTTGTACACGTTCGCATATCCATGACCAGCACATGGATGGTCATGGAATTCAGCAATCTTCATAATTGGAGGAAAGCTATCAAAAAGTAAACAAACGGACCTGCAGATTGGATTCTCCTAGTGCAAGTTTCTAAAGTTAATGTAGTAAATAGGTCTGCTGAAGACTTGGATACCTCACTGATGGTGTTTTGATTATTGATCCAAGACGCCGTAAGAGTCAAAGCTAGATTGCGATGCGTTACACTTGTGCCTGGTTCGTGCCCCTAAATGAGAGGTCTGTAGAGACTGTAAAGCTAGCGCTAGTGCCCACTTAGCGCTAGTGCCCACTAACCGGCGGTAGCGCTAGTGCCTACTAACCCGCGGTAGCGCTAGTGCCCACTGACCTGCGATAACGCTAGCTCTAACGCCCGCCTGTATCTCTACGTGCTGCGTTCCGCCCGCCAGGCTATGCGTTGTTCGGAAAGCTACGAGGTAATTGACTCTGACTGGCTGCATCCTCGCACTCGCTGTACGGCATCTTCCCGCCCCCGAACCCCCACCCAGCATTGCTTGCGGCCGGCTCTCGCGGTTTCCATTGAGTTTGCGGGTTTTCGGGCTTCTTTTCGTTGCTGCGGTGGAGTCGTTTGAGGCAGAGAAACCAAGACGCTTGTTTGTGTAGAGAATTCATCATCGGCTTTGTGAAGGAATGCATTAATCCTGCCTAGGTCGCATGGGAAAAAAAGGTGCTAATTTGCTTAGTACTTGAGTAGTAAATTGTATACAAATATTCTGTTTTTATGATGGAAATCATGTTGAATTCTCTACATAGCTGGCTAGATTGTCTGGATTCTTCATCTGTTAAGACTTGGCCACAGCAATTGAATTGAATTGAGAGCCAAGTGCGTTACTTCGACTGCGTGGTCGGGCAAAGTTAATTTTTCAGTAGATTACCAGTGGTTAAAAGCGTTCAGTAGTGGTTTGATGGATATCATTTGGCAATGTTAAAACTTAGACTTGAACTCATGGATTTTTAATGAATTACCACACAGTTTTTCTGCTAACAGGGTGCACTTTTTATTGTTATGAACACTTCTGCCATCTCATTAATTGGTATCCAAACGGGGACTCGAACCTCAATCTACACCTGTCCCGGTTGTTGCTCTAACCAATTGATTTTCTAGGAAACATAATTTTCCTCGCAAGAATAAGAGATGGTGGCAGTGTTTCTAAAAATAAAATACTTTGCAAGCATTCTCAATTGATATCAGATTTCACATGGGTGGTCTTTGGTTCTTTCTATGCTTTATAGCTGATACATGATCTATCAAGTATGCCTGATAGCACGGAGCTAGATCGGTGGTTAAACCTGCAAACTCAGCGGTCCCCTTCTCTCTCACTGTGACGAATGCTGCTTCGAACTATGCTACCCGGCGACGGGTTCTGAAGATTGTACAAACTTGTTCTCAGCGTTCACGGCTTCGCAGCTTGCTCAGAGAATCATGTACATATCTGTATATAACCATCGCCGCTAACATTTCCCAACAGTTCTCTCTTCTCATTTCTTGGATCCTCTTTCATCAAGATTTTGCTTTCAAAGGGCAAAGCTTCGCGAAACGGTAGAACGCAATCTAGAAGACATCTAGGAATAGTCGCCACTTTAATGCACATTGCAGAGAGCAGAAAATTAATTATTAAGCTGGTCTCATTGTTGAATGATTCGATTAATTTAGAGCTTATTTCCACATCATTTCAAACCAACAAAAAAATTAAAATGGTGCATCTTTAGATTTACGTGCCTATAACCTCACATTCATTATAGTGTAGATGTTATTTCCTTGAAGCTGTGTAAAAGATAATTTAAACTGCGATTGATTAGTAAACATCAAGACCTGCCGCCCGGTAGCACCTTACGAATGCCGGTTTGCTCGAGCCCGATGACGCCAGCGAGTGTGTCGATGTGGCCCCCATGCACAGCTGTTCCCCCTTCCCCTAACCCCACCCTCTCTAACAATGAACTCTTGACCAGTTGGCCGGATTGTGCAACGCTCTTTCGAACTCGTAAAGTCGAGGCCGTGCTAACGAAACCGAGAAAATTGTATCTTCTATGATGAGACGTAAACTAAGTCGTGGCTATAACAACGTAGGTCTGTAGGATTGTAAGGATTCTACGATGGTCAGTGTCACTTTAATTGCTATGTAACTGCGATTGCAATACGGGTTCTCTCTATTAATAAGGATCTTTAGGATACACTGAAGGTGATCGAGCAGTTTGTGAGCGTCTCACCTAGTCTAAATTGTGATCTATTGTGATCTAAGAAGTGATAGATTAATCTGACCGATTCACCTCGGTAATTTGAAGCCAAAGCCAGGTAGACGAATACGAAGACTCGACTCCCGATCGTGGAGCGTTTGCACAAGCCGGCCGTCGTTGTTGTCACCCGCTAGACTTCGTCGGCTAAGACCTCTTTATGTGTTGTTCCTGCAGTGGACCTGCCCGAAATTAAGGGCAACCATAGGAAGTTCAGAACCCTGGTCACCAGCTACATAGGTAACTCCGTCTTCTGCTCTATCGGCCCTGCCCTCCCCTTCCGAGCCCCTCCCCTTCTCTCGCACTGCGCTCGGAATCGCCTGAACCGCAGCCGCGGCGGAGATCTTTGCCGATGTCGCGGTAATTTATCGGAGGTTTCCGAAGAAAAGTTATTGCCTGACCAATGCAAATAGGATGTTAAGAGTCTGGATATTTGATGTCGTGACGGAGGAAATGGAGCGCAACTTACCGAAAAAGAAAAGCGTGGTGCAGTTGTCGAGAAATTTCTAGAATTTCCAAGAATCTTAAAGATGTTCTAACATTTCTAACAGAGACGAAGGTTAAATATCTCGACAAGTGCACCAAGCGGCGTCAAATTTCTTCCGGTAAGTTGCTCTCCGTCTCTCTTTCCTTCTTTATTATTGCCCGACTTGTCTAGAACGGTTAGTAATCTTCCCGACTCAGTTTCCCACAGTTTGTTTGGATACCAGAAATGTTCTTTCAGTCAATCAATTTGTCAATCAATCAATCAACTCAATCAATTTAACAGAACGTTAGTTGGTTCCTTATGACCAAGTGGTTAGTTAGGTTAAAGTGGTGGTTAGTTAGGTTAAAGTGCTTCTATCAAGGTAAATAAATGCCACTCATACTTGACATAGAAAAGCATAGAAAATTATAGCAAAACATTGCTAACATAGTAAACAGAGTGACTACTTCAAAGTAATGTTTACACATTTATGCTACTCACCTAGAACTGTATTAAGCAAGTCTTTGAAACCTTGGGAAACTGTCAGAAAGATACTCAGTTGCATTGAAAGGCAAATCTAGCTCGGAAACATTGTTGTTTGGAAAGTGGTCTCAGCGAAATCGGCCGAGATCTCCACCCATTAACAGGCGAATCTCTTGCGGCAGAGCAAGCAACGCAACTTTCATAATCATTCAGAGGCCAGATCCACACGTGTAGAGTTTTCTTAAAATACTGGCCCCAGTCTTACCCCAGTCTATATTAAAACTGCAAATGATGTATTGGGCCAATGGGCTACTTTTTTTTGAACATATACACCTGACCAAAATGACAATAAACTTATTAAATTTAAATTTAAAAAAAATTTAAATTAAAATTACCCTAGAGTGTGGATCTGTAGGTTCTGGTCTGGAATTAATTTTCTTGTCGGAATTCCCCGAGTACAGTTAAGCGTTAAACTGGCAACGGATTTTACCGTCAACCAAGTCACCTCTAGACTAGCTCTGGTTACCAGCTCAAGTCACGGAAATCGTAAACCAGCGTTGAATTCACGATAAAAAAACAATGATTTGAAAAGTTTGCGTTGCCTGCTCGGCCCTGCTTTGCGAGGTTGGCAATCGTGTCATAAGCTTGCATGATTCTTCCTCTTTTCTCTTTCTGTCTTTCTCTCTCTTTTTTCTCACACATACACACACAACATTACAGCACCCGGTGTCGTCCAATTCAAAGTCTGGTCTGCGGTGAAATTTTAAACAGTTTTGCCAGTTTTGTTCATATTTCTCTACTGGAAAAAGGCTACAGATTCGCTCTCCTGAGAGGCAAAGTTAGGCTGGATTGAAAACCTCTCTAAATCACTTATCAGAAATTAAATCTCAAAAAGTTGTTGTCTAATTAGCGCAGATGGTTAGAGCACATGGTGCAAACTGGGGCTCGAGAATCCGATTCAGATTTTAAAAGTGTAGAAGAGTTCATAACAATAAAAATAATAATAAAATATATTTTATTCTGGCAAGAATACATTGCAAAGTAAGTAAGGTTTGTTACAGAATACGTCATGGATAACATGAAGTGAGAGAAGCAACAGACAGTAGGATAGCAGCAAGTTATTATACATTATTAATTCAGTTTATAAATTCAAAGATAATTCAGAGTCTGTCTTCTACGTGTGAGTGATAATCATGTATTGAATAACGACATATCTTGCAAAGAAATATTTTAAGTTCAGTCTTGAAGCGGTTTGTTCCTTGGATCCGCTTTCCTGGGTCAAGCGTATTGCGTTTTGTTTCGGGTGTTGGTGCGTTGTGTTGGGGTCATCGTGTTGTGGGTTGTTGTATATAAAGATGCTAATGGAGAATTAAAAGTCTTCGTTTGAGTAAAAATGCCGTGGTTTTTGCCAGCGTTTGCAATCCGACGCAGGTTACTCGAACTCCGCGGGTAGAAAAAGCTCAGCAGTGCTTTTGCGGCGACCGAGCTCGCGGATAAATTGACGTACACCGGACTTTGAAAGCTCGACGACGCCCTGCATGTGCGGAAAAACGCCTCCTCCGCCCTCAACCGCCCCCAGCATGGCCTGCATTGTTTGCCGTTGTTTCAACATCGCACGTTATCTGTGTTCCGTGTTCATTTTCAGTCTCTCTTAGTCTTTTCAGAGTTGCTTTTGTCCAGAGATTTATTTTCGAGCAACGTTTGGAAGTGTACATTGTGGATTTTTTGTTTTTTTCTTCAGACTAATTTTAATGCAGAAAGGTTTTGACCGTGTCGGCAAAATGAAAATTTGGTCCGTTTGCTTTTTTTTTTTTCGTTTGCTTAAAAAGTGTTGAAATCTTTTTCTTGCGTTCAGGATGCACGATAGTTTTCAGGTTGCTTAACGTTGTCTCTTGTTTTTCTTCATACTTTTTTGTTTTTGATTATTTTGTTAGTGCCAAGTGGTCAATTTGCCACGTAAAATGGCAACCAAGTTTCTTGCTAGATTTAAATACGGGAGCCAATGTCATATAAACCTCTGGCTAAATTTATACCTTGTTAAAAATGGACCACAAACCAACATTGCCAGTCAACTTTCTCATCTGCTAGTTTCTGCCACTCAATAACCTTTTGGGCATATTAAGATAGTTTTTAGACTCATGTCTACTTGATGTAAACTTAGCACTAGTTTTAACAAAAACTATTTGAAGTGTGTTTTGAATGCTAAGTGAAGAACAACTAAATTTTCCAACGTTTCGTAACTTGTACCTGTTACTTCTTCAAGGTAAAGGACAGCTATTACCCTTGAAAAAGTAACAAACATTGGGAAATTTAGTTGTTTTTCACTTAGCATTAAAAAAACACAGTTGAAATAGTTTTTGTTTTGGTCACATTCTATTCTTGGCTGACCCCGTTTCTAAAACTACGCTCAGCATGCTTCTCATGCTGACTCAAGTATCTTTAAGCCGTGAGTTGGACCAACTGACTTGCGCTTGTTCTTTCAGCGTTGAAGCATTCGCCTTCTAAGCGCAAGAGCTTGTCTACGCGGCCAGCTCGCCCGTCAGATCAAGATGAGAACGGTAAGTCTTGGCCTGATCTCGGTTCTAACATTCGGGCTCATTGCCTTAATGTGAACACTTTGCACTTTGAGGTATACTAAGAGTATACTTTACTAATTATTTATTTAGTATTTTATTTATTTATTTATATATTTCATTTAGTAAAATTTATTTAGGAATAGATTTCAACTAAATGCAACAACGCATCCAATGTCAAATTGGAGTTAATCGAGATTGACAGGTTGTGACGTGGTATAGCGTCACTAGAATCAGAGTGACTGTCAGTATTCACAGTCTCTTGGTTCTACTCTTTGGAGAACTGTCATTCTCATCAAATACACTAAAATCGTCTCAAAAAGCCAGTGTCCAAGTAGCTCAATGGTTCAGAGCAACACCCACGACAGGTGGAGATCGTGGTTCGAGTCCCCGTTTGGGCATCAATTTTTGAGACGGTTATAATGTTCATAATAATAAGAAATGAATACTCTTTTTGTGCATTACGTACGCTCCGTAATACTGTAATTAAGTACCAAAAAGCAGGTCTCGTTTGGTTTCGACAACGTGCGGAGTTTTGGGATCTGAATGAAACCTCGCTTATGCCAGAAGTGGACTAAAAAATTGTTATTTATTTATTTATTATTTTAGTCAAAATTATTCCATACAAATGGGATTCAGTGAAACTTAGAAAAAATTATCTTAAGAATATCCTAGTAATGTATTTCCTAATACCACTGATAACCATTGTACTAATCAATGCAAACTACATTTAGATCTGTTAGATTATTTCTAGGTCTACATCCTGCAATAATATCGTAGTTCAATAATTAGGTTTGATGTTTCTCCATCTAAACTTCCGTGCCAATTGTTCTGCTTTGATTTGTTCCTAGCGTCACTGGCTGCTGAGATGGCGTTGTTTATTTGTTTCATCTCATCACCTTGCTCTAACCTGTTTCTCTGTTCTAATTATTTATTTATTTGATTGATTGATTTTCTAACTTAGGTACAAGTATACCGGTGGTTAGTGCTAGTAGGCAATCTGGCCTGTGCTAGTTCCTAGATCTAAGGTGTATTTTTGGCACCAAGTATGATTACATAATAAATTAACATAATATAAAATAAGTTAAACATAATTATTATTCTGTTTTTTGCATACAGCGGGCCAATCCAGTAACTGCTGTGAGTCTTGTATCAATAAATCTTAGCCCAGGCTAGCGACACTGGATTTATAGTTTATAATTAGAGTCACAGCGCTAATGTTAAAAATGCTGCAGCCTTTAACTCGTGGTAACGGTAGGTGTCACCTGATGGCGCTAGCGGCCGTATTCTCTACAATTAACTGATTACGACTCGAAATATTGATACTTGTTTATCAATCGTTGAGGTTAGCATTAATAAATTGATCATAAACCAGTCTCAAATGCAAGATATAACAAAATATAAATCTCTCAACGCGTGATATGACATTGACTTCACCTTAGAACAACTAATATTTTTGCCGGTACACCAGTTATCGGTGGTTTAACATTAGCGCTGAGACTCCACTAAACCTGTCAAGCCATGTTTTCTATTTTCGGCATTTTTTTTTCAAGCTGTGTCCGGCGGCTACAAAATTTGAGTTTTGTTGTCCAAAATCCAGTCACGGCTGGACTTTTTGGTAAAAATAGCTGTTTTCTTCATCTTTTTCAAGGCAAAATAAGGATATCGTAAAGAATTTATCGACTGGAGGTTTTTTATTGGTCGCTTCCTGATCTCCTATACTACGATTTGCCTGGTCTGCTGAGAAATAGGTGAAATTGAGCCCAAGTTTAGTTGCCCACGAGGGTCAAGACGTTTGTTGTCATCTGCAGACCTCCACTGTTGTGAAGGTGACATCAGAAAATCACTGCATCTTCGTTTTGCATTACCAATCAATGTCAAACAAAATCCTCACTGGAATTGAAAATAGCTGAAATTTCCGTAAGTTCGTTAGACTGAATAAAGAGTATTTTTGAGAGCAAACGAAGAAGGTTTGTTACATAAGGTTACCTATCATTTACGCAGTCAAATCGCTTCCATTTCAATGCAGAGTAAAAGTGCATCCGATTCTCAGAAGCTTGCAAAAAATCATTGCCAACATTTCTTCATAACAATTCGATTAACAGCGGCAAAGCTGACCACAAACTTGCAGCATCTCCGGCCGCTCGAGTCTCCACCGACAGCTCTAACATTCTCTCCGCCCCCAGCCGCCAGCCCCGCGCCTTCAGGGGCAGCCTCCGCACCATCGGGCAAAGGCGACCACCCCCCGCCCTACCGCAAAGAGGCGGGGACAAAGGATGCCGCCGCCTCCGCTCCCAAAGAGGGCGGCGGCTTCCCAGCGGTGTTGAACGCAGGGCGCGGCCGCGTTCCGCCGCCGGTGCCGCCGCGAGGATCCAACGCGAGGCGACGCGACAAAGGTGGCCTACGATCGCTGTCGAACGCGACCAGCCCTTTCCTCGGCCCGCACAGTCACTTTTTAAATCCTGGCCAGTCTCTTAGCCGGTCAACTAGTCAATCGTCGAGTAAATCCAGTCCCTTTCGAGGTTTCCTTTTCAAGCCTAGCCAGTTTATATGCATGCCACCCTCTGCCCTGATCTCAAGCAGTCCAAACCAATCGAGAAACAAAGCTCATCCTAGCGCTGGCCGACAAAGTCCCTTCCTAAAGCCTGGCATGTCCTTCACCAATCCTGTCAATCATAGAGAAGGTGCCCCGATCTCAAGGACACCTAGTATCTCAAGACGTGGCAAAGCTCACGACAAAGAGATTCTAATCTTAGAGACAAACACCCAGCTTCTGAATCCTGTGGACCGGTCCACACATAGTCATGTTCTAGCAGTAAACGATGGGCCAGCTACTGAGATAGACTGTAGCAAAGCTGAGGCACGGGAACAAGCTTTAGAGATTGCTGTTCTTGGCGATGAGGTCCCGGCTCCTTGGACCCCACGTAATGATCCGATGAACATAACACAGAACTTGAGTTGCGCAGTCCCGCCTGTTCAACGTCACAGTCGTGCCCCGGCTCCGAGATCGAAGTGTGTTATTGTGGCGATACTGTAGCCAGGGGAAGGGAGGAGTTCGTTTGATTTCGTTGGCATTGGGTGCAGATTTCATTTCTCTTGGGCTTCAAGTGGTTCCTTGTTTCCGTGGGCTGGAAACATTGAGGTTTTGACGGGGAAAATTCCTAAAAACTGGGCCTCTTGACACTGCCTGATTCCTGAAGAGCTGAATCCTTTTAATATCACTACTGTCTCTGATCCTGCCAGTACTTGCTGATGACCTTTGTTTTCTTGGCTTCCAAAGCAGCACCCAAAGCAGCACCCTAGTTAGCCCCTCCCCCTTCACTCCCTGCCACCTGCTAGAAACAAAACTAACCAGGTCATAAGCGCGCATCTTCTTTTGTTTGTAACACACTAAGTTTTTTTTTCTTTGCAGATTTTGCGTTTTCTTTTCGACAATTGCCTTCCGTCTTGTATTTTTTTTCCGATAATCAAGCGCTGAAATTAACATTTTCCGCACGCGTCGACTCATATGATTTCCACGTTTACGAGGATTGTTTTTTCAGATATTTCAGCATGGATTTTGTTTTGTTTTTTCCTGCTCTTTTTGTACCACGTTAATTATGATTTTGTTAACTGCGTATTTTTTTTCCCATCTCAGCTGTTTTTATTCCTGCCTTTTGACCCTGCATCGTGTATCTTGCTGCAAAAGCTGCCCCTCGTTTGTTTTTTGGTCTAACCCTGTCGGTTAATTTTCCCCGCACGCTTTTATGCGGCGGTGAAATCGCTCGGTTCCGTCGTTTCTTTGCGTAGCAGTCCCAAACGCAAGAAGCGACGAAGCCAGCTCGACGAAATGATTGTGGAGGGAATTTTGTCAAGTGTGATTTCAATGCAAGACAAAAATCCGTGCAGACAAATGAAAAGAAAAGCATAACTTTGTTCCGAAAACATAATGCCATCTTATTTTTCTTGCAATCTTGTTTAGCTTTGAAAGTCCCCATAAGCCAAGTAAAATGCAACATTGGTATAATACTACCAGTGAAAGCGTTAAGCCATTTTTCTCTACTGGTCTTTGTACTGAAAATACCACAGTTGCAACTTGCGAGACCTCCCCTAGTAACTGAGCTCCCATAAGCTAGTCCAGACAATGTGCTAGACCCTGCGTTGCCATGGTTTCGCCAGCCCCTCGCTAGCTGTATTGTCCCGTGCTAAGCCACGCCCGCCTGTCCCCAGGGGTGCCTTGCTCCTCGACCCCTCCCCCCGCCTTCGAGGACGCCCTCCGCGGGGACCTGCTAGAGTCGTCGGCACGGCAACCACACCGCCCCCTGCGAGCCGCCTTCGACACCGCCAGGTAAACTCACACGGGCATTTAATCTACCAGCTGACATTGAGCTTGTCCTAATGGGAGGCACTGATGGCACAGACCCTTTGTTGACAGAGCTATTTCACCCCGGGGATGTGGGGCTTGTATGATTGGTAACTTTCATAAAACTCTAGCATCATTGGGTGCTCTGATAAGGAGATGTAAACTCTAAGGAGATAAGGAACTCTAAATTATCTATTGTAATATTGTATTGTTCTCTTTGTAAGGGCTACAACTTGTCAACATTTATTTTCAACTTTCCTGCAAAACCACAAAAGCAGCTTTCATAGATCTTAAATAAGACCTCCACAGATAAAGCGTAAGCAAATTTTCCACAGTTATGGAGCAAAGGTTGATACAGACAAAGTTTAGTAGATTTTTATAGAGAAAACTGTTTCGATGATAAAGTGTAAGTGAGATGAGACTATTCGTTACAAGAGGTACAAGCTATTTTAGCTTCCAGGCGAGGGGGATACTGTTTAACTTTGCAAGTACCCCAAGGTTATTTTAAAACAATTTTAACCCAAAATAAAATATCAGTCTAAACTTTGTCTGAGGTAGTCTTTGCCTCATAAGGATGGAATATCTGTGCAAGCTTTATCTGTGGTAGTCTTTGCCTCATAAGGATGGAATATCTGTGCAAGCTTTATCTGTGGTGGTCTTTGCCTCATAAGGATGGAATATCTGTGCAAGCTTTATCTGTGGTAGTCTTTGCCTCATAAGGATGGAATATCTGTGCAAGCTTTATCTGTGGTGGTCTTTGCCTCATAAGGATGGAATATCTGTGCAAGCTTTATCTGTGGTGGTCTTTGCCTCATAAGGATGGAATATCTGTGCAAGCTTTATCTGTGGTAGTCTTTGCCTCATAAGGATGGAATATCTGTGCAAGCTTTATCTGTGCTAGTCTTTGCCTCATAAGGATGGAATATCTGTGCAAGCTTTATCTGTGGTAGTCTTTGCCTCATAAGGATGGAATATCTGTGCAAGCTTTATCTGTGGTAGTCTTTGCCTCATAAGGATGGAATATCTGTGCAAGCTTTATCTGTGGTGGTCTTTGCCTCATAAGGATGGAATATCTGTGCAAGCTTTATCTGTGGTAGTCTTTGCCTCATAAGGATGTAATATCTGTGCAAGCTTTATCTGTGCTAGTCTTTGCCTCATAAGGATGGAATATCTGTGCAAGCTTTATCTATGGTAGTCTTTGCCTCATAAGGATGGAATATCTGTGCAAGCTTTATCTGTGTTAGTCTTTGCCTCATAAGGATGGAATATTTGTGCAAGCTTTATCTGTGGTAGTCTTTGCCTCATAAGGATGGAATA
Organism: Protonemura montana; assembly: GCA_947568835.1. NCBI lineage: Eukaryota > Metazoa > Arthropoda > Insecta > Plecoptera > Nemouridae > Protonemura > Protonemura montana. The sequence goes on from OX387608.1 coordinate 2,573,991, forward strand.
GATGGAATATCTGTGCAAGCTTTATCTGTGGTAGTCTTTGCCCCATAAGGATGGAATATCTGTGCAAGCTTTATTTTATTTATTTATTTATTAACTCCAAAATAACATATGGTATTCAAAATTGATATACATGTTGTAGGAGATTCGCGATCCACCAATAAGATATCACATTAATACAATGTTTGTCAGCAATAAAATGTAGAAGCTTAGATAATAACAATAAAAATAATAGAATTTACACAGTGTTTGTAAAGTAGTCATTAATATTATAAAAACACTTTTCTAGTAAGTAAGATTTCAGGCCAGATTCGAACTGAGATAGCGAGTCCATTGTCTTTAAATTGCCTGGTAATTTGTTGAAAATGGTTGGGCACGCTCCACATACTTGTTTAACAAACTTGGAGGTTCTATATTTGTTTACAAAAATGTCGAGCGTCTGTCTGGTGTCATGATCATGTACATCCTTATTTACAATAAAATCAGTCTTATTTTTATACACAAAAATTGCACAGTCATAATTTATCTGTGGTAGTCTTTGCCTCATAAGGATGGAATATCTGTGCAAGCTTTATCTGTGGTAGTCTTTGCCTCATAAGGATGGAATATCTGTGCAAGCTTTATCTGTGGTATTGCAGAGAAGAAATGTTGACAAGTCACGGTCCTTGCATGCTCTACAATTACAAATGTCACAGTGATGTCAACGCCTTCGTACGCTAACCGCACTTTCAGTGTGTCCGAGGTGAGGCTGGAGTGTGGGAAGTCGTCGCTGAGCGTTGAGAGCGGCGGGTCCCGCTCGCTGGCCTGGACTCCGCCCGCCAGCGTCGAGGGGTCGACGCCCACGTGGACGGAGGGAACGCCCAGTTTCACCGAGAGTTCTAGCTCGGGCGAGCCGGCCGACAGATCCAACGGTAACGACTTGATGGGGTCTCGGAGAGGTGTCTTTCACCTCGGGTACTGGCTTACTTCACTGACGCCGTTTAAATCTTAATGAATCGAAGCTTAACACGGGTTTTAGGGCATTATTGGTTATTGGCTAACATTTTCGTGTCCCATACTAGATGTTCTTTTCACATTAAAATAGATTTTTCACAGCCATCGCTATTTTCTCTCTAAATCCATGGTTTAATCTTTGAACCTGGAAGGATGGGATCCAAACTTTTAAACTTTACTTTGAAGTTTGAAGTAATTAGTTCCAATCATATGTCATTTGTATTTCGATATCAACGCATATTCCTATTTGAAACGAGCACGGGGCTAAAAACATATATTTTCGTCGAACTTTACACTTTTTCTTTGCAATGTTTTTTAAATTTGGTCGTGTAAAACAAACCCCTGTGCCGGTCGAAGGCGGAGCTAAGTGTCATTTGAGAGCAATTTAAGCAGCGTTGGTGAAAATGCCCATCAGCTGATGTCGGCTGGTACCGATGAGATTGTAATTCTTCCAATGTACAGATGCATCATTGACTGATCGAAGAGCATCAACACACAGCGCAGTATTTTTATGTGTTGAATTACTTCTTTGTTTTCTTGATAACTATGCGTCGGTGGAAACAACTTAACATGACTGTTTTTGACCGCTTCATTTTTTGCAATCGTAATGCCGGGAATTGTACATACAAGAAATTATCTGGAGTTTCAGAAAATTACTGCAGAGTCATGGAATTATTAGTAATTAGGATCGCTGATAACAAAACATTCTGCCCGTTGCAACCATTTGCAATTTAAATAAAATTTTGGAATTTTGGAATCGGTTAGGATGGCATTCTCTGAAAGAGAAATGCTGGATTCCCAAAATGCTAAATGACTGTAACTTGGCTTAAATCTGAACTAGGAGAATAAATTAGGTTATCTTTCAATATCGCTATTTGGAAAGTAGTTTCTCATCTTTGGCTTGTTAACTTGAGGCTTTCTCGTATCTGGAATGTGTTTCGCTGACTGTCGTCAATGTCGTAGCCCACGTTTAACCTGAGGACGGCTTCTGAGGGTACGTGTTGGCGAGAGGTGCTTCGGATTGCCACAATCTTTCCGTGTCTTTGCTAGATCTCCTAGAGACATTGCCAGCATATTTTACCTTTACCTTCGATCATGCTAAGTTATCTGATCTCCATTTCAACTTGATAAAGAGTTGGATAAGCACCTACTGGCCTACCTACTAGACAAAGCTTGCAGCCCATGCCGTTGTCCAGCTCAAGACATGGCTTGCTAAACAAAACTTGCAGTCCATGCTGTTGTCCAGCTCAAGAAATGGCTTGCCAAACAAAGCTTGCAGTCCATGCTGTTGTCCAGCTCAAGACATGGCTTGCCAAACAAAGCTTGCAGTCCATGTTGTTGTCCAGCTCAAGACATGGCTTGCCAAACAAAGCTTGCAGTCCATGCTGTTGTCCAGCTCAAGACATGGCTTGTCAAACAAAGCTTGCAGTCCATGCTGTTGTCCACTTCAAGACATGGCTTGCTGTCCATGCTGTTGTCCAGCTCAAAACATGGCTTGCAGTCCATGTTGTTGTCCAGCTCAAGGCATGGCTTGCCAAACAAAGCTTGCAGTCCATGCTGTTGTCCAGCTCAAGACATGGCTTGCCAAACAAAGCTTGCAGTCCATGTTGTTGTCCAGCTCAAGACATGGCTTGCCAAACAAAGCTTGCAGTCCATGCTGTTGTCCAGCTCAAGACATGGCTTGCCAAACAAAGCTTGCAGCCCATGCTGTTGTCCAGCTCAAGACATGGCTTGCCAAACAAAGCTTGAAGTCCATGCTGTTGTCCAGCTCAAGGCATGGCTTGCCAAACAAAGCTTGCAGTCCATGCTGTTGTCCAGCTCAAGACATGGCTTGCAGTCCATGTTGTTGTCCAGCTCAAGACATGGCTTGCCAAACAAAGCTTGCAGTCCATGCTGTTGTCCAGCTCAAGACATGGCTTGCCAAACAAAGCTTGCAGTCCATGCTGTTGTCCAGCTCAAGACATGGCTTGCCAAACAAAGCTTGAAGTCCATGCTGTTGTCCAGCTCAAGGCATGGCTTGCCAAACAAAGCTTGCAGTCCATGCTGTTGTCCAGCTCAAGACATGGCTTGCCAAACAAAGCTTGCAGTCCATGTTGTAGTCCAGCTCAAGACATGGCTTGCCAAACAAAGCTTGCAGCCCATGCTGTTGTCCAGTAGGGAGGGCCGTGCTAAACCCAGCTCATTTTCAACATGAAGTGGAGGCTAGTTTGCTCTCAGTGCTCTGCTTTCAGCAGTAGTTAGTTTGAATCTTGGCTGAACTTGAGACTTGAAAAAAAATATGTTAGTCGCTGACAAAGTTACTTGCTTTTCATATCAAGTTTCGTAACATAAGTTATTTAAAAAAAAAGGAAATAAACCCAGTGACGAGCGTGGATTGTTGCAAATAAATCAATTGAACTTTATTATTTGACAAAGTGGTCAGCTTAGATCAAAGAGCTTTGGACGAATAGGAGCGACGCTCGGAAAACTATGACCGGTTTTAGAGTTGTTTTGCTTCGACGTTGCATTGGGAGTCTGCCTGGCTACGCTTGAGCACGGCATGCACGTTTTCAACGCTCTTTTCGTCTGCGCCGACTACTCGGCATAGACTACGAGACTGCATGCGCCGTAGTGCATCCAGTGGTTTAGCTGGAGACACAATCTCCACAGGAAACAAACTTAGCAAACGAATCTCTAGCCAATTTAGAGCTTGCTTAACCTAGAAACGGGTAGTTTTCCGCTGTCAGCTTTGGAATAGCGTGGCGGAATATTTGGCTTCCAGGGGGAATGCGGAAGAAGTGGATTCACAGGACTGGCTGCATGGTCTGATTAGCGGAGAGCAGGCCTCTTTGTAGGACTCAGTACTGCATACAACGTGGTTTGCTGCGGAATAGCTTAGCCACAGTTACTTGAGTGTTGTCTTATTGATTGGTATGCCAAGACAACCATTGAACAGACTTTTCATTTTGTCTGTCTGAAACGCAGGCCCAGTTATTTGATAGTTATTTATATTTCGCTGTCTCAGTGCCAGCGACCTACGCCCTTGTGATATCACTGGCCAACCATTGACTAACCATGTCATCATGAACACTGCAACCCTCTCAAATGTATTTACCAAATTTAAGGAATTGAAGCCTGATATCCACTTACCCATCTGTGCTTTTTAAGATGAACTTTATCTGTTTTATGAGAATAACAGAGCTCCAAGGAGTAGAACCACAAAGCTGTGAATACTCACAGTCACTCTGATTCTAGTGACACTATACCACGTCACAACCCGTCAATCTCGAATAACTCCAATTTTATGCAGGTTAATTCTATTGTTAATTATGAAAGCTCATTAGAAGCACGTGAAGATATGGTTAGGTTAGGTTAGTTTAGGTTAGAAGTTCCATTCTCCTAATTAGTAACTATTTTTGAGACGACAGCAGGTATATAGAAATGAAACGTGGCTGGCCCTGAGACAGCTGTAGACTAACCTTGACCTGTTGATGTTTACGCCCAACTAATGCGCGCGCTCGCTGCTTGTTGTAGGCTTCGCGACGCCGGCGCGACGAGGGCGCCGTGCGTCCGACGGCCCGAAGGAAATCGATGCCGAGCACGAGTCGGTAAGTCGCTCTCCTTCGTTTCACATCTCATTTGCATTGCTAACGCTTGCAATGTGTGGGGTATTTTATTATTTATTTCATTTGATACATTTCGTTCTCTCCCTCTACGTCCCTCGAGTACGTTCTTGCTCTGGCTCTAAGATAGGTCGGCTGCTGTACCAGTCTCAGCGTCCTTTCCCTCGTGACAAGGACTAAATGGCTGCCAGGGTTTCTCATGTCTGCTTTAAGCTATCAAACTACAAAGCTGTCTTTTAATCCAAAGCTATATTTATCGATATTCAAATAGCTGGTACTGAATTTTTTTTAGTGCTGAAACAGTTTGAACTAATGGGTCCATGAGATGCATCTCGTTTGGGTTTGTGCGCTCAACAAAGCTCGAGGTGCTTATTTTGATAGGCAGTTGTCTCAGTCAAAGGGAAAGAGCTTTTGTTTTGCATTTTTTTATTCCTCTTTGTAATCTTGCCAGCCATTTATTCTGTCTTGGAAATGGTAAGCTTAGATTCAAGCAAGACGGGTTTGTTATGTCAGTTTGAATGTCATAGATAAAGCTTGCACAGATATTCCATCCTTATGAGGCAAGGACTACCACAGATAAAGCTGGCATAGATATTCCATCCTTATGGGGCAAAGACTACCACAGATAAAGCTTGCACAGATATTCCATCCTTATGAGGCAAATACTACCACAGATAAAGCTTGCACAGATATTCCATCCTTTTAGACAAAGACTACCACAGACAAAGCTTGCACAGATATTCCATCCTTATGAGGCAAAGACTACCACAGATAAAGCTTGCACAGATATTCCATCCTTATGAGGCAAAGACTACCACAGATAAAGCTTGCACAGATATTCCATCCTTATGAGGCAAAGACTAGCACAGATAAAGCTTGCACAGATATTCCATCCTTATAAGGCAAAGACTAGCACAGATAAAGCTTGCACAGATATTCCATCCTTATAAGGCAAAGACTAGCACAGATAAAGCTTGTACAGATATTCCATCCTTATGAGTCAAATACTACCACAGATAAAGCTTGCACAGATATTCCATCCTTATGGGGCAAAAACTACCACAGATAAAGCTTGCACAGATATTCCATCCTTATAAGGCAAAGACTAACACAGATAAAGCTTGCACAGATATTCCATCCTTATGAGTCAAATACTACCACAGATAAAGCTTGCACAGATATTCCATCCTTATGAGGCAAAGACTAGCACAGATAAAGCTTGCACAGATATTCCATCCTTATAAGGCAAAGACTAGCACAGATAAAGCTTGCACAGATATTCCATCCTTATGAGGCAAATACTACCACAGATAAAGTTTGCACAGATATTCCATCCTGGGTTAACAATGCTACTTTAACCATAGAGTAGGCCAACCTTGTAGTATTTCCCTCACTTATGAGCTTACGATAAATGGGGTTGCTTGCAATTTAGTCTCTCTGTTACGGTCTTGAACATCTGGTAAATTTCTTAACTACTAGGTTTTTTTGTTTTTTTTTCGGTAGCCGTGCCCCCATAAGAATGGTGTATCCGTGTAAACTTTGTAATTCCGAATCCAAGTTTCGAAAATAGTTTTCAACATATCACCTCTCCGTATTGTGTTTTTCCCGTGAAACGTTGTCTGCCGCCAACAGCGACGCTTGCCGCTAGGTTCTGTGTCTCATTCCTCCACGTTACCATCGAGTTCACAGTTAACAATCAGAGTCTCAGCGCAAATGTTAAACTTTCTGCGGAGCAAACGAGCTTCCTACACAGGATATATCTTTGTTGACCACCCTAAAGAGCTTGCAGCTGTTCTTTTACAAATGTCGACAATTTAATTACTATAGCTCAAAATATCAATACATGTTTATCAATTGTTAAGGTTAGCATTAATAAAGGTTAATTGAGCATACACCAGTCTCAAATGCAAATAATTTACAAGAAATAACAAAATAAAATTTATTCTTTCTCAAGACCACGATGACTCTACTTCCGGGCAACCACAATTTTTTTTGGTATTGCAAACTTTGACTCGTCATAAATGTAAAACTCCACTGAATTGTTACGTCGGTCTGTAGTTTTCACGTAGACAGCTTAACACGAACGCCAAGTCTCTGACCCAAACCTGTGAACGCGTCGGATCGTTTGCATCGTTGCCGTCGGTGACCCGCTATTGTTGGCCGCAGGTGGCCCGGATCACCACCGCGCGCTACCGCTCCGTGATCACCGTCACGCTGGATCGGTAGCCACCCCCCCCCCCCCCCCACTTCACCGCCCCTTCACACACACTTCCACATTCCTTGAGGCACGTTATTGCTGGACCCAGAGCGATGCCGTTTTCTCTGCCACGAAGTCCGTGCTCCACTTGCTTAGCTGTTTAATGTAATGCATCTAACGAACTTGATCGTTGAAGACGAAATCTCAGTTGAATCAAAAGGAACTTCTAGGTTCGAGGCTGCAAAGTGGAGCACGGGCTTTAGTAACCTTGGCTCACGGAAAACTATTTCCTTTCCGTCGAGCTGAGATTCCCTAATTGTATTTTTTATTGGAACGACTGATGTGACGATAGATTCTCATGCTGTCGAACCAATTGCTTTGCGTTTGGATTTTTCGACCTGGCTTGCATGTGACCCGATACGCACTGCACGAGACCTGATAAAACTAAATGACGTGAATCTTTTGATTGTTACGCTTGTGTCCATCTCGTTTTCCATCCCTCAAAGGATTCAATTTTCACCAAAGTACGACGAGCGTGGTTTTTAATTTGCCGTCTTTGAAAGTGCTCGGTCGTCTGTAGTTTTGCAGGTAAATCCTTTGTGGGCAACAAAACGGGATGAGACGCCAGTGTCTCATTGCTGGCTGCACGATAGAACATTTCCCAGGCTTTCCGCCGTTCCTCGATGATCTTGGTCTCTTCTTTCTTACACGGGATGGTGAATTGGAAAGCAGACTCTCGTCTTGGGAAGAAAGCTTGGCCAGCATTCTGAGACCGATGATTTTACATCCAAAATCATAAGAATTATTAACATTTAAATAAGATGGGTATTGATAATTTCACTGGCTTTTGACATTATTGCAGCAAAATCTCGACTTTATTTTGAAAAGCAGACAAATTATTTGGGACTCGCTAATTTCTTTGGCTGTTGATTTGATTTCGGTTTTAAAGAACTAAACGTGATTCTCATGGGCCTCTGTTTTCTCAGCTAAAAGTCTTCCCACGACGCTGCTTTCAGCTTCCCTATCCCGCAACAATTCTTGGGTGTGCTAACAACGGTGCTTCTTTCTCTTTCTCTCTGGACTCGCAGCTTTTCTACTCCATCTGTGGACCGTACTAGTAACCTCGGAAGTTTAAACGAAAGTGTGTGCGCGCTAACACCGAGGCTCGCGATCGTAACGCGCCCGCAGCTCGGCCGATGAATTCTGCCCGCGAAATCAGTAGCGATTGGTTCTTGCAGACTAAGTTCGACTGCAGCTTTGCTTCTAGTACGATGCCAGTAACCTCCTCGGCAAAACAGCGTCTTCCGCTCTGAATTGGACGTCGAACAAAGAGCAATAAAATGTTGAAGCGAGCAGACTTTGGATTCCGAGTGCAAGAACGCTATTATGTCGGCAACTTCTTGAAACTCAAGAAAAACTATTTGAACTGGATTTTGAATGCTAAGTAAAGGGCTAATAAATTTCCCGACGTTTCGCAACATATACTAGTTACTTCTTCAGAGGTTTGAGCAGTCCTTAGCAAGTCATACATCGTATTAAATGGGAAATTTAGTAGCCCTTTACTTAGCATTCAAAACCCAGTTCAAATAGTTTTTCTTAAAACTAGTGCTAAGGCTAAATCAAGAAGACATGAGTCTAAAAACCATCATTCTTGAAACTCCTTCGTACTTGAGGAACAATCGCAGTTAGGCCAGCTACGATCGGCAAGTTTGAGCTCCGGGAATTATCAAGCGTCTAGATCACTGCTGGCTTAACTTCGCTGCGTCGTGCTCACAGTCAACTTGTCCGTCATTGACAAACAGCTGACATTTATCATTACGGTAACGCGTAGAAATTTGCTCGGAAAACCTCCGTAGCTTTAGGGTATTATTGTGAGGTCTACGGTCACGACAGTCGAGTCAAGTACGTCGAGTAGCTTGCGGCCGCGACGATAGTTTCCCGCTCGGCTTTTGTGCGCACACGGACATATCATTTGATCGCCGCTCGGACAACGAAATCTCACTCACTCTCCGAACTCACGTCGACGCCGGCTTTGATTCGCGCAGAGCAGGCGGCCAGCGTAGAACTGAGTTGCTAACAGCTCGGCAGGTATCCCCTTGATGATTGTTGGTGGACCAAAACAGATGACTGCTCCTATGCCATGTTAATTGAGTCCACTAGATACCTGGTTCAAGTGCATTGCTTGACTTAGAAACTCAGTTATTCTCTTCCTTTGACTAGAGTGTCAATTATCGCTACGGGCTTCATCCTCTACAAATTTCTTGTCTCCCAGATTCACAATACGTACTTAGAAAGAGAGTGCCACAGAGATAACTTACTTGGTAACTATTGGTAATTAACTTGGGTCCTTATTCTTGTTAGAAAATGTGCATCCTGATCTTGAGGTTTCTAAGGTGGTGCCACTTTTTCCATCCTGCAACATTCCACGTGGCTCTCGAAACGCCGCTTGCTCTGCGCCATCGCAGTCCGGCCCGCTATTCCCGAATCGGATCGGTCGCTTCCTTGCTCTTGGTGTTGTTCTTCCCCGTCTATCGACCGCTATGCTAGCCCTGCCCCCCGACTAACCCCGCCCCCTCGACGAGCCCCTCGCTCTCGACGTCTGGATCGCCGGCCACCCAGCGAAGCGGCGGCGATTGCGAACGTAGCACACGTCGCCCTCGTTATTCCTTCTCTCCGTGTCCAGTGTCAATAATCGGACGGCCCGGCCTACGCGCCTGGCCGACCTTCAGTGTAAGTGTTGTCCTCATCAATCAATTTCTAGCATTGTACACACAAATTAGTTGTATAATTTGTGTTCGTTTTCTATCTATACATACGATGTTACATTTTATGATATAAACGGTAGCTGTATTTATTTTTACTCGCTAGCGTCATCTGTATGTAATGTGGATTGTATATAGTGAGGCTGTTCGTAGAGGTGGATAGCTTAGACTTTAGCTCTCGGTATTTGGCTCCGCTCCAAGCGAGCCGGGTGTTTCCGCCTACACTTTGCCAAATTCTTCGTGTAAATATTATAAAGATATGTTATCACTATTATTATTATTATTATTATCGATACCATTATTACTGAATTGATTATTGGCATTATTTTTATCGTTATATTATGGTAATAATACAGATTATCAAAAAGGTGTTAGACTGGAGTTGTTTTCGTTCAAAGCTGTGGTAATGTTTTTTTCGGCTGCTATGAAATACAATACAAGCTGAAAAATCCAGAGCTGCCTCCGTGAAACCCTGGTATTCCTTCTCGACAAGCTGAGGTCCCGGTCCTTGGAGCTGATGATGGATTCCCATTCCTTACAGGTTCCACGCTACTAGCGTCACTTCAATAACACACGAGTTTTGTTTTGCTTCTGCTTTTCGTGTGTTGGATTTCACGTGTGATGTGTGGATGCTGATGAAATTATCCTTTAATTTTTTCAACTTTAATCATTTTAATGCCAGATTGAATTGCTTTTTTTTTTTTGGCATTTTACCAAATTTGTGTTTCTTATTTATTCAAGAAAGAGACGAGAGAATCCATTTCTTAAAACAAGGAAAATACATTATTTATTTTTTATGAATTTCAATATGTGAGCTAGTTCTGGGGAATACATTTCTAGATGGTTAGGTATCAACCTCCCTACCTCAGCAAATTTTAAATAGTATTTATAAATTATGGAGAATGGGCTATCCAGTAATTGAAATGTTTTTAAATGCAACAGCAAGTAATTTCCACCATCAATGTATCTGTTTGCCTCGACTTGCTCATTTACATTGCTGATTTTGTCTGCCAGTGCTTTACCGAAGTTTTGTGGTAAGTAGTGGCAAGGCAGAACATTATCGTCAAGTGTCGCATGCATGCTGCAAGTCATCCAACTGTAAAGTGCGGTTATGTAACGTGCAATGAAAAGCAATCCCTCAAATTAAAACTAAAACTATTGTACGACAACAATACACACGACAGAATAAGTAGCGACTATGTGCCTTGGCTTAAAATCTGGATCGCTTTGCAATCTCTGTTGTTTCCCATAATTTTTTTTTTTTTTAAGTTGCAAAAACTCACGCTAAATCGAGGTAAATCCCCATGAAAGTGTCTTTGAGCGAACGCTGGCTTGTGATTGGTGAACGTCTGATGGTTGCAGACATACTTATGACGGCGCTTTGGTTCCGCGTGGAACTCGTGATGAGGACGCCGCTTCTCTGTGATTGGACGACCGTGGAAACGCTGCATCCCTCGACACGCCACGGCTGTGTTTCAGCATTTTTGTTTTTTGTTGTGTTGTACAAGTTTGATCGAGACATGTTATTGTATTTTTAAATAAATGCCGTTATTTTTGTTTTTTATTGACGAGTGTTAATTTTTTTGGATGCAGTAGACCAACAAACTTGTTTTTATTTACTTGGAGTTGTGTTGGCTGCAGAAAAAGAAATTTGAGTTTTGACTGAAAGACTAGCTGTGAGTGGTCGAAATGTATTCAATGTGGTACTGGGCTGGGAAAGTCTTATTTCGAGGAAGGAAAAGGTACGACTGTTGGGCTGCTTAGAAGGGTGGATGGAAATGAGGACCTGAATCAAGGAAAACTTAAGCCAAATTTGTAGCAAGAAACTAAGGGCATGAAAATAAGCAGCAATTTCTTTCTGGCCAATGCCACCAGAAAACGGAACAACCCTAATCTCACAACTGTTTCGGAGAGGAATTATATTCTCAGTCTGTTGCAATTTCCAATGTACAGCATAGTACCGTTGACAGTACGCTTGAAGGAGGTTAGTAAATAAACAAATGGAATTCCAAAACAAGGCAACATGTTTGTGTAAATTAAAATACCGCTATAATTTGATACGCCTTTTTTGAGCCCGGTGTGAATGCCGTCAGCTACCGTAGCCCAGTGAAGAGTGACTTTACTAAACTACTTAAGTTGTATTGTGTAAAAGAATTTTTTCCCATGATTGGGAAAATAAGTTATCCTTATTATAAATGGGATCTATTATATGGGATTGTTGCCTTTAGTGATCTAAAGGCTAGTACCTCACCTTGCCAGTAACGTTTGGCTTACAGAGCTAGTTCATTCGGTGACGGCGCTGTGCTTGTAGTTTTTGAGCCAAAAAAATTAGGGTGAGGAAACCAAAATAAGTTAAATTAAAATGGTGACCAATGTTGTTCCAAATTAGTTTCATAACCTATTTTTATTAAGATCATAAAAGCTTACTAATGCCAACTAGCCGCTTGTGCAGAAAAGTGCTTTGTCAATCAAAAATAATAATAATAACCTCCACAAGAACAATGCTGTTTTGGACATGTGGCCTGAAAGTTGTGGAACAATGAGTTGAACACTGTCATAAAACTTAGGCAGGCTAAAGTTGGTAGTTCTAGGCAAAGACCATATAAAGCAGTAGTTATGTTTTCAAAATTATTTCTTGATTTCTCCCCATTGGCACCCAAAATACCAGAAATGCCTAGCCGTTTGGAATCCAAATTGAAAGGAGAAGTTGAGTAATAGGGAGGAAAGAGTTCGCTCGAGACTTTCCAAGATGTACCACTCTCCATTACCTTTTGTAAAGTAGGTAAAATAATACGTAGATGTCACAGTGGTAACCAAAGTCTGTGGCAACTGCTCTGGGGGCAGCTTTAATTTAATGATTTAATCAAGTTCATCTCTGCTTTTTAGAATAATTTCCATGATTGCGGAAGTACAGCCCAAAAACTGGAACATATTTCCTTTTAACTCGATAATGAGCTGCCTATTGTTTACTGCTGTGTGGCTAATGATTTTGCAATCGGCTGCATGTCAGGTGATAGGCTTATTAACTGCGCTGTGTTTATAGCGACATTAATTGAAGGTACTGTACTAGTTAGCGCCCGGTTAATGTATGGGCACAAACAAGGGAACACTTGAGATATGTTGTAGTAACCGCCAACGCTATTCAGTGTTTTTAGATGAGATAGTCTCAAAAGTGTCAGTGATTGTTGAGGATGGCACAAACAAAGGAAGACACGTTAAGTGCAAGGCAGTCTTAAAGGCAAATAATCACCAAAAGACTACAAAAATATGTCGACTCTATTAAGTAGTGCAGCTTCAATTTTTATCGGAATAAATGTTAATCGGTTCCATACATAAGCACAGGGTCTCTGACTTAACATAAATACTGTCCGGCACTCGAGCTTTTCAGATTCAGAGGAGTCAGAAGTGGATAAATCCAGCAAGAACTGACCAAGGCAATAAATGGGTGCACCGGAATCGATTTTCAACAATGAAATATTTTCATTCAGGTAATTCAAGCCCTGTGTAATCTCTGGAATAAAAATCTCACAAGTAATAATTTAAAAAAATCAATAAGCATTCTGAAATACAAACAAAAAAAAGACTGTTTAACTGTTCACAAACAATTATCAGAAAACTTTCCAAAAATGATCTTTCATTAAAGTTTCCGTTGCATATAAAAAGACTGTAACTATGTTTGAAATGCATTGTCTATGCCAAACCTGGCCAAACCAAACATTTCACTTCCAGATCGTTTTACTGGTCCGCTCAAATAATGCAGAAGGGGTGGTGTGTAATGTTTTCCTTTCAAAGTTGTAAATGCCACTTTTGCAGGCTTTATTATTTAAGTGCGCACGTCGTCCCCACTTATCTTGAGAAAGCCTTCAATTCTGCAATAAGATGATACTCAGATAGAATTCACTGATGCCAGCAAGCTCTTGGATTTTTGCCGCAGGTAAAGGACACCGCCATTATTTCTGTCTTTATTCTCGTTTGCTTCATGAAATTATTTATATCACAGCTCTTAGTTCAGGTACAGTTTCTGGAATTTTGATGTTACGAGGTCCGAGAAATGCCCGGGAAATTGTATTACATAGAAATATTTATTTTTGAGGACAAAGGCCATCATAACCTCAATGTTTTTCTCGAGATGACACATTCAAAGTTATTATTAACATATATTTTTCTCCTCGAGAAATGGTAAGTAATTAAAGACCATCTACAATATCGTTTATTTATTTCAAATCTCATTAACTCAAGCAAGTGAACCCATTGCAGTTTCATTTCCATCACAATTCAACTGTCAGTAACTTCAACGCCGCCACAGTTCGCCATCTTGGATCTTGACCACCCTCTCCCTTGCTCTCCCTCCTCCAACCTCCCTCTCTTCATCCGGTTCCATCACAAATTCATCCGCCATAATCCGCCATTTGTGTTGAGAATCCCAAAGCGTTGCCGGTCGTTTGTGGCGTCTCTTTTGGTTTCCTCGCATCTGCCTATTAATTAGGCTTCGTTCCTGACCAATCACGTAAGGAAAATCATCTTTATTATTTTTGCTTAATTTTAATGTCTACATTATTCGTACCTTACCTTTATTTATCTTGCGCAAAGCCGACAAAGATCCTAGGCTTGTAGCTTACCTGTGTCCATGATGCTCGTTCCCCCCTTTTACTAATTTGCGGCGTTTCTGTTAATAGATTCTCAAAAGAACCATGAAGAAGAAGCCAGTTCCTAAGGAAGATGACTCTGAAGCATCTGATGCCGTTGACGAGCCCGAAGAAGTCTCGGAAGAGGAGCCGGTATGTGAAAATGTTCATCTCCCATCATAATACAAGCGACCCCCCTGCATCACAAAGTCTTTCCCTTGCAAAAGCGTCGCATTGGTGCCGACGCTTCTCTAAATAATAACCTATTGCAACAGAAATCAGTGCTACTAGCGCAAGGATTTGTACCATTTATATATTTAGAAAACTAGATGGTTATTTAACGTTTTTTTATCAAATATGCCCATGCTTTGACCTTGACCAGAATGTTTGGGGAAGTGCAACCATATCAAAAACATTCTGCCATTTTGAATGGATAGAAGTTGCGTCTTAGCCCAATAATTAAGACATTCAAGCGAACAGCTATGCTGAGCCAGTGGCGACAATGAAATAGCTATATTTCTCGTTTGGTGGACATCATCTGTAGTCCACTTGTTGCAAGTCGACTGTAGATCAATAGCACGTCGATACAGCTATTGATTTGCAGTTCTCAGTCTTTAATTCTCCTGAGCACATGATGGTTTCTTTGATTATTTATTCCATCTTATTGCTTCTGTGTTCCAGGCAAGCAAACGCAGGACCTCTGGGCGGACACGTCCAGGAGCGAAGAAGGCAAAACTAGCCGAGCCAAGCTCATCAGAAGGCGAGGAAGAGGCCGAAGATGAAGAGGAGGCAGAGGACGAAGAGGAAGAAGGAGACGATGATGACGAGAGCGAGAACTCCGAGGAGGAGTACAAAACAGATCAGGTAAAGAAGAGAAAGAAGTCTCCGCGAAGGAACGGTGCCACTAATTCTACTCGTACTCCAAAGGCCAAAAATGGCATTAGCGGCGATTCGCCTCCCAGCCCTTTGCTTGTTGCGTACATGGTGAGTCGATCCGCATTGACCTATCGGCCAGAGTTGCGTTTCATTCATTTTGGTTCGCTTATGAGACATATTTGCTATTTGCCCATACCTGCTTCACTTGTTCCTAGGCACACTTGGGAACCAATGCTAGTGGACAGTGGACTGAAGGTGCAAAATGTAGTAATACGTTCTCATATCTGTATCAATTTCCTTTCAAATCAGTCATTATTAAAATCAAGTTTCCTCTAGTCTGATTTGGATGGTAAGGAAGTAACATGTACTTTTATGATGGTACAAAAATGCCACGTGGACATACTCATTACCTTTCTATTGGAATGAAAGATGCTGTTCTTTTGACCTTTAAAATCATCCCATCTTCGAGCAAACTGTTCCCAATTGAAGCCGCCTGGTTGCTCCCAAACTATTTTCACGACGTTTGTCTCGTTCTCTCCTTGCAGTCTGGATCGTACGTTGTTCTGAAAACAGACCTAGCCAACGGCGGCGACCCACCTATCTGGAAGATTGATGGCAAAGCGCTACTCCAAAAGTACGTGCCGTTCCAGGAGGAAGGCAAGACACTGTACAGGAACACCTCAACGGTACGTAACTACACAGAAATGAAACACAGCTGAAATTTATCAGCAGCATTTTTTCTTCAATTTTCGTAATTTCTTTTGTCTGCAGTATTCTGGCTGGTCAACGGGCAACAAAGACAACTACTACTCAGCACCGATCGTCTACAAAGTCCAGAATCGAAAGGAAACAGTTGTAGAGTTTTTGCGTGATTCCATCAAAATGTGAGTACTTTTTGTCTTCTTTGTTTGCAACAATTGCGTCAATTGGACGCACAATTGGAAGTACAGATTGCATTTTGTCCGTTCTATTTGACTCGTTTCGGCAACCAAGTCTAATCTCTTTGTTTTCTCTTCCAGCGAAACCCCTGCTGCGACCCCCGCAGCTGACGAGAAGAAGGTAGTTGACAAAGAGCAATAAGAACGCTGATAATTGTTCCATTGAAGTAATTTTTTAAAGTTTACTGTGGCCGACCTTTTTTTTTCATATTCATATTTGTGGGTCCGAGTTCTCCTTTGTCAACTTGTCACTATCTGGGACCTCATTATGTAATATAAGTTTACTTTTACTATGATTGAGATTCATTTATGATTAAACAAAAACATTGATCTGTGTAGAATGTATGCCTTTTTACAATACGTTCCATGTCCTTATATTTGTGTATTCGAGAAATGAGCTGGTTTCTTATATATTTGAATATTTTTAGATCCTTTTTGTCGACCCATTGATGTTGGCTAGCCTGATTCTTTTATGTACATGCACTTTTCTTGAAAAAATTCATGATTATGTACGTCAGTGAATTATTACTGTCCAATCGCAACTAAACTTATTTACATTTAATAAAAGTGGTCAATACCTTCTCATCAGTACAATATTTTCTTCGGGTGTTCCATATCCCAGTACATAGCATGATTGACAGCCACGGTTTCCTGTTTGTGCTCTGGTGTGAAGGTCTCTGTACAGTGATACTTCTACGTGACCACACATAGTCAGTGGGATGGCAGCTGATAACAACCAACACCTGACAGAAGTCTCCCAGCCAATGGCAGCCATGGCTTGTTTTCCTCATCCAATGAGCCAATGAGCTTCTCTCTGCTGATAAGAATACTTTTGGTTTTCCTTCTTGGTCATTCAAATTCAACACCAGACAAGATGAAGGTGCTTAAAAGTTTGATCATGGCACCGTTACCTCGCTACGAAAGAGTTTACAATTTGAGACGACCTACTGCGATCGGGAAAAAGTCGATTATGAATATAGGTAAGTTAAGATAGTAAACAGATATTAGATTTCAGCCTACCTACCTATTACCCCAGCCTATTACCTACTGTAATATTTAACAAAAATTGTTTTTGATAGTTGCTTAAAAAAAAAAAAGCATTTTCTGGCCTTTTTGGCGGTCAGCTCAAAATGTAGATTCAATGCTATAATGATATTTTGGATTCCATTTTCAATGCTATTGGTTTCTTAGCAAGAAGAATTATGCCTCATAAAGTTAGCAGCAGTGTTGGTAATTTTTAAATCATTTTTACAAAAATATCAATTTGCTAAGTAAATTGAACTATTTTTGATGGAGGACAATTTTAACTGATATTAATACTGACAGATTTAGTTTTCTCTCTCAAATTAGGAGAGAAACCAATTTTTTTTTTTTTTACTAGAAACAATGAAAATATATATGTGTATATTATAAATCATAATTAAAAATAAAATTGGGAAGAGGAAAGAAGGAACGCTAGTTACTCAGATTGAAATTGTTTTGATATAAAGAGATACCATGGTGGTAATTTCCTGATAGTGGCAAAATACCACTACATCTCACTACAATATTTGGAAACTCAATTTACATATTTTATCTTGTGGGTTCGTGCATATTGTTCGCAGCTCGAGAGTATAAATTACTGTGAAATAATGGCAGGCCTATGATTATTACCTAAATATTATCAAGTATTTCCTTATTATTATTTTACTATTTATTTATTTATTTACAACTTTGGGTACACTTTCCCTCAAGGTTGCAATGGGATGTAGGTCAAATAATTAGATTTAAATCAAGCCAAGCCTGGTTTTCTTAAGTTGCTAGGTTTGAATTACGATTGTTTTAGATGACCAAGTCAACTGTTGGGTAACATGATCAAAGTACCTCATTAAAATTATTAATGACATGTGTTCCAAATTTCTTGAAAAGTAGGCTTTGCAAGTTTAAGAGAACAGATCGGGAACAAGGAAAATAAAAATGTACTTCACTTTGATGGTGATAAGGTTTATTCAGATAATTGTTATCATTCCGTAGCCCACGCATTGAAATTTGTCTCTGTACAGTCATGTATATGACTGAAATCATTTCGTTCAAAGCAATTCTTTATCAACTAAACAACTTGATCGTAAACTGCTTTCCGCAAGTCTGAGTAGAGTTATAGATAATGAGAAAAGTACTGCACATCGTCTATTTCAGTCCTTTTTTAATTAATAAGTACCTGATTGTAAGACTATTTAACTTATTATGTAAATAAAATTTTTTTATAAGTAGATTTTTCAAAAAAATTAGACCTCTCTGAACTCAAAAAATGGTTTTGAAATTTTCTACCATCAATGGGTACAATGGCTTCGATTGTTATTGTCACCGTTTTTGGACGTCACTGAGCCACGAAATAAAAAAAAAAATAAATAAAAATTGCGACTTGATCCACTTCTGCGTTGAAACGGAATCCAGGAAATGAAAACCCATGTCGATCTGCCTCTCTTCCAGACTGCCACTTGCTACAAGCAGACAGCTGGCAACACAAGCCCTCTTCTTCGTGGCTTCCTCTTGACGTGGCAAACTGGATCTCCAGTATCGCAGACGATGCCGGCTTCTCCGTCTTCGACTTGGACATGACGAGCTTCAAAGTGGGCGGAGCACAACTTGCCGCGATGTCAGTAAATGATTTCGTGCAAGGAGATGCTAGGCACGGACGCATCTTGTATGATAGGTTTCAATCGGTTCAACATGCTTCGAAGCTGGAGCCGAAGAAACAACGTGGAAGACCCATTACCAAGGCGCGAGGACGGAATATACCAAGTGAGTTGGCGGCTTAGAGGCCGGTTCATGAACAGTTTGACCAAGTTTAAAACCAATGATGAAAAACTTCCAATCTTTACATACCTATTTGCCTTTTAAAGATTTGGCAGTGACGTTATATTTTGTTATGACTTCTGTGATCAGCATGAATGGATCGTCCCGTCGTCGCTAGCACCCAGAAAATTGTATCAGGCACAAAATGATTCCCAGCATTCAATCATTCAAACTAATGAATTGAAATGCACTCCAAAATATAACAGATGTGATTTGCAAGATCTGTTATAAGCACACATGGTTGATAAGTTTACCAGTTATGTTACTTTTTCCTTAAGATAAATAAGTTAAATACAAGATGCTCACAACTTTCCTAAGATCTTTTGGCTTGTGGCATGTAGATTTTTTGGGTTCATTAAGCTCACAAGCTGGTTCATTAAAATACCCAACACATAGCCCAACGTGGTATTAGGCCAAGAGTAAACGAGCAAACTGGAGTAACTCAGACCTGTGTCAGTGTTAACAAATTTGCTGCTAACATGAGAATGAGAAAGCACTTTCTAATGGCAGTTTCTATCAAGAAACTTGAGAATTTAAATCATCATAGTGTCCTTCCCTGAAGTTTAATTTGCCCACTGTGATTTCGGTTGCAGAGAAGCGTTCCCGGCTGTGGGAATTCTTGCTGGGCCTGCTTTCCAAGCGGGAATACTGTCCCAGCATTTTAGAGTGGGAGAAACGGGAAGACGGGTCGTTCCGGATAATGCAGAGTGCGAAGCTGGCAGAGCTGTGGGGACATTTCCGCGGACGAAAAAACATGGACTATGTTAAACTTAGTCGGCTGATGAGGTGATTACTTGGGGGCAGGAAGAATCCGACTATTTTCATGTGTCACATACACCTATTAAGGCTATTAGTTCATAATACCATCCATAGGAACAGTGGCATAGCCAGGATATAAGGCTTGGGAGGGGGGTGGGGGAGGGGGATTAGGGTATCAATCATCATGTTTTCTTTTTAAAGAGCAACGATATTTATTTTTACTTTTCCTAATTAGAAAAATGTCATATTTTAGAGCATATATAGTCATTTCAAGCAAACATTTGAAACTTTTTGAAGCTTTCTCAGGTCAATAAATTAATGTCAAGAATTTTATTATTATGAGCACTACTACCGTTTCAAAAATTGATGCCCAAACGGGGACTTGAACTCCGATCTCCACCTGTCGTGGGTGTTGCTCTAACCAATTGAGCTACTTGGACACTGGCTTTTTGAGAAAACTTTAGTGTATTTGATGAGAATGAAGAATCTCCAAGGAGTAGAACCAAGAGTAGAACCAATTTTTAGACTGTAGTAGTGTTCATAAAATAATAAAATAGCACGCGCATTGCAAGCGTTTGCAATTTAACTAAGATTTTGAATAGATGTCAATTGAATGGTAGGCTTGAACTTTGTTTGTCACCAGTACAGAAGAAAGATAAAAGGTGGAACAGGAATAAATAATCGATGTAAAGTACGTTATAAACATAGAAATAATCAATTTTGTTGGTTGCTAATCATAACCGTTGTAGAAAAGTCACCGCACTGTTTAACAGTTAGAATATAATCATTGTTTCAGAGGTTAATTTAAAATCGGATAAGCACCCTGTCTAAAGCTGCTAAATATTTTTTGCCTTATTTGTCTTTCCAAAATATAGGAGATTATAAGGGCCTATGATGCAAAGTGCTTAATTGGGTTGCTTGGGATATTTCCGTTCTGAAAACAAAAAAGGGTGCCCCGAGCAAAGTGCCCTTCGGTTCCCAACCCCCCGGCTACGCCACTGGGGAGGTAGTAAACTTACAAAGACTAGTCTTAATCTTCGACACTTGCTCGAAGAAAGTTAAGTCTCACTCCCAGGCAGGTGAAAATTAATCAAAAAACGAAATCTTCCACACTTGGTAGCTAATGTGGGTAACTTGTAGTTGTATTTTGGATTTATTCATTTTAAACCTCGGACAATCACATAATAAATGCATAAGTTACGTCAGTTGTCAAGCCCAGATAAACAGTAATATTTACATAAGAAGTTAAAGAACTAGTGTGATCTATTCTATATATGTACATGAAAATTATTGTAAACAAATCCAATATTGATCTGCAAACAACAAAAACATATGAACACAGTTGTTCAAAGTTTACTAAAGTCAACAGAGGAAGCGTTTTTTATCTTTACAACAGATGTAATCAAAGGAGCAAGAAAACTCCCACCACTATTTGTTTTCTGTATTGATGGTTTCGGTTGATTGTGATGATGTTGATGCTTGTTCTGCAGATATTACTACAAGCAAGGCGTGCTGATTGCTGACAAACAGCGGTTGGTCTATAGATTCGGACCCAACGCCAAAGGCTGGAGGGAAATATCGCAGGCATCTGCTTGGCCAGGTGACGGGCCAGAAATGCCACAAATATAAGACTTCTGCGAACGCGTGGATTTAGTATCTGCTAACATAAACAAAGTTATGCGATGCGGCTTACTATTTGTGCAAGCCAAGTGTTTTCAAGTCTACTAGACTGCAATGGAATGTGACTTTTTCCTATTTGTGTCAAACTTTACTGATATTTATATTTTGTATTATTTTCTAATAATTTTGAGAAAAAACGAAACACATGGATTCAATTTATAGTGATCTTGAAATATCAAATGTTTAGTTTTCAAAAAATGTGTCTGATTTGCAAGGCTAGTTTTGCATCGAAGGCAATTAGAGACTACTGGGACAGCATATTAAAGAGTTAATGAAGTCAAAACAAGAAGACATGTACCTATTATCAGCTCTTTACCCAAAAAGTATTGGATTTCCAGCAACCAGCATGGAAATTGGGACACCTTTGTTTTAAGTCTCTTAGTATAGGTTTATGAATCATCTGGCATCAGAGCGTTTTATGCAAATGCACCCCTACACGCTCTACACACTCTTTCTTTGACATCTGGCTTACAGGGGGTCGCCTGATTTATTACCAATTTGATTAAGACCAACTAAACTTGACGACAGTAGGGAGGCTAATGAGTAACCATTTTAAGCCTGATGACTAAAACAAAATTCTATTGGTTTAGTGTTTTACATCATGCAATTTGATTAAAATGCTGCTTTCTTCGTTTTTTTTACCATAAATGGTTGTTCCATGAACAAAGATAATTTTAGATTTGTTTGAAGCACATGCCAGCAATTCCTTTCAAATTCCTTTTCATCACTTCGAAGCTCATTCCTGTATTGCGCTTGGCGTTCTTGGTCTAGTCTAATTTACCAGTGTTTTAAAACTCTTTTTCAAAAAGAAATGAGAGAAGAGGGGTTCGCAAAAATCATGGAAAAAAATTAGAAGCAAAGAGAAGCAACAAAGAACAACGAAAGAACTGAATGGTTTAATAAGTCCGCCATTTCTCCATGGATTAGGTCATAGGTTAGGTTAGGGTTAAGTTGGAGAGGAGTCAGTAAACCCTAGAAAGGTTATAATATTGTGGTTTGTTTTGAGATTAGGTGGTTTGTTATTGTGGAAGAAAGTTGCTGAGCCTGATTTCATTGAGAATTACGATGATTCGTAAGAGTAGTGATCCACAGTTCTTTGTGAAGGGTGGAGAGGGTGGTTTTGCAGATAGGCAGAAAAGTATTTTTGATCAACTCAACACAACAGAAACTGAAAAATCCATCAGAAATCCATCAAACAATCCAATTATTGCTCCTGATGAAGCTGACATGGACTGTGAACCATTAATGCGACATCCCCGAGGTGGAAGAAAGCGGAACAGCTCGGAGATGAGACAGTTCCGCGGTGAAGAAAGCATTTTCAAAAGACCCGACGCATTGCCGCCCAGATCTGTGAACAAATCTATCCCAGACCATCATCGGAATCCTCATAAATGGGTTAAATACACACTTGGAGACGTATCACAAGATGATATGTCAGACAGAAGCAATACTGCAGCAGCATTTTCGTTTTTACAAGAGCTAGCATCTCGAAAGACAGGGCCAGATGCTGCTGCCGGATCTGATGTTATGGACACAGAAGAACCTAAAACACAACAAATTGCTTTCAGAAGACCCAAGCCAAAAAATAATCCAACTCAAGGATCTGGTGGTGTCATTGACAGAAGATCGTGTCCTATTCCAGAAGAGTCAAAACCAACATTCAGAAGTAGCAAGCTGGTTATGCCAGAGTATGTTGTCGGACAGAAGAAAAAGAAAGATCGGAAGCGTGCCGAGCTCTTCTCGTCCACTGAATCTGATACAAGTAGAGGTATTTCTCTTGGACATTTGATGGCAGAAGAGGAAGATGAGTAAGTTTTGGTTTGGACCAGCTGTCAATATCTCATTTAATAATGAATGTACAAGAAATAAAGTAGAACAGAACTCAATTCAATTCAATTTTGTTAATTTGACTATTCAGCAGTATTGTTTCAAATAGTGAGGTCGCATAAATTCAGTTCATATTTTCAGCTTGTTGCTGGTTCCTATTTTGCATTGGACACTATTTTACCCTGCATGCCACCAAAAAACTTGTTTGTGAGGTAGCTTTGTGGCATACTTTTGTTCTTGGTCAAGTACCTTAATTACGTTATCTTAAGTGCTTTCTCTCTATAATATAAAATGTTTCTAAATTGTCAGTTCAACAAAAAAATGTAAACTATTTATATTTTTTTTAATACAATTTGTGGGTATTCTCTGGTAGACATTTTACCTGCTTTACGTCATAAAGATGTACCCTTCTATGCCACGTTTGTAAATAAATGGAATTTGATGTCTTCCGTGCGTACTTTCCTGCCTATTTATAGAAATCTTAGGATTGTGCTTGCGTGAGTTAGCTCACAGTTCCTCTTGTTAACAGAGGTCAATTATAACCAAAATCAATAAACCCTGAACAAGAAACTAGTGATCATCGCTCAATAAAACATAGTGTTATTGAGCCTTTCAGATTTTTGCTTCAATATTTAATTTGTTTACGGAGAGGCTTTTTTTAGCATCTTATATTCTGATAATAGATGTTAGCACTGTTGAGTGGAGTCAGTCTGGTGCGGTCATTGGTAAGTTGAGCACGGGTGGGTAGAGGATCGCGTAATGGCAAATTTCACGAACGCTACGGGTGGTAATGACACGAGAAGGCACATCTTGGGTATTTACGATATCAACATGGAAGATACCAACTGGCTGATGACATCGTCATTCATTATTTTCACGATGCAGACTGGTGAGTTTCAAAAAAACCTATTCTATGATATTTCTTGTTAAATTTTCATCTTTTTGTATTTTTATTAGCTGTCCAGTAAATTTTTCAGTGTGTATACATTGTTATCTGTAGCAGTCAAACATAACATATATGTCTCACTTAATAATCTCTATTATAAAAATCCTCTAAATTATAAAATTCTTCTTGGAGAAGGAAGATCTTGAGGTTTGTCTTGAATGCATCCCTAATCGCAATGCATCTCAGTTGTTGTGGAAGGTTATTCATAATTTTCACTCCAACATTGAGCAGGTCATCATCCATGATATAAAGTCGATGATTTCCCATCTGCAGTTTTCCTGCTCCTCTTGTATCATGAGAGTGAGTGTCATATCTTTTAAGGAATAAGTCAGCATTGTCTCTGACAAACAATGCGACAGCCAGAATTTGCAAACTGGGTAACGTTAATAAAGACAGTTGCTTAAACTTCCCTCTACATGAATCTGTTCTTCGAAGGGATAGCATATTACGTATTGCTCTCTTTTGCCTTAATTTAGTTCTGTTCCTCTAAGAATAAGGGAATCCATCAATTGTGCACAGATATTTTTAGCGTGGCTAAATTTGTCGATGATGTGCATAAGTGTATCTTGATGAGTTTTGAGTATGACAGAACTGTATAGTGATTATTGGCAGCGCAAGTGAGACAGACTTAATTCCTGTTACGACTGCCGTCCCTTGGACAAATTCCAAACAAATTACATGTTTAGGTGAAGGAATGCCATAAAACGTGTGGAGCTCTCCTTGCCACGAGGTTTTACGCAGCTAATTTTAAGCTATGATGGTCTTCTAGTGCAAGGTCTTTCAGTGGTTTAGCCATTTAACAAGGTTCTAGTCTTTTGGCTTGATGTGCATTCCTTCTATTTCAGTCTAGGATGCTAGAAAAAATATTAGATCTTTCAAACTGACTACGTAAACTTTGATTATCTCATGAAAATTAACGTAGGCATTAAAATCGAATGAATTGTGTGCTTTTATGAAATAACCCCATACTAAGACTTCGATAAAGTAGCAAAACGATATACCTGTGGTAAAATAAGATAGCAAAATTGAGAAGGTCAGGCGATCTCAGCATCTCCATGGCTACCAAACGTTGAATCTACCATTGAACCTCCTATGCTAGGCCATGATAAACCCGTGGTAACATAAGATAGCAGAACTGAGAAGCTCTGTCAGACGATCTCAGCATCTCCATGGCTACCAAACGTTGAATCTACCATTGAACCTCCTATGTTAGGTCATGATATATCCGTGGTAACATAAGATAGCAGAATTGAGAAGCTCTGTCAGGCGATCTCAGCATCTCCATGGCTACCAAACGTTGAATCTACCATTGAAACTCCTATGCTAGGCCATGATAAACCCGTGGTAACATAAGATAGCAGAATTGAGAAGCTCTGTCAGACGATCTCAGCATCTCCATGGCTACCAAACGTTGAATCTACCATTGAATCTCATATGCTTGATAGTTTCTTTGTTTTTAAAGTTAGCAACGGAAATTACCTTAAAATATATTTGAGTTTAACATAGCACTCACCCCCAGGATTCGGCATGCTTGAATCTGGCTGCGTGTCTGTGAAAAATGAGGTGAACATCATGATGAAGAACGTAGTGGACGTTGCTCTCGGTGGACTCACGTACTGGATCTTCGGGTTCGGCCTGAGCTTCGGCGACGGCGACGGCACGTCTTCGTTTGTTGCGTTCGGCAACTTCATGGTCGACACAGAGTTCGACGATCCGCACATGGGCCCCGTTTTCGGCGCATTCCTCTTCCAGCTGTCGTTTGCCACGACGGCCACCACGATCGTGTCGGGGGCAATGGCCGAACGGTGAGCCTGAGATTTCAATCGTTGGACGCTCTTTTTACAATTTTCTCGGCTTTCCTCACTGAGTATCTTAACGCAAATCTTGCTGACGATGGAACGCCTTCCGAGATAAACATTGTAATCAAGTAGCTGGTAAAAAAGTCGTGCTATGCCCCAAATGTGTTTTTTGTATTTGCAGGAGACATACACCTACCTGATCAGGTTCACGGTTTTGAAAAAAAATAATTCCCCTTTTTTTTAGAAGGATTGAAATTTGTTCATCGTTAAAGTGACTTAAAATCTATTTAATTACTTTAAAAAAAAAATGTTCAAGCTTGTAACATAATGAAATCATCATATATAGGTGAAGTTCAGGCAATATTTGCAGGCACACAATCCAGTTTGTCTTTACTGGAAGCTCTTGGTAAGGCACTAAAAAGCAATGATAACCCGGCAGCAAAACAGTTAACAATGTTACCAGGGGATGGATAACTCTTTTGTGAGATGATCAGGTGGAGAAAGAATCCTGGACGTTTGGAAAGAAATCCAAACGGTGGCTTCGCTAGAATTTGGTCTCTAAATACGCGGTTGCAGAATGTCATGACCTTTAAAGTCGCACATTTACACCTTGCTTTATCACAAACTGCTCAAGTAAAAATGTCACTATATTATTCATTATATATACATTATTATAATAAAATACCCCGCGCATTGCAAGCGTTTGCAATTTAAATCAGATTTCATGTAAAAATGTCACTACATTGTTTATAATCTTGTTTATATTTGCATTCCAGGTGCAACTTTAAGGCCTACTGCTTGTTCTCGCTGATGAATACGATTGTCTACTGCGTTCCGGCCGGCTGGGTTTGGGGTGAACACGGCTTCTTGAACGCTCTCGGTGCAGTGGACATCGCAGGGTCGGGTCCAGTACATCTCATCGGCGGTGCTTCAGGTAGCTTTCAACGTTCTGTTATTGTGTTACTGAAAGTTGAATGGGTTTACTGGCTACAGTCAAATTTACTCCACAAATCGGGTACGATTTTAAACGGTAAACTTTGTTTGCTGTGACAGTAGGTTTTGGAACGGGACCGAAGTGAAACGCTGATTTTGGATCAAGAAGCAGACTGCACTTGAGCCTGCTTAACGATTTTTTGCTCAAAGGGACCTTGTGCATCACTGTGATACAACCTGTGCCAGTACTTTGTTAATCATTTTAATTTTCCTCCAGATCCAAGTGAAATGAAAAATGAAATCTTTACATGGACTGTTATTTACAAAGAAATCCTAAACCCGCGTACGAAAGTAAATCTAGCAGACACTGATTTCAGCCAGACCGCACTGCACCTCAATCGACGTCTAAATGGCGCAGGAATTTGCTCAAAACTTGACACATTACTTTAGTTGCTGCACTTTCTGAACCAAACTTCAGATATAAATTTATTTTTATTTGTGATGCCCAAGGATTATCAACAAATTTCATACGAAGAATGAATATTTTTAACAAAATGTACAAGATTCCAAGTGTTGAAAATAACTCCGTGTTATTTTTAAGGGAGATTTTTTCCACGCTTCTCTGTAGCTGTGTGGCAGCAGAAAACAGCTCTTAATGGGACAGTTCCATCAATGTTGACCGTGCTCTTTATCGTTGCAGCGTTGGCGTCTGCTTTGATGCTGGGTCCGAGACTTGGTCGCTATGACAACGGCACGGACCCGCTGCCCCTCGGTTGTCCCGTGAATGCAGTGCTTGGTCTCTTCGTGCTGTGGTGGGGGTGGATGGCCTTCAACTCGGGGAGGTAAGAGGGACTCATCCACGAGGATCTCATCGTCATCAACATTGACAAGAACTTATTCCACTCTGTGTTTTTAATTCCAAGTGCAGTCAAAACTATTTTCTCATTGGTCTATTACTTTAGCAGATGGGGAGGAGGATAGTGCAGTAGTTACAAAACTCACCAAGAAAAGCAAAGATTTTGTCTATTTTCCAAACTCTTTTGATTTAGTTATAAAATTAATATCTGGAGTCCAGATAGTCTTTCAGTTTTTTGGCTCTTGCCTGTAAGAGCAGAAAGTCAATACAGTTTGTATAGCAGCTTATAGATATTGGAGAAAATGGACTCTTTACCTCTGATATTATGGAGAGATGGAACGATTGCTGGAATTGTGACTTGTCACAAATTGTACCCAGGAGCTTATTTTCTACTTTTCTCGAAGTCCCGTGAATAACACCAGCAGTAAACACAATAATATGACCTCAATTGTATCCTCGCTGAGAGTCACAGTGGGAAACTCAGAATGAAAGTTTGTTCTTGGAATTTGTTTGCTTTCGGGCTGGCCTTGTTCTAAAAAGAACTAAGTTTGACGTTGTTTTGGTGTCGCTGGCATTGGTCGGACCGACTTTGCCTGTTGATGCAACGGTTTATTTATAAGGGAACTCAAAAAGCTGCCGTGTTCAATGACAGAGCCAAAGTCATGAATCTATTACTCATGTCGTAAGGTTCCTTTTAAACAAAGTTTGTCTGAGTGTAATCCAAATGAAAAGCAAATCTCTTATTGCTGGTTGGAGCCTGTTTTTATAGATAAATCTCAATAACTGCAGGTATGACATAGTTGTACAAAAGAAAATAGGAGAGAACAAAGTTACGTTTAAGAACTTCTTAAGTCTTATCTCTAGAACGATAGAATGATGGCACTAAATTGATCGTGGTTCTAAATGGCAAGACTGAGTTTAGTGAGAAATAATTGCACTCATGTGGCTTTGAATCACGGCTGGATTCGGCTAGCTCCGTTCTCGTTGTAATTCACCATTCAATTGAATGATTGAAAACATTACCGTTATTATTTTACTTACTCTTGCAACCGTGGTCTATGTAAGGCAAGATTATGAGGTAGTAACATTTGTAAAATTCAGGTGTATTGAAAGCAAGTTGGGATGTTGAAGTCATTACAAATTGATTTGGTCTTGTCTATGCTCCCTTTGACATCTCACCTTGGTCAATTGCTTTCCGAGAGAGTTAACTGCTTCGACATTGACCTTGCATAACTGATGATGTTTTGTATCGGTGACATTGATCCGATTCTCTCTTCATGCCAACTTGAGTTTCTCCCAATCAATACCTGCCATTGGCCATGCAGTCCCATCCCATGGGTGTCAGGGTCATATTTACTTTGGCCGTGATTTTTCTTTTGCTTTATGTTATTTTCAGTGGGTGAAAGAAGGTTGATGGAAGTGTCCAACTTACCGAGAAGAAGCTAATGTAAAATTCTAGAGTCGCCGGCTTGTCGCTAAAAATAGTCAAATTTACGAGTATTACAAAACGTTCCAAGCTCTTTTTCTAAACATAAACTAGGCCAAATTGGGTTCTGTTATCTGCTAAAATATTCATTCTGTCTTTTGAAGAGAGAGTTTCCTCATTGCTTTCACCACTACAGTACCAACTAGAGTTGTAGACAAATGCTATGCAGGAGCTAAAACAACAAACATAAATACTCGCTTCTTTATATGTGGTAATAACATGTTATTTGGTTTGATTCCTCATGTAAAATGGTGTAAAAACCATCAAAAATCACAAAAATAATTTTAAAATTTGAATAATCTGGATTCCAAAACTTGTAGGTTTACAATTCTCAGGCATAATACGTCTCAATACGATTGACATGTTTCCAAAATTTGGTAACATTTTTTTAAATACTCAGTATTTAACAAGTTTTTTAAAATTTGCTAAAAACCTTAGTTGTTCTTTAAATTTTCTTAAAAACTTTCTGGTTGGTTATTTGAAAAAATGAAAAAGTTCAAAGTTTTTAGTTTTCAAAAATGTTCTGTAAGTTTAACCTAAATGGGCCCAGCTGTTTGGGCAGTGGAGAGAAACAAGCACAGAACAGAAATTGTAGTCTTCAAGGCAGTCAGATTACGCTCATCTAAATAGGACGATCTATACTAGAGTTGTTCAGATGTGTTCAAATATTCTGCTTCTCTTCTTCATTTCGGTTTGTCACCGCAGGTTTAAAAACATGGCTAGCAATTGTTTGTGTCAGTTCACGTTTTCCTGCACCAGCCTAGAAAATGATGAAGATTATCTACCCTGCTCTGAACTGTCTTGCTCTGATTTACTCTCATCTAACAAAGTTCCAATGCTGAGGAAAGAAGCAAATAAATGACAAAGAAATACTCTTTCTATTGAAATTTAAACCAGATTTCACAATGACTGTTTCTCATTAAATTAGCAATGTTTTCCGATGATAAACACTTTTGTTTCCAGTACGTATGGGGTGAGTGGCTCTAAGTGGGAATACTCCGCTCGTGCCGCTGTAATCACGATGCTGTCATCGTTTGGCGGCGGCCTCACGGGGCTCGTGTACTCGATGGTTCGACACAATGGGAGGTTGGACATCATCGACATGATCAACGGCGTGCTGGGCTCACTTGTTTCCATCACAGGTACCAGCGCGACTCTCCTTATTCATGGACGAGGAGATTAGAAAGAAATGGATAAGAAGAACTAGGTTAGACGTGAGAAGAGAGGAGGGCATGAAATAACTGTGAAGTGGGGAGTTTGGGTGTCAAAGGCAAAGGAGGAAAAGAAAATCTGAAAGGATGAAATACAAGTTTGGGTTGAAGCAAGATGCCATTTGTTTTTATTGTGCTGCGTTGTATTGCATTTGAGTGAGTGCATTGATGGGTCTTTATTTGCTTGGAAATATTAAGTGGGTTCATATGGGCCGTGAGAATCAACATCAGAGCAAATCTGTTGGTTTGATTTTATTCTCACCTGTTGCTGAGTCAATAATAAAATACTCAACAAATTATTCTGCGAAAAATTTGTGGGAAACTCGAAAAAAAGAACTTTTTGTTGTCGCCTTCGGTTTCCCAAGAAGTAATAGAATTTAAATTGCCAAAATTTTCAATTTTTTTAACATCTACAATACTAACCTTGAGCGAATAGAAAGTTTTTAGACATCTTACTTATCCAATTCCAAATAAAATTATTGTTTTTAATTGTGTCAACTCTGCCCGTGTTTCAAAAACTATTTCTAGCCATAGCTCGAAAAGAAAGCTATCAAAACATGAAGTTACTGAACCGTAGAGGTGCAAGGACGGGACAAGGCAAGTGACTGACTCGAATGCGTTGTGTTTTCAGCCGGATGCTTCCTGTACCGCGGCCTGGAAGCGATCCTGATCGGCATCATCGGAGCGTGCGTTGCTTGCTTCTCGATGCCAATATTCGACCGGCTCGGCATTGACGATCCCGTCGGCGCGACCTCGGTCCACGGTAAGCGCCTCTCGTGCTTACGCTCCGATGATACTATAACTAGACGCTCGTTTATCTGTCACAATTCTGTTGACTTAACTCCCACAGTACTTTGGATGCGACAAGAATGTCAGTGTGGGAGAAACATCCTTAGCACGGCTGGGTGTTTGTTGGAAAAACAGGATCACATAGCTCAGAGTTGAATTACAAAACAAAATCTGATCTTCAAAACCTGAAATTTTGTAAGCTCACAACAAACTGCAGTACAGAATTCAACTTAACTTGAACTTACCTTGAACTTAACTTGAACTTAACTTGAACTTAACTTGAACTTAACTTGAACTTAACTTGAACTTAACTTGAACTTAACTTGTAGAATTAACTGAAATGATATCACAAAAAGTCATAAAGTATCATAAAGCTCTCAAGTTTGGTCGGAGAGTCTCAGCGCTTCTTTTAAACTTTCTACGGAGCAAACGAGCCTTCTGGTGGTGCTATACTGGTTGTTATCATCAAGTGGCGCATGCAGCCGTCCTTTTTAACAAACCTCTACAACTCTATGATTACAACTCAAAGTATCGATACATGTTTATCAATCGTTGAGGTTAGCTCTATTAAAGATTAATTAAGCGTAAACCGGTCTCGAATGCGAGTAATCTGCAAGAAATGTCACAAAATGACGATGACTTGACGCAATTTTTGTCAGTTCAGTATCGGTCATTTTTGCGAAGACATAAACGCCTTTGGCTCTTTTTTTATTATTAACAACACTATAACCGTCCCAAAAATTGATACCCAAACGCGGATAAATTTTTCGGACGGTATAGTGTTGTTAATAATAAAATACCCCGTGCATTGCAAGTGTCTAAGCCTTTGGCTCTGAATAATTGGCTACCAACGTTAGCGTGTATGCACGTTTTGGTTTGATCCCAGGCATGTGTGGAGTCTGGGGCGTGCTCGCAGTCGGCTTCTTTGCAAGGGATCCAGTGCAGCTGCCGACCACCAGGGGCAGGAGTGGGCTGATTCACGGTGAGCCGCGGAAGTCCTGAAATCCTCTTAATTATGTTGCTAAACCAAGGCTTTGCTAACTGCAAATCCAGGAGCAACATTCGAGCCGTAATCTTACCAACATAATTATTGATTTACTTGCAATTTTGCGTAATTGACAGTACTTTCTCTATATGAGTCAACTTTTTGAGAGGATACTTATATATTTGCCAAGTAAAAATCATTAAAATTGTTCTGTGAAGGTTGTTGATTCATTTTCAATGTGTTTTTGGGACAATTGACTGATTTCCCAGTGTTCTAGATCACGAGTCTAGTATTTTCCTGGTGAAGTTTGAATGTTCTCTGTGTTCCTGAATGACCAGGGTAGCAATACTCTAACATTGCTCAAAGTGAGGTCTGATACGGTCATAAGATTTGCCGTTGGTAACCGTAAAACAAACGGAGACTAAATGCAGATCTCAAAGTCTCTGCACCGTTATCTCATTGGTCGAAACTGTACAAAGTCACAAAGTTTACATCAACTCTTTGCCTAAACTCTAAGGGGTTTGTTTGTTTTCTCGCAGGCGGTGGTTTCTACTTGCTTGGTGTCCAAACGCTGACGGTCGTTTGTCTCGGATGTTGGGGCTTCGGTGTTTCGGCCGCGATTCTTTGGGTGCGTCCACGAAATACTTCTGTAATTTTATTTTTTAGCAAAGGGCCACAAGAGCTCGGTTGTAGCAGCGATATCGAGAGGTTTTTATTCCTAAACTTCACGACACTTCTGTAAAGACAACTTTGTTTTGTTCACTATTTAGCTTAGGTAGTTTGGTTATGGTAAGTTCTGCCCTGGAGATAAGACATTTTAATTCAAATGCCAGTTCTTTGAAAAGGTTGTGAGTGAAATTTTCCCATCTATTTAGAGTAAATGCCAAAAAAAGGTGACAACGCGTTTGGTCTAGAGCCTAGGCCGCATGTTGCGATGAAATCTTATTTGAATTGCAGTAAACCTGAGTAATATTTGTACACCTGCAGGTGGTGAACAAGGTTACACCGCTGCGCATGGCACCTCACGAGGAACTTCTTGGGGCCGACTTGGTCGAGCACATGATTCGTCACAAGGGCGTCGGCATCGGTCGGGCGATCGCTGCACTTCGACCGTTCCCGGAGGACGACCTCATCGATAAGTTTCCCACTGTCGGAGACAACCCAGGTGCGGTCGAGACTCCTTTATCTTGCATGCCATTCCTTCCAATCCATTTACTAGGTACAAGCTACCAAGCCGGCTTTATCTTGTAAACGTGCTGGTGCTAAACTCAAGATGATCTTGTAAATAAATATGTAAACACTTAAATAATCAAGTTGTCAATTGGGCAAATAACTTAGATTAGTTATGGAAACACAGGGTTTGTAGGGTGACAGCATTTCTGTTTAGAAGAGAGGCTGGGTATTGATATAGGTTCTTCAGACCTAGCTTGGATAAGTGGAGGAATCCTGTCTCATGAGCTGTTTGGATATCTGGAAGAATGTGAAGCTTGTGTCATTGGTTCTTGAAGATTCAGTTGGCTGTAAGTCTGCTCAGAGTTCCCGGATGAATATCCGGGACATTTGGGAACACAAAATAATGCAAGTTCACCAGAAAAGTTCACAGCTGTTCACTACAGATATTTGATTGGGAAAGTAAAGGGAGAGTACGGAACTTACCGAGCCTATCGGCACATTTCAAATCAACTACAGATATTTGATGTTATGCATAGACGTAGTCAAGATCTAAGATGCAAGATCTGTATGCTAAAATGTTTTTATCAAAATATTTACAGCAGATGTCAATTTCTGAAAGAAGATAAATTGTTTAACTTTCTTTTTATTCCAGGACACACTTCATACTTGGATACATACGAGAAGAACAAGTTTGAAAAGTCTTCTGCGGATATTTTCGAAAGGGAGTTTTCTGTCTCTGCGAGCAATTTCCGCAGTCACCGGCCAAGCACGGTTGTCAACGAAGATATTATAAACAGGTCACGCAGAAGCTCTCGCATGAACACTGTTTCCACGGTAGAAAACTCCAACTTCCTGGGGCCTGACTATGCGTGGGTGGAATAAGAGGAAAATGTCAATGATGAGTGTAAAATAATTTATTTTGTAGGTTTTTGTCATCGCTTATTTATTTTGGTTCTAAATAAAGAAATTTAATAACATTATGTTGTGTTTGTGTATTGGAGAATTGAAAATTGCCTATTCGTTGAAACCCCAGGTATGGTCCAGACCAAAGACCGTCCAGACAATATTAATGTTACAATTTCTGTACAATTTTGTTGGGCAGCTGCCCATTAATAGTTAATTACATAAGTGGTGGAATAGCTAAGAATTTAAAGGAAATTCTATTTCTATTCGTTATTGGTGAATCTGAAAAGGTAAGTTTTTTTTTTTTTAATTATTATTTGAACGGGATGACAGCCAGATTTTTTTCCCCAGCTCAACGGATTCGGATTTGGCGCCAGTTAAGTGCGCGAATTGACAATCGTTATGTCTGCTTCGACCGTGCAAATAAAAAAATTCAAAGAATTGCCTATTTACATCGTAGAAGACCACAATGAGGTATGCAGCATCGTAGTAATGAATTAAACTAGCGGTTTTTGATCGAAGTGTGCTCATTAAACTCACTTTGACGTCTGAGAAAACTGACCTGCCCGTCAAGGCAGCATGGGTCCATGATCTTGGACTCACCTAACCTTCAAAATCCGACACTAACTGTTCGCAAGCCTCAGGCAGAACAACGTGACGGCTTAAGAAGTTCAATGACACTTTCATTGAACATTCTATTATGAGCCAAGTTTATAAAAAAAAATCTGTTCCAGGTTCTTCCATTTATTTACCGATGTATGGGTTCTAAGCATTTGCCGCTGGAAGGAAACACGATTATTCACTTGGATTCGCATCCGGACATGCTGATTCCAAAGGGAATGCCTGCTAACACCGTTTGGGACAAGCATCAGCTTTTCAGGTAAATCCATCGAAATGTAATACTTTGTCCGTAGGCAACATGTTGAGGTGTTACTGGAAGTTTTAGCATCAGACCAGGTTCTTTGGTCTTGACCTACATATTACTGTATTTTAATTTTTGCATGAATTGAAACTTCAATGATTTTAGTTACTGCACTCTACGTTTCATGCAGAGTTCCCAGAGTGAAAGCAATCATTATTGATTTCATCGTTTTCAAGGCCCATTGCCTACTATGCAGTTGACATTCAACATGTGGTTTCAATGGACCATGTGGTTTTTGGTCAATGATCCCACAATACCAATAAAATGAGTATCATTTAACAGCAACTTCAAGACTAGATTTAGATTATGCACGACTAAAGTTATTATTATCTCCAGGCTTAAAGTGCACTTGAATGATATTAATTTCACCATGCAAATCATCTTGTACCTACTTGCAATGTTTCTATTGGACTGAAACACCTGTTGGTATAATAAACCCTCGGGTGTGGTTGCGTTCGGTGAGACAAAGTTAAATTGACATGAAAGTAGCTGAACAACATTTAACAAGCAGAGGGTAGATCTTTCAGCCTGGCAAGACAATTATTCACATTTTACTAATTATGATTGCAATGCATTCAGACAAGACGTGGTTTATTTGCAACCAGCTGCCACCACAACACAATTAAGATAAAAAAAAAGAGATAATTTATTATATTGCTGTGCATTAATATAATACATTAGGTACTGTTAGATTGCAGATACTGGTTACCTGATCGGACAGAAAGTTACATTTTTT
This sequence comes from Protonemura montana, assembly GCA_947568835.1. Classification (NCBI taxonomy): domain Eukaryota; kingdom Metazoa; phylum Arthropoda; class Insecta; order Plecoptera; family Nemouridae; genus Protonemura; species Protonemura montana. The sequence goes on from OX387608.1 coordinate 2,609,821, forward strand.
TAGGATTAGCAAGAAAAACATGTGCCTGTGAATGCTGGTAGTTGTTTGTTTTGTTGTGTGCAGTGACCAGGTAACATATTTCTTTTCTTTTTTGGTCATAAGCATTCATGGTTGTTGTCTTTATGAACGTTTGCAATTTGATATGCAATTTGCATATCATTTCATTTTTAGCCTAGCTCGGGGCATTTCCTCGATGGAATTTGAATAAGTTGCGTGGGCCAACACATGGTGGCTACCTTTAGTAACGTCTTTGTTGAGCTTGCCTGCAGGATTTATCACCGGAGATCTTGCCAGAAGATCACCCACTCGTGTTATTATTGGATTGGACAACCTGCCCGGTGGTCAGGCAGGAACAATTACAGTTTTCGATACCTCTAGCCCAGGAAAGTGATGCTCTTCAAGAACGGATTGTGAAACTTTGATGAAATATTCAGTCTTAATGTAGTTCTCGTGCTTTAGTTTTTCTGTTAATTGAGACCAGTTTTCATTTTTCAACCAATGAAAATGTATGAAAATTATTCCCACCCTTAGCAATCAAAAAGTTGGATTCTTGCTTAATTTTTTTTAATAAATGTCCAAATATGTTTCATGGAACATATTGATTTTATTTTCAGTTTAGGCTGGTAAGATAGCAAACCATCTCTTGTGCATTTTCACATTTTCCAGGCAATTTCAAGTAAATTGTCGCTTTACTCTGGATGAAAATGAGATCAGGTCTCGTGACTGACTTGGTCATTTTAGAGTTGATGTTATTTTCTCTGCTAGGTATGTCATAAAATTGTCCTGGCAATCCATCTCATTTTTCAAAAAGCACCGTGATTACTGAATTGTTGCAATAAATCTGAGCATTTTTTATGAGAATGCCGATCAAATAATATACATAGCTACGAGGACTTCGTGAACACAATTTTCATTGCGTTTTAGACGAGGGTATTTTCTTTCGTCCTGTATTTCGTAAATTTTTCTTTGGATAAGTACTATCCCAAGCTCTTCTTTCCGTACTTTCGATTCACCAACGATTTTTTTCAAATTCGTAGTGTAATCATTTTGCCACGCAAACTATAACTGCACGTTTTTTCTTCATTACTTTCTGGATTTTTTGATAAAAAGTTCAATGAAAATGTTCATCTATCTTGATTTAAAATAAAACCATCAAGTCGAAAAACGTCTCAGATCGAAATTGTCCTGGAAATTTCAAGCAAATCGGTCCAAACTTCTGGTCGGTTGAAAGCAAACACAAACAATAACAACACAATTGCTTTTTCTTTCCGAGTAATCAAATTGAATCTTCGCTTTTCTCGCTACGCCCAACCAAATATGCAGCCCATATCAATAAAACTGAAAAGGCTCTAAATCTCTCTTCCACCCGTCATCTGCACCGGTCATGTGCCCACTCAACATTCCAAATTGCAACCAACCTTAACATGCACTATGACACTAAATAAATAATCCATTGTCTTAGAATGTTGCTGTTTACACCCACAGATCAATTGTCTGACAAGTTTTTCCTCCATTCCTTCCTCCAGTTATAGCAATCAAGGCGGGAACTGAACAAGGGAATTCTTCGACTATTAACCTGCAGCTATGTCCATGGACAAGCCTCACGCACCTGGCTGCTAGCCCCACTAAACATGCACCCAATCATTCCTGTACCGAGAAGTACTCATATACCCTAGGGAGGTCTGGAGGCGGTCGGGCAATTGTATCACCGAGTACATTACTCTAATTGCTGTTGATAGCCATCGCTGAATCGGCATTCTATAGATTTACATTGCCACGAGACAGCGGGAGGCGCAGAGGTGGATGAACTCACGGGGTTGACATTGGTTATAGTGATAGTTTTTGTAACTGTCACTTTGATCATCACAGATACGAAACAATCAGAAAAAAGGCCAACAAAGTAGGCGTCATCGCAAAATTCGGCGGTGAAATGGTAACATTTGTCGGTGAAACAAAACTTGTGAGCTGATTTGACTTCACTGCACGATTATAACAACAAATCTTGTGGTAGATTGTCATGTTTTTGCGACTTTCATCCCCTAGTGTACCCTTGTTTATGTTTGATTCAGTTCGTGCAATCAGGTGGCTCTATATCTATATATGCTACTGCTGCTGGTATCGCATGTCCTTTACTTCTGGCTACAAATTACCTTTGTATCGGTTTTGTTGATTAATTCGGGTAAATCTGCTGCCATATCTCGAGCTAGCACACATTCTGCGCGGTGATTTTAGTTGGAGACTTGTTTTAGAGAAATATCAGAAGCGGCGATTCTGAGATTTTGGTTGATGATTGTCGATTGCTTTACTAGCATTTGTTCCATTGCAACAAATGGCAACAATAGCAAATAACGACCGAGAAGTAGTTGGCGATGATCAACGACCATCGTCATTGGCGTGAATTTTTGTAGGTTAAACCCTTTCTACTGTGCAGGTTGATGTTCTGAACTAAATTGGAGTTGTCTGCTCTGATCCTTGCTTTTTTGCGCAGACTTTCGTTATGTTTACTTAGGATCGTCTTGCAATTTTAGAGAGTACAGTTGGAGTGATAGAGAACACCATCTTCATTGAGTGCTAACTGAACTTGGTTTATTAGGATGAAACCTTATTTAAATTGCAAACGCTTGCAATGCGCGGGGTATTTTATTATTATCAACACTATAACCGTCTCAAAAATAGATGCCCAAACGGGGACACGAACCCCGATCTCCACCTGTCGCGGGTGTTGCTCTAAACCATTCTCATTCTCATCAAATAAACTAAAATCGTCTCAAAAAGCCAGTGTCCAAGTAGCTCAATGGCTTAGAGCAACACCCGTGACAGATGAAGATCGGAAATCGAGTCCCCGTTTGGGCATCAATTTTTGAGACGGTTATAGTGTTCATAAAAATAAAAGAACTTGGTTTACTTGACAAGCATTTAGTTTAGCCGTCAGGGGCTAGACAGCGCAATTACTCGAGATGAAATGCAGTATAGCATCGGATAGCATTACACCGCCTTATTAGCACAGGTGGGGGGGGGGGGGGGGGGGGGGGGGGGGGGGGGGGGGGCGTTCAAGGATATCACTAATTAGCAATCGTATCGCGACATCGGCGATTGCCGCGGCGAGAGGATGCAACGCGCATGATCAATCGCATGGAAAATGCAGTCGCTGCCGTCGAGAGATGCACTGACATGAGAGTGGCCATCTCCTGGCATCGGCCGCCATCTTGGCGACGGCCATGTTGGTGTACGGCTATAAGGGAGTAGCCATCTCCTAGTGTGAAATCTGGTTTGAATTGCAAACGCTTGCAATGCGTAAAGTATTTTATAATTATGCAACACTACTTTAACCTCTCAAAAATGTGGATCCAGCGTCAAATTGGAGTTTCCAGTTGAATGGTTGTGACGTAGTACAAAGATTTTGGTATCAGAGTGACTGTGAGTATTCACAGCCTCTTGGTTTTACTCCTTGGAGGTCTGTCATTCTCATCAAATGCATTAAAATCGTCTCTAAAAGGTCATATCCAAGTAGCTCAATTGGTTAGAGCAACACTCGCGACAGGTGGAGATCGGGGATCGAGTCCAAGTTTGTGCACACACTTTGAGAGGTTATTAGTGTTCATAATAAAAAATATTTCTTACATTCAACACGCCATGTTTAAAGCAGTTGTCTTTTTGCAGCATGCTGAGCATTGAGAACTGGATCCTGCCGGCTTGTCATGGTGGTCACCTCAGCAATCTTGTCTGGGTGAAACCTCCCTGGGCCCGTCAGATGACTGACGGCGAGCGCGAGTTTCTCATTGGACGACACGCTAGCTCGGGCGAGATAAGGTAGGAGAATAATCTGCGCCCCCTTTGTCTCAGGGTGCCGAGTTACCTTGACAAGGTGGCTTCTGAGTGGGCCTCGTGTCTCAGCAAATTACCATTTGTCCTTGCTTTGCCTCGGGCCTTGGTCCTTTGGGTCTATGTCATTAGCGAGGTGTTGTCATCATATCAATACATTTCGAATGGGCGAAGCAAGTGATTCTGCCGGCGGTAAGCTGGCCAAAACTCATTTAGAAGACTAATCTTGAGTGAAACGTTCATTTCCGGCAAGAGAGTTCACAGTTGGCTGTTTGTTATAATCATTACATTTGCATCGCTTGGCTCTAGAGAAAGATCATTACGTTAACACGTTCAGGTTGGTCCGGGATTGTCTGGTTCGGGCCAGCACTTTTGTGTGAATCATTTACATGATTCATTTGAGAGCGCTTTTTGAGGTTCACGTATAGGGTTAGTTCGCCCTGTGTCGAGTCGAGAGATTTTTGAGACAGAAATTGTTTGAACTTGGCACACTACCGAGCTAGCTTTTGTTCGTGTACCGACGTGTAGATCACCGTGACTTCGACATCAGTACCCGTGTAGGTCAGCCCTTGCTGATGATAAGAGGTCACAGCTTGCGGGGGACGGTCTCTAGACACCCTCTGACTGAGGTTGTGAACCACGGATTGAAAATAACGGCGGTGTCTCCAGAGCGCGCTGGGAGATTTGAATGCACGTGTCATCGTTTGTAAAAGCTATCGTAGGTCTAGTCCGTGTGAGATGTATTAATTTGTTTCAATTGCTCGTAAGGAAACAAATATATCTAGAGGGCTTTGAAATCGTATGACTTCTCTGATGGAATTAACTGTAATTTGGTCTCCGAGGATCTCTGTCGGGCTTCTGTGCCCAACACTTCGATGCAGGGACTCGTTTGACCACAGATATCTGTTGTTTGACGAAATCATACGGCGGTGTGAGCTTTTATGTCACTGGGGGGACTTGGGTAGCTAGGTTTCTGCCACGTCCTGTCTGGTGCCAAACCTAAAAGTAAGGAGGGGAAAGTCGGTGCCGGCAGATAGCCTACTCCTGTCAAAGAGCACCAAGGGGACCACCGGTTTAACGTCCCTTCCGAAGGACGGTACAACGTGAACAACAGGATTCCTCCACAAACCCATGCTGTCGAGAGGTTGATAAGCAAGGCGAGTGAAGTTGATGTACTAACTTTCGTCCCTCCAACGTCTCTCCCGAACAGAACTGGTCATGTGTATAATGGTCACCCATCCAATACCTGACCCAGCGCAGTGTTGCTTAACTTCGGTGATCTCACGAGGACCTATGTTACTGTTCTGTCCTTTGAATTGTGCGGAAAAGTAAAGCAAACAAATGTGGCCATGTCGTGCGTCGTCTTTGAGTTTTGCAACGGTCGCCCCGCAGCACCCAACGCAGCCGCGGCTCTCTGCGTACAACCGCTGGCGTGTGGATTCCTGGTGCATGATGGACTGGAAGCAATCTGACATGGCACTTGCCCTTTCCCATAAGAGATTGAAATCCGAGACCATCTTGTGCAAACCGGATGGTATCCGACACAGTTACATCTGCAACGCTCCTTGCTCGTGTGAAGCCATTGCGTCGAAATTGCTGGCTTTTTAATTCGGTGATTTTCATGACCGGCATTCAAATTTGCAAAATTTCGCTCGAAATGTTGGTGCGACCGTATACGGCCCATGCTCTTAGCTGTATTTGCTCTTATTTGTGCGAGCACTCAATTAACGGGTTCATTTCAAATGTATTGCAAAACTATTTTTTCCCTAAATCCATCCCAAACTGGAATAACCTACCGTTGAGAGATGAAACCAATAGTACCTATCCTGAAATATTTTTTTTTTATTTCTAGATTTTTTCATACGAAACCAACACCAATTATATTAAATGTTTAATATAATGTAGTGACTCGCAGAGATTCTTTTCTGTAATACCGTTGCAAAGGGTCAAAGAAACAAAAAAAAAAAACACCAGTTTCATAGCGTGCATGTTTTTTTTTCTCTCGAAAACTAAATGAGCTGGTCCTTTTACTGGCATACTGGCAAGACTGCTTTCAAGTGTTAGCCGTTACGCTGTTTGTCTGCAGCCTACACCATGCTAATTCCTTTGCCTAGGACACATGCAAAGACTGGATGACTTTGACCCATGTCGCTATTACAACCCAACCGATGAATCCCAATCGACAACCAAGCTTCGAGAAGATCTTTAGTAGATGAACACGGTCAAGCGATATCACGATATCTTTATAGCCTCTAGCCTCTGATCATGCTAACTCATCTCTAACGACGAGCTACTCTGCAGGGAGTTGCATTTTATCCAGTAGATCTATGATTTAGAACAATTCCGATGTTAATTCTGTGATATGTGTCCGCCGACCCCATACTTTAGAGCTATACACGATGACCATTTAGAGGTAGTTTTACCTCCAAAGTTATTGCTCGGCGACAAGCTTATCAATCAAACACTAGCTTGGGTTCTTTGGTATATAATACGGCTAACGAATCCTGTTTGCATGTGGGAAGGAAGGTACTGCTGACGTCCTGCTGGTCATAACGTGCCATGAACTCGTTCTAAATAGAGGTAATAACCCAATGAATACTTCATCGTGGGTTAATGATCTTCTAGTTTGGTTGTACTGGCTAGATTTGTGTTAAATGCAATGACCGCTCTTTAGTCTTGCTGTTTCAGTGCAGTTTGGACGATTTTAATAAGTACAAACAATCAGTTGTTACATATGAGCCGTGTATGAGCGGTAATTTCACATTTTAAATCCTTTCCAAAAACGTTGGAATCAAAATTGAGGAAGCATGAACGTAAAAAAAAAATTGCTTGAATTGTGTGCTCTTTGAAATGACGAACGGTTTTTGTGTGTGTATATATATATTTTTTTCATACAGTATTTCAGCGATTTAGCTTGCACGAAGCCAGGTAGTAGCAGCAGTGTTGTAAAAACGGTCGTTCCCGGCCGCCCCAATATTTAAAATGCAATCAACTATCTTTATTGACACCGTAGAATGTAGAGTTGGTAAAGCATCCAGCTTTTACAACTCATTTTAAACTACATCATCACAGTCTGAACCTGACAGAGGCTAACCTAACCTCTCTGACTTTCATGTTATGCTGCCGAGGTAGTCGCTTTTTAGTGTGAAATCATTTGACACAAACTGCAGGCTCCGGCATTGAAAGGGTTATTTATTAGTACCCGTTATCACCACTAAAAATAAATGAAATGAACAACAATAATAATAACAGACTAGCAAATTAAAATTGATGTAAGTTTTAGTTGTGTTTGCCTTGCTAATACATAGGCTAGGTAGAGCCAATACAGCACTGATAATAAAATGAATAAGTAACCTCTTTGCAATGAGGGGTTATACTTAAAACAATCACAGGAAATTGATGGTCCAGCAGTGAAAGAAAAGAGGTATTAACATTTTTCAGTACTTATCTGTCAAAATGCAAACAAGTGATTACGCCGAGCTGTCAAAACCTTGCATCTTGTTTTCTAAACTAGCTAAGCCTTGAAATTTGCTGAAGAAATTTAAAAGAAAAAACGGAACGAAAATTCGAATCACCAAAAACGATAAAATCAGTCGAATCAGCTGAAGCAAGCGCAAATAATGCTGTTATATTTTATAAATAATAAAAATAATAATAATCGAACCTTTACAATGTTACAAACATTTTACGTTTTGAACCATCCAAGCCGATGAAACTGCATCCTCATGTATATCTTTTAATTTAAATTCATCTAAATAATTTCAGAAAATAACAACTTTTGAACTGGATTATTTTGAAAACTAAAATCCGTAGCTAATAAACGAATAATATTCAGTACGGTGTAATTGTCAATTTAATTTCCTATTTATGCAATGTTTATGCAATGTTTATGCCAAATGCCACAATATGGTCTGAATGCCCAACGACGGCTTCGTTCACGGAATGTGCCTTGCTAATTATGCACCTCCGCGGTGCCCGGCGTGGTTCAGAGGCTCCGCCCTCTTTCAGGTAGCCAACCTGTAATTAGAAATTAAATTCATTACACTCTGAATGGCGGAGGGTGGGGGGTTGGGTGGGGGTTGATTGATGACCGGACGCTACGCTGGCCTGGCGTCGGGTACCTAGAAGTGCCTAAGTACACTGAAAGTACACACATTGATTGATTCGTGTTGTTTTACGACGCACTGTTTTGATAACGGGCCATGTGGCACTGGTCTAATGAATGAGAATGAGTGGATGATGATGAGGATGATGATCGGGCCATATCGGCTATATCGGGGGTAAACATTTCTTAAACCAAAACACTCTTGGACGCTAGGTTTTAAAGGCGTCGGATTTTTGGACGCCTTAAATTAACTGCGCCTTCCAAGCTTTCAGAATTTTCGGCTTACACCTTCAATTTCGCACAGCAAAAATATTCCATGTAAACTATTTTTTCGAATTTCAACGTAACTGATGAAAATTGATGTTAAACTTGATTGGTTTCCGACCGATATTTTTGAAAAAACGCATGAGGTTTCAACTGAAACACTAAAATGTATCTAGAAAATGTGATAATTATTGTAGCAGCCGTTTGACCGGTAAATCAATAAAAAATAATAAAATTATTCACAAGTTACTTTGTATTTGTATGGTTTTTTATTTAGCTTTTTTAGATATGAAAAAAAAAAAGAGAAAAATGTTACAGTACATTTTCTCTTTGTCCTCTTGAAATTTCTCGTACAATTTAGTCTTAAATTTACTTATAGTTTTTATATTCCTAATTTCCCTTGACAATTTATTATAATCTCTAGTTCCTTTAGTTAATACTGTATTTAATTTAGAAGACTTATTAAATATATTATTCCTATTCCTAGGATTAGGATTATGAATGCTATCTACTAACTTAATCATCTCACTCAAATAATGAGGTGCTAACCCTAACATAATTTTATGAATAAAAACACAAACATTTAACTCTATTTTTCTTAAAATATCTGCAAAATTTGTAAGGGTGTATTTGAAATTGAAGCCTCGCTCCACTCGCAACGCTCATCGGTAAGATAATTGTTAAGTTCGATGGCATGTCGAGACAATTGCACTGGCTGCATGTTGCCAGGCACTTGAAGATGCTGTTAGACCTGGACCAACTCATGCAACTGCATGGACCTCCTAGGTCAGCATCGTCTATAGATGCAAACCATTCACCTCTCCGTACTCCATTGTTGTCCGGGGGACATTGCTGCCGGCCGCCATTGTTAAATAATAAAATCAAAAATGAAATAATCTGATTCTTGTAAGGCATGGTTGCGTGTTTGCCCGCTTGGTGGCTTAGTTTGACTTGTGCACGCAGAGAGGCTTGTCCTGGCTAACTAATCGCGTCGCACTTTTTTCTTGAAAATGTCGGTAATTTATCTTGCGAAGTGCCTCCGCTATACCGCTATCTCCGTAGAGACCTGTCGATTTAATTATGTGAAAACCTAGGGCCGGTTTCACAGACGCCGTTTAAATCTGGCTTAGTCGGCGTTAAATGTAGCTTGTAGGCCTAAATTGATTTTCCTAATTTTGCGGACTTTTGAAAGATTTGAAAAATAATGTTTAGATAAATACACAAAAAAAGATATAAATTTAAATTTGGATTTGGTGATGATTCAGGATGGCTTTGTCCTGTCACATGAAAGAAATTTTATTTAGCAGCCGTCACTATTTTCTCTCTGTCCAAATCACCGTTTAATATTTGAATCTGAAAGGACGGCGTTTAACTTTTAAACTGTCATTTGGAGGTCAAAGTAAGAAGTCCCATTGATATTTTGTTTGTATTTCCAAGTCACCAAATATTCCGTTTCGAAGCAAACACATTGTTAAAAACTATTTTATTCTTGTTCTTCGTGTGTTGTCTGAGTTTCTTGGTTTTCAATTATTAAAATATCATTGTTTTGAAAGTGAATTACAGGCTGGTTAAAGTCACTGAAAGACCTTGGTGAAATCGGTCCTCAGCATTCTTCGAGGAAGTTGTCCCTGGCTCATCACGCATTTTGGTTGCTTTCATATGTTTAAGATTAGTTTATTTTGTTACTTGCCTTCCTATGGACATCATGTTTGGCATGGGTACGGCCGACTGACTGTAATATTGAAGAATGTACGCATGGAGAGCCTAGCATGCACCAAACAGGGCCAGGAACTGCACGCCAGCGACAAGGGCCAATGTCCCGTATGCAGCGCTGCTGATTACCACCGGATAGCCACGCTAATCTGCAGACGGGAGCACAGGAAAATGAACTTTAGCATTCGACCTTATTTGTTCGTTATCTTTTCGAACGCTATGCCAAATACCAGCAAGCTTGATCACTCTTGCACTGATTAGTTTAAAGGCTGGTTAAAAAATAACGGTCATTTTATTGTGGAGATAACGAAGAGGTTAAAATCTGAATCAGACTTTTAGCTGCCAAATATTATTATAGTCCCGCTAGGATAAGAAGGTAATTTTTAGAAGCTCTGTCAGGCGATCTCAGCATCTCCATGGCTACCAAACGTTGAATCTACCATTGAACCTCCTATGCTAGGTCATGATATACCCGTGGTAACATAAGATAGCAGAATTGAGAGGCTCTGCCAGGCGAGCTCAGCATCTCCATGGCTACCAAACATTGAATCTACCATTGAACCTCCTATGCTAGGCCATGATATACCCGTGGTAACATAAGATAGCAGAATTGAGAAGCTCTGTCAGGTGATCTCAGCATCTCCATGGCTACCAAACGTTGAATCTGCCATTGAACCTCCTATGCTAGGCCATGATATACCCGTGGTAACTTAAGATAGCAGAATTGAGAAGCTCTGTCAGGCGATCTCAGCATCTCCATGGCTACCAAACGTTGAATCTCCCATTGAACCTCCTATGCTAGACCATGATATACCCGTGGTAACATAAGATAGCAGAATTGAGAAGCTCTGTCAGGCGATCTCAGCATCTCCATGGCTACCAAACGTTGAATCTACCATTGCACCTCCTATGCTAGGCTATGATATACCCGTGGTAACATAAGATAGCAGAATTGAGAAGCTCTGTCAGGCGATCTCAGCATCTCCATGGCTACCAAACGTTGAATCTACCATTGAACCTCCTATGCTAGGTCATGAAATACCCGTGGTAACATAAGATAGCAGAATTGAGAAGCTCTGTCAGGCGATCTCAGCATCTCATGGCTACCAAACGTTGAATCTACCATTAAATATCATGTGCTTGAAAGTTTTTTTTTGTTTTCGAAGCTGGCAATGAAAATTACCGTATAAAAATTTGATTATAAAGTGTCCTGATTTTGTTTTTGGCTCTTATGGTGTTCACAAGATCTCAAAATCTAACAACCTTGCTCCTTGCAATCTCGTCTGCCGTGATAAGTAATCTTGATCTCGCGGATGTTTCTTTATTTGCTGTCATATGACGAAGTGTTTCTGTCAACTCTAGCGGTTTCTTAAAAGAAAGAAACTGCAGCCGAGACTTCTTCTATGTTTTCTTTTCATCTGTTCCGTCGCACATCGATGTTTCCCCATCTGTTTTTATCGCCGGATAATTAATCGTGGATATCTCGATGAAATATCCGACTGCGATCTCCGGGGCATGATACCGCAAATCAGAATGACAGCCGCTAAAAGCTAGATGGCAGGCCGATCGAAGAGTTGACTTCATTAATAATTAGTTTGGGGGCAAAAAATGGCACACTTTTCGACGTTTACTTTTTCATCGGTTGCCGATCGGCGCCTGGTGTTATGGCGTTTTATAGATGCTCCCATCTATTAGTCATACCATCTATCAGCTAGGTTTTAAACACCAAGGTTTTTATTCCAAGGTAAAACATGTTTTCATGCTTAAACTTTGCTTGTCTACAAACATTTTTCAAGCTGTCTTTTAAATTTTGAATTAATGTGGAAAGGGCATCGGCAAGATTATAATTATTTTATGAATAATTCTTCTGCTCAAAAGGTGCGAGCTACAGAAAGTTACTCTCATTTTATTGTGCAGGTACTTGCCATTTAAAATTATCGTTTTTTTGTTTTAGTTTCAAAAAGTACCCAAAATTTGAGATTTGTTATTTTTCTTTTTACTTGAAAATCATCCTAGGAGATTAATTGCAAGTTTCTTTGTGTACCAACCTAAGTTTGGGGAGTAACTAGATTCAAACGCTGGCTTCTTGGACTACATGTGGTCTTTCATGACTGCAATGCCAGATCTTTAGATTTCTCAAAACTGAGGCTGCGTTTTGCAAAAAAATCGAAATAAATGCGATCTCCTGGGCCGTTTTCACTAACGCCGTTTAAAACGCTCTTAAACACCGTTTGGTTTTTTTTAACCTGCGCAGTAATTCGCTTTAAAACAATGATATTTTAATAATTGCAAACCAAGCAACTAAGAAAACACACGAAGAACAAGAATAAAATAGTTTTTAACAATGTGTTTGCTTCGAAACGGAATATTTGGTGATTTGGAAATACAAACAAAATATCAATGTGACTTCTTACTTTGACCTCCAAATGACAGTTTAAAAGTTAAACCCCGTCCTTCCAGGTTCAAATATTAAACAGTGATTTGGACAGAAAGAAAATAGTGACGGCTGCTAAATAAAATTTCTTTTATGTGACAGGACAAAGCCTTCCTGTATCATCACCAAATTCAAATTTAAATGTACATATTTTTTGTTTACTTATCTAAAAATCCTCTTTTAAATATTTTAAAATGTCGGCAAAACTGTGAAAGTCAATTAAGGCTTAAAAGCTTCATTGAACGATCTAAACGGCGTTGGTGAAATCAGCGATTGCTGTAGAAATCACAAATCCATTTGTTCTGTCACTTTTTTCCATTGTAGTGAGATGATCATGAGAAGATCATTACAAACCTTAATTTTTTTCATTGTTAGTTTGAGCAAAAACATGTCATCTCAATGTCATCTCATTTCACTGCAAGAAAAGTTACAGAATCAACCCAATTACAGCGCGTTCAGTCTTCACTTTTAAAGCCATCTCAAAGCGCCGCGCTCATCATACAACTCGCTCCATACGATCGCAGCAATTACTGACGCTTGGAACAGGATTCATTTCAATACCTATTAATTTTTAATTATTTTTTGTATAAACTCATAGAAATTCCTTCCTTTTTTCCCCATCGCCATCTTTGATGAATCGGCGGCGTCTCAACTGCACTGCTTGCAATGACAGCGACAGCACTTGCACATCTCATTAAAATAATATGCACTTTGAAACTGCAATTACAGCAATTAAATAACACGAAGTGCAAATAATTTGGCGTGCGTACATCGGTAATAAATCCTTTGGCAACTCGTTTTTATCCGAAACTCCGTGTAATTGGTGTCTTCATTCGTCCAAGTCGAGGTGAGTCACTGCTCCAAGGTGACCATCGAAGTTAAGCAACACTGCGCTGGGTCAGGTATTGGATGGGTGACCATCATACACATGACCAGTTCTGTTCGGGAGAGAGGTTGGAGGGATGAAAGTTAAGCAACACTGCGCTGGGTCAGGTATTGGATGGGTGACCATCATACACATGACTAGTTCTGTTCGGGAGAGAGGTTGGAGGGATGAAAGTTAAGCAACACTACGCTGGGTCAGGTATTGGATGGGTGACCATCATACACATGACCAGTTCTGTTCGGGAGAGAGGTTGGAGGGATGAAAGTTAAGCAACACTGCGCTGGGTCAGGTATTGGATGGGTGACCATCATACACATGACCAGTTCTGTTTGGGAGAGAGGTTGGAGGGATGAAAGTTAAGCAACACTGCGCTGGGTCAGGTGTTGGATGGGTGATCATCATACACATGACCAGTTCTGTTTGGGAGAGAGGTTGGAGGGATGAATGTTAAGCAACACTGCGCTGGGTCAGGTGTTGGATGGGTGATCATCATACACATGACCAGTTCTGTTCGGGAGAGAGGGTGGAGGGATGAAAGTTAAGCAACACTGCGCTGGGTCAGGTATTGAATGAGTGACCATCATACACATGACCAGTTCTGTTCGGGAGAGAGGTTGGAGGGATGAAAGTTAGTACAGCAACTTCACTCGCCTTGCTGATCAACCCATATTCTTTTCTCTAAGATGTAACCTTAGCACTAGTTTTGACAAAAACTATTTCAATCGGGTTTTGAATGCTAAGTGAAGAACAACAATATTTCCCAACGTTTCGTAACTTGTACCTGTTACTTTTTCAGGGGAAAGAGCATTCAAAACCCAGTTCAAATAGTTTTTGTCTAAATCGACGTTTACTGAAAAATAAAAACGAACACAAACCGTCATTATCGACCACGAACGCTTGCCGAATTCACCCGAACATTATAAAAGCTTCACTTTAAGTTATTTTCTTTGTGAATTCACCAAAAACTATGCCCGTGCGCTGGATGCTTGTAATCGAAAATACCTGCTGTCAGTTTTGTTAATTTTCTTGCCTTTTCAGTGCATTTTGGACTAATTTAACGAATACAAACAATAATGTATGCCGTGGAATGTAGATTACATTCAGAATTGGAATGTCTATAAGATTAAAAGATCTGTCAAATCCAAAAGCCAATCAGATGTTTCAATTTTCACCTAAACCACAACTACAGGGCCGTAAATTTGCAGGAATTTCACATTTAAAATCCTTCCCAAAAATCGTGAGAACGAAAATGAAGAACACACGTTCAGTTAAACAAAGTTGCCAATGTTTTGCTCTTTCAAATCGCATTTCTCTCTCTAGAAAGCAAGGAATTCTTATAAAGTGGCGTTCGCTTTTAATAACCTTGTTTATTTTACTCCAAAGTTTTATCAAAGTGAAATAGTTTCGGTGTCGAGGCTCATCGAGGTTCAATTCACTTGAGTATAATTCCTCGTCCGATTGTCTTGCCATTAGAACATTAGTGAGCGCTCTTGCGCCGCTCAAACTCTGACCAAAGCTCACGAACAACCGACACAGGTGATCATGTGCGCTTACCCCCGGGGGCGGACACGGTGCCGAAATTACAGCCCGTCAAATATGTCCGTACCTCGGCTATTAAATCATTAGAACTCGAGCATAATGTGCTCTCGATGCAGCTGCACTTGTCTCCCTCTCTCTTCTTTCTCTCCATGGAAGTGCTACAAGCGTTGAGTGTAGGTTATAGGTAGAGAAACAGCGTCAATGTCACAATTGCGTCAATGCGTCAATTGAGAATTGACAATTGACAATGCTGCTACAATTGCTGATTTTTCAAAGTTTAGACGCACTATTAAAAAATTATTATTCTACAAAGGTGTTTATAATATTGACGAATTTTATAAATTAGACACATGAATGATTGGACAAAGGTGTGACTGCTGTCACTTTAGTATTTCACATGACTATCTTATTATTTTAGTATTACGCATTGTCTTTGATTTTTGGCAAATTATTTGTAATGTGTAATCATAACGTATTTTTAATCTTGATGAGTCCACATCCTTTTACTATTTGAATGTAAGCCCTGTGATGATGGACAAATAAAGGTACAATACAATACAAAAAATACAGTCTCTGCTTGAAAGATGGCCGCCAAATGACTGCCTTACCGACAAAAATGCAGAGTACTGGAACGTCACGTTAAGTGGAGCCACTGTCGTATGAAATTTAATTTCGATATTTCTCGTAGGCTACTCGCTTTTTAATATCGTTACATGTATATCAATCGTTGAGGTAAACATTGATGGAGATTTTTTGAGCATGAAAAGTCTCAAAAGCGAGTTAACCTACGAGAAATATCGAAATTCATACGACAGTGGCTCCACTTAACGTGACGTTGCGGTACTCTGCATTTTTGTCGGTAAGGTGGTGATTTGGCGGCCATCTTTCACGCAGAGACTGTAACATTGACGTTGAAACTCTACCTATAACCTACACTCAACGCTACAAGCTAAAGGAAGGTGAAGTCTATGCAAGTGCCACAAGCTAGAGGAAATAATTCTGCATTTTAGCTGCATTTTTTGGGAGAGACTTTAGCCATTAAACGACCGAGAATAGATTTATTTTAAAAATTCGTTTTAATCTTACCCTACCCACCTATTTCTTTATGCTATGTGCTATTGATACTTCACTACTTACTGATAATAAAACCTATTTATGCTATTTTATGCTACCATTTGTACAATTTATTATCAGTTGAATTATACCCAATAAATGTTTATGAGGATCTTTCTCATGTTCATGGTCAACCATGCAACAGGTATTTGTAATTGACAGAACTTGTTACAGTTATGACTCAAATACGGTCTCAAAAAGGTGTCCAAGGTGCTACCTTGTAAAAATAGCACTGTTCATGATAATAAAAATACCCCGCGCATTGAAAGCGTTTGCAATTTATATAATATTTTATTTAAATGCAACAACGCATCCAACGTCAAATTGGAGTTACTCGAAATGGTTGTGACGTGATATAGCGTCACTAGAATCAGAGTGACTGTGAGTATTCACAGCCTCTTGGTTCTACTCCTTGGAGAACTGTCATTCTCATCAAATATACTAAAATCATCTCAAAAAGCCAGTTTCCAAGTAGCTCAATTGGTTAGAGCAACACCCGCGATAGGTGGAGATCGGGGTTCGAGTCCCCGTTTGGGCATCGATTTTTGAGATGGTTATAGTGTTGATAATAATAAAATACCCCGCGCATTGCAAGCGTTTGCAATTTAAATAAGATTTCAACTAAACACTATTGTGTGTTTTTGCTGCCCAGATTTTGATGATATTTTCAGTGCACCTTTTCGTGTTTTCAACTTGCGGACACTCTACCACAAAATCAAGATTTAGAAAAACTTTCTGTCAATTTTTCAGAAAACTGTCGCAATGTAAGTTTGAAATTCGCAGAGATTGTTTAAAATTTGTTTAGTTTGAAATCGAATAAGTTTTTGGTGATTTGAAAGTACCGTAAAAAGTGGGGTTAGGGGGTCAGCCCATTTTTTTTTCAAAGGAAAATGAAGAGATTAAGCAAAAAATATTATATTTTTAAAAATTAAGTCATTATTTGGGCATTTTCTATTGGTCCGAATCGCCATTGATTTGGTCGTTCTATGAAAAGAAAACTCTGGCCTCCATCTATTACCTTGCATCTGTGGGACGATCAAACGCTTCGATGAAAGGGGCATGGATTTTGGGTGTTGCTTGCTTCGGAACGAACCATGCGACATTTTGATGAATTGCTTGCTTTGGAATTCTCCTGGCAAGGCGTTGACAGAACAGCTTTCTGTGCTCTGTCTTCGGCGTTGAATTCTTTAAGACGCTCCATTCTCAGATGAATTATTGTTGAACGCATATTATATGGACTTTCCAATCCGATCCCAGCCATTCGATGGTAATTACATTAAAACTCTGGTACAGGATATCATTTAAATTCTATTTAATGTCTTGGGTATGCGATCGGTGAAGGGAATTTAAAAACTACTCGAAGACACACTTTAATTCCAATGAAGAAACCGTACGGTTCAGCATGTTGGAAACACCGGTCCTCGTGAGATCACCGAAGTTAAACAACACTGCGCTGGGTCAGGTTTTGGATGGGAGACCATCATACACATGACCAGTTCTGTTCGGGAGAGGTTGGAGGGATGAAAGTTAAGTTACACTGCGCTGGGTCAGGTATTGGGTAGGTGACAATCATACACATGACCAGTTCGGTTCGGGAGAGAGGTTGGAGGGATGAAAGTTAAGCAACACTGCGCTGAGTCAGGTATTGGATGGGTGACCATCATACACGTGACCAGTTCTGTTAGGGAGAGTGGTTGGAGAGATGAAAGTTAAGCAACACTGCGCTGGGTCAGGTATTGGATGGGTGACTATCACACACATGACCAGTTCTGTTCGGGAGAGAGGTTGGAGGGAGGAAAGTTGAGCAACACTGCGCTGAGTCGGGTATTGGATGGGTGACCATCAAACACATGAACAACTTCACTCGCCTTGCTTATCAACCTCTCGACAGCATGGATTTTTTGAGGAATCCTGTTGTTCGCGTTGTACCGTCCCTCAATAGGGAAGTTAAGCCGGTGGTCCCCTTGGTGCTCATTGGCCGGTACCAAGTTTCTTCCTCACAGAGCCCGTTGTCAAAACAGTGCGTCGTTCAACACCAGAGCCAAGGAATTTTACCTGAGATGTTCAACTGTTGTCGCCTCACGCCCATTGGCTGCAGTATTCTTAAAGACCTTTGTGCTAATTGTTATATCTCTTACAAAGACCAAGTGGGAAGCCGCGAAACAAAACACTTAATTCAAGGACCGGCCAAATTGATCGTTCGGTTTACACGCTACGCACAATAACAACAAAAACAGTCGCGAGCAATTAAACCAATTTGCGTGCGCAACATTTTCGGGCGTCAAATTTTAATTTGTCTAATTAATGGGCCGCATTTAATCGGTACACACGTGTGGTTACCGCATAACACGACACGGCGGGGAGGAAATCGTAAATCAGCTGTCTCGGCGCATATAGGTACACAGGAAGGTATTAAACATTGTAGCAATTATTCGGGCAACGTATCATTATTAGGAGCAATTAGGTGATGGCTTTTAGGAATTGATGGTCGTTTGGTGGCTGGGTGGATTCCTTCAATCCATCACAACTTACTGACGAACATAGCTGGCCGTGATCTTGGCGGTCACCCATCCGGCACCTGATACAACGCATTGTTGCTTAACTTCAATTCATCACAACGTACTGACGAACATAACTGGCCGTGAGCTTGGCGGTCACCCATCCGGCACCTGAAACAACGCATTGTTGCTTAACTTCAATTCATCACAACGTACTGACGAACATAGCTGGCCGTGATCTTGGCGGTCACCCATCCGGCACCTGCTACAACGCATTGTTGCTTAACTTCAATTCATCACAACGTACTGACGAACATAACTGGCCGTGAGCTTGGCGGTCACCCATCCGGCACCTGATACAACGCATTGTTGCTTAACTTCAATCCATCACAACGTACTGACGAACATAGCTGGCCGTGTACTAGGCGGTCACCCATCCGGCACCTGATACAACGCATTGTTGCTTAACTTCAATCCATCACAACGTACTGACGAACATAGCTGGCCGTGTACTAGGCGGTCACCCATCCGGCACCTGCTACAACGCATTGTTGCTTAACTTCAATCCATCACAACGTACTGACGAACATAGCTGGCCGTGAGCTTGGCGGTCACCCATCCAGCACCTGATACAACGCATTGTTGCTTAACTTCACATAGCTTAGGTCTTCTATTATCCTTGACAATTATAGGTGGTTCTAAGCTAAGATATACCACGTTCAAGCTTGAGCTTTCTAGAGAAAAAACAAGTCGGCATGTCCTACAACATATTTTTATTTTCTTCGTTTTATCCTTCGATTTGAAAAGTGTCCTGCATCGTGACTGCAATTTTGGAATTGTAAAAAATACATCAGATTTCATCACCAATAACAATGTGTACGACCTCATAAGGGAATTGAAGACGTGATGCAAGTTAATGTGTGGCTAAACACTCGCTTTACTGGAATAAAACATATGGTTTACAAGAGTTCGAGAGAGTATTTGTCAAAGCTTGTTTAAGAATAACCTAGACTTTCTCTGCATGTACGACGCCACGAAGCATTGAACTGCCAGCCGAGCACGTACTATTACCTATAACTTTATGATAATGCGTTTGTACTTGATGTCCGTACTTGACCAGCTCATTGCAACGCCACACTGCGCATGTGCAATTATAGAGCCTATCAGCTGCGACACTCTGCCTTCTAAATCATTCTCAGATATAGAAACCGACGTAATACAAGATGGCGGAACATTTTTTAAATTTTTATTTAGAGCTGTTTTGTCCGTTTGATCTTTACAGATGTAAGACAGTACATAAGAGTAAAATATAAAATATTTTCGCTAGCACATGCCGGTTTATAAAGGAAGCTTAAGAGAGGACAATTCAACAGATTAAAAAAA
Organism: Protonemura montana; assembly: GCA_947568835.1. Taxonomy (NCBI): domain Eukaryota; kingdom Metazoa; phylum Arthropoda; class Insecta; order Plecoptera; family Nemouridae; genus Protonemura; species Protonemura montana. The sequence goes on from OX387608.1 coordinate 2,629,578, forward strand.
CTGCAACCGTTTTATTATTATGAACACTATAACCGTCTCAAAAATTGACGCCCAACACGAACCCCGATCTTCACCTGTCGCGAGTGTTGCTCTAACCCATTGAGCTACTTGGACACTGGCTTTTTGAGACGATTTTAGTGTATTTGATGAGAATGACAGTTCTCCACGGAGTAGAACCAAGAGGCTGTGAATACTCACAGTCACTCTGATTCTAGTGACGCTATACCACGTCACAACCTGTCAATCTCGAATAACTCCAATTTGACGTTGGATGCGTTTTATTTTTAGATGTAATCTTATTTAAATTGCATCAATTTTTGAAACGGTTATAGCGTTGATAATAATAAAATACCCCGCGCATTGCAAGCGTTTGCAATTTAAATAAGAAAAAAACTAAATATGCAAATGGCGTTGATACGATGAAAGCTTTAGAGCGAAATAACGGTCATCATCGGTTACGAGTTTTTACGTCAACTCAAAATACTGGTGGCGCCTCTCACGGTAAATTAAATCAACGTACTGCATTTTATAATCGTGTGTGCTGCCACAGCGGGACTTTTTGCAACCACGCTGCTCACAGCAAGAAACCGCGTGACATTTTTCAGTTAACTTAAAAAATAATCTTTCTGCTGCACAATTCTTGTGCAACCAAATAAGGTAGGTTACGATTTCCACCACTGCCTACGCGCTACATGCTTTAATGGCGCTGCGATCGTGCACACGGCGTCCTGGAAGAGTTATTTAATTGTTTTAACACATCGTTACAATGTTCACATAATCCAACTCGTTTTGAAAACGATGTGTTTTTTTTTGGTTTAGAGTTTAATTGACACGCCGTATTTGGACAACAAAGTTGCAAAATATTCGGTGAATTTTTCAGATTTTCTTTGGTGATTTCCATGAAATAATTAAAAGTTTTTACTGTCTGCAATTTTAATAACGCTGGTAATCGTGTTTAATCTGTGGATTCTAGAGAAGAGTAATTCTAGCCGATCTACCAGCCTTCATAAATAATTAAATTGTCCTAGATCGTCAAACTTTAAATTGTGTTCGACTAAATGGAGTGAAATTCTAATAGTGAGAGCGCCATGTCTGCCTTGCATTCGGGAGGTCCCAGGTTCGATCCTGGTGGCTGGCTATCCTGGTAGTGAGAGCGCCATGTCTACCTTGCATTCGAGAGGTCCCAGGTTCGATCCTGGTGGCTGGCTATCCTGGTAGTGAGAGCGCCATGTCTGCCTTGCATTCGGGAGGTCCCTGGTTAGATCCTGGTGGCCGGCTATCCTGGTAGTGAGAGCGCCATGTCTGCCTTGCATTCGGGAGGTCCCAGGTTCGATCCTGGTGGCTGGCTATCCTGGTAGTGAGAGCGCCATGTCTGCCTTGCATTCGGGAGGTCCCTGGTTTGATCCTGGTGGCCGGCTATCCTGGTAGTGAGAGCGCCATGTCTGTCTTGCATTCGGTAGGTCCCTGGTTTGATCCTGGTGGCCGGCTATCGTCAATTTAGCTTTATTCGCCATCAAAGCAAATTAAAAAAACCTGTTTTTTCAGTTTAATTTGTATTAATAATAGCGTAAAGTTGTGGACATTCTGCGCATTGGCAGGTAGTTTAAAAGATAAGGAAGCCAGTTAAGCTCAGGTTGATTCTTTTAGGATCCATAAAGACTGAAATTGTGACGCTTGACAGCGGCGGCATCTTTATTTAGCAGTAAAAATTGGGTGAATTTATGCTCTGAAGCAATTCGAAGTAATTTATTTTTGTCTTTAAATCAGTTGGCAACTTGGTAAGACTGAAACTATTTCGATCCCATGAAGTCACTTTAATGTAGCTTGAAAAATGAACGTAACTTCACGATTCCACGGCGCGTAAAGAATGCTACTTGGAAATACCTGTACGTGAAGACATAACCCAACTAATATATTCCGCCATAAAATGGTAAATGTTTTGTGTTGGATTATTTTACTGGTTTGCCGAAAGCCGAAAGTCAAAAAGCTCCCACGCGTCACCTTTCGCTTTGCTACTGTTGATCGCTTCTGCACTCCCCGTGGTCGTTTGACTCTCTTGATTTGTTTATTTTTATTTATTGTTGTGTTATTTGGACTTTTAGATAATAATAAATTGATAATATAAATAGCAACAAAAGTAGTAATGCTAATACTATGATGGAAGGTCTTCGTAAATCTTAAGATTTCTTGTGTTAAAAGGCGCATTGTTTTGACAAATTGACCTGTGAAACTGGTGTAATGACGTTGGTGAATGAGTGGGTGAAGATCAAGCAAATCTAGCCTAGAAGGGAGAACCCGGTGCCGACACGTAGCCTACTCCTGTCGAAGACCAAGGGGACCACCGGCTTAACGTCCCTTCCGAAGGACGGTACAACGCGAACAACAGGATTCCTCCACAAATCCATGCTGTCGAGAGGTTGATAAGCAAGGCGAGTAAAGTTGCTGTCGAGAGGTTGATAAGCAAGGCAAGTGAAGTTGCTGTTGAGAGGTTGATAAGCAAGGCGAGTGAAGTTGCTGTCGAGAGGTTGATAAGCAAGGCGAGTGAAGTTGCTGTCGAGAGGTTGACAAGCTAGGCCAGTGAAGTTGCTGTCGAGAGGATGATAAGCAAGGCAAGTGAAGTTGCTGTCGAGAGGTTGATAAGCAAGGCGAGTGAAGTTGCTGTCGAGAGGTTGATAAGCAAGGCGAGTGAAGTTGCTGTCGAGAGGTTGATAAGCAAGGTGAGTGAAGTTGCTGACGAGAGGTTGATAAGCAAGGCGAGTGAAGTTGCTGTCGAGAGGTTGATAAGCAAGGCGAGTGAAGTTGCTGTCGAGAGGTTGATAAGCAAGGCGAGTGAAGTTTCTGTCGAGAGGTTGATAAGCAAGGCGAGTGAAGTTGTTGTCCAGAGGTTGATAAGCAAGGCGAGTGAAGTTGCTGTCGAGAGGTTGATAAGCAAGGCAAGTGAAGTTGCTGTCGAGAGGTTGATAAGCAAGGCGAGTTAAGTTGCTGTTGAGAGGTTGATAAGCAAGGCGAGTGAAGTTGCTGTCGAGAGGTTGATAAGCAAGGCGAGTTAAGTTGCTGTTGAGAGGTTGATAAGCAAGGCGAGTGAAGTTGCTGTCGAGAGGTTGATAAGCAAGGTAAGTGAAGTTGCTGACGAGAGGTTGATAAGCAAGGCGAGTGAAGTTGCTGTCGAGAGGTTGATAAGCAAGACGAGTGAAGTTGCTGTCGAGAGGTTGATAAGCAAGGTGAGTGAAGTTGCTGACGAGAGGTTGATAAGCAAGGCGAGTGAAGTTGCTGTCGAGAGGTTGATAAGCAAGGCGAGTGAAGTTGCTGTCGAGAGGTTGATAAGCAAGGCGAGTGAAGTTTCTGTCGAGAGGTTGATAAGCAAGGCGAGTGAAGTTGTTGTCCAGAGGTTGATAAGCAAGGCGAGTGAAGTTGCTGTCGAGAGGTTGATAAGCAAGGCGAGTGAAGTTGCTGTCGAGAGGTTGATAAGCAAGGCGAGTGAAGTTGCTGTCGAGAGGTTGATAAGCAAGGCGAGTGAAGTTGCTGTCGAGAGGTTGATAAGCAAGGCGAGTGAAGTTGCTGTCGAGAGGTTGATAAGCAAGGCGAGTGAAGTTGCTGTCGAGAGGTTGATAAGCAAGGCGAGTGAAGTTGCTGTCGAGAGGTTGATAAGCAAGGCGAGTGAAGTTGCTGTCAAGAGGTTGATAAGCAAGGCGAGTGAAGTTGCTGTCGAGAGGTTGATAAGCAAGGCGAGTGAAGTTGCTGTCGAGAGGTTGATAAGCAAGGCGAGTGAAGTTGCTGTCGAGAGGTTGATAAGCAAGGTAAGTGAAGTTGCTGACGAGAGGTTGATAAGCAAGGCGAGTGAAGTTGCTGTCGAGAGGTTGATAAGCAAGACGAGTGAAGTTGCTGTCGAGAGGTTGATAAGCAAGGTGAGTGAAGTTGCTGACGAGAGGTTGATAAGCAAGGCGAGTGAAGTTGCTGTCGAGAGGTTGATAAGCAAGGCGAGTGAAGTTGCTGTCGAGAGGTTGATAAGCAAGGCGAGTGAAGTTTCTGTCGAGAGGTTGATAAGCAAGGCGAGTGAAGTTGTTGTCCAGAGGTTGATAAGCAAGGCGAGTGAAGTTGCTGTCGAGAGGTTGATAAGCAAGGCAAGTGAAGTTGCTGTCGAGAGGTTGATAAGCAAGGCGAGTTAAGTTGCTGTTGAGAGGTTGATAAGCAAGGCGAGTGAAGTTGCTGTCGAGAGGTTGATAAGCAAGGCGAGTTAAGTTGCTGTTGAGAGGTTGATAAGCAAGGCGAGTGAAGTTGCTGTCGAGAGGTTGATAAGCAAGGCGAGTGAAGTTGCTGTCAAGAGGTTGATAAGCAAGGCGAGTGAAGTTGCTGTCGAGAGGTTGATAAGCAAGGCGAGTTAAGTTGCTGTCGAGAGGTTGATAAGCAAGGCGAGTAAAATTACAAAAAAAAAAATTACAGAAGCAAACAAGTTTGTTGTGTAATGTATTTTGTAATTGAAGATTTCGCTTCGCTTGCGCATGCGGCTATCAAATAAACTGCATTGTTTCGAGGTCATGCAACCGAAGATCTTTACACCTACCAGGCATTATCTTCTAATCTTTCCCACATGCAGCCGGTTTGCTTCGTACATTTACTGCGTCGCCATAGAGTTTTGTCGGCGCGTTTAGCTCGCTGCCGTTAGTGTCATGGTTAACGGTAACCAGCTCGTTAAGATGTCGCTCGTTAAAAAGTTGCTCGTCTGTTGGAAAAGTGTGCTGTTGAGAATCGGGACTCGATGGGAATTAATTGGCGTTGTTAAATGTGTTATTCGATGTATTTACTTTATGTCATGAATCGTTTTATAAAACTGGTATTGGATGTAATATTACTGTAGATTCTTATATCCTTCTTCTTGGTGGCATTAAATGTACTCCTGTCAGTTCATGCTAGCTCCAGTTCACATGGCGACCAAACCGTTGAGTTTGTAGGCATAGGTGAGAGGGCCAGCGCTAGTGTTAAACGTTCTGCTGAGCAAACGAGGCCGGTAACCCGTGGTGACGGTTGTCAACACCCGATGGCGCTTGCGGCTGTCTTTTTAACAAACCTCTACATATAATAAAATGTTTATCGATTGTTGAGATTAGCATTAATAAAGATGAATTGAGTGTAAACCAGCCTCAAATGCGAGTAATCTGCGAGAAATAAGGAAATAAAATTTTTTAACATTCAAAACGACGGTGGCTCAATCTCGTAGCTTCCTCAAATTTTGTCAGTAAATCAGTCATTTGGCTGCCATTTTAGTTCATAGATCTTAATTAACAATTATTATACAAGTATTGATATTTTGAGCCTTAATTGTGTAATCGTAGAAATGTATTAACGCGTATCATGCCAATCCCCAATCCGCTGTTGCCATATGTAGGACGTGGATCTACTTCAGACTGTTGCCATATTAATATTAGTCGAGTTTCAGTTCTCAAAGCGAGAGGACGTTCATTTCGCAAGCTCCTGGTTTTATCCAGTTGCGAAGTCGAACTATTCTACCCACTTGTTTCTTGCCTCTCATTCCACTGCTAGAATTCAGTCTAGCCATTGAGCTTATTATATCATGTTGTAAACACTACCAGGCTTATCGCACTCGAAGGATTATTATTTATCAAGTAATTCCCCAACCATTGCAACAACAACAAAAATCCTACTAAATCGGGAGTTTCATTATTTTCTTGATATCATTGAGTTCGTGATAACATCCAGATTTCAAATCAATTTCAATCGATTTTCTAGCACAAGAAATGCGGAACGCCAAGTGCGTTCGCGCGCTGCAAAATAATGATTTCTCGTATCCTTGCAATGAGTCATCGCTATTCGCTAAGCCTTCTTATCGCAGGACTCATGTTTTCATTGCTCTGCGCTTGAAGCGAGGCTTTAAAATACTCAGCAAAATTCTTAGAGGAGATAAAAATTAATACATTTAAAATCAATTGATTTATTGATTTCAATTATTTGGTGATTACTATCGTAACTGCATCGACTCGTAACTGATGATCGTTTTTTGAACGAACTTCAGAGTCAATTTTGACCGAGGAATAAAAAACCTCGTGAGATGCCGCTGGTAAAAATGTCCAGAATCTTACGCACATTCCAATGCGGTAAAATCCAATCTCTCCATTGACCACTCAACGCAATCGCAAGAACTTTTATTCGTGCGAAAGAAATGTACGCGTTAAAATTTGCGTATATTACACAGAGTATGGAGCACCACTCATAATAGAGATAAATTCGCATCATATAAGATTTTCAGCCGTGATTGTCCCCTCACGGACACACTCGTGGGCTATAGAAAGTAACGTATGAAGGGAACTAGGACAAGTTCGACGTTGCAAAAATGCACAATTATATGTTTGAATCCGTTGTTGATGGCAAGCCGCATGCACTAATTTGGCGTCATAGTTGGGAAAGGATCTTTTAAAAGGACTTTTTTCAGTGATCTCCGATCTGATCGCGATCTTTTTTGTATCTCACGATCTTTTAATGCGATTGCAATCGGATTGTCCACGATCTTTTTAAAAGATCGTTTTAAAAGATCAAGGTCGTTTGCACAGTCGTTTCTTTTTTGGTGTTTGTTGTTGTACAACACTTGACAATTGAAATTTGAATGTGGCAAATGGAAATATTTTATATTCGAGTGCGAGTTCTGGCGCGTTTCGTACGCTTCCGCGGTCTGCTTAGCCTTGCACGAGGTCGCTTAGGAAACATTTATCACTTTTTTCACTTTGCACTGGACACAAATTGCAACTACCTGCAGTTGCAAACTTACTCGAACACTTTCGCAACTCACGAGGAACCGACAACAGTAGGTACAACCAAAGATACAGTGTTCAATGAACGAATAGTTGGCACATACTGAACACATACACGTCTAACTGCTCCCGCTCCTTCGCAAAATAATGGCAAAATAATAATGAGGAATTGAAGTCTGGTAGGCATATCATACTTGTTACACATTCTGAAATCGCGTGCTATGTTTATAAATCTCAGCTCATTCATAGGGAATTTAAAAAATTCCAGTCGAGGATTACAGCGATAAGACCACTAGCAGACTCTCTTGCCTCATGAAAGACTGCAAGGTCGCGCTCGAAGTAGCTGGCATCGGATGCTAGCGGGCACTAGCATCAGCCTGTATGTATGCAATATGCAATGTTTCCAGGTTCGAAGAGCCCAAAAAGTAGTGCCTCGCAAGCACTTACCTTGTACATAACAGAACCTACATCGTTTGACCGATCGCGATGAAACACACATATTTGAAATCTGCATACTTAAGGCTTTAAGACATTCTTTTCATTAGTTCAATGGATCACTTTTTGTGCAACTGATGATCTGTTTAAAACCAGGAACTTTTTGAGATTAATAAAAGAGTTTTTGAAAATTGATATCTCAATCAATTTTTTAGCTGTGACTACCAAAATTGTTTGTCTAAGAAAAGCAAGTTCAGGCACTACGGAAAAAAATCGCGGACTCTTTAACTCATATTTTTGCGGTGCTGCCTTGTACAAAGGATTTGATTTTTAATTTGCCCGGAAAACTCACCAATTTTCCGGCACTTAATTTTCCTTGTCATTAACATAATACAAACACTATATACCCGTTTGAGACCCATTTTTAACGATTTTACCCGCGGGAATGATGGGCCTTAATAAGGCCGCAAGCGCCATCTTGTGGTGGCCACCGTTACCACGTGTTGTCGGCCTCGTTTGCTCAGCAGAACGTTTACCATCAGCAGTGGTACTCTGACTTGAAGATGAAGTTGTAAACTCACCGACTCAAGGACCACAAGATACCTCGAGCACAATCAGGTGTTTGAAAGAGCATCTGTCGGCTGTGTATCTACATATTATAAGAACCATATTATCGTTGAGTGTAGGTTCTAGGTAGAGTTTCAACGTCAATGTTACAGTCTCTGCGTGAAAGATGGCCGCCAAATTACTACCTTACCGACAAAAATGCAGAGTACCGGAACATCACGTTAAGTGGAGCCACTGTCGTATGAAATTTAATTTCGATATTTCTCGTAGGTTACTCGCTTTTTAATATCGTTACGTGTATATCAATCGTTGAGGAAAACATTGATGGAGGTTTTTTAAGCATGAAAAGTATCAAAAGCGAGTTAACCTACGAGAAATATCGAAATTAAAATTCAGACGACAGTGGCTCCACTTAACGTGATGTTCCGGTACTCTGTATTTTTGTCGGTAAGGTAATCATTTTTCACGCAGAGACTGTAACATTGACGTTGAAACTCTACCTATAACCTACACTCAACGATATTACCACTGTACCATACAATCTCATAGCGCACAAGGATATAACATTGAGGGACGCTCTAGAGCGGTACCCAACACAGATGTAGCCAGTGGTTCATTTGTAAGAACAAGTTGGGTACGCTCTAAATTAAATTCAGGTGCTGTTCTAGATCGTGTGTTTTCTAGAGGGGGAAGGAAGCTGTGCCAAAAGGCGAAAAACTGAGCTTAGCTAAGCTTAGCCTTGCTATCGCTTTGCTTAGTCATAATTATGAGCTAGTGTATTTGGCTCAAAAACGGCTCAAACGGTTTTTGTTTCAGAATGATAACATTCTGTGAATGTACCTACGTTTTGCTGAACGTCATTTCCAATTGAAATGTTCACCAAAACGTAAAAATAACGCGTGTTTCTTGAAATTAAATGTAGAGTAGACCAAACGTTTTCAGGAATGAGTGATCGATGTACACTATTGTAAGAAAAGGTGGTCGTACGCTCAAGATCCACTGGATGCAGCGCAATGGACTTCGATGATAATTGATTAGATTGCAGCGTTGAAACGAACACAAATAAAGATGTCCTCGATATGGTTTCATGTAATAAGACTCATGTTATGTAATCACAAGATAGCCATCACCGGGTAGCAAATGATCTGCGCAGGTATATTTAGAGTGCGCTTGTAAAATGTCTATAAGGCTTGGCATTGTTACTGATGTACTCGCTGGAGATAGCATCTTTGTTGGCGGTCATAAAGTATATTTCTACACCGGCACACGGCGCTTGGAAACGGGTCCCCTTTGGCAATAACGACACGGGTCGTCCTTCAAGATGTTGAGATGCTTTGTTGGATGCCTACGATGGTATCTCAAGACATCGCCGCTTGTGCGTGTGTGGAAATTATCTGCAGATTGTGTACGTCACTCAGTTTGCTGGCTGGACATCGAGACGAATCGAGGAAATGTCTATATTTGGTATCAGAATTGTTCGAGGTAAACTCTCGATGAAGGATGAGCGCTTCGTGTGACATGCGCGTTACATGTGAAGAGTTTGTGACAAATACAAATTGCTTGTTTCTTTTAAAGCGAGGCTAAGAAAATGTCGATGGATTCGATTCTCCGTCGAATATGGCATAAAAACGGCCAGAAATCATGACAATTAATTTGAAAAATGCAAGTAAATTGAAATACTTGCATGTACATCTCCAAAATATCTACATGTTGGACAAGTTTTGCCAAGTTTTGACACGTATTTTGGTATTAATTAAGCTTTCACAATTTTCAAAAATCGAACATTTAAACAATCAAGTTTATTTTTTAAACAATGAATCACTCGTGGATCGACAGCAACTTCACTCGCCTTGCTTATCAACCTCTCAAAAGCATGGATGTGTGGAGGAATCCTGTTGTTCGCGTTGTACCGTCCTTCGGAAGGGACGTTAAGCCGGTGGTCTCCTTAGTCTTCGACAGGAGTAGGCTACGTGTCGGCACCAGATTTCTCCTAGTCCCTCCTAGGCTAAGTTAGGTTCATCATCATCATCCACTCATTCACCGCCGCCATTAGACCAGTGCCGCATGGCCAGATGTCAAAACAGTGTGTCGTTAAACACCACAAATCAATTAAGCAAGCCAGTGTAACTCGGGAACCCAACAAATCCGTACACAATGTCTCTTCCAGGACAAGGTAATGGTTGTCTTCTCCGTCAAGCACCCATTCCACGGTCCAAGAGTGCCTTGCGTTGGGTGCAAGCACCCATTGGGCGCACCCAGCAATCAAGTCAAGTGCAAAGGCGTCAGACAATTCTGAAGACATTTTGACATCTCATTCACGGCAGGGCGTTGGTGCAGATGTCCTAGAAATTGACTCGTGACGCGTCGCTCAGAACTCGATTAGTTCAGCTCAAACCTGAATACACTGCATTTCATGGTGAGAAGAATATTCATGCTGTTGTCCAGCTCAAGACATGGCTTGCCAAACAAAGCTTGCAGCACATGCTGTTGTCCAGCTCAAGACATGGCTTGCCAAACAAAGCTTGCAGTCCATGCTGTTGTCCAGCTCAAGACATGGCTTGCCAAACAAAGCTAGCAGTCCATGCTGTTGTCCAGCTCAAGACATGGCTTGCCAAACAAAGCTTGCAGTTCATGCTGTTGTCCAGCTCAAGACATGGCTTGCCAAACAAAGCTTGCAGTCCATGCTGTTGTCCAGCTCAAGACATGGCTTGCCAAACAAATCTTGCAGTCCATGCTGTTGTACAGCTCAAGACATGGCTTGCCAAACGAAGCTTGCAGTCCATGCTGTTGTCCAGCTCTAGACATGGCTTGCCAAACAAAGCTTGCAGTTCATGTCGTCGTCCAGCTCAAAACATGGCTTGCCAAACAAAGCTTGCAGCCCATGCTGTTGTCCAGCTCAAGACATGGCTTGCCAAACAAAACTTGCAGCCCATGCTGTTGTCCAGCTCAAGACATGGCTTGCGAAACAAAGCTTGCAGCCCATGCTGTTGTCCAGCTCAAGACATGGCTTGCCAAACAAAGCTTGCAGTCCATGCTGTTGTCCAGCTCAAGACATGGCTTGCCAAACAAAGCTAGCAGTCCATGCTGTTGTCCAGCTCAAGACATGGCTTGCCAAACAAAGCTTGCAGTTCATGCTGTTGTCCAGCTCAAGACATGGCTTGCCAAACAAAGCTTGCAGTCCATGCTGTTGTCCAGCTCAAGACATGGCTTGCCAAACAAATCTTGCAGTTCATGCCGTCGTCCAGCTCAAAACATGGCTTGCCAAACAAAGCTTGCAGCCCATGCTGTTGTCCAGCTCAAGACATGGCTTGCCAAACAAAACTTGCAGCCCATGCTGTTGTCCAGCTCAAGACATGGCTTGCCAAACAAAGCTAGCAGTCCATGCTGTTGTCCAGCTCAAGACATGGCTTGCCAAACGAAGCTTGCAGTCCATGCTGTTGTCCAGCTCTAGACATGGCTTGCCAAACAAAGCTTGCAGTTCATGCCGTCGTCCAGCTCAAAACATGGCTTGCCAAACAAAGCTTGCAGCCCATGCTGTTGTCCAGCTCAAGACATGGCTTGCCAAACAAAACTTGCAGCCCATGCTGTTGTCCAGCTCAAGACATGGCTTGCGAAACAAAGCTTGCAGCCCATGCTGTTGTCCAGCTCAAGACATGGCTTGCCAAACAAAGCTTGCAGCCCATGCTGTTGTCCAGCTCAAGACATGGCTTGCCAAACAAAGCTTGCAGTTCATGCTGTTGTCCAGCTCAAGACATGGCTTGCCAAACAAAGCTTGCAGTCCATGCTGTTGTCCAGCTCAAGATATGGCTTGCCAAACAAAGCTTGCAGTCCATGCTGTTGTCCAGCTCAAGACATGGCTTGCCAAACAAAGCTTGCAGTCCATGCTGTTGTCCAGCTCAAGACATGGCTTGCCAAACAAAACTTGCATGCTTCTGCAAGAAATTATCTCTGGATGCAAGTTTTAAGTCTTTTTCTCAGAAGATCTGATGGTTTTATCAGAAATCAACATCTCAATGTTAACACCTAAGCAATTATCCGCTGGTTTGAAATTGTATTGCTTTCATTTAGCATATAGCTTAATATAAAAATGCTGCTCGCCAAACTGCATCGTATTGCATTAATCAATAAAGGTGGATTTCTAACGGTAAACGCTGCAACATCCTGAAACCACTCCTTTTCATTAATTGGTTCTCACCCGTAAAGAAAAACGATTACATATACATTTTTAATTACATTTTTAAAAATCATTAATCAAACTGATTGATACCTGTTGATTAAATGCTGTAATTGCGCTGCAAGATTGTTGTAATATAATAACCAGCCAAGTAATCAACTCTACGTTGCAAAGACAATGCGGCAATAAAGAACGCATTATGTATGCTGCGAAAATGATTGCCGGTGTAATAACGAGCTGGGTTGTGACTGTAAAACAATTACGACTCTATTTAGCATGCTGTTAATTAGTTTACTTGGGTAATGGTCGTAAAACGGGCCTTAACACTTGACCGGAATCGCTAATACCGTGCTGCACTCTGCTGTCGGAGGAAGGCGGCTCCTCGTCTGGTTCATGGTAACTCAACACAAACCCCTGGCAGGAGACCGAGTTGAACATTTCAACAAGAAGCAAACATTGCAACAAGAACAAAACATGTCAAAGTCACCGAGACCAAATTTTGCCATAAGAGCTATTGTCACCATATTCATACAGAGGGATTTGAAAGTAACGGTCGCTTTAACCCCAAAAAAATGCAATATAGACCCGAGGTCAGAGATGGAAGGCTTATTTTAGGGCAAATGCATCTTGGATTTAAGGAAATTTGAGTAAATTATTTTGGAAAATGTAGATGTTTTTCACTTACCATTCAAAACCCAGTTTTAATAGTTTTGTCGGATCTTAGAGGCTTTTTTTCGTAATATTTTGAAAAAAAAAAAAACATGTGAATTTGCTACAAATACCTTCTAGTGGTAAAGCGTTCACTGCCTCCCATGTTTGTTTTACTTTAGACCACGCCCCTTGCACCCCGCAGTGGCGGGAAACCAACTAATTGGGTAATCCCGATGACATTAGGTTTCATGGGGGGGGGGGGGGTTGTCATGGTAACCACGGGCTCCCCCTTGCTCGCTCCGAAGCACTGTGGTAGTGAGTGGGTGATGAAGCATGCCTAGCCTAGAAGGGAGGAGGCGACATACGGTGCAGGCATGTAGCCTACTCCTGTCGAAGACCAAGGGGACCACCGGCTTAACGTCCCTTCCAAAGGACGGTACAAAGCGAACAACAGGATTCCTCCACAAATCCATGCTGTCGAGAGGTTGATAAGCAAGGCGAGTGAAGTTGCTGTACTAACTTTCATCCCTCCAACCTCTCTCCCGAACAGAACTGGTCATGTGTATGATGGTCACCCATCCAATACCTGACTCAGCGCAGTGTTGCTTAACTTTCATCCCTCCAACCTCTCTCTCAAACAGAACTGGTCATGTGTATGATGGTCACACATCCAATACCTGACCCAGCGCAGAGTTGCTTAACTTTCATCCCTCCAACCTCTCTCTCGAACAGAACTGGTCATGTGTATGATGGTCACACATCCAATACCTGACCCAGTGCAGTGTTGCTTAACTTTCATCCCTCCAACCTCTCTCCCGAACAGAACCGGTCATGTGTATGATGGTCACCCATCCAATACCTGACTCAGCGCAGTGTTGCTTAACTTCAGTGATCTCACGAGGACCAATTACTTATCGCTGGCAGAGAATGACTTTTATTTCAGTCTCATCACTTCGAAGACTTTTCCATATTTTTTTTAGTATTTTTTTTAAACCTCTTTTCAAAATTGTCGGCCATCGTTGTCAGCAACGGCAGAACGGAGACCAACTGACATCCTCTCTTCACCACACGACCGAAATTTCTGCGACGCATTCCGGTTCCGGGCAACCGAGCACACTTCCGGCTTCCTCTCCCCCCACCCCTCTGGGGCGGAAACGTGGGCGAGTGCTACCAACTCATATGCTAATCTAGTGGCGGTGAAATAACGAAACTCCGCCTTCCGTGAGAAACGTCAAGACATTCTTCTTATGAGGAACTTTTCAAAGGTTAACAAGCCTAGCGCCATTTTCTTTTGGAGTAGTGTCCGTTAGATTTTATTTGAGAGTTGCAGTGGGGGTTATGTTATTGGATTCTTAAGAAAAGAGAGAGATAATTTGAGTTGAGTTGCAGATGAGCGTAAAACAATTATTTACTTTTACGTTTTCTTTCGGGGGTCGTTGCCCCCAAACCCATTTCATTCGTATCTCGGTTTCTCTGCTCCCTGCACAATCGCTGCAAATATCAACTTAAAAATGTGTGTGTTTCTTTGATTTCGACAGTTTTTACTTTGTGCAATTTTTGACAAGTCTTGATTGGTTAGCAGCCTTTACGATCGATTTTTCTGAAAAACGCAGGGACTCTAAATTGTGATCCCGAGAAGGTGTCATGAAAATTTCATCAAAATCGGAGCTGCCGTTTGGCCGGAGTGGATGATGATGAGGATGATGATGAACCTTACTTTAGTCTAGTAGGGAGGAGGGGAAACCCGGTGCCGGCACGTAGCCTACTCCTGTCGAAGAGCACCAAGGGGACCACCGGCTTAACGTCCCTTCCGAAGGACGGTACAACTCGAACAACAAGATTCCTCCACAAATCCATGCTGTCGAGAGGTTGATAAGCAAGGCGAGTGAAGTTGCTGTACTAACTTTCATCCCTCCAACCTCTCTCCCGAACAGAACTGGTCATGTGTATGATGGTCACACATCCAATACCTGACCCAGCGCAGTGTTACTTAACTTTCATCCCTCCAACCTCTCTCCCGAACAGAACTGGTCATGTGTATGATGGTCACCCATCCAATACCTGACTCAGCGTGTGTTGCTTGACTTTCATCCCTCCAACCTCTCTCCCGAACAGAACTGGTCATGTGTATGATGATCACCCATCCAATACCTGACTCAGCGTGTGTTGCTTGACTTTCATCCCTCCAACCTCTCTCCCGAACAGAACTGGTCATGTGTATGATGATCACCCATCCAATACCTGACTCAGCGTGTGTTGCTTGACTTTCATCCCTCCAACCTCTCCCGAACAGAATAAAGTGTCAGTGTGGATCTAGTATTCAAAATATCAGAGCCGATGATTTGAAAAGTCTGCAAATGACCAGTACTGACGTCATATGTAGGAACATGGTAACGACTTTAGCCCTATATGTAAATTCTTCCAAATGGAACATTTTTGAGCTAACTTTTTTATTGTGTCACGAAAAAAAATACAGGAAACTAAAAAAAAACACAGCACACATGTAAATTAGCATGTGTTTAACATTAAAAATAATTGAACTTTGCAAATAAAATGAACAAAAAGCAACAGGCTAAGAGGTTATTTAAAACAAAGTAATATTCTTTGACAGGTGAAGATAGAACATCGTGGCACTGACAAGCAGGAGCTTAAGACAGCATTTGTTTCGTGTACGCCCAGTGGTCATTGCATTACGTTCTGAACTGAATGTTAAATAATAAAAACCTGGACAAAAATTTCAGTGCGAAGTTTTGGTAGACAAAACAAGAGAACGGTGGACAAAAGTGGAGTTCGATTAAAATATTTGTTATGCCTAAAACTTTCAGACTTTACAATTTCGCACATATAATCAAAAAACCAGTCTTAGCTTTTTGCTAATTATTTTTTTTAGCAGTGCTAAGTTGTAAAAAATGACACGAGGTCTCGAGAATATTACGAGCCAATTAAGATTGATTGCCTCACTGAACTTGTTTCCAA
Source organism: Protonemura montana (assembly GCA_947568835.1). Lineage (NCBI taxonomy): Eukaryota > Metazoa > Arthropoda > Insecta > Plecoptera > Nemouridae > Protonemura > Protonemura montana. The sequence goes on from OX387608.1 coordinate 2,645,142, forward strand.
AAAAAAAATATTGAAAAGCGGCCAGCATTTTGAGAGACGTCGAGAGAAGAAGTGAGATAGGTGAAGATATTGAAGGCTCTTTGTCAGCAAGTGGTTGGCGAACGAAAATAAATAATCGCTAATCGGTGTTTTTACCCCGTCTGGCCGTGTCGACGACGTCGTTTAATTGATTTGATAGATCATCCGTCGATGACTCGAAGTGTTAACGTAGAACGTCGTCGATCAAACTTGCAGACACTCTCCATCGCCTCTGTGTTGGACACTCTCCATCGCCTCTGTGTTGGACACTCTCCATCGACTCTGTGTTGGACACTCTCCATCGCCTCTGTGTTGGACACTCTCCCTCGCCTCTGTGCTGGACATTCCGTGACAGGGCGCTTGTTTCACTCCACGCAAAGGAGCGGACACTCGCCGTCGCCTCTGTGCTGGACATTCCGTGACAGGGCGCTTGTTTCACTCCACGCAAAGGAGAGGACACTCGCCGTCGCCTCTGTGCTGGACATTCCGTGACAGGGCGCTTGTTTCGCTCCACGCAAAGGAGCGGACACTTGCCGTCACCTATGTGCTGGACATTCCGTGACAGGGTGCTTGTTTTGCTCCATGCAAAGGAGCGGACACTCGCCGTCGCCTCTGTGCTGGACATTCCGTGACAGGGCGCTTGTTTCACTCCACGCAAAGGAGAGGACACTCGCCGTCGCCTCTGTGCTGGACATTCCGTGACAGGGCGCTTGTTTCGCTCCACGCAAAGGAGAGGACACTCGCCGTCGCCTCTGTGCTGGACATTCCGTGACAGGGCGCTTGTTTCGCTCCACGCAAAGGAGAGGACACTAGCCGTCGCCTCTGTGCTGGACATTCCGTGACAGGGTGCTTGTTTCGCTCCACGCAAAGGAGAGGACACTCGCCGTCGCCTCTGTGCTGGACATTCCGTGACAGGGTGCTTGTTTCGCTCCACGCAAAGGAGAGGACACTAGCCGTCGCCTCTGTGCTGGACATTCCGTGACAGGGTGCTTGTTTCGCTCCACGCAAAGGAGAGGACACTAGCCGTCGCCTCTGTGCTGGAAAAAGTATTTTGAAACATGGGCCCAGTGGCGGTATCGTTGTCTTCAAAAAGTCCAGTACGAGAATGGCGGGACCCTGTCGGGCACGCTTCATCATCTTAATATCCATTTTACATTTCTTACAAACCCTATTCTACTGCAAACTGGTTGACTTACGTTTGGTCTCATACATCTCTATGTTGCCCTTCTTGCCTTGTTTTTCTTGTGAGCTGATTCGGATTCAACCGGCTAAGGTAATCATTCTTCTGAAACTGCTTCTGCTGTTTTCAATTTCAAAATTAGACAAGTTTTTTCTGTGTTTCCAATTATCGCGTTAATCGTTTGCTGCTAGTCCCTAAGAAAATTGTCTGATTACGAGTTACTTAAATGTGTAGCAATAAAAGTCATCGATACAAAGGTACCCGGCGCATCTACCGCTTTACTAACTCATGTTCAGTAGTTTTCAGTTCAAATTGCGCGTTTAAAACAGAAAAAACGCCCACCTATGTTGAAAAATGAAGTCAGTAAGAAAACTCAGTCTCAAAGACTGGAAAACATCGAGCGCGAGTGTGACAATTATATGGCCCTGTTTAACGACGCACTCTCCAGCTGGTCTAATGGCGTCGGTCAATGAGTGGGTTTTGATAAGGTTGATGGCGAATCTAATTTAGCCTAGAAGCGAGGAGGGGAAACCCGGTGCCGGCACGTAGCCTACTCCTGTCGAAGACCAAGGGGACCACCGACTTAACGTCCCTTCCGAAGGACGGTACAACGTGAACAACAGGATTCCTCCACAAATCCATGCTGTCGAGAGGTTGATAAGCAAGGCGAGTGAAGTTGCTGTACTAACTTTCATCGCTCCAACCTCTCTCCCGAACAGAACTGGTCATGTGTATGATGGTCAACCATCCAATACATGATCCAGCGCAGTGTTGCTTAACTTTGATCCCTCCTTTCATTCTTTCATGGCCCATAAGAATAACACAGAGACATTTTTCAACCCCTAGCACCTAGTACATTGGACTGCTTGGAAAAACATGGCCCTTAAGAATAACACAGAGACATTTTTCAACCACTAGCACCTAGTACATTGGACTGCTTGGAAAAACATGGCCCATAAGAATAACACAGAGACATTTTTCAACCACTAGCACCTAGTACATTGGACTGCTTGGAAAAACATGACCCATAAGAATAACACAGAGACATTTTACAACCACTAGCACCTAGTACATTGGACTGCTCGGAAAAACATGACCCATAAGAATATCACAGAGACATTTTTCAACCACTAGCACCTAGTACATTGGACTGCTTGGAAAAACATGGCCCATAAGAATAACACAGAGACATTTTTCAACCACTAGCACCAAGTACATTGGACTGCTTGAAAAAACATGGCCCATAAGAATAACACAGAGATATTTTTCAATCCCTAGCACCTAGTACATTGGACTGCTTGGAAAAATATGGCCCATAAGAATAACACAGAGATATTTTTCAATCCCTAGCACCTAGTACATTGGACTGCTTGGAAAAATATGGCCCATAAGAATAACACAGAGACATTTTTCAACCACCAGCACCTAGTACATCGAGTTGTTACTCGTTATAGGGGGTGTGGCATGTGGGTAAATTTAGTTTCCATTGCAGTCTTTTCTTCCTAAATTCTAAATCAGTATCCTCTTCTTTCCTCTTGTTCTCTAAACAGTTTGTTATATTTGTTCCATCTTCGTTACCCTTTCAATCCTTGCTTCGCTGCTTACAACATTTTCTCTTCTTTGCCAGTCATGCTCCACGTTTCACATGCCCATAGAAAATAATTGATTCGTTCCAAATCAATTTTACAATTTTGGTAAAAAAAATCCTTTTTTAATTTTTAAATATCCGTTTCTAATCTCGCATCTTTATTTATCATACTTGATAGGTATATATTCGAATTATTGAACTACTCGCTGGTTCTTTTCAAAAACCATGGCAAAAAAGACTCGCTCGATAAATTGACAGAATAGTTAATACATTTCACTTATGTCACAGACGAAATGTGTTTGAATCAAATAATAATTTTGATAGAAAAGCAAACAAAATTAAAAAATTCACTTAGGAATTATCTTAGTAAACAAATTGTAAGCTCTCCTAGATTAAGACATATTTAAACAACAACCTGATATTATTATGAGGTCATTACGATATCAAATAATTAATGAAAAGAGTATTTTATTATTATGAACACTATAACCGTCTCAAAAATTGATGCCCAAACGCAGACTCGAACCCCGATCTCCACCTATCGCGGGTGTTGCTCTGAACCATTGAGCTACTTGGACACTAATTTAGTCCGCGTTTGGGCATCAATTTTTGAGACGGTTATAGTGTTGTTAATAATAAAATACTCCACGCATTGCAAGCGTTTGCAATTTCAATAAGATTTCATCCTAATAATGAAAAGAGGTTCAGTGATACAGTTTTTCGAAGCTCAAGACAAGAAAGATAGTAAAGATGCTGTTTATTCCCGTAATGTACCATTATCTGACAAGAATCCAGCCGAGAACGATGTCAACGCAGGCTCCTTATCGTCCAAAAGAGCATCGGCCGCAAGAATTCTGGTTTCTGCTGCTGACCAATTAGGCTCCCGACAAGAAGAAGAAGAAGAACACGTGACCATCAGGAACGGGTTCCTGGTTCGCACGGGACGGCACTTGGAAAAAGACGCTCGTCTTTTGATTTATATCTTTAATTATATCAATTGCTGCATTTTTCAGCTTATGTTGCCGCTTGCAGACTTTTTAAATTACTTTTGAATGGCGTTGTGTGTTTTTTTTGGTGCTCGTCGATTTTTTCATGGCTGTGTCGCCTGTTGGCTTGTTCGTGGACATTAATTGATTTTATTGACCGTTATCATTTTGACACGGCTTCCCTGTCGAGATTTAACGTCACAAAATTTAACACTTTTTGCTGTTACGGAGTTTTAAAATATCTTGCATACTTTTGATAGTCATTATATACAAAGAGCTTTCTTGGTCATTCGAGAGTCGGCCTGATAATTCTCGACAATTCTGCAATGTTTAGTAGCACTGGCACATAGAGGGCGGTGACCGACGTTCTGTGTTTTCCCTTATTCAGCTGTACCGAAGTTAAGCAACACTGCGCTGGGTCAGGTATTGGATGGGTGACCATCATACACATGACCAGTTCTGTTCGGGAGAGAGGTTGGAGGGATGAAAGTTAAGCAACACTGCGCTGGGTCAGGTATTGGATGGGTGACCATCATACACATGACCAGTTCTGTTCGGGAGAGAGGTTGGAGGGATGAAAGTTAAGCAACACTGTGCTGGGTCAGGTATTGGATGTGTGACCATCATACACATGACCGGTTCTGTTCGGGAGAGAGGTTGGAGGGATGAAAGTTAAGCAAAACTGCGCTGGGTCAGGTATTGGATGGGTGACCAGCATTCACATGACCAGTTCTGTTTGGGAGAGAGGTTGGAGGGATGAATGTTAAGCAACACTGCGCTGGGTCAGGTATTGGATGGGTGACCATCATTCACATGACCAGTTCTGTTAGGGAGAGAGGTTGGAGGGATGAAAGTTAAGCAACACTGCGCTGGGGCAGGTATTGGATGGGTGACCATCATACACATGACCAGTTCTGTTCGGGAGAGAGGTTGGAGGGATGAAAGTTAGTACAGCAACTTCACTCGCCTTGCTTATCAACCTCTCGACAGCAACTTCACTCGCCTTGCTAATCAACCTCTCAACAGCATGGATTTATGGAGGAATCCTGTTGTTCACGTTGTACCGTCCTTCGGCAGGGACTTTAAGCCGGTGGTTCCCTTAGTCTTCGACGGGAGTAGGCTACGTGCAGACACTGGGTCCTCCCTTCTAAGGCTAAGCGCGTTTCATCTCTATCACACTTGGTAATAACTTTTAAAACAGAGAATTGAGTACGCCTGTGACGTTTAACCAATTTCAAGAATCATGGCGGACATGAATAAAAAAAACGTTCCCCAACACCTGGGCCGTGTGTTCTAACAACGATACGTGTCTTCGTTCGAGCATAATAATTCTGCTTCTTTACTATTTAGTTCGCATCTGACATTTAAATGAGTTTCCCCTGATCTTCCTAGCACCTCCTGTGCGACCGTTGAAATCTTCTGACCACTAATTGCCTCCCATTTCAAGCCGCCAAGATTGATTTAAATAGCACCATTAGCGAGGCTAAAATTGGAAGAAAACCTTTGTACCCCAAGGCATTGATTGAAAATAACATCTACTTTATTACCTCTTTACATCTTAATGTTAAATTAAATCATTTTTTTTTAATCAGATCTATTACGTGTAATTATTTTGTTTATCATCATCTATATAGTCTTCATTACGGAGAATGCCGGAGAGCGTTTGTCTAGGCCTAGGGAAGTCATCACCAACCTCCTGAGGCAAAATTTAAAACAAAATCGCATAGATCAGTGGAGTTTTGACAACTGAAAAACGTATCATAACTTTGTAAGTACCTAATCTATATGTCAACATGTCGTAATTCAAAGCGTTATTGTAGTAATTTACATTGGGTTATTATTTCCTCTTCGGTGGCGGGTAAAATATGTCACATTTTGCTAGCGTCGAAATGCATTGTGTAGTTCTGCACAAGCACAGACTGGAATCTAGCCGCGGTTTCTAGCTTCAATATAGCTCATAGGTTCGTATGTCAGATGTTTAGTTGGTATATAGATAGTTACAACAATTGAGACAACAAGCAGATTGAAGTCTCGACTCGACTCTAGGGTAGATGAGCTTATAATTAAAGGTTAACTGGATCAACACTTTGCTAACGGTAGCCATGTTTACAACAATGCGTGCATGCGTTTGCTAGGTTTACACGGCATGCCATGCAGAAAACATCCCGCTGCTTCCCAGGTAATTGCCTAAACTCATCAACCGAACTTAACCTAAAAACCAATTAGTTGTCAAGAAAAAAAAATATGTGTACGGTTGCCACCATCCATTATCCATAGCCCTTTCATAAGAAATTAACCTCCAACTTAACCCGACATAAAATACCAAGTAAAGCAACCTGGGAACCAGCAATGCGATGTGAAGTGAGTAATGTAAATCGGGCACCTGTCCGAACTGCTGCATTTGTTCGACAAAGTCCCTAAAACGGGCCTGTCAAATGCCCGCTGGACGATGGCCGGACCTTCGGCGGTACACAAAGAAACAACACCTTGTCTTGCCCGATGCACCTGCCAGACTTCGGTTCTAATTATTGCACTATTATTAACGTGGTGTTAAATTGGTTGCATGGTCGCTTACAGGCTATGGTACATTGGTGGCGATTAATTCACAGCGGTTTAGAGCGTTCTGCCAGCAGATGTGCCGGTGGTTGGTTGGCTAAGTGTAGGTAGTAAGCATATACATGGGTTCCAAAGATATGCTTTCCTATACTTATGATATACACACTTATGACACGGGTCACTGTGTTATGGATATGCTTGACTAAATGTTGATACATGAGTTGTGGTAGATATATTTGCTATGACATCCTGAAGTCGGTGGAGTTATGTACGGGTCCTTCATGCTAATGCCGGATTGCTTTGATCATTTGGTCGAAGAGTCCAACGCTAAAATGTTATTACCCATCATTTCGACTCCCATAGGGGTGGTCGCGAATTCCGAAAGCTAACACCACATTTATGAAATTAATTTTAAATACAAGATTAAGACAGTTACAAATTGTAACTTAAAGCTGCCAAAACGCTCGCCTAACTTTGCGTTTTGAGTTACGTGACCTCTTAACAATAAAAATAGATTGTGTAATATACGGTTTTTCGACAACATGGCGGCCGTTGCTGGGAGATGGCCACTCTCTGACCGTACAGAGGCTCGTTTTAAACGTGGTTTGTCGTGGCCAACATGGCGGCCGCTGCTAGGAGATGGCCACTCCCAGGCCTTGCAGAATTTCGAAACTTACTCTCACTAAAAGAGGCGAGCTAGTCACACACACATGCCCGGGCCAAGATGGCTGCTTGATTTATGACGCATTTCTCGAATGCATACTAATTGCCGATGGGATTATTCTGAATTCCTGGCACGTCGACATTAGTCTTTCTGGCTGGAATTCCGCCTCGGAGTTGCCGACACTGCTTCGCTGCGTGCAACCCACACCTGACTCGATTGGTTTCCCTTTGCCCTCACCGTTCGGTTGTCGCTGGAGCTTTCGCAAGCAAAAACAACGTGTCATCCCTCATTTCCCAATTAGCTGCCCCTTGGGGCTCACATGGCAGTTTTGAATTGAATTGGAAATGCCATTTGAGTTGTGTTCATGAAATATAATACCCGATATTGCTTGCACCTTGAATTCCAGGAATACACTTGGCGTGATTTTATTTTCCATATCTGAATAAGTTTGACCATTCGCGGTGGCCGCTTAACAAACAGCGGGTTTTTGTCAAAGAAAATGTCCGCTCTCTCAGTTTTATCAAATTGTTTTGCTTTTTTCACCGCATCTTGGACTATTTTAACTAGTAAAAACAATCAGGTATGCCGTGGGTTACATACGGGCCGTGTACCTATAACCAGGAATTTCAAATTCAAATCTTAACCAAAATCGTTGGAATCAAAATGAAAAAAAAATCATGACAAATAAGTTTGCAAATTTTGCGCTCTTTCGAATGGTGGCAACCGCATGTCTCTATCTGGAAAGACAATCAAGTTTTCCTATAAACTTCGCTAATTAAATATGAATCAAATTCGAAATATCATGCGATGATACGGACGGCTAACATGTCGTCGATCATATTTCCCGAAACCATCAACAAGAGCCAATCATCTCGTGTTTAATTTCTTCCACACATCGAAACGGTACGTCGTCAATCTAACTAATTAATGGCCGGCCAATCTAATTCCACCAGTCGCACCTCTGCAGCTAGCCACACGGATCACAATGGTCCGCGATAACGATCGACTGATTAACGGAATTCAAACACAATTATAAAACGCAGATCTTTAATGAGCCTCGCCACTGGCACCGGGGGCGCTTGGACGGCAAACAAACCAATGATTTATTCGAGTCTACGAGTCTTGCCCGAAACAACCATCGACACAACAACAGAACAGCAGAAGAGAAACAAGCGCAGAGCAGGTAATGATAAATATCAGAGGCAATAAATTGCTTGTGCAATATTTTATTATGGTTTATGATTAACAGAAGCCGTTTCGCGGCGGGTTTTCCTCGCTTGGTTTCACGCCCTTCGATCGCAGCAACCCACCCAAGGTGTGCTTGCTTGCATATGTGGAACACTTCTTCTCTCATTCTCTCAGACTTTGCCCGAACGCCTACCCAACATGTGAGTCGATATGATGAATATGGAGAACGAATCCAATCTGCAAGCTGGAGATCTCGTTCGGGGCTTGTTCGTGTGGTAACTTTATATACGAGATTAATAAACTCGATTGGGAAATTGCTGCAAGACACCGTTGTGTTTGTGTGGGTGGCAGGCCATAATGGCACACACAATTATTTCCTTTTTTTTAGTGTTGAATTTAATTAGTTTCTTATCCACAAGTCCAATGTGATTTCAAAATATACCTCCGTTAGCGCTTGGCATTTTCGTTCTCTCTTGAATTTATTTTGCAGCGAGTTCGGCTTTTGGACCACATTTGGTTTCAAATCCATCCGAAACCATGACAAATCTCTGACGATTTGCCTCTTGAAAATATTTAGATCTAACGTCTACAGAGTTAGCTGTGTTAGTTTCTTGAATTATCGACCCTGGTTTTTATTTAGATGCATCCAGGAAGCCTAGGCAAGGTGGTTGTTGGTTAGATGCATCCAGGAAGCCTAGGCAAGGTGGTTGTTGGTTAGATGCATCCAGGAAGCCTAGGCAAGGTGGTTGTTGGTTAGATGCATCCAGGAAGCCTAGGCAAGGTGGTTGTTGGTTAGATGCATCCAGGAAGCCTAGGCAAGGTGGTTGTTGGTTAGATGCATCCAGGAAGCCTAGGCTAGGTGGTTGTTGGTTAGATTCATCCAGGAAGCCTGGGCAAGGTGGTTGTTGGTTCTTTTCTTACGGTATGTCAAGCCAGTCGAGCGTTCAGCCTTGATAAAGTAACTGGTACATGTTACAAAACGTTGGGAAACACAGTTTGACTTCACTTGCCAGACAAAACACATGGTTTAAAATAAGTATTTTCATAAAATCTGGAAGCAGAAACACTTATGTTAGTTAATTTCGCCGTCGTATATAATTTTAAACCCAACCATCTGCCGAAATAACGAATGAGTCATAAGCGTGTGTCAAAAGCAGCAAGTAAATATGAGCGCTTAATCTTTTAAGTCTTTTCAGTCAAAATGGCCCCGCCTTTCAGTTGTAGATTCCTCTGGTGTGGTTTTTGATCTCGTGTTCACGTCTCCCAACTCGCTACTACATCGCAGATTGCAAAATATCGCCGGCCCATCTTTTCAAAGCTATACCAAAACCTGCAAGACATACGGTTTAGTTTACACCCATAACTTATATCTGTGGAACGAAAAATGATTTGTGTGGCATCTACTTTGCTAGCGGTTTTATCTTACAAGTACATCTCGGTAATTTCGTTTAGGCCTTCACGCAGCCATGACATGTCCAGCAAAACATGCGCAACGCATCCCTCATAACTCGCACATTGCTTTTTTTTTTTTGCAACCAATCGCTTCCCGCCAAGCAAATTTATCAAATAAACAAATTTAAAACATTCTAAAAGTTATTACACGTCTCAGAACCACGGGTACTTTTGTGTTTTTCGAGTCTGAATTATTCTCAGTAATTACTCTTGCATTTAAAGCGCACAGCGTACACAGGTTTTATCGTAGGTACATCACGGTTTTTTGCTTCTGTACGGGGCGAGTTAATTAAAAGAGGTAGACCAAGTCTGGCAAAGTTCTTGCAAACATCTCGACCGATGCTTTATGGCGAGCAGGCACACAGGCATGCTTTACCAAACTATATGACACATGAAACGACGCTCAGCAAAATATTGTAGATTAATTATAAGTTGGATTTATGCTCGTGTAAAGTGGGCATGGTCTGCGTTTTACACCTGTGTGCATTGCGTCTACGCTGGAAGGTTCGTCCATCATCTCGGTAATCTTTGGGTCTTCAGGGCAAGACGTTACGATTCACCAGAGGCTGGCAAGGTGCAGTTTAGCGGCTTGGAGTGAAGTGGAGCTTGGAATTGTATGTCCTGAGGGGTACTGAGATTGAGATGAGAGTGTACTAAGTACACGTGTTCGCGTGATTGATTCAGTCTTTGAAGTTATGCAAATGAGTTGGGAGAGTTGATTATAGCTATGTTGAAAACACCGGTGCTCGTGAGATCACCGAAATTAAGCAACATTGCGCTGGGTCAGGTGTTGGATGGGTGACCATCATACACATGACCAGTTCTGTTCGGGAGAGAGGTTGGAGGAATGAAAGTTAAGCGACACTGCGCTGGGTCAGGTATTGGATGGGTGACCATCATACACATGACCAGTTCTGTTCGGGAGAGAGGTTGGAGCGATGAAAGTTAAGCGACACTGCGCTGGGTCAGGTATTGGATGGGTGACCATCATACACATGACCAGTTCTGTTCAGGAGAGAGGTTGGAGGGATGAAATTTAGTACAGCAACTTCACTCGCCTTGCTTATCAACCTCTCGACAGCATGGGTTTGTGTAGGAATCCTGTTGTTCGCGTTGTACCGTCCTTTGCAAGGGACGTTTGAAACATTTGGTTTTTTTCGAAAAGAGTGTTTAACAACGCACGGTTTTGACAACGGACCATCAATATTAATGAACCTAGAAAAGGTACTAATTTAAATTGCGTCAGCTCGCAGTGGACAGAGTGCATGTGTTATTATTGTGACCACTATTACCTTCCCCAAAATAAGTACCCTATCGGGTAATGACCTAACCTAACCCGACCTAAGTTTAAATTCTAACACGGATTGAAGTTCTCTTTACTGAGATACAGATGATGAGAAAGAGTTAAAGATTCATCTTCATCTCTGAAAGCGTTTAAAAACGTTGAAAATCGTTGATAAGGCGTTTTAAAGCGTTTAAAAGCGTTAAATCTGATATGATGATGCACATGCCGTTAAGTTTGCCTGCCAAGTGACTCCAACTTGGCTCGATCTTTAGCAATAATACCAACTATTGCAGGTACGGCGGCTCGTGATTTACGAGCGAGTGAATCGTGGAATTAAATTGCATTGTGATGATGAGAAGTGCAATTGCAGTTTGTTCGATCTCTCGGTGCACATTCTCAGTGAAAGGTTGGTTGCATGCGCTCGATGGGCTGAAGATATGCAGTTGTGTGTGGAAATATCGTTGGCATCCAGAGGCTTATGAGAGGCTTGACATGAGGCGGAAGAACGGTCAGCCTTGACTAGCTGAAGGATTGATTTTGTTACCGTGCAGCCAGTGCTGAGATTGGCAGCAGTTTAGACTTGCTTCTAGTTACAGGCTGGTTTGCATCGGATAGTTTTAGTTAAAAGTCGAGTTGTTAATAGTTTTAGTTGTGCGTGGGATGTAAATTGGAGACTTAATTAATATCGCAGTAGCCGTTGGACCGGTTGGATGCGAACACTTATACACTGGAAGCTAAAGTTGATTGAAGATTTTTGAAAAAATTGACTTAATTTAACTTTGTTAGTTTTCCAGACGCATGATCCTAACTTAAATTACATATTAGACTTCTTAGACTACTTAGGTATGGTTTAAAAAAAAAATTCAACTCTAAGTTGGATCTCTAACTCACAGAAATATCTGAATTTCACTGCATTTGATTGGAAGTCGTCATGGCAACAGTTTCAACAAAATGTTCAACTATAAGTTGGATCTCTAACTCACAGAAATATCTGAATTTCACTGCATGTGATTGGAAGTCGTCATGGCAACAGTTTCAACAAAATGTTCAACTATAAGTTGGATCTCTAGCTCACAGAAACATCTGAATTTCCCTGCATGTCATTGGAAGTCGTCATGGCAACAGTTTCAACAAAATGTTTAACTATAAGTTGGATCTCTAGCTCACAGAAACATCTGAATTTCACTGCATGTGATTGGAAGTCGTCATGGCAACAGTTTCAACAAAATGTTCTACTATAAGTTGGATCTCTAGCTCACAGAAACATCTGAATTTCACTGCATGTGATTGGAAGTCGTCATGGCAACAGTTTCAACAAAATGTTCAACTATAAGTTTGATCTCTAGCTCACAGAAACATCTGTATTTCACTGCATGTGATTGGAAGTCGTCATGGCAACAGTTTCAACAAAATGTTCAACTATTAGTTGGATCTCTAACTCACAGAAACATCTGAATTTCACTGCATGTGATTGGAAGTCGTCATAGCAAATGTTTTTTGGGAAACAGATTTTGGTAAAACTGGATTTGAGGTGTGGTTTTTCGAAATCTCGCCTCCTAGTTGAAGTGATAGTTGAAACTGTTGCCATGAGCTGAGTCAATTCGAACAAAATGAATGCACAAGATTTAAATGAGAACTGCAAGCTATAACCCCAATACAGTTCACGAAACAATTACCCAAGAATGGCAAAGAAAATTGCATCTCAAAAATATTTTTTCCCAAAATCAATTGCAGCTGAAATATCATACCACTGACAGATGAAATTATGGACAAACCTGAACATTTTCACTGTTTTCTTCAATTTCATAAGTAACCTGTTATTATTATTGTTTTTAGACTCATGTCTACTTGATGTAACCTTACCACTAGTTTGAACAAAATTATTTCAACTGGGTTTTGAATGCTTAGTGAAAAAAAAACTAAATTTCCCAATGTTTCGTAAGTTACGAAAAGTTGGGAAATTTAGTTTTTCTTTTTTTTAGCATTCAAAACCCAGTTGAAATAGTTTTCATCAAAACCAATAATGATCATTTTAAGTGTCGGCTTTTCAGTGGGACTTAACATTAACGGACTTTTAACAAACAGAAAACATCTTCTGATTGGCTGTCATTGCTAAACAAGTAACCAATTAACGGCTTGTTAAATTCTCAACCTAAACGTGATCTTAAACGTCATTGAAATAATTTTCTGTATTGCCCTGAAAAGAAAGAAAACAAATGAAAAACAAACTTGAAACTAATTCTTACAATTGTTTGCAAGTTCCACAGCGCCTTGGATCTACCCGAGCAAAGCTTCTCTATCCATCAAACCACGTGCAATGTACGTGTAAGTACACTACATACTGCATTTGCATCGTTCGGCAGTTAGCTACAAACATGACTCAAGGCAAAGGCCGTGTACGACGACAAAGTGCATTACCTCTGTACCTAGGTACCTCTGTGCAGCAGACATTACTTCCTACAAGCTATAGGCGCTCGCTCGAACAGAGACAAAAAAAAAAAACACTCTCAGCTTTATGCAGTTCTTTATCATTACCATTTTTTTTTTTTGCTTTGCTCGAAAGCAACTTATGTGTACAACGTAGAAAAACGTCCGTTGGAACAGAAAAAAAAAATGCTCTTTAACCTTTACCTCTTAAGCTCAACGCGTACATTATGGCTGTTTCTCACTTTTCATGATCGTATCTGTAAATTAATTATAATAATTACTCTGCAAAGAACATGATATGTATTTTAGCGGGTTGTCTGCTTGCATTCGATCACGTGGTCGCTAATGTGTTGTGCCATAGAGCGCCTGTACGCTTGTACAAGTTAGCCAGCTGGTCTCAAATAACCTGGATAGAGCATAGGATCCAGTCAGCTGGTCTCAAATAACCTGGATAGAGCATAGGATCCAGCCAGCTGATCTCAAATAACCTGGATAGAGCATAGGATCCAGCCAGCTGATCTTAAATAACCTGGATAGAGCATAGAATCCAGCTAGCTGATCTCAAATAACCTGGATAGAGCACAGGATCCAGACAGCTGATTTTAAATAACATGGATATAGCATAGGATCCAGCCAGCTGATCTCAAATAACCTGGATATAGCATAGGATCCAGCCAGCTGATCTCAAATAACCTGGATAGAGCATAGGATCCAGCCAGCTGATCTCAAATAACCTGGATATAGCATAGGATCCAGCCAACTGATCTCAAATAACCTGGATAGAGCATAGGATCCAGTCAGCTGATCTCAAATAACCTGGATATAGCATAGGATCCAGCCAGCTGATCTCAAATAACCTGGATAGAGCAAAGGATCCAGTCAGCTGATCTCAAATAACCTGGATAGATCATACGATCCAGTTAGCTGATCTTGGTTATTAATAAATAATAACTGAGCGTAAGCCAGTCTCAAATGTAAGTAATCTGCGAGAAATAAACTCGAAACTACGGCGACTCCATCTCTCGTCGACCACAATTTTTGTCGATAAAGCAGTCATCGGTCGGCAATTTTCGCGAAGACGGACAGTTTAACACCAGCGCCGAGACTCTAACTAAACCTGTAAACTCAATGATATTAAGATATTACCCAGTGATAAGCAATAGTCGGGGCTTAATCGAGAATTAGGCGTAATAAAATGACAGCGGAAACGCTTAGCCCCAAAAACCACGCATAAAACCGAGAAATTTTCAAGACACCCTCCTTCTTCCGGGCAAACATGACAATCAGCCTCGAATTTAGTCGCCAAATAACAGTAATAAGAAGTCAAGAACCCACCCCTGTGGCCAGCAGCACGCAATTCTCAAGACCCAGAAAATTAAATCGATTTTTTCTCTGAAATTAACTAAACCGGCGCTTGGTTGTGGAGGTATATGAAGACATAATTGGAGGATTTAACCACTCGGCTATAGCAGAGGTAAACGCTGGCCAACACTTATTATATCTTTGTGAACTTGTGACGTGTAGACAGGTGACTTTTGCCTTGCTCTGACACAGTTAACACAAAAATGCTCACCTTTTAGTGGCGATAGCCTCTTGTTTTTCGGGCCTCAAGAACTACCCCTGACATCGAATTGGCCGCGAGATACACGAAAATATATACATTTGAACATTTCTATGGTAGCATTAATTAAATGCGTTTGCAGATGTCGGATAGGGCGATCTGAGATAACGAAGCCAGATAAATTGAGCTGGACGTAAATAACTGACAGCGGGGAATTAGCTTTGTTGCTTGATATTTTCAAACTCAGTGATGCAATTCACAGATAAGTGTGAAGTGAAAAGTGAAAAAATACCTTTCAAAGTGAAATTAATTATGGAAATGTATTCTGATTGGATCAAAAAGTAGTCTTGTTAGCAGAGGGATATATTTATATGTATATATCTATACTATGCTATGTCTTATCTTATTATTTAGATTTTGGCCAGGATATAATAAAAAGGGAATGGTATTACCAATTAAATGTTTCGAGTGGATAACCACACATGTACGAGAAATGACGCTGCGGGAATTTGAGAACTAAATATCGTTTGGTCGGGGAGAGAAAAAAAAAACAGTAAAAACCCACAATAATAACAATATTTATCTTTTTAGATGAAATCTTATTTAAATTGCAAACGCTTGCAATGTGCGGGGTATTTTATTATTATCAACACTATAACCGTTTCAAAAATTGATGGCCAAAAGGGGTCATACCCGTTCGGGAATCAATTTTTGAGACGGTTATATTGTTCTTAATATAAAATATCTCTCTTGTTTTGGCTTGCATGACTTGTTGGGATCTAATTAGTCAATGTCTTAGCGCTTATGTTGAACTGTGCCCTCCGAAGAATACTATTTAGGCACAAACGGTTGTCGCCCAAAGATGGAGTCACCGTCGTTACGCTTTATTTTTGCAATTGAGACCGAACGGTTTGGCTTGCTACAAACACTGGTTCTCGTGATATCACCGAAGTTAAGCAACACTGCGCTGGGTAAGGTATTGAATGAGTGACCATCATACACATGACCAGTTCTGTTCGGGAGAGAGGTTGGAGGGATAAAAGTTAAGCAACACTGCGCTGAGTCAGGTATTGAATGGGTGACCATCATGCACATGACCAGTTCTGTTTGGGAGAGAGGTTTGTGGGATGAAAGTTAAGCAACACAGCGCTGAGTCAGGTATTGGATGGGTGACCATCATACACATGACCAGTTCTGTTCGGGAGAGAGGTTGGAGGGATGAAAGTTAGTACAGCAACTTCACTCGCCTTGCTTATCAACCTCTCGACAGCATGGATTTGTGGAGGAATCCTGTTGTTCGAGTTGTACCGTCCTTCGGAAGGGACTTTAAGCCGGTTGTCCCCTTGGTGCTCTTTGACAGGAGTAGGCTACGTGCCGGCACCGGGTTTTTCTTCCTCCCTTTTAGGCTAGGTTAGGTTCATCATCATCCAATCATTCACCGACGCCATTAGACCAGTGTCACATGGCCATATGTCAAAACAGTGCGTCGTTAAACACCACAAATCAACCAATCGCATTTGAGACTGGTTTACGCTGAGCTAATCGTTATTAATGCTAATCTCAACGATTGATAAACATTTATCGATATTTTGAGTAGTAATAATTGTTTGTAAAGGTAGGTAAAAAAAGGACAGCCGCGAGCGCCATCGGGTGGTGACAACTCTAACTACTCGATGCATGCTGTGGAATGTTTAACATCAGCGCTGTGACTCTTGGTCGATTGTTAACTCAATGGTATTAGAAAAAATAAAAAATACAGAAATAATAAAGCGAAATGTTCGTGGCAGTCAACAATTATATTCACATTTCATGGTTAAACTGTTCCACTTGAAATTCACATCGCAGCAAGAAGCTGAAGCCGAGAAAAAAACGAAGATAGATAATGAATCCGTCCATTGTTCTAATTGCACCCGCATGATTATATCTAATTGCTCGATGATACCTTTTATGGATACGGTGTTCGAGGTGAAAATGAGATGCTAGGAAATGTGTCTGCATGAATATGTATTTGTTGGGTAGGAGGAACTATTTCTGCACAGCTCCAGAGAACGCGTCCAGTTTCTTGAGGATTTATTGGTGTTGCTTCTTGCTGGTGCAGTTGCATCGGAAGGATGCACTTTTAGCTTCTTTGTCTAGGCTAGAGGTCATGGGAATTGTACTTTGTGTGGAAATAATCCAGAGAGTTTAAGGAATGATTACTGAGATGTTAAGTTCATAATTAGTAAATAATAATAATTATATATTTTTTTAATATATATTTTTTTTCACATTTTTAAATATTTTTTTTTGCCACAAAGCCCCAAGAGCTCATCTGTGGTTTGGAATAAAGTTACATGTTTAGATTACGCATGGTTACATCATGGTTACACGTCAGATGGATTTTTATAAATCAAATTATTTGAAAATGAAAAAGAATTTATAAAGAACTTAACTTTCTTAACTTTCCACATTATTCTTGGTCAACAATGATTATAATGCAACATTGAGAACATTGGCAAAACAAGATAAATTCAATTCTTCTAAGAGTACTTCTATACAATTACAATAAAATAAGTTAGGAGGATTATTTATCAAGAAGCTAATATTTAGATGAAATCTGATTTAAATTGCAAACGCTTGCAATGCGCGGGGTATTTTATTATTATCAACACTTAACCGTCTCAAAAATTGATGCCCAAAATTTTTGAGACGGTTACAGTATTCATAATAATAAAATAGCCAATATTTAGTTGTTAATAAATTGGGACTTTCTGAAGGAAGGTTGTTGAATCGATGAGGTACGGTGTAATCAAGCAATCTTTTGCCGTTCGTATGTTTAAATGTTGGTATCACATTCGGCTGCACATTTCCAAGTCAAGCCTTCATTGCGATTTCTTATTTCAGTTGTATATTTACTATCAAAGAAAATACTTGAAAAAAAATGTAAAAACTCTTAGAATACTTGTACAGGTAACACTTGAAGTTCTTGATGGTTTCTATAACTGTTAATATAGGTGAATGGGCGATAGTAATTTCAATGTTCGACTTTAAGTTGTAGCTGTTTTGTTTCTGATGAAATTAGAGGCGTTTCCCCGAGCTCAAAGTCATCCATACATTATTAGTGATTCTACTTTAGCAAGATCTTGTGGCAATCCACCTTGGCAAGTTTGCCAAACTGTTCGGCAACTTGAAGTTATGCAGAACGCAGCAGAATTCAGTCGTTCACAAAGTCGATCAAAGTGTGGTTTCCACGAGAAAAATCTATGGGCTAAAATGCCAAAGTACCTAATTATTATAACAAAGATAATAATATAGATATTTTCGATTTACAGGTAATAAATTTTTTAAGTGGTCTTTTTTTCACTAAACTCTAAGGGCTCATCTGTGGGTTTGAATAAATAATCATATTAAGATAAATAAAAATTACATAATAATAATAATAATAATAATAATAAAAAGCCCTTGCAACTAGTGGCAATTATTGCAGGTATGAACCGAGTTATATTTTAATCGTTTGATTGATTTGTTGTGTTTAACGACGCACTGTTTTGACAACGGATCATGTGACACTGGCCTCATATCGTCGGTAAATGAGTGGATGATGTGAGTATGATGATAAAGCTAATCTAGCCTAGAAGAGAGAATGGAAAACCCGGTACCGGCATGTAGATTCTTATGTTAGAATAGCAGTGCTAAAAGTTGAAAGAAGCTGTCTTAGTCTGCAAGACAGCTCATCTTTTTATCAAAGATCTCAAAATCTTTGTGCGAATCGGCCTCAAAAACTTTGTTCCTATGCTAGAACATCAATTCCATGCCATAAATCCCAACAGAATAAATGTGCAAAGGTTTAAATGTGAAGCACATTATTTTTAAATTATTTATCACACTAGCTTCGTCCAATGTAAAGCTAGACCCAAAATTAAATCAAAAAATTGACTTTAAAATTCGTTTAACACAAACATAATTTAAAAATGCATTCGACAGGTATTTTAAAAATACCGAGTGCACACGATCGAAGCGATGCACTTGCATTATGAACACGCCATCTCACGGGGCATGCTATTATCATCGGTAGTCCATGCAAGACTTTATAATTACCTTGTTGTACTTGACAATCACAATTTACCAGTTTTCAGGCAAAGCGCGCAAAAATCGACTCCGAGTTTGTCGAAGAAAAGAAATCGGCAACAACAACAAGCTCAAGTGTTTGCATGTTTCTGGAAGTTTGTAATAATGCTGCAGACAGAAATTAGAGCGGGTTGTAAAAACTGACAGTCAGGTATTTATTACAAATACATGTGGATCTTCTATGAATAACAGTGATTAGAGAAAAGTGACGGTCAGGTTAATTGCGCTGTTAATTCTCTGTCTATGACATGCAACACGTTGCTATCGTGTACATGAATATACATTGAAGTGGATTTGCAAGTGATCCAGAGTTCTACCTATAAGTTGTTGATGAGCTTGCTTTGCTTTGCTTTGCTTTGCTTTGCTTTGCTTTGCTTTGCTTTGCTTTGCTTTGCTTTACTTTGTGGTGGAATGAAAGTGAACCTTGCCCGAGCTTGGACAGGAGTTAAAGTTGCTGGTTATTTGCTATCAAATCAAGTAAATTGTAAAAGCATATCTTTTATCTTTATTTCGGTACTTTATGTGCTCTAAAAATTTAGTTTTCTTTTGGCCGTGGAAACAAACAAGCACAATGTATCTAAATTTATTTTCCTTTTGGAATAGAGTAAAGATTTTAGTGAATCTTGATTGATTAGTATGATTTCTGGTCGATTTTGCTGCAAATCGCTGAGGGTCTCGGGTGAGATTACTCAGAGGTATCATGAAAATTTCATCAAGTTTGGGGGATTTTTTTTAATGAAACGCAGGGTTTTTGTGTTGGTTTTTGTTGCTACGGCACCAACATTGCAACGAATGTCTGCAAAACGAAAATAAAGCGCGACCGTAACTGTCCCATCATGCCGTGGATGAGTAGATGATTTGGAAATTGCGATCGATACTTTGAAAGTTCGCCTGTAGTGCGTGTAAAGATGCGTTGAACAGTTGGTTTGAAGTAGATGCAACAAGGTGCCAGGTCTCTCCAACTCCCAGCGTACATAAGGAAGCAAATAAGTTGCTGCACGTTATTATAAAAAACAAAACATGTACGAAATCGACGAAACCAACGTGAGGAAGATTTTGAAATATCGACTGTGGCGCTTTCTTGTGGCCATCACGCGATGCGCTCAAATACCTTGCTAACTTGCCACTCAGCAACGGGACCTGTGGCGCAACGGATAACGCGTCTGCCTACGGAGCAGAAGATTCCAGGTTCGAATCCTGGCAGGTTCGACATATTTTTGTTTTTTGAAATCATCACTAATATTGAGCACACGTCCATTGTACTTTGGTATTACTACTAATTTTGTATTTTTTCGTTAAATTTGTCAGTTTTCTTGCATTAATGCCATATATGCTAGACTATAAGCTACCTGAAACAAGCGCTCGGTGACAGGTCGAGACAGCTTCAGAATACTTTACATGTACTCGAAGTGGAACGTTTTGCCGTACATCCTCATTGTCCATTGTTTCCACGGCCGTGGCAAGTGCAATTGCCCCAAGTATGGTAACGTGACCTCTGCCTGTCTGCAATCTTCACATTACCGGAGGATTCGATTTTATGCACAGTTCTGTGCTGGACACAAAACTCCATGAGAAGAGGGAAAAGGAGCTTTTTTTTTAGAATGAAATCTGATTTAAATTGCAAACGCTTGCAATGCGCGGGGTATTTTATTATTATCAACACTGTAACCGTCTCAAAAATTGATGCTACATATTGAAAAATATATTTTCTTTGCCAGTGAATTCTAGGGCGTTAAGAAAATGGCTTAGGAAACAAGAATATAGGGAAAAAAAATAAGTGCAATGAGCGGAAAAAGGCAACTCGATTACTTGCCTGTAGATTTTTTCTATAATTTAATATATTTGCGATCTTGTAATTTAATTGTGACTACTTTTTGGTAACACATTCTTTTCCTTAGCACTTACAATTTTGTGAATACAGCATCCCATAAAAGTTTTACGGATATATTCACTAAATTGGCAATAATCACTTTGAAGTTTTGTGTTGCGTGTTATTTTGTTTTTCCACTCTTGCGTTTTTGAAGTCTTGAAGCAGCATCGATCCAACTCACCGTGCCACATGACGTAGCCGTGCTCGAGAGCTTCTGCCACCTGGCAGCCAACGGTGGAACCAAACATAGTAGTCGCAGCGCTTAAAACTAGACCACGGCCAGCTGGAATCACAACTGACAGTTGCTAATCAACAGCTTTTCATCGAGCTTTAGTCACAAAATTACATTTTTTTTTACCAATAACTGCAATTTTGTTTTATGTACCAATTACTTTTTAGGTTATCTAAGTGGCAGAGCGAGTTTCCAAACAGCTGAGAGCTATCGAAATCATAGCTGGGATCTCTAATCGAATGATTTTTATTGAATCGAAATATCTTCATGTTTGTGTTTAGTTCCCACGCTCATCGAATGATTCTGTTAATTAGTATTTGCGTGTTCGTTCCACCAATAAACGGAAAGTACCCTCGACTGGCGTCCATATGGCTTCCGTGTACTCCACGTTTTGTTTGTGTGAACGGCAAACAAAACGAACAAACAAACAAAACGCAGCGCACTTGTCCATCTGACTTAATTGTGGTTTCGTATCAACAACTCGAAAGTAGAAGCCACCAGAGAGGAATTTTAAATGACTTCTCTCGGCAATTATTTCCCTTTGATGGCTGACCATCTCGCTCAAACTCGACGATCACGTTTTATGACCCGTTTTTTTTTTTCTTACACAATACGCAATGGTAGCCGGAATCCAGCAACGTCGAGGGGTAATTTTTTATTTAAGTTCTTTTAAATTTGTCAGTTATTTAACGAGTTGTGTGTGTTTGGCTATCGCTCTTGTGTGATGAAGCAGTGACCACTCTGTCCCAAGGTTGACTCTCCCTCCCGCCAGCTCAATTTAACCCAATTTATCACATATTAGCCGAGTTGTCTAAATCGTCCTTATAGTGCGCCCCCTTCATCGTTTCATCAGCCCGGCTGCATTGCAAGTATCCAACAGACCACCGCGTCTCATCATCTTCAAAACCAATAGGCTAAAACATGAAAGATTCGATTTAATAACTTCAATTGGTGCAATACGCTCTGTACATCGTATAGTATCGACTACACATGACAGCAATAGGCGACGGTAATTTTTAAATTGATTGTAATTCAATGTCAACGCGATTGATGCAAGTCATGACGGTCAAAACGCAGAATCGCTCGATTTTTAAGCCGTTTTATTCGTTGCATTTCTTTGCCAGACTTGCCAACAGTCACACGGTAAAGAAAAATAACATAATGCTTCGCGCAGATGACTGCAAAACCGGTGTGCGGCACTTAATTGGTATGTTTTAAAAGTTTTAATGCAGTTTAAGATAATATTCTTATGTTTTGATGAGCTGCCCTTCTCATCGAAACCGTGTCCAGTGTTTTCTGATTGTTAAAACGATCCAACCAGCAGTGACCCGAGCTGATACTCCGTATCTACAACGTTAGGCATTCCGATTCGTTTTTTTCTATCTTAACTCACTCCACCTAAGAAGGTAACGCCCGTCGCCAGACAGCTGAGAATTACTAAAGAACTTGAAAATATGATCAACAAACAGCGGTGACAATTATTATGGGTTGGGCTTGTTTTCCTATTCAAATCGCTGGTGTCTCGAGAAGTGACGCCATTTCTGTCGACTTCGTTGGGAGCTAGGTGGAAATAAAAACTCGGATGCCGGCAATTGCCTCGTGGACAGAGTGGGAAGAATCTCGCGCTAGGCTGGAATTGGTTTTCGACTTGGCTTTGACTCGGCTTAACCAATCAAATTTAATTTCCAATCACGCAGAAATATTCTAACCGCAGTTATGCTAACTTATAGCCTGATTAAAAGCGATGAGTACACGCACTGAAAATGCTGTGCGTGCCCTTGACTTGTTATTAATACTGTTGTTGAGGTTCCTACACGAGTGAGCGCTAGTGACGCTTTAGTCTGGCTCGTGGACTGCTCTCGGTTGCGAAGTACTCACGAGGACTCACGGGGACTCAATCTCACGGGGCTGACAAACAAATAAGTAGCTTTAAAAAGTTAATAAACTTACTCCAAACTGTGTTTTGTCTGGCAAGTGAAGTCGAAACTGTGTTCCCAACGTTTCGTATCATGTACCAGTTACTTTTTCAAGGGTGAAAGCTCGACTGGCTTGACATACCGTAACAAAATAACCAACAACCACCTTGCCTAGGCTTCCTGGATGCATCTAACCAACAACCACCTTGCCTAAACTTCCTGGATGCATCTAACCAACAACCACCTTGCCTAGGCTTCCTGGATGCATCTAACCAACAACCACCTTGCCTAGGCTTCCTGGATGCATCTAACCAACAACCACCTTGCCTAGGCTTCCTGGATGCATCTAATCAACAACCACCTTGCCTAGGCTTCCTGGATGCATCTAATCAACAACCACCTTGCCTAGGCTTCCTGGATGCATCTAACCAACAACCACCTTGCCTAGGCTTCCTGGATGCATCTAACCAACAACCACCTTGCCCAGGCTTCCTGGATGCATCTAACCAACAACCACCTTGCCTAGGCTTCCTGGATGCATCTAACCAACAACCACCTTGCCTAGGCTTCATAGATGCATCTAACCAACAACCACCTTGCCTAGGCTTCCTGGATGCATCTAATCAACAACCACCTTGCCTAGGCTTCCTGGATGCATCTAATCAACAACCACCTTGCCTAGGCTTCCTGGATGCATCTAACCAACAACCACCTTGCCTAGGCTTCCTGGATGCATCTAACCAACAACCACCTTGCCCAGGCTTCCTGGATGCATCTAACCAACAACCACCTTGCCTAGGCTTCCTGGATGCATCTAACCAACAACCACCTTGCCTAGGCTTCCTGGATGCATCTAACTAAAAACCAGAGTCGATAAATCGCAATTTTCAAATTGTGAAATCACAGCATTGTTGGCAATAATGTTGCACTGTTTGAAATGCTCTAGAATGAGGAAATGACGGGAGAAAGGGTAACGGAGCTGGCCGAGATGCAAACCTGAACTGCAGGGAAAAACCTGACTAAATGCTTTGGGAAACACATTTCGAAAATATTACATATAAGTCTTGGACTTTTGCATCTCGGCCATCTCTATAACTGTGAGCGCCGTTGCTCTTTCTTCCGTCATTTCCTCATTCTAGAGCATTTCAAACAGTGCAACATTATTGCCAACAATGCTGTGATTTCACAATTTGAAAATTGCGATTTAACTTGTATGTAATATTTTCGAAATATGTTTCCCAAAGCATTAAGTCAGGTTTTCCCTGCAAGCTAGCTTGTGAATGTTTGCATCCGCGTACAGTTCCGAGGGTCACTCTGCAAGGAGTCTGTGGGTCTCATTGACACGCGATCCCGCGCACCGTACCACCGAGGATGCCGTGAAACTAACTTCGATATCCTCTGTTAATCCTCTTGGCTACTTAAGATAATCATAGCACGCACATATTTCGGTGTTTTCGCCAACTCGTGTCCAGTTTTATCCAGTTTTCTGCCCGAAACCATGACCGCGCCGGCGCATTCTACACAACACCGTGAATATTAAACTCGCATTTACTCCACAGCGTGGTTTACAGACAAGACTTTCAACTACCTGTACCTTTTATTTTTTTGTTACACCGGCAAATTAATTTCCGACGCCCGCAAATAAACCCCTTTCCTAAACTGTGCATTCATTCCGTGATTCGGCTACCAGTTGTTATTACCAGAGAACGACTCTCGCAGGTATTCACCGATTATTGCGGCGGCATTTCTTGTCCGTCAAGTTCACATCGTTTCAGTGGAAGAGTAAGCGAGCGAGCGAGATGCCGGTCTACGTATGAGGAAGGGAGCGCAATATAGATGATGGGGATTGCGCCTTTACGGGAAGCCGTGGCCAAGGGAAACCACTTTCTCGCTGGTCGGGGTCTAATACCCGCTGACACACACCTAGAGCTGTAATAGGCTACACGTGTACGAGAAAATATCATAGTCTTCTAAATATGCTACAAGCTTTTTTTTTCTGTGTGCTTTTTTTTGTTTACAGTTTCTTATGAGAGTTGTAAAACAGTTTCGCGCAGGGAGTCGAGTTGTTGATAATTTCTCTACCTGCTTGTTTAATTATACGCACGATTCGGTGCTCGCATCGTGGGACTTTGCATCTGCGCTGCTTGATCTTGGCTTGGGCTGAGGGTTGTTCCTTTCCGTTGAATACTCTCGCAAGAGACATGGTCAGGCCTTTGATAAGCAACAGAGTGGTGCTATAAATGGGAAATAATTGGTACAGAAGACGTCTTGCCCATTATCTCAGAGAAACAGCGAAACTAACCTGATAATTTGTTTTTGTTTTCAGGTAAACTGCTCAAATCTAACGTCAAAACTGTGACTATCCTGCTGCATTTGTGAGTAATTTTGACGTACAATTGAAATTTTTTTCAAAAGTTTTCACTGCCCAAGAGAAGCGATTTATTTGCCGCAATGCCGATATAAAATCGATCTATGCACGGTTTTCATTGGTCAAGTTTAAAAATTATCAGCCAATCACAGAATGCGTTTCCCGATTTGCAGAGGTTGTTACCATAGAGATAACAAATTAACCTCCAAATGTATGGAGGTTAAACTTTGCTCTGCCAACTCTGGTTTGTCTACAAGTATTAATCTAATCTCACATTCAGCCGCCATACCAATATCGTTTTCTTGAAAATATCTTGTAAATCTTGAAAGAGTTCTTGTCAATTTGTTAAACCCAGATTTTCGTATGACCTGTATGTAATGACGCTTCAATAACTTCACATATATTACCATCGCAACATCTGGTTAACATTATCGACTAGCCATAAAAGCCCAGAAGATAAATCGAGATAAAAAAATACTGATCTTTCTTTGAAGGCCACCACTAAACCAACCCCGGCTTCCTGGGACTAACAACTTTCTCATGGACCTACTTCCTCCCGGTCTCGCCATACCTTATGGAAGCATATGGAGATCACCTTTACCCATTGGAAGCATATGGAAATAGAAGCCGATCACGAATTATGCAAACGATGGGAATACCGATCATACACACACACACACCCTTCTCCGGCTAAACAAACATACAGAAAATGCTGAAAGGGTGCATCCCTGCACTCGAGACCGAAATATATTGCTTATTATCAAAATCATCCTCTTTTATATCAGAGAGATGGCAAAATGCTTTTAAAAAAAATAATGCCTCGGCTAAAAAGGTCTGACACATACAGGTGATATTATTATTATGTTCTCGCGTACCACGTGCATTGTATGATATTTGAATACGTGTAATGGAGAGACGATAAATCAGCGCTAGGTTAGGTTTGGCCCCCGAAGCCATTAGCGAAGGTAAAAAGAAAACCACAGGTACTCGGTGTCCCCCTCCAGAAGCAAGGAGCGAGGAGAGAATTGCAACCCTTTCTGTCTGGCCGGGTGAAGCCAGAGATTTATAGTCTATTCATTTCGTTGCATGCGTTGCATATTTAGGCAATTCAGTTCGATGCATCCTGATCGTTCTTGTCCCGGGTCCTCCACACAATCTCAGATTCTGGTGGTCAATCTTTAGGAACAGGCGTGGATTACTCATAACCTCTTGCAATCAGTTGCGAACCGTTTGCATTTGACAATCGTGTCGTTGGCCATGTTTGGAAAGGCTCGCTTGATGTTGATCATAATACGGGTTTACTCCGTTTTGTAAGTAATTATTTGTGCTAAAATGTATTTACAGTTACGCAATTAATTCGAATTTTTTCCTACAAAACTCAGTTTGAACTGGGTTTTTGAATGCCGTGTAGAAACCAGTCTCAAATTTATCCCCAGCAGTGCTAAGTTACTTACAGAATATGAATATTCTTTGAAAACTTATCTGAACTGCAATTTGGTTGTCTTCATTTGCCGGAAGAAGAATCACCGATTCATTTAAAAATACCATCGTCTAACACAGGAAAATATCAACAAATAAGACCTTTCCGCTTTTTTCCATATATGAACCTAACCTAAATGCAGATATGATCAAAAATCTTCTGCTTCTGGACATACATTTTTTGAAATGCACCTAACTTTCTTACAGCAATAATCCTATGCGCCGCGTCCCCTAATTCCTTACCTTGTAAGTGATCGTTGGATGTTGGATTTAAGAGTTAAGTCCCTCTAGGAAAAGGGTTGCAAGGGTCTTTCAATGGCGCGAGGAAGGAATGAAGGGAAGGGGGGATCAGAGACAAGAAGGGGGGCTGTTTCTTTTGGGTTACATTGTCAGTTTGTGCGTGTGTCAGCCGCACGCAATTTATTAGCACGTCAAGTGCGTGCGATGCGTGATTCTCACGATGCCGCGACCCGTTTAGCATAGGGACGACGTTTGAAACAAAATATTTGGCTCGTATGTAAAACCTCTTTGGAAAACCAACCCAGTGGTAAACCCTACCCTTAAAGAAAGGCTTGGGAAACTTACCGAGTTGGGTAGTGATCCTCCACTTCTTAGATAATTGTAAAGAAACCCGAAAATCCTCTATAATGGTTCTAAACAAATCTGCCTTCTTTACAGGCAACATTTCCATAAAATAATCGCTGAGTCAAATTTATCGAGCAATTTCTTTGTAGATTTCATAAAAATGAATACGATAAGTGCACTTTGGTTGCCCATATATATTTGAATGCCCAACGGATCTTCGGATTCGTCTATAAAATGCATTCGAGTCAGATTTGCTATCAATATGTCTTCTTTGTCACGCTTGGCAAGAAGCAACGGTTTTCACCAGGACAAGCTTTGGTACTTTGAGATTGCCGAGAGTTATCAGAGAAAAGATCCATCAAAATGATTCTAATATTCGAAAAAATAATATCAAAGAGAAGTGTCTAAGGTTGTTGATGTTTAAACATTTGGTATTTTAAAATACGTAGATGGCTGAGATTTTAAAAAGGGTCCAAAATATACATACCTACCCGAAGCCGGGCGCTTGCGGCCGTCCTTTTTAACAAACCTCCACAAATAAATGACATCTTCAATTTTGTAAGTACATTGGCCATTGTAGCCAACATATTCGCGACGACCGCTCTCCAGCAATGTCTGTTATTTACATCAAATAGAACATACTTAGAAAAGAAGAATTGAAAATAAAATTTTCAAAAAATGCAAATTCTTTGTCAGTTTTTTGTCGAGTATAGCAATGCCATGCAGCGATGCGTCGTGAGTTTGTGCGTTTACCTCAAGAAGAAGGACAATGTGTTACCAAAACCATTGATGACAAGGCATCAAAGTGAAAGACAAGAAATCAAAGAGAACCAAACCTGTAAGCTTTGAACAGGGACAGGGAAGGGGGTTATAAATTAATACACCCCCCCCCCCACCCCACTCCGAGCTAACGAGACGCTCGTTCAGCTGTTCTCGACGCATTCTTAGCCGACAACGAGACGCGAACAGACGCCCGGCGTCGGCGTCGGCGTCTCCTCGCTGGGCGTCGCGTGGTGACGTCACGGCCACGTTGGCTAGCTTCGTTTGACCATCGAGTTTATAGTT
The DNA here is from genome assembly GCA_947568835.1 of Protonemura montana. Taxonomy (NCBI): domain Eukaryota; kingdom Metazoa; phylum Arthropoda; class Insecta; order Plecoptera; family Nemouridae; genus Protonemura; species Protonemura montana. The sequence goes on from OX387608.1 coordinate 2,673,669, forward strand.
TTAATCTGAGTTCCAGACCTAGGAGATGTAATTCTCGCAGATTACTCGCATTTGAGACTGGTTTACACTCAATTAATCTTTATTAATGCTAACCTCGACGATTAATAAACATGTATAGCGATATTTTGAATTGTAAATATTGAATTGTAGATGTTTGTGAAAAAAGACAGCTGCAAGCGCCATCGGGTGGCACCAACCGTCACCACGTGCTCAGCTTAGAGTTAGACCTTAACGCTGTGACTCTGACTGAACCTATAAACCCAATGGTTTCCACGACTGTTTATTTGTTTATGGTGTTACCATGCATTTGAAGGTCTCGAGGCAAGGTTGACAACTCCGACGCGTGGAGGCGGGTGTGCTGCTGTTTTCTTCACGACGTGGAGGTGCCGTGCGCGTGAGAAACCACTTCATGACGCTCGAGTCCTATCCCTTTAAAAGCTCATCTTCACTGGGCATCGATTCCTCCTTACACCCTGATTAACTACACTCTTTAATCTATTTTCTTAAGTGATTTCATCTCCCGGCCCCTACATTCCACACCCTCTTCCAGTGGGCAAGTCGGGGGAAGAAATCTCATGTCCCGTTATGTTCCATTGCGTTCCACCACGTTCCACCGCGTTCCACCGCGTTCCACCATGTGCATGGCATGGTTTGTACCATGGCATGGTTTGTACCATGGCATGGTTTGTACCATGGCATGGTTTGGTCTATGGCATGGTACAAACCATGGCATGGTACAAACCATGGCATGGTTTGTACCATGGCATGGTTTGGTCTATGGCATGGTTTGGTCTATGGCATGCTTTGGCCTATGGCATGGTTTGGCCTATGGCATGGTTTGGTCTATGGCATGGTTTGGCCTATGGCATGGTTTGGCCTATGGCATGGTTTGGCCTATGGCATGGTTTGGCCCACCACATGCGGTCCTAGAATCTGTATTTACTAAATATTCATACCTTAGTGTGAATAATATTCCGATCTGTTCTCCATGCGTAACTCCAACGTACAGAGCCTGCCTGATAATCTGTGTTACCAATCTAAGACACAGCCTTCTAGATGGTGTACGAGATAACCCGTAAGATGCGGCCACTGAGATGCATTAATCAACCTTCATATTTTAATTATTCTATGCGTTAATATTTCGTTGGCGTTCGCTAATGTTGATGTGGCATTCAGATTTTATGCTCTGCGTTTAAACGGCCCAATTAAATAAAGATATAAATATATACATCTACATTTTTTAACGATATGGAAAGAGTTTTTATTCCAATTTTGGACAGCGCATTCCAGTGTGTGACTGTGACAGGAGCTATCTGACCGGAAGGGGGTGGAGGACAGCGGAAGTCTTGGCGAGGATGTGGAAGGGATGATATCGCCTGCCTCGCTCTTTGATAGTAAGGGACGAGGAGTTGGGATGATGGTACAGTGACGCGACTATAAGATGCTGTGATTTCTAATCTTTGTCAACTTCGTGATGGTCCTTTGCATTGAATTAATCTGTCGATTACAAATCAGAGGTCGAGGAATCAATTCATCTGCAGGGTGCTTTGTTTGTGCCGCATGCAACACAACTGATAAAATCTTAGATATGTATCTGTGATGTGCATATGTCATTTATATGATGTGATATATTCTTACTTATTCCCTTAATCCTTTATTTATCATTTCTTTTTTTGATCGTAGCTTGCAATTATTTTTGGCCACGCTTTTACCCTTTCTTTCCCTAGTCCATTTCATTTCTGTTAAATTGTTTTCCTTTATGTCTTCTTTGACATGTTTCCACGTTTCTTATTCTATGTTTGGTAATTTCTTGCAAGATATCCTCTTCTCTCCAGCAAACCAGTCATCGCTGTTTAACCGGATTAACCAGGAATATTTAGGACAATGTTTAAAACATGATTTCGAATTGATAGTTTGCTAAAACGTCAATTTGTTCGGGATTTTATTTCAGAAAATACAAAATACATTAGTTTTTGAGTTATTGACCCTGATTATTTTATTTAGATGCATGTAGAATGCTTGAACTAGGTAATTGTTATAATTTTATGTGGTTCTTTTGTTATAGGAAAATTGTCAGGACTGCTTTAACCCTTGATAAAGTAACAGGTACAAGTTACGAAACGTTGGGAAAAGTTGTTCTTCACTTAGCATTCAAAACCCAGTTCAAATAGTTTTTGTTAAAACTTGAAGTGCGTTTGATTTTCAGGTTCAAAAGCAAATGTAAGAAGAAATAAAATCTCGTATCAAAAGAAACAGGTGAGTTTAAAATCGGACAAGATCTTCAAAAAAGTGTTTATAAAATTGTCGAAAAAAGTTCCTTTCAATCGAAGGAAATGATTTCATTTGTCCCAACGCGTTGCCGTCATGTTGTGGCAAAGAAAAGCCGGGAAAACGTTTCCCAGCAAAGTCTGACCGAGCCGGTAAAACACATCGTGAAGTGGTTTGCTGGTTTGTTGATGAAAGAAACGTGAAGGGGGGGGGGGGGGGGGAGGGGGGGTTCGTTTATCCATTAGATAAAGTTTTGCACGGATTGGGGTTTTTCGAAAAGCGTGAAAGAAAATATTTTTTGCATAGGAAATTACTTTAGCGCGAGACGCGAGGAAGTTTAAAAATTCTTATAAATGCACACCAGAAAGCTTCCCCACCCCCACCCCCCCCCCCCCTTCGCCCCACCGCCGCCCTCCTCCTTTCTTAAGCACACTAAAAATAAGGGTTGGCGCTTGAGTTTCTTCTCTCCTTACGTCCACACAGGCACTGGGCGTGCACGAGTGGCAAGCATCGGCACATCGCATCTCTTATATCTATATCTTGATATGGGAGGCAAATATAAGATGCTTGAGAAAATGCTGGAAGGAAAATGTGTATAACAAGCCGGGAGTTTTCACCGAGGAAAGCTTCACGCTCGACTGAAGGTAGAAACAATCAATTTTAATAAGTCTTGCTTTGCCTGGCAAGGAATTCCTCGTGAGAAAGGTTGGTATATGGCATAGGAGAGTGCGCCCGCTAATATATCTCGCTTCGTGATATTGCGTGATGAAATTTCCGGCAAAACGTCAATAAAAGTGGGGTTATGTACGTTAGCGATTGTTAACTTTGTAAAGTGTTATTAAAAAACGTGTAGCGAATATCTGTTTTTCTTTGGGACGTTGGGAATACGGCTGGGACAGTTTTTGTTCGTTTTTGGTTTTTTCGACGATGATACTCGAGATGATTCTGGTTGTGTTGATCATTTTCTTAGTAAAGAGATTTAAGATTTTTGTTATTTCTTCTCAGATCACTCTCAAAACCAATGGTTGGATGCTGCGTTTAACATTAGCGCTGTAACTCTGACTAAACCTGTAAACCCAATGGCAGGACTTTTAACATTAGCGCTGTGACTCTGACTATACCTGTAAACCCAATGGCAGGACGTTTAACATTAGCGCTGTGACTCTGACTAAACCTGTAAACCCAATGGCAGGACTTTTAATATTAGCGCTGTGACTCTGACTAAACCTGTAAACCCAATGACAGGACGTTTAACATTAGCGCTGTGACTCTGACTAAGCCTGTAAACCCAATTACAGGAAGTTTAACATTAGCGCTGTGACTCTGACTAAACCTGTAAACCCAATGACAGGACGTTTAACATTAGCGCTGTGACTCTGACTAAACCTGTAAACCCAATGACAGGACGTTTAACATTAGCGCTGTGACTCTGACTAAACCTGTAAACCCAATGACAGGACGTTTTACATTAGCGCTGTGACTCTAGGATATTTAGAAACCCAATGACGCCACGGTTTGCACCTGTTTTGCAACGAAGGTACGCCACTGTCCGCTCATTCCACCCCTCCATGGTCACGCTAAACGAAATTATATTGTGCAGCTAAAAAAATATAATTCAGTCTCGTTAATAACAAATTGTGAATATAATATGACCAGTTAATAGCAGTTCGTTAAACAATTTCTTATTGCAATTTACTTGCTTTAATTGCGTGCGTGGATTCTTTACAGCCGTAATTGTTTCTGCTCGAAGCTAAGTGACCAGTGATTGTAATTGCGTGGTTATTCTTGAGAAGAATTTCCACTTTTTGTATGTTTTATCTGTGGTAGTCTTTGCCTCATAAGGATGGAATAACTGTGAAAGCTTTATCTGTGGTAGTCTTTGCCTCATAAGGATGGAATATCTGTGAAAGCTTTATCTGTGGTAGTCTTTGCCTCATAAGGTTGGAATATCTGTGCAAGCTTTATCCGTGGTAGTCTTTGCCTCATAAGGATGGAATATCTGTGCAAGCTTTATCTGTGGGAGTCTTTGCCTCATAAGGATGGAATATCTGTGCAAGCTTTATCTGTGGTAGTCTTTGCCTCATAAGGATGGAATATCTGTGCAAGCTTTATCTGTGCTAGTCTTTGCCTCATAAGGATGGAATATCTGTGCAAGCTTTATCTGTGGGAGTCTTTGCCTCATAAGGATGGAATATCTGTGCAAGCTTTATCTGTGGTAGTCTTTGCCTCATAAGGATGGAATATCTGTGCAAGCTTTATCTGTGCTAGTCTTTGCCTCATAAGGATGGAATATCTGTGAAAGCTTTATCTGTGGTAGTCTTTGCCTCATAAGGATGGAATATCTGTGCAAGCTTTATCTGTGGTAGTCTTTGCCCCATAAGGATGGAAATCTGTGCAAGCTTTATCTGTGGTAGTCTTTGCCTCATAAGGATGGAATATCTGTACAAGCTTTATCTGTGCTAGTCTTTGCCTCATAAGGATGGAATATCTATGCAAGCTTTATCTGTGTTAGTCTTTGCCTCATAAGGATGGAATATCTGTGCAAGCTTTATCTGTGGTGGTCTTTGCCTCATAAGGATGGAATATCTGTGAACGCTTTATCTGTGGTAGTCTTTGCCTCATAAGGATGGAATATCTGTGAACGCTTTATCTGTGGTTGTATGGAAAACGAGCAGATTTCACGTGGCTTTTATTTTCTGATGCTAATTCAGTTGCTATCTCAGTCCTTGATTTTCGCTACATCTCTCGCACTTAGCGAGCGAGTCTGGCATAAAGTAAAAATGAGTCAATTTCCAACGTCGTTTTGGCGGAATGTGATTTCGTCTTTTCGCGACGCCTTGGGTAAGTGGTCATAATAAAATATCTTTGAAGTTTTCCCATTTGCGTGCATTACTCGCCCTACGACACTTTGCTGCAGCCTAATTTATTCACAAGCTGTAGACGCCCACAGACCCGAGCACTTCATGGAACACTCGGGCACTTCATGAAGTTCCGTTCATTTATCAAGGGTTGTCTTTTGAATGATTATTTCTGAAAACTACAAGATAATATTGAGTTCTTCGTTTCTCTTGTGCGGTACTTTGTACCACAAATAAGAAGAAAATGACAATATTTATTGTAATAATTTGCAGAAATGCTGCAGCGGGTCATAGCTAGCGACCAGAGAGAAAACTATTCCAACTATAGATGGGTTGGTCGACATTTTTAAGAATCATTTGACGAATCGTATTCAATTTCTGAGTTTTTTTCGATCCTTTAATTTCATATTTGATTTGACATCAATTATTTGACTGTAAAATCACCGTCCGCACATTCCTGATTCCCATCATTAGCATCGTGAAATCAATTCGAATTCTCGCGATCGTGGGCCGCTAAGTGTGCGTGAGGGTTCAGGGGGAGTTCGGGGGGGTACGCTGCCCTCCAAGAAACTTCCCATCCGGCCCCACATCGAGATCGCACAGCCGGCTACCGAGTGGTAAGACGACGCGCGTTGAAAAGAGACTTCGCTAAAACTTATTTCTTGTACAATTTCGCTGAGAAATCCGTGCGAAGGATTTTTTCTCATAGAATGGTATAGTGCAACGCAAAAACGGAGGTGTAGTGATTTTTAATCCCTTTTACCAACGACCAAGCAATTGAAGGATTCAATGTTTACCCCTGAAACATGTCAGCTGTCAGAATTGATTGATTTGGCTGCGATATCAAATGTATCTTCTACCGAGGACATGCATTGCAATTATATTTCTGGTGTTTTTAATGTTGGAAGCAACATTGCTTAGATGGTCGAGTCGAGACGGGTTGAAATGTTGAAACCTGACAAGATGGACATGAATCGAACAAAGACCCTCCTGATGGGAAGGGGTGGGAGTAGGTACGTGAGTTGGCAACACAGCTTAGATGGTCGAGTCGAGACGGGTTGAAATGTTGACACCTGACAAGATGGACATGAATCGAACAAAGACCCTCCTGATAGGAAGGGGCGGGGGTAGGTACGTGAGTTGGCAACACAGCTTAGATGGTCGAGTCGAGACGGGTTGAAATGTTGACACCTGACAAGATGGACATGAATCGAACAAAGACCCTCCTGATGGGAAGGGGTGGGAGTAGGTACGTGAGTTGGCAACACAGCTTAGATTGTCGAGTCGAGACGGGTTGAAATGTTGACACCTGACAAGATGGACATGAATCGAACAAAGACCCTCCTGATAGGAAGGGGCGGGGGTAGGTACGTGAGTTGGCAACACAGCTTAGATGGTCGAGTCGAAACGGGTTGAAATGTTGACACCTGACAAGATGGACATGAATCGAACAAAGACCCTCCTGATGGGAAGGGGTGGGGGTAGGTACGTGAGTTGGCAACACAGCTTAGATGGTCGAGTCGAGACGGGTTGAAATGTTGATACCTGACAAGATGGACATGAATCGAACAAAGACCCTTCTGATTGATTCTTAGAAAATCCACTGCACATCTGATTTTGTGATTTACCATACCTACTCAAGTCCCAGTCTACGTAGGCGTTCAATCTTGCCTTCATACTTTGCCTCTCAACACGCTTTTCGCTCGGTACCGACGAAGGAAATTCATTTCGGATTCGAAAGTTTTCTTTTCTGTTTTCTTTGGTCTAACAAGGGGTCTCGGCGCTCACTGATTTCTATCGTCCCTCGTGTTTGCTCCAGGATTGGAAGAGTTGGTTAGAGGTCACAGACCCCGGGACTTAACGTCAGATATGTTTTCCGATTAAAATATTTTGTCCGGGTTTGAGACATGAGTTGTGTCATGGTGTTAGGTAAATAATGATACAGTTTCAGCTTTTTATCTAACACCGAATATCATAACTTCTTTATTTGAAATAAAAGCCGCTCGATATTTCTTGACCCGGGACATGGGACTGGCGTCGTTGACTTTGAGTCTGCGAATCGGTGACCACGACATAAGGGAGCTGGGCGACATAAGCCGGGATGAGAACTAAGACTCACAGATTAAAGATTTGTGCCTTGACAAAAGAAGGATTTGTTTTTTAAAGGGGGGGAGGGGGACTGATGTTTGCCAGTGTTATTAAAAAATGACTCAAACCTAGAAGGTGAAAATTTGTTAGGATATTAAGAATTCTGTCGCTTATTAAAGTGCTTTTAAGTGAATTTCTTCAACTTACCGACTGGCATGATATGTGAAGATTCTGTCCAGTTTGATTTTTCTTAGATTAACGCTTAACCTTTACTAATCATGTGGTTCACAAAATTCTGAAAATAAGTTGGCAAAAGTTAGCCATAGCGTTAACTGATCACGTAGGTATTTTTTTTCTTTAATTATTCCCTGATTTTTACAGTATTTTGACGGCATGAGTCAGCAACGAGTTTTCAAGGGACAGTGTATAGTGTGTCTACTGTACTAGCGACAGGGCATCCGGGGCGAGACCCAGACCTAAAGATGGCGCCCAAGGGCAGTCGGGGCGAGACCCAGACCTAAAGATGGCGACCATGGGCATCCGGGGCGAGACCCAGACCTAAATATGGCGCCCAAGGGCATCCGGGGCGAGACCCAGACCTAAAGATGGCGCCCAAGGGCAGTCGGGGCAAGACCCAGACCTAATATGGCGACCAAGGGCAGTCGGGGCGAGACCCAGACCTAAATATGGCGCCCAAGGGCAGCTGGTGCGAGACCCAGACTTCAAGATGGCGCCCAAGGGCAGTTGGAGCCGAGCCCAAGCAAAAATATGGCGACCAAGGGCAGCTGGTGCGAGACCCAGACCTAATATGGCGCCCAAGGGCAGCTGGTGCGAGACCCAGACTTCAAGATGGCGCCCAAGGGCAGTTGGAGCCGAGCCCAAGCAAAAATATGGCGACCACCGCGAGCTCCTTCCCTGATTCACGTTTTATCCACGCTAGTGTTACTTGAAATCGTAATGAATCGACATCAATTGTTGCGCTCGTAGCAAGAAAACGCATTCACTTCCTAAAGATGCACCACTGGGAAGTCGTCGAAACTTTTATTTTTACATAAGCGACCGTTCCTAAAAATTTCCCAAGGTTTTCCATCTTCGAATCAGACCTTGAGCAGGCGTGAAAACTATAAGAACGATTTCTCTCGAGAAATATCTCAAAGTGTAAAGCTATGCTAGAATGAATATTCACAAACCCCTGCTGTGTGTATTGGTTCCTGATTGATATTGCTGGCCTCCTATTGGCTAGATATTGAGAGACGGGTACAGCGGATAAACTATATGCACATAACTCTTAACTTTAACTTAATATTGGGCAAAAGACGTCTTTTCGAGAAGGACAGACGTCTATAATATTAGATCTAAAAACGAACGATATTGCTAGCGAGAATTGCATTTCGGGAAAAAAAAATGGTGAAAAATCAAGATAGTGGAGTTTTCTCTCTCAGGATGCTGTCGGCAGGGAACGTTGGTAGGTGTAGGTGTGAGTGAGGGTTTGGTGGGGGGGGGGGGGGGGGGGGGGCGATCAACATATCCAATAAGGCAGCCCTGCACGGGCGCTGATATATCTCTGGGACGTAACCATGGCGACGCGGGGGAAAGTCCCGGGAAAACGCCGTGATGGATGAGGAAATCGAGAAAATGTGAAAATGAGGAAAATAGATTAGGTGCGCGCAGCGCCGCGTGGCGGTACTCGCCGAGAACCGATTTTTATCGAAATGAAATAAGTTAAGTGCATAACAGCAAATTTGAGTAATCTTCGTAGGTATATAGGTAAGTACATATATTCTTTTATTTTTCTCTTTTTGCGTTAGAAATTCTACTGAAAAATCAAGTTGAGTTGCAAGTCGTTTATTTAAACAACGTTCTCCGTGTAATTAACTCTGTATTTAAGAAGATCCACTTTAAAATTGTGAAGAAACCAGCGCTCAAGACTCCGTACAAGACTAATTGCCAAGCGTTTTGCTACCACCCCTGCCCCCCCCCCCCCCCCCTCATATTTTCATTTCTTTAATTACATGCACGTCGAGACAAGTTTTTAACGATTTCCCACAGCCCTTTACGTTCATCAACCACTGGCCTACATGCCCCAATCGATCCGACACCGACACTCATAATTGTCACCCTAATTTCTGGCAAAGAATCCCCCCCCCCCTCCCACCCCACCCGGCGTGCACCCCCTACCCCCCTAAAAACGTGCTGCATTCCCCTTCCCCTTCCCTGTAGAACCCCTTACCCCATCACAATCCATACTCCTTTGTATCTTCTCTGAGGCACGAGCTTTCAGGTGCAAGGGAGACAACGCATACCGAGCACAAGGCAGCCAGAGAGAGACCGAAGCTACGGAGGGGTTCTCATAGAAATACAGCCTCTTCGCTTTCTTGGATCAATCCCTCGGCAATTCTCTCTCCCTCCCTTTCATCTTGAGTACCTATTGTGTTCTCCGTCCTTCGGCTCGGGGAGAAAAGCCCATCGTGACTCCCGAGAAACAATTACATTTTAATTGTATGATTCAAATAAATAAAGGCCGGGATTTGCGTTGAGCGCTCCGCTCGGCGGGGACGCGAAGCTTGCGATGTGATTGCTTGCCTGCTTAATCTGTCAGCGATCTCGAGGGGTGGGGGGTCACGTGGCTAATTCCTCACTCGTGTGGGCAAAAAGGAACAATAAGAATTTGGTTTTCAGAAAAATTGGGACGCACCGTTTCGACGACAGGCCATGTGGAACTGGTATGGCGTTGAACGAGTGGGTGGTTATGAACGTAACCTAGCTTAAAAGGGAGAATCCAGTTCCTAAGGGGACTACCGGCTTAACGTCCCTTCCGAAGAACGGTACAACGCGAACAGCAGAATTCCTTCACAAATCCATGCTGTCGAGAGGTTGATAAGCAAGGCGAGTGAAGTTGCTGTACTAACTTTCATCCTTCCAACCTCTCTCCCGAACAGAACTGGTCATGTATATGATGGTCAACCATCTAATACCTGACTCAGCGCAGTGTTGCTTAACTTTCATCCCTCCAACCTCTCTCCCGAACAGAACTGGTCATGTGTATGATGGTCACCCATCTAATACCTCACTCAGCGCAGTGTTGCTTAACTTTCATCCCTCCAACCTCTCTCCCGAACAGAACTGGTCATGTGTATGATGGTCACCCATCCAATACCTGACCCAGCGCAGTGTTGGATTTATATCTACCAAAAATTCCTAAACGAGAGCAAAACCTCTAGCAACTGTAATAATTCTGTGATTTATTATCATGTTTATAAAAAAAAAAAACGCTTAGGACAAGCAAAAATCGCCTAAACGCTTTCCGAGGAAAAGCGTGGGAAGCCTTTGAGTTACTTTAGGCATTCCCTGGCAAACAACGACATGCGAGTTACTTCTTTGGCAGCGCGTGGAAACAATTAGAAGACGGATTGTTTTGCAATTAATCCACCTATAGGAACATTCCACTCGCCCAATTATCTACATCCAAACCGTAAACCGTGGGCCCCGGAGGATCCTGTTAGGTTTGGCATTACATTTGGATCTACAAAAAATCTGTAAGGAAATAAAAAACCGTGTCAAGAAATGGGGGCCTTGAGAGAGTCCATCGGAGAGTCCTTTAGACTTTAGAGGGTCCTTTTAAAAGTCCTTTTTTAAAAGAGCTATTACCATAGGGAGTGTTTATGACTTAATAGGAATACCATTGTTTGGCTAATAACCGTTGACGATTAAACATAATGAGACAACCCTTTGCATATTCGCCTAAAAGTGACCAAACCTGTGCCGGTCGCTCTGATGATATCATATCCTAGACTTGAAAAGTACCGTCCTTCGGAAGGAAAGTTTTACCAGTGGTCTCCTTGGTGCTCTTCTTCAGGAGTAGGCTAAGTGCCGGCACCGATTCCTAACGTCTTAGCTAGGTTAGCTTCATCATCATCCACTCATTAGACCAGTGCCACATGACACTTAATCAAAACAGTGCGTCGTTAAACACAACAAATCAATAAAAATCCACGAGATCGCTACATAGTTATCAACTTCCTGTAAGACCACCCCATTCAATCGCATCGGACGCAGAGCTAACCAACCACCGGCCAGTGCGTAGTCTTCTCAACAGCACACAGGGCGTATCTCACGCATCACGCATGTCCCGTCACATACGCACTTTCTTCAACCGTCTTGGGGGCCGGCTAGGCTCACACATGAAGAAACACGAGTTGGCCGCGCACGTCCTTGTGCGCAACCTCCTCAGATCGAACAAGGGAATAAAATACAAGGCGCCCCACCTAGCCCTTGCTGCCACCCTATGGCCGCCCACCTACGCCCGTTCCCAATCCCCGTAACCCCCCACACCCCCCCACCCCCTTCGGGCGAAGGAGACGAAAGAAAAACACATAAGATAGTGCGGAAAAACGACGCCGAGTTTTCTTTCTTGCCTTGGAAAATACTTTCTAGGACTCCGCCTCTTCGGCAATCTCGTGAGATGCGAGCTCACCCCCGTCCCAACCCCCCTTCACATGTCTTAGAGTGACAGGCGTACCCCCCTTTCACCCCCTCCCACCCCCTGGCTTTTCCGAGTGCCTTGACGCTTTTCTTCGGGGCATGAACGAAGGGGGGGGGGGGGGGGCACACGTAGAAGAAATGAATGCAATAAAAGTTATGTACGACGATAGAGTGAGAGAGACGGAGTGAGGGGGTTTCTGTGGGTGGAAGGGAGATGGCGCTATCGCCTGATGCTGGATTGATGGACCAATAGCCGAGCTGGCGGCAGCGAAGAAAATTGAGAAAGGAATCTAATGAAATTTTGTTTTCCCGACGGCACGGGAGACGTGCCCAGTGAGCGACGAGAGCGAACTTTGTGTGTGGGTATGAGGGTTGATGTTGGACTCACATGGGCTTATATTTGGACTCACATGGGCTTATATTTGGACTCACATGGGCTTATATTTGGACTCACATGGGCTTATATTTGGACTCACATGGGCTTATATTTGGACTCACATGGGCTTATATTTGGACTCACATGGGCTTATATTTGGACTCACATGGGCTTATATTTAGACTCACATGGGCTTATATTTGGACTCACATGGGCTTATATTTGGACTCACATGGGCTTATATTTGGACTCACATGGGCTTATATTTGGACTCACATGGGCTTATATTTGGACTCACATGGGCTTATATTTGGACTCACATGGGCTTATATTTGGACTCACATGGGCTTATATTTGGACTCACATGGGCTTATATTTAGACTCACATGGGCTTATATTTGGACTCACATGGGCTTATATTTGGACTCACATGGGCTTATATTTGGACTCACATGGGCTTATATTTAGACTCACATGGGCTTATATTTGGACTCACATGGGCTTATATTTGGACTCACATGGGCTTATATTTGGACTCACATGGGCTTATATTTGGACTCACATGGGCTTATATTTGGACTCACATGGGCTTATATTTGGACTCACATGGGCTTATATTTGGACTCACATGGGCTTATATTTGGACTCACATGGGCTTATATTTGGACTCACATGGGCTTATATTTGGACTCACATGGGCTTATATTTGGACTCACATGGGCTTATATTTGGACTCACATGGGCTTATATTTGGACTCACATGGGCTTATATTTGGACTCACATGGGCTTATATTTGGACTCACATGGGCTTATATTTGGACTCACATGGGCTTATATTTGGACTCACATGGGCTTATATTTGGACTCACATGGGCTTATATTTGGACTCACATGGGCTTATATTTGGACTCACATGGGCTTATATTTAGACTCACATGGGCTTATATTTAGACTCACATCACAAGGAATTTGACCCCAATTATAATCATCATTGAGTGCTTTGTCCTTGGTTGATGTCTATCTCATAAGACGCAGTTAATTGCATGTTCTAGCTCTGGACATAGCGTTCACTCCGCCCAATCCTATCTTCTTCTTCTTCTTCTTCTTCTTCTAGTATTAACCTGTGATTCCTTACAAATAAGTTCTCTGGAAATGATTACTAATCAGAGTTTTACCTTCACAAGCAAAGAGTATCATTAAATGTAACTTTTAGGTTATTTCTTTTCATGCTTATGAGTTTTTTTAGAATAACAATTTTAAAACCTGATCGTCACTTCTTCTTTCCGATCCCACCAATCAGTTGTAACGGGTTTGAAAATAATTACAATGAGTTTAATTCTAACTGCAGGTATTTTAAGTTTTGCTGTCACGTGAAGATTGCTTCTGATTGGTCTAAATCTTGATGAATGAGCGTAGCGAGTGTTTTGACAAACCCGGTATCTGTATGAACGATTCAACTGAGTTCTGTGATCAATTCAGGACACATTTAAAGTCACTCGACTTGGTTTAGATAAACAAACGGTCAAATAATTGCTTTTAAGCCGATTTTTTCAATTTTTCAAATTTTTGGAAAAAATTAAAAACTTGATTAACGCCAAAGTTGTGAACAAAACTTTACAAAACTTTGCGAACATGTTGATCGCATTGAGATGCATCATGCCTAAAAGTCATAGACCCAAAATTGTTCGCATTCCTGGTTTTTTCGAATTTTTCAAAAATATTTTCCTATTTTTTTTCGTCGGTTTTACGCCTTGTTTTAATAAAAGAATCGAATCCAGTGACAAAATTTTAACCACATTTTAAAAAAACAAAAATGTTATTTGTTGCACTTTTTTAAAAGATTGAGAATGTGACAGGACGAGGGTGTTTGCCCGGGGTTGATTTGTAATGCTTCAGTTGTTTCTACAATCAATTGTTAACACATTTTCTTAAAAAGTTCTTCGCTTTTTCTCTTCTTCTTGAAGACAAAGTTACCGCTGAGACGATGAGCTTTAAGATTCTACTCTTAAAGGAACGTCTAATTAATTCTCTCCAGGCTCGAATGAGACCACGAACTTCACTTTAAACTTCTCCCCGGCAAGTCGACCGATCTTAGTAAAACGGTTCATAGCTAGCCGAACCCTAACGAGAGATCGTGTTCTCTTTTTTAAACCGCTAATGTGAAATTATTCCCTCATTTCTGAGAAAAACCTGGACGAGGTGAGAACGTCTGGTGAAAGGATTGACCCACGACCTAAACTCGATACCAACTTCACACGCATGGCTTTCCAAAATGTCAACTTTGATATTTTGGTAATGCACAATACGCCGACTCATGGTATTCGAACCTGATACGGAGCTGGCAACCTTCCGGCACCGGATCATCTTCTAGGCTGGGCCAGAACCTACTCATTCACCAACGTCATACACAATAAATCAATCACCTGGCTACGAAAACATACTCTGCAATTAGGAATTCTTTTCTACTTTGATTTCGTCGCTCTTGCAATGGGACAAAAGGATCATACAGGATGAAAAATATGTTTTCGCCGCGAACCTGCCCCTCCTTTCCCCGGGAAAATGGCCTCCAAGAGCCCCCATGCATTCCGAAAAACACACACACATATTCTCCTTTATTCTTTCCATGTGCGGCAAAAAAGTGCGGCCAATCCGCGTAGAAGATTTCCTTACATGTGGAAGAGTATTGATGATAAGACGGTGGAGGCATGCGCGGAGCGGGCCCATCGTGTGCCCCGTCGTGTCCCCCTCGTGTCCCCCCCTCGTCGTCAAAAGACGCTTCGCCGCGTGTGTATGTCGCCCGCTTTCTTCCAGGCTTTCTCTCTCCCCCCCCCCCTGCCCCCCCCCCCATTCCCTCAAAGAAATCCCACACTTTGCCGTTCCCATCTCGCTTGCTGGGAATTCAAATTTCCTGGCGCCTTGCGATGGGTGTGGGGGGGGGGGGACCCATACGGAAGTCCCCACCTCCCCCCAGCGATCGTAAAAAGGGGATAACGACAGGAATTCGTTCAGGTCCTTGGGCTGGTGGAAATAAGGACGAAATATCGTCCTGGAAAGTGGATGCCTCTGAAGGAATTGTGCTGTTTTTCGACTGGAAGCTTGCGAGCAAAGGGTGGACAATCTCTGGTTTCATCTATCTTTTGGTCAGTCAATGTTTGGATGTCGTTAAATCGCCACGGATTAAGTGAAAGTACTTTCAAAGATTACATTTCTAGTGAGATTTTGCACTGGTTTTAATTTACATCGAAAATCGTGCATTACCTCGCATCTCGGGGAATGTAGCATCATTTTTAAACGTTATACTTTAGCGAAAGTATCCCTAAATAGGGTCCTTTCGAATGGAATTCCGAGATGGCAATTCTCTCAAAACTAAAAATATATAAAAATACCGAGCGCTCTGCATCAGGTTGGCTGTTGGCTCGTTTCATCGAAGTGCTTTAGATTTCTGCAAGCCCACCAAAGAAAGCCAGCACGTGGCGCGGAATGTTTTCAAAATCCCACCCTTTTCTCAGCTCCCTGTTCGCCCCCCCCCCCCCTCCCCACCCCCCTCGCGTTTCTTAGCACACCCCATGCGAGAGAAAAAAAAACCTTTTGACGAAAACCCGCTGACGGGTCGTCTTTCCCGAGAAGGGTTTTTCTCTCTTCAGGGTTGAACGCATAGGCAAGCGAGATAGTCTTATAGGTGGGAGCTCTTAACAGAGAGAGAAGGATAATAACTCTTGCTGAGAGTAAAGGACAGAGCTATCGACGCTTGCACCAAACAGACAAGGAAATGTGTATGTGAGGTGTGGAAGAGATGAGAGAGACAACGATATGGGATGCTGCGGGTGCGAGCGAGATGGAAACACAGATCAATGCAGCAAAGTTGGGACGTGAGCTTCTCGTATTGTGTTCGTTGGAAAAGCGCGAGCTTCGCTTTTCCGATCTGTTCCCGAGTAAAAGCCGCGCCTTTTTTTACACTCTCGAGATTTTCTTTTTGCTTTGCTCGTTCGACGAGTGGTTTTTTTTTCTCTCGAATGTTGCTTGGGAAAATGGTGGATGTGTTCGAAGGGTTGTTTCGACGGCAAATATTTCCCCTTTCTCACTCGCAGAATCTTTTGTGTAAAACATCACAAACATTCACATAACTGTAACAAAAAAAAACAGTTAATTCTCTTAAAACGTCCGCCATTTTATAAGAATCCCAGCAAAATCTAACAGATGTATACGTTTTGAATTCTCTGCATTTTACATAGCAGTGCCTCGAGACGACCTCGCATGATCGCTGATATTCAAATTGTCATTTCCCAACAAAGTTTCCCTACCGTTTCCAAGTAACAGTTGAAACTCGATGCAATCATTTCTGCGGACGCACGGGCAACTAAACTTGTCTTCAATTCGGAGAACAAAACAAAGGTACGATTTACATGACGTTTAAAAGTAAAACGACTGCTAATTGGAGCTCGCCAGGAGGAACATCAATATGTAAAAGTGCTTGCCGTTGTCAACGTGGCCAACCAATTACATGTGAAGAGCGGTAACATTTCAAACAACGTGCTGAAGAGCTACAGCGCTCGGCTGTCGCCTTTAACCAGCCGGCAAGACAGAATAGTTAACAAGGTTACATCATCATAGGATGCACCCGTTCAAGATATGCAGCGGCAGTAATAGACAATGTAGAATATTGTAGAACCTAACCTCAAATTGGCCTTATGAAGAAAAAAACACACATATGTAACCCTGCCATTAAACGTCGTTAAACTTTATCAAGCGATAGTTAAAGTAATCAACTAGATGCGTTTACCAACAAGGCGCCAAGAAATGAAAGGCATTTCGTCGCCACGGCTTTATTAAAAACCGTCCTAACTTCCACCAGTTTTAAGTGCCCTGAAAAGGGAAGGGGTGAAGAGAGTAAAAAGACAAGAACTGGGTCACTGACACGATTAGCCAAGACCTTGCCCTTCTTCTCGGGGGGGACGACGGCCCCCCTCCTACCCCTACCCCTTCCCGGAGGTAATTAAATATCCACGTCGGGGGCAGCGACCCTTTCGAGCCACCCCGGGCGTCTAATTGACGACGTCGGGGCGTGCGCACTGGAGCGAGTTCCTAATGACTGGGTCACAGGGAAAATGGGAAATAATAAAGAAGTTGGGAAAGTCTGGGAAATGAGGGTGAGATGGGGGAAAGAGGAGGGATGGAGGTGGGGTGGTTTTAACTCTGTTTTTGTCACAATTCATTACGGGTCTTAACACGAATTTGCATGTTGGTCTTCTCTCTCGGTGTGCTTTATGCTGAGAAAGAGGGAACATCTCTGTCTTGGGTATTGTTGCTCTAGGCGGGTAGGAGTTTTTCAATTGGTATTGGACCAGTTTCTCGTGCTGCTGTAATGGAGGCAAGGAAATTATGCGGAAGAAGAGTCAATTAAGCCCTGCGATGTGTTTATTTAATTTTTCAGCGCGAACACGGACATTTATCAGAGGGCCATTTTCTCTTTTCACGATTTTCCTGATAGCTTTACGTCATTGAAGTGTTTAGTTTTATTTTTGCTCGCATTGGATAAAAAGTTTCTTCTGATTTAATTGTGTTTGTTGGTGCATTTGAATTTAATTGGCTCTGACGCCGCGCATCGAGAAGGCGTTGCAGTCCTTCCGAAGGACGGATCAGTGTGAAATGTTAATTGAAGGTACAAATGTCTCGGTGCAGGATTTCATCGCTGCTATGGATGCTTGAAAGTTAGTTTTGTGTGAATCATGTGGCAGTTAGGAGAAAGCACTCGACTCTTTCAAGTGGCAACTTACAAATAAATATTGCCTAAAGTTGAAAAGTGGTTGAGAAATGGCTTTGGATTCGATCTCCAAATCACGAAGTTAACTCATGAAATGCGAAGAGTCGTTAATGTTTTGACAAAGTATCAACACAGTTAACTCGTCTGTTAAGTCTGCTAACGTTCTGTTTGCTGCTTTGGTCAGGTTTTCAAAATTTGCAGGGTTTTTGGTTTGTCTGGTGTTTCCAGACGTGAGCTGAAACCAGCAAGCGAAGGATGGAAGGGAAGCTTGACTGGGATACGAACCTGGGACTAAATTTACTTTATTTTTTTTTTGCAAAAAAATAATGTATTTCAAGGAATGGTTTGGCCGATTGTTTCCAAAAATGTTGCCCGTTTGAGTCTAAAGATTTTGACCGTTAATTAAACCGTTAATTTTGACCGTTAATTCACCAAAAAACCTCAAATTAATCCCAAATAGGCTTATCCAAATCTCATCCAAATCTCATCCAAATCTCATCCAAATCGGTTTTACCACTTGGCTGCTAATGAAATGAAGCCCTCACTTCGCTCGCTACGCCCTCCCATGGCGTAGTCCTGGCGGTGAAAGTGGAAACCATTTGATGCCAGGGTACAATGTGATGACGTCACATTTCGGGGCTGTTTTGTTGGTACGCCTGTCAAATGTCAGAATCTTTTTATCTAGTTTCTTAAAACGTCACTGCCACCTCGTTTGAAGGCTGGCCGCCAGGTGTCAGGTCGAAGTAAAGTTACCTGCAATTCAGTCCCAGATTTCATCATTTACAGCCTCATTCGAAAATATGAAGATAAATATTGTTTTGGTTTCATAGACTCATGTCCTCTGTATCTAACCTAAGTACCTACTAGTAAAAAAAAAAAATTAAACTGGGTTTTTGAATGCTAAGTAACCAGTTTTTTTAATGTGATTGTGTTTATTTTTTTCCTAATTAATGTCGTTACCAGCAACCATTTTGCAGTCATAATTTACCAACATAATTTCAGTAAATCTTCATTATTTTGCACATTTTTCCAACAATTTTTGCTGAAAAACTCAGTGAGCTTTTGTTGAAATCAAGTTAAGATTTACTGAAAATTTCATCAAAATCGGATGCGCCGTCTAGCGTCAGAGTGGAAACACTCACACACACACAATCGTTATATTTTGAGATAATTAATTTGAAGATTTGTCTTCGCTCGCTACGCTCATAAACAAAAATCAGTGAGTTTACGACCCAGCTACGTCACGTGTGTACCAACCCCCCTCGTAACGTGAGAAACCACTTTGAGGGGGGGTGGGGGGGGGGATGAGGGCGCCGCGACGCTTTCACGCCATCTTGGTATTGATTCGACGCCGACGCGGGGGGCACGGGGGGTAGGGGGGGGAGGCGTCGGGGGAGGCGTCTTGGCGAATGAAGGCGTCGCATGTATGGCCATGCAAGCGTCGTGTGCAGGACCATGTGTGTGAAAGAGATTGGGGGAGGCGACGTTTTGCCGGGCGACGGGGGTCGGGGAAATGTCGCCACTTTTCGGTGTTCCTCTAAGATAGGCACAACTTTTAGCTGAAATTTACAATATTTTAAAGTTTTTTTTTTTTGCTTTTTTTGAACATTTACTAAGAAATATTAGCTAGGTTTTTGTTTGATTACGTTAACATAGTTTTCTGAATGTTCATCGCTCACCAAAATTTAAACTTCAAACCAAAAGAGCCAGTTTAATATCTCTGCATATGATTGGAGGTTCCAAACGTGATTGCCTTAGCTCACTTTTGATATAGGAGGCGAAAAACTTATAAATTGTAAGAGATTTTTTGTTAATTTTTGAAAGCCTGATATTGTTAACAAGTAGTCACTATCAATTCTTAGCTTGGAGCGAAACAAACGGCGATCTAGGCCTCTTAATTTAAGCGCTGCATCACCTAGAAGATGCAATCCTATGATTTCCTCACCCACTCTTCGTCATCGATGAACACTAAAGCTCTTAGACAAGGATTACCATCTTGTGGCACAACATGGCAATCCACAGGACTGTGCTCCTGTACCTCGTGGCAAAAATTTCATTAAGTACAGCGATCCACCTTATTATGGGGCACTTTGTCCCCCGCACCCTCTTCCCCTATTAGAGAGGAATCCAATATCAGCAGACGCAGGGCAAGACCGACCAACTCGAACAATCACAAGACAATTCAATTACAATAACAGCTTGTAATGAAAACAGCATGGCATAACTTTAATAAACAAGCTTTTAAAATGAAACAAATATTGATAATCATTTGTACCGCGTTCCTGTCCTCTCTCTCTCTTCTTATCTCTCTTTCTCTCAGTCGAGACTAAAACATCCGATTTTTCCTTTCATTAACTTTCCTCCCAGTATTGTTATGCCCTCTTCGAGTAAAGCAACAACTGGCTAAAGTTGCTTGGTCTGAACGCTTGTCAAATAATATCAGATCCACTTTGATTTGGTGTCAATTCTGAGGGCATCTTCGGACTGATTTCTTTTTGCTCTTAACATTATTTTGCTGTGGACTTTTATTTTTAAAGAAAGTATAAAACTACCGTACGAAGTGTATCCAGTAGGCGCTGACTTTTCTAGGAATGTACCTCTAGATTTTAGCCGTCGAGGAAATAGCACACGAATTTTCTCAAAACCTTACACATTGGTTTGGTTAGGTTGGGTTAGGTTGGGTTAGGTTAGGTTAGGTTTGGTTAGGTTAGGTTGGGTAAGGTTAGGCAAGGTTAAGTTAGGTTAGGTTTGGTTGGGTTAGGTTGGGTTAGGTTAGGTTAGATTGGGTTAGGTTGGGTTAGGTTAGGTTAGGTTTGGTTGGGTTAGGTTGGGTTAGGTTAGGTTAGATTGGGTTAGGTTGGGTTAGGTTGGGTAAGGTAAGGCAAGGGTAAGTTAGGTTTGGTATGGTTAGGTTAGGTTGGGTTTGGTTAGGTTTGGTTAGGTTTGGTTAGGTTTGGTTAGGTTTGGTTAGGTTAGGTTGGGTAAGGTTTGGTTAGGTTGGGTTGGGTTTGGTTAGGTTAGGTTTGGTTAGGTTGGGTTAGGTTAGGTTGGGTCAGGTAAGGTTTGGTACGGTCAGGTTGGGTAAGGTTTTGTTAGGTTAGGTTAGGTAAGTTAAGGCAAGGTTAAGTTAGGTTTGGTACGGTTTGGTTAGGTAATGTTGAGTTAGGTTGGGTTAGGTGCTGCGCTTTCTGAACGAAACTTAAGATTGAACGTCCTATTTTTGTTGTGTTCTTAGGCATAGAGCATTCCGTATGAGTTCTTGATTTTTCATAAGTATTACTTTTGAAATTTTTGACCAACGGTAAATGAGAGTACTTATTTATTCAAGATTAAACTTTCTCGATCTGTTTTTTGATTGATTAACCTCAAAGATACGTTAATTAATGACGTTAGTAAAGCAAACAATTCAACCCCTAATGGTACCCATAAGACGACCGGGTGCTCTGTACGAGGGAGGGACTATACCACGGGATCGATCCAGGGAGGCTGCAGCCAACGGCATCGTGTGTAAGAGAGACAGGGCGATGTGATGAGACTGCAGTGCGAGTGAGAGGTCCGACCTGGGTCGTGTGATTTTTGTCACAAGATGTTAAGGGGTGGTGCGTATCGCCATGGTGATCAATAACATGCGTGTACACGGCCTTGTTGGTGATAAGATTTACGCATTGAGAACCGATCGTGTTTTACATTGGCTTGATTTCACGTTTTCGTACAGAACTTTGGATTTTAATCAATTTTTGACAATTCTTGTTTGTACATTTTGGTCACAGACCCCAAGAAAACACTTTTTGAAATTATTGTTTACTTATATTCACTCTTGTCGGTAGAGATACCAAAGTATCGACCATCAAACATTCAAAATTCTTCGTGGAATTGGTCCTTGTAATGTCCTTGGTCCTTGCCGGATTCTTCCTCAAAACTTTTGGTCATTTTCATCCTTATTTCGCACCTTGAGGTCATCTGGCTCATTTTACCCGTTCTTCAGCCTCTTAACCAATTGCAGACTTTTAGATGAAATGTTATTTAAATTGCAAACGCTTGCAATGCGCGGGGTATTTTATTATTAGAAACACTATAACCGTCTCAAAAATTGATGCAAAATTGAGCAAGGGTTAGAGCAACACCCGCGACAGGCGGAGATCGGGGTTCCGGTCTTCTTTTGAGCATCTATTTTTGAGACGTTTTTAGTGTTCGTAATAATAAATTGCAGACTTTCTTAGAAAAAAAAAACTTTAACTAAACAGTGCAGTCTATTGCAGAGATTAAAAAGCTAACAAACCCAGAAGATCGATGTTACGATTAAAAAAAAACTCACGTCACTTTGCTTAGGTTTTCGAGCATTCAAACGAACTTCAAAAGATCACAAAAAAGCCCGCGTTTTCCAATTCCAACATCAACTCTTCGAATCTTGGTCGCCGTGCCGATCGCATTGCAAGGGGGCTTCGATTGTCTCGGTGACAATTATTAGGCCCCCATTCAAGTAGTTTGCAGGGAGGGGGGAGCAGGAGACAGGAGGGGGGGTCGAATGATTCCTGCGGTTGCCTGTGTTCGTATTGTGTATTCTATGATTGCCGTCCTCTTCCTCGGCGAGTCTTGGCGGCGTCCCCCAGGGTAGTCTCGCCGGGCCGCGACGAGCGTCTTGCCTACCATTTAATTTACACAGAGGAAGCCAGTCGGTCGGTCGGTTGGGAGGTCTTTAGTACCTCCTCGTAACTATGCGCATTTATTTGGATTTATTTGTGTTTATGTGTTTTCGAGTAAAATACCTGCATAAGTTACAATCAAAATAGCAATCAACCACATTTTATGTCAAATATCAATCAATTTTGCAGCTTCGCTTCCCTATCTTTCGGTTGCTAGGTTCAACTCTTATAATATGTGAAGAATGTCAGGAAAAATAAAATATCTTACAATTTCTTACCATTATTCTTGGTGTTGCTTTAAAAAAGGATTGCAGATTTGGTCCTTGCCCTCGTGGGTCTTAACTTTAATCTGTCTTCTGCTGAGCAAGGTCGGTGCCGCATGGTGGTAAATTCGACGTTAAGTAACACTGCGCTGGGTCGGGTGTTGGATGGGTGACCATCATACATATGACCAGTTCTGTTCGGGAGAGAGGTTGGAGGGATGAAAGTTAAGCAACACTGCGCTGTGTCAGGTATTGAATGGGTGACCATCATACACATGACCAGTTCTGTTAGGGAGAGCGGTTGGAGGGATGAAAGTTAGTACAGCAAATTCACTCGCCTTGCTTATCAACCTCTCGACAGCATGGATTTGTGGAGGAATCCTGTTGTTCGCGTTGTACCGTCCTTCGGAAGGTACGTTAAGCCGGTGGTCCCCTTAGTCTTCGACAGGTGTAGGCTACGTGCCGGCATCAGGTTCTCCCCTTTAGACTAGGTTATGATTTTTTTATCGCTTACTTATTAACCAATTCCTTAACAAGTGCCACATGGCCTGTCGTCAAAACAATGCGTCGTTAAACACCATTTCGTTTAAATCAATTAAATCAACGAATACAGCTAACAATTGCAACGAGCATCAAAGGCTGTTTTGAAATTGTTCTTAATCTGTCAAAACCTTGCGTTATTTCGTTATTAGGAACTTTTAAAAAATTGGGGCCCAATCGGGACTCAAACCCTTTTGGTACCCGTTTTGGTTCCAATTTTTGAAAGGTTCCAAAAATGAAATAGTCGCGTTGCTATCCCTGCATAAATATGTGTCCTTCGGAAAGAGAAGACAGCGCTAGTATTTAAGAGGGGGTCTATCCGTGGTCGAGCCAGACACCCGCATCCCGTGCTGTTATAACGCCCCTCCTAAGATCAGCTGACTTCGAGGAGGCGTCGTGAATACATGCTGGTAGTTGGACACCACCACCGTCTTATACTCCATTCCATCTCGAGGGCTAGAGGCGTTTTACTGGCGGTTTTACCAGAGAGCTTGTCTCAGAGTTGGCTTGATTTTATGCAGTTTCCATTGAAGGAAAGATCCAGAAGGCCTGGTACCTACTGATATGCATTATTTGTGCATGTGATAAGCACTGGTCTATCATCTCTCATCTCTCTCAAGGTAGAATGGAGTATTTTTACCTGTCCGTGTGGAAATGCTGGTAACCACAGAACCAGTCTAAGTAAGCGCCTTTTTCAACGGTTTTGCTCGAAATATTGCTGATATTTTTTGTGTTTCCGTTAGTTTTTTCATTTTTTTTCTCTTATATTCGTGTAAAAGCTGTAAATTGTAATCGGCGCAGGTTATATACCCTGGACTCGCTGCGGTCTCAGCGCTTTTTGGCGATAAATTTAAACGTTTTGGGAAACCAGATGAAAAAAGAAATAATAAAGGGTTGCATAACCTATACAATTAAATTCGCTCGATTATTGATTCGACTGCCGCACTCAGTGAGTCCCGACTTTAACAAAGCAGTTTTTAGAGGAAACGAGGGGAAAAAAAACGGCAACGTTTCGACCTTTTCTTGCCGCGTGATTGTGCGTGTGGTGCGTATATGAAACGCAAAGGTGCGTCGTCCTTGCGATGCAGGTGATTGATTTTATTTTTTGATTTGAACTTATACTTTCATTTGTTCCCACATTACCATTTTCTGACGCTGATGTCACGTGACAAGGTGCAACACGTCAATAAAAACAAAAATACATGTTTCACAATTCCAAGAATCTAATCATCTACAAATTTAAAAGTTGTAAACCGATGTTTGTTTGGTTCACACGTAAGCCATATCCCCCCCCCCCCCCCCCCCCCACCCTACCTGTGTACTTATAACCAATTCGTCCACTTGTTATAATAAAATACCCCGCGCATTGCAAGCGTTTGCAATTTAAATCAGATTTCATCAAAATACAACGCATCTAACGTCAAATTGGAGTCATTAGTGTATTTGACAGGTTGTGACGTGATATAGCGTCACTAGAATCAGAGTGACTGTGAGTATTCACAGCCTCTTGGTTCTACTCCTTGGAGATCCGTCATTCTCATCAAATGCACTAAAATTGTCTCCATTAGCCAGTGTCCAAGTAGCTCAATTGGTTAGAGCAACACCCGCGATAGGTGGAGATCGGGGTTCGAGTCCCCGTTTGGGCATCAATTTTTGAGATGGTTATAGTGTTGATAATAATAAAAATGACAGCTTTGTCATTCACCGAGCATTGGAAGGTTGATTCAGGCAAGAATCTTGATGCGCTGAACTGAAATCCAGTGGAAATCAAGTGCAAGTATTGATTTAATTGCACCCTTGGCTGGTACATTGCCAAAACATGCTTTAATCTCACAGGCGTTGAAATTTGTCATTTGTCCCAAATTTGGAGATACACAATGAAGCACCGCTTTTAAAACATTCTTCAAATATTCATCCATTTTTTGGTCATCAATACACAACAATTAAAAGGTAATAAATTAGTTTTTAAGTTATTGACCCTGATTATTTTATTTAGATGCATTTAGGAAGCTTGAACTAGGTAATTGTTATAATTTTATGTGGTTCTTTTGTTATCTGAAAATTTTCAGGACTGCTTTAACCCTTGAAGAAGTAACTAGTATATGTTACGAAACGTCGGGAAATTTAGTAGCCCTTTACTTAGCATTCAAAACCCAGTTGAAATAGTTTTTCTTATAACTAGTGCCAAGGATAAATCAAGTGGACATGAGTCTAAAAGCCATCATAATTAAAAGGCAGCTCACTGTACAAAGAGGCGCCTAAACGCATTACATTTCTTACCTAATTTCTTACACATTTCACTTCTGAGTTCACATTTTCGCCAAGTATTCGGTTCATAAACCAGCTTGGCCCCTGAGATCGTTCCCCGCTGAACTTTCAATCACAGACATGGCCAAGATTTCGGGGGGAACATTGTTGAAGTCCCTCATGAAGGTGTGCATTGTTGTCTTCAGATCGGCACGCGGCTCGATCTCCAATCTTTCCGCACGGGCTGGCAAGAAGTTTCAGTAGCATCGTGGGCATGCGCCGTTGGTTGGCAGGACAGAGCGCCCTCTGTGCGTCAATCTTTTACCGCGAGTTAATTGCACTTTCTTGGAAACTAGATGCGAAAAAAGTGCGTGTAAATTCGGTCTGGCCGTGTGTATAGCGTTACTATCTGACTTTGCGATCGGGATTTGCTGTTTTTTTTTTTTTTTTTGTAGAGATTCTTTGAAATTAAGATGTAAGTTGTGAAGGATTGCTTCCTGAAATTTAAGAGGATTGCATCAGAGGCACAGCATTAGGAGAGGTTGCACATTGGGAGAGCTTTGAATTTAGTTAAAAACCTTGCGTTTGTCTTGCAAATAGAGACATACTGAACACAGCAGCTGTTTTTTTGTCTAAGCATTTTTTTTCTAATTTTGATTCTAACGATTTTGGAAGTATTTTGTGAAGGATTTTGGCTCTTATGTAATCCACGGCATACCCGATTGTTTTTTTTTTGTAAAATAGTCCAGCATGCACTGAAACAGCAAGACAATTTGACAAAACTGGCAGCGGACATTTTCTTTTACAAACATCTAGCTCGCTATTTAGAAATATTTAATAATAACAATAAAATTAAATCAGTATTTTTATTCCACACTGTTTAAAAATTGTGCACGCCTTCAACTAATTTAATTTGCAAAGTTCTTTCTGAAAATCATCCACATTTAGGCGACCGACACCGAGACTCACACAATCGATATCAGAATACCTATGTCAAAATATAAAAAAATAAATAAATAAAAAAAAAATTCCACCTTGAATCGTAGACACAGATAGAAAACTTGCCTCCCAGTTTCCCGAAAAAAACCCACCTTTTCGCTGATTTTCCACACGCACGTCTTGTCCCATTACGTGAACTTCGTCCCATGGATAAGTTGAGCTCAAGTCTTCTTCAAGAGCTACCTGCCGACCTGCTCGGATGACCCGTCTAACGCTCATACTTCACTAACTAGATTTAGGGGCCGCCTCTTGCCTCGAACAGAGTCGGGGATACCTTCCTACTGGAGTTCTTTTATAAATCATAAAAAGCTGTATCATTGTTCTTTTGTTGCCGGGTCGAGAGCCTCTCTTCATGGGACCCTTATTACGAGTAGGGAGGATATCCCGTTCCCACCAGAATGACATGAAATTGAGATCGGCTATGCTGTGCACTAGAACCCAATGTTGATCTCATCCCGGCTTTTGACTCCAGTTTCGCCGCTAAGCTGGAATGGCGAGGATTATCTCGATTATATAAATGCAATTTCTTATAGTTTG
The DNA here is from genome assembly GCA_947568835.1 of Protonemura montana. Taxonomy (NCBI): domain Eukaryota; kingdom Metazoa; phylum Arthropoda; class Insecta; order Plecoptera; family Nemouridae; genus Protonemura; species Protonemura montana. The sequence goes on from OX387608.1 coordinate 2,700,732, forward strand.
GCTACTTAACATTACGTGAACCTGCGCTACACACGGCCACTTGGGTTCACTGTTTTCTATTGAAACATCTCGGCATCAAATATATTTGTTTTCAATCAAGTTGGCCGTGTAACCACCAAGTGTCTTTCTCCACTTTTGACAATTTCCATCTGCGGTAATTAAATTACTGGTTCGCTTCCTCAAAGTTGGGCTCGAACCCAGCTCCTCGCCTCTCCGACAAGTTGACTCTCGCCTCTCGAAGTCGTTTGACAAGGCTACAAAGTAGAGAATCTCGGTTTTTATGTCCAGATATTCAAGCATATTCCATTTCTGATTTTTAATATCCTTTTCACCGTCCTTTTTTTACCTGACAGCTACGAAAAAAAACGAGTTAAAACACCTAACCCACCCGAATCACTAATAACACACTCGGAATCCTTCAGCAAATCGAATCGTAGACCCCGAAACGTGTATTACACCAGAACGCACGACCGGCTGTCTCATGATTTCACCACCCAGCACCCAACTCTAGATGCAACCTTCCCTAGAATCGTGATTTCAAAGATGCTTCACCCTTTTGGCTTTTGTTTTAAAAAGAGCGCGGCTATGTCGGGTCGCTCCTGCCACCTGTTCGCATGAAATGGGTCTGGCGGTCCGAGCTGCGACGTTGCCAGATGTCTTGGATTGGAGCATGCGTGATCATCATATGTGAGTTGGGATGCTTGTGTGGTAAAGGAGTGGCCTGTAACTCGGCGAGCTTTGAAACTTGTTTCCATTCAATCAATCTGTCTGCTTCTCCTATCTCTTGGTTACTCATGTAACTTATCACAATCTTCTACAATTTGGTAAGAAAAAAATAATTCTAAACTGTGTTTTGTCTGAATGCATCTAACCAACAACCACCTTGCCTAGGCTTCCTGGATGCATCTAACCAACAACCACCTTGCCCAGGCTTCCTGGATGCATCTAACCAACAACCACCTTGCCCAGGCTTCCTGGATGCATCTAACCAACAACCACCTTGCCTAGGCTTCCTGGATGCATCTAACCAACAACCACCTTGCCCAGGCTTCCTGGATGCATCTAACCAACAACCACCTTGCCTAGGCTTCCTGGATGCATCTAACCAACAACCACCTTGCCTAGGCTTCCTGGATGCATCTAACCAACAACCACCTTGCCTAGGCTTCCTGGATGCATCTAACCAACAACCACCTTGTCTAGGCTTCCTGGATGCATCTAACCAACAACCACCTTGCCTAGGCTTCCTGGATGCATCTAAATAAAAACCAGAGTCGATAAATAATAAATCGCAATGTCTCGATATATTTCGATTTCCTCGCATAGGCCGTTGATTCTTGACAATCACTACATCGGCAAATCGCAGACCTCTCACCCTGATCACCATTCCTAGTGTGTTGCGATGCCACACTTTCAATACCTCAATCTAAATCATTCAATCTCACAGCATCATGCCATCTATTAACAATAATAACATCAACATCTTTGAATTAATTCCCTATTAATAAGGGCGTCACTGGTTTCAAAACACCATTTTAATTTCTAACCGAATTGATATCGCTTCACGCTCGTTCGAAATCAAATCGTTACTACACGGCAACGAGTCAGGATTGTTTATTACCATGGCGACCCGGTGTATGGAGTTGCGACCGCGAGGACTCAAATTTGGGAGATTTACGATTTTACGGCACGAATCGATTAGCGGGTAAGGACAAACGAAGTCTACACGTGAGCACTGCACACCTGAAACATGATTCGATCTCGTCCTACCTTTTTCCCTCGTGTTTTTTTTCATCCCATTTCGATTCATGATTTCATACAGAATTATTCCTACACAGGCTGAACAAAATTGTCTTATTTAATATTTTAACAACATTAAATTTCGTTGCTGGTGGTGTGTTTAAATTTTAGTATTTGTAGATAAGAAAGCAGTCGATGTCAGCATCTCCATGGCTACCAAACGTTGAATCTACCATTGAACCTCCTATGCTAGGCCATGATATACCCGTGGTAACACAAGATAGCAGAATTGAGAAGCTCTGTCAGGCGATCTCTGCATCTCCATGGCTACCAAACGTTGAATCTACCATTGAACCTCCTATGCTAGGCCATGATATACCCGTGGTAACATAAGATAGCAGAATTGAGAAGCTCTGTCAGGCGATCTCAGCATCTCCATGGTTACCAAACGTTGAATCTACCATTGAACCTTCTATGCTAGACCATGATATACCTGTGGTAACATAAGATAGCAGAATTGAGAAGCTCTGTCAGGTGATCTCAGCATCTCCATGGCTACCAAACGTTGAATCTACCATTAAACCTCCTATGCTAGGCCATGATATACCCGTGGTAACATAAGATAGCAGAATTGAGAAGCTCTGTCAGGCGATCTCAGCATCTCCATGGCTACCAAACGTTGAATCTACCATTGAACCTCTTATGCTAGGCCATGATATACCCGTGGTAACATAAGATAGCAGAATTGAGAAGCTCTGTCAGGCGATCTCAGCATCTCCATGGCTACCAAACGTTGAATCTACCATTGAACCTCCTATGCTAGGCCATGATATACTCGTGGTAACATAAGATAGCAGAATTGAGAAGCTCTGTCAGGCGATCTCTGCATCTCCATGGCTACCAAACGTTGAATCTACCATTGAACCTCCTATGCTAGGCCATGATATACCCGTGGTAACATAAGATAGCAGAATTGAGAAGCTCTGTCAGGCGATCTCAGCATCTCCATGGCTACCAATGATTTTATATCCAACCATTGCAACGAAAAACGGTTTCTTCTTGTTAACATTTCAACAGGTCTAAAGAGGATTTGGATGATTGGCAAATGTTATAAAATCATGTTATGACATGATTTAATAAATGTCATAAAACGTCACACAGGCAAGTAATGATCGAGTGTACGAAAGGTTTTATCTTCAAAATAAAACGCCTGACAAAGCGGTCGGCCACTTTCGTCAATCATGCAACAGCAATCCGTCCCTCCCCGCCTGGCCGGTGTAATTCTGAATTAGCGGCCCTGGCTAGGCCATAAAAACGTCAAACCATCCATCGGCCAGTGCTGCCGGCGCTCGGTGCGGCCAGAAGGTCAACGCTCGGCAGAAATCAAGTTCAATTCAAGCTTGCCCTTGCCGGGCCGTTGCGAAAACCTATAGGTACTGCTTACTTACACGTGCTAGTTGACATTTCCAATTAAATCGACTGGCAAACAGGCCGATGCGCCCGAGAAATCGTGCTATTTCAATTAAAAAAAAAACAATCGCAGAGCACTCTCGCGCCATTATCGACTCTAAAGTTTCAAATATTCAAATATTCCGTAATTTTTCAAATCATATGGAATTCGTTTCGAGCAAGGTCACTGAGATCTCCGTTGTCGTGTAGGACTCAAGGCGGCGGTGGGGCCAACGTATGTATTCAATTTTGTTTTTCTTCGTAACAGATTACCACGCCAGCTTCTGTGTACTAGAGAGTGATCAATTAAAGGAATTATCCTACTCGCTGTAATTGTGCCAAGGTAATTATGTCACGCGATCAGCACGGTACACACACACACACACTCACTCGGGCATTTGTATTTTGTAAGGCATGCGAGGGATTAGAGTTTGGTTGTCCCAACATTCGCATGACCAGTACGTGTAGTTTTGCTGGTTCGTAGGCACATATTTTATGAGTTATTTGTTTACCCTTCGGGGCTAGCCAGTAACAGCTTCCTCTGCATGCATGTGGTTACTTTTGCAGAGCCTTACAAATGGCCATTTGATTGACATGGAATTGAAATTACTAAAGCCATCAAGTGGATGACAAACAAACAATCAAACGTGCAAACAAACAGCGTAAGTATTCACCGCTAATGCTGAGCAAACAAATCAAACAAACCTCCATCAAATTGACTCGCGTTTCACAACGTGTATCTAAATCGCCTTACGTTTCGATCTAGTAAACGCTGTGGAAGGGTCCTACCGACATTTATCTTACTGGAATAACGTCAGAAATATCACGGGCATGGTTAGAGTCTCCTAATTTAACCAAAACACCTCGGCAGCCAGCCATTTCTAATCTTCCACCATCCCAACGCAAACTCCACGAAAAGAGTTCACAAATCCCAGATCGGTCGCATGCGAGCTCGCGGCACGGAGAGCGTTCTGACAGCGCTGGCAACGTCGAGGACGCCGTTGTGGCCGCGTGGAAGGGGTACGCGAGATTGGTGGTACAAGGCCAGCGACTCGATAGTGTAGCCCATGTGAAACCACGGGACACCTTGGCCTTGAATAGGGAGACTTTGAAAGACATAGCAGCGATGTATGTGTGTGTGTGCTGGTATCCACGCACTCGCCGTGTCTTGGTGCGTGTTTGAAGTTGATTTACCTTTAGGTGCGTACCAATATGAGTGACTTCTTGGTAGGTATCGCTGGAAGATAGATGACATTTGCGATAAAACGTTTAAACTTGGATTTATAATTGACAAGAAAATACCTCAACTTGGCGATCTGACACTATAGTTTGATTGATTTGTTGTGTATAACGACGAACTGTTTTGACAACTGGCCTTGCGGCACTGGCCTAACAGTTGGACTGTGCACGAAAATGACAAAACGATGAAAGTGATCGGAACGTACTCTGCCGTTACGATTTCAACTCAGAATATCCGATCGATTATGTAACAATTAAATTAAATCTGAAAATACTAAAATGTACGCAATGATCTATCATCCTCGCCCATACCATCACCCATATCATCACCCTGACCAGCGTCGTCAGACAGGTTGCTTCGTGGACGTCCGAGGCGTCGGTGATGACCACCACCAAAGATTCCTCCAACGAATGCCTGCCAACACGACGGCTCTTGAAGACGACGAAATAAGGAGCCTAAGCTTTGTCGATTCTCTGAATGGGCCTCGCTCAAACCATGCATTCTCGGTGATTACCAAACAACAAAACGATAGACAGAAAGATTATTTTTGAATTTATAACCAAACGGGACAGAAACCAGAATGATTGTCGAAATGTCGACCTAATTGATGAGAAACCTGTGCTCTATGTACGTCCCCGTTTTGAAGTCGTCGCTTTTCTTAGCTCTAATGATCGTTACCCGAGTGACGTGGGTCTAGATTTGATTTCCTGTTGATGTCACCAGCTGGCTGTGAGAGGGAGGGGGGGGGGGGGGGGGGCGTTGCAAGGTCTATCTTCACTCTCTGCAAGAACCAAGCATCTGGTGACAAGAACGGGACACCTTGGTTTTCATCGCCACTGACCAGGTCGCAGTCTACGGTTTATTTTGCATAGATAATCGTTCTGATATCTTCGATTATATCAAGCGTTCCACTGGTCTAACCATTATAATCAACCACCGCTTGATCATACGAGTAAATCAATCAAGTTGATCAATCAAACCAAGTTAAACACTCCGTTGATCTTGTTTGCCAATTCATTGGCCCGTCAAATGTCAAGCGAGGAAAACAAAACGAGTGCGATTTAGTTTTTGATTCCATATTTTCTAATCAACGATCTGTTGTGCGGTGAACACATTCGATTGTCGACCGTGTGCACGCTCGGAGTCTGAACTCATGGCCCGCAGTTAGTTTTCATCGCAATAGATATGTATCGCCAACATGGAGATGCATCTGCGGCTGTACAGACATGCACGACTAGTACAGTATTTTCAGGGTTAGTCACCAACAAAAATGGTCGACACTTGGTCTTTTAACATAGTTCCCCCATGACATCTAATAGTCCGGCCTTTTCTGTCGCAGATTCAAATCCTGAAAATACTAAGCTAAGAAAAGTGTCATAAAATTTGTTTTTCTACTTGCTAAATTGATTGATTTTTGACATCAAACTTCAGGTATGATAGAACTTTTTGTTTGAAACCAATATCAAGGCTTTCATTGGTCGAAAATGCTGAACGTAGTTCTCCAGCTGAACTTTTAGGACTGCATTTTGCAACATGCCTCACCAGAAATCCCTCGGGATTATATTTATCCCAGTCCTTGCAGTCCTGTGGACTTTCAGGGCCTTGCAATTGCAAATGACTCCATGTTGTGTAACGACGCATTATATGGTATCGGCCAGAATGTGCTAAGATGCATCTCCCTATACGGCATCCATCTCCATGCATGAGATAGCCAACACGATACCACTCAGCGGTGAAGGGGGGGGGGGAGGTTTTGCATACTGTCTCAGCGAACCCTCGGACATCCATCAGCCCGAGCAGAGATAATCCAGCCTGACCACCCGTGGCGCTCGTCCAATCCCGGCGCAGGCCCGTGGTTCTCATCGTCAAGCTGTTATCGCCGTAGAACCCCCGCTCGCACGTGTTGCTGGCACGGACAATCGGCAGTCCGCGCCACGGATTGCGTGCCAGAGATCATTTCGTCTTACCCACGGCCGCTATCAATGGGGAAAGTTTTATAATCTCATATCATGCTTTTACATTTTCTTCTCTTCTAGTTTCTGATAGGAACAGGGCTTTCCAGGTCGCCGAGGTTTTTGTCTTCTCTCTCCAGACAAATCTGCTTTGATGATCTAAAGGATGACGAATGCGTTGACATGGTTCGCTCTGCTCGGGATTCGAACCTGTCTGGATATTTGTACCTCCCAAATGTAATCCAGACATGGCGCTCTCACTACCAGGATAGCCGACCACCAGGATCGAACCTGCGACCTCCCGAATGCAAGGCAGACATGGCGCTCTCACTACCAGGATAGCCGGCCACCAGGATTGAATCTGGGACCTCCTGAATGCAAGGCAGACATGGCTCTCTCACTACCAGAATAGCCGGCCACCAGGATCGAACCTGGGACCTCCCGAATGCAAGGCAGACCTTGGCGCTCTCACTACCAGGATAGCCGGCCACCAGGATCGAACCTGGGACTGCAATTTGAAAGTGCAGCAGTCCAATTAGTATCCATTGCATTTAATTGCAATGGCATTGCATCAAGTCTTGTCATCTCACACACCCATCGATGCAAATTTAATTTGTTTGCAACAATGGAACTGCATTCCATGCACCACCTTGATTTGCTTTGTGTAAACAATGCGTGGGGTAATGGCGTCCTATAGTCCATCGGCCATACCGAAAGCAGTGAAGCGTTTTAGACATACGAGATCGCCGTGTTGGCATTGAGTTTACAGCTCATTGTCAGAGTCGCAACGCTAATGTTAAACGTGCTACAGGCTTCAACACGTGGTACGAGTTGTGACTACCCGATGGCGTTGGGGACCGTATTTTTTACCAAACCTCTACAATTAAATAATAACAACTCAAAATACCGATGCATGTCTCAAAATGTCTCAAATGTGAGTAAATATATAAATGAGTACTGATGGTCACCTATTCAATACCTGATCCAGTGCAGTGTTGCTTAACTTCCATCCCTCCAACCTCTCTCCCGAACAGAACTGGTCATGTGTATGATGGTCATGTGTATGATGGTCACCCAAGCAATACCTGATTCAGCAGAGTATTGCTTAACTTTCATCCCTCCAACCTCTCTCCCGAACAGAACTGGTCATGTGTATGATGGTCATGTGTATGATGGTCACCCAAGCAATACCTGATTCAGCAGAGTATTGCTTAACTTTCATCCCTCCAACCTCTCTTCCGAACAGAACTGGTCATGTGTATGATGGTCACCCATCCAATACCTGACCCAGCGCAGTGTTGCTTAACTTTCATCCCTCCAACCTCTCTTCCGAACAGAACTGGTCATGTGTATGATGGTCACCCATCCAATACCTGACCCAGCACAGTGTTGCTTAACTAAATATCACAGATACTGACCGTCACTCTCATGGGAAGTGAGGTAAGAAATATGTTTTGTGGTAAAACGGAGAAACTATACTCCAAGTTGAAACGTTGTTGTGTTAGTGTAATTAGATGTTAATAAAACCCCGGTCTACTCAGCATTGCTGTCAGAGATTGTGTGTAAGATTTACACTGCAATGCGTTGCAATTGTCTTGCGCCACCAGGGTGTGTTCTTCAAGTCGCCGCGTCGCAAATCCTTGATATTTGCTTTGTGGGATTCCAAGCGAGCGACAAAACGAGTTACAACTTATGATTGTTTTTAGACTCATGTCTACTTGATGTAAACTTAGCTCTAGTTTTGACAAAAACTATTTCAACTGGGTTTTGAATGCTAAGTGAAGAACAACTAAATTTCCCGACGTTTCGTAACTTGTACCTGTTACTTCTTTAAGGGTCAGAGCATTTAAATCCCAGTTCAAATAGTTTTTGTCAAAACTATCAATCTTAAAGAATCTCTATGGGGAGAGACGTGGGAAGTTAGAAGTTAAATTGGCGAGACTCCGAGAGAAGAGAACCACCTTAGGTGGTAGATTACATTTTCTGATTAGATGTTGGGATTTAGATGTGATGAACTAGGTAATTGTTATAATTTTTTGTGGTTATTTTGCTGTCGGAAAATTGTCAGGACTGTTTTTACCCTTGAAAAAGTATATTTCCTCATGAGCAGCTTCCTTATCTGTCGCGTCCAACCATTTCCTGGAAAACCCGATGAAAAGGCTTCGACTGAAAAGTTTTCCAATTGCACCAGATTGCAGTTTCAATAGTTTACTTTCGTAAGATCCACCGGTTCTCGTGAGATCACCGGAGTTAAGCAACACTGCGCTGAGTCAGGTATTGGATGGGTGACCATCATACACATGACCAGTTCTGTTCGGGAGAGAGGTTGGAGGGATGAAAGTTAAGCAACACTGCGCTGGGTCAGGTATTGAATGGGTGACCATCATACACATGACCAGTTCTGTTCGGGAGAGATGTTGGAGGTATGAAAGTTAGTTCAGCAACTTCACTCGTCTCGCCTATCAACCTCTCGACAGCATGGATTTGTGAAGGAATCCTGTTGTTCGCGTTGCACCGTCCTTCGGAAGGGACGTTAAGCCGGTGGTCCCCTTGGTCTTCGACAGGAGTAGGCTACGTGCCGGCACTGGGTTTTCCCTCCTCCCATGTAGCTAATTGTGCGGTAAAATCAAACTCGCCCACTTTAACGTGTCGTTAAGACATTGTTAACAGGTTCAGGCAAAGTATGCAGAGGTTCTTTCAGCCTCAATCTCAACGGACAGACCATCTGAACAAGTTCTTGATTATTAAGATACCAGAACGCAACATAAAATGTTGCCTGCATATTGTTTCCAAACTGCGCTGTAAAAAATGGGGGAACATTTCTAGCAAAGGGATAAAGTATAGAGGGGGGAGAGGGGGGGGGGGCATGTTCACATTCTGATGTCTTTAATTTATTACCGCTGAGCCGGGTTGTTATTTTTTATTGCCTCTTAAAGAGTCTGGAAACAAGGGTGAGATGTTGGAGTCCTCGTTCTGTTCATTGTCGTCGATGCACACATGCATATGAAGGGCATTCTTCCACTCGAATCTCGAAATGGGTTTACATTCTTATATCCTTTTAGCGTGCTACTCGTACACAGCATTGTATTAGAAATATTTTAGCAGTTAAAATGATTTGTTTTTCTGGGGGTAGTTTGCTAGTTTTGGATGCACGCCCATTTTTAGTGGAATTTTATAAGTTTTTTTTGTGTAGTTTAACTGAACTTGATACTTACGAGTAGCTCGCATTTTCTTCTGCGTTTTCTTCTCCTTGGCGGGAATTTTACTGCGCTTTGAAAGCTGTTTAACAAAGTACTGGTTCATTTAAAGTGGGGGTCATTGATGAACTTAACCTAGCCTAGAAGGGAGGAGGGAAAACCCGGTGCCGGCCTACTCCTGTTGAAGACCACGGGAACCACTGGCTTGACGTCCTTTTCGAAGGACGGTACAACTCGAACAACAGGATTCCTCCGCAAATCCATGCTGTCAAGAGGTTGATAAGCAAGGCGAGTGAAGTTGCTGTACTAACTTTCATCCCTCCAACCTCTCTCCCGAACAGAACTGGTCATGTGTATGATGGTCACCCATTCAATACCTGACCCAGCGCAGTGTTGCTTAACTTTCATCCCTCCAAACTCTCTCCCGAACAGAACTGGTCATGTGTATGATGGTCACCCATCCAATACCTGACCCAGCGCAGTGTTGCTTAACTTTCATCCCTCAAACCTCTCTCCCAAACAGAACTGGTCATGTGTATGATGGTCACCCATCCAATACCTGACACAGCGCAGTGTTGCTTAACTTCGGTGATCTCACGAGGACCGCTTACAAAATATTTCTTATATGTTGCAAATTATTTTCGTTAGTAATTCTAAACTGGGTCGAATTTTGATTGATATGTAATGGTGCAATTTGATGAACCATCTTTGGAGGTCTTCTGTTTAAAATATCAAAATATGCAGCTTATAAATAAACATAAAAATGACCGTCCCCACGTCATACCATGTATTTTATTGTATTTTACTATCAAATATTAACATATTTCTCGCCCTCGAGTCCGATTGTCTGTGAATCTTCCGACGTTCATATGTAAATAATTCAAGTTTCAAAACCGAAAGAAATGTCGGCTTTCATGTTGAACAAAAATTAACACAACATTTCCGAGTACCGACAAGAATGCACCTCCAATATACTCGATGCAATCCGCCTTGAAACTAGCGACGCGTTTATTGCACATTTTGCCTCTAAGTGCACTTTCTAATTCACTGGTCGCCACCCAAGAGTGCATTTTACAACCCAAGCAAATGCACATGCCCTGCGTCGCCTTCATGATTATAGCAATTAAATGCTAGATTCTTGGCAACAAAGTAACCAACTTTATTGGCTGCGTTGTGTAACTCTCGTACACTTGTTTCGCACTTTTATTATCTTTGATAAATTAAATTTCATAGCGCAATTAAAGCACTTCATTCTGGTTGAAGGTAGAGATATTTTTTCTTGTTTTTATTGTTGGGTGCGGGAGTAGATTTATTGCGTCACGTTTTCTGTGTCTGCTTGAAACTTTGATGTGTGACAGCGACAATATATTTTCATGTCGCTCCTCAGTAAGTCCCCGTGAAGACTTGCCAACTTCGATTCTGAAAATCTTAAACCAATCTTACAGTGCGCACTGAAAGAAAACATGCAATGTTAGGATGAAATCTTATTTAAATTGCGAACGCTTGCAATGCGCGGGGTATTTTATCATTATCAACACCGTCTCAAAAAGTGATACCCAAACGGGGACTCGAACCCCGATCTCCACCTGTCGCGGGTATTGCTCTGAACCATTCAGCTACTTGCACTCTGGCTTTTTGAGGCGATTTTAGTGTATATAATTCATGGTTCTACTCCTTGGAGATCTGTCATTCTCACCAAATACTCTAAAATCGTCTCAAAATGCCAGTGTCCAAGTAGCTCAATGGGTTAAAGCAACACCCGCGACAGATGGAGATCGGGGTTCAAGTCCCCGTTTGGGCATCAATTTTTGAGACGGTTATCGTGTTGATAATAATAAAATATTCAGCAATGTTCCTTTCCTCGTTCTCGCTTCAGTCGCATCGCATGGTTTCTGAAAATATCGGTGACATTTTCAGGACACCACCTCGCGTTCTCAACTCAAACCACCTGCGTTTTTCAGCAAAATCTATCGAACGTTTTGTCAATCAATCAAGATTCACAAGAATGGAAAGGAAGTTAAAATGTGCGACCGAACTGGGACACGAACCCGGGGCCTCCCATTCGTTGGTCCCGGGTTCGTGTCCTGGTTCGGTTGCACAAATCCAGTCTAGCTTCCCTTCCATCCTTTGTCTGCTGGTTTCAGCTCCAAGTGGAAACATCAGAAAAACCAAAAAACCTGCATTGTTATAAACATACCATATCTCTTCTGTAAGGGAATCCATTTCTTGGCACAGAAACACTTTGGTTAAGTTATAAGTACATTTTCTCGATCAGATATTCTGAGATCTGTGTTGCTAAATGGCTCAGTCTTGCTTCAGTAGAAGGGCAATATTTATTTCTCATCTGATATGTGCACAATTTAATTAAAGTATTTGACAATATATGTGGACATTGTGGTATATTGAAGCCGAATCTTATAGCTTTGCCACTTCCACTACGAGTTTGATTATAAAGCAAAGCGACTTGTTTGTTTTAGGATGAAACCTTATTTAAATTGCAAACGCTTGCAATGCGCGGGGTATTTTATTATTAACAACACTATAACCGTCTCAAAAATTGATGTCCAAACGGGGACTGGAACCCCGATGTCGATATCTCGAACCCGCGATAGGTGGAGATCGGGGTTCGAGTCCGCGTTTGGGCATCAATTTTTGAGACGGTTATAGTGTTTATAATAATAAAAAAAGACTTGTTTGTCCACACTTTTGAGTTGTACCATTTACAACAATTATTTTTTTATTATAAAATCAATTTGAATCCTGTTTAATTGATCGGAAATTTTTTCTTTGGAAAATTCTTACGGTTCAAAATTAAAAGATTTTCTGGTTAAAAAATAAAAAAGGTATAATGGGTGCTTAGGGGCGCTGCCCCCAAAGCAAACTACCTAAATGAATGAGATGAGAAACGGCGCTGAAAGTAACTGCAATTGGTTCCGTCAAACTCAAGGCAATTCATCATCGAAGGCGAATTTTCGATTAAATGTTCGATATCACGACATCGATCGCTTGCAAAAAACACATGTCTGGCATGAGACGAACACGATCCTGGCGGGCGATCTTCGAAGCGATCTTAAACTCATCTCAGAACACCTTCGAAAGCCAGTCGAGTGCATGATGCACTTGCACATGCACATGCACACGCACACGCGCTCGACGCACGCGATGCAGTTTAGAATGCAGGCGATGAATCGATTAAATACTAAATAAGAAATTTCAAGCTGTGTTTTTTTATAACCAGTATTTAGCACGCCATTGAGAAAGTTTTAAATGCGCTTCCCAAAACACACTTTTAAAATATGTAGGTAACTATTTTTTTTATAAATTAACTAGAAACTGTTTAGATGAAATCTTATTTAAATTGCAAACGCTTGCAATGCGCGGGGTATTTTATTATTATGAACAATATAACCGTCTCAAAAATTGATGCCCAAACGGGGACTTACCCGTTTGGGCATCAATTTTTGAGACGGTTATAGTGTTCATAATAATAAAATAACTAGAAACTTTCGACATACTTTTTTAAACATTTTCAAAACTATAAGATACTCATTTTCTTTGGTCAAATCAATGAAGTATGTTTATTTTAAATAGGTTTGAGAATTCAGTACTAAACCGAAATATTTTCAAACATTTTGGTCTACATATAATAAAAAAATGCTATGGCAGATAATGTTTAGATCAATTTTTAAATAAAAAAAAAAAATAATAAGATTTCATCTAAAAATACAACGCATCCAAAGTCAAATTGAAGTTAGCCGAGATTGACAGGTTGTGACGTGATATAGCGTCACTAGAATCAGAGTGACTGTGAGTATTCACAGCCTCTTGGTTCTACTCCTTGGAGATCCATCATTGGCATCAAATACACTAAAATCGTCTCAAAAAGCCAGTGTCCAAGTAGCTCAATGGGTTAGAGCTACACCCGCGATATGTGGAGATCGGAGTTTGAGTCCCCGTTGGACATCAATTTTTGAGACGGTTATAATGTTGTTAATAATTAAGTGAAAGCAATTTTAGCAATTTTAGCAATTTTAGCAATAATAGACGTTCACTGGCTAAAAAATATTTAAAAAAAATTTAAATAATAATGAAAAGTGCAGTTTTATTGCATCTTGCTCTGGATGCAGTTTAGCCAGACAACGCAACGTCCAGCCATTAATTGCACTCAACGCAACGTCCAGTCATTAATTGCACTCAACGCAACGTCCAGTCATTAATTGCACTCAACGCAACGTCCAGTCATTAATTGCACTCAACGCAACGTCCAGTCATTAATTAAACAATAAATCGAAACAACATTCGCGTTTGATTGAAACTTTATATTGCACTTTTGAAATCCTGTTGCGCGCTTTAATTGCCCGGCGATTTTAACGACGCATCATAAAGTCAACTTTGTAAACGCACTTAGACTTTGTTGCACAAACTGACAAACTGACAAAACACATAAATCTTTAATTATTATCTCGTTTGTAATTAAAATTGATCGTTATTATTTCTCGAGTGGGATTCTCTATTTCGGCGCAATACAATTATTTATATCACTTTTGCAAAAACGAAGCCGAGCCGTCAGAATCAACAAGGCGGTGGTCCGGGGGGGGGGGGGGGGGAATGCAATCAAGACGGCGGTGATTTACATAAGCTATCAAATGTTACATTGTAGTCGTCTTAGTGTATTTGAAGGACATTAAAACCATCTAGCTAAATCTCAAGACGCCGATGACATGAATGAGCGTAGTGAGCGACGCTAAAGCGTCAAAAGCCAAAAAGTTTTTGTTCGCGTTCTACCGGCCAAACGGTGGCTCTAATTTTGATTTAATTTTCATGATATTTTTTGTGTTCCTTGTGTTTTTCAGTAAAATTGATCAAGTGGCCAAGTGGTCAAGTGGCCAAGTGGTCAAGTGGCCAAGTGGTCAAGTGGCCAAGTGGTCAAAATTGGTCAAGTCGCTCTAAGATTTTGTTATTGACACAAAAACTCTCAATTTTTCGCATCAAACTTTCAAAGTTTTTGAGTTTTTTGTTAAAATTCCTATACATTTGACTTTTTACGCTGATCATTTAATAAATTCACTTCAATGCACAACAATACGTCACCATGGCAACGCTTCTCAACAATGAAACTGAAATGTTGTCCGTTAAGGCGAGAAACTTGATGGTCTAGCGTTGCTTAGGCGACGAGATCGGCTCTCGGTGAGGTTTTTTTTTGGTCCAAGCATCGAAGAGTGGATCTGTTATGCATTGTTGCCAGATCGTCGCTCGCTGCGTGTGAGTGAGGATCCACGGTGCGTTGGGTGCGTGCGTATCACGTACGCACAGGAAATCAAATAAATTAGAGAGCAAAGAATTGACGGGAGAAACAAAAAAACACAATGAAATGGCGGGAAACTGAACGTGTCACGGCTTGATGGATATTGATCGATCTATTTCGCGTGGTTTTTTTTTTAAACCGTAATTTTCTACTTAATCAATTATCATTGGCAAGCGATTTAGCATTTTAAATTTTTTTTCGTTTTTTTTTTCTGCTGGTGTCATTGGCTAGTTGGTCGGACAATGGAAGAGATTAACATTTTTAAGAGGAATTCACGATCGACTCTCCGAAGCAATTACCGTTACAATTGCAAGGTAATTGTGGTTTACTGCGATTGCGCCTTCCGTTGTACGCGAAACTAGCCGGTGATAATTAGCGAGGGTAATTGCACCGAGTTTATGTGCTCGTATCTAAGTGCTCTGGTCGCATGGTGTTTTGTTTCCAGGCAGGTGCTCGAGTGCATTTTATTGTTATGTTCTTCACATGGTGTGAGAAAGTGCGTAAGTGTCAATTTGATGCGTACTGTGTATGTACGCATTCTCGTGCCTCGCAAAGTCGAGTCGAATTGGAAATTTATGATTTTACAACAATAAAGCGTTCAAAATCGGTTGCAAAAGTTAGATTTAAACGCCAGAAATTGTAGGAACAACCCATGAAGCCGGATCCAGAATATAGAGTTCAATTTTTATATTCAGCCAATCACAGACGCTGTTTCCAGAGTTTCAGGGGTCGATTCCATGGAGATAACAATTTGACAGGGATCCAGCCCCTGAATTTGAAATAGATGTTTGTTTGATTTCGCTGGATTCTCCTGCCTCCTTCTAATTGTGAATGCACTCAACATGAAGTTGAAGAAATCTCTTCAAATTATTTTTCACTTGGTATTTATCTTCTCTGATATGCATTTCAGACTATTTAAAAAGTTGCTAGTTCGCTCTGACCCCGAGCAGAAATGTTTGCTAGTTTGGTAGCTTAGCAAAACAACGAATTGATGCTCTGGGAAATGCAGATGTCATTTACCAAATGACTGGCGTTGGTTGAACCACACATAGGATTGTAGAAAAGTACGTTCATCGATATCGACATTGCTAGAAATCAAAGACCTGCACTGTGTCGATTTACGATGAAATGGTTTCCACATTTTTTTTTGGTTTTTCTGGCATTTCCACTCGGGAGCTTAAACCAGCAAGCGCATGATGGAATGGAAATTCCTTTCCAATGGTTTCTATGTTGCTTCTCATGGCTTCTCATGGCTTCTCATTGCTTCTCATGGCTTCTCATGGCTTCTCATTGCAGCAATGTGGATAGCACGGTCTCTCGTTATGGGATAAGAACAAGTCTTAAAAACATGAAAAATAACACCTCAGTTCTGTCAATTTCAGCTCAAATTTTCTCTAAAAAACTTTGACTGCGTTTTTTATTCTTTTTTTGATCAAATGTATGACGTTTTTTTTTCGATTAGTTGGTCGAAAAGGACAACAGTTTCAAGAAATGAATATTTGTGACTGACTAGGTCAGGTATGATCTCAACAAATGTTCGCTGTAGACCAGTGGGGAGAGGCATGATTTCCAAAAACACTTATTGTCGGAAAAAATCCAAAAACCTTCAGTTATTTCCGTTTCCACGGCTCTGAGCTAAAAACTGAACGCAGATATTTTCCAAATTTCTGTCCGACTTCCATGCAGATGTGCAGAGTCGACCCCACATCATACTACACATCATGTGAACGCACTGCAGACTCGTGGTCGAGCACACGCGACGCACTCCAAGTCTCGTCGCACTCATCATGAATTACACTGAGATAGCAAGCACCACGCAGACCCCGCTAATGGCCGACCCAACGGCCACCAGTCAAATCCCATGGGAGTAGCGCATTATATGCAACATGCTCGAATGATAGATTCAAAGTGCGTGTCGACCGGCCGACGGACCCCACCCAACACGCTATAGACGTCCCATGCAAAGTGCGTAACCCGACGCAGGAAGTGTGGGCCAGAAGACACGGGTGCATGCCGGTGGACTTAACCACGGCCTCGTCAGTGTATTTTGTCCCCCTGATTTATGGGACAGGGATGTGTATTTGATTGTTGGACTAGAGTTTTGGACGATTCCGGATATACGGGTGGTAAACGTGATCAATGCTTGTTTGACGTATAACTACATCCTTGCGCTCAAGTTATGCCGTTTACAGATATGCAATTGATTTTGATATTTTTTTATCGTGTTCGCTGAATTTGGCTCTCTTTGTTCTTGATGGTTGATGGCATGCCAGAGCTCATGCGTCAAATTTTGGTCAGTTTTCAGGTATACATTTACAAGGGGGCGTGTTACAATAAAATAAAATACATGTTTATGCATAGTTTTTAGACTCATGTCTACTTGATTTATCCTTATCGCTAGTTTTAACAAAAACTATTTGAAATGGGTTTTGAATGCTAAGTGAAGAACAACTAAATTTCCCAACGTTTCGTAACATGTACTAATTACTTCTTCAAGGGTTAGAGCAGTCCTGACAATTTTCCGATAACAAAAGAACCACATAAAATTATAACAATTACCAAGTTCAAGCTTCCTAAATGCATAAATGTAATCTACAACTCATGTCTACTTGATGTAACCGTAGCACTAGTTTTAACAAAAAACGATTTCAACTGGGTTTTGAATGCTAAGTGAAGAACAACTAAATTTCCCAACGTTTCCTAACTTGTACCTGTTACTTTATCAAGGGTTAGAGCAGTTCTGACAATTTTCCGATAACAAAAGAACCGTTGGGAAACTCAGTTGTGTTTTACTTAGCATTCAAAACCCAGTTGAAATAGTTTTTGTTCTAACATGTCTATGCTATTTGTGAGATCCCAGGACATGACGCTACAATTATTCATGTTAATTGATACTGAATTACAGCAATACAAGATCGTATGATTATTCTACTTAACTGATATTAAAATCATGATTATATTTACAAGTATTACAATGAATCTCGACACAGCATGGACTGAAATGGTCCATGGTAAGTCTCTTCTATTAGCTCCAGCCAATATTTCCCTAAGATCACACATATTTCCGTTACCTCTGCACTTTGTGTTGGTTACTTGCAGTTGCATGTTACAATCACAGGCACATAGGGCGTTGATTGTGCCAGGGGTCGGGTTGTCATCTTCAACGTTGAGACGACGACTGCTAAGGGTGTGGTGAGAGGGGTGGAGGGGTTTGAAGCCTGTCAGTGAATGCAAAGTACGTCTGTGTGACGTCACTCGAAGGTTGTGTTCTGCACTTGAGATGGTACAGCTCCTCGAGGGACCTGCGCGGGGTTTCAGCCGGGATGAAATTAGCGCCGGGTGCCAAGCGTGTTCAACTACCGCCTCCTGAGTCCCTTGTCTTGGACTCCATGTTGGACTTACACAGATATGCTTAGAGCTTTCAACTTTCACAATCGGTTTTATTTATTGGCCCTTGCGAGGTACAATAGAAAAGAATCTAAGTTACCTTACATTTTATATGTAACTATTGGATGCTTATCCAAAAATAACTAAAGAAAACGATACAAATTTTCATAATTTCATCTGTCAATGGTAGATTGTTACAGTGTGCTCATGAACAGTTCAATTTCTATAATAAACCCTACAAAGCTAAATGCTGGATGAGATCCTTGAGAAGTATTTGAGAGATATAAGAATGGAACTAGATTTGTGACAGATATTTCATCTCAGTGATAGTTGTCAAGTATTCAACTCAAAGTTGCCAAGATCCTCGAAAATGTCAGCAATTTAATGAGGAAGACACAGATCGCACAAGTTGTCCTCCAGTGTTGCCTTTCTGCATAAAGGAGCGAAACGAACTCGAGTCTTAGCCTCCTTAATCTTGCGATTAACGATAGCCCAGGCCATGGCCCAACCTCAGCCTCGTCAGTCACGCACACCGCCTAAGAGAGACAGAGAAGCATCCATCTCGCCCAGCCGGGATGCTGCGGTCCTCTCATTTAACTGTCTTCGCTTTTTCTTCTTCTGGTCGAGATCTGGCAACGTCGACATTCTTGAGTCGTGGCTTATTTCGTCTCCTGCGTGGCGTCGGCATGGGGTTGCTGCACGACGCCTCAGGGAGTTTCTGTCTGAACATGCGACGAGTTAAGCAACACTGCGCTGGGTCAGGTATTGGATGGGTGACCATCATACACATGACCAGTTCTGTTCGGGAGAGAGGTTGGAGGGATGAAAGTTAAGCAACACTGCGCTGGGTCAGGTATTGGATGGGTGACCATCATACACATGACCAGTTCTGTTCGGGAGAGAGGTTGGAGGGATGAAAGTTAAGCAACACTGCGCTGGGTCAGGTATTGTATGGGTGACCATCATACACATGACCAGTTCTGTTCGGGAGAGAGGTTGGAGTGATGAAAGTTAAGCAACACTGCGCTGGGTCAGGTATTGGATGGGTGACCATCATACACATGACCAGTTCTGTTCGGGAGAGAGGTTGGAGGGATGAAAGTTAAGCAACACTGCGCTGGGTCAGGTATTGTATGGGTGACCATCATACACATGACCAGTTCTGTTCGGGAGAGAGGTTGGAGTGATGAAAGTTAAGCAACACTGCGCTGGGTCAGGTATTGGATGGGTGACCATCATACACATGACCAGTTCTGTTCGGGAGAGAGGTTGGAGGGATGAAAGTTAAGCAACACTGCGCTGAGTCAGGTATTGGATGGGTGACCATCATATACACATGACCAGTTCTGTTCAGGAGAGAGGTTGGAGGGATGAAAGTTAAGCAACACTGCGCTGGGTCAGGTATTGGATGGGTGGCCATCATACACATGACCAGTTCTGTACGGGAGAGAGGTTGGAGGGATGAAAGTTAAGCAACACTGCGCTGGGTCAGGTATTGGATGGGTGACCATCATACACATGACCAGTTCTGTCCGGGAGAGAGGTTGGAGGGATGAAAGTTAAGCAAAACTGCGCTGGGTCAGGTATTGGATGGGTGACCATCATATACGCGACCAGTTCTGTTCAGGAGAGAGGTTGGAGCAATTAAAGTTAGTTGAGCAACTTCACTCGCCTTGCTTATCAATCTCTCGACAGCATGGGTTTGTGGATGAATCCTGTTGTTCGCGTTGTACCGTCCTTCGGAAGGGACATTAAGCCGGTGCTATTTGACAGGAGTAGACAACGTACCGGCACCGGGTTTCCCATCGGCTCCCTTCTAGCTTGAGCGTCGACATGCAAACGCGAGTGTCCACGACCTTGATCTCGGCATTACCGAATATTTCAACAATTCCATCGCACCTTGATCTCAGAATCAACACGATGAGTCAACACATTTCAACCACGACATGACTTCCAAGAATTCTCTGCGAAATCTTCCGTATTGTGGTCTTTGCAAACGCCTCCCCCCCTGTGTCCACTGTCCGCACACAACCCGTCCCATCTTTCACAAGCGCGACGCAGGCTCAAGATGTCCCTGTCAAACGATTTGCAATGCTAATACGACCATGCTCTGCCACGCATGCGTTAGATGCAGTGGCGCACTGGGCTGTAGGGCACAAGGGGCATCGCCCACGCTGTCAAACACTTGCAATGCTAATACGGCCATGCCTTGCCACGCATGCGTTAGATGCAGTGGCGCACTGGGCTGTAGGGCACAAGGGGCATCGCCCACGCTGTCAAACACTTGCAATGCTAATACGACCATGCTCTGCCACGCATGCGTTAGATGCAGTGGCGCACTGGGCTGTGGAGCACAAGGGGCATCGCCCACGCTGTCAACCACTTGCAATGCTAATACGACCAATGGCAAGCGACGACCAAAGGCAGCGACGGGCAAGCACTATAGCAGGTGGCGTTTATAAACAATGTGTTTAAAATAGCTGCTGATTTTCACTCTGATTAAAAATTTTATTATTGCATTTATTTAAATTAAAAAAGAATACGATCTCTTATTTTTGTCAAGAAACATTAAAATTCGCTTTAACATGCTTTTGGCAAGTTGATTCATATGATTTGGGCAAATCCAGCAAAGGCATGGATCGGGGTTTTGGTGACAACGCTGTAATGACGCTATTACTCGTAAAGACCACTCTTCTAGGGGTAGCGATCTCTCTCACTCTCTTCACGCCAGTTGACGTCATCAGGGCGACAAGTTTCAAAGTATACACCGCCACACTAATTGCATGCAGGTATACCTGTATCAAAGTCACCGATTAATTGTACACTTTAATAATAATCTCTTTTGATCAGCTATTTATAAAATAATTGCAAAGTGGTGGCAACTTGTCAGTTGTTAGATTAACTCTGTACATTGACAGGACACTTTTCTGCGAGGATAGCAGCCGCCCGGCCGTGTTCCTTTTTTAATGTCTCGACCACGTAAGACGTTAGCTCATTTGCCATATGCCTTACCACTGACATACCTGTGGTATTTTCCATGTCTCGCACAACTTCGAATGCTGCATCCACTGCAATGATATACGATCACTTACTTTCATTTTTTACAGCCTAAAGCTCGCAGAAATAAATCCCATTATTAGTGTCTGTCCTGGCAGAACCATCGTTAGCCTAACCAATTGTTATATCCCCGGTGCTTTACGACTGTTTTGCTTGCAGACATGAATTAGATAATAAAAATAATATATTGAAATACGTCCCACTTTTCTTTTTGCCGTATACCAACCGCAAAGCGGCCAACAGCTAAAGTTTTTACTACCCAGCCGATGAAAAGGTGGTAGCCCTGTTCTTGACAGTAGATATTATTTATTTTCATCGTTAAACTTCTGGCATCGTCATCAGGCATGGTGATTGTTGTCGTGATCTGAGGCTGTCTCAGTTTTGTGCCGGACTTGCTCTGGATGACTCCTGATCTTATCCCATCTTATACCATGATCTTAATGATCTTAGCCAATGTCCGGGGTCCTGGCTATAGCTGGAGAATGTGTCGCGATGTCGTCATCGATACACAAGCACTGGCTTGGCATGGACGCTATAGCTGGAGAATGTGTCGCGATGTCGTCATCGATACACAAGCACTGGCTTGGCATGGACGCTATAGCTGGAGAATGTGTCGCGATGTCGTCATCGATACACAAGCACTGGCTTGGCATGGACACTATAGCTGGAGAATGTGTCGCGATGTCGTCATCGATACACAAGCACTGGCTTGGCATGGACGCTATAGCCGGAGAATGTGTCGCGATGTCGTCATCGATACACAAGCACTGACTTGGCATGGACGCTATAGCCGGAGAATGTGTCGCGATGCCGTCATCGATACACAAGCACTGGCTTGGCATGGACGCTATAGCCGGAGAATGTGTCGCGATGTCGTCATCGATACACAAGCACTGGCTTGGCATGGACGCTATAGCCGGAGAATGTGTCGTGATGTCGTCATCGATACACAAGCTCAGGCTTGGCATGGGTGCTATAGCTGGAGAATGTGTCGCGATGTCGTCATCGATACACAAGCACTGGCTTGGCATGGACGCTATAGCTGGAGAATGTGTCGCGATGTCGTCATCGATACACAAGCACTGGCTTGGCATGGACGCTATAGCCGGAGAATGTGTCACGATGTCGTCATCGATACACAAGCACTGGCTTGGCATGGACGCTATAGCCGGAGAATGTGTCGCGATGTCGTCATCGATACACAAGCACTGGCTTGGCATGGACGCTATAGCCGGAGAATGTGTCGCGATGTCGTCATCGATACACAAGCACTGGCTTGGCATGGACGCTATAGCCGGAGAATGTGTCGCGATGTCGTCATCGATACACAAGCACTGGCTTGGCATGGACGCTATAGCCGGAGAATGTGTCGCGATGTCGTCATCGATACACAAGCACTGGCTTGGCATGGACGCTATAGCCGGAGAATGTGTCGCATTTTTTCGAAACAATTTTCAGTTTGCATCTTCTTAGGCACTCCTTCCTGAATATTCCTAAACATATTCCACTTTCAGCCTAGAAGTCAATATAAGGTCATCTAGAGCTTGCTAGAGTTGACCCCCTAGTCAGACCCCCCCCCCCCCCCCCCCCCCCCCCCCCCCCCCTCCTCACGTCAAATTCATGCCCACTTCTGTGACAAACAAGGGCCTATTCCCCGACATCCATTACTTTTATTACACCTGGACATGAAACCTGGGACGCAAGTTATTTATTTCATACTTAATAACTACTCGAGTCAAATACTCGAGCATTTAATCCTTTACCTAACTATATTATGCCGGGGTTCTTGCTGATAGCAACTTAAAAATAGTTAATCCTGAATTATCAGATGGGCTGGCAAGCTTGTGGCCCGGCAGGGGGCATAGCCCTTGGTATTTCTGTATCACAACCCCCGTGTCCCACACGAGAAAGTCGTTGGCCCAGAGGATGGAATATCTACATCCTATACATCCTATACATCCTATACATGGCTAATGAAGTATAATGAAGCTTAGAGAGAGAAAATCAATGTATTAATTAATTAATTGACATCTCTCCAAATACATGGTTGACCATTGGGATCTAGCGTACTAATCTACATTAGGAAATACAATTTTTAAGCAAGTAGCAATAATATTTCGGTATGATTATGGTATTGCCTATAGTTATTTATGAACATTGTGCATTAATAACAAGTGTTGATTTTAGATTAAAGATACACAGATTTAAGATATTAGCTATGAGATAAGAGTAACGACAAAAACAACTACTAGCGCTACCCCAACCTTGCCGCGGCTTTCCACAAAAAGCAGTACCTACCGGAAAGGAAAGTCAGTTTAATGATTTTACTGTGAAAGTCACGAGATAAATCAAAATAAAAGTGAACGTATCTACTGATCGAACATGACAAACCTTTGTTTTAGTGTTACTGATAATAAAATACCCCGCGCAATGCAAGCGTTTGCAATTTAAATCTGATTTCACAAAGATAAACTTTCTACCGGCCTTCATTTTAAAAAAAGTCGCTAAGCTTGCTGGATGCTCAACTGGAGGTACCCTAGAAGGCTGTGAGTCGGCCATTTTAAATAGAGACTCCAATTCTAAGACTTGGAGACGAGGGTCGAACTATGCAATGCAGTCACGTACCAACACCGGAAACGCACGTGCCCTCTTAGGCAAGTGCATCTACGTGCACTCGGCGAGTGCAACGCGCAATTAGAAATTAGTGATTTCATCCTCGTGATCCGCTAGGCTTGGTTGTCTAGGCATGAAGTGGTCATCTTCTATCTCGGCTTGACGGGGCTAACATAGCGGCCATTGCTACGAGATGACCACTCCCTATCTGGACTAAAGCTTGCACGTCTTACGTGATTGTGGTCAGTTGGCGTTGGTTGACCCAGGTCGTCAATGTCCGGGTTCGAACCCAGGTCGGCACGAAGCTGGCTTTCTGTGGAAATCGCTTGTTTCTTCGAATCAAAAGGTTGGTGTTACTGTAAACTAGTAGGCCGTGACTCTTGAGTTTGATCACGTGGTTGTGTTGAGAGGAGAAGAACTGGAAGGCAGTCGATGGACTCTACTCAGGGGGATTTGCTCGCCAAAAACGGAAGTACCCGGAAATATTTTATGTGCCAAGTCAAATTATTTTTTGATTTGAACTTTTTGAGTAAATTTTTGTTTTCCATATGCCTGTGGGTGTCGTTCTGTATCTGTATTCCAGTCAAATTCGCCTA
This sequence comes from Protonemura montana, assembly GCA_947568835.1. Taxonomy (NCBI): domain Eukaryota; kingdom Metazoa; phylum Arthropoda; class Insecta; order Plecoptera; family Nemouridae; genus Protonemura; species Protonemura montana. The sequence continues at coordinate 2,725,268 of OX387608.1, forward strand.
AACTTAATTTGTTCGCTCATTTTTAACTCAATTCCATGTTTCTATACATTCATATTCATCGATTTATACCTGCATAGCATGCCAATTCACGGTTATATTCACATTTCTATTATTTTCCTGTAGTCCCAATTACAACAATTCGATGTGAGTACTAATCCCAAATGCCACTGCTAATTTATCCCCAGGTTTTCATCCAAAATCCCCGCACAATGCAACCAAAAATTCGATGTTTTGTTATCGAAACATGCGTTTTGTGAACGCACCCAAATGCAAATGCCGACTCGCTAAGTAAAAACAATTTTCTGCATTTCTTTCTTCACATGTTTTGCCATAACGGGCGCGCCAGGAATCGAAGCTCGGCCTCCGAACAAAGCAACGCTCGTCTGATAAGAAACGTCGAGTGATCGCCCTAATTGCTTGGCATCTAATGGAGTGTAAAAACTCTTTCAATGTCGTAGTTCTGCGCGATGCCGCCAGTTATCTCGGTCTCTTTGATCTGCCCATCTCTGTCCCACATTCTCTTGCCCCCCTTTCTCTCTCTCTCTCCTCTCTCACTCGTTTCCTTTGCTCATTTTCTTGTGTGTTTTGGTGCTGAGCTCAGATTAACGCAACATAATCCCAGCTTACTTATGATGTGTGTTTTGCTTCTTTGCCGAATCTCTGACTTCATTTTAGTCAAGCTTTTACTTAATTTTCAAAATGTTGTCTTTTTGACTTAGGTCCACCTCCCGACTGACTTTTCAGGTTCAGGACAAGAGTTTCGACTCTGTAATGGACCTATCTTATAACAATAGCGATCTGAAACCAGAATTGAATCGCTTATAAAGTCGAAATGAAGTTAATCATTCTTTGATCCGTTACCAAAACACAGGCAACAATTCTTTTGTTGAAAGATTTATCGCTGGAAAAAAAAACAACACCTTCAAAATGACATTCTGTCAATTTTCCGAGGGTTTCATTGCCGACTATCATTCATATATGAACCTAAATCAAAGTACCAATCATCCGTTTTACCAGCCGTTAATCCCGCGCTGCGATTCTCTGGCATCTATGAGCTATTGACAGATGATGGTTGGGACAATGCCACTAGGCCCGGGGCGTTAATATCGTGTCAGCTTAGTAATAAGGGGTGGTGTGTGTCGCCTCGAGGGACCTCTACCCCCCCCCCCCCCCCCCCCCACCCCCCTGAGGGCGTTATCCAGGGGGTTGAAAGGGCGAGTTGTCGAATTTGTGGGCAAGCGTTGCGGCCAGAAACACCTATTAACCTACTCTCACATGGGTGAGCGTGGAGAACGAAGCGTTATCTTCAGTTCCACTGGCCACAGATTGGTCACTGGCTTGGCCAGTCGAACTGTCAGAATATCTTCTCGTGTTCGCAACTTGGACTCGCTGCGCTTTTTTTCAGCAAAATCGAGCCTAAAGTTTGTACTCTAATGCAAATTTTTAGAAATTTTTCAGAAATTCGCCAAATTCCACGCTTTACAGCCAAAAGTTTTCAATAATTTTGCACCAAATTTTCCACACTTTTAGAACACACTATAATAAAGAATCCCTGAAGATCTCAATGTGATTACTCTTCTCGATCGCTTTTTATTCGCACTATCGTGGCCATTTCCACTGAAATTTCCCCAATTAACTTTCCACGTTGCTTTGTTTTCACAAAGTTTTAAATTTACAACCAATAATAGCTCCGCTCATCTAAAACGCGCATCGAATTGCGTCCGCCACCGAGGCCTATAGCTTTCCAAACTTTGACATATTGGTATTGATATACATGCAAAGATATCCCTGTAATAGGGAAACATGTTTTGAGAATTTTCTCTGTCACCTAATTGCTTTCTTTTCAAAGTAATGCACGTGTTGCAAACGAAGCTTGCTAACGCTCTGATGTGTGTTGATCCCCCCCCCCCCAACCCCCCTTGCCATATCATGAAACTTTTCCTACCATTATCCCATTGTTGTATCTGTAATATTTGTCTCCCTACGGGCGAAAACAAATCAAACCAGGCGCAAGATTGTCAGCATTTTCCACCACACTGGGAAACTCATCTCGACATTTTCCCATTTTTCCAATCAAACAAGATGAAAGCACATAAAAACACAATGTTTTTCCTCCCGGATTTCCCGTCGTGTATATGTTTATCCCGCTTACCACGTGCATAATATCTTTGTGAAAAATGGAAACACGGCTGGTAATTCCCGCACGCGTATCCCAAAGAGGACTGCGTCGGGTTTGTAGGGTTGGGATAAAGGGAGTTGGGTCTGGAGGGCTAGAAGTGTGATTGAAAGGAGGTGCAGGGAACGGGAATGATGATTACGATAAGGAGCTGTCGAGATGCTGCGAGGAAGGGGGTCAGGCTTAGTGTGTTTCCCCCTTTTTGTTGTGTGCCGGGGTCTGGAGATGGTAGTCCAATTTTTACCTGTGAGCGCAGTTTATCCACTTCGTTCCGGTTTCTTTAGGGAATAAAAGTCCCGATTTTAGCTCTTGTTGAGAATTATTTGCAATCCTGAAAGGAACCTTTGCTTCTGGAGCTTCTGCGAGTCTTGCCAGTTTTAGACTTAGCACTCAAATTTGTAGTAAATTTACAAGTTTTTTCCCATATAATTAAAACAGCCCCTTGCAACATTTTTCTCCCAAAATCTGTCTGCTTTCTCTAGTTTATGAGTTATTAATATTGGAAAGGTGATTCAGTTCCTGTAAATCAAGGAGGCTTGTGACATCACTCACGTGATGCATGACATCTGTCAATCTCAACTGACTTGCAAAATACCACATTTGTGACAAAAAACTGTTGGCCAGTTTTACTCGAAATATTCTTGAAATCTGGCCGTGTCTTGGCCGGAAAAAATCAACCCCCAGACAATGACGTCACAGCCGTTTCGTGGTTGTGACGACATAACAAAACGATGAGATATCGGCCAACAATTTCCCGAGTTTTCCGCTGGGAAAGCGCGTGTCGCGGTGAGTTTTCACGGCAGGGGGCGTTGATGTGCTTTTAGCTCCTGTTTTGATGATGATGATGATGATGATGATGATGGGAATCGATATGCGCCTAACTGGGAAATATTGGTCTGTTATTCATTCGTGACGTAGTTAATATCACTTTGAGATCATTCCGATCATTTCGCAAAAAAAAACAATACTATTTCTGTCACTTTAATAATCACATTTTTATGGGTACACATCATATGGCCATCATACACATGACCAGTTCTGTTCGGGAGAGAGGTTGGAGGGATGAAAGTTAAGCAACACTGCGCTGGGTCAGTTATTGGATGGGTGACCATCATACACATGACCAGTTCTGTTCGAGAGAGAGGTTGGAAGGATGAAAGTTAAGCAACACTGCGCTGGGTCAGGTATTGGATGAGTGACCATCATACACATGACCAGTTCTGTTCGGGAGAGGTTGGAGGGATGAAAGTTAAGCAACACTGCGCTGGGTCAGGTATTGGATGGATGACCATCATACACATGACCAGTTCTGTTCGGGAGAGAGGTTGGAGGGATGAAAGTTAAGCAACACTGTGCTGAGTCAGGTATTGGATGTGTGACCATCATACACATGACCAGTTCTGTTCGGGAGAGCGGTTGGAGGGATGAAAGTTAGTACAACAACTTCACTCGCCTTGCTTATCAACCTCTCGACAGCATGGATTTGTGGAGGAATCCTGTTGTTCGCGTTGTACCGTCCTTCGGAAGGGATGTTAAGCCGGTGGTCCCCTTGGTCTTCGACAGGAGTAGGCTACGTGCCGGCACCGGGTTTCACTTTCCCCTCCTCCCTTCTAGGCTATGTAAGGTTCATCATCATCCTCATCATCATCCTATCATTCACCGACAAAATTAGACCAGTGCCACATGACCAGATATAAAAAGAGTGCGTCGTTAAACAAAACAAAATCAATTATAACATATTTTTATAGCAAATTTGAAAGCACGGGGTGAAGTGTCTATAACAGCCTTGTTTTCATTGCAGGAATTTCTTTACGATTATAACCATCCTGTCCATTGCATTGTTGTGCCTCTTTCCATTGTGCCATTCTCATTTTAAACTTGTTAACCACATGTTGAATAACTTCGGTACAAAAACTTTGAAATAAGGGACCGTAAAGAGGTTGAAAATCTAATTTAATTAGAGGAACACCAAATAATATGATTCCCGAATCAACCTGTCAACTTCTTTGTGTCCATTTCTTGCATCGGCCGCTTCCCAAGATATCTAAATGTGACCGGTCGCCCACTAAATTACTCTGCCATTGTCTCTTTCGTGCCCCTGGCTTCACTCACTATGCTGGACGCTACAAGAGATTCAGTCTCAGGGACAATGCCATTTATTTTGGGGGAGAATAACTCAAACCTTTGACGAGCAAAGTTCTGACTTCCGGTCGACGAATCCTGCAGGCTTCGAATGTTGGACTCTCATAGAGATGATGATACTGGTAGATGCTGCTAGGAACCAAACAGACTCGTTTATCCACCCACAACATCTTTCACCATTCCATGAACGCTTAGTTGGGTTTCAGTTAAGCAACACTGCGCTGGGTCAGGTATTGGATGGGTGACCATCATACACATGACCAGTTCTGTTTGGGAGAGAGGTTGGAGGGATTAAAGTTAAGCAACACTGCGCTGGGTCAGGTATTGGATGGGTGACCATCATACACATGACCAGTTCTGTTCGGGAGAGAGGTTGGAGGGATGAAAGTTAAGCGACACTGCGCTGGGTCAGGTATTGGATGGGTGACCATCATACACATGACCAGTTCTGTTCGGGAGAGAGGTTGGAGGGATGAAAGTTAAGCAACACTGTGCTGGGTCAGGTATTGGATGGTGACCATCATACACATGACCAGTTCTGTTCGGAAGAGAGGTTGGAGGGATGAAATTTAAGCAACAATGAGCTGGGTCTGGTATTGGATGGGTGACCATCATACACATGACCAGTTCTGTTTGGGAGAGAGGTTGGAGGGATGAAAGTTAGTACATCAACTTCACTCGCCTTGCCTATCAACCTCTCGACAGCATGGATTTGTGGAGGAATCCTGTTGTTCGCGTTGTACCGTCCTTCGGAAGGGACGTTAAGCCGGTGGTCCCCTTGGTGCTACAAGAGTAGGCTACGTGCCGGCACCGGGTTTTCCTTCCTCCCTTCAGATAAGGTTAGGTTCATCATGATCCACTCATTCACCGACGCCATTAGACCAGTGCCACATGACCCGTTGTCAAAACAGTGCGTCGTTAAACACAACAAATAATCAAAACACTTCCTGATATTTCATCTGCCTGACGCTCATCGTTTTAGTTATACAAATGAATATATTTTATTTGCTAGAATATTCTGTGTATAAACTCCATTGCGCTACAATAATACAAACCCTATCCTCGAGGTGGCATATCCCTGTGTGATATTCATCTCTATGACCCGGTCACGGTGGTAACGGTCTGTTAGGCAATACACCCCCAACCCTAGCGCGCGTATCCCGGGGCCATTGTTGCGTCATTGTTGCATCATTGTTGCGCCGGCGTGATCGCGGCCGGAGATTATCAGAAATGTGGGTTGCATTTAACTCTTGACGTTTCCTGTCCACTTTCCGCACCACTGAGTTCGATGCCCGGCGAGGGCAGGACCACGATCATGCGTCTTTCACGGTTGGACGTGCTGGAAGCACCGGTGCTCGTGAGATCACCGAAGTTAAGCAACACTGCGCTGGGTCAGGTATTGGATGGGTGACCATCATACACATGACCAGTTCTGTTCGGGAGAGAGGTTGGAGGGATGAAAGTTAAGCAACACTGCGCTGGGTCAGGTATTGGATGGGTGACCATCATACACATGACCAGTTCTGTTCGGGAGAGATGTTGGAGGGTTGAAAGTTAAGCAACACTGCGCTGGGTCAGGTTTTGGATGGATGACCACCGAACGGTTTGGCCTATTATAAACACTTGTTCGTTATAACAGATATTTGTTTAAAAACGTTTAAATGCTTGAGAATCCTTGATACGATCTCTTCTATGCTGAGCTGACTCCGGGCTGTGATATTAGTTCGTCCCAGTTGACTCTGATCGACCACCCAAGTCGCCGTGATCGCAGCATTGCTCTGCTCCTGTTCTAGCTGTCAGCTGATTCCTGTCAGAACTGCACTTATTTGGTTGACACTGCACACATGGCGGCCAGGGGGAGCCTGCTTTCAACTTTCAGTTGATGCATTTTAAATTATAGATTTGTCCCCGTTAGTGTTTTGACCGAGGCAATATGTTTCAAGTTGACATTTTGAAGAATATGTCAGAAGTTTCTATCAATTTCAAATCAAAGTTTTCATACATTTTTGATGACCTATTTACGCTCAGGCTAACCAGGCTACAGGCTACAGGCTACAGACTACTACCTGTGTTAAGTAAAATCATACTAACATAGAGCGAATGTTCAACTGTCATTGCAAAAAATGACTGCCAATGAGTGTACTTTACCTCCAAATATGTAGGATGTCTTTGTTAATGCTAACCTCAACGATTGATAAACATGCCATCGATATTTTTACTCGTAATTATTTAATTGTAGAGGTTTGTTACAAAGCACGGCTGCAAGCGCCATCGGGTGGCACCTAACGTAACTACGTGTTGCCGGCCTCGTTAACGCTGGCCTTCTAAGTATACCTATAAACTCAATGGTTACTCCTATGTAAAATTATAGCTTTATTTTTAAGAATTATTGATATCTAGCAACTGTAATCATACAATATAATAATTATTACCATTAACGTTTACTGCCAATTATTCATCATGGTATTATCGCCTTGCATTCAGTGGTACCCTTTAAGGGGGTGCACCCCCCCCCCCCCCCCCCTCCATGGCGCCTGTGACTTACTTCTCTCAGGGGGGGCGCGTGCCGTTGACCCCCCTGGTAAGTGGATTAGCATGAAGTCAGGTTGGGCAGGGCGTTGTTCCTCATAAGAGAGATGGATTCAAGCCAGATCATTGAGAGCAAGCGAGATGGGAAGGAATGAATGAAATAATGTCTGAGATCGACAAGCCAGATAGCGAAGCAACCATGATAGCATGCCAAGAAATTATCTTCTTTTTTGTCTCTAAGTGCAACCTTTAAAATGCACTCAGATAAATCTTCTCGATTTGAATTGCAGACGCTTTTTTCTGCATTAATTGCATGATTTATTTAATCTCGCGCTCGGGATAGGAGGTCTTGGTTTGACCACAGGTTTGATGGCTTGTCACCGATGAAGACTGGAATCTCATGTCCACTTCAAGTTAACGCCAAATAAACGACAAAGTCGCTTTGTTTTCTCAATCAGGTGGCATTATAATCCTCAGCTCCTTTTAGCTAAAGTAGATTGTAAATTGTCATGCCTATTATACTTTGAAGAATAGCTGCTACTTTATCTAACCTTAGTTCTGTAAAAAAACACCTTTTAAACTGGGTTTTGAATGTTTAGAGAAGAGAAAAAAAACGCTAATTTTCTCCCCGTTTCGTAACTTCATGCCCGTTACTTCATCGAGGGTTATGGCAGTTTTTTTTCAAATTTTTTCTTCAAAAGTCGTGTCTGGTGGCAACCTTTACGTCCCACCCGAGTACATGGGACCGTCTGCAAACTGATATAACTCGAGCACCGGCGTTCGACTATTTCAAGGATCCCCTAGTCCTGCGGCTCGTCAGGACCTCGCCAGGACCTCGCCAGGACCTCGCCAGGATATCGAGTGTCACCTCCTCCAGGCGCATCCCCAGGATGAGCTAGCGACTAGATTGGGTGACCGACCGGCCCCAGGGACAAAAGCAACACGGCTGTCCATGATATTTTATCACGGGATAAAAAACAGAGAGCAGGACATGTGAAAGTCAATTATAGGTCGTAACACCAACCGATGCACGGCGACACCGAATACAGGTGGAGATGTTTGGGGGGCGTACGTTGGGGTCACACAACACCCACGACCAGGGGTCAGTTTCAAGCTTCGGGCGCATGGACAGGCACACTGATCTCACCTACATACAGCGCATAGGATCCAGCCAGCTGATCTCAAATAACCTGGATAGAGCATAGGATCCAGCCAGCTGATCTCAAATAACCTGGATAGAGCATAGGATCCAGCCAGCTGATCTCAAATAACCTGGATAGAGCATAGGATCCAGCCAGCTGATCTCAAATAACCTGGATAGAGCATAGGATCCAGCCAGCTGATCAAAATTTAAGTCAGTCAATCCATTGTTCGCAACAGTGTTTAAGTCCTGGGGAGATATTGCTAGAGGCTGGAGGCAGCACAAGACCGCGGAAGATCGGACCACCCTAAGAAGATGCTGGAAAGGGGCTACAACACAGATATAGAAAAATACTCCTTTCTAGCAGACAGTGTACGTGTATGGAATCGTCTCCCAAGGGAGTTAGTGGATCCTATCGCAGATAATGTCAATAAATTCAAAACCCAAATTAAAATTCTAAAATTGTAATTGTACTTAGAGATGAAATTAAGATCTAAAACTTTGTAACCGAGTATAACATGTGACTCAAAACAAATTAATTAATTAATTATCAAGATGGCTTCCTTGGCTTCAAAGTCTCTCCACAGCAATTGCTCTCCATGGGTTATTTTCAATCAGAGGTCAAGCCATCCCTTGGTCTGGTATCCGTGGAATGGTATGTCCCCCAGTTAGAGGCGCAGAGAATTCAAGTCCATCTGTCAAGGAACACGGGGTCGATGGTAAGTCAGGTTAGAGGAAGTATTTCTGAATACCTGAAGATATCTTCCAACGCACAGCGCTGTGTTAGTTAGTGAATAGGATTTAAATTCTCTCAACTAATTAAATTACCAGTTTTGGAATCTTCTCTCGCCTGCAACCTCACCGAGTCTCGTACTTCATTTATTGTAGGCTTAATTATAAGGAAAAACATTCCAATCTTTTTTCTTGGTTGCTCGTCCAATCAAAAGAAATTGACTTCAGGCATTTTTTTTTATTATGAAACACAAAATTAGGACAAAAAAGTGCATTCGAAAGAGAGAGAGAACCTTATCCTCTTAACAAATCTTAAATGGGTGTAAACAAAAATATGTCTACCACCTAAAGAAACGAAAATAACCGTGCATTATAAAATATATTTGATAAAGTATGGTCCTTGGTCTGCGCCGGCGCCGGCGCAGTATAGATATAAACAGCCTAAGGCTCCTTAAAACAAGATGCTGCTGGACCTCTGTACGAGCAGCGAGTGACCATCTCCTAGAAACACTGCCATATTTATTTTATTGAAACAGATTCATATATTTTAACATCGGGTAATTATATTTTCACTACATTTACAACACATTCTTTGAAACTATTTACATTCTTCACCTCCTTTTCATTGATAATATCAAACCCATTACACTTTTCAACGCCTCGTTTTGTCATCCCCGTTCTTTCCCTATTTTCTTCCCGTTTATCTAAATTCATATCCATTTTAACCCCTAAAATTTGCATTTTTCAATCTCTTTCCATGCTTTCCACCCCCATAAAGATTTAAGCCATGTGTTTGTCTGGTTATTTTCCTTGATTTTCTCAATGTTTTAGAATGTTTTGCACCAATATATGCCCTAACAGTAGCACCAACATAAGAGTAGAACTATTTTTACAATAGTAATACCGTTGAGTGTTGGTTATAGGTAGAGAAACAACGTCAGTGTTACAGTCTCTGCGTGAAAGATGGCCGCCAAATGACCACCTTACCGACAAAAATGCAGAGTACCGGAACATCACGTTAAGTGGAGCCACTGTCGTATGAATTTTAATTTCGATATTTCTCGTAGGTTACTCGCTTTTTAATATCGTTACGTGTTTATCAATCGTTGAGGTAAACATTGATGGAGATTTTTTGAGCATGAAAAGTCTCGAAACTCAAAAGCGAGTTAACCTACGAGAAATATCGAAATTAAAATTCATACGACAGTGGCTCCACTTAACGTGATGTTCACTCTGCATTTTTGTCGGTAAGGCAGTCATTTGGCGGCCATCTTTCACGCAGAGACTGTAACATTGACGTTGAAACTCTACCTAGAACCTACACTCAACCGTAGCACCAACATAGGAGCAAAATAAGCACAAAGCTTTTATATAAACGAGGAATGTCATCGAAACGCCACATGGTAATTGGGCGTGTAATTGCACGATGTGCAAGTTGATCTCTTTACCTGTAATTGCATCTAACAATGTCATTGTGCCGTCTTACCACTAATTGCACTCGCGAACACAGGATCGGCTACATTTTTACAAGATTACACAGTAATTACTACCAATTAGACAAGCACTTACGTTTAATTTATAACAAAAAACTATTTTTAATGTGATTATAAGCCTGGTAATACGCTATTAATACTCGTGGAATCACAGAGATCCTAGTTTTTGCGGTTTTATTCGAAAAGTCTGACATTAGAACGTGGATTGCGGTCATATAATAGCGATGCAGCTACAAAAAAAAAACCTTGGCAATTTCATTAAATTAGTACGTTTTTTTCTTCTAAAAATATGTTATTTTTGTGCAAAATGTTGTTGTACGTCGTGAAATAATGCCAGCTGTTTTTATCTAGTAAGTTGACAATAACTCCCGACTTCCGTCCAGCTTGTTATACTGATAATAAATAGCAATTACTCTCGGTGCAGCTCTAGGTACGCAGAGGCAAAACAAGGCGACTCTGGGAATGCAATTGTTTGAATCTCAGTTGCAAAAAGACAACTCAGTTGCATTCTCCAATGCAACCCATGTCATTACAGGCTAAAAACTACCTCGAGAGTCTGCATTGTTACTAGAATTTTAGATAACAGCACATTTTCAAGTTTTCCAATGCAGAACTGTGACTTGTTGAAAATATAATTTGAAGGTTATGTCTGCCACTTTGCAACTTATCGATTCAACAAGTCAAAGCCCCCAAGATCACATGAATCCATCTTATTGTTCTGGATTTGATCGGGCAGGGACGTGGATAGCGCGATTACAGCTCATCTATAATTTGAGTTTCGATCGTTTAATTACCTTTTATCGATGGCTAATCCACAAGGAATTGCAAGTGGTTATCGCTAATATATAAATCCACAATCCAAGTATTTTCCTTGTGCTTTGGCTAATTGCTTTGGGAATATCTCAGTCGCTGATTGCTGCCAACTGATGGGGCTTCGCGAAGCCTTTTAAAAGACATTTGATTGATTTCAATCCAATCTTGTCGAAACAGCCAGAACCGAAATGTCTCTCGCTTTCTTCATCTCTCAAGATTAAACACTGACGTCACAATCTGGACGATCAGTGCAGGCTTTTTGATGGAGTGTGTCAGTCTCTTGATTAATCAAACATATTCGACTGCAGCATGGACAACAGCATGGACTGCAAGCTTTGTTTGGCAAGCCATGTCTTGAGCTGGGCAACAGCATGGGCTGCAAGCTTTGTTTGGCAAGCCATGTCTTGAGCTGGACAACATCATGGACTGCAAGCTTTGTTTGGCAAGCCATGTCTTGAGCTAGACAACAGCATGGACTGCAAGCTTTGTTTGGCAAGCCATGCCTTGAGCTGGACAACAGCATGGGCTGCAAGCTTTGTTTGGCAAGCCATGCCTCGAGCTGGACAACAGCATGGGCTGCAAGCTTTGTTTGGCAACCCATGTCTTGAGCTGGACAACAGCATGGACTGCAAACTTTGTTTGGCAAGCCATGTCTTGAGCTGGACAACAGCATGGGCTGCAAGCTTTGTTTGGCAAGCCATGTCTTGAGCTGGACAACAGCATGGACTGCAAACTTTGTTTGGCAAGCCATGTCTTGAGCTGGACAACAGCATGGACTGCAAACTTTGTTTGGCAAGCCATGTCTCGAGCTGGACAACAGCATGGGCTGCAAGCTTTGTTTGGCAAGCCATGTCTTGAGCTGGACAACAGCATGGACTGCAAACTTTGTTTGGCAAGCCATGTCTTGAGCTGGACAACAGCATGGGCTGCAAGCTTTGTTTGGCAAGCCATGTCTTGAGCTGGACAACAGCATGGACTGCAAACTTTGTTTGGCAAGCCATGTCTTGAGCTGGACAACAGCATGGGCTGCAAGCTTTGTTTGGCAAGCCATGTCTTGAGCTGGACAACAGCATGGACTGCAAGCTTTGTTTGGCAAGCTATGTCTTGAGCTGGACAACAGCATGGGCTGCAAGCTTTGTTTGGCAAGCCATGCCTTGAGCTGGACAACAGCATGGACTGCAAGCTTTCTTTGGCAAGCCATGTCTTGAGCTAGACAACAGCATGGACTGCAAGCTTTGTTTGGCAAGCCATGTCTTGAGCTGGACAACAGCATGGGCTACAAGCTTTGTTAGGCAAGCCATGCCTTGAGCTGGACAACAGCATGGACTGCAAGCTTTGTTTGGCAAGCCATGTCTTGAGCTGGGCAACAGCATGGGCTGCAAGCTTTGTTTGGCAAGCCATGTCTTGAGCTGGACAACAGCATGAACTGCAAGCTTTGTTTGGCAAACTATTTCATGCGTTTTGATTACTTTGGATTGTGTAATACTTTACAGAAATAGACTCATTATTGCGTTCAATTTCGGTTTCCAACTAATTATGAAGAAATATTAGACGCATATCAACGAGCTAGTGCAATGACTTGATCTGTGTCATCGTCTAATTTTAAATTGGTCGCAGTCATGAACGCCATCATCGATGAGTAACTGTCACTGTCAAAGCAGACGTTATAAAACAACAGAACTGTGACGTTACCTTGAGAGACATGAGATCAGCACTTTACCTCGTTGCGCATGTACAGTAACTCGATGTGTCTTGCAACTAAAGCGGTGACGTCACGACGCTAGTGCAGGCCTGAGACAAGTGAGTTGATGTTGGTGTAGACCATGGCAAGGCGGATACTCCTGAAAGAATTATCGACATGTCCGGAGGTACAGAAGCAATGCTCTGGAACCGAAACAACGAACGAGCGTACAATTGCAGGTACATTGTTATTGTACCGGATAATTAGGTGCAATTACTTGTAAGTAATGCTAGTTGTGTGCAAGGAGATTGATGTTTGTAATGGAGGGAACGATTGGAGGAAGCGGGTGGTTGGGTGTCAGGGATTTAAATTGTTGCCTGGATTTTCCAACGGTCTGCCCATGAACTTGGATGTCCCTGTCTTCAACATGAGTACCGATTGACAATGGTGTGTTTTCTTCAAGGATTACCATTATTCTGATTTTGTTGTGGTGAGTATCGGACTTGCTCTGCTGAGATTGAATTGTGGTCGTTAAGAGTCGACGTCAAGAGTACAATTATTTGAATCTTAAATTCAATAAACGATGTCAAACCTGGATGTTTTCTGAGCAAACGTCAACTTTCCTGATTTCTCTCAAGATTTCACTTTAGATATCAGAGTTTACAAAAGGAAATCGCTGCACTTGATCTGCCACAAAACGTTTAGCGTTTTCAAAAATTGAATGTGCAACGGTCAAGAATTTGAACGCCGAGCGCGCATGTGCAGGCTGCAGTCGGCGACGGTGGCGCTCGCGGCGGAACTGATAACAATCAAACTGTGTTCATTACAAAGCCATAAGCTGGATAAATGACTGATGCACCGATAGGGGGCCTAGATCGACGCTTGTTTTGCGATGGACACAGTTTAATGCCAAGAAATGTCCGGTTACATTTGCTAAGACGATCGTTTTCAGAGAGATTCGTTGTTAGTTTGACAGACGTCAACGCAGGGTAACAACGTGTGATTGTCAGGCTAAAAGTTAGCGTTAAGTTAAGTTAATATTGATTATTTGACCGTCATTTCATTTACTTTTTTTGAAGATAATATCCTGTAATCCACACAGAAAGAAAAACAAAATACCGACTTAAATTAATTGTCAAATTGTACAAATCCATAGAAGAATATCAAAAATTTTACATCACACTTTAAAGGTATTTTGGAGTTAAAACAGCGTCGATCTAGGCTTATTAATGATGATAATAACACGTATGGGATGCCCGATCACGTATCGCCGATAGATTAAACGGCAATCCTACCCGCAGTGTGAGCATCTTGAAAACGATAATTATTAATTAAACTCGTGAGATTGCGTACGCACCGGTGATGCCCGTGTAATTGGTAAGTACGGGCCCCGTGCACCTAGGAGTCTCACCTATAAGTAGGGAGATGCAATCATTGGTAACTTTGCAGGGGCGAGGGGGCAAATACACTTTGATGATGGTACACGCTTGATGATTATAATCCCTCACAGAATCTCTGTATTCGCAAAGTATTGATGGCTGCGCAAGTATTGCAAAGTATTGCTACTTATACAAGTATTTTCATGGGTAAAAGTGCCTGCTCCTGTCGTGATAGCATGTCGTATAGTTTAGATTTTTAATTTTCCGTTTAGAATTTTTGTATTTAAATTGCAAGGTCACAAATACCTTTCAGACGTGAACCAAGCTAGAAGAAAATCAATTGTAAAGATCCAGCGGGTGTCGGTAACGTTATGGCCTCCGATTATCATGAGGGGGTTTAGGACATATAGGATTTTGTGTTTAGCTACATGAGCTTCCTTGCAGTCATGATTTCCCCGGCATTTTCTTACCTTTCATGTTATTTTGACACTAACTAATCGTTACTTTTGACTAAACTAGGTCGGTTTCCCAAGATTTCTCCGTTTCAACAAAGCGTACAAATGCAGAGTACCTTGGTATCTAAACTCAAGTCCCACTCCGCCATGTTCTTGGCCTTCCGAGGTATCCTTGCAGAGAACGCAGAGGGAGCTCGGATTGCCAGCATCTTGAACCAGCTCCTTGGGGAATGAGGGATGATTTCGCCGGGAGGGATGGGGGATCTCCGTTAGAATGGGGGAGGGGGGAGACATTGTTCTTCATCAGAACGCAATTCCACTGGGGGTTACAGGGTCTCATTAAATTATTACAACATCACTCCACAACACTCGTATTTGCGTGGAAGCTTTCGAGACGCCAGCAATGTATGAGATGGGTGTGTGCAGAAGAACGGAAAGCAGAATGTGAAAAACACAATGTGTATGTTCCTAATTGTTGGAGGGATAAAAGTTAGTTCAGCAACTTCACTCGCCTTGCTTATCAACCTCTCAACAGCAACTTCACTCGCCTTGCTTATCAACCTCTCGACAGCAACTTCACTCGCCTTGCTTATCAACCTCTCAACAGCAACTTCACTCGCCTTGCTTATCAACCTCTCGACAGCAACTTCACTCGCCTTGCTTATCAACCTCTCGACAGCAACTTCACTCGCCTGGCTTATCAACCTCTCGACAGCAACTTCACTCGCCTTGCTTATCGACCTCTCGACTGCAACTTTACTCGCCTTGCTTATCAACCTCTCGATAGCAACTTCACTCGCCTTGCTTATCAACCTCTCGACAGAATGGATTTGTGAAGGAATCCTGCTGTTCGCGTTGCACCATCCTTCGGAAGGGACGTTAAGCCGGTGGTCTCCTTGGTCTTCGACAGGAGTAGGCTACGTGCCGGCACCGGGTTTCCCCTCTTTCCTGCAGGTCTAGTTTAAATTCATAATCACCCACTCATTCACCGACTTCATTAGACCAGTGCGTCGTTAAACCCAACTAACACTCCTGGACTGGGTTACAGGGTTAGTAGAATGTGTTAGGAACAGTTTTTCAGTGAAATCTAACAATCCATCAACTTGTTATTTCCTTGGCAACAGCCAATCAGAAGTTGTTTGTAGTTTGTTAATGGCCTGTTAACACTAACGAAGTACTTGAGGTGAATCCTTATTATGTCTAATCCCAAGGCTTACTGGCTTCATTTGAAATTGTACTTTGCAACAGTGGGTGAACCAAATGGGTTTTTCCTTGCATTTGGGGCACGCCATTTCACCGCACTGTACTTAGTTTTGTACATCCCTATATTAACAGTCGCACCCCTTTACCCGGGTTACTCCAGTTCCAACTAACAGAACTTCCATTCACAAAAAATGGTCAAACTTTACCAATAAAAAAAGTCATCGAATGCAAATTTGCTTGTGTGTTGTTTCTTCCAGCGAATGACTTGTAGCGACACTTTGATGTCCAACTCGATGTCACAAGAAATAATTTGATACAACTCTGAAGGTCACACAAAGTTGGGGCGATCTGATACTTTGGTTTTACATTTACAAGCAGCCACCACACCCACTCCATTACATGACAAGCGCACTCTATGTAGGTACAGTGCAATTATCTTACTTACATGCTGCGCGTATAATTCAACATCTCCAACCAGGATGTGTCTTGCAATGGAATGTTTGCATTTTCCACTGACTTGTGAGTTGTGTCACCAACTTCTGGTTGGGATCTGAATCCATTACAGGAACAACAATCACATTCTTGCAGCATGGAACCTGTGTACTTCACATTTAGGCTGTTTAACCTACTTTAAAGATGTTTAAGACGGGTTCTAATGCTGTTTGAGGCTGTATTAGCCTGTTTACACCGTTCTTAGGTGATTTCTGTCTGTTTTAATTTGTTAAGGATATTTCCAACTCAGATTTTTTGATCCTCTGGTGTTTTTCACATAGAAGCTCAGACCAAAGCAAAAGCGAAGCTGGAAAATGTTGCCAGGCAATCGGAAGGTTCCGGGTTCGTATTCCGGGTCCATATCTCACGGTATCTCGAATGGTTACTGCTACAAAGATCGGTTTAAATTTAAACCCCCGCTTGTTTTATTAAACGTGGCAAGTCGTTAAACACACCGATCTCGCCGCGGTAACCTGACCGTGCACACGCTGCAAAGACTGCACCCAGATGCATTCTGTGCACGCGAGTTGCAGTCGAGTTGCATGTGCAATGCAAGCTGCACATGCAGTTGCAGTCCCCACGGGCCCCAAAGATGATGGAATATCTCACACGAGTCGTGGATCAGGCGCTCGAATAGACCAGGGATGGGCATTGAGTTTCTGCAAATATAAAACCATCTTCCAAAAAAATCCATCAGAGAATCAAAGAGTGAAACGCTGACCCTGAAAGCATTTCCTAATTATAGTTGCGCTATTTTCAAGCATTTTCTTCATCTCTAACTCGTGGCTTTGTTTTGTTGTTGTACTTTTCATAAATTTTACTTAGACATTTTTTGATGCAAAATTACTGTGCAGAATTGAAACGCACATACGATTCTGTTTGCAGCTCGGGAAGGAATTAAGCTTTTCATAGAATCTTAGAAGTCAATTGCATCTCAGTTTATTACCAAGTTTAGCTGTTTAGATTGTCAAGTGTATTTTTTTTAGATGGTTTCAAATGTAACCGTCGCTATGCCCCTGTGCCACTGTGCTTGGTTTATAATGCAACAAGTTAAATCAAGAATCTATTGGTTTGAAAGTACTAAGCGTCTATTGTAACTGGCTGCAATCGAACTTGTTGAGTTGGTAGTACTGCAGATGCACTTCAGCATTCACTAAGATGCAGTCTAGAGTAGGGACTCACGACAACGCTGTGGGCAACATTGTGGGCAACAACTTCTTTATGATGGTCGCTTTAAGATGGAGTCACCGTCATTTAGAGTGTCTAAAATAATCATTTCGTTATTTCTCGCAGATTACTCGCATTTGAGACTGGTTTACGCTCAATTTATCTTTATTAATGCTAACCTCAACGATTGATAAACATGTATCGCGATATTTTGAGTCGTGACCATTTAATTTCAGAGGTTTGTTAAAAAGGACGGCCGCAAACTCGATCTGGTGGTCAAAACTGTTACCACTTGTTGCCGGCTTAGTTTGCTCAACAGAAAGCTTAGTGTGACTTTAACCAAATGTATAAATCCAATGTTTCTGCACTTAGGAACTTTGGCAAGCATTGAAAAATAGGGTAAAATCTACAAAACCTATTTTGATAGGAAAAGGGATGACATGCCCTGTCTTAAAAAACGTGCTGTGACCAAAACCAACTGCAAGAATGCAAATTAGAGCTCAGAAGCACTTAAGAATGCACTTTCAGTGCACTTATCTCGTCACTCTGCACACCTTTGTACATCCCTGGGCAGTGGCAAGGCCTGCAAAACCAGGAAACGATAGACGAAGTAAATATCTATGAATTATGCCCCACCTCCACGCGAGCTAGGCAGCGACTCGAAGGCCAAATCGCAACATCGATGATTGCACATACACCGGCCATTATCATTACAAAGACTGTTGGGAGAGCTAGCGACCACTCCTTGATGCTGATGGGCCGCCCTGCCATGGAACACCTTTTCCCATCACTTCTCGAACATCTGGCAGGAAAATCTCCATTTTCCACTCATACAGCCGGGAAACTACGCTGGGAAATCGGCCACTTTGAAAGAAAACTGAGGAGTTAGTGGAGTGGCCATTTTTTTTAATAAGATTTGCAATTGCTATTTAGCGTTATTTGTCAAGTATCTTCGACTTGAAATGTGTTTCTTCAGATATATAAAAAAACTTCTATGCGTGGTTGAGTAATCTATCTAGGAAGGCACATGTACAAAGGTGATTTTTCTGCTAAAAAAAAAAACGCTTGTGAAACGAGTTTTGTCTGAACAGAGGCAGAAATCAATTTACAAATTATCAATTTAAATTACAAAGAGAGAGCCTACAAAATGTGACACATTTAAGATATCTTTAACACTCTTTAAGTCGCATCTTTTAAGTTCCCAAGCCAATAGTAACCACAACTTATTCTTATAAATGTGTTGTAATATTGTTTCTCTTGTTTGTTTTTATTTGCAAATCTTGTCTAGGTCTAAGTTACTTGTCTAAGTCTAAGTTACTTGTCTAAGTCTAAGTTACTTGTCTAAGCCTAAGTTACTTGTCTAAGTCTAAGTTACTTGTCTAAGCCTAAGTTACTTGTCTAAGTCTAAGTTACTTGTGAGTTACTAAGTAAGATAATAATATACTTTCTACAATAATTTAACACGGCAATATTATTACATAATGCCTATGTCCTAGATTTATAATACACATATTATAGTTATTTGTTTATTTTCTAATTCTTTACTAACAAACGAGAAGCTATTTTCTTATCTAACTTGCAATATTGAAGAAGTTAGGTGCAAGAGCGGGAGGAACCCGAACAGCTTGACTTAGCTACACAATGTGGTGTATTAGAGATATCATTACAGCTTGGTCTGACTGTACAATGTGGTGTATTAGAGATATCATTACAGCCTGGTTTGACTGTACAATGTGGTGTATTAGAGATATCATTACAGCCTGGTTTGACTGTACAATGTGGTGTATTAGAGATATCATTACAGCTTGGTCTGACTGTACAATGTGGTGTATTAGAGATATCATTACAGTCTGGTTTGACTGTACAATGTGGTGTATTAGAGATATCATTACAGCTTGGTCTGACTGTACAATGTGGTGTATTAGAGATATCATTACAGTCTGGTTTGACTGTACAATGTGGTGTATTAGAGATATCATTACAGCCTGGTTTGACTGTACAATGTGGTGTATTAGAGATATCATTACAGCCTGGTTTGACTGTACAATGTGTTGTATTAGAGATATCATTACAGCCTGGTTTGACTGTACAATGTGGTGTATTAGAGATATCATTACAGCCTGGTTTGACTGTACAATGTGGTGTATTAGAGATATCATTACAGCTAGGTTTGACTGTACAATGTGGTGTATTAGAGATATCATTACAGTCTGGTTTGACTGTACAATGTGGTGTATTAGAGATATCATTACAGCCTGGTTTGACTGTACAATGTGGTGTATTAGAGATATCATTACAGTCTGGTTTGACTGTACAATGTGGTGTATTAGAGATATCATTACAGCCTGGTTTGACTGTACAATGTGGTGTATTAGAGATATCATTACAGCTTAGTTTGACTGTACAATGTGGTGTATTAGAGATATCATTACAGCCTGGTTTGACTGTACAATGTGGTGTATTAGAGATATCATTACAGTCTGGTTTGACTGTACAATGTGGTGTATTAGAGATATCATTACAGCTAGGTTTGACTGTACAATGTGGTGTATTAGAGATATCATTACAGCCTGGTTTGACTGTACAATGTGGTGTATTAGAGATATCATTACAGCCTGGTTTGACTGTACAATGTGGTGTATTAGAGATATCATTACAGTCTGGTTTGACTGTACAATGTGGTGTATTAGAGATATCATTACAGCCTGGTTTGACTGTACAATGTGGTGTATTAGAGATATCATTACAGCCTGGTTTGACTGTACAATGTGGTGTATTAGAGATATCATTACAGCCTGGTTTGACTGTACAATGTGGTGTATTAGAGATATCATTACAGCCTGGTTTGACTGTACAATGTGGTGTATTAGAGATATCATTACAGCCTGGTTTGACTGTACAATGTGGTGTATTAGAGATATCATTACAGCTAGGTTTGACTGTACAATGTGGTGTATTAGAGATATCATTACAGCCTGGTTTGACTGTACAATGTGGTGTATTAGAGATATCATTACAGTCTGGTTTGACTGTACAATGTGGTGTATTAGAGATATCATTACAGCTAGGTTTGACTGTACAATGTGGTGTATTAGAGATATCATTACAGCCTGGTTTGACTGTACAATGTGGTGTATTAGAGATATCATTACAGCCTGGTTTGACTGTACAATGTGGTGTATTAGAGATATCATTACAGCCTGGTTTGACTGTACAATGTGGTGTATTAGAGATATCATTACAGCCTGGTTTGACTGTACAATGTGGTGTATTAGAGATATCATTACAGCTTGGTTTGACTGTACAATGTGGTGTATTAGAGATATCATTACAGCCTGGTTTGACTGTACAATGTGGTGTATTAGAGATATCATTACAGCCTGGTTTGACTGTACAATGTGGTGTATTAGAGATATCATTACAGCTAGGTTTGACTGTACAATGTGGTGTATTAGAGATATCATTACAGCTAGGTTTGACTGTACAATGTGGTGTATTAGAGATATCATTACAGCCTGGTTTGACTGTACAATGTGGTGTATTAGAGATATCATTACAGCCTGGTTTGACTGTACAATGTGGTGTATTAGAGATATCATTACAGCTAGGTTTGACTGTACAATGTGGTGTATTAGAGATATCATTACAGCCTGGTTTGACTGTACAATGTGGTGTATTAGAGATATCATTACAGCTCGGTCTGACTGTACAATGTGGTGTATTAGAGATATCATTACAGCCTGGTTTGACTGTACAATGTGGTGTATTAGAGATATCATTACAGCTTGGTTTGACTGTACAATGTGGTGTATTAGAGATATCATTACAGCCTGGTTTGACTGTACAATGTGGTGTATTAGAGATATCATTACAGCCT
Organism: Protonemura montana; assembly: GCA_947568835.1. Lineage (NCBI taxonomy): Eukaryota > Metazoa > Arthropoda > Insecta > Plecoptera > Nemouridae > Protonemura > Protonemura montana. The sequence continues at coordinate 2,746,548 of OX387608.1, forward strand.
GGTTTGACTGTACAATGTGGTGTATTAGAGATATCATTACAGCTTGGTTTGACTGTACAATGTGGTGTATTAGAGATATCATTACAGCCTGGTTTGACTGTACAATGTGGTGTATTAGAGATATCATTACAGTTTGGTTTGACTGTACAATGTGGTGTATTAGAGATATCATTACAGCTAGGTTTGACTGTACAATGTGGTGTATTAGAGATATCATTACAGCCTGGTTTGACTGTACAATGTGGTGTATTAGAGATATCATTACAGCCTGGTTTGACTGTACAATGTGGTGTATTAGAGATATCATTACAGCTTGGTTTGACTGTACAATGTGGTGTATTAGAGATATCATTACAGCCTGGTTTGTCTGTACAATGTGGTGTATTAGAGATATCATTACAGTCTGGTTTGACTGTACAATGTGGTGTATTAGAGATATCATTACAGCTTGGTTTGACTGTACAATGTGGTGTATTAGAGATATCATTACAGCCTGGTTTGACTGTACAATGTGGTGTATTAGAGATATCATTACAGCTTGGTTTGACTGTACAATGTGGTGTATTAGAGATATCATTACAGCTTGGTCTGACTGTACAATGTGGTGTATTAGAGATATCATTACAGCCTGGTTTGACTGTACAATGTGGTGTATTAGAGATATCATTACAGCTCGGTTTGACTGTACAATGTGGTGTATTAGAGATATCATTACAGTTTGATATTGTTAGGTTTGTTTGAGCTCTCGGTGCGGTAAGATCTCTGAGACGTCTGTTATTTGTTTCCTTGTCTTATGACACGCCCACTCAAGATATTACAAGTTAGTGTTAAAATCACTTGAGTCAACAATAATTCCGTGTGTTAGTTTTGTCTCACACAAACATAGGCTTGTCTTCTAAATGAATTTTAAAATTGGGTAATTTTACTGTTTTTTTTTTGTATTTTTTTTTTTTCGTTAATAATTTGTTTTACACAAAAATTATTTGAAATGGGTTTTGAATGCTCAGTAAAGGACAACTAAATTTCCCTAAATTTACTAAATTTACTTAGCGTTTAGAACCCATTTCAAATAGTTTTTGTTAAAACTTGTGCTTAGGTTACATCAAGTAGACATGAGTCTAAAAACTATCATAAAGATGATTTTAAAAAATAAATAAATAAAAAAAATTGTTTAATGCGTCGTTAAAGTCAAGAACTTTTTTCGGACATTTCGTAATTTCTTGAAATAAAAATCGCAAACAGACATAAGTCTAAAACCGTGAAAGAATGATCTTCTTTTGCTATTTTACTATACCTATACGAATTGACACACCACAAGAGATGGTTACATAAGCCCAAAGAACAAAACAAAAAAAACAATAATTTGAAATCATCAAGTTATCTAGAAATAAATGGTATAGGGGCTTTTACATTTTTAAACCCATCAAATTAATTGAGCGTAGTCCACGACAAGGCGATGTACTTAGTGAGTTTATCACGTCCGTTACCAAGAGTCTTATTTCAAACCCTCTGACCATCGAACCCTCTACACAGACAACAGCTGGTCGCCCTATAGGGGCTTCAAGTTGCCACCAAAGATCCACCAAAGACAGACCACCAGATTAATAAATTACATCGAGTTAGGTTTAAATTAACCCCAAAACGGCCGTCACTCCTCCTAGAATGCGCCATGACTGCGGAGGACATGTCTTCCGCTGACGTCATAGGTGTACCGGAAGTGTCGTACACGGCGCAGGAAGTGGAAGACATGGAGACAAAAGGCACATGTGTGTCTCGAGTACTTCACGGTGTAACTTTGTACGGTAATGAGTTAAACGTGTACGTAGTGCGTCAGAGTTTATGTCTCGTGCGTTTACACGCACAATTATCGGGGAGGTGTACGTAGAAGGAAATCGCTTCTTGGACTGAATTTTTAAACTGTTGCACGTCACGTGTTGGAGGTTTGAAACGATTTGTCGCAGACTAAAATCAGAATCTGGTTCGTTTTTTGAAATTGTATTTGTAATATCGTTGAAAGCACTCCAAGAAACAAACCGCTTCAATTTGTTTGTGGTGTATAACGACGCACTGTTTTGACAACGTGCCATGTGGCACTGGTCTAATGGCGTCGGTAAATGAGCGGATGATGATAAACCTAACCTAGTCTAGAAGGGAGGAGGAGAAACCCGGTGCCGGCACGTAGCCTACTCATGTCGAAAAGCACCAAAGGGACCAACGACTTAACGTCCCTTCCGAAGGACGGTACAACGCGAACAACAGGATTCCTCCACAAATCCATGCTTTCGAGAGGTTAATAAGCAAGCCGAGTAAAGTTGCTGTACTAACTTTCATCCCTCTAACCTCTCTCCCGAACAGAACTGGTCATTTGTATGATAGTCACCCATCCAAAACGTGACCCAGCTCAGTGTTGCTTTACTTTCATCCCTCCAACATCTCTCCCGAACAGAACTGGTCATGTGTATATGATGGTCACCCATTCATTACCTGACCCAGCACAGTGTTGCTTAACTTTCATCCCTCCAACCTCTCTCCCGAACAGAATTGGTCATGTGTATAATGGTCACCCATCCAATACCTGAATCCGCTCAGTGTTGCTTAACTTTCATCCCTCCAACCTCTCTCCCGAACAGAATTGGTCATGTGTATGATGGTCACCCATCCATTACCTGACCCAGCAGTGTTGCTTAACTTTCATCCCTCCAACCTTCCTCCCGAACAGAATTGGTCATGTGTGTGATGGTCACCCATCCAATACCTGACCCAGCAGTGTTGCTTAACTTTCATCCCTCCAACCTCTCTCCCGAACAGAATTGGTCATGTGTGTGATGGTCACCCATCCAATACCTAACTCAGCAAAAACCACTTCAAGACTGAACTTAAAATATTTCTTAGCAAGATATGCTCATATTCAATACATGATTATCACTCGTATGTGGAAGACAGATTCTGAATTATCTCTGAATTTATAAACTGAATTAATAATGTATAATAACTTGCTGCTATCCTACTGTCTGTTGCTTCTCTCACTTCATGTTATCCATGACGTATTCTGTAACAAACCTTACTTACTTTGTAATGTATTCTTGCCAGAATAAAATATATTTATTTATTATTAATATCAGGTATTCGAGGTATTCGGTTCTGTTCTGGGTCGAGCGTTTGATTTGGTTATGCTCTTGTTGGTAGATTTGAGGCAACTAAGTGCTTTCTAAAACCTTTTAATCAAATACAAGATAGAATAGACACATTGAGCTTGGAGATAATAGTGGATATACATTTTCTTGTTGGCGTATAAAGCTCATGGCTTAAACATGGCTGCAATGGTATTCTGTACATTGTTATCTCCACGTATACACAAGCAGGCATTCGATATTTGTGGTCGAAGATCTTCACCAAGAAAAAACCCTATCAAAACCCAAAACAACTTTGTTGATTAAAAAAAAATCGTGGAAGGCCAAATTCGATTTTGAGTTAAAAATAAACTTGGCTGGAACTTAATTACTATAGCGGCATTCTCTGATTAGGCGAGCGCCGGCCACCTTCGCTAGAGTGAAGCAGGAGGGCACGGAAATTTGCCGTGCGTCGCTGCGCTATTCGTTGACAGCGAACAATAAATATTGTTTATTTCCAAATTGGTTACCAAAGTAACATTGGGTTGGTCAGAGATACAAAGGTACATAATAAATATACTAAGTACGGAATACATACATGCACAAAATACATGATACGTGAAAACAATTTGAAAATTCCTTCGCAAAAACTATTTGAAATGGGTTTTGAATGCTAAGTAAAGGACAACTAAATGTCCTTTACTTAGCTATCATAACCCATTTCAAATAGTTTTTGTTAAAACTAGTGTTAAGGATAAATCAAGTAGCCATGAGTCTAAAAACCATCATAGAAAATTCGCTGTATGCTAGAAAATAAGAGAAATTAGAAAAATGTTGGCGGTTGTTTTACCTCTGGTGAAATATTGCCATGCGCTCAAAATACCGAGTATACGATCATTGCTTTAGACAAGATGTCTGTTTGAAATTTACACTTTTGTCGGGTTTTGACTCTCGGACTTTGTAAGAAAAGCAAAGATATTGATGCTGCTTTTTAGATGAAATCTTATTTAAATTGCAAACGCTTGCAATGCGCGGGGTATTTTATTATTAACAACACTATAACCGTCTCAAAAATTGATGCTCAAACGGGGACTCGAACCCCGATCTCCACCTATCGCGAGTGTTGCTCTAACCAATTGAGCTACTTGGACACTGGCTTTTTGGGATGATTTTAGTGCATTTGATGAGAATGACGGATCTCCAAGGAGTAGAACCAAGAGGCTGTGAATACTCACAGTCACTCTGATTCTAGTGACGCTATACCACGTCACAACCATTGAATTTCGAGTAACTCCAATTTGACGTTGGATGCGTTTTATTTTTAGATGAAATCTGATTTAAATTGCAAACGCTTGCAATGCGCGGAGTATTTTATTATTATGAAGCAGCTTTGCTAGAGGAACAGGAAACCTGCTGAGATGTCTGTGGACCTCTCCGAAGTGTCTATTTACCAAACAAGTTCGACTGTAATCTTTGGGGTCATACAACATTTCAACTGGTGTTTAGCTATGAGACCCTGAGGCACACCAATTGTGACAGATCGCCCGGCTCAGTTGTGGTCAAAACTTCTCACCGACTGACCTCTGTCTTGACATCTGTTTCAGACTGACCAGCTCGGAGTCTTACTTCCTGTCCGAGGGTTTGTACGCCAGTCCCGAAGATCTCGAGGAGTCCAGGAAGATCTGCTTGGACGTGGTCACCTTGGCGGAGTACGTCGATCATCCCAACAAGGTGAGGTAGAGTCCAGGAAGCTCTGTTTTCAAAACATTTTTGTGGTCCACCGATCTTCGTGCATTTCCTAAAATGTATGTTTTAAGATTTAAAGAGGAACTGTGTTAGAAATGCTGCTTAGAATTATTGTCCGCAGACCCGGGCTAATTTATTGAGACGTAAAGTAACCAAACGCTCGTGAGTTTCTACCTCAACCTCTCGACAGCAACTTCACTCGCCTTGCTCATCAACCTCTCGACAGCAACTTCACTCGCCTTGCTTATCAACCTCTCGACAGCAACTTCACTCGCCTTGCTTAGCAACCTCTCGACAGCAACTTCACTCGCCTTGCTCATCAACCTCTCGACAGCAACTTCACTCGCCTTGCTTATCAACCTCTCGACAGCAACTTCACTTGCCTTGCTTATCAACCTCTCGACAGCAACTTCACTTGCCTTGCTTATCAACCTCTCGACAGCAACTTCACTCGCCTTGCTTATCAACCTCTCGACAGCAACTTCACTCGCCTTGCTTATCAACCTCTCGACAGCAACTTCACTCGCCTTGATCATCAACCTATCGACAGCAACTTCACTCGCCTTGCTTATCAACCTCTCGACAGCAACTTCACTCGCCTTGCTTATCAACCTCTCGACAGCAACTTCACTCGCCTTGCTTATCAACCTCTCGACAGCAACTTCACTCGCCTTGCTTATCAACCTCTCGACAGCAACTTCACTCGCTTTGCTTATCAACCTCTCGACAGCAATTTCACTCGCCTTGATCATCAACCTATCGACAGCAACTTCACTCGCCTTGCTTATCAACCTCTCGACAGCAACTTCACTCGCCTTGCTTATCAACCTCTCGACAGCAACTTCACTCGCCTTGCTTATCAACCTCTCGACAGCAACTTCACTCGCCTTGCTTATCAACCTCTCGACAGCAACTTCACTCGCCTTGCTTATCAACCTCTCGACAGCAACTTCACTCGCCTTGCTTATCAACCTCTCGACAGCAACTTCACTCGCCTTGCTTATCAACCTCTCGACAGCAACTTCACTCGCTTTGCTTATCAACCTCTCGACAGCAACTTCACTTGCCTTGCTTATCAACCTCTCGACAGCAACTTCACTCGCCTTGCTTATCAACCTCTCGACAGCAACTTCACTCGCCTTGCTTATCAACCTCTCGACAGCAACTTCACTCGCCTTGATCATCAACCTATCGACAGCAACTTCACTCGCCTTGCTTATCAACCTCTCGACAGCAACTTCACTCGCCTTGCTTATCAACCTCTCGACAGCAACTTCACTCGCCTTGCTTATCAACCTCTCGACAGCAACTTCACTCGCCTTGCTTATCAACCTCTCGACAGCAACTTCACTCGCTTTGCTTATCAACCTCTCGACAGCAACTTCACTCGCCTTGATCATCAACCTATCGACAGCAACTTCACTCGCCTTGCTTATCAACCTCTCGACAGCAACTTCACTCGCCTTGCTTATCAACCTCTCGACAGCAACTTCACTCGCCTTGCTTATCAACCTCTCGACAGCAACTTCACTCGCCTTGCTTATCAACCTCTCGACAGCAACTTCACTCGCCTTGCTTATCAACCTTTTGACAGCAACTTCACTCGCCTTGCTTATCAACCTCTCGACAGCAACTTCACTCGCCTTGCTTATCAACCTCTCGACAGCAACTTCACTCGCTTTGCTTATCAACCTCTCGACATCAACTTCACTCGCCTCGCTTATCAACCTCTCGACAGCAACTTTACTCGCCTTGCTTATCAACCTCTCGACAGCAACTTCACTCGCCTTGCTTGTCAACCTCTCGACAGCAACTTCACTCGCCTTGCTTATCAACCTCTCGACAGCATGGATTTGTGGAGGAATCCTGTTGTTCGCGTTGTACCGTCCTTCGGAAGGGACGTTAAGCCGGTGGTCCCCTTGGTCTTCGACAGGAGTAGGCTACGTGCCGGCACCGGGTTTCCCCTCCTCCCTTCTAGGCCAGATTAGGTTCATCATCGTCAATTCATTCACCAACGCCATTAGACCAGTGCCTTCAGGCCAACAGTGCGTCGTTAAACCGCACTTATCTGTCAGTTTTTTCCGCTATTGGCACGACACTGGGTTTGCAACTTGGCCCTAGCTAAGTGTCACAAACTCCAAGTTAGTGACGTGGTTAGCTAACCTCGCTTTGTGTCAGCGCAGCAGCTGTGCGCAGTCGAGACCCGCACAACGTAATTCATTACAAAGTTACACAAAAAGAAGACTTTTGAAAAAAAAAACCTCTCTCATCTGTTTCAACCCGTTTTAGTGGAGCCTGTTTCAATCATGTTCGTTCCGAACGAAGGCTTGGGACAGGAAAAAAAACGAATCATTCTTTATGCACTGCACACCTTGCCTGGTTGATATTCTTATCAAAAGCTTGACCGGCTCATTGGCTCATTCGTAACGGTCGTTACCAAGGAAACCAGACCCTGTTAGATTATGGTGAGGTTAGGTTAGACCATAAAGCGTCTTGCCCCGTATCTACGAAGAGATGAATGAAGTTCTGAATAAGCCTGTTACTCATATAAGCCTGTTACTCATATATATAAGCCTGTCATTGAACTTATCTGCCATCTCGCCAGAACGAGCGCCCATTTAGGCATTGAGCCACATTTTTAAACGCCATGTTCACATTTCTAGGCACTCGAAAATTCTAGGAAAGAGTTTTTTTCTAAAATGGCGCAGACGAAACGGTTTTTCTATTTCGTCTAGCTGGCCGTGACGATTACCTAGATGGCATTTACTATCTCATTACCGGATAATTAGTAATTACTTCATTTGCCAGAAGTTGCCGGGGATTTATAATGTTGAATCGAAGAACCTGCTTCGAATCCAGGTGCGCGTATCGAATGAGATCGAGTTTCAAAACGTATTGGCTTGTTCTGCGACTTGGCTAGGCATTGTAACTTATTGACTTGCCAAATTACTGGCCCCGAGTCTGCATTACTTTTTACAACTCAATTATTTTTAATGACGTTTAACGACGCAATTTATCCCTCATCGTTGCCGTTATAAATTGTAAGAAACGAAAAAAAAAAAAAACATTGTTTATTTGTGAAGAAACTAAATAGTTATGATTTTCGCTCTCCGCGCTTTCTGGAAAATCTTTGTGGATCTGCGTTAAGAGGGCTTTTTCCACGTTCGATTATTTTTCAACCAGTTTTTTGAACGAACGTAGAGGCCGAAAACAAATTTTAAAACAGAGAATGCATTTTTGCACAATTTGAAAACTTGGTAATTGTGCCGAAGTAACAACCTAACCTAACCTAACCTAAACTAACCTAACCTAAACTAACCTAACCTACACTAACCTAACCTAAACTAACCTAACCTAACCTAATCTAACCTAAACTAACCTAACCTAACCTAATCTAACCTAACCTAATCAACCTAACCTAACCTAACCTAACCTAACCTAACCTAACCTAAACTAACCTAACCTAAACTAACCTAAACTAACCTAAACTAACCTAACCTAAACTAACCTAACCTAAACTAACCTAACCTAATCTAACCTAACCTAAACTAACCTAACCTAACCTAATCTAACCTAACCTAACCTAACCTAACCTAATCTAACCTAACCTAACCTAACCTAATCAACCTAACCTAACCTAACCTAACCTAACCTAACCTAACCTAACCTAACCACACTCAAAGACAAAATTCAATAGTTTTTGTAGTAAGTTTTTTAAGTAATTTGGCCAGCCAAATGCTTGCCATGTTCCCTTGCTGAATCACTTGCTTATGATGCTCTCCACGGTTATAGAAATATCCTCGAAGGTCTCTCGTTAAAAACGTTAACGCTTCGTTAGTGACGTTGCTTTGTCGATGTCACGAGCAATTTATCGACCGTTTAGCGTTGAACACAATCGACGCCAAGTCGCGTCATTATCAAGAAAATGCAAAGAAAAGCGATCCAAGCGATGGTGAGTCGAGTTTGTCGGCGCATTTTCTTTGCCCGAAGAAACTTGTGAAAGTGTTTTTTTGTCCTGGTGTGAAATGGTTCAACTTTGACAGATCGCATTGAAGCTGCTCTTTAATTGGATATCTGTATCGCGCTGTAGTCAAACTTGCCTAGCAACCAAGCAACGCTAATGTCATCATTTAAAATAATTTAATCATACTCAATCAACTTACAAACATTTCAACTTCGTTTCGATTGATTTGTTTTGTGTTTAACGACGCACTTTTGTGACCATGAGTCACGTGGTTTTTATTTAATGGTGCTAGTGAATGAGTGGCTTCTGATAATGGACGTGGCTACCCAAGTCCCGAGGCCCGAAGATCACCGGCTTAACGTCCCTTCCGAAGGACGGTACAATGCGAACAACAGGATTCCTCCACAAATCCATGCTGTCGAGAGGTTGATAAGCAAGGCGAGTGATGTTGCTGTACTAACTTTCATCCCTCCAACCTCTCTCCCGAACAGTACTGGTCATCGCAGTGTTGCTTAACTTTCATCCCTCCAACCTCTCTCCCGAACAGAACTAGTCATGTGTATGATGGTCACCCATCCAATACCTGACCCAGTGCAGTGTTGCTTAACTTTCATCCCTCCAACCTCTCTCCCGAACAGAACTAGTCATGTGTATGATGGTCACCCATCCAATACCTGACCCAGCGCAGTGTCGCTTAACTTTCATCCCTCCAACCTCTCTCCCGAACAGAACTAGTCATGTGTATGATGGTCACCCATCCAATACCTGACCCAGCGCAGTGTCGCTTAACTTTCATCCCTCCAACCTCTCTCCCGAACAGAACTGGTCATGTGTATGATGGTCACCCATCCAATACCGCAGTGTTGCTTAACTTCGGTGATCTCACGAGGACCGGTGTTACCAACACGGCAAACCGTTCATACACAGATGTTATCTGCATTCAACATATTACACACCTGAAAACAACTTTTTTGTTCGTAAACAAAATGGTGGTAAACGCTAGACCACGAGTAACAACGACCCATTGGCAGCACCGGTCCACAAGTCGCATTGTTAACATGCAGATAATACAAACGATCGTTTTTTGTCCAGGTGCTAACAGGACGCCCCAGCAATTACACAGGCCTAAGTGTACATGCGATGTACATAGGTATGACCGATGTAACATGTCGGCAACAGCTGTTTTTTTTGCCAGAGCACAGAGAACAAAGTAATTGCACACATGGTATTGGGTTTGCGAAGTCAATGTTAGATTAGGCTCGGTTTAATCTAGTTTTTGTGAGACTATGCAAGTCAGCTGCAGCACTTGCAGGCTTTTATAGCATGTGCTGCAAGTCGTCGCTCTAACCATATTAGATTCTTGAAGACCTTCAAAGAAATTGATTAGAATTTATCTGAAATATTAATCGATTTAGAAAATGTGTTTTTTTTTCGATGCGATTTTGAGTGGGTATGCCTTTGAATAGTTAATAGTCATGAGATGAAACATGAATTGCATCGAAAACACCGCGACTCACGCAGCAAATAGATTTATAAAGTACCTAATGTTTGTGTGAGTGCACGTATAGACGACTCAATTTACTCGTATACAGACATGCATGCATCATGTACATGTACCCACATTACTTTCACAGCAAGTTCACTGCCTACGTATCCGCTGGATTACCTGCCATTAAATGTGACGTGCTTTATTTGTGGCTATCACTCATAACTATGGCAAACTACACGGCAATGATACCTGTGTATATATATTTCCCCCGTTAATGTGCTCCGATATTGCAGAAGCTTTTTCTTGTAGCTAGAGACCATTGCTTTCTAATGGTATGGTACAAATAACGAACCAGGAGCCCTATCTTCGGTTCCTGGAGATTTGTGCGTGGGTTTCTGTAAAGTGGGTTGTGCAGCGGTACCTCTCCTTCCTTCTTAAGATGTCCCCAAGGCGGCTAGAGATCTCTCCCGCGTAGCAAACAGTCTATCAAAACACAGACAGAACTCCTTCATCCCTGTACCGATTCTGTCTTACGGTACCACTTTCTGTTGGCACTCGTCGAGGAAACGGCCGACTTCTTGAGAAGCCGTGGCGTCTGCTTACCAAGTCTCGTATTGAAGAAAAATATGATTTTTTTTAATATGAATTCGAACTATAACCAAAGCTATAACCGGATTGTCCGTTATTTTACATAACCTAACTTATAAAGTAGCAATAAAGAAGCATCAACCACCACCTTATGGATCCACAAAGCAAAGCTTTTAAAGTAGGTAAACCCAGATAATCAGCCAATCACATTCGGTATGTACAGATTTCCAGTGGTTCTAGCCATGGACTTTACCACTCAAATGCATAGAAGTTTTTGACTAAACGCTGCTTCATGGATCTGGCCGCACATATATGAATACACTTAAATATTATTCTCTGATGACAAGATGTTTGCTATCAGTAATTGTTGAATGTAGCAAAGATTGAAGAGTGTGGACAATTCAGTAGCCAGGTATGGGGCAGTCTGAGAAGCCTATGAGCTCGAAGACTCGGTAAAACAGCGAGGACATACTGAGGCCAGCGCTGGGTCTATAATCTGTGTTATTAGGCTCACTCTCCAGCCTCGAAGAATGCTTGAAAAAGTGGTTTGGGAATTAGGTGCCATCACATTTTTTCGTCGATTTTTTTTTTCTTCTCTGCTTGTCTCCGGTGAGAGCAACATCTTGGGAGGGGTTCTTCTCGGCGCGGTGTTGTCAGATCTTCTGTGACCCAATTGCAGTCCACGAAAATGATCTCACACCACGCTCGGTTAATTAAGATGGCCGTGGGTTCTAAAACCCGTGCAGCTGTCACCAGCGTCGTCGGAAGAGCGCGGTGGCAAGTGATTTCATTTCAACACATTTTCAGAAACCAGGAGGCGCTGTTTCAATGTCAACTATATTAACTCTTTTTTTAATTGATTCTGATTGCGATCTGGCGATTGTTTGACGCAACCTTCCTCTGTTTCTCGCGTCCTACGCCCCGGTAACCACGCGTACCAACTGGTCGGCGGGCTTGTGCTGGTGGACACGTGGGTTGACAATGCTACCAACATCTCGGTACATTCAAAGAAACCATGAAATGGGAGAAATTGGACTTAACTGGACAAAAATAAACTTTAAAACATTATCAAATCTTCGATGGACCAATCACAGATCTTTATGATGGTTTTTAGACTCATGTCTACTTGATTAATCCTTAGCACTAGTTTTAAGAAAAACTATTTGAACTGGGTTTTTCTTAATCACAGATCTTTTTGGTCAAAGCAACGTAGAAATATCAATAATTTGTAAAGCCGGAATTTTAAACTATTCATATTAGGTACCAGTAATTTGTAAATGAGCGTAGCAAAGATTCGAGCTGAATATTTTAGTAGGTAAAATGCAAGTTTTTTCTTCGCTTGTTCTGGTAACTGAAAAATGGCTGGAAATGAAATAGAAATAAGAATAGATCGTTGCAGGATGCTGCCTGCACTTCTAATAAATCCAGTTCGGATCTTGATCACACATTCTCTCATCCGTTACCAGCTCTAGAGCGAACCAGTGACGGTCCCCGGTCTTCCATGGTGGTGCATGGCAGCCCCACCCTCCCCACCCCCAGTACACGCCAATCATCATCATATATCGGTTTGTTCTGACATCGCGCATTCCAGGCGTGCAAAGCTACCATCCAAAGATTCACCATTTTCAGTTGGCAAGCCTTTAAAAGCTTGTCTCATCAAAAACCGCTCCCCGTGCATCGCGGCGCTGGAAAACTGACTCGGAAAAGCATTTTCCAACCGGTGGAAATCGAGGATGGATTGCTTTCCTAGCACCAGCCACTAAATTCAGAGTTGAATTTCAACGAGCGCTGCTACTGTCTGAAATCCGGAGCTGTTTTCTTGTCTCAGAGATAACGCTTTGTGTGCTGCACACATTTCAGGTTTGAAATCTACAATCCGTGATTTACAAAATTATCTTCTCGTCGCTCTAGAACATAGTCGTTTCTCTGTCTACAAATGTTTGGCGCGTTGGAAACACCGGTCCTCGTGAGATCACTGGAGTTAAGCAACACTGCGCTGAGTCAGGTATTGGATGGGTGACCATCATACACATGACCAGTTCTGTTCGGGAGGGAGGTTGGAGGGACGAAAGTTCAGCAACACTGCGCTGGGTCAGGTATTGGATGGGTGACCATCATACACGTGACCAGTTCTGTTCGGTAGAGAGGTTGGAGGGATGAAAGTTAAGCAACACTGCGCTGGGTCTGGTACTGGATGGGTGACCATTATACACATGACCAGTTCTGTTCGGGAGAGAGGTTGGAGGGATGAAAGTTAAGCAACACTGCGCTGGGTCTGGTACTGGATGGGTGACCATTATACACATGACCAGTTCTGTTCGGGAGAGAGGTTGGAGGGATGAAAGTTAAGCAACACTGCGCTGGATCATGTATTGGATGGTTGACCATCATACACATGACCAGTTCTGTTCGGGAGAGAGGTTGGAGGGATGAAAGTTAGTACAGCAACTTCACTCGCCTTGCTTATAAACCTCTCGACAGCATGGATTTGTAGAGGAATCCTGTTGTTCACGTTGTACCGTCCTTCGGAAGGAAAGTTAAGCCGGTGGTCCCCTTGGTGCTCTTCGACAGGAGTATACTCCTTGCAAAGAGCACCAAGGATATCATGGGACCAATTTGGCCTATAGGCTACGTGCCGCCACCGGATTTTTCTATCCAGGTTAGGCTAGCTTCATCACCTTTCCATTCACCGACACCATTAGACCAGTGCTACAGGTCCCGCTGGCAAATCATTGCGTCGTTAAGCACAACACACAAGTTAATTTTTTTAATTACGTTAAAAATCTTCAAAAGCCGCCTCCAAGAATTGTATGTACACAAAACTCGAGTCCCAGCCTTGATCCGATCCTGCTATCACCTCTCTTATCAGCACACTATCCGAGCAAACGACCAGTTCAATCCAAATATTGACCCTAGACGCCCGGGTTATCGTTCCGCCAAGGTCATGAAACGCCCATGCCGACCCGCGAGCCAACTCTGACATCAACTGGCAGCACCGGTTTAGTCTTGACAAGGAAAAAATGCTCTCCTCCGATTATTAGATGCACTTTTTGAACTGCCAGCTGATAAGCTCGCCGCGAAAGTGTATGGTAAAATGCGCTACGGTGTTTTTTTTTTTTTATTATTATGAACGATATAACCGTCTTAATAAATTGATGCCCAAACGCGGACAAATATAAATAAATAAGCTAAAACCGTCTCTTTAAGCATGTGTCTAAGTAGCTCAATTGGTTAGAGCAACACCCGCGACAGGTGGAGATCGGTGTTCGAGTCCCCGTTTGGGCTTCAATTTTTGAGACGCTTATTGTGTTCATAATAATAAAATACCCCGCGCATTGCAAGCGTTTGCAATTTAAATGAGATTTCATCTAAAATCACTGTTGGCTTTTGTAGAAGGGGAGTTCGGGGAAAGTCAAAATGTTATAATTAGCCCCTGAGAAATCAGTTTCGAGTTCCTGCAGTTCTAGATCTTGCGTATTTTGGGTCGACCTGCAAAGATCTGAAACTTTTTATTTGTACATATTTGCTATTTTTGCATCGTCATTACGCTAAGTGTTGGTCTACGAGTTGAAATTATCGAAAATACAATATATAATTGAATTCCGAGAGATTGCCAGTGGTTTTATTTTTTGCTAATACCAGTAGAGATCTGAAGATTGTATTTTTCTTCTGTTTTTTTTTAGGGGGGTGGGGGCAAAAACAGTTTAGTTAGGACATTGAGCTCTCAAAAAAAGAGTATAATTCTGCCAAAATGCCAACAAATTCTGATTGTAATCTTTCCCCTTGAGTTAGTCTACATCATTTGATGTTGAAAGTTCCAGAGTACGCCACTGGACCAGTTCGCAGAGTCAAGGAATTCGGGTTTGGGGCATTGGGCGAAGATGCCAGTCATTCCGACCTAGCCGAGAGTCGAAGGCGAGACCGCAAAGCTGCGGCTAATTACGCCTTGTTTGCCATGTAAGATGATTTATTGTGAGTTATCGGTTGTGCGCAATGCACTAGGTACTTACTCGGTGTACTTACCTGGGTTCACGTCAATGTGAAGTCCCGCTCATGGGTGCTTGGGTGTGGTTGTAAGTCTTGCAAGTCTTGCAAGAGTATTTGTAGCATTTTTAGCGACAAAAGATTCCTGTCGAGTCAATATTTGTCACCCATAGCGACTTGCTTAGCAAGAGGTCTGAGGATTTCTTTCATTGGTTGGTTTTTATTTGAGGTAAAAGGTGTCATCAACAAGAAAAGCGATTTTCAATTTGATTTTCCCCTAAAATAAGCCCAAGTGATTCGTGTTTTACTCGTTTGTCTGTGTGTGTGTGCTTTTTTTTGATAATAAACATGTTATAAAATGTGTTAATCAATCACTAATTAAACAGAAGTTATTTAACCACAATTTCTATCAAAACATGCAGACAATTGTTTGGCTGAAGTTTATAAAAACTGATTTCTTGGAAAAATGTCTACGGTACAAAGAAAAGAAGTTTTAATGAAAATATCAAAAATATGAAGGGGGACCAAATCGTCCTCCTCTCTTCCCCCACACACAAAATGCAATAAATAAGTTAAGAAAAAACTAAAAAGCTACGCTCATCTAAAACGCTATTTGCAAAGCTTTTTTCGTCACAACTTCAAAATTGGACAGGTTTTTGGTCGGTTCTTCGGTCTCACACATAGCAATGTTACCATTTCAATTACAATACAAATGTTCTTTATTTCATTGTACTTAAGTTTTGAAATTACATTCACGCTCCAATAAAAGTATAAAATAATATATAAATACACTTTGGAGCATAGAAATACTTCAGCATAATAGAAGTTATTTACAATCGCACTTATGTCTTTTGGTCAACTCGTCAATTGTGTAAAAATAGTGCTCTATGAAGAATTTTTCGCCACAAAACAGAAAGCTGCAAATGGAAAACGAAGGGCGGACAAAATCAGCATCGATGACCACTTCTATGCTGAGATGGGAGATGCTAAACAAATCACAACGCACATTTCAAATAAATAAATCATTTTAATGAATGTACTCGCTTGTAATCCACTTACAGTACTGTCGGCCATTACCAATAAAAGCACACATAATAAATCGCAGATATTAGTACCAGCCAGCCCCAGCCAGGACATACACATATGTGTGTGTGTTTGTGTAGAATGAATGATACTCTAGAGGTGAACACACTGCCCTTTAAGTGGTGAACATACTCAGTTAAATTAGAGAAGGCGTATTTATTTGTTTTTAATTTGCTCCCCGCTTGGTGAGGATAACAGCGCCATCCTGAGACACCCGTGGGCAAGAAGAAGTCTGCAACAAAGAGTGGTCATCTCTTAGTAACGGCCGCCATCTTGGTATGGGCCAGTGTTTCCCAGGGTGTGGTCCTCGTACCTCCTGGGGTTAGGGAAGAGTTTAGTGGGGGAACGCGATCCACTTTTCTGCAGAGCTTCACTTTACTAAAAGACACATTTCAGAAATATGTACTTTTTTTTTTATTTTAGGCACGGCCATCCATGCAAACCCACATTTTCTCAGCTTTTCAATGTTGTTTTTATAGTTTCGTTATCTTTAACAGGCCGTTAGATATGAGCCCTGACATTGAAATGATAAGTTAACATATTTGGCGTGAAAAATTTTCTGTATTTATCTTAAAATTATTTATTTTTATTTGTGGGGCTCGACTTATTGTTACATAAACTTTGCAAGATACAATTTTGAAAAAAAAACTTTCCGTCTTGGACTCACTTTATTTGTTTGCTTACAATTTTTAAGATTTACATTTGCTCAGATTTGCAATGTTATGTGTTGTAATGTCTTAGAACAACTGAAGTGTTTTTTTTTTTTTTTTTTCTTGGGCTGCCAATAATATCAGGGGTGCACAGATATCGACAGTTCTCTGCTCCGAGAGATGGCCACTCCATGTCTGTACAGAAGCTCGCTGTCAACATGGCGGCCGTTGCCAGGAGATGGCCACTCCATGTCTGTACAGAGGCTCGCTGTCAACATGGCGACAGTTGCCAGGAGATGGCCACTCCACGGCATACGAAGGCTCTCATACCGAGCTCTATTCCGAACCGGCATTGTCGCAATTGCAATTGCAATCAATTATTCTGACTGCAAAAATCTGCAACAAATCAATATGCCAACTACCGATAATGCAACAATGAAGATAAACTTAATCACCGTAGGTACTTTGTTGCCGCGCACCGATGCCTAAAAAGAATAAAATAATAATTTAATACAAAAAAAAAATCAGATTCTATCAAGAATATGAGTTATTTTTTTCAATTATGACACTTAACTTATGAGCTAAAATCATAATTTATGTACTTGTATAATATTTCCCCGCGAAGCGACACGACACGTTGGTATTAGCACAAAACGAACACCTCCGCCTTGGAGCTCCACCCAGTAGAGGGCACCACTGTCCTTGGGCACCAATCTGCTTGCTATGGCATGTGTGGAATACCGAATGGGCATATGTCCCTCGATGCATGCGAGTGTCTCCCATACGTGTCATTAGCATACAATGGGCTGTCTGATTAGGCATACCTGGCTCAACGCTATACACATTCCTTGTGCCTCATACATTTGCAATGACCCGAGCTACGAGCTGCAGAATGATCTTAGCTGGGATTTGTTGATGACTAATTGTAGTTTCGACACGTTTAAAAGTTGCTGGTCGTGATTGGAGGACATAAGAGGAAGCTTGTGCTTACACTGATTCGCTTTGTCTTTCTCTGGATGTTCTCATGTGGGGTGAGACGGGTGTGGGACATCTTGATAGGTAAGATCTCATGGGACAACACATGGAAGTAGTTCCGATAGACGATATGAGGGGGTAGTTTCCTGCGAGCTAAAAGCTTGCACAGATATTCTATCCTTATGAGGCAAAGACTAGCACAGATAAAGCTTGCACAGATATTCCATCCTTATGAGGCAAAGACTACCACAGATAAAGCTTGCACAGATATTCTATCCTTATGAGGCAAAGACTAGCACTGATAAAGCTTGCACAGATATTCCATCCTTATGAGGCAAAGACTACCACAGACAAAGCTTGCACAGATATTCCATCCTTATAGGGCAAAGACTAGCACTGATAAAGCTTGCACAGATATTCCATCCTTATGAGGCAAAGACTAACATAGATAAAGCTTGCACAGATATTCCATCCTTATAGGGCAAAGACTACCACAGATAAAGCTTGCACAGATATTCCATCCTTATGAGGCAAAGACTAGCACTGATAAAGCTTGCACAGATATTCCATCCTTATGAGGCAAAGACTAACACAGATAAAGCTTGCACAGATATTCCATCCTTATGAGGCAAAGACTAGCACTGATAAAGCTTGCACAGATATTCCATCCTTATGAGGCAAAGACTAGCACTGATAAAGCTTGCACAGATATTCCATCCCTATGAGGCAAAGACTACCACAGATAAAGCTTGCACAGATATTCCATCCTTATAGGGCAAAGATTACCAAATGACGGTGACAAAATGAGCTGTCAAATATGTAACAGCACCATCGACCAATGGTCAGGGTCGTGGTTAGGTGCGTCATCTGCCGAAGAATTAACGGATTCTGCGGTTTTCAAAATGTCTGCAAAGCTGATTCGATTTGGTCGCTGTAACACAATTCGTTCCGCACTGGAAATATTCGCCCGATGATTGCGCAGCGCTCCACGCGGACCGAAGTCGAGTTATTCGACGATCGGACATTGTTATTAGTTTAAATTCCAGACCCCCCCCCCCCCCCCCCCCTCCCCCTCCCCCTCCCCGCCAACTCCCACGGCCCTGTCGCACGCTACATGTGACGTATTTATCGGAATTCCGAATAATAACTAATTAATCCAACTGCAGGAATGCCAACCGAGCGGGCAAATGGAAATGGAATATTTTCGAAAAAGAAATTAAAAAAAAAAAAACCACGACCAGAACTAATTTTTCATTTTGGTCACTGGATTTGTATTGGTTCCAAAAATAACTTCGCTATTTATCTTTAGGATCAAGATTGCAACTTTGGAAATGATAAACGAACGCGCGCTTTTTCTAGTCAACTAATTTAATACGCAAATAAAAATTCCGTTCAGTTTTCAAAAGCCAATTAGAGCATTATGATTACTAATAAAAGGTCGTAAATACCTGGACGTCCATCTTTCGCTGCCTCTTAATTGGCATCTTTGCCAGTTCGATCGACAGTTAATTACTAGGTACTTGCTGCCCGGCTCGAAAAGTAAATACAACCACCGATGATTACTTTATTACAATAATTATCAATCCTGATCGACTGGTAATCGAACTGCAGGACCTGATATTGATTCCCCATTAAAAAGTCTGCTTCAGACTTGGCCATCAAATACATCGCCTATTATTATTATTATTATTATTATTATTAGTATTTTCTTCAATTGTACTTAAAACAATGTTAAGTGAAGTAAAACGACAGCAAAAATAGTAAAATAGTACAAATGTCACTCAAGTTTGGCAACAAAATACCACAATTCAGTGAATAATAGGGTACAATTAAAGATATTACAACAAAAGAGACCAATGCGATACATTCAATCCATTCGTGCAAGCAAAACGTATGCGTTTGGTCATTTTTATAAAATATTGACTTAACATTAATATTCTTCCGTGTGCCTTCCACTGTCCAATATGAACGTGCTATTAGTCTAATTACACGAGATGCAAACCGCTTTCCTTGAAACACTGCAGGCAGTCAAATTCTTGCCTCTTCAAGGATCAAGGATTCATTGCTTCGTGTTCCAAGAAAAATATAAACGATCAGATTTAAAGTGATCTACAATTAAAGAAAGAGACGCAGTAAACACAATGCAGTCTTGCTACAGTCACGATTTACTTGTGTGTGATATGTTAAATTAAACAAAATATCCGCTTTTTTTTTGTTTGTACCCCTGGATTTATTCCGTTTGTCAGTTTTCTGGTTTGACACGAACACTCTCGTGCAGGGATATCCACGAGTAATCAGCATCAATTGACTCCACGCTGGGCCAGTCCGGGATCTTGAGATGGGACTCGGTCCTTGCTGCAAGCTGGAGCGAAGTTATCCAGCCTGAATGCACTTCCTGTTGGCCTGGAGATAAGGAGCTAGCTTTGTGGCCAGCAACCAAATCGTTCTTCCTGCCAAATGGTTTAACAGCCAAGAGACGAACGCTTAACCTTGCAGTGCTGCTACATATATTGAAGGAGATATCTTCTGCAAGATGAGATTTGCTGAATTGTCTTACTTTTTCAATGTCTCTTGAACTGTTTTAATTGATGAAAACAATCATTTATGCCGTGAATTTCATAGTAGCCACGCTTAAGCGGGAAGTCCACTGTGGAAACATTTCCCAAAATCGTTATTATTGGAACTGAGAAAATATATTCAGATACTAAAAGAGAGCTAATTTTGTGTTCTATTGAATGTTACAAACCGCATGTCTCTATCTTGCAAGACAAAACAGTTGTGTTAGCTGAAATGTCGTCGCTGTCATCGCTTCTCTTCAATGTTCTTACACCCTGTGGCTGTGGTCGACATATGTGTGTGTTAGAGTCAGCAGCGAGCAAAGACCCACTCAACACACATCTAAACTCTCACACGAGAGAGAAACAGAAGTGTCACATGTAAGCTGTGTTCCCTGTAGCCAGCCTAGTAATGAGACCCACTAGCTTGCCTTGCGTCATTGGGCCAGATCGTCACAGCGGAGAAAAAAACACATCCCATAGTCGTGCTATGAACAAAAAAACATCACCATATGTGAAGAGTTCGACAATTTTATTACCGGGAGTACATACATCTTGGTGTGGCTCAACGCACATTTAAAATGGGCCAAAGAACATGCTCGCCAAAGAGACATATATTATTTCAACAATCATTGCTTACACTGACCCTTAGCAGACAACCTCTGAGAGAGATTATAAAAATGCATGTGATTTCAGCCAACAACATTTCACGATAATCTCTACCAAACACGGTCAGCTTTATCTCAGCATATCGACGCTAAGCGCTTGTCAATCTGTTTTCCCGAACCCAAATTTGGTATCTCTTAAAAAAACCCGCCCTCATCTCCTATTCGGCATTCGCCTCGCGTACGCGTGCACCTTTAACCTAATTTTGTACGACAATCTCACATGTCTGGCCGACGATATGGGTCTCCACGTCTTACCTTCGAAGGCGTCTTGCACAGAGAGTCAAAACCTAACACCCACAACTCGTCAAACACAGCCAGGCTCACGCCCAGGCGTTGCAGTGCGTGCTCAAGAGATAACATGTGTCTGCCCTCTCTCCTTCGGGGGCCAAAGGTGAGGTCGAATTAGAACCATCGACCCTTGTACGGGGTTTAATGGGTCCAGGGCAGGAGCGCCTTGTGGTTTCCCAAATCAGTTTTCCGTGGGCTTTCGAATGGTAATGATTCCAGTTTTAGACCACTTTGAAGCAAGTCAAAAGCAAGTTCCCCTTTCTTAAGATGTTCGAAGGATTTTCTGTGCCATTGTTGTTTCCGCCCAGTGATCAAGTGGTCAATGCACTTATTTCCAGTCTAACCGTGTACCGCAGCGTTCCCGTAGTTTCCCGTAGCCATCCCAGGGAACTCGGATCCAACGAACCTAACCAGCAGTTCACCAAAAAAATACTCAAACAAGTCAGCATTTTAGGGTTGTTGTAAATGTTACGGTAACTCGATATTGTTGCAAAATTTTCGAAAATTATTTACAATCTAGCCTCCACCCTCTTCCCATCGTTCTGGTTGGAAGAAAATTACCGTATGCTCACCCTTTTTCAAAGCGGACACTAACAAAACATTCTATTTCTATGAAATCTTATTTAAATTGCAAACGCTTGCAATGCGCTGGGTATTCTATTATTATGAACACTATATACGATTCAAAAATTTCCGTTTGGGCATCAATTTTTGAGACGGTTACAGTGTTCATAATAATAAAACATGCTATTTTTCTCCGAATATCGTGAGTTCTTCGCGGGTTAACAAGGTCTACCAAACACAAATATCTCAAGAAATGGGACAAAATGGGCGTCGTTTTTTAGCCATCCAAGCCAGCACACCCGAGAGAGGCGACGGCGACCCCTGCACGTTCTCCGTGAAGTTGTCACAACGCTCGTGCTTATCTCGATAGAAGGGCGTTATGCGAGAAGCCTCTGTGATAACGTAAGCCTTTTATTAGCAGCAAGCAGTTATCAACGCTCCTCCTAACTACAGCAAGGACAAAATGTATATGACAACTTTTCATCGCAATGCAAGTTCAACTACATATTCTAACTATAGGACATCGAATTCAAACGGTTTTCATGTTGGTTTCATCTGTGTACAGCGCTATCTACGGTCTATGCATGTGGGTACATTTGTTTCAGATGGTTTTGATGTCTTCTCTCATAGAAAAGCTAGTGGTGGTCGTCCCCCGAAAATGAATTCCCAAGTCATGGCAGTACAGCCGGCAGATGAAATGTTTCCCGCCATCGAGTACCGCACTTTTTGCGTTACTTCTGACGTCTCTTCGCTTGGCATGGCATCCATCCCATGCCCAGGCACAATCTCTCGCTGCTAGAGGGAACACAGTTTCGACGATCAACTCCAAGGCCGGCCACCACAATTTGGCGCGAACGCGAACTGAGCATGCGCAATCGCACGCAGTCCACAACGTACGCTTTAATTAAAAATATTGTCGTGCCTTTTTTTTTTTGGCAAACGTTACAAGAAAAAAACGACAGACCCACGCTGGCCGCGGGGAATTAAATCATAGCGCCTGACAGAACGTGCATAAAAGAATATCTAATTCACATTCAAATAAGGTCGGAAATAATAGGTGCTAGCTCGGGTAAAGGGGTAGACACTTTTTTTTAATTTTACTGAAGCAAACGACTTTTTTCGTTGTTTTTTTTTTCAACGAAATCAGGGTGCAAGTTCCATTCAATTTCAATTGGATCTAGTTTGCGAGATCGGATAGTCATTCTTGCCAGAACAGATGCACACTATATTATTTTTTTTTGAGACGGTTTCAACTCGCGGTTCTGTAACTTCACGTGTCACGTAGCTTTCAAACCAAACGAATCCGAACTGAAATTTGAATAAAACACGCGTCCAGCTTTTGTGATCCGTCATTTGTCCCGCACTCGGAATAATTTCTCTGGATAATATCTAAAAAAAAAGGTGATCCAACAATACAGCATATCTCCAACATAGAACAATACAAAATATCACCATTGTCGTCGAAATATCTAATTGTTTAAATGATTAATTGTATTATAGCTAAAAAAAATATCCCTATACATCGGTTAATCCGTTGATATTTCTGAGCGTAGCCTGCTCATAGGTGTGGCTCGCTCAGCGCTAGACCCGCTAGGCGAAGGCTTCTAGGTGCGGCACAAGCACAAGATCGACGAGCACATGGCCGCATAGCACACAGCCACAGCGCAGAACAATGATAGCCAGGATCAAACGAAATATTGCACAATGAGAAGTGTCAGAACGGGGTACATACGGGCAGCGACGGCGACAGGCCGCTATCGAGGGACCTTTTGTTTTTAGAGTCGGCCATTAAAGTCGACCCCCTGCCCCCCCTTGCCCCCCGGGCGGATCGAACAGCGCATGCCCCGCGAGGCAGTCGGGTGATAATGAAAGACTGGATTACGCCCAGCATTAAAAAGAGGTTCGGTAATTATTGTAACAATAGATCTATTAGGAGGACGCCGTTGACGACCATCAGATGCCGGGGAGTTATTTGTTGGATTTTGATTCAATTTTAACTTGGTCGAGTTTGCGTCGCACGGCTTGAAAGTATGAGGCGTTTTAAAGTAGGAGCCAGATCGGTGTTAAGCAACACTGCGCTGAGTCAGGTATTGGATGGGTGACCATCATACATATGACCAGTTCTGTTCGGAAGAGAGGTTGGAGGGATGAAAGTTAAGCAACACTGCGCTGGGTCAGGTATTGAATGAGTGAACATCATACACATGACCAGTTCTGTTCGGAAGAGAGGTTGGAGGGATGAAAGTTAAGCAACACTGCGCTGGGTCAGGTATTGGATGGGTGACCAAGTTCTGTTCGGGAGAGAGGTTGGAGGGATGAAAGTTAAGCAACACTGCGCTGGGTCAGGTGTTGGATGGGTGACCATCATACACATGACCAGTTCTGTTCGGAAGAGAAGTTGGAGGGATGAAAGTTAAGCAACACTGCGCTGGGTCAGGTATTGGATGGGTGACCATCATACACATGACTAGTTCTGTTCGGAAGAGAGGTTGGAGGGATTGGAGTTAAGCAACACTGCGCTTGGTCAGGTATTGGATGGATCACCATCATACACATGACCAGTTCTGTTCGGAAGAGAGGTTGGAGGGATGAAAGTTAAGCAACACTGCGCTGGGCCAGGTTTGGGTGAACGCTAACAAATTACTGATCAACTTCATGACTTTCTTCCAGACCGACGACTTGGACGCTCTGGGCTCATTGTTCAGACGTCGTATTCCCGGCGACGGCGGACCGTTTATCCTCGACGTCGACCTCGACTTCTTCAGCACGAGGAACCCCTTCCGAGGGCTGTACGAACGCGCGGGACTGTACGAGCAGCTCAAGACGCTCTACTCCTTCAAACGACCACTGGGCGAAGACGACGCGGTGAGTCATGCAAGGAGCAGGGGGGTGGGGCACAGGGGGGGGGGGGGTCTATGAGCGGGCGCCATGTTGGCTCCGACAAAGCGATAAAAATTAAACTTTTTCTTATTTGAATTCCTAACTTTATATTTACAACATTTAAGAATGGGAATCTTAGGATTTTGGACTTATCCAAGAGATGATTGCAATGGGCATAGTGTTTTATTGTTAAAAAATACTTATAACGCCTCAAAAATGATGCCCAAACGGGGACTCGAACCCCAATCTCCACTTGTCGTGGGTGTTACCCTCCTAACCAATTGAGCTAACTGATTCCGACCATTTTGAGAGGATTTTAGTCACCGATTTTAGTCCCCGTTTGGTTGCAAATTTCTGAGATGTTATTAGATTTTAGGTCCAGGTTGGCCGGAACCTGGCTGAGGAAAATTTTTGAGCGCACAAGTCTACGGGGTCCTCTAACTACCACGTGAAATTTGTTTGCAAGTTACCATGTTGTTAAACGTCCGTTACCCTCGTTCCAACCCGAAGCGAGGCGATGACTCGTGAACGCGTATTGTCGCGCGGCCATCGCCATGGTATCGATTTCATCGCAGATCGGCCGTCACAGCGCCTAACGAGGGCGTTAAACACCTTGTCAATCAGTCGACACGCGAACCACTGAGTACAAACACGTTGACACGGGGTGTTTGTCTGATCTTTTCTGGCTGCACCAATCTTTGTTCTATTGTTGTCAACTCTAACACGTTTCTTGTGGTCATGGCTTTGACAACAATTGGTAAGGTATACACATTGTTGTGTTTCCAAATTGTGTGCCTTCATTTTCTCGGCGAACTCTTTTCAAATTTCATTGTCGTCTGTTTTAATCTAGAATATTGAATAGATTTCCTGGTAGGATTCTTACACGGGATTCTAATATGACAGTAATCCTAGTTGCAGTCCAATGTTTGATTCTAACTTAACAGAGCTAGTGGAAGGATCCCAATATGAAAGGATCGGTATTATTACAGAATATTATTGGGTTGGCTGGTGAGATAGAAACAGGTATGGTTTACATATGAAGCATACAGATCTATTTTATTAAAATCATACAGAAATCCGTGAGAGGTGAATGCTATAATACTCACCCTGAGCTAGAAGTGCGCGGATGCAGATTTAAATTGTCAAGTTCGGGAGTGGTTTCAAAAGACTTCACAATTGGAATGTGTATGTCTTAGCCTTCGATAGTACAAGGTGCATGGTAAGTTACCTGGTGGAAGATATTGGGTAGTTATAAAAAATGGAAAAATTGTATTTTATTTACACTGTACACAATTATGTGAGTAGACGCCATGAAATTCATTGTAGAGTTAGATAGAATACATTTCTTCAGTCAGTTCAGTTTTTAAAATGGTTATTTCTTCAAAACATTCGATTTTCTTTAACGTTATTTGTAAAAATGATCAAAGAAAACGTTCACATATTAAGCGACGATATTAATTTACAAGTCAAGTATTTAAACAAATGAAAGCAAACTGTCCCGGCCAGCTCATGTTCAACTCCAACGACCGGTGGAATCTCACGCAGCCGCGTTGCTACGAACTCCTCGAAATGTGTCAATCATGCGCACGTCACCCGTCGAAATATTCAAACCAACCAATCACAGCGCTCGCTTTTCGGGCGTTTAAAACAAGGCGGCAATTTGAACATTCCCTAACGTATGCAGATACTTGTCGACAATATTTAAATTCTGTACGTTGACATGTGTGTGTGTATGTATGTGTGTGGTATAAACTGGTTCAAACTGGTTTCACAGACCGGCTAGTTCGTTAAAAAAAATAACTGGGCTAAAATGCACCCGCCGATTACAGCACAAAGTCGCAACGTTTTTATTTAAATTCATATTTGTCATCTGTTTGGGTTATCTGCGAAAAATATTTAAAAAAAAAAGACGACCGTTTTTATTCAGCTCTGGGGTGATCTAGAACCACTCGATATTAAGTAGATGTAGATTATTTAAATTCAATCCGAACTGTCAGATCGGCGGAGATCAGCGCATGGAAGAAGGTCGATTCTGCAGCTTGGATACCACGCACAGAAGTTCCCACGACGCCTTCCCACCTTCTTTGCATATGCATCCGAATGGAACGCGGAGGGAAGAAACACACACAACACACATTAGAGACGAAATCAAAAGGTGAGGGTAGAATTGAAAAAAAAAATTCGTGGTCCAACCCTTTAGACAAGTCTCCATGACTTCCTGCTTAGCGTCTATGTAGATTGCTCAATGCTTTTTTGCATACTAAGGGTAGTGAGGGGTCCTCCGAGGGTCGTCTCAGAGGGGAGTCTTCATCACACATGGACTGCGTTTTCAACGAGGTTCAATCAAGGAAGACTTCCAGATGGTTGGCCCATGCGATCTTCCCCGCTACGATCGGCGGTCGTTTCAGTTGTGTTCTTGGAATTATTTCTAATTCTTGTTAATATCAGGTGAGATGGATTGTTTTCACCGTGTTTTATATACTGGAAGTTGATCGATTTAGAACGAATGAACATGCATTTAGTTTCATTTAGTGTTTTATGCAGTCGAGATTGAGCACTTTACAAAGATAATAAAAGTGTATTAGGATGAAATCTTATTTAAATTGCAAACGCTTGCAATGCGCGGGGTATTTTGTTATTATCAACACTATAACCGTCTCAAAAAGTGATGCCCAAACGCGGACTCGAACCCCGATCTCCAGTTCGAGTTCGAGTTCAGATCGGGGTTCGAGTCCGCGTTTAGGCATCAATTTTTGAGACGGTTGTAGTGTTGTAAATAATATAATAGAAGTGTAATTTCTACAAAATCTGGCGATGATATGCAGTCATAAACCCGGGTCATACCAACATACAATTGTGTAAACACATGTCTTAAAAAGTATCGATTTTGTTGTTGTTGTGAAACATGTGAGTCACTTAAATTAAAAAGGGAATTGAAGTAATATTACACGGCATTCAATTGGGAAAATAACCTAATTTTAATCCACGGTTTTTATACATTTTTAATGAACCCTTTCGAATCACGAAAGGTATTTCACTTCTACACACAATATACCTGTATGCTATGGTTCTTCCACCAATCTAAATAAACCAGGAGCCCACAACCTTTATGTGCAAACTAATATATTCCTGATCAGGCACACAATAATTTCAATAATCACCACTGAGTCCCATAGTTGTTCCCTATGTTACCTGGGCTTGGTCCCAGTCCCGAGGCTTTGCACCCAACGCCCGTCACTATGCAAAACCCAGTCCCATAATTCCCAGACCCTTTCACCTTGTAACCATATAATCACATGCACGGGAGGTCGAAGCCGAGGTCTATGTTTCAATCAGTACATCCTGGACTCTGACGACGACGAGCCAATGCGCTTGGGAACGAACATAGGGAGAGAAATACGCGCACTTTGACGAGCATTGAGGTTAAAACCGACGAGACAGCGACAATTAATGTGGTTGCAGGGAAACATTTTAGATACGTTCATTTATCGACTCTGGTTTTTAGTTAGATGCATTTAGGAAGCCTAGGCAAGGTGGTTGTTGGTTAGATGCATCCAGGAAGCCTAGGCAAGGAGGTTGTTGGTTAGATGCATCCAGGAAGCCTAGGCAAGGTGGTTGTTGGTTAGATGCATCCAGGAAGCCTAGGCAAGGTGGTTGTTGGTTAGATGCATCCAGGAAGCCTAGGCAAGGTGGTTGTTGGTTAGATGCATCCAGGAAGCCTGGGCAAGGTGGTTGTTGGTTGGATGCATCCAGGAAGCATAGGCAAGGTGGTTGTTGGTTAGATGCATCCAGGAAGCCTGGGCAAGGTGGTTGTTGGTTAGATGCATCCAGGAAGCCTAGGCAAGGTGGTTGTTGGTTAGATGCATCCAGGAAGCCTGGGCAAGGTGGTTGTTGGTTAGATGCATCCAGGAAGCCTAGGCAAGGTGGTTGTTGGTTAGATGCATCCAGGAAGCCTAGGCAAAGTGGTTGTTGGTTAGATGCATCCAGGAAGCCTAGGCAAAGTGGTTGTTGGTTAGATGCATCCAGGAAGCCTAGGCAAGGTGGTTGTTGGTTAGATGCATCCAGGAAGCCTAGGCAAGGTGGTTGTTGGTAAGATGCATCCAGGAAGCCTGGGCAAGGTGGTTGTTGGTTAGATGCATCCAGGAAGCCTAGGCAAGGTGGTTGTTGGTTAGATGCATCCGTAAGCCTAGGCAAAGTGGTTGTTGGTTAGATGCATCCAGGAAGCCTAGGCAAGGTGGTTGTTGGTTAGATGCATCCAGGAAGCCTAGGCAAGGTGGTTGTTGGTTAGATGCATCCAGGAAGCCTAGGCAAGGTGGTTGTTGGTTAGATGCATCCAGGAAGCCTAGGCAAGGTGGTTGTTGGTTAGATGCATCCAGGAAGCCTGGGCAAGGTGGTTGTTGGTTAGATGCATCCAGGAAGCCTGGGCAAGGTAGTTGTTGGTTAGATGCATCCAGGAAGCCTAGGCAAGGTGGTTGTTGGTTAGATGCATCCAGGAAGCCTGGGCAAGGTGGTTGTTGGTTAGATGCATCCAGGAAGCCTAGGCAAGGTGGTTGTTGGTTAGATGCATCCAGGAAGCCTAGGCAAGGTGGTTGTTGGTTAGATGCATCCAGGAAGCCTAGGCAAGGTGGTTGTTGGTTAGATGCATCCAGGAAGCCTAGGCAAGGTGGTTGTTGGTAAGATGCATCCAGGAAGCCTATGCAAGGTGGTTTTTGGTAAGATGCATCCAGGAAGCCTATGCAAGGTGGTTGTTGATTCTTTTGTTACGGTAGGTATGTCAAGTCAGTCGAGCTTTTTATTTTATTTTTACTTTATTTTATTTATTTTTATTTTTTATTTATTATTATTTTACTTTTTTTATTTGAATTAAACTAAACGAAAACAAGCTCAACGCGTGTTAATTTTTTCAAGGTACGCACATAACTGGTTAAAAAAGAAAACCCAATCGCGATATAAAAAAAAGAATATAGATAAAAAAACTAACAACCATATGCGTATAAAACGCAATAATCGAGTGCCCATATATCCCGTATGTTCCTCTTGCATGTATTTTTTTGTTCCCATCATGCAAGAAGCATCGGCATGGTTCTAAACGTACGGTTGGCTGGCAGCAGATGAGGGCATCTAGTTTGCATACCCCCTCTAAAAGCAAGCACACACCTGGCCAGGCATACGTGACCCATCATCTCGGCTAGGGTAAAACTATGTCCCTCTTTGCATATGTTGCTCTTCTTATGCCAAGCAACTTATTAAATGTGAACCCTTTCACGACGGCAGGGAGGCGTCTTCTTTCTCCCAGCCCAGCACCCTTTACCTTATGATGGTAAGGAGTAAAAAAGTACACTAAGGTAAAAATATCCTGCTTGGTTTTATGTAGATTTTTGTTGTTGTTGTGTTGGCTTGGTGAAAAGGGTTATGGGAATGGTTTAAATGATGAAGCACGCATGATTTGGAAGCTTGTGTGTGTGTGTGCGTGGAAATCTTTGAGTGGACTTGCGTATGAAGTTTCCAGGTATAGGTACAGAAGACGCGGTGCGTGCTCTCGAGCTTTGGTGGCTCGATTTTACAAGACAGTCTTTGCCTCGGGCTCGATTGAAATTTCTGATATTTTGCAAAGAAAGCGCCGTTCTGTCACATCAAACAAAAGTGATTTTGTAACTGTCGATATTTTCTCTTCGTGCTAATTTAAACCTGTAGACAAATGGTGTTTAAATTTTAAGCCGCTCCTCGAGTTCAAAGAAAACAGCGCCAGTAACGATGATGAAATTTTATATTATGAACTTTGTGACCGTCTTAAAAATTGATCAAAATTAAACGCATCCAATGTCAAATTGGAGTTACTCGAGTTTGACAGGTTGCGACGTGATATAGCGTCACTAGAATCAGAGTGACTGTGAGTATTCACAGCCACTTGGTTCTACTTCTTGGAGAACTGTCATTCTCATCAAATACACTGAAATCGTCTCAAAAAGCCAGTGTCCAAGTAGCTCAACTGGTTAGAGCAACACCCGCGATGGGTGTAGATCGGGGTTCGAGTCCCCGTTTGGGCATCAATTTTTGAGACTGTTATAGTGTTCATAATAATAAAAAACCGTAACGTATTTCTATATACAATTACTGTAAAACAAACTCTGTACTAAATTTACTTGCTTGGCGTTTGAAAAATGTATTTCCTGAAAATCAAATCTTGGATAAGTTTTCACTAAGTTTAGCCTTAACTCGGTGAAATCGATCCCCCGGGTAGTTTAAATGCACGGCCCCAGACTTGGACATGACTCACAAACAATTGAACTGGTACGCAGAAATTGTAATTACCCTAATTAACACATTAGACAAACGTCTGATGACATATTAGCGAAATTATTTGTCGTATAAAACATAACTTTTCGATGACTAACCTCGTATCCTGTGACTTATTCACGCGTATTGCATGAATATTTGCTGTCAAGGTGCATTCATCGATGAATCATTTTGTTTTAAATTAATGCGCACGCGTTTCGATAAATCGACGCTATCAGAAGTAGGTACGTTACATGAAAGGTAATAAATCGAGTCATCACTCGAATCAAACTGCAAAAAGAGACAAACTTTGATTTGCAAGGCGGCCATTTTATAAAGCACACAAATATTGCCAAGCGTTTTATAAACAAAGTCAGAACCGAATTGACAGAAGTCACTGCCGAAAAGAGACCAGCTTTTTTCGGTAGCTTCCAAGTCAATTGGATTACCAAGAAAAAAAAAAAAAAAAAAAACGTTGTATATGAAATTAGATTCATTTAATCAGTTTAACTCAAAGCATCTCGAATCGAAATTAAAAATACACGCCGTTCGTTCGTTCGTTCGAAAAAAAGCATCGCCAAAAAGAAATCGCGTTTTACTCGCGAATGTAACCCCTCCCCCTTCGCTCCCTCCCCCTCCCTCCCTCCCCCATCGTGTGACGTCATGTGTGTCAAAATGGCGGCGAGCGGCGCGAGCGTCGAGACGCCAGGCGTCGGTCTCAGCAGAGGACGTCGTTAAACAGGGGACGTCGGTGGGGTTAAAAAATGCAGTCTCATTTATATCGTCGACATCGCATCTTTTTTTGCATGTCGCAAACAAAAAAAAAAATAATAATTGTTCACCGGAAATTGGTTACGTGCAAGTCATAGATGTTTAATGAAAGACAGGATAACGCGGTGATCGTTGAGAGGTTAATTATCGTTGGCCTGCTTTGGAAGATCTTACCACTGTGCTGACCCTTCCGAGTCAACCCTTCGCAAAGACAGACCCTTTCCAAGCGTGTTCCCAAAAGACCGGGGTCGAGACTCGAACCACGGACCGCTGCGATCTCGAGGGGACTGACGATCTAGTTGTCATAAAAGTTTATTAATATAGAGTTTTATAAGTTTATTCGATTGGGTGACACTTGATTTTCACTTTGGGATTGGCTTTGCTAGAAAAACTGACATCTTTATTCATACTGAGTGGAATTTACTAGGAAAGTCACCAACTTAATTGGGTTTTGCTGCCAACTCTTTGCTAATCCTTACCGACAATCTTCAATGTATTCGCTGAAATTAACACGAGGCTCCAACTAGAAGGTATTAGCTGCAAACCTCCGCGCACGACGCCCAACCCTTGCACTTGCAAGAATGTGGAAACTCGGCGTCTTCGAGTGTCTCATTACGACGCCGTGACATCACACGACGTCGATGAACGAGTGGGTGAAGATAGGATAGGTGGTGCAATCCGGTGCTGGCATATTCCCCTCACCTTCCGAAGGACGATACAAGGCGAACAACAGGAGTCCTCCACAAATCCATGCTGTCGAGAGGTTGATAAGCAAGGCGAGTGAAGTTCCTGTACTAACTTTCATCCCTCCAACCTCTCTCCCGAACAGAACTGTTCATGTGTATGATGGTCACCCATCCAATACCTGACTCAGCTCAGTGTTGCTTAACTTGCATCCCTCCAAACACTCTCCCGAACAGAACTGGTCATGTGTATGATGGTCACCCATCCAATACCTGACCCAGCGCAGTATTGCTTAACTCCGGCTGCAAAATGTTGTCTTTTTTCAATCAAAACGATATTTTCATTTTGCCTTTTTTTTTGTCACTATGTTTGAATTATTTTTTCCTGCCGTATCTGCAAACATAAAAAATCTTCTGTGACATTCAAGCCAGTAAATGCATTCCATTTTATTTGATAGCCAAGCGTTTATTTCCTGCGCATTCCAATGTTCTGGAAACCAGCCGATGAAGGCAAACGCTTTTATCAAAAAACTGTTATCAGCAGATTGTGCTGAACAAACAGGCAGGCCAGAGAATATCACCACAAATTCCTTTCAGGCGACAAGAATGTCTACCTAGAGAACAGCATTGACTGCAAGCTTTGTGTGGCAAGCCATGTCTAGAGCTGGACAACAGCATGGACTGCAAGCTTTGTTTGGCAAGCCATGTCTTGAGCTGGACAACATCATGGGCTGCAAGCTTTGTTTGGCAAGCCATGTCTTGAGCTGGACAACAGCATGGACTGCAAGCTTTGTTTGGCAAGCCATGTCTTGAGCTGGACAACAGCATGGGCTGCAAGCTTTGTTTGGCAAGCCATGTCTTGAGCTGGTCAACAGCATGGACTGCAAGCTTTGTTTGGCAGGCCATGTCTTGAGCAGGACAACAGCATGGACTGCAAACTTTGTTTGGCAAGCCATGTCTTAAGCTGGACAACAGCATGGACTGCAAACTTTGTTTGGCAAGCCATGTCTTGAGCTGGACAACAGCATGGACTACAAGCTTTGTTTGGCAAGCCATGTCTTGAGCTGGACAACAGCATGGACTGCAAACTTTGTTTGGCAAGCCATGTCTTGAGCTGGACAACAGCATGGACTACAAGCTTTGTTTGACAAGCCATGTCTTGAGCTGGACAACAGCATGGACTGCAAGCTTTGTTTGGCAAGCCATATCTTGAGCTGGACAACAGCATGTAGCATCGTAATTTTTGAAATTTCATGGGATCTACGATAATATTAGAAAAAAACACATGTCTCTTAATTTACAAGTGTAATATTTAAGTCCTGCCTCTCTGAAAAAGTGTTTTCCTATTCGAGAAGTGGCACCTTGAAACAGGCAATTGGTAGGTTGTTATTGCTTTTGCTGCGTCTTTGAATTCATTTCGCCAAACGCGATTCGCGCCTCGCGCAAAAAAGCCGCGCAAATTATGCAAATATTAAATAGCATCACGGTCGTAAATCAAAATGCTTTCCCGAAAACGTACGGACTTAGCCGAGACGCACGGCGAATGCCAACGCGCATGCTCTCTTGTGCAGAAATAAAAAGTGTCCGCCATTTTGGCGTCGCCCTCCCCGAGCTGAGCGAGTACGTGATCGAAATCTTTAATCGATGGTAACCTTGCCGGTCAAGATGTCGAAGCAATGCTTGGATGTGGATGTGGATGTTGGATGTGTATGTTGGATGCTTCGACTCTAGCGGCCATTTTAAGTGAGGAGCGGCCATTTTCTGCGCGGATATCTCGGGTCAATCCTTCGGTAACCTAACCTGGAATCTTGAAGCATGGATCTTTTAATAGATTCTAGATTGACTTGGTGGATATTGATTGCATCGGGTTTAAAACGCAGCGTTCATGAACCTATTGTGTCACCTATTGATGATAAAATCACCATCAGCTTCTGTCTTATTTTTATAGTTAATTTTCTTATTGGCGGGGAAGTTTTTTTTATCCAATACGGTACAGATATTTTGGAAAATAGAAGAATTCATAACAACAAAATGATCTTCAGTTTTCATATCTTTACCGTCCTACTCCATGGCGAGGCTTGTAATCTTGTCAAGCTTTGAATAAACTACTTGAACTGCTTGGAAAAACATGGCCCATAAGAATAACACGGAGACATTTTTCAACCACTAGCACCTAGTACATTGGACTGCTTGGAAAAACATGGCCCATAAGAATAACACGGAGACATTTTTCAACCACTAGCACCTAGTACATTGGACTGCTTGGAAAAACATGGCCCATAAGAATAACACGGAGACATTTTTCAACCACTAGCACCAAGTACATTGGACTGCTTGGAAAAACATGGCCCATGAGAATAACACAGAGACATTTTTCAACCACTAGCACCTAGTACATTAGACTGCTTGGAAAAAAAAATCTTTCTCAGCATGGCATTCGTTAGTCATTTCAAGGGTATAACAACAACTTTATATTAGAAATTTCTTCAGAAGTTGCATCACGAAAAAAAAAAAAGCTGTTGCTGCGTTGGTGGTAGTGGCCCACAAAATGTATAACTCAAATCCCACTAAATACCTAATTCACATCCTTAATTCGACGGAAACAAATCCTCAGTCACATTCTAACTACGAAACGTGTTCCTTCCTAATGAACTCTCCGAAGATGGACAACCGATATGAAAATTCAGATAATTCAGTGAGAAGATTAATTGATATCTCAGCCCGCCTAACGACGAATTAATTCAGCCACGGTCTGTCCGGCCGTGCTGGCAACCTAACCTAACAGACTCTCGAGCAAAGGTGAAGGATTCTTCCATACTTAGGCCTCTTTATCTCATCAAAGAGTGCTCGATTAAATCGCCTATAAAGCTTTTCAACAAAGAAACACATTGAGACATGTCTGAAAATGCCACGGAACTCTGGCATAGAATTGCACAAAAGTGTTTAGCATTCGTGTGCTCGCTTTTTAAATGCAGAACGCTGTCATGAAATGCTGCCACGTTGGCTAGACTGACATAAACCCGCAACATGTTGGTAATAGTTTTGACAAATCAATTCATTCACAACGAAGTGAATGCTCAATAACGGCATATCAGTGGCAGCGACATTCTACTCGTCGAATTTGACCTCGACCGAGGCTAGTTTTTTTTTCACTTTCAAAATGGCGGCCGCGTGTGACAGTTGGTGACATATTTGCGAGCGTTTTAATTAGTTTGGAGTTACGTCGAGCGTGCACCGCAGCCAAATGACAGCAAACCGAGGTGAATCACTCAAAGCGGCGCATTTTCTTGCGATGCATAATTGTTTTAAAAACACTTTTCTCGACTGTGAAGCCACAGAAAGAACATCGCCTTGGTAACGGGCGACTGCAACAATCAACAAACACATTTATTCGAACCTGTCAAGTCAAAGGTTCACACAAAAATGTAGCCTCAATTCCGCATGAAACCGGTGTACTTGATTTAAAAACAAGTCAAGCTTCAATCCAGTACCAGCCCTTTGTACACAAGTTGCAGTGCCCATTGTTAAACGCAAAAAGATATCATTTCTCACAATAAACGTCGCCATTGACGACGGGTGCCACTGTCAATTGACTCGCCTATATTGACGATCATAATATGTCGATTCTGAACGCTTTTCAAATAGCCTCTTCACAAATGAGAGAGACATAAAATGCACAGAGAGTGACGGCAATTTCGCACAGATGTCGTCATTAATTCGTTAGATCGATTCTAAAACGCGAAGATGATATCATTTTGTCGACCGTCGATCTGGGAAGTAGTACGGGGCGAAGGCCAATTCTTTGTCTCTCTCTCTCTCTCTCTCCACTTCCTCCTTCTAGAATTCTCTCCGCGGCAGTCTTGGCGATAACAAAACGCGCCCATTGTTGCACCTTCAATTCATCGAGGTGAGTCGACAAATTGTTTAGAACCCGGCCACTGCGGGCGCTGCCGGCGCATTGTAAAGTGCGTGCTTGTTTTGTTTCCTTGAGTCTTCGTCGACATCTGCCGTAAGTCGGGGAAGGGTTGACCAAGCGTCAAAAGTCGTTGCATTGGGTTTTTAGCTTCGAGAGTCACGGTGATAATGATAAATGTGCTGCAGCCGGCAACACGTGGTTACGGTAGCAATATGTGATTGCACTTTTAACAAACCTCTACAATTCAATAATTATGACTCAAAATATCGCGATACATGTTTATCAATCGTTGAGGTACGCATTAATAAAGATTAATTGAGTGTAAACCAGACTCAAATGCCAGTAATCTGCGAGAAATCACGAAATCAAATTTCTTAACACTCGAAACGACGATGGCTCCATCTCTGAGCGACCATCATTTTTTGTGGGTACATAAGTCATTGATCGGTATTTTTCGCAAAGACAGTTGAACGTTGGTACTGAGACTCCGACTAAACATGTGAAGTCAGTGAAACTTGAGAACAAAATGTAGTCGTGCATGTCAGTAGAGAGACCGTGGTAACAATCATATGTTTGGACTAGCATCATATATGACCGTGGTTAGTGGTGTGAATAGTATTCCTATTACTTGCTGAATAATTGCTGAATAAATGCATTGTGGGTGAACATATTTGGATGATAACAACAACCTAACGAACTGGCAATCATTTAACTTTAATTCAGTTTAAAGTAGAGTTCGTTTAAAAAATTTTTGAAAAGCTAGGTTACACAGAAAGTTGAAATATCAATGTGTCTTCGAAAGTTTTGATTTTTCAGAACAATCCTTTACCCCCAAATATTGTTGACAATGCTGGTGCAAGGCGCTATGGAAACGTGAATAATTGCCCTGTACAAGCTTTAATTGTTGGGTGCGTCATGATGAACATATCTTCGGTGTGAAGGTCTCACTTCGATTCCAGGAAGCCCACCTCGGGACAACTAATAACCCCGGGACAAATGCGACTCGCCGGGATCGATGTCATTATCTGCATGGATTGCCATTACAATGGGGAAAAACATATTTGGAAATAATGGAACACCTTCTCATTATCATTCATTAACTAGTACTTTAACGAGGATAATGACATAAGTGTTTGCCTAATTGCACTCTCCATTGCCACATACCTATTTAACAGTGATATGACTGCCCAGCAAGTTTTAAACACTGCGTTAAAGAGGAGGGTTACACATGTGTTTGCCTTATTTACAGTCCATGTGCATAGGAAATTTAAAATGGCGCTTTTAGAAAATCACTGCTCAGTTTTCGTGAATTACCATATGAACCGAATGAAACTATCTTTTTGAAGAAAGCTTTCGCTGAGAAAATTCAAAGCCCACGGATTTTTGTCCGTGGATTCAATTCAAAGGCTCGGATTTCTAGTTTTAATAATCACAATATATCTAACTGGCCGCTTGCTCGAGCATTTCGACTCTAGCCCTGCTGTCAGCATCCTGCCTGGATCTGCTGCGAGATTAGATAAGTCTGGCATGGAAGGGAAACAGCAACTGACGGCCTAATGGTTGATTCTCCGACGAGCACCAGTTTATTGTGAGAAATATTGTAACTTTACTTGAATTATCACACGTCCTATCACGCACAGAAACAATGATAATGCACGCAGTTAACATTAGGACTAATGATTCTTTTCTAAAACGACAGGTGTCAAAAATCGTGTCCATTTTTGAGCTGTAGAGTTGGAGCTTCTGGTGGTTTTGTATGTTTAACGTAACAGAAGAGCTGGATATTATTTCCATTCAATGAAACTGTGAGTTCATAACGTGTGATGTCTTCTCGGCAAGGCTGTTGGCGGGCCCGAGCCCGAGGGATCGTTTCAGACACTGGCCGTATCGGTTACAACAAAGTGCTATTTTGAAAGTGGCCATCAGCGAGCCAGTAGTCACATCACGCGAGAGAAACAGACTTTTATCGCTTTACGATCCCTCATTAGCGGCTGTAAAAATTACCACAAAATTGGACTTCAGAATCCTAAGAAGAAAAGGAAAAAAAAACGCTGTGAACATGTAATGTTTGCAAATATATCGAGTAATTAGGCGTCTTTAATTGGATCCAAGTACGCGGCAAGTGTTTTTTTTATTCCGCCGCCAGCTTTGAGAATTGCATCACAATTTTTCCGCGGTAACAATGGCCACTTCTTGGAATCACCGCCGCTGGCCACTGTCGGTGGGTAACATGCTTTTCGGCGTCGGCACGAAGCGTCGATTATCTCCATCTCGCCTCCGCCACGGCGACCTCTCTCACTCTCCCTGCTTCTTACACGAACCAGTCAGTAAATTATCATTAATTCCTCACGAATCACGCCCAATGGAAAGCGCGTGTTTCGGTTCGGTAGAATGATACTCGAGTCGTTAGTCTTGACCTCTGCCATTTCACGGTCCTAGCCTTCTCCGAGGTTTCTGTCAAAGAATTGGGTGCTTGAAGGCGACTCATTCCTGTCTGTGATACTGATATAGGGCTACACCCCCCATTTTGCTAGCATGGAGATGAATACCAGGACCAAACTACTTCAAGGCTGAAAGGCAACTTGAAAACTTTAACACAGAAACTGAGTAAATACCTGATAGGTCATGTTTATGGTACAAATAGCCAACTATGTCAATACCAGGGCCCAGCGGTCATGCTAGTTTTCGCAAACCTTTATGTAGGTAGCTTTTATACCTGCGTACTGGATTTTATTGATATTTGTGTGCCTCGCATTGGATTGGGTTTGGTTTTGATGGGTCACTACTGATAACAGAGTCGGCCAGTCAACCTCGGACGTTCTAGTGGTGAACACAGAAGCAATTCAAGTTACAATACACGGTGTAAGCTTGTGCAGATCTTGTAAGTGAGTGTCGCCGTTGAAGCTTGCGAAATACCAACATTCCTGAGGCAAGTTGTGCTCCTGTGTACTACATATTAAAACTTGAGAGATTTTGATAATATAAAAAAAACATAACGCACAAAACCTGGAGAAAACAAAACAATATGCTCAAACAAATTCACACAAAGCTCGTGTTGCTAACAAAACTTGTTTTCTCTTTCTATTTTAAGTAAAATAGTTTAGTTTCATTTCTTATGATTTTAGTTAGATGCATCCAGGAAGCCTAGGCAAGGTGGTTGTTGGTTAGATGCATCCAGGAAGCCTAGGCAAGGTGGTTGTTGGTTAGATGCATCCAGGAAGCCTGGGCAAGGTGGTTGTTGGTTAGATGCATCCAGGAAGCCTTGGCAAGGTGGTTGTTGGTCAGATGCATCCAGGAAGCCTAGGCAAGGTGGTTGTTGGTTATTTTGTTACGGTATGTCAAGCCAGTCGAGCTTTCGCCCTTGATAAAGTAACTGGTACATGATACGAAACGTTGGGAACACAGTTTCGACTCCACTTGCCAGACAAAACACGGGTTGTAAAACTAGCGCTAAACTTAATTCCTCCAACAGAGTTGGTCGTGCACGGCGTCGTGTCTTCAGTGTTGAATTCCAGAGGTTTGTTGTGTCGTGCGCATGATGTGTAGTACGGTAGAGCCAAGAGCACGGTATGAAGTTCCTACTGCAAATGATTCACGTAGGAACTCTATACCTCGCTACTGGCAAATACCATCAATGGTTGTCGACCACCTTCCAGCCAAAACGACAACCAGTGAGTACATCATGTCACGGCGTCTTCACGGCGGTCTCGACGAGTCTTCGGGGCTTGTCCGCAGTGTTCTTCCAAGCTGGCAACATCGTTTTCCAGACTTCTTACATGCAATCGAGTCAAATTTACCTTGGGAAAATATCAAAGCAGTTTAAATATAAAACACAACGTCCCTTCTAGTAGAGAACATTTTCGATGTATTTTTGCGACACCTTTTCGACGCAGAAACGTTTGCATTTCCCTAGATTTAAATTAATTTGTTAGCTCTTTACACCCCAACGTGTACACACAAGACCAGTCTGTTAATATTTTAGTTTATTTACCGACACCCAGGGCGACTGTCGACGACGCGTGCGCCGAAAGGTCGCACCCTCTTCGGTCCCTTTGTGCACCTCTCTAACTGGTCTTGCATCTATACGTTGTTACCATCCTCTAGGTATTCAGAGCGTGTGCTCTTTGTCAGCGTCTCGATACGAAGCTTTCAATTGAGAGGTTGCCATGGTGTTACGATGACAAGTGTGGGGGTCGGAGTCGTGGGGGAGTCTGCTCAAGATGGAGCGAGACGGGAAAGAAATTGATTGGCAATTCGATTTGGAGGCAAATCGCTCGGATTCGGCGTGTAATGTTGTGTACTCTGGTTAGGTTAGCCGGGTGGCGTGGAATTTATGTTAACCAACCTGAAAATGTATTATACGCCAGAAAACAAAGTTGTGCAGCCCAGAGAACTTGATCGTGCAACTTTAATTGATTAATGGACGTAGTTTACGATTTAGAAATAATTAGCAGTGAATTATCGTGTTCTACGACTAGAAATTAAGATTTAAAACTAAACCAAGCTATAGCCAAGCTAGTGGGGGACTTCTTTCCTCCTAAACTTGCAAGCATCGTTGAACGCCTCCTAGCTCTCCGCTAACGAACCTTGCGCCGGGGAATCGCGGTTTAATAGCTTCCACCTGAACGTGTACAAGACTCGCATTCATTCGATTCTACGCAAAGAAGACCACGATTGATAGCTAACAGCAAGTCTTGATGGCAAGATCCCATTGGCCGGCCGGGGGCCAAGCCGCGGTCAAAGGGTGCCATGCTTAATTATAGGACGCCGATTTGCACCAACCACACGTTAAAACGCCTAGCAACGAGTTAAGGCCCCAAGGACGCGTTTCACGAGCATGCCGATCTTTAAACGGGGAGTCGTTGCAGCTTGATCATTGTCAATATCGCATGGGATATAAATAAACGCACCCCCCACACCCACTTTGGATATAGGGAAATTATATGCCGTTTTGCAGCGAACCTATTGATCGACCACCCGATGCAAATACCATTACGGCCCGGTCTCGAGACGTTACCCATCCACAGACAACCGAACCCCACCGCACCGTGCGGAGACCCGAGTTTTAAATATTCATAAAAACGGGAGGGAAATGCCTTTATTTTCGAATTAAACCTAATGCGTGGCGTTTTTCCTGCTCTCAAAGAATGCGGTTAATCCTCGCATGATGAGGGGGTTGAACGCACCACGCATCACGGCCGCCATGTTGGCCTGTACGGCTACACACGAGATAGAAAGAGACAGAGAGAGCGCGCTTGGAGTTTGTCAATTAGATAACGAATATTCGGTTAGACAAGCTGGTTTCTTGCCTCCAATTTCCAGCCCCTAAGCCCCGTCGTCGTACATGACGTCCCCGTTGACGATGCGAACGGCATTATGATTTCCATCTCGAGTGGGTGAAACGCCTCCCCACCCCCCCCCCCCCCCCCTCCCTACATACCCCCTGCTCCCATGTGGACGGAAGAAAGAAGGAAAAACGCAACAAGGGGTGGAATTAATAAGCACGAAAAGTTTCACCTCGACCCACCCATGCCGATACGTTTTTCTGCCAATTTGCTTCGAAGCGATTTATTAAAAAATGCCTGCGAGCTTTCAAAGATTGTTCGATAGGGAGCTTGTCAGGAAGTCTGGAGATGGTTTCCAGTGCAACCCACGTGTGTAAATCATTCCTGGTCCCGATTCTTTGTGGCGTCCCATTTGCATAACCCATTCTAAATGCATCTCCGAAAGTCTCCGACCCAAAGAACTACAGCACAAAGCAACGCGGCTGACAAGATGGATAGGACAGCTCTTTGCCCTAACCCTTTCGGCGCTGGGCTTTTAGCTTTAGTACACATACTCATTCCTTCAACGCGTACATTTCGGGCACCCTTTGCCGCCTCCTTTCACGACGACGACGACACGGGAAGATACCGGTTCACACGATGCACCATCATGCTACCTGCACGGGAACCGAAATTTGGCATTTGGGCAAATCGCCAGTCATAGGATGTCTCCGCTGAGAGACAAGTCACAAAACGAAACAACATGGACGTGTGTTTGCGACCACGATGTGAAAAAAGAAAACCCGATGCATGTTTTGTCGAAATGTGCACCTAGAACCGGAGTAGTGTTCGCTCACAGCGCCACATTGGTTGGAGAGGGGGGACGGCGCCAAATCGACGCATGTTATACCATCAATTTATTCGCGACAATCCGCGAGCTATTTCCGTCGGTGAACGCCAAGCGGCGGTCAGTTTATTTTCAACACGAACATGCTGGGGAAACAGAACGCCGGGTAACCGGGGCTTTTTAAACACTGCAGCCATGTACACCTCGTTGCCATGCACTCTTGACAAAACGCATCCCACGTTCGCCCGGACACGGGTGATATGGAGCCGCACATTTAGTTATTCATTATGATAATGCAGAGTTTACAAGTCTAGCATTATGATTGAAACTTTAAAAGCCCGGCGAACAAAATCGACCCAACGTTGGGTATAATTTGGTAAAGTAGTTTCCGCACATAATAAGTTCTGTCATGAACACTGTAATATATTATGCTATCTCTGAAAGTAATTTACTTTTCATTGTGAGTTCGGGGCGAGAAAAAGTGCCACTTATGAGTTTCCTGCGTGGTTTCAAAAAGACGCATGTTAGGTGCCTCAAAAGACACCTGTTGAAATAGATACACAATTTTGTTGTTTTTTTTTTCACTCGAAAAGATTTCCTAAAATAGACTTGATTTCTAGCTAACCTGTCATTTGCCCTCCGAAGCCGGCGAGTAGACTAGCAAATGCTCACCCGAAATATCTTCAAGAGGCTAAGAATTACACCCCTACACTTTCTATTTTCGTGAACCAAAGCCAGGGTTGTTCGGCCCCCGGGCGCCGTGCGGTTGTTTTTTTTGTCTTCTACCGTCTGGCATCAGCCATCCATCTGTCTCAAGATTTCCTCCCAAGGGCAAGCCTTGAAGTCTGCCAGAAGGGCAGCCCAACCCCTCGGGCTAAGACATCTCCAGACGTTATTATTATAGTTATTAGACCCAGAGTTATTCTATAACAGAGAGCAAATTTGTGCTGAACAGTCAGAAAGTTAACCCCCTTATTGCGTCGACGAAATAGATATTATTAAAAAAAAGAAAAAAAAATTAGTCCAACCACCCACTGTGAGTTTCCATCAACGGCTTGCACCTCTGGCGTCAAACTGACAGATTGTTGTCACCGTGTTTATCAAATGCACGCATTTATTTGTCCCCGAATAAAAAAAGGCCTCTCATTTCCACTTTTAAAATGGGCTCAGTTAGAGCTTGGAAAAACTGAGTAATGCAA
Source organism: Protonemura montana (assembly GCA_947568835.1). Classification (NCBI taxonomy): domain Eukaryota; kingdom Metazoa; phylum Arthropoda; class Insecta; order Plecoptera; family Nemouridae; genus Protonemura; species Protonemura montana. Next base: position 2,790,048 of record OX387608.1, read on the forward strand.
CATGAAGGGTTTGCGATCAAGCACCGAGTGTTCCGCGCCGACTCGAGTGGTCGTTTTGACCAATCTGGGTTGGATGATTGACCCAAATCATTACCTCTCTGTACGCTTGCAATTGCACACATTGATACACAGAACGGTACTTATTGCCGCGGTAAAAAATAATAAAATACAGCGTAAACCAATCAGGACTGGCCACGGCACTAGCCACCCTTATTAAGCTGCTAGCCTATACTAGGTATTAGTCGGCGCACAGTGGTCTTTGCCAAATTAGGAGGCAATACGGCCAAGTCTCGTTACGGTACGTACGTGTAACAGCGCAATTACGCGTACGTGCACGAGCAAGGTTTAACAAGCCGACCCGACGGCGGGCCGAGACATTGATTCCAGAAAGTTCAAGTCACAGAGGAAATTGGCCCATTTATCGCGGGAATTTAAGGGAATAATTGAACAGAAAGATTGTTAAAACGTCCCAAATTTTTTTTCGAGTAGGACTTCAAAAATTATTATGAGGACTTCCAATGACATGCAGGTGTTTATATATTTAAAATAATCAAATCTGAATGAAGAGTTTTTTCTAAAACTGGACCCCAAAAAAGCAAGGAGCTCGACTTCGATTCCCCGGCTTCGCTCAAGCTTTGGCGCGAGTTTAGCGTTCGCCGAATCTTTGCAGACACGAACCTATCCGGCTTAACGCCTTCCCCCCGCCGCGTCGCGCGAAAACAATCTCACATATTTGCATTTAGAAGCGAACCCGTCGCTCGCCAATCAGAGTTTGATCGATGCTTGCACGTCGTCGAAATGGCGGGAAAGAGTCGCGTCTCTGCGGCGCTCTACTAGATTCTGTCCACACGAGGAACGCGTTCGGCTGGAGGCTACAGCGACGGGGTCCTACCGAAATACTTTGCTACCCGTGTGGTAAAAGCCCAGCGTTGTCGGAAATAGAAATAGGCTTGCAGAGCTTAGCATGGGGGAAAACAGTCTGCCTGTCGCTGGCTCTTCCAGCGCAGGAAGCAATTTACATTGGGATTTACCGAATTCTGACTTGTATTTCCCCACTAACTCGTAAGTCTCGTCAACGGGCACGTGTCCTGAGTCACTATTTTCTGATTGAATCATCGCTTTCAAATGTCAAATAGCTCAGGAAAAAAAACCATCCCTTAGCAAAATTCTGTGAATGCTGGTGTTATTGCTTGTGTTGACTCCACAAAGCTACTGTCTCCATTATGTTCTCGACATGAAAGCGTTCAGAGGTGCAGGTCGGTCTACACGAGAGGCGTTCAACCAGCTTCAATGCACCTTTTGGAGGGCTCAATCTAGCTTGCCGTCTTTGTACTCTTTACAAGCCCTTATAAAACCAGGAAGAGATGTTTTTTTTCGCTACCTTTTCGCGAAAGGTGGATGTAATAGCTGGTTTAGATTTCAACACAAAGACGGCCACTGAAAGGCGGTACAAAAGACCCGTTGGGGGCTACAAACCTACTCGGGACTAATACGTGATCCCACCGATTTTCAAATGTCACTCACGCTTTTCGTATCTTGACATGACAATTTCTCTCTCTCTGGAAATGGCTTACGACGACCCCGGCGGGACGTCGAAGAAACGGTATATTTTTTGCCGACCCTGTGGTTAGGCAATCTTTCACCGCAAACCTACCGAGATGGGATCAGAGAAGAAACGAGCACCTTTTTTTTGTCGATGCTGGAGGCAGAGTTAGCACCACTTTAGATAGGAAATTGAAATTGTGAAAAATCGCGGCTTCTTCCGAGATAGTTGGGCGAAGTTTTGAAAGACTTTTAGAACAGAAATCCGAAATAATAAATTTAAAAAAAAATGATGTAGTAAAATAAATTGTGTGTTACGTGAACATATGGGACAGTTCCAGTATGGTAGTCTTACCTAGTTGCGTTGGACCCTGCTGGGGCCGGTCGGCGATGTCGGTCGCACTTGCCGGCAGAAGCCAGCGACGACGCTCGGACTCAACTCCAGGCAAACTTCGGTGAACACAACTCGAAGTCTACGCAAGGAAACGCACTGCAAACGCGACGCTCAACTCTCAGCGATGCGTTGACAAAAAAAAAACGGGCACTTGATTTGAAAATTTATTTTTTTTAAACGATTATTTGAATTGAAAAAGAATGTGATCTTCGAAACACCTGTTATTCACGTCGCCGGTTGTTGGCTAAACTGTTGAATCGCACAAATCGCAGGTGGTTTGTTCTCTTGAGAGGTTGATCGGCATCTTGTCGGGTGTTCGCCGGCGAGGCGAGGTGAAGTGTGTCCGTGGAACTCGAAGGCTCCGTGGCGACCGCACGGGAAGGCAGAGCGCCGGTCGACGTCTCGGTCTTACCGGCGAAAGAAGAGTGGGAAGAGGTAGGGAAAAATGCTCGGCAAGACGCTCGCCAGCCCGAGGAGGGGTACTGCCGAAGAAGGGGGGACTTTTTAAGGAGTGTTCCTAGGCGAGGAGTTCGAACTGCCGCGCGGAGTCTTCTGTCCTTGTTGCTCGCTACGGACAAAGATTGGATCAGGAGAAAGATGTTGCCTTTCAGAAGTTTTTTTTTTGCCTTTTTAGTTATCGACACGGAGAAAAAAAATGCGCGGGAATTGATATTGCTGTTTTCAGCCGTCGCACGCCGTCGACATGGAAACATTTAATTGACATTTCTTTTTGTTTCTTCGACTCATTGGCTTCAGAATCGACGTACTCGATTTTCTTGCATTTTCAGTCACTTTTATTTGTATTCAAAGACTTTTTTTTGCCTTGAATGTGGCGATTTCACGATTAGAACCGTATGCAATGCCCCAATCCTCTGTACCCTAATTAGAAAGTAGATCGGCCTAAATACACAGATAGAATACAATACTCTGTCGCTAAAGTTCTTCTAGGTTGCACGAGGACCTGCGACCGCTTCTTCCCGTGGCTGATGGAATGTTCTCCGTGCTGCGTAGTTTCACTGCCTTCTTAGATCGCTGCGATGTCTTCTTCTCAGGCCTCGAGATCACAAGGCGTAGTATTCACGGCACACTTGTTCCTCTGAAACCTCGAAACACCCGCGACGAAACAAAATGCGACAGAAAACAAAAATATTCCCGAAAAATCTCTGAAAAACGTCAAAATTCACGCGAGAAAGTGAATAAACGCAATGAAAAACTTCATTTCACCGAAAAAAAAAAGAAAGAAAACTGAGAAATTTCGGTCGCCACTTGTGACCACGATCAGCTCATTGCAAGGCAAACCTAAATACTGTCCGGCTGCACCTAGTTTTACATGGACGAAAACACAAGGTACGAGAACCAAGCCCAGTTTACTAGGATCGGTGGGGGGCAAGGGAGGGGGCACATACCATTTCCAGCGGGGCACGAATCCCCTCCCCTGCGACCGTGTGCATAATTCCCAGTGCCCCCCACCCCGAGTGTACCCCCACCCCGAGCACCAATCAAACTTTTTTACCAATGTCTCTCACGACAACTTCCGGCGTGCTACGAGGCAAGCGTGCGCCTTGCCGCCGTTTCCGCCCTGACTAGCGCGACCCACACCCATTGCGCGTGTGCATTTTTAAGTCCCTCCCCCCAAACCACCCTTAGTCAGGCGCTTCCCCTACGCTTTTTATATTTTTTACACTTTCCCCTCCCTCTGCCACGCCTCAGCATCAATTATCCCTCCCCTATCTCGGAAAGTTCCCGCGTTCGCTCCTAGGTTGCAGCGCGTTACACCAGCGCGTTACACCAGCGCGCACCACCTAGCGGCAAAGTGGAGAAGCCAGTCGCTAGATGCTGCCCGACAACTCGCGTCTTGGCCCCCTGGTGGCAGAAACTGGCGATGTACAGTCAGGTTTTACAACAAGAGACCTCCGAGAAGCGGGCGAACTTGGCGTTTAATTTAACAGAATAGCCGGTTCACCAGGATCGAACCTGGGACCTTCCGAATGCAAGCGAACTGTCCTCGGTCACCGCAATTTAAGAGATTCGAGATCGTTGCACATGAAAAAAAATTATTTCCAAGACTTTTTTCCCTTTGACTGTCTGTCCAAATCAATTTGCATGGTTAGCTTCGAGATAGCTTTGCACAAATGAAGACAATCGACGTAAGAAACTTATAGCTAATGTGTTCGCGATGCACCTCTGCCCCTGCGCCGATTCCTCAGATCGAACGCGCGACAAATCGCCGATCACTTCGATTGGTCACGCTCGCAGCAAACAATGCGCCGAGTGACGTTCACGTGGGGGGACCTCGCCTTCGAGCAATCACTTCTAGGGATCGCCGACTAATTCATTTGATTTCGCACAAATCCCCGCGACCTCCATGGTGCCGACTTGGCGACGGATCGGAGTCGAGTGTCCCGCGGTGTTGCTCGTTCGAACCCCGACGTGGGGCCGACAGAGTGACGACCATGTGCATGCAAATCGCCCTCACTAAGCTGCAAGGATTTGCGTTACGTCATTCGTTGGTAGGGGAGGCGATGTGCAGCGAAGGAACAATGGGACTTGCTTCCTTTCGCTGCAAAATGTGTGTATTCATAGTTGATTTCTGTGTTTAACGACGCACTGTTTTGACAACGAGCCAAGAGGTACTGGTCTAACGGCGTCGGTAAATGATTGGATAATAATGAACGTAACCTGGCTTAGAATCTCCTATCTTTTAGAATCTGGCCTACAAATATTTTGTGATCATGGACACCGAACCAATGTCCCTTCCGAAGAACGGTACAACTCGAACAACAGGATTCCTACACAAATCCATGCTGTCGAGAGGTTGATAAGCAAGGCGAATGAAGTTGCTGAACTAACTTTCATCCCTCCAACCTCTCTCCCGAACAGAACTCCATAACTTTCATAATGGTACACTAAATGCATACAATTTACGTCTTCCGGGCAATCTTTCACAGACATCCTGACTATCAATCTAATTTGCGAATCCCTTGTCAACAAATTGAATTCGCGCGCTACTGTTGGCGACCGCACGCACCTAATTTCCCCCGTAAAACCACAAATAACACAGCGACCTGCCACTAAACGCCGTCCCCTGCTCAGAATCATTCACTTTCCCCCATAGGTATTCGCTACCTGCGAATCCGAAACGGAAGCCAGGCATGTCCATCAATCTCCGTGAAACCCACCGTGGTATTTCGCACACCCTCATTGGGCCACGCGCCAACCTCTCGACAGGTAGACGATACCTGTCTCTTTGTCTGCAACCATTCGAGTGTCTACCTATTAAACGTATCACTGGCAAAGTACGCACAAAGAGGGTCTGCAATTGACCCAACCAAACAGGTAAACAATGTGTTTAGTGGTCGGCCACCGCTACCTAAGCGGGTTTCCCTGAATGCTGCAACTTCTGGCTGCGTGAAATCGATGTAAACATTGAAAGGGACCGAACGCCGAGTTTTTCTACCTTTCCTTGTGGTGATTCACTTTTCAAGAGAGTCGAGTGAGGAATTGTTGGGATGAATGCAGTGGCTTGCAAACAAGTTGACAATCAGGGGCTATTTCTGTAATTCTCTTGTTGAATGGAAATAAACCAGCGACTGGTTTTACCCTTGGCTTACAAAAATCACTCGCAGGTATTTTCTTGTCTACGTCGTTTCCGTGCGAATTTCCCGTGTGCGTAGACGTTTGATGTTGGTTTTTCTTACCTTGCCTCCTTGGTTACCGTTACAAGAACACGACAATAACTGCACTGAGTGGTTCCTGACACTTGAATCGCAGTCCGGCCATGGTAGACAATGCCTCGACGTCCGCCGTTGCAACTTGGAATGGGAATGTCCCGTCTTGGCCAAGTCTCAGTCTACCGTCTGCGTGCTTTCCCTTTCCTTGAACAGAGAGATAATAACTTCCCACCCTTCTCACGAGCACACGTTTTTTTTTACCCTTGTCTGGGTTTTTTTTTGTGGGCCGACCTGTGTGTTTGGCTGGCGTCTAGACTTGGGATTGTAAACTAGTGGAAGACGATATTGTAAAGTAAACCGGAATTAGTTTTGCTTACTTGTTAAGTTCTCTTGCTCTGTATGTATATGTCAGGTTAAAGTAGCTGCATATGTCGTATAGGGGTTGTGTGACAAGAATTGTTCTTGAAAGCATATGACCAAGAGCAACCGCTAGAGCAATGACATTTTAGCAAGCTGCTTTAAATTCCTTGAGAGAAGAGTTGTGATAGCCTAGAAATAAGCTCGAGACCGACTTTTCTAATTGTAGGTGAGCGAGGACGAAATTCCCTTTCCCTTTCTCAGGGTGCTCTTATCTCATAGCCAGACTAGCCCTTGAGTGGTTCAAGGTTGTCTGCGCCTGGCAAGGGTGTCGGCATGGTGCACTGAAGGGCCCATTGTTGGGAGCACTGAAAGGCAGGTGGGAGACCGAGCATAAGGGATGCTCGTCCGCAAAGAAATAAAAAAAAAACACATGCATTGTGTAAACGAAAGTGAAGCTTAACATCGAAGAAAAAATGTTTAACATCCCCTGTGGGGTGGTCTTCTATTTAATTTTGTATGATTATAATTTCATTTCAAATATATAGCTCCTTAATCTTAAGGGTTTTGTGGACAGCAAAGGGCAAGCTTATAGATAAGTATTTTAATGACATCGAAAGGGTTGAAATTTAAATGCTCGTTTCCTTAAATTGTTTCGTTTTTCTGACAAAAGTGGGATAATTCCATGCAATTTGGCTGTCAAGTCGCGTTGCCTTGCTGGGCTTTCCTGTTTTACCACCAATTTGAAACTCATTTCTAAACATCATCGTGTCATTTCAAATTACAGTGTTTGCAATATCCACACCAAGTCAATCATTAGGATGACAAGAAATGCAACACAATGACAAGCTACACAATTTTTAGAACTGAATCCCAACCTAGCGTCCAGATTTCTTGATTCTCAGATATTATATTACTTTAACCGGCACAAGATAACAGTTCGTCAGCGGTTACCAGGTTATAACGCCTCGTTTCACAGAATCTTAACGAACCGTTATTAAAGCATGCCAACCATTTTTGTTTACGATAAGTGCTTGGCACCTGAACGAAATTGGGTCGAAGCTTTCGAAGCTTTCGGGTGAAAACTTCACTGCCAGCGATTTATGTTTAAAAATAACGCTATCTCCATTAGTCCCATTTTCCCTTTTAGGTCAAATGTTCAAAGTGGTATATGTCCAAACTCATTTGCTCGGCAGGTGGAGGAGGTAACTAACTCGTTACGATAATGAAAGTCATAAACAATATCCCAGTCTCAGGTTTCAACTCTATTTGTATCTAAACGTGTCTGGTTATTTTCGTTTCAATGCACCATGAATCCCTCTTATCTCTGACTTGAACTTTGTCTTGCCGACTTCTCGGTTACCCGTTGGTTGTCCACGAGAAGTCTTCGATTCCTCGACTCCAAGGACTTGCATGGGATTTCTCGTCTCGGTTTACGACTGGATTGACCTTCCACTATCAAATACAATTCAATAAAGTATAGGATTTATGGAGATAGTTCTGCTCGGACATAGAAGAAACGTCGTGTGTATGCAAATGAAGAGCACTGGCTTGGAATACAAACGAACGCGTTGCACAGCAGAGAATCGCCCCGAATGTCTGACGGCGTTATTACTGAGCTTTTCTGACTATCACGACGTTTTCGCGTTGTCGTTTAATTTGTTTATCGTTTTACTTTCTTGGACTTTCAGCAGGTTATTACAGAGAAGAGCGTTCGAGTCCATAAAATTCAAGTATATAATATGATAATTATTGGTTACTTATAAAAAAAAGAGCAAGAACCCGGTCTAAATGTTGCAGGTTGATCATAATTTCATCTGTCAGTGGCAGGCAATTTCAGTTTGCAGCTGTTTTTTTTTTGGGAAAACAAGTTTTGAAATGCATTAGTGTAGTGCCAATATTGGGTTGATTTTAAAATTATGATCATTTTGTGAACTGTATTTGGTGGTAGCTGGCAGCATGCGGTTTCAGTCCATATTAACACATACACACATAATTTATTTACTATTTATTTGGGGCACAGAATATACCAATAATCAAAAATTGAACTAATTTACTACGGTATGAAATTCACAATTATTATTGATGCCAAGAATTAATGATGTGAGTAATTTTATATTAATAAGCCACCTAAATAAAATAATATCAATAATATAAAACAATGGATTTCCACGAGTTGGTTGTGCCAATAATCATACCACGGGGATGTGAATGCAAGGCAAAGCGTGAAATCATTTCTACCCCGAGGAAAACGGTTTTTTCCTTGACGCGCCACTTAGGGAAAAGAAGAAAAGTCAAAACTCTACAAAAACTGATTTCAAACTGTGTTTGTCTGGATGCATCTAACCAACAACCACCTTGCCTAGGCTTCCTGGATGAATCTAACCAACAACCACCTTGCCCAGGCTTCCTGGATGCATCTAACCAACAACCACCTTGCCTAGGCTTCCTGGATGCATCTAACCAACAACCACCTTGCCTAGGCTTCCTGGATGCATCTAACCAACAACCACCTTGCCTAGGCTTCCTGGATGCATCTAACCAACAACCACCTTGCCCAGGCTTCCTGGATGCATCTAACCAACAACCACCTTGCCTAGGCTTCCTGGATGCATCTAACCAACAACCACCTTGCCCAGGCTTCCTGGATGCATCTAACCAACAACCACCTTGCCCAGGCTTCCTGGATGCTTCTAACCAACAACCACCTTGCCCAGGCTTCCTGGATGCATCTAACCAACAACCACCTTGCCCAGGCTTCCTGGATGCATCTAACCAACAACCACCTTGCCTAGGCTTCCTGGATGCATCTAACCAACAACCACCTTGCCCAGGCTTCCTGGATGCATCTAACCAACAACCACCTTGTCTAGGCTTCCTGGATGCATCTAACCAACAACCACCTTGCCTAGGCTTCCTGGATGCATCTAACCAACAACCACCTTGCCCAGGCTTCCTGGATGCATCTAACCAACAACCACCTTGCCCAGGCTTCCTGGATGCTTCTAACCAACAACCACCTTGCCTAGGCTTCCTGGATGCATCTAACCAACAACCACCTTGCCTAGGCTTCCTGGATGCATCTAACCAACAACCACCTTGCCTAGGCTTCCTGGATGCATCTAACCAACAACCACCTTGCCCAGGCTTCCTGGATGCATCTAACCAACAACCACCTTGCCCAGGCTTCCTGGATGCATCTAACCAACAACCACCTTGCCTAGGCTTCCTGGATGCATCTAACCAACAACCACCTTGCCCAGGCTTCCTGGATGCATCTAACCAACAACCACCTTGTCTAGGCTTCCTGGATGCATCTAACCAACAACCACCTTGCCCAGGCTTCCTGGATGCATCTAACCAACAACCACCTTGCCTAGGCTTCCTGGATGCATCTAACCAACAACCACCTTGCCCAGGCTTCCTGGATGCATCTAACCAACAACCACCTTGTCTAGGCTTCCTGGATGCATCTAACCAACAACCACCTTGCCCAGGCTTCCTGGATGCATCTAACCAACAACCACCTTGTCTAGGCTTCCTGGATGCATCTAACCAACAACCACCTTGCCCAGGCTTCCTGGATGCATCTAACCAACAACCACCTTGTCTAGGCTTCCTGGATGCATCTAACCAACAACCACCTTGCCCAGGCTTCCTGGATGCATCTAACCAACAACCACCTTGTCTAGGCTTCCTGGATGCATCTAACCAACAACCACCTTGCCTAGGCTTCCTGGATGCATCTAACCAACAACCACCTTGCCTAGGCTTCCTGGATGCATCTAACCAACAACCACCTTGCCTAGGCTTCCTGGATGCATCTTACTGAAAACCTGAGTCAAACATTCAAGAAATTGCATTTTTCTTGCCCGGTTAAAGTCCGATTAATTAGTTCATTCATTTAGGTTTAATCTTCTCCTAATCGTAGTCGAAAATATAAGAAAAAGTAACACAAAAAGAAACCATTCGTCACTCGTCAAAAGAATAAAATTTTTTGAAACCATATCATCGCGGCAAAGGCGAGTCTTCTATCTGTCGCATGTTGAATGATTACGGCTGTAAATCCCCTTGTGATATGTTCCTCCACTCATGAGGCACCAGGCAATGCTTACATCTCCCGAGGCATTCTTTCAGTGGCTACCTGGGACTTTGTATTCATTGGCAGTCATCCGCCTGGCATGTCTCTTAAGCATGCGTGGAATGCCACGGGGCAAACAATACGTCGAGGCCCGAGTCAGTCTCTGAATGCGACCGTAAGACGAGGCTTGCATTCGGAAGCAGTCCCCCTGCGTAAGACCGGACCTTGGCGAGTCCAGCATAGTTCCAACTGTTTGACGACGCACTGCTTCGAAGCAAAGCAGCCCAGTTGAGCTTAGCGAGCGAAACGAGCGCTTCAAGTTAGATCTATGCACCCTTATAACAGTTGTTTTTGTGTGGGCTTGTTCTCTTTTCCGTGATTTCGATGCAATTTCACTCGCCTTGCTTGTCAACCTCTCGACAGCAACTTCACTCGCCTTGCTTGTCAACCTCTCGACAGCAACTTCACTCGCCTTGCTTGTCAACCTCTCGACAGCAACTTCACTCGCCTTGCTTATCAACCTCTCGACAGCAACTTCACTCGCCATGCTTATCAACCTCTCGACAGCAACTTCACTTGCCTTGCTTATCATCCTCTCGACAGCAACTTCACTCGCCTTGCTTATCAACCTCTCGACAGCAACTTCACTTGCCTTGCTTATAAACCTCTCGACAGCAACTTCACTCGCCTTGCTTATCAACCTCTTGACAGCAACTTCACTCGCCTTGCTTATCAACCTCTCGTCAGCAACTTCACTCGCCTTGCTTATCAACCTCTCGACAACAACTTCACTCGCCTTGCTTGTCAACCTCTCGACAACAACTTCACTCGCCTTGCTTGTCAACCTCTCGACAACAACTTCACTCGCCTTGCTTGTCAACCTCTCGACAGCAACTTCACTCGCCTTGCTTGTCAACCTCTCGACAGCAACTTCACTCGCCTTGCTTGTCAACCTCTCGACAGCAACTTCACTCGCCTTGCTTATCAACCTCTCGACACCAACTTCACTAGCCTTGCTTATCAACCTCTCGACAGGAACTTCACTCGCCTTGCTTATCAACCTCTCGTCAGCAACTTCACTCGCCTTGCTTATCAACCTCTCGACAACAACTTCACTCGCCTTGCTTGTCAACCTCTCGACAACAACTTCACTCGCCTTGCTTGTCAACCTCTCGACAACAACTTCACTCGCCTTGCTTGTCAACCTCTCGACAGCAACTTCACTCGCCTTGCTTGTCAACCTCTCGACAGCAACTTCACTCGCCTTGCTTGTCAACCTCTCGACAGGAACTTCACTCGCCTTGCTTATCAACCTCTCGACACCAACTTCACTAGCCTTGCTTATCAACCTCTCGACAGGAACTTCACTCGCCTTGCTTATCAACCTCTCGACAGCAACTTCACTCGCCTTGCTTATCAACCTCTAGACAGCATGGATTTGTAGAGGAATCCTGTTGTTCGCGTTGTACCGTCCTTCGGAAGGGACGTTAAGCCGGTGGTCCCTTTGGTCTTCGACAGGAGTAGGCTACGTGCCGGCACAGGGTTTCCTCTCATTTTTTTCTAGGCTATGTTAGGTTCATCATCATCCACTCATTCACCGGCACCATTAGACCAGTGCCGCATGACCAGTTGTCAAAACAGTGCGTCTCTCAACCCCACAAATCAATCGATCAACCGTGATTTTCTCTTGAACTTCACGCGTTTTTCAGTAAAATTATCCTGCAAGTTTCCCAACCAATCAAACAGAAATTATGTGACGCCCTACAGTCAAAAGTTCTCCATATTTTTGCACCAAAATTTCCAAACCTGTAAAGCTCACTAAATTAAAGCATCCATGAAGATTCCCCAACGAAGCGACGAAGCGAATTCCCCAACGTTCCCCATGACAACGCTCTTTAGGCTGACGATACGGTTGATGATGGTCAATTATAAGAAATGTTTGATGGTTTATTTTTGTGGTAAGCACGCGCAGTTGTTGCTCAAAATTTCGGTTATCAGTAAATTGTTTTTAATTAGAATGAAATCTTATTAAGTAAAGGACAACTAAATGTCCTTTACTTAGCATTCATAACCCATTTCAATTAGTGTTTGTTAAAACTAGTGTTAAGGATAAATCAAGTAGACATGAGTCTAAAAACCATCATAGAAAATTCGTTGTATGTTAGAAAATAAGAGAAATTAGAAAAATGTTGGCGGTTGTTTTACCTCTGGTGAAATATTGCCAAGCGCTCAAAATACCGAGTGTACGATCATTGCTTTAGACAAGATGTCTGTTTGAAATTTACACTTTTGTCGGGTTTTGACTTTGTAAGAAAAGCAAAGATATTGATGCTGCTTTTTAGATGAAATCTGATTTTAATTGCAAACGCGTGCAATTTGCGGGGTATTTTATTATTATCAACACTATAACCGTCTCAAAAATTGATGCCCAAACGGGGACTCGAACCCCGATCTCCACCTATCGCGAGTGTTGCTCTAACCAATTGAGCTACTTGGACACTGGCTTTTTGAGACGATTTTAGTGTATTTGTATTGTATTTGTATTGTGTATTAAATGTCCCCGTTTGGGCATCAATTTTTGAGACGGTTCTAGTGTTTATAATAATAAAATTGTTGTTAATGCTTTGGTGCCTGGACTTCACTTACATACCAAGGAATGCGCACAACGATCCTCCCACGACAAATCCCGTGCCAGCTGGGCGTCTTCTGAAATCAAAGACAGAAACGATTTAGTTAATTGCCGTACCTATAGGTGAAGTCGATAGAGCTGTCCAGGCATGTCATATTATATGTTGGTGCCAAATGCGTTCATGAACCTCGTGAAGGGAATGTCGACCTCCATGTACTTGTTTTTAAATTAATGTTTAAAACCTTTATGTAGTCAGAGCAATGAACAGCACTTGCAAATATGTCCTCGCGTACAAAGATGTACTCGCTCTACGACGCTGATGATATTTACAAGAGGTGCCAATTCTAAAAACATTGCAACAATGCTTACATCTTATTTATTTTTTATTTTTTGTGGTGTTTTGACATCTGGCCATGTGGCACTGGTCCTATGGCGTCGGTGAATGAGTGGATGATGATGAGGATGATGATACTAACCTAGCCTAGAAGGGAGGAGGGGGAACTCGGCGCCGGCACGTAGCCTACTCCTGTCGAAGACCAAGGGGACCACCGACCTAACGTCCCTTCCGAAGGACGGTACAACGCGAACAACAGGATTCCTCCACAAATCTACGCTGTCGAGAGGTTGATAAGCAAGGCGAGTGAAGTTGTTGCTTAACTTTCATCCCTCCAACCTCTCTCCCGAACAGAACTGGTCATGTGTATGATGGTCACCCATGCAATACCTGACACAGCGCAGTGTTGCTTAACTTTCATCCCTCCAACCTCTCTCCCGAACAGAACTGGTCATGTGTATGATGGTCACCCATCCAATACCTGATCCAGCGCAATGTTGATTAACTTCGGTGATCTCACGAGAACCGGTGTTTCTAACACGCCAAACCGTTCGGTGCCAACATCTGAGATTGGACCTAGTGTTGTTATTTATTTATTTATTTTATTTATTTATTTATTTAACATTTTATTCATTATACAAAAAAATTATATGATTACATTGTACATATTTGCAGGTAAATGAAGCCCACATAAGGCAAGCTTGTGTGTGGGCTGTGTAAAAAGTGTTTATTTTAAATCAAAAACAAGATGGCTTAAACAAAAAATACAATTAGTTAGTACATATATACATATGTATATACATATATACATATAGTTCCAGACAGTAGTCAACATTGACTCTTTCATCAGCTGACGATGATTTAATTCTTCAAATCCATAGCAAAGCAAAAAAATAACTTGCCACCACATTACAGCACTGCATACTAAAATTGTTCTGTGCCAATCATTCAAATTTACAGAGTCGATGGATTTACAAATCGTTTTTTCCAACACATTCTTGTATTTAGAGAAAAAAACCAGTCTCTGTCCGGAAAATGCACTCGGTTAGCCGCTCGGAAAAACCAGCCGGGCCACGAGGAAAATCATTTGGAATTTAATTTTCTTATGTAAATCTCGGGCATCGGTTGCCCAATACTTAGCTGGCTGGTACCACGTTGTGTCGATCTAATTATTCGATTGGAACTCAGCTCCAAGGGACTTGTTTAATAGGGAAATCTCCTTTAGATCATTATTTAATTATTGTCATTGTGTTCAAATACGTCTAGAGGATGATTGATTGCCTAGCAACACTTCGACCCAATCAGCCGCGGCCGAAATATTGAGACATTTCACATTGTTTATTCCAGCTGCAAGGTGCGTAATCAATCACACGCATGTCACACGCATGTCACACGCATGCGCTGCCGGGAGATGTGCCGTCAAGTTTTTTCAAATCTGACAAAACGGCTCTGTTTCAATGAAATGTCCGACGAGAATCTCGGATTTCGGATCGAATTTCGTTCCCAAATCGAGGATCAAATTCTTGTGGAAATCTGAGATTGTTGACGGGCTGAGATCGATACCTTGGCCTCTGGGCAATGAAATCAAAGCGATCCTCGACAGGAGAGCGAAAGTAAACAATTACCAGCGAATTACACACAAGTAAAACATGATAATTGGTGTCAGTACTCATTACCATTGGCTGAAAAGAGCTCGTACATTTTCTTGTTTACCAAAGGTTTGCTCGGCTTGTCGACGACTCCTTGTGGTAACACGAGTTACAAAAGAAGTACGCAAGTCAGCCATTCACTTACACTTCGACTTCGAATGACAAATATTTTCTCAGGTTTTTTTTTTTTTTTTTTTTCAAAAGAGATATGGTTATGGCAAGGTGCGTAACATTGCGTGTGTGTGTGTGCGTGGAGTATGCGTGGAATGCCAGGCCATCGTGCGTATTGTGGTTGGAGTGGGGAGAGATGTGTTGTAGAAAGCGGTCCTCGACCGTGAGATGGTTTGGTCTCTTGGAGGCCGTGGTCAGAGCCCAGAGGATTGTTTCTTCTTGAAATAGTGCGCATGAATGCAGAGTAACGGCTCAATTGATGTCGATGATGCTGTCAATTTGATGTCTGCCTTTTTTTTCAGTGTTTTCTGCTGTTTTGTTGAATAATTTCCTTGTACAAGCCGTGTACTGGATGGCTGATTACTAGTACAATTATTACAAATTCAATAAACGTGAATTATTACAATTATCAAAGCGGGGAAAGTGTAATTTATATGCAAATTATTTTATAAAAATTAAAACTCAGCAAGACAATTGTTCAAGTTTCACGTCAGCTATTAGTTTTATTTTTGTTTGGTAATATCACTCGAACTTCTGAAAAGTCAAGTTCTGTTTTGGTAATTTAATTGCATACATTCGAGCATGCTAATTGTTGTAATACAATTAGCAACAATATGTAATTAAGCAAGTGATTTCGAGTTGTTTAGCAACTCGGCGCTTATTCTTTGCCCGTGTCGGCCAGATGCTGCTCTCCGACGGCAGACGCGTGAACTTCTCGCGCTGCGCTCGCTAAAGCTCAATTCAAATAAAACGCTCCGTTTTTTTTGACAGATGAAAAACATCCGACTGGCGCTGGCTAGGCCAACCGTTCGGACGGCTGTTTCAAGTTAGCGAATTCGTTCTGTCGTGTCACCACTTAACTCAGCTTGGAAATGAAAATGCAAGCAACTTCTTGTGTGCGCCTGCAAGTCAGTCGACGTGGGACGGGTGAGAAACTTTTGGCTTCACTCGCCGGCCGAAATAATTTCGAATAGCTTGGAAAATATCCAGCAATCGTGGCGAACGGAAATCTCCCTTCTTGGCGATATATTGCCAAGAAAGAAATACAATGCCAAATGTTTATCAATGTGTAGAATTCCCCGTTACTCTTATACATATTTCTTGTCATGTTTGCTCCCCTATGTAATATTTTACAACTATTCGTTGCATGTATATGTTGTGTTTTCAGAGGTCACTGAGTTTTTCAATGATAAGAGATGGCAAAAGCTAAGACCGTAGTGGCATGGTTGCTTGAATTCGGACACATTCTCAAAACGCAACGTCTGGTTATGGAAATGCTGCAAGTTTTTGGTGTAATTTCTGGCATTTTCAACGACATAATTGCTAGTCTCACAGAGAATTCGTAACGGTGTGATTTTCAAATATCTTTCCACTTTAAAGCGCTGCAAAGTTGTTTTACATGTTGAAAACACAACGTGACACGCGTGTGAAAGATGTTAATGTGTTTCCAGCAAACAGTTTTCTTCCAGAGGGTTTTTCGAACCGTTCAAGTGTGCAACTTTTGAATAATACGAATCGCACGGATTCCTCGCTGAAGCTGACAGGCAAGCTCTAAAACTGATAGGACAAACAGATATCGAAAAAAAAACCCTCGGCGCATATGCACGAAAGAAATCTCTCGCTCTAGCGCTGAGTTATTTTACATTCGCTACCGAAAAGATGTTACTTATATAACAAACATGTCGTTTTCTTTTTTACTTGGCTACATCAAGAAATTTATCTCCTTTCACGGATATTCAATCTTTGCGCCGTTCGCTGACACAGCTAATAATTCTTTTGAAACGTCGGCAACGCGCTGGCGTCGACGCTAACGTCTCGCACGAAGGCGTTGGCAACGGCAAGACGCAGCGAACTGCGAGGGAACGCGTCGAGATGATCTTCATCTCATTCTTTGAGTGTTTGGATGCTGCATGTTGTTTGGTGGATTGAGAAAAACCATGGGTGGAAATTAACACCTTGGTTTCTGGAGGTTATCATTTTGCAAACGGCTTCTGACTGGTCCAATGAGCTTCAAGAGATTTAGATATCTTGAAACTCAGAGCGGTGATCATAAACCTTTCTTTATCAATTGGGCATTAAGCTAGTTCACGTTGTTCCAGTCGCTGAAACGGGCTGCCAAAGAGAGGACCACGCAGCTGAACGAGCTGGAGTTGATCTTCAAGTACCAGCAACAACATCGGTCACTCGATGGCTTCCCCAGTGGATCTTCAGCAGAGTCAGCGACAAGGTAGGAACTTGGCGATTAGTCTTGCATTTATGTGCTCTTGTTGTTTGTTTGTTTTTATTTGCTCAATTCGGTTACATGTAGGTACAGCCAATGATATGAGCTCGGCAAGTAAAACAATCGATGGTAAAATCACTGTGACAAGGCTTCACTGAGATAAAATATTCACTAGGTTAGGCTAGATTAGGTTAGGTTAGGTTAGGTTAGGTTAGGTTAGGTTAGGTTAGGTTGGGTTAAGTTAGGTTAAGTTAGGCTAGTCTATTTTATTTTAGTTGGGGTCAGGTTAGGCTAGATTAGGTTAGGTTAAGCTATTTTAGTTGGGTTAGGTTAGATTAGGTTAGGTAACGCCAAGTGAGCCTAGGTTAAGGTAAAGCTAGGTTTTCCGGCTAGATTATTGTGAAAGATTCATGAAATTCGAGAGTAAAAACTTTCCACGGACGTTGTAGATAGTAAAGAAAATGAAACTTTTATAACTTTCTATAACCTAAAAATAGCCCCAACTATGATCTAGAACCATACGTGAATCGCGCTACATGATTGATTGTGAAGGAGACGTATGCCAGCCGATGACATATTTCAAACGTCCACGAATTTCAACGCAAACCATAAACAACGCCGTAAACCCATCGCCGTCGTATTTCCTCGTACCTTCGTTCAGCGAGAAGCACATAGAGGGCACCACGCGACTATTTCAAATCTGACAGCAGGTAACGACTTTCTGATAATTCCAAATGTAGGTGCGCTGTACAGACTCAAGAAGTATTTGCTGCAAGACAATCTCTATTATCAACAATGAACATTGTCAAATGATTTTTTACAAGGGTGGACATTCGATTTAATTATCAAAACTTGGGCTCTTAATACTCTAAGCTTTGAAGTTATAACTTTAACTTTAAGCTTTATTCGACCAGTTTTTCAGTGTCCAAGTAGCTCAATGGGTTAGAGCAACACCTGCGATAGGTGGAAATCGGGGTTCGAGTTCCCGTTTGGGCATCAATTTTTGAGACGGTTATAGTGTTGATAATACTAAAAAGTTTTACAGTAGTTCGTTAAGAACCTAACAGTCCGTTTATTTGTTATTTGCTTGGTAACAGCTTATCAGAAGATGCACTCAGTTTGTTAACTGGTCTGTTCATTACTTAAAGAGAACGATTGAAAAACCGGCCGTTTGAACAAAAACTATTTCAACTGGGTTTTGAATGCTAAGTAAAGAACAACCAAATTTCCCAACGTTTCGTAACAGGTACAAGTTGCGAAACTTTGGGAAATTTAGTTGTTCTTTACTTAGTTTCGTCAAAACTAGAGCTAAGGTAAACACACTTCAGCAGGAAGACAAGAAAAACTACAGCGAAAACGCAAGAAAACCAAATGACCCAATAACCACATGTAAACCCACTCCGGGACAGCTCTTTCTTGCTCCAGTAAGTGCACAAGAAATATTTAATATAATCAATCTCAAATGCACTAAACGCTCAGCAGGTGCAGACGAGATTCCAAGCTTCATTCTCAAAGCGAGCTCCCATCACATTTGTAAACCACTTGAGGACATTATAAATACCTCCTTGGAAAACGGAATTTTCCCCAACAAACTAAAAACGGCAAAGATAATCCCCATTTTCAAAAAAGGCAACAAGCAGAAACCCGAAAACTATCGACCGATCGCCCTCCTCCCCTCATTTTCCAAAATATTCGAGGTCATAGTTCAAAAACGAATCAATAACTTCCTAGAAAAACACAATCTCCTATCGCCTAACCAGTTCGGCTTCCAGAAACATAAATCAACAACTATGGCAATAAATAGCTTCTTGGACCCACTTTACACATCGCTGGACTCCAAAACACCTACCATTGGCCTGTTTTATGATATGTCAATGGCATTCGACAGCCTTGACCATAAACTGCTAATAACAATTCTTGGCTCTTTGGGCATCAGGGGAGTCGCCTGTAATTGGATTAAATCTTTTTTGACAAATAGACGGCAATTTGTCTCCCTTGAAACCAGATGCGGACTCACCAACACAAAATCAAATGAGAGAACAACTTATTTAGGAGTACCGCAAGGTACCGTGCTAGGACCTCTACTTTACATATTATATGCTAACCACTTACCTGCTGCCCTTGGCAAAGGAACCGTTGCCATCTATGCAGACGACACAAGTCACCTGGTGGCGGACAACAATTCAGATACTCTACACCAGATAGCTAATCAAGCAACAAAGAACATGGAAAATTGGTGCAGCTCATCTAAGCTAATCGTCAACGCTACCAAATCCACTTACCTCCAGTTTCACACCCGGCAAAGACCTCTTCTCGCAAGTCCCGTAATTCGTCTGCGTAACAGTAATTTGCGTGAAAGCTCAGAAACTAAGTTCCTCGGCTTAATTATCAGCAATACACTTGACTGGCAACCTCATATCACACACATAGCGAAAAAACTGGCTCCAATCGTATTCTTACTTCGAAATCTCAGGTCTGAAGCTAGTCTAAACACCCTCAAGCTAGCCTACTTTGCCCTCTTCGAGTCGCATCTCACCTACGGGATCTGCTTCTGGGGTAGTTCACCGCACATCAAAAGACTACTCACAATTCAGAAACGAGCACTGCGAGCAATGGTAGGGGCGACGAGAAAAAGTAGCTGCAAACCACTGTTCAAGAGCTTGGGAATACTTACGGTCCCTGGACTTTACCTGTACAATACCATCAAACTAACGCAATTGAACTTGAAAGAACGCACCATCAACAGTGACATACACGGCTACAATACTCGACAAAAAGAAGATATCACCTTAGAGGCGCACAACCTAGCACTCTTCACCAAAAATCCTAAATACATTGGTGCCAAATTTTACAACAGGTTGCCTAAACAAATAAAAAACGCTCGAGGCACTTCAGCATTTCAAAAGGAACTGAAATTTTACCTTCAAGACAAATGTTTATATTCAACTGTAGATTTTTGACAACCTGAGAAGTAAGAAATTCCAGAACTCACTGTATTATATATTTTGTATTTATTTTAACTGACCTATTCGCATAACAATTGTATATTGTTCTACTTGAATAAATGATTTAAATAAATAAAATAATAAATAAATAAGTTTACATCAAGTAGACATGAGTCTAAAAATAATCATAACCGGCCGTTAGATTTTACCCAGTTTAGATACAAATTTGTTTGAGTGTTAATATTAATAATAAGATAGCCAGGTTGTTCCTTCGAACTAAAACCCAAGTCTCATTTGATTGCCAGCCCAAACCACCAATTAGTCATCGTATAACGGAACCCCCGATCGTTCCCGATACCTGATCAATGTGCCGCGGCGAGATGGACCGATCGCGTGTCCCCCGATCGACCCCCGGTGCACCCCCCACCCCCACCCCCCACGAGGGGGGTCGCTAATCAAATCCCGTTATAAACCAATAAATCCCACTTTGTCAACGTTTTGCGCGGCAATATTTCAAAATATCCGCCAACTTTGGAACGCGCCGAGCCAGGGGTGTCCAAGGAGGGCTGCTATATTGATCTTTGAATCGCGTGGACGCGAGCAAGGCTCGGTTTCAATTGGGAATAAACATCTTCGATCTTCGAACACTGAGTCCAAATCTTCTGAAAGTGCTTATTGACAATTTTAGCAATGACAGGAGGAAAAATATTTTGCTAAATAGTGATTAGAAATTCATAAGAGCACTTGTTTCTACGCTGATGAACAGTCGATGGTCATTTGAGAAGATTCTCCCCTGTGATTTATGCCCATATGCTACAGCTAAATAATTGGGGATCATTTTCTTAAAAGTGGGCTTTGAAATCAGAATTCTGTCCGTTAAGGAATGTCTTCACTCTACGTCCAAGGATGCTTCGAGTGGTGGAGGTGCCTAGCAGACGTTTAACAGCCCGTTAGCAATGATAACATCGTCTGTACGTTGCTTAGCAACCAACGAGCTAGGTTTCACCACACCACTGGAGCTGGCCTTATATTGGTAACAATCGGCTTATTTTGCAATTAAGCAAAATAAAAAAACAATCATTGAACATGAAAAAAGTAAAATCATGAAATCATGAAAATCACAAACCTGAACCTGAACGCTTTTAAGTTAATAGTAAAACGCTCGAGTCGATTTCCCGAGCTCCATGATTTCCCGAGCCCCTGACGGTTTTCCCACCCCTGCGATTGTAACCGTAAATCAATTTTCATCAATTTTCCAGCGTCTAACGAAATTGCCCTGGCCTCCTCGATCCTCCTTGGCAATAACTTGTCTTCCGACCGACTTTGTTTATCAGAATCACCGCCGTGTGCCCCTAATATGATTTATCTGCCCGAATCGAGGTTCGAATTCGGCCCTGCCCGTTGCGAAGCTAGAATACACAAATACATGTAACTACCTCTCCCCCTTCTAAGCTAGCTTCAGTTCATTATCCTCTTGAAGCCCACTCGTTCACGGACGCCATTAGACTAGTGCTACAAAGCTCTTTGTGAAAACAGTGCGTCGTTAAACACCACAAATCAATTAATCCACCTCCAGAGTATGCACTCTGTTCTTTGCCAGGCTTGGCCGTCGACCCACGAACTGAAGGAAGTGAAGGGTGCAGCTTGGTACGTGACTCGTAGGTACTGCACCTAACATATACTAATTGCACCAATTGCACTCGAGCGATGGTGGCTTTATGCGCCTGCGTGCCAGCTGTCATGACCAGCTGTCATGCGCTAGCCACCCCCGCATTGCTGAACTTGAAGCAATAGTTGAGTAACACTGCGCTGGGTCGAGAATAGGATGGGTGACCATTATACACATGACCATCATACACATGACCATCATACACATGACCATCATACACATGACCATCATACACATGACCATCATACACATGACCATCATACACATGACCAGTTCTGTTCGGGAGAGAGGTTGGAGGGATGAAAGTTAGTACAGCAACTTCACTCGCCTTGCTTATCGACCTCTCGACAGCATGTATTTGTGGAGGAATCCTGTTGTTCGCGTTGTACCGTCCTTCGGAAGGGACATTGGTTGGGTGTCCATGATCTTAAAGACAAAAGATTTGTAGGCTCCTTGAATCTCGACAAACACAGAAAAATATTAAAGCACAGCCACGCTGAGTCCAAATCGCTACCAGCGCTTTTCAACCCAAAAAACAACAGTGATTACCCAAAGTGTCCTACACGAGCCAAACCCAAGTTCTCAGCCGAAATTGGCCGAAGACTTCCGACACAATCTCTCGCATCAAACGGTTTCTGTTTCCTTGCCAGCAAAGATGCCAGCGTACATCTCGTGCATCCACTCCAGTCAATTGGAAAGTACATGCCCCTCCCTCCCCGACATGGACCAAGCTTTATGACATCTTACATTTGAAGCATCGATAGGTCCTAGGTTTGAATCCCGACCTCATGAGACACGAGAAAACTTCGCTTGCTTTGCTTTGTGTTGGTTTCCTCGGCTCCGCTGCCCACGCCCTGCTAGACTTGTTCGGCACGATAACAAGCCAGCAGTTGATTGAACACGTTGCCGCTTACACAACATTTTCCCCGACAATTTTCCCAGGAAAAGCGTCTAGACTCGTGAGATGAGAACCCTCTGGAAACACAAACAACTTTCCAATTTTCCTAACGCTTTTCAAAAGCTTTGGAATCCTACAAAGTGTTGGCGTCCAATTTGGTGTATCGGCAAGGCTGGAATCACGTAATTGAGAGAAGTGGGTTGCGCGTGTGATTTATTTCTATGAAAGTTGCTAAATTTAACTCGTCACTCTTTAAGCAGTGACTTCGAGGCTATAAGCACAACGATTAATAATCCATTAAATTGATTTATTCGATTGATTTATTGTCTTTAATGAAGTATTGTTTTTACGACGGGCCATGTGGCCCTTGTCTATTAACGTCGGTGAGTTGGTAGATGATGACGAGGATGATGATGCAAATAACCTTGCCTCGAAGGGAGGAGGAGAAACCCGGTGCGGCACGTAGCCTACTCCTGTTGAAGACCAAGGGGACCACCGGCTTAACATCCCTTCCGAAGGACGGTACAACGCGAACAACAGGATTCCTCCACAAATCCATGCTGTCGAGAGGTTGATAAGCAAGGCGAGTGAAGTTGATGTACTAACTTTCATCCCTACAACCTCTCTCCCGAACAGAACTGGTCATGTGTATGATGTTCACCCATCCAATACATGACCCAGCGCAGTGTTGCTTAACTTCGGTGATCTCGAAACGATGATAGTCTCCAGCCTCCTCGTGCTAAGCTTGTTAGTATCTGACAGACGCGTAAAAATCTCGGGTCTAAGTAGAAACAATTTTAAAACAAATCGCCTCATTCTCGGTGAAGAAAACAGAGAGACGTAACGCGTCGAATGCAGCGATGACGAGATCGACGCACATTTTTACACCACTGCACGCGCCCACGCATCGCATTATGCATCTTGTGTGTGCATCGCGTGCGTGAGATGACCAATTGCAGATGCAATTGCAAATATTGGCAAATGTACTTGCATGCTAAGTACCGCCGCGATGCTCGTGCATTGTGAATTGCACATCGACACCCACGAGAAAGGTGCTTAGTGGGAATTAAGAAGGTGACTTCATTGTCTCAAGAATATTGCTAGCAGCTCCTTTATTGGCTGGGTGGGTGTTTAATAAACCATTGTTAATCACCACCTGACGCTGGAGCCAGAGTTCACTTCCTTAGAATATGTAATACCGAACGGTTTGGTGTGTTGGAAACACCGGTCCTCGTGAGATCACCAAAGTTTAGCTACACTGCGCTGGGTCCGGTATTGGATGGGTGACCACCGAACGGTTTGGAGTTTTGGTAAAACTGGTCCTCGTGAGATCACCGAAGTTTTTTCCTGGCAAACATCAGAAATATAATTGCAATGCATGTTCTCGGTGGAAAATATATTCGACATCGCAGCCAAATTAATCAATTCTGACGGCTGACATGTTTCAGAGGTAAAATTTGGATCCTTCAAAAGTGTTAGGCTTAAAACTCTGTTATCTTCAAACTGGAAGATGGACTGGTTCCATGCCTACACCTCTAAGAGGAGCTCTGTTTGCCCGAACACAACCTCGTATTCACGGCGTGACGACTCGAACATTTCGCATTCGCAGTGCGTGTGACGACGCAGCGACGACGCCGTCGTCAATACTGATTCGCTGTTCGCCAAGCTTTGCTTGTAGCGTCGCGTTGCATTCTGAACGCTACGCGTGCGTCTTGATTGCATCTCATTCTGCGATCTACGCTTCGAATTGTCAGTCGGCTATGTGAATCGGGTCTTAATGTCCCACCATCTGAAGGACGTGCGTGGTGAAGGAAGCACCGTGAAGGCAATAGTCCCACCTTCTGAAGGACGTGCGTGGTGGAGGAAGCACCGTGAAGGCAAAAGTTCCACCTTCTGAAGGACGGGCGTGGTGGAGGAAGCACCGTGAAGGCAATAGTTCCACCTTCTGAAGGACGGGCGTGGTGGAGAACTTTCAGTCTTGCTATAACCACGTTTACGTTTTAGGTGCAATTCCTATCTTTTACCACCGTCGACAATCTCAAACGTGCAAGTATTTAACATGACGGATTTTATTTCAGAAAACACAAAATACATTAGTTTTTTAATTATTGACGCTGATTATTTTATTTAGATGCATTTAGGATGCTTGAACTAGGTAATTCTTATAGGAAAATTGTCAGGACTGCTTTAACTCTTGAAGAAGTAACAGGTACAAGGTACGAAAAGTTGGGAAATTTAGTTGTTCTTTACTTAGCATTCAAAAACCCAGTTCAAATAGTTTTTGTTAAAACTAGTGCTAAGTTTACATCAAGTAAACATGAGTCTAAAAACTATGACAAGGCGAGCTTTTTCCCTACCTTGTTTTGGATGCCAAATGCAAAGCTAAGATGCAGCTAAGAGTTAATGCAGAGTTAATGCAGCTAAGAGTTAATGCAGAGTTAATGCAGTTAAGATGCACCAGGCAAAATAACTGCATGTATATTACTCGCCCTATGCCCGGCTCGGCCGGTCTCGGCAACATTCAACGTGCACCTTGTACCTATCCCTGGTCATGTGTCCCTCAAACAAGCTTCTCAAAGCACCCGGGCACATCAAGCAAGCAATGCTAAGACATCGAGAGGAAGTCGATGTCGCCTTCTCGCGGTCAAGTGGTGTTTGATATTCTGAACACCACTGCGTCTTAATGGCCGAGCACCTCTTAGGGATATGCAGATGCAATGGGCTCATAGCGGCGACCTATATGTGTTTATCCATCTTATATGTCAAGCTGTCGCTTGCTTTCGATATGAGCTGTGCACCTGCAGGGCAACGCATCGAATGCTTGTTTCGGTAATCGTTGGGTGGAACCGTTTAGCCATGTATTGTGTGTTGGACATGCGTGTGGGGGGTGTCACAAGGTATCATGCGTGGTCTTTTGGTGATCAGAACTAAAGGTGCTTCGCTTTTTTATGAAAATTTATTTTTTATTTATTTTTTTGCTGTCACTTTCATTTCACAAATTGTTAATTTCTGTTTTGGTGAAATCGGGAATCAGCAGCGATTTTTTTTTTTTAATCTTTAATTCTGTCGTTTTTTACCGCGAACCCGTTTTGATAATCACGTTTGCCCCGCGACGGAATTTCGCAATATAAATTTAATCCAATTCGTGTTTTGTCGGAAGTGCTCTACGAAGTTCGCTTTGCGCGCGCGGTCGCGTTCAATAATTAATTTGATATTTCACGAAAATCGTTCGCCGCTTCGAGCTCTGCAATTATTATTATTTGTTTTTGTGAAAAACGTGGACTGGAATTAATTTCGACGAAATGACTAATTCAGAGCAATTGTTTTTTGCTTTTTGCGGTGGTCCGTTGATCCCGATTTTATCCCGAATTGGCTCACCTACAGCAATTTTAACACATTTAATCAAAATGGTCATATCAACCAGATATTGCAACTCATACTTGCCCGCCACATGCACCAGCTTCTCTATCATTGTATTCCCGTACACAAGGAAATCAAAATCAAATCAACCAACGTGTGTTGCGAATCTGCGAATCGAAATTAGAGTCTTGTCTGATTACAATTACCGCAAATTAACTCTCGAATAATCGCTGCTCGCTTCGGAGGGGAACCGGTTCCGGTTATTCCGGTGCTTCGGAGAGGAGCCGGTTCCTGTTATTCCGGTGCTTCGTATGGGAACCGGTTCCTGTTATTTCAGTGATTCGGGGAGGAACCGGTCCCTGTTATTCCAATGATTCTTATGGAAACCGGTTCCTTTATGTCTGTGCTTCGAAGCGGAACCGGTTCCTGTTATTCCGGTTCTTCGGAAAAGAACCGGTTCTTGTTATCCCGGTGCTTCGAAGCGGAACCGGTTCCTGTTATCCCGGTTCCTCTGAAAAGAACCGGTTCCCATTATTCCGGTGCTTCGGAGAGGAACCGTTTTCTGTTATTCCGGTGCTCTGGGTCGCCGCGATAAAAATCTGTGCTCCTTGCATTTTACGCGGAAATTAGTTGTGATTTTAACTATAGTTTCACTGCCGTGTGATCGCTTGTATTGTATGCTTGTATTGTTAGTAACATTTTACATTGTTTTGCATATTTTGGGCATTAAAAGAGCTAAAAATAGAATGTGGTCGCGAATATATTATTACCCATTGTTTAACCCACTCCGTTTTGCGGTAGGATTGGCTGTTTAGGTATTAATGAAAATAACGTAATTGTATTGCTAATTACGTCATGATAATTAACATTCTGACATCAGAAACTCTATGTATAGGTTCAACGGTTGCTCATCCTCGCGATATTTGTCTCTTTTAATCGATCATATTCTCAATACTTCTAAAAGTCTATCAATTTTCTTGCAAAATTACCTGAAATCTTTGATTTCTGTTGACATACATATAATATTCAGAATGTTTTACTACAATGAGTACAATACCTGTCCTCGCATGACATTGCTTTGTCCCTGTCCTGTGCTTGCTCATTTCAGCCAAAACCCAGTTTTACCAGTGACAGCAAATATCTTCGAAATTATAGGAACTTTTGGTGTTTAAGAATAATTAGGCATGTGATATTTGTTTTTATGAGGTTGGATATACATATTTAATTTGCCCAACACTCTATTTCCACATATCCCACTGCAACCTAAAGCAAAATTGACACAAAATCTATAAAATCCAGAATTACAGGAAACATTTCGAAGAGCTGTTGTAATCCTAACCCAAGTGGATCGTCGCTTGCCGACTAGTAGCGCTACCTGTCGACAGCTGCGAGAAACAACCGCGCTAAGGATCTACAGGATGAGATCCATGCATAAGAAATGTCAATCTTGTATGTGTATCCACTATCTTCTACTATCTTCTACTATCTTCTATCCACTCAGGGGTAAAATATGTGTCAGCTTTTTTGGGTCATTTAAAAACAAATGGGATTGTTTACAACTTCAATGTTAAAAAAAACTTCGACACAGTTTGACATTTACCAGAAGCTGGTGAGTTCATATCGAGTTTGTTTACAGAATGTTTTAGATTTCTTTGTACTGGAAAAGTGTCAAGCCCTCGAGCGCAGAGAATCCATCGGCAATTTATGAAATATCTGAAACAATTTCTCAAAACCTGGCAGACTTGCCATTATGTTATCTCTGAAATCCAGGCAAAGCGGCAGAAGCGGTGACTCCGTATGGCCCGCATATCAATCACCTTGCTAGCGTTCAACCTGCGATTCATTGCCCTGGTATTGCAAAGAATCACACATATCCGCGACCCACGCTTTCCCGGCACTTTCCCGACCCGCACACATGCTGACAGATTTCCCGGCCGGGACCTGGGAAATGCTGATAAAGGAAAGTGTGGCGGGTGAATTAGGGGCTGACGTGTTTAGCGCTGGGTGCATATTTAACACGAGGTGACACGCGGCTAGAGTTAGTGCAAGGTAAGTAAAAACACCGCAAGACCAGCGACAGAGAATCGCGGAATTAGCACATTTTCTTATGATTTTTGCTCTTGTCATATGCGTTTAAGTTCCTTCGCCCTGACATACCATGCCGTACCTAACATGTGCTATAACTATCCGACATCTTTGCAAAAAGCCGCATTCATGCTATACTTTCGCTGCTATAATCGCTCGGGACATTTCAAACATTTTCTTGGGTAACTTTGAAAGTTTGCTGATCAATTCTCCCGACACAAGAGGCTAAACATCTTACAAACAAACAAGCGAACTACGTTTGACCCTGGTCGCAACTAGCTAAAACACAGTTCCAAACATGTTCTAGGAATTACTATGTGGTGGTGTTTTACACCCAATATCTTACACCCAATTTCTTACACCCAATACTTAATCGAGCAAACGCGTGTAAATTCGCTCGTGTAACGCCTGACAGTCAGAGCTCCCAGACAAACTGAAATCATGGAACACAGAGGGAGCTAGTTGTCGCATATGTCGCCTTCAGATCGCTGCTATCGAAATTGAATTGATTGTTCCCGTCTCGCCTTTGACTCGCCACCCCCCTGGCCCTTGCCACCCCTCAAATTCGCCAAACTGTGTACTATTGGGCGACGCCCGTCGATGGGGGGCGATTGATTCGGAGGGTAGGCCACGGGAAACAATGCAAGGGGTGGAAACGGCACCGACAAAATGCATGATGGCGTCGACGAGCACATATGTCATCGTCAGCTGATTAGGTCGGGTGGAAGTAAACTAGGTGATCAGTTTATCTGGGTGCTTAGATGCGAAGTGACGTGCAAACTTTCATAAAGATAGGTGGTCTGACATCTATAGATTCCTGTTGGCTAGTCACTGCTAATATTAGAGTCTCGACGGTTTTATTTCGTACACAAGAGCTATATTATTTTTATGAGACAACAGCTATTATTTCTAAGTAATATATTACTCTTGCCCCGTACGTGTTTACTACGTTTTTAATGGCTAATTTTAAACTGTTAAAGCGCAATAATTCTCTGGACAACGGACCGGAGACCGATTTCAATTAGCTAAAACAAATACTGCAGCATTGAAAACTTCGAAAGGGTAAAACCACCTCCCATCTTGTGCAACAAGCGTCTGATTTACGACCCAACTGTTTCACCCGACAATTTCATGGATTATTTATCTCCACGTGATAAATAAATAAAGCTGCTAATTAGGACTCGCAGTGCAATCGAAAGTGGTGGTTGCTTGTGACTGGTGGGTGGCCGATCAGAGTAACGCTGTGTTTTTGGCGGGGAGAATATAAACGTGCCTTCCAACTGGCTTGCACATTGTGCAGCTGTTCTTTGCTTCCCGTCAGTTTCGTTCAATCGATAACGCATCTTATTATCATGCACCGAGTGCGCTGCTATGAAGCATAGGACAGGATGCTTGTCCGGGAGCTTATCTCAGACCTCGTCAAACCAGCCAGCGATTTGTCCTCATGTGCTTTAGAGTTTAAAAAATGATGGCAGATATTCACGATTCAAATGAAGCCATGCATCAAATTCGCAAGAGGCAAACGGTAGCCAACGCTTGTTTGGCGAACTGGTTAGGCAAATTTTTAATTTCGTGCGAATGCGGTAATCGGGTGTTGTGTGGTATTTTGCGACTTGTTTAACGAGATCGACGAGGAATTAAGTCCTGTACCTCGGTGGAAGTTTGCTGTATTTTAATGTAAATTATAAAATATTGATTGCCGTTGGAGATTGATGACCAGCGTCGCGAATTTGCAAAGACATTAAAAATAAGAAAACAAGGTTGTTCTTGTGTGGCACCTTGATAACTGGTCCTTCGATTACCCTTTTCTAAAGACTAAATTTAGCAGAAACCATTTTGATGTTGCTTGATATTGCGGCTGGAATATTAATTAGATTCCCCCATATGAGGGTATATAGGTACACACCTGTTACAAGAAACCTCATAAAATACCCTGCATGTTTGTATATGTACTTCTGGAGCAAAGCTGGACCTAACCTAGGTAGTTTCTAGGCCTGGAATTTGTTGCTAGGGTCTGCACCATTGTCAACCGTGGTTCCCTTAGACTTTGGAAGAATCCCAATTGAAAGGGTGAAACGCCTTGCTGCATGGCAGGCAGAGGGACGGCGATTTTTTCAACGAATGTCGCACACGTTTGAAATTTTATTTAAATTGCAAACGCTTGTAATGCGCGGGGTATTTTATTATTATGAACACTATAACCGTCTCAAAAATTGATGTCCAAACGGGGACTCGAACTCCTTATCTCAACCTATCGCGGGTGTTGCTCTAACCCATTGAGCTACTTGGACACTTGCTTTGTGAGACGATTTGATGAGAATGACGGATCTCCAAGAATTTTTCGATTGTTGATTCGTAATCCCGTTTGCCTCTTTACTGGGTCGTATACTTTTATTGGAAACAATTTGAAACAGGAGTTAAAACCTATAAATAGATAAAAATTCTACTATTTAATTTTCTTGTGCACTTTGCACAGTTTACAGAAAAAAACAACATAGAAAATAACCATATATTTGGATGAAATCTTATTTAAATTGCAAACGCTTGCAATGCGCGGGGTATTTTATTATTATCAACACTATAACCGTCTCAAAAATTGATGCCCAAACGCGGACTAACACAAATATTAATTTTTATTGGTTTCTTATTAAAAATCTAAAGAAAACTGTCATAATTTCCTCTGAAAATTGCAGTCTGAGATGGTTTTCGGAAAACCAGTGCGTACACGCACCGTCGTCTCCCCTCTCACTCACACCAATGCGAGCACCCCTCGCTGTAACACCCATCACACGGCTGAAAGGCGTGAAAGCTTTGCAATAAATTACACCACATCCCGTATTATATTATTATCAATATAAAAAGAGCTGCCATTTATGACCGCTTGGCGCAGCAGGGTGCCCTGCATGAGCGTTGTAGTGGCATGCTTTGCATAAAGCCTAGAAGACGTGAGCTTGGATCTACTACCAACCTGAAACACTTTTTAAGCTTAGGGCGGAAAGTCCACAATTTTTTAAGCGAGCCTCTTTATCCGTTTCCGGTGAAAATGACGGGAAGTCACGTTGGTTCCTGATCCTGCTGAACTTTCCTGTGATGTCCAGGAATATCTTTCCGTTTTCCTCAAAGCGTGAAAACCTTCCTGTCGTCCATTTTAAATTCTTTGATGCGACGTAGATGATGACTTTCATCGATGCTTGTTTTCGACACGAGACAGATAGCTAAAAATATGATGCTTGTTGTAGAATATAGTTCATCCACCAGTTAGAAAGAAACTTTGATAAAACGTTCCAACATTCATGTTCGATTCATGTCCATCTTGTCAGGTGTCAACACTTCAACCCCTAAACATCAGAATTATAATTGCAATGCATGTCCTCGGTAGAAAATACTTGCGACAACGCAGCCAAATCAATCAATTCTGACAGCTGACATGTTTCATAGGTAAACATTGAACCCTTCAATTGCTCTTTGCCTGCATCTTGAATTTTGTGATGTACGTTCGGTTGGTACACCTCAGTTTTGATGGTCGCCAATTGATAGGAAGAATTCTCAAGTTGGTACGACAGAAGTTGGTACACAATCATCTATAGACGTTCAAACCACGAACAAGAAAACAGATGGGATGCTCCCCTCTCTCCATTCTCCCCTTTCCACACCTTTCCCAGCTTTCCCAGACGTAAACAAACCCCCGGCGAAAAACTTTGGTATGCATCCCCACGACGCCGACGCTGACGCCGACGTCGCTGCTTTTTTAATGAATACGTGTAAGAATTAGTGCTATATATGCATCGGCGTCGGCAGCGTCGCGCCTCTGCAAGGGACGGGGGGCAGGGGGTCGGGGGGTGGGGGCATGAATGAACGCGAGTATAAGACAGGGTATGGGGGTGGGGGGAGGAGAAAGTAATCGTTACGTGAAATGGGTCGTCGGAGGCAGCGTCGAGATGAGCGGCAAAGGGTCAACCTGTTGCCTCAGGATTAAAACAGGACGCCGAGTGGGTCAAGGTCGCTTCTGTGGGCGCGTGATGTTGCCAGGCAAAGGGTTGCTATCGTTCGTTAGTCTGTTAAAAATACTGTGCAGGAAATAGGGGGGTTGTGTTTAACGACGCACTGTTTTGGCTAGAGAGTCATGTGGCACTGGTCTAATGGCGTCGGTGAATGATTGGATGAAGCTTGAGTGGCCTAGATGGGAGGCGGGGAAACCCGGTGCCGGCTTACTCTTATCGAAGAGTACAAAGGGGACCACCGGCTTAACGTCCCTTCCGAAGGACGGTACAACGCGAACAACAGGATTCCTCCACAAATCTATGCTGTCAAGAGGTTGATAAGCAAGGCGAGTGAAGTTGCTGTACTAACTTTCATCCCTCCAACCTCTCTCCCGAACAGAACTGGTCATGTGTATGATGGTCACCCATCCAATACCTGACCCAGCGCAGTGTTGCTTAACTTTCATCCCTCCAACCTCTCTCCCGAACAGAACTGGTCATGTGTATGATGGTCACCCATCCAATACCTGACCCAGCGCAGTGTTGCTTAACTTTCATCCCTCCAACCTCTCTCCCGAACTGCGCAGACGAATAATAGAGAACCTTTATAATTCCAATAAATCTCCAAGTTGATTGGTTTGACCTATTTTTTCTTCCTAATCTATTTAAATTCGTATACCCATCTGCAGACGTATTGAAACACTACGCCCCCCCCCCCCCCCCCCTTATCCTGTCCGTATGTTTTCCGAGAACTCCCTCCACTATTTGCCTAATCTCATGCTCATCCCCGCCAAGCAACGGCTGCTGGGTACAGGTACCTACCAAAGGTAGAGAAGGCATATGAAAGTAAATTGATGAGCCACCTCCATCTGTATCCTTTGATATCTTGTATCCGTGGGTCGATCTCACCCCGGCTGGTCCTGAAAGCAAGAGTGAAGCTCGTGGGAAGCGATCCGAGACAACGCGGTGCATGACGGCGACCCATCAAGAGGATGCTAGATCGTTTTAACGAGACCCTGGGGCGATCTAACCCTTTACCAGCTGTCTGGCGGGCAGACCCCAAGGCTGACTAGGTCAACGGGGTGCATCTCGGGGTGCATCTTGGGGTCCATCATCGTCTAGCTTTGCGGTGCGAGTCGTTGCTTATCTACCTGTGATCGCTCCTCGAGTGCTCGTGGTAGCGCAGTACCATTCTTGGTTCTATTCGCTCTGCTGACCGAACGGTTAGACCGATTAGGATGAAATTTTACGGACACCTTTGAAATTGCTTAACTTAGATCTGTTATGATTTTGGAAACAATCCGCAAGATAGATTAATTTCAAACCAAATATGACAATACAAAAGATTTTTGCTAATTTCGGAAACGTGATAATTCCCAAAATACCCAACAAAACCTCGCCTAACTTTGCAGACATATTGATCGTGTTGAAATGTACAACGCCTCTAACTTAAAGATCCGCAAATCTTCGCATTTTACTTTTATTCACATTTTTGAAGTGTTTTACACGTGCTTTTTTGTCGTCATTACGCCATTTTCATCGCGGGATCGAACCCAGAAATATTTCTGAAGCACAGTTTCAAGAAACAAGCTATTTTTGTTCGTCGCACTCTTTGATAATGAGGGATTGTCTCTCAAAAGATCGTAATCTGGTTTCTTGCAGGATAAATTGCATTTGATTTGCATGATTGCAACCTGACAACTCATTAATCGTGCAGATAGGTGGATAGAAGATCGACGAGCCAGCCGGTGAACTTGTGCATGGGTTTCATACTCCTGTTGCGTCTGTTAGGATGGGGTACGAGGAGGGGAAGGGGGAAAGGGTTACCATCTTCATGGAAGCAACGGCTCAGTAGGTCATCAGGTATCCTGCCTATAGAACAGATGCTCACAGAGACCGGGGCCAGACTGTCTTGCTGCGATTGTTTTTGTCTGCCTAGCCAATTATCTGAATCTCAAGACGCAAGGGTGGGTGCTGTCGGAGGTTGCAGATGGAAACGCAGATTTATGCTCACCATAAAAGTCTGTCGAAGATTTTACCTCGATACGTTCTGTGCCAGGATGCTACTCTTCAAATATAATGCTATTCAAATCTCGGAAGTCGAGTGATGGGAGAATTAATATCTTTTATTTTTATGAGCACTGGTATCCGTTTAATAGTGGGTAAGTCGGGGAATCGAACCCCGGTTTGCACCTTTAACCATCTGTGCTGATTGGAGACGATCTTTCTGAGAGAAAATGAGTGAATTTGATGAGTGAATGCAGGTGTTAAGAGTATAATAATTTGAAACAGAACATTTGACTCGAAGATTTAAATCTGTGGTATATTCAACCCAGAGTTGGACAGTTTTGGTAATCTTTATGTCTATGGGCGATAAAGCACTAAGATTTTACCAAGCAACGTTACTTCTTCAGAATGTGACCGATATTTCATTGTGCAATATCGGGCCAGACGATAAAGCAGATATTCTTTACCGAAATTAAAGCTCGAGGAAAATAAAGAAGAGAGATTTTCTTGGTACGTCTGGGCAATCGTGGGGAAAATGTAATCCCATGTGAAAGCAGGGCAAGGCGACAGATCATGTCTTGTGGATGTCTTCTAGGGTAGATGATGAACTATCTTGGTACCAAGGCTTATGAGGGAAATCATGATATGAAACCTTTGTCTTAACCGCCGTACAGCAGGTACATCAATATTTTAGACGGAATTCAAGGCACCTCCATCGACAAGAAGATAGTACAGCAATTTTCTCAAAACCTGGCTTTCAGTTTTTTTTTTGCATGGAATTTTTGTTAGTTTTCTCTGAATTCATAACGTTTTGGAGCATCATTAAGTAGCTTGCAATATAATTTGTTAAATATTTATGAACTAAATGTCCGAGCGAATTCTTTTAAAGTTCCCAGGATCTGGCAAATTTTCCCACAATATTGAAAATATTTCGAACATCAAAATGACTAGAGAAGCAGATGAGTTAATAACGGCCGTCAATCGAAAGGGAACCACAAGATAATACACATTTCCCCAATATCTGTGCGCATTTACCCGCACTGAGCAATAACCACACCAGCTATCATCAAAATGCCAGACAAAACCGAGACATACATTTGAGTAATAACAAGCATTTCATCCCTGAATCCCCACATTACATCACTACGTTGTTAGCCTACCGATGAAACAAATACATTCCAAGCAACATTCAAAGCCAACACTCGCCGGGAATCCAGGTTCGACTCCCAGGCAAGTCTTGTCGGGGAGGACACCCTCACCGTTGACAAGCTGTCGTTTCGAGGTGCGATCCCTCACGTTATTCAGGTATTTTCAAAGCGTGGCAGAAGCCGGGGCAACTTAACATAGCCGGTTGATACGATTCGGGGATTTAAATTCCTTCAAAGTATTCCATCTTTTGTATCATTCATGGGAAGGGTGTCCATGCCGAGGCGACAGACTTTCAGACCAAGACCAAGGGTGTCTAGATCTGGTTAGCGAATGTCAAAATATTCAAGACTTCCCCCTCATATTTAAAAGCTTGGTCAGGGAGTGGCCATCTCCTAGCAACGGCCGCCATGTTGGCCGCCATGACAAGCCACGATTAGCCAAGATTGCAGTGCATGAATGTTACGGACGCTCCAGCCCCAGAATCTATGCTAATTTAACATAAAGAAATACTTCCTATGCTGCTAAATGGCATAATACTCCCTATGCTGTTAAATGGCATAAAGATATACCAGTCGATTTGGGACCACGATGACGTTGCCAAGACGCGTTGGTTGGCGTTGCAAACTCCGTATGCTTTCATTTATTATTCATTTAGGTGAATGTTTATTGATTATTGTAGTGGATTGTGTTTGTCAATACTTGGATTAGCTCCAAGGTACAAGAGAGTTTTGACAGACTTAGACCTTGTTCTTGTACCTGGACATAAGGGCGAAATGTGACTTCCTTTATCTGAGTGTTTCGATTTTCTACTTTGCAAGTCTTCCCAACGCGTTTTAGGAATTGATTTCTTTGAGTTATGTCGAGGGTTGTGGAACATTTTTGTATATCTGTAGTTTGGCAACGCATCTTGAAAGACAATGTACACAACATCGAGTTGTGTACTTGATTTGAAAGACTTTACAGTAAGACAAGGCTCGGGGATATGCACGGTCCATGTCCTATCCTTGGATACAGCAATCACGGGAACATAACATGCCAGAGACAAGCGGTAAATTCCACAAGAAAAATTGACACTCACTCACATGATACAAGAGGAGCAGGAAAACTGCAGATGGGACATCATCGACTTTATATCATGGATGATGACCAGCTCAATGTTGCAGTGATAATTATGAATAACCTTCCACAACAACTGAGATGCATTGCGATTAGGGATGCTAATTAGACAAACCTGAAGATCTTCCTTCTCCAAGAAGAATTTTATCATTTAGATGATTATTATAATAGAGATTATTAACTGAGAGATAAATGTTATGTTTGAATACTAGATGATAATGTATTTACACTGAAAAATTTACTAGATAGCTAATAAAATACAATGCAATACAATAAATATCTTCCATCTTACCTTGTCGGTATCACTCGGTCAAGAGTTCATCAACGTGGCACCAAAGAGTAAGACTTGGTCCTCGGACTGCGATCTGCAACAGAAACAACGCCCGTCAGACTCGGGAACAATCTCTCCTTGTTTCAACAAGATCTAATTTGTAAAGTCAGCGCAATCCTGTTGTTTGCGTTGTAACGTTGAGATTGCGTAAGTTAAGCAACACTGCGCTGTGTCAGGTATTGGATGGGTGATCGTCATACACATGGCCAGTTCTGTTCGTGAGAGAGGTTGGAGGGATGAAATTTAAGCAACACTGCGCTGAGTCAGTTATTGGATGGGTGACCATCATACACATGACCAGTTCTGTTTGGGAGAGAGGTTGGAGGGATGAAAGTTAAGCCAATACTGCGCTGGGTCAGGTATTGGATGGGTGACCATCATACACATGACTAGTTCTGTTTGCGTTGTACCGTCCTTCGGATGGGACGTTAAGCCGGTGGTCCCCTCATGGTCTTCGACAGGAGAAGGCTACGTGCCGACACCGGGTTGAACCGTTTAAGCTAAGTTCTTTGCCCACTCATTCACTGACGCCATTAGACCAGTGCGTCGTTAAAACACAAAAACCAACCAACTTTCTACAAATAGACAGAAGCAGACAAAATGAAACAATTTACACGAGGCTAGAAAGAAAATCTGTTTTTCTTGCCACTTTTCTGTAAAATTTCCGCCGCTTTTCCTTGTTGGGCTAGGGCGCATTAAAAAAAAAAGCGAACTGAATTGCGAATCAGACTTCGCCCTGGGGCAGAAATAAAATTGCAAATAGTGTCTCGTGTATCAAGTTGTGGGAAATGAAGAAGACACTCACTATCAGGGGGTTGAGATGCCCCCCGCCCCCGACCCACACCGTGCATGGCAAGGGGTGGGCTTCGCGTTATCAAGAAAAACCTACCCCTGAGCTACACTCTCCTTCAATCAGCCCGAAGCATGGTGTTAAAGAGATACCTCACATTTATATCTCGTTTTCTTGCGATCAGTGCAACCGAGGTGGATCGCTTCAAGATATCCGTCTACTGTTTCTTTATCTGGCACATAACCGAGGTAAAACATGGGGCGTTTGGCTTGATTCGTTGCTAGCTGCTGTTGATAGGTCTGGAATGGTTCGACAGGTGATCAGGGATATAGGTACTTGCTGCTGACGATGGACGTTAATACTTTTTGCGGTGGAGGGGAGCGTTTCTGTAGCTGGAATCCAAAAATTCAGTTGCAACCAAATTTGTAGTTGAGAGCCACGCTTAAAAATGCTTTAATAATTCGTTTGAATAAACGATAAACAAGATTTTTCTAAAATATTAGAGTAATTTTTCCCCAAACTTTCCGCTCCGTACAGACCTGAATGTGCTAGCATTGTATTCTGTAAGTAATACCGACCCGTGACATTTGCCCCACGCATTTCGTATGTTTTGTCAGCAATACGCATGTTATAATCCGCATGGTTTGCTATCTGTCACGCGTAGTGTTAATTTCACCCTTCGGTGCAAAAGCATTCCTTAAACAAGACTCATCTTGGTTTTCTTGCCCGTCATACGAGTACCAATCTTCCAGGGGAAAGGGTCCAGACCAAAGATGTGCCTACAATCCCTAAACGCACTAAATAAGACATGAATTTATTCACAATACACAAACACAGATCAAATTGACAGCGAAAAGCCGTTGGGCACAGAAACGTTCTTGATACTTCCGCTCATTTTGTTCTGAAAATTACAAAACCAAACACAATCACGAAGGCGCACGACCTTGGTGCGGTGACAGTTGTTGTTTGACTTTGACATTGACATAAGACGAGGTAAAGTCAAGAAAAATTGTGCTTTAACCAATTCTTAATGTTGTTGACACATGTAATTGGTTCATGGACTGGTTCTCCCTAATAAACCAGCTGATACTCGGCGCCCCACACAGGCATTACGCGCACTTTCAAGCACCCATCTCCACAATAAGCTAGTGCCAAGTTAACGTCGTGAAAACCAATTCCACCACTTATCTAGACGCCGAGCAAAATCGCTAGGCAATAAGTTTCATAGGTTGGCAATAACAATTTCGTAGCCGGCTTGTTCGAGATGTTGAGCCGCATGAGCGGGCCTCCGTTCATCTCTCTCTCCCACCAGCAGGAACAATGCCAGCAAGCTGAACTCGACGGTAATCGCGTGTTCCTCCACTAGCGGAGCACACATCCACGTTTGTTCTCCCTTGCAAGAGCTTTGCCGATATCGGCGACATAGTTTTCCGATACTCGTCAAGAGATTGGCAATCATTTATTCGCCCCATGTCGTTGTCCCCTATGCTTCGCTGTGACTCTTGCACAGTTTCCGAGCCGGTTCATCGCTACTCTGGCTTCACCTGGATGATTCCGGGTCGACCATGTCACTCAATAGGGACGCCGTCATAGGGAAAGACAGAGGAATAATGCGTCACTTTTAGAAAACAGTTATCCGTTCAGGGAAATTTATTTCTGTGCTTGAGAGAAGTTTCCATTTGGTTGCTATGTTCCGTGTTTCTCACCCAAATTTGGAGCGAATTCACATGTTTCCTCCCATGAGATTGACACAGAAGGGCCAATAAAGTTAATTTACCCCAAAATGTGTTCTTTCTATCACTGGGCTTCTCTTTTGACTATGTTCAGGTCTAGTTTTTCATGAATTCTGCGTGAAAACCTATCGAAATTTGTCAAGCTCACTTTCGAGTAAAAACTAGCGTCCTCTGAGCATCTCTCTCTGCGCAAGGAAATCCTGTCGGAGTCTACGGCAAAAAAAAATCCCCGTCCCATCGCCCACCCCAAATAAAATTCGATTTGATTTTCCCGAAGTTAAATCACATTACGAGCTTGACGGTGAATAAAGTTGCCGGCACATTAAATAACTTAGTGTATATCGGTAATTTCATCAGTTTAAAAGATGGGGTGGGGGGTGTCCCGCGTGGTTCACAGAGAGAAAAACACGGCGTCTTGTTGTGGGAAACAGGAAGTTGGAGTTTGCTTCGTTGCCGTCGCCGTCGCCGTCGCTGCCGTAGAAGCAAACGAGCGGGAAAATGAATCGAACTAGTCTTGCGAAGGAAGGAATTCAAGTTAAGAATCGGTCACACTTACACATCTGCACACATCGATAGCAATGTGAGCAGATTCCTGGGAGATTGGAGCCAATATTTGAAGTATAAGTCACCTCATTGTGCAAAGGAGTTTCTTGGATCACTTGTCCAGAATCGTTGAGAATACGGACCCATTCCAATGAAACTTCCGGTTCCTTGATGAGCGTTGCTAACGGAGAATTACCTTCAATCATAAAACCCACAAAAATAGCCCCTTGTGTGAGTTTGTGTGTTTTTGATTCTACTTTTGCGGTCAACGGGTTGCTCCAAAGTTGATGACATTTTCATAACACCTTTCTGTGTTCTCAACGTGGACACACTGCGCTTTTCAACGAAATCGGTCCCAAAGTTTGCTTACCAATAAACTAAACTGTTTATAATACCATGAATTGTTAGAGTTTTTATTTAACCAACACTACCGAAAACATTGTGAGCTGGCATCGAGACACAGCCGGCAAACAAATAGGAAGTAACAAAGCAACTGAAATTGCGATCGTGAAGATGGGTAGTAATCTTCTTCATTGAATATCTCAAAGCATGACTCCACTTGATTGCAGTTCCGTCTCCCGTTCCTCTCCTGACAATTCACCCGATATCCACCGAGTGTCTGTAGATAGAACGGAACCTGATCCAAGCAGACAGGAAGAAATTGGGCTCGATTGGTCCTGAATCGTGAGTCCTGATTTACCTGCAGACGAGGCGTCGAATCAGGATCAACGATTGCCCGTGTCCATGCTCGGTAGCGATGGTCCTCCACTTCCGAGTTAAGCCGGCAATAAATCTACTTTCAATGAAATATCTGTTCAACCAAACTCTTCTTAGCTGGGGACAAAACTAAGCAAGGTTTCAAGCAATTTACTGATTGCATTATGTTACTTATCAAGTCGTTGGTACTTCTTCACTCTGACTAAACAGCACCCAGACATATGTAAAGAAAGCTGGGAGACCAAAGAAAGTCATTTCGCTTTTCTGGGGTCTTCCAGTTAGGAGCTCAAACCAGCAGTCGGTGAATGGAAGGGGGACGAAACTGAAAAAGGGATCTGTACTATTTTAAGATGTTTCCATCCTATTAGCTGACCAAGCTCTCGACAAAACCTAAACATGTGATTGACGGAAATTCATACGCATGACCAGCAACGTTTCGTCTTTGTACCAGCAAGAAACGTGCGTGCGTAGTGTGTGATCGAACGCACGCACCCCCCTATTCGGATGGGGTGGGTCCACCCCCCAGTGAGAGCAAAATAAGATCTGTCTGTGAATGTGTGCAGACAATATCTTATTCCTGGCAGGAGAAATGTTCGCCGATCTACGGCAGGCATCCCCTGCCCTACAAGAGGTGGGTGGTTGGAGGTGGCCTTCTTGCGCGACAGCACAAAGAAGGATTGGGGGAAAAATCACCCTTAAAAATTTGTATGTATTTCCCCTCACATGCAATGATGTATCTTCCAGTTCAAATAGTTCGTTACTTTCTATTTCAAAAAGAAATGGAACATTTTCTTGCCGTGTTTCACGAACGATTGTGGATTTGTCTTAGAAATTGAACCAATTTCCTGGTGTTGTGGGATCGCTTTGTGTGATCCCGGGACTCTGTTCCCTTTCGTAGACCGAATCATCCCGTCTAATTAGAGTAACGCAGGGGATTTGGGCGGGGATCAACGCCAATCAACAGGTTCCTTTTAATCCAATTCCTATTGGTTCGCTCCGACTATCACTAGCCATCAGAAGTGTTACGTCACGCCTGAAAATTAAGGCAGGTTTTTGCTTTTTTTACCGAAGTAAAATGGCGTCCTGTGGTACACAATAAATATATCAACTTCGGTGCATCAAACCTACTGCAACAAGCACTACAGTAACTTACAATAAACCCCAAATCCACAATACTTGCTGTAAAACTTCGCATATTTACACTAAAACGTGTCATACTTCAGGTGCTACGTTTGTGAAGTCTATCAACTGACAGCAACAAAGCATCAAACACTCAAATCGATTCAAATAATCATTGCAATAGACTTGAAGTAGTTGGTCGTTCTCAACAACAAATCCAAGTTATTCATTTTGTGCCCGTCATAGAAAACCCTGCGACAAGTTCTCCAGCACATTTGCATAGGGACAGTACCCGAGCCCAGCACACACCGAGCCCAACACACACCGAGCCCAACCATGTGTATATGTAATATTGATTGGTATAACGGTATAGGGTGGGATTGAGGTGGGGGGGGGGGAGAGATTGGTCCCCATCCCACCTACATCCCTTCTTGTATGCCAATTCCCTTCTTCACTATATTCGTCCCGATCCCGTCGTGCCCGGGCCTCCACCCGTCTTCCCCTGTGGTTAACTTCCCGGGTCCTGGTCCATCAAACTCCTTGCGATGCCAGTCACTCAATATCAGCGTCTTGCGAGATGGGATACACCAGTGGCGGCGAGGGGCCAGTCGGGAAATAGGGAAACTACAACTTGCAGTCATTGCTGGATTAGATATAAAACATTGACAAATTTTCCTGGTGAATTTCCAGTCAACATTGATACTCTTTGTGCTAATTTCTTCGACTCTGAGTCAAGCTTCTAGCTCAAGGAATCATCTGGATTTGAATGCTTGTGATTGGAAGTTGTCATTGCAATTCGTTTGAACACTTTTTAAACAACTAGGAGTTGAATCCGGAGCGAGTAGCCAACAAGTTTCCTCTGAACCACGGAAAGGGCAATCAACCGACTTGTGTGCCTTGGCTTGGACTTGTCAATGCCTTCCACCACTGTATACTTCATAGCTTTGCTCTGCATTGGTTGCCGAGTCCCTGGTCTGCACCGTCCAGTGGTGGTCCTTCCTATGCTGGCAGGCAAGGACCTACGCCACTAGAAGGGGATAACCAATACCTCTCCAGCTGAACCACACGCAGGGCAGCCAACCTACAAACGTGGAAAACGGAAGCTTGGATGTGTGTGATGGAGATTGAATGCGATTGGGTGAAATTGGACTGAAACTCTGAGCGCAGTGCCGCGAGAGGGCGACATGCAAGTTTCAAATCTTGTCTGGGCCTAGTTTCTTATGTGGCAGTTGAGGAGGCTAAACCTTGGTGTGTCTCGATCTCCCCTACAAAGCAGCTCACGTCGGCTTACCAAGGCATGGCGTATTTTTTTACTGGTTTTCTTAATCATACGTTGTCGTGATTTCATTAGGTTATCAAAAAACAGTGTCGACCGGAAACAAGATCAATTTTTTTTATGAAGGACATTTTCTCTCTTGTTGATATGCTCTTTTGA
Organism: Protonemura montana; assembly: GCA_947568835.1. Lineage (NCBI taxonomy): Eukaryota > Metazoa > Arthropoda > Insecta > Plecoptera > Nemouridae > Protonemura > Protonemura montana. The sequence continues at coordinate 2,832,974 of OX387608.1, forward strand.
AATCTACATCGAAAAATACCAAAAATATGTTGCAAGGTTTCGCCGTTATCAGTGTGGATGTTAAAACATGTTGGAAACTCCGGTCCTCCTGAGATCACCGAAGTTAAGCAACACTGCGCTGGGTCAGGTATTGGATGGGTGACCATCATACACATGACCAGTTCTGTTCGGGAGAGAGGTTGGAGGGATGCAAGTTAAGCAACACTGTGCTGAGTCAGGTATTGCAAGGGTGACCGTCATACACATGACCGGTTCTGTCCGTAAGAGAGGTTGGAGGGATGAAAGTTAAGCAACACTGCGCTGGGTCAGGTATTGGATGGGTGACCATCATACACATGACCAGTTCTGTTCGGGAGAGAGGTTGGAGGGATGAAAGTTAGTACAGCAACTTCACTCGCCTTGCTTATCAACCTCTCGACAGCATGGATTTGTGGAGGAATCCTGTTGTTCGCGTTGTACCGCCCTTCGGAAGAGACGTTAAGTCGGTGGTCCCCTTGGTCTTCGACAGAAGTAGGCTACGTGCCGGCACCGGGTTTCCCCTCCTCCCTTCTAGACTAAGTTATGTTCATCGTCATCCTCGTCATCACCCACACATTCACCGCCTCATGGTAAAAACAATGCGTCGTTTAACCTCACTAATAAATGTCGGTAAGACTAATAAAGCGTTCATATCTTGCGCTAAGAAAACCATTTTCATCAACTCCCACGACTGAAAGTCGCTCGCCGCGTCACCAACGTCAGAAGAGGTCCGCACGTGCCTGCCAATGAGACACAAGGCACAAGAAACCCACCAATGAAACGAGTCCATTCTAAGAAAAGACTCACACAGAAGACATTTCCTGAGATTCCTTTTACTAGCGCCCACATAGCGGTACAAACCACAGCCCCATAGCAACAACAAAAACCCTTTTAACAAGCGCCAAGCTAATAATTTCCAAAGAATCTTGAAATAAAGTTGTAAGTCATCATGAATCCAAGTTTCTATCAATACACCGAACCAAACCATACACACACGTGAAGCCAACATGTCTTTTGTCGACGCAGAAAGGCGCTATTACCACTAATGGTATGGATCCTAGGTAGTCGCTGTCGCAGAATAACAGCACAGTCTTACCCCACCCCACCCCGCCCTGCCCCCACGTTTCTTGGGACTCTGTTGTGATACATCCGAGACAACAATGCCGCATGACATCGTTAGAAGGGGAACAGGTCCCGTGTTACTCCGCACAGCCTCCATTACTTTCGGGACTATGCCGAGAATATAAAGATGCCTGAAGGAATATAATGATGTCTTATAATTCTAGTGAGATGGAATGTGTAGGTATATGTGACGTATGTTATATGTGTGTGTTTATGTGTATATGGGGGTATTTCTTTGATTGAGCAGTGGAGTTCTTGCAGTGTTAGCGAGGAAAATATAAAGGAAATGCGCTGGCAAAAGAATCTTGCAAATATGTTTTGCAAACTTTTCGTGCTTTCAAAGGCTGTGCCTTGGTAACTCCTGAGAAAGTATTTACTTCCTCGATTTGAGATCGCCGTGTGGCAGTTGAAATGTCAGTGTGTTTGGGGAGAATGCTTGGCGCCATGAGCCCGTTGAGAGGTTGCTGACCAGCTGGGACAAATTCTAATACGACTGTCCATGGTGCAAAGGACCACCACGACTTCCTAGGACTGTGATTATAGTTTTCACTGACTTTTAGGCAAGCTCAAGGCAAGACAGTGCAGTGACTTACCTACAATTTAGATTTCATCTTTTCAATGTTGCATTTTTAAAGACACGGGAATATCCTACATAGCTTGATTAGCTTTTAAACCGTTGTTTTGCGTTTTGAATTCGGCAAAAAAATTGCCAAACAGTTCATCGACAGACCATCTTGGCAAGGTTTGATCTTTGTAAATGGTCCAATTCCTCAACGAAAAGCAAATATTGGAAACGTCCACCCGATCTTCCCGATCTTCCCGATCTTCCCGGTTCTGAAAAGCCCGTCTCCCCGCTTGGCGTGGATATATGACCAAGAATATTTCACCGCTCTCACGCGGGCTGCCTATCTCGCAGGGGCAGGAGGCGCAGCACCATCGCCGATCTCCATAAATCATATCCAACCCGGGAAAGAAATGATCCATCTTGGAGGTTAGACGTGCCCTCCGCCGCCGCCCCTGCCCCCTCCCCCCGGATCCTGGGGAGATATCTCACACATCGGATAGGGAATGTGTGGGACAGAGTTTCATATCAACCTTCCAGCCTCGAGGGATCCTGGTTTCCTGGTGTAAGATACGCTAAGAGGGCACGCGGTAGTTTTTATGTAGTTCCTCGGTTCTATTTGAAAAGGATCAATTCTAGGTTTCTGTTGTCGTGGGCCGAGCTAAAATGGCGGTAAGGATTGAGAAAGTGTGACAGTGGTTGAAAGCTTCTCTGCCCGTTGGACTGCTAGCCATTTACCTGCCATGCCATGCCATGCCTTCCCATGCCATGCCATGCCTTCCCATGCCATGCCATGCCATGCCTTGCCATGCCGTGCCATGCCATGCCATGCCATGCCATGCCATGCCTTGCCTTGCCATGCCATTCCAAGCTATGCCAAGCTATGCCATGCCATGCCATGCCATGCCATGCCTTGCCATTGCCATGCCATGCCATGCCATGCTATGCTATGCTATGCCATGCCACGCCATGCTATGCCATGCCACGCCATGCCATGCCATGCCATGCCATGCTATGCCACGTCTACCAACTGGAAGATCGGGAGTCCGCGACGAGGCACGTCTTGCAGTCAGTCCCTCAAATAACACACTCACGGAAATCTGATTTAAACCTTGTTGGAAACGACAAGGCAAAAAAAATCAAGAAATTGGAAAAGCTTAGAAAAAGCGAGGCAGGGAAAGTGCGATCGTCCAATCGAGTTTCCCGTTTTCCGGGATGAAAACGGGAGCGCGTCGTGTCGCGAGAGGGGCAGAGGGAGGGGGGAGGGGCACCTAAGGGTTGTTCAATGCGTGCCCACGTGAGTAAAAGAAAATAATGATGTGTCTGAACGTGAGCTGGGGGTGGGGGCTGGAAGAATGTCCTACGACGTGGGGGGGGGGGGGGGGGGGGGGGGGGAATGCACGTTTTTGTCAAATTTTCGATAGCATAACAACGTCTTAAAGACGGTGACTGGTTGCACTGCACGCGTGTGCGTGTGCGTGGGGATGGTGACATGCGTTTTATCGTGCGTAATGTAGTATCAAGGCTATCGGACCCAAGTCCGGCACCGGCACGTGTCCTGGAAGGCTGGACGACGCACTGGCCAACTGGAGGTGGTAAAATACACTGGTTGTTTCCGGTTGTTTCAATGTTTTGGTTGAATGGCGATGCATTCGTGAAAGATTTGTCTGCTTGTATATGACACTTCACCAGTTTGGTAAGGAAGTATGCTTCTGACAGAATGTCTGGGGGGGGGGGGGGAGGGGGGCGGGGATTGAAGTCGGATTGATAGTCTTGCAGTTTTGCAACGTTGCCAATGTTTTATTATTGTAGTATAATCTTAGGGAAGTTTCTTGAGGTTAAATGTGGTGTAGGCAGGAAAGAGTTTTCGAAAAACTGCAGAAGTACCATCTTTCTAAATGCAATAAAGTCATTTAAAAAAAAATCATTTCTATTTTTTGTTGTATTTCTGTGACCTTAGCGATACCCGTGACCTAGCGTTCTTCGTACGTAGTTTTCCCGGTGAATTTTCCGAGCCCTATGCCAGGAAAACTCGAACTGGAATGGTTTAGAAAAGTGTTATCTAGGTTTTTCCGGGGAGCTTTTTCTCTCGTGTTCACCCGGGAAAGTCGGTGCCGAGATAAACGTCTATCTTTAACATACGAAGTCGATGTGTGAGCGTATATGTTGTATGTGCTGCAAAGATGGCCACATTCTCCAAAGAGAAACTTTCTTCAGTTGTGCCCCGCGTTTCCCAATTTGTTTCAATCTATTCCCCTCTTCGCATGACAAACGCTCCAAGTTTGCTGAGAGAAAATCAAGCAGTTAATTTATCTATTGCTTTTCCAACTACAATCACATAACGTACAAACGTTCGCCGAGTTTTCTTTGATTTTTCCTCGTTCCTCGGAAGGTCTGCGATGAATTTTCAATTCTCTGTCGGGAAAATTCGCAGGCTTTTATTTTCGTAATGCATTTCCCTTAGCAGAATGCGACATCGCATGTATTTTGATATTTTCCTGCGAGTATTATAGCGGGTCTTTTTGAAATGCCGGTCGATTCAGTTTGACCTTTTCTCGAATAAATCGTGGCAATTTCGTATAATTTGTATTAATTGTGTTAAAATTGTGATTGATATTTATTTTGAATTGTGTTGGATTGTGTTAGTTGAGTCGAATCCACGTGTTAAATTTCGTATTAGTGTTATTTAGTGTTAGTTGTGGTTCACAGGACAGTAAAATTAATGTGGTACCACCGTCTTTTTGGGAAAACTCTTGCAATTTTATCAAAATTTTCTCGTTTTTTACAATTTTAGTTAAAAAGAACAGTTCTGTTAAGCTAGCAAAGGATTTTATGACCAGCTCCGGATCACTATTCTGATCAATCTATCGAGCTTTTATGGCGAATGACGTCAAACAACGATTTATCAACATTTCCCGAGAAATATTTCTCTCTGGAAAGGAGCAGGGTTTTGTGCCTCGTGAAACCTTGTAGAGTACTTCTATGGGTTAGGCCCTAGCGAGGGATATGTTGGGCGTCCTAGGGTGGGGGGGTCTCGTCCATGCTGCCTGTGTCGTTCCCTCTCTCTCGCATCCCCCACCCCATCTATGCCGATCACACAAAGGTATATCCATATGATAAATATAGTCGTCGAACGTGTATGGGGAAAAACATATTTGCAATATATTGCTTTTCTTATAACTTGTTATAATATAGGCTCTATATGGATGTGGCAGAATATCTAGCTCGCTTCCACGGCGGGCGACTCGGCTGAGTTTTCATCTTGTGCTTCGTTGAAATTCTAAGTATGTAGCACGGGAAACGGAGAAAAGCTTTCAATTGAATTTTGCTTCCCAAGATTCTTGAGATATAGGTGCCGTACGTATACCTCGAAACGGATTGAAATTTGTAAATGGGGTTTTTTTCTTCTTGTCAGCGATTCGTGAAGTATTTCTTAATCTTGACAAGAGATTGTGATTCTGGTTAGCTTCGAGTTGGCAGTGGTTGCATGTCAAGAAATAAGTGCACCTACCAAGTGAAGTTTACCAACTCACTTCATTGTTAAGTCTGCATTCTCAATATCAATTGTAAACCTTCTCAATTATCCTGCTCAAACCCCGAATGTCACCCAAGTTATATTGTCCTAGCTTTAATGACAAGTATATATAATTGTATAGTTCAATTTTAGCCAACTTTTTGTCAAAGTAAGCAAGCAACGCAAGCTTCTCGACTGGACGAACCTTACTAAAAGCCACCAAGGTCACATTCCAGCTCGATATTGTCGTTGAAGTTGAAGGTCAGTCATTAGCCATGTACTTGGTGTCCATGTATTACATACATGTACACATTTTTCTCTCTAAAATTCGTTCAATTGTTGATTATGCGTCCAACATCTGGAATTCCCACCAGAGTACACTTGCGACAAAAGTGGAACGCATACAAAAACGCTTTTACAACGCAGTAAACATATTGAAACAACAAATATACTTTATAATATACGATAACATTATAGTAATTAGGTACAGTATTAAATCATTGTCATTATCTTAATGTTTTATCATTTAATAACATTACTATATTGCTTATTGCGAATTCCATCGCTTGTAGGCAACCTCGTCCCGTTTCGGGGCTAGAGACTTGAAATAAGAACTGAAAAATTCACAAAAGTCTACAGAATGCGGTTGTTTCAGTGCAATTTGCCTCTCGTTGTCAAGTTAGGTAATGCTTGCGTACATAATTTAACATAAAAAAGAGACAATAATTGGTGACTTCTCTCTCCAATTAGAGAGATCCTTATCCTTCTAATCCTTCTTAGAAATAAGAAGGACAGAAGGCAAAACAAGCATAAAATAGATAAATGGTCTAGAGTACCAAAAGAAATGGGCGCCAAATTATTTAACAGATTATCAGGATCGATCAAATTTAAAGATGGCCTGGCTTTAAAAAATGCCCTAAAAGAATATTCATTAAAACAATGTTTTTATTCATTTGACGCCATTTTAGAACATAACGAGTAAATCAGGCATTAAAAATATACATTTTATGTAGCTTATGTAATTTTAGTATCTGACTTTCCAAATGTTATATTGTGGAACCGATTGTAGAAGAAAATACAATTACAAATACAAATGCCAGCGATGAAAACTACATCAAAAGATTATTGAATCTCGTTGGTTGACCACGGAAATCTCTCCCCTATCTCGTGATTCATTCAAGAAACGTGAAATTGGTTATTTGATAAGAAAAAAAGAAATGATATCAACCCTTGTGATCGTCCCCCCATACAACCGTTGGCACACGCAACGGAGCAATGGCGGCTCAATGGGATATATTGACTCATATGTGTATCCTAATCTTTACTGCAAAGAAAGTGCTATCAGTCTTTGCTTCTATCTTGCGTCTTGTCTTCGCCGGATCATGCATGTCTAAGTCGTGGACCTAAGACTGCTGCACCCTTCCGTCTTCCTGGTTTACAATATTGGGATCAGGATCCCCCCCCCCCCCCCCCCACCCCACCTTCTCTCCCTTCTATCCCAGTATTGGAGGGGAGGGTGACTTCGTTGAAATCTCCCACGTGTCTTATTTTGGGTGCTTTCTGCGACCTCATGCGGCTTCAGGGGGGTGACACGTGTACCGAAAGATATGTAAAACTTACCTGTCTTCGAAATCATATCTTAATGATGTATTCAACTTTTTTAATAGTTTTTTTTTAGAAATTTTGAAAGTTTGAACATCTGTCATTCTAGCCTCGATCCTCAAATTACACCGAAACCTAAAAACCGGCGCTTTTCATTTTGTCCGTTTACTTTTTTTGAATTTGAAAAGATCAGCAGGACGTACCGTTTGATAGTCAGTCAAGCGTCCGCATCCAACCTTTGCCAAGAACCTAATTGGTCAGCCTTCAAAATGGTACACCCTTCAACCTGCCCCCCCCCCCCCCCCCCCCCCCCCTTCCAAAGACATGTTCATGCTCCACAATCTATCCCACATCCCACTCTACCCCATCCTAGTGTCCTCACATGCATCTGACGTAACAACACCCCCACCCACTCGCTGTCCTCTTCAATCTAGCCTTTATCGAAAATCCCGTTTCGTTCCTCCCCCCCCCCCCCCCCCCCCCGCTGCTGCTGCTTCTTAGATGCACCTCTCTCTCTCTGGACGCCATGGTAACGCAGAGATGAAATGGCGCGTCACGAGACAGCAAAAAAATAAACAATTTTCTACTTCTGTGTTCGCGTCTTGTTTTTCTTGCGCAGGGAAATTTGATAAAAGAAATATGTTTGGATCTGGACTGTTTCTTGTTTCCAATACATTTCCTTGAGACTATTGCCAAGAAGAACTCCTTTGTGTCGAGCGTTTCCTTGAACCACCCCCCGCCCCACCCCACCCAACCCGCTGACTTCAGGGGAAACTATCTGTGATTGCTTGTCCTCGGCGACAATTGTCGATTTCATTCTGCAAAGTGGCTGGCTTCGAGTCCTCGTTGTAATTGGACGCATGGAAAACATGTCGCCCTCGATCAGGCGCTGCAAGAGTTGGCTAAATCATATTTATTGTCCCACCACTAGAATTCCTAGCATCGAAGCACTAAGCATTCCATATTCTAGCCTTGTGCGCCAGGGAGCGCAGGGCAAGCTATGTTCGAATCATGTCCAAATCAAGTCCAAATCCTGTCCAAATCCTATCCAAATCCTGCCCAAATCCTGTCCAAATCAATTCCAAATCAAGTCCAAATCAAGTCCAAATCAAGTCCAAATCCTGTCCAAATCCTGTCCAAATCAAGTCCAAATCCTGTCCAAGTCCTGTCCATTCAACCGGTGACAAGCCATTTGAAAACTATTGCTAATGTCACCCTCGCGTACACGAGCCCTAGTACCAAAACACGGCGCTTTCACCGGCACTAAACGACAGGTAATTCCTTTACCTGGCGTCCCCATTAGCGTCCGAGCTGGCCCCAACAATCCCCACCCTGACTAGCGCAGAGTGAAGGGCGTTGTCCCGGCCACCCCACCCACCCAATGCCCGCTTGTCATTTATTTGAGTGTATCCCAAAAGCTTTTCAATACAAGTTCGATCCAGTAGTGATCGGTCATCGCCCCCCCCCCCCCCCCCCCCCCCGGCTGCCCCGACCACGTGACAGAGGGGTGATCTCTCAAAATGGCTGATGGCACGTGCCCACAATAGAACCCCCACCCCCACCCACTCGCACATCGTGGCAATGTTGGTAGTTAACACGGGGAGATTGGGACGGCCGTCAATTGGTGCTGAGGATTACTGAAATCAGGGGCAGTTTGGTTTGGTCATAGAGTTAGCTAAGAAAGTCCTGGTGTGCGATGGTTTCATGCTTTATTTTGTCGCTCAAGATGTTGTTGGGGGGTTTAACGGAGTTGCAAACTCCAAACACCAGTTGCTGAGTTCAGGCATTTAATTACCAAGACATGTGCATTATGCATTAGTTTTATTTTGTTCACAATATGACCATCTATTTGCTTTAGAATATTCGCAATTACGCCTGAGATGGTTGACATTTTACTAAAATTGTTTCAGTTCGCATGAAAGAGTTGCAATTTGCCAGCGAATTTTGGAAAATATTGGCTGCAATATTTCTATTGGACCTGTTCGATATAATTCGGCACATTCTGGTGTTACTATTCTGGTAGAAACACAGTTCTGTGTTCACTTTATTTACTCCTCGCTGCGCTACGCGTTGTCTCTCCCACACCGAGTTCACTCGAGACCTGAGACCATTTCACATTTCCTTCCCACCCGCTCCTATTTGTCGTCGAATACGTTCTTCCTTCAGATATATGACGTCATTCCCCTATGGACGTCCAATTTTCCCAGCGAAATATAAGGGTGGGAAGAGGGAGCCACCAAAAACTAGGAGAAACGAATTTCATTTTCTGTATCCGTCCACATGTCTCCATCTCACTCCCACACATGTACAATATCACATACACCATACATCTGTCTCTTTCTAGCTCGTTGGTTGGATGCGCGTTTATCTCTCTTCCACCCACACGTTTCGCGAATGAAATGGATAGTTCGATATCATCTTTCTATTCCATCTTCCCTATAGACTTTCATATACGACATTCTTTTTATTCCTCGTATATTACGGCCCACCCAATCCCCAGCCGAGCTCCCCGCCCCCCTCTTCCCCCCCATACCTTTATTCGCGATATTTCCCATGGAATTAGCCTATCTTTCATCCCGGCAGCCGATATAGCCAGTACATTCTGATAAAAATGTGTCAGTTATGTATCATTTCTCAGCCGGAGAGATGACGCGGCCAATGGGGAAGGATTTCGTTATCCCATTTTTCCCCTTTTTTTTTGAGCGAAACGTTTTTGAAAGATTGGATGTTCGATATACAGTAGAGAAAATGTGCGACGGTTTCGCTCGCTAGACTTTGCCAAGAGCGGTTCTTGGGACACGATGAAATCCTGGCACCGGGATACTGATGATGAGTTCAGTTGGGAATAACCACGTCACCAAGAATCAAACTCGGCAGTTTCATAACACTTCCAATTATTGGTACAACACCTTCAGTCGCCTGGCTTATCAACCTCTCGACAACAACTTCACTCGCCTTGCTTATCAACCTCTCGACAACAACTTCACTCGCCTTGCTTATCAACCTCTCGACAGCAACTTCAGTCGCCTGGCTTATCAACCTCTAGACAGCGACTTCACTCGCCTTGCTTATCAACCTCTCGACAGCAACTTCACTCGCCTTGCTTATCAACCTCTCGACAGCATGGATTTATGGAGGAATCCTGTTGTTCGCGTTGTACCGTCCTTCGGAAGAGACGTTAAGCCGGTGGTCCCATTGGTCTTCGACTGGAGGAGGCTACGTGCCGGCACCGGGTTTCCCTCCTCGCTTCTAGATAGGTTAGGTTTATCATCACCCACTCATTTACCGACGCCATTAGAACAGAGCCTCATGGCCAGTGCGTCGTTGAACACAAAGCAATTTTCTGTCGTCTTCTAACGCTTCTCTGAGCTTCAAACGGCAAATAAGTTGAGAAGCAGAAAGCGTCACTAACACCGAAGTGAACGAGGAACGCAATGAGATTATTGTTTGACGTGTGGCACTCCGCTCGAACCCCGGTGCTGACTGACGAGAGCTTGGGCTGCTGGCTTGCACCCTTGTAGGAGACCTCTTGGGTGAGGGGTAAGGCGGAGAGGGAACCATCGCCCAATGCACAGATGCAAGAATGAAAGGGTTGAGGGTTGGGCCATGGTTTGGGACATTCGGTGAGTTGCATAGGAAGTTTTAGAAAGGAACCACTTAGAATCTACAGATCTACTCTGAGAATAATTTTAAATTTAAATAATTTTTAAAATAACTATCGATCTGGTTGTTGGTTAGATGCATCCAGGAAGCCTAGGCAAGGTGGTTGTTGGTTAGATGCATCCAGGAAGCCTAGGCAAGGTGGTTGTTGGTTAGATGCATCCAGGAAGCCTGGGCAAGGTGGTTGTTGGTTAGATGCATCCAGGAAGCCTAGGCAAGGTGGTTGTTGGTTAGATGCATCCAGGAAGCCTAGGCAAGGTGGTTGTTGGTTATATGCATCCAGGAAGTCTAGGCAAGGTGGTTGTTGGTTAGATGCATCCAGGAAGCCTAGGCAAGGTGGCTGTTGGTTAGATGCATCCAGGAAGCCTAGGCAAGGTGGTTGTTGGTTAGATGCATCCAGAAAGCCTAGGCAAGGTGGTTGTTGGTTATATGCATCCAGGAAGCCTAGGCAAGGTGGCTGTTGGTTAGATGCATCCAGGAAGCCTGGGCAAGGTGGTTGTTGGTTAGATGCATCCAGACAAAACAGTTTTTATTATTATTATTTTTTATTAACAAACATAATAATTGCAAAATATCGTTTTCACTTCAGTTATGTTTGCATTGCATTTCAATCACCAAGGCAGTTCGGTGTGCCTATTTTTCAAACTACCTTCCGAATTTGCAAACTTTTCAATTCTCTGTGAGAATATTCCCAGCGACAAAGTACAAGTCTCTCATAGGGATGACAGCAAATTCGTTATCATGTCGTGAGAGGCCCCATCCATCCAACGTTGCAGGGAGGGCGTTCTCGCCTGGGCAGATCACATGTATGCTGAGGGCGGGGTATAGGTGTGTGGAAAGAAGGAGTGCAAGGAAACGAACAAGAAGACCAAGATGATGATGTATTGGCAATGTGATGTATGTGATATATAGGATAGCACGTGGAGAGAGAGAGCCCGTGTCGTCGGGAAAATTGAATTTAAATTCATGAAAGGAGAGATAATGTATATCTAAGGAAAGGTATAGAGTATAGTTGATCTGGCTAGGGACTAGAACTCGCTCTAAAGTAGGTTTCGTTTCGGCACGACGCGACGCGTGTATTTCTCACTTTTTTCCCTTTTTTTCCTCGCGTGCCCGGAGCTGCCATGGGACTTGCGAGAGTGTGCACTCAAAATTTTGACTCGTGAGGGCAAATCGGGGCCACGACATAAACGTAGTCACGGCGTCCGGAATTTTGGTGAAGGAATGCAAGTTTTGGGCGACCGGTTGCGTTGAGCAGGTGTCAATTATTCGCCAGTTGATTGGTTGATTGCCTCCAGAGCCGGGTTGAGTTATTGTGGGAACTTTTGGAACTGGCAAGACTTAACGAATACACTGGTTTAGAGAACTAGGACTTGTATCTTTGCCATGCACTTCATCTAGGATCTATCCATGTTGTTCCCTTCCCTATGACAGAAACTCTGGCGCACAATTCCTGTCCCTTCCCGCCGCCCCCCAATCCTCCCACCCCTCTGTTCCCGTTTGCTGCCACGTCCCGGGTCGACATTCGACGTCGACGACGTGTGGGGGGGTATATGTGTGTAGATCAGCAGGTTTGCTGTTCTGCAGCTTCAATTGAATTTGCGTCTTCCTTGGGCGACGTCGAATTTGCTTCCCTTGCGTGGGACTTTGCTTCGGTTGTAGGGAGTGGCTAGGAGGTACAGTCAACAGGAACATCATAGCGCGGCAAGCAACGATCAAATTGTGTCAGTTGCCGACTTGGGACTGATGCACAGTCGCCGAAATTATTCTTCGTTTTTCCTGCTGCTTTTTTTATCGGCAAGATAATGAAGAAAAATCTATTTCCAAACTGGATTGACCTAAAAACACCCGACGCTCGGTGCTGCAACAGTATCAGCTCACTTCATCAACTTGTTTGTTTGTTTGTTTGTTTGTTTGTTTTCCACCAAGTTCCCGTCGCGCTGTGAATGTTCTTGTGTGAGCATTGTGCCCATGTGTTGACACACTCGACCTAACCAGGGCTCTATCAAACTTTGCACACCTGCAACTCTAGTTTATTGGTCACTTTTCATATAGAATATGAATGTTGAGTACAAGGGACAAAGCTTATCAAGTGTTGGGACCAACCCTATTGTAGCTAGTGCCATTCTATCACTTATTGCCAGTGAAATGAGATGAAGTTCGGTAGCCAAATGCTAACCAATGGAACACATTAGTGCAGTTCTCTTCTCATTTCGTCTCGTTTCACTGTGAAAAGTTGCAGAATCGAACTAAATATCTCTCTCTCAAATCCAGAACGTGAAGTGCATAGGCAGTTTTAGTCATTTTAAAAAAAAAAAAATCTATGATTTGAGGTCCCAAAAACCTGTCCTACCAATTCTTCAGTTTGGTATTAGCAACTCTACGCCACCATGCGCACCAGGATCGAAACATTGAAATATTGCACAGAATTGAACCAATTCCCCACCCCCACCCAGCCCCCCAGCCCCCCCCCCTTCACTCCATGCACTGTATATACTTTCATCTCATTTCTCCGCGTCGTCTCGTGCCGCGTTTCAAATAACATTCTCGACGCGCGAGATATACTTGACGGCGTCGGCGTCGTCGGCAAAAGTCGTTCGGTTGTCGCGCCGGGTTTTTTTTTCGGGGCCCGCACCCCACACGATGGGGGGGTCGGGCTGATCCCCTCCCCCCCTACGCCAGGCTCACCTATCCTTCACTCTTGCCATTTCATGTGTGTGCATGTGTATGTGGCCCCCCACCCTACCACCCTACCACCCCACCACCCCCCACCCATGGTTATTTATTCTCTCTTCTACAACGGCTGAGACTCGAACGTTGCGTCGTTTCAAAATTTTTATATTACGTTATGTTACTAGAGCCGGGTGAGCTGAGAAAGGGAAAAATGGGAATGGAAAATAAGCGTAGCCCCGGGCCGCCATTTTTGGATGCTAGTTTTAGGGTGGCGTGTGCAGGGTGGGTTTTTTTTTCCCAGGGAAAGCGACTTTTGCCTGAATTCTTGTTCCGTCAAAGTTCTGCGTCTGGTAACGGCTCTTGGTGCCTCTCGTTACGACAAAGACTTGGTGCTAATATCTTCATGTCTTGACTTGAACAGACAAGCAAAACTTGCCGTCGCCAATGCTCAAAGCTGTGACTTATCTAGATTCTTGCCCATCATTATCTTTTATCTTTATCTAGATAAATTTAAAAGTTATCTGTCACAACTCTGCCAATGCTACGCGGACATCTTATGTATTTAAGAGTGCTTTTTAAATGTTTGCCAAGCTTCATACAGCTCTACGTGCCATGAAAGAAGTTTAAATATCTAGTTCGGTCATTTGTACTTGCTATATAAATCAATCGTTTTTGTATAAACTTGCTTTTTCGCCAAACAAATCGACAATCTTCTTCTTATTGGGTCCCCATAAGACGGCACGGTGTCCCGCCTGCAAGGCTTGGTACACCTACTTTGACCTAGCTTGGAAAGATCGGTTCTAATAACAAACCACCCTCGAGCAATTTGTCAATAATCACATTTTTACTCCAGGAAAAGCCGATAGAAAAGTGTATCAAATTTCCTCACGTGCCTGGGATTGCCTTTTCATATTGAGTCCTGTCTCAGCGGCCATGTTCCCAACAAGATCCTGGGAGCGCTTTCATTGGAGAAGCACTGTTTTGACATCTGGCTATGTAGCACTGGTCTAATGGAGTCGGTGAATGAGTGGATGATGATGAGGATGATGATGAATGAACCTAGGCTAATTTGGAAGGGAGAAGGGAAAATCTGGTGCCGGCACGAAGTTGGTGTCGAGAGGTTGACAAGCAAGGCGAGTGAAGTTGTTGTCGAGAGGTTGATAAGCAAGGCGAGTGAAGTTGCTGTCGAGAGGTTGATAAGCAAGGCGAGTGAAGTTGCTGTCGAGAGGTTGATAAGCAAGGCGAGTGAAGTTGCTGTCAAGAGGTTGATAAGCAAGGCGAGTGAAGTTGCTGTCGAGAGGTTGATAAGCAAGGTGAGTTAAGTTGCTGTCGAGAGGTTGCTAAGCAAGGCGAGTGAAGTTGCTGTCGAGAGGTTGATAAGCAAGGTGAGTTAAGTTGCTATCGAGAGGTTGATAAGCAAGGCGAGTGAAGTTGCTGTCGAGAGGTTGATAAGCAAGGTGAGTTAAGTTGCTGTCGAGAGGTTGATAAGCAAGGCGAGTGAAGTTGCTGTCGAGAGGTTGATAAGCAAGGCGAGTTAAGTTTCTGTCGAGAGGTTGATAAGCAAGGCGAGTGAAGTTGCTGTCGAGAGGTTGATAAGCAAGGCAAGTGAAGTTGTTGTCGAGAGGTTGATAAGCAAGGCGAGTGAAGTTGCTGTCGAGAGGTTGATAAGCAAGGCGAATTAAGTTGCTGGCCACGTGGCCAGTAAGCCCACGTGGGCAGTTAAAGGGAAATCTTCACGTTGATTATTCGGCGTTAAAGCGAGATGTGCCAGTCGGCTTCGTGACGTCATCAGGGGCCGCTACGTCATCGCGTTGTAATTACATTCCTCGACGCCGCTCGTCGTTGTGGAGGGAGGAGGGGGGGGGGGGGCGGCGGCGTCGCGACGCCCGCGAGTCGACGTCGCGCTGTGTTTTGCGCGGCGAACCGTTTAAGTAATGAGGCGTGCGCCTTGTGGACGCGTTCGCGGGCACGGCCAGGAGAAAGTTGGGTGAAAGTTTTGTGGAGTTGGAAGTTTTTGGCGGCGACCTGTTTCAAAAATCGGATTTATTTTAAAATTTCAACAAATAAAAACAATAATCGGCCGTTTGCAATTTTTTTTTAGTTTCGAAAATGTTTAAAGAGGGCTGCGTTTGCCGCAACAATAGATACATCGAACCATTCTTTGTCGAAAACCTATCCTAAACATATTTGTTTTTCATATGAGTACTAGATCCTCGATGAACCCAATTTCAACGCACCCCTCATCCAACTCCCAGCACACATGGACCCTTCTCCCTATCGATGATCGCAACAACCTGCTCTTTAGGACTCCGTTCAATATCAAGACATTTCATTTTCTAAATCTAAATGAAATCGACTTCTTCCCAATCAGTGAGGCAGAGTCGATGAGCGACGGCCGGTAAATCACGCGGCTCTGGAATTTTGAATTCTAAGTGGAAGCAAGACAGTGCGTTGGCTCTAGCAGGCGGTGGAAACGATCTGTCGGTCGTAACTCATTTTCCCTTGGGAAGAAACCGCACAGAGATTTATAGCCTGTATTTCTTTTGTTATTTATTGCAATCATCCGCACGATGTACACTCGGTATGCACGCGTGTACACGCACACACGCGTGTGTGTGTGAAGCGAATTGCAATTTGGTAATGTAAAATCGAGTTTCGCCGTACGTGAGTTTGCTTCAATTTTGTCTGTTTCTTATTCTTGCAGGTAAGTGGACGTCATACGAGGAAAGTCTCACGTGCGTTTCTCGGAGAGAAAATGTCGTAGTTTTTCGCGGCTCTCTGCAAACGTAGCCCTTGGAGTGCGCTGTACATATTGTGTGTTATTTTCAACCAAACATGACTGCTACCTGGTGGGAAGTTTTAGCGCTACGGTAAGAAAACTTGGCTCAAGGCACTTTTGGGCTGAAATTGAAACGTGTTTTTTGTTTTCCATTATTTTTGGTTAGCTTCAGATGACATGGAATGCTGAGAGTTCCATTTTTGAATACTTCTTCGACTGAACTATAACATAACGAGTTGTTGAAAGTCAATTAAGGATCAATTTGACAAATTTAAAACTATTATAACCATTTAGAACCATGGTCATTATCCAAATAATAACCTGCAAAGCAAACAGCCAAAATGCACGGCCCGTAAAACTAACCGAGAGCAAACTAAGACAAGGCAGTTGTTTCGTGATGATCGCTTTGATGGAAGAATTGAAGGGACGACGTCAGACCCTCCTCCCTCATCTTGAAATAACTATCGCTTCCTTGCTTGCTACCAGCCGCTTGCAGCTCCCGACCTATCCATGTTGGTCCATATCGCTCCAAGTGGGAGATTGGTTTAACATGGGTAATGTTGGAATGGCGCGGTGGTTCAATACCGTAAGCTGATGGTCAAAAAGTTGCCAGAACAATTGTCAAAAAGGTGTATTGCTATTGTTGGTCACTTCCCATGGTTAACATTGGGTTCCAACTGGACATTGCCGGAGATAACGAGCGACTTCTCATTCTACTTCATGTTACCGGGGTTACTTTTATCTATAGGTTGTTCCAGGTTGCTCCCGGTTTATCCAGGTTTTATCTGTCGATCCGAAATGGGAGTCGTTTTATTCCTAGTTTCGCGTTTGCCCCGCGAATTCTGCGCCTCGTCCCATGATTGGCTGGCGAAACGGCGTCCTCGAGACAGGAGAGGAAGTCGTAAACAGTAATGGCCTCTTCGGGGATAAAATTCCCGGCCTCTGGAGAGAAAACACGGCCGTGTGGATTCAAAAGGGAACAAAATGCTTGGCTCACCTTGCAGTCGTATAGGCCACCTGGTTTTATTTCATCGTTCATTATAAATAATTGCCTGCCTGGTGGGAGAGGGCCGAGGATTGGCTCTTGAGGTACGCCTTGTGGGAAGCTACGGGAGCTCAAACCAAGGACCTTGGTGCTCGAGATGCTAGATGGTGGTACGGCAGAAATAATTAAATGGTGCTTGGCGATATGCTTAAATCAACTTCGTTCTCTGTGAGATTAAGAAGAGGCTAATATTTTCACAAAGTTTCGATTGCTTTAGAATCTGTAGTGATCTTTTATGGGAGACGTTTCTTATAGTTTAGCGGTTGGGTTATTATAAATTTTAGACTCATGTCTACTTTATATATATATCTTTTTTATGTAAGCACGGTTATTGAATGGCAAAAGCTTGGTAAAAAACAACTATTTTCCCCTAAAATCAAGAAAAAACTAAAAAAAATGATTAGCCGAATATAAAAAAAAACACAGTTTAATAATAATAAAATACCCCGCGCATTGCAAGCGTTTGCAATTTAAATAAGAGTTCAAATAAACAGCTTGAAATTTGCGTTAAAAATCTTAACAACCAAAAAAGAACTGATCGCCAACCGATTTCCGTATAGGAAAACTCGAGAATCGACCTGCCCCATGACACCCGTCGACAGAACAGTGCGTCGTTAAACAACCGAAAATATGTGAACTCGTGCCGGACGTGCAAGTTGACTTTATTTGGTTAGAGCGGGACACCTTCTTGCAGCCCGTTAACAAGCCACCTTGCGACAAAGCGCGCAGAGCAATACTAAAGACCGAGGTAATGTAGTTAACCGTTTAGAAGCCGGCGCACGTAGCTGCGTACGACGGCTAAATCTAGTTACTACCAACTAGTTCCTCGTTCCTCCAACACAAGTTCTTTTGTTTCTAGCCCCCGCCCACCTCCCACCTCCCACCTCCCCGTCGCCCTTTTCTGGGTTTCGCTCTTTGAATTTGGTGAAGCCGTGGATGTTGTGAATTGGCAATCGCTTGGCTATACAGCGCTAAACGCGGGGAAAAGACGCACTATTTTGTAGCCATGTTTTCAACGTTGGTTTTTGGTAGAATTTATGTTTGACTGAATTATTGGGCTATCGAAAGTCTGGGCGCTAGATGAGACTGTTTTTAAAACATAACTTTGTAATATAGAATAGAACTTAACTTAGGCCATTCTAGAATTGACGAAATCTGGCCGTCCAAATTTTTCATTTCTAAATAGGTGCAGGACATAATACTCTTTGAAACTATCTTCGCAAAACATACCTGAGTGCTTGTCAAACAGGAAACATATATGAAGTCTTAACAACGCAATAGTAACATGCGCTAATGTTTGCTACATTCAGTTGTTTTGAAATCATTTGTTATCGAGCGCCTCTGGTGGTTGTGTTCTCAAAATTAACCAAATGTTACCGCGATTGATAGTCGCCATGTTGATTTCACTCGACAAGTGGTTTCTCGACTGTGAATTAACGACGATTAAATCAAGGCAAACACTGCAATCACGAGCCGCGAAGTCGCAACAGTTAACGCAGCAGCGTTACGTCAAAACACCCTCAAACTAATTCAAACCGTTCACAAAAAGTCTGCTTCTAAGCACTTTCTGTTTGAAATTAGCTCGCTCATGAATTCCCCGTTTTAAAGCTGGGTAGCTTTAATTTTGTGGCTCTAATTCCCGGCTGCGCCCCTATTTCCCGTCTCGCTCCTGGCGCACTCTATCGCTGCTCACCCCGCCGATATAATTTCACGCTGCATCTACTCGATGACGGCGACCAAGAGTGACAGCCATCAGCTGACAGAGCGGCTGCCGCCGGCGTCCATCTTCTACTTGTGTCTGATTCGCTTCGACAGGGAGCTGTCAAAGAAACTGTCCGCTTTCACTCAATTGTCTTGCGTTTTCAGTGCATCTTGGACTATTTTAAATAATAAAAACAATCGGGTGTGCCGTGTATATAGGGACATTCAAAATCCTTTGCAAAACCTTAAGAATAAAAATCAAGACAACATTTTTAAAAGGAGTTGTAAATTGTGTGCTCTTGTGAATGTTGTGGACCTCGTGTCTCTACCCGGAAAGAATTGCAAAAAGCCATTCGCTGTTGTAAAAATGTGTCATTTTATCAATTTTTCGCTGAAGCTAAATGAAATGTTTCTGGAATCCATCTCTTGCTGGTTTCAAATCGCTAGTGGAATCACTAGAAAATCAAAAACCCTGCTAAAATATTTCTGTTTCTCAGTATATATCGAAGACATGTCAATATTCCCAGCTAGCATCACACCGAGTCCCCGTTCGAATCTCGCCGAGTTGTCTTCCGGGGCAAAGGGTTGGGAGGGTGTGTGAATATGTTCCCTATCCCTTCCAATGCAAACATAGCCCGTGCCATGGCAAGCCCCCAGACAAACCATCAAGCGGTACTTGCCGTTGATGGCAAGCATTAAACCGGCGTAACAAATATATCTCGGTGGGCACTTAGCGCAGTTGTATACGAGTTGAGTTTCCTTGTAATTCGCCCCCGATACATCTTGGCAAGAAGTGTCAGACGCATGCACGCGCGCGAAGGAGTTGCTGTTATTTATGTGGAATTATTGTAATCAAGTCTCTAGTCATGGCGTCTTGGATTCCTCGCATTGCTAATGTGGACGAGTGCTGCTGACAGAACGTTTACAAGCGTGATTCACGGCCTCCACGACATGGGCTCGTGTTAGACAAAAAATGTCGGCAACCTTTTCAGAATGAGACTTGATGGAGACTTCTTGGGTTTACAGGTTTAGTCGAGAGTCTCAGTGCTAGTGTTAAATTGCCAAGCAATTACTGTTGTACCGTCACAATTTGTGGTCGCCCAGAGATGGAGTTGCAGCATTTTGCGTTAGATCTCGCATTTGAGACTGGTTTACACTCAATCAATCTTTATTAATGCTAACCGCAACGATTGATATACATGTATCGATAGTAAAAAGTACAGTTGCAAGCGCCATCGGGTGGTACCTACCGGTACTACGAGTTACAGGCTGCATAACTTTTACCATTGTCGCTGTGACTCTGACTTTAATCTATAAACTCTATGGCCTCGGCATGCTGAATTCGGCGCGTTCCTCGTTTTGCTAATTGCGTTCAATCATTCTAATAGACTCAGTACATAGCCGTGTTAATTGCACTTCTGCTCTGAGTCGCAACGACTGGGTGAAACGATGTCGCTAATTGTCTGGCATTCTAAACGGGACTGTGGAAAATAAAATGTGATTTAACGAGCTGTTAGTATTTAACTCCGTGAAAAGTAATTTTGTCTGCGATTATTATAAATCACAGTTAAAACAATTGTGTGCCGTTCGGTGATTAGGCATTCCATGATGTTCCCCGATTGGCTAGACATTTGAGATATTATTTTTGTTAATATTAATTGCCCATTGCAGTTCAAATGTATTGTTTTATGACATTTTTTATGAGCGTTGTCGATATTTTTCTGAGCCGTAACACTTTTTTTTTCTGAACGTGAGTTACTCAATGTTAAACCGAAAGTCAAAACCGTTTCCCAAACGTCCTCGCATGCCTACACCCTACTACTCCTAGTTGTTCCCCACGATCTACCATTAAACCATTCCGAACCCCACCGAACTGCGTAACCCATGCAAACCATGCAAGGCTACATCGTGAAAAACAAGCCGCCAAACATCCTCCCAACCTGGACCAACATCTGATCTACATATGCTCACAAACACACATCAGATTCTCAGGTACCTGTCCACAATTACCTGGCGTACGAAGGCCCGAAACGCGCACAAAGAATGTTCATACTTAACGTGCGACTCGGGCCAGCGAACACGATGAAAGGACTATCTTTCGACAGAAAGGGTTAATAAATGAAGCTCCCGCTGTCGACTAGCAAGGCAAAGGGTTATCTTTCTATACCGACAACGCGAGGTTTCTATGCAAAAAAGGTCAGTCCTGCGTTTCCTATGTGTGTAGAAATCTGTGTGTGCCGGTTATTTTACATATGGAAGGGTCGCTCTGCATAAGTTGAACTGAATGTATGTAAATTAGGAAGGTATGTGTAGTTTAGCATAACAATCGAAACAAACAAGGCTTTGCGCTACCTGGTGGGTCGGCGTTGGTAACGGAAGTCTGGAGTCTGGAGTCGGCTCGGGTTTCAACGCTGGGTTTCTCGTCAGGGTAGTTGGGATTGAGGTTTGGTACGTGCTTGAGAGACGACAACTAGTTTTCTTGGAAGCTTACAGAGTGAGACTGCTTTTAAACAATCTTTTCAATTGAATCAAAACATTTTTAAAACTTTGTTGTAGTTTTTAGACTGAAAAATGTACTGCGTCAAGTTTTGGCACTGATTTTTATTTCAAAATGGGTTTTTGAATGCTCATAGTATTAGATAACTGTCTCAGCATCCGATGCTCATGTTGGAATAAGTTTTGAAATAAGTTTGAAAACTAGGGACGTGTTGCTGTCAAGGTCGCGGGAACTTTGCGCTGGTTTTACCAAGAAAAGTGGTCTACTGCTCGAGAACAAAAGATATGTGGTTGGCGAATGTTTGCCTCTTGGTGCCACGTGTTTGAGAAGTGAAGAAGGCCGTGCAGCAAGTGGTGATGCAGACTTTACCAGACGGTTTTACCCTGTCAAGTATTGATGCCGGGACAGGGACCAGAGTCCAGCGATATTATGTTGTATCGGTAAAGCTTTACATTTTGCTGGAACGTGGCTCTTTTTTTAATTGTTTCACATTTAAAATAGCATTTTAACCGAGTTCCGCTCAATTTGATACATTTTGTAGATTTACTAAGTTGTTGGTGAGCGTAGCGAGATCTTCAATTTAACTTACCCCAGATAAAAATCACTTCTGTGTGTTTTTTCGCATTTTTATTCGCGTTTTGAAAGCCAAACTTCCTCTTTGATGAAAACAAAATTTGCAGAGCACACTCTTCTGTTCCCAACTCTGACTCGTGAGTTTTTCACAAACATCGTTTAAATAGTTTTGAAACTATTCAAATTTTAAGAATATTTTCAAATGCGTTTTGAAGTCGTACCGTCAAAAATGTTTGATATCACCGATCTTTGCAAATGTGCTAATACGATTCAATGTGCAAAATTCGATTTATTTTTTTCAATTTTGGCTGTTTTGCTTGGTACACATTACAATTGATCGGCTCGACATTGTATCATCCCAAAATATCGCTACGCTCATCCAACAACGCAACTCAAATTGTATTCGCTTCGCTTTAGTTTATATTCACTCGAGTCACATCTTTCTTACCTCAAAGGTTTGGCCAGTTTTTAGCTGTAAAATGTTGTCTATTTCCCCAGAAAAGTAGATTTAATTCAGCAGAAAAATGTAAACAAACCTCTCTTACCGATTCCCTACCCTTACTATCAGCCCCTGTCAAGGGAAAACACGAACTCGAGATACATGCGGAGTCTAAGACGAGTTTTCCAGTCTTTCCCAGTAGCAAAGAAAAGTCCAAAGTAAAATAAAAATTCGCCCAAATTGCCAATGCAAGTATCTGCACTCTGAGCGACCGATTTCTCCCAACTTGCTCACTCTTACCTGGACTGTCAACCCATGGGACCTGCAGCCAGAAGAGTACCCAGTTAGACCACCACGTGTGAGTGTGACCCACCCACATGAGGTAGGGGGGACAGACCGCCTATCACCGAATCAATAACACGACGCTCCCACCCCAACACACACACGGCACACACATGTGATGCTGCGTCGATGTCGGCCATCATTGTCGACGTCGAACTCGTGTTGCCATGACGACGCCGCGGCTGCGAGGGTGGGGGACGCCAGCCGTTGACTCACAGATCAACCCCTGGCAAGGCAAGGGAGGGGAGGGCGACGCTTTGTCGTTTAGATTGAGGTGTTTCTCTGTGTCTGATGAGGTTGTTGGTGGTCAGGAAGTGGGGACAGATTATAATTGTCTTGTAGTTCTATGTCCTGATATCGGTTTGCCTCAGCAAAGTTGTGGCAGTAACTTTTGAAATAAAGTCCACATAAGATAGTAAAATAGAAGATACGTCCCGTGCGTTTCACGTGCGTTTCACGTGCTTTTAATGCCAAGACTTGCACGTGTTTATTTCGCCCAAATTCGCGTGCTTCATGGCATGGATCCACAGAGCAAAACCTAACCTCCAAACATTTGAATGTCAAGTTAGTATCACCAGAGCAACAACCCTTGAACATCTGTGATTGGTTGATCATCTTTAACTCTGCTTCGTGTTTTTAGTCCCAGGGGAAAACTATGCAAATACCCGGACAAAGCCAGTTTTTCGATTCCCTCCCAAATTTGTATCTAACTTCTCATTTTTCATGGTACAGAAAGCCCCCGCAGGAATTAAACGGAAAACTTGGCCAGCGTAGAATTGCTCAGCGTAGAATTGCAAAGAAATAAAAAATGTCAAATCGCGAAAAAAAAACAATCTCACGAATCACGCGCGGTCCCGTGTAAATAATCCCAAGCAAAACTGTCAACTTGACTCGATGTCGACATCGAATCAGAGTCGATTACACACCTATGCACGACGCGTTTAGAATTGTACAATGGTACCGTTGGGTCCCGGCCGATTTGATTGTGTCTGTTATTTGCGCTCACCCTTGGGCATGCGCTTTGTCAGCATCTCCACTTAACGAAGGCACGTAAGGCATTCTACCTCCGCGCACAAACCCTGTGTCCCTTTTCGCATTTGCGACCTCAAGGGGTCACGCATCGTACACGCACCATTAGTCAGTGTCGCCTGGCGTAAGCACCGCTGGAACGCAGGTAATGACCGTGGTATATCAGGGGATAGTCATCAACATCATCATCAACATCATCATCAACATCATCATAAGCTTGAAGCAACGCGGTGGTTATTCGTCAATAGCAAGAAATTAACTTCTTTATAATATTCTTGAACGCCAATACTTGCTACATTTGGTTACTCTGGGGTTAATCGGAATATTTTTGACCAAATTCAAATTTCGGATCAATTTTAACAATAACTCTGGTTAGTTTCCATTTGCGTATTACAATTTTCAATTAGTTTGCCGCGATTTTCTTCAAAATAAAATTGAAAAGTTTAGTTCCATCTAAGGACCTATGGATAAAGACTTGTGTTTTGGCAAATAAGCACTAGAAATGAACTGCTATATAAGCGATCCAACATCTTGAGTCTTCAGCACCCAGAGGGACCCAGCAGGCTCAAGAACTTGAGCATATCACCTTCGCTGCTAATCTTCACCCTCGCCGGATCTAATTGAACTTGACCCAGTTCTAGTCTGGTGCACCGAGTTATCCCACCCCATTGTCCCGGCCGCTCTCACCAACGCCAGCCAGGGGTAATAAAATACCATCTCCCTCGCTCATCAAGTCTTTCAACGTCTCTGAGATACCCGACCCAAGAAACAGAAGCTATAGCAAACCTTCGCTGACTTTTCTGTAAGGTCTTTCTCTGCTTGCTCACTAAATCTTCTTCCATGGAACGCAATTAAACCAGGTCAATTAGAGGGTTTACCATCCATCTTGCCATCTTTACCATCATCTTTATCTTGCCATCTTTACCATCATCTTTATCTTGCCCTCTTTACCACCAGGTTCACCATATTGCACAACCATCTATACAACAACAATCCACAGTTGTTGGTCAATGTTATTTGCCAATGAGCATCCACGTAAAAGATAGGGTAGAAGAGGCTTTATTATTAATGCCCAATCTTCTTAAATAACTATAGGCAATACCATAATCATACCACAATATTATTGCTACTTGTATAAGAAATTGTATTTTATAATATAGATTAATACGCTGCATCCCAATGGTCAAACACCATGTCTTTGGAGAGATGTCAATTAATTAATTAATTAATTGATTTTATCTCTTTTAACCGTTCTTCGAGTTCAAAGAAAACATTGCAGATAAAACCGCAGCGAATTTATGAATCACTCGCCGTCGATTAAAGACTTTATTTGTGTTGCCTTTCTTGAGATTTTCAAAATGTTGATTTAGCAAAAATCTTGAACCCCGGTGTCGGTGTAATCGGTGTTTGATTCTAAACGCCTCCCCACTAATTGCCCCTGCTAAAAGCGCCCGCACCACGGCGGCTCCTCGTTCAACGCGCCAGAGAAAGCAAACAAAGAGAAAGCAACGCGGAGAAAAGCGCGGGAACTCGGGACGGCGCACGCGTAAGACGCATGTTCGTTAGCGCGCGGGCGGAATGAGTCCCCCCCTCCCCTAGCGTCATCTTCGTCTCGTACAACTGGCGGGAGCTCTTTGTCGCTGCCTGGACTCTTCGGCACGTTTCCCCTTTCATTCATCTGCACACTTAGCTTACTTACACACAACCCCCCCCCCCCCCCCCCCCCGCCCCCCTCCCCTAGCGGGGGCAACTTAAAGCTAGTTGCTCGGACGCGCGAAGTTTGGTAAGATATTCGCTCGCTCTTTGTTTTCTTTTAGGCAGACTTTTCTTAAAGGGGAAGTTTCTTAAAAGAATTTTTTTTTTCTGTAGACATACTTCAGTCGTACTCATTACGCTTGAAGTCGTCGCGATTTTTGTATTTGCTTTTTGTTGAGCGTAGCGAGTCTTTAATTTCAGTACCCGTAAAAGGAAGAGCACTGGTGTGTGAATGCCGGCCAAAATGGCAGCTCCGATTTTGATGAAATGTTCAAAATATATTTTCGTGATCTCAACTCAAGAGACCATGCGTTTTTTTTTTTTAGCAACATCGGTCAGAAAATTTGCTAATTAATCAAAATTAACGAAAAAGTTCTCAAATTGTTTTCCTTAAAAAAGCAGGCATATTTTGCCAGTCAAGTTTGGTCAGATACATTTGGTTCAAATTCTCAGAACTTGTTTCCAAGACAACAAACATTTGATCAAATTTGATGACTTCTTGCTGAACTGAAAGAATTATAAGTTGGGCTTGGAGGGCGCAGCCCCAAGATAAACGAAATAATACCAAGAAAATAATTTAAAACGCAACAGAATTTGCGACCGCAAAGCGCTAGAGTTCGTGCTGCTCGCATGCGGGCGCCCGCTTCACTTACAAATAAAACTAAATCGCGTGTAAAATTAATAAAATAAAAACATCCAAGTCCCGAGCAGCGAAAATTAAATTACAAAGTCAAACATTGCCTTTCAAAAAAACGTGTCCCCGCACGGCGTTTATTATGAATACAAGACAGATATTCACGATTTCAACTTTAGGGCCATTCCATTGAAAGCCAACAATGCAAGATGTCGAAATTCAAACAACTTACATGATATAATGGGACTGTCGAATGAAAGGCTCACCCATTACTGCACATGCCAGTTGATTTATTGGGCGAAACACCCTTTTTGCCGGGCGCGAAAACACTGTGTAATCACGTATCGAATGCAAAGTTACAAGGAGTTCGGAGCGGATCGCTCGGAGCGGCCTGGATCGCTTCTTTTTGTGTTTCCACAATGGCTTGGAAAGAGTTGGAACACATTAACAAATAAAACGCTCGGTCGCCGGGTGAAAAGGACATCGTCGAGTGGTTTGCTGCTTTTGTCGCACCAGAGGGACGATTTGGGCTCGGATCGGCGACTTCTGGAGGACCTTGCTATCCTGGATGGGACACCTTGTTGTCCTCGTAGGGTCGCCGTGACACTCTGAAGGACTGCACCTTGCCTTCTTCCAGGACTTAAGCAATTCTGGCGGACACGCATTTTAACCGGGATAATTAGTCTAGCATAATCTTGATTTCGAAGAAATGTTTAGCCTCCGCTAGAGATTTCTGTCAATAGGACTATCTGCCAATAGACTGCCAATATGAAACTCAGGTGCCATAAATGTGAAATGATAAGCCTGTCGGATTGTACTGATGCTAATCAGCGGTATAGTTGGCATGGTGTAAGCGTTTTAACGGATTGTTAATCGTTAACCAGCTCTTGGTCAAAGTGTTGCTGCCTGTTGGTGATGGTAGAAGCCTGGATTGTCATGTATTGGAACGGTGGGGATATTTTAAGTCGATTAGCATATGATAAACCATCCACAACCCCGTGCTAGCAGGAGCTTGTTTGTGGACATGTTCGACAAAATCTGCATCTCATGGATGTCACACTCAATTCGTCTTGCGAAGTCTCGTGATCTCCGACGATGAAATCTCGTCCATTTGAAGGCCCGTTATCAGCAGGCAATGTCCGTCATATTTTAGTCGATCAAATCATATACGGCTGTCAAAACCTCGAACAATCCTCCCGAGAAACGCCGCATGGAATCCCCTTCGGAAGACTGCAGTGAAACGCTTTGAAAGAGCGAGATGGTGTGAATCCATGGCTTTCAAATATCTGTCCAAACAGCCTCCGGGTCCTGACGGAGATGCTGCACCCTAATCTTTCAGCTCTGAGAGCGATAGCTAATATATGGTTTTCACATTTATTAACCCATAGAAAGATATACCTTTGCTCATCTTTGACGGTGTAAACCGCAGCCGAGACTGTAGAATAAACAAGTAGACCTCTTTCTCTTGAAAGAAGAGGAGGGAAGATGGTCTGCAAGACAGAAGGGGTGAGCTCTTCTCTAGGTATATATAGTATACTCGTCCCCCTACCATTTTGTTCCTAGGATATGCATATGTGTGCCATCCTGCACCGGCCTAACGAACCCTTCGGGGTGCAAAGGGTTGCCCGGGGAGGATGCACGCATGTTCTATGCACGAAAATCTCAATATCCAACAAAAATCCATTGTGTGTTTAATAATAAAACGCATTTTTCTCACTCACTAGAGCATGGTTTATATCATATATAATTTTTTTTGAGGGTTGCAAGGGAGTGGAGAGGAAAAAACACGCAGAGGAAAGGGTTGTCTATAATATTATAATGCGTTATTTTTTTTACAAAGATGACTAAAAGGGATTTGGATAATTTATGTATTCGCGTTAAAATTTCTAAAGGCTCTTTTGCATGAATGTTTTTTAAAAGTTAAAATAGTTTTTTTTTTTCCTCTTGTGCCTGATGGGTTATAGCGGGTATACTTTTATCATCGGCCGGTATGCATTTATTCCTTCCTTTTGTTTATACCTCTAGGCTCTGGTAGCCGATGTAGCGGCGGTGGTGGGGGGGGGAGGGGACCCCGGCTACCCCTAAACGTGCCCCCACCGTTGGACTGAGTTTGCCCAGGATGTTAATGAGCTCTCGAAAGGGGTACGACCCACTTTTAGGCACGAATCTTCTGCCAGCGTCTAAAGGAACACATTTTTGTTTCGCTTCTTTGCGTCGTCGGTCGCAGCGGACGCCGACTCCTAGGCCGGCAAGATCTCTGCCTGGCGGTCCGTGGTTCGGTGCTGGAAGACTCCTGGTTTTGTGTCTCAAAGTGTACTAGAAGGCGTGATTGTTATTCCGTTTGACGGGATGACTGACATCTGTCACAGAGTGATTGTGCCGTTCTATGTCAATTCTGCCGTCGAAACCGCGCAGTGATGGGAAAATTGAAGAAATGTCATTGGTGTTATTTACTTTCAAGTGATTTATTTGCGTATTTAAACCCCTGTATTCTCCGCCGTGACTTCTACTTATCTCTAATTGGTGAACGTTATCACTGACAGGGCCACTGTTCAACGTGGAGCCGGCCTCGTATTTCAAATTTTAAACGTCGATTTGATTGGCCGTTGCTAAGTAACAAACAAATAAAATAACGGACAAACCTGTCCTTGATTTGAAACGTTGACAGGGGCGTTTAGTATCGTAAGTCAGTTTTGATAGTTTGTCTCTCGTGTTTCCTGCGGGCTGTAATCAAGCCATCAATTCGATGTCGATTCGGGCGACTGTTATATTCTTGCTAACAAAGCGGCGCACGGTCTTAGAGCGCCGTGTTTGGGGTGGCGCTATGAACGCCATTGCTGCGGTGTTGGCCGTGGAACCGAACCAGGAACCAGACCAGGAACCGTTTGAAAATGGGAACCTGAACCGGAATCGAAACACAAACTGTGGGACATTTTGGGACCGGTTTTTCGTATCCAAAATGTCAATTTTTCCGATCATTATTTTCTGTGCAACGTTTATACCATCTAAAAAAACTTTTTCAATCGGCACTCGACGACATTTGCTGTCTGGCCTTTGTATTTTCTCGCATTTACTTGCATTTTTATTCAGTTAAACTAATACACACTTGATAACACACTAAATCCTACGCACACATCAAGTCGCGTCTGTGTTCTTACGGCGGTGATTTTAATTAAGTAAATAACAACAAGTGAGAGTACTTTACATTATCTTTATCCAGAACCTTCATCTATCGGCACCAGAATATTTCATTTCACATTAAGCAAGCTAGTTTCTTTAGTAACAGAGAAATTGAAACCGTTGGATCTCTTTCCTTAGAACCGAACTGCCTCGATAACCGAAACCCGCGCCGTTTGAAAGCAATTTTATTGGATTGGTACGGTTCACTATTTACAATTAGTAATTTTCCGCCGCCAACTCATGTCAATTAGTGTCTCAAAGCTCAGTGATGTAGTGGTCAATGCACGCAGATGTACGCAGTCCACCCAGTGGTGTAGTGGTCAATACACGCTGGTGTACGCAGTCCACCCAGTGGTGTAGTGGTCAATGCACGCTGGTGTATGCAGTCCACCCAGTGATGTAGTGGTCAATGCACGCGGTGTACGCAGTCCATCCAGTGATGTAGTGGTCAATGCACGCGGGTGTACGCAGTCCACCCAGTGATGTAGTGGTCAATGCACGCGGGTGTACGCAGTCCACCCAGTGGTGTAGTGGTCAATGCACGCTGGTGTATGCAGTCCACCCAGTGATGTAGTGGTCAATGCACGCGGTGTACGCAGTCCAACCAGAGATGTAATGGTCAATGCACGCAGGTGTACGCAGTCCACTCAGTGATGTAGTGATCAATGCACGCGGGTGTGCGCAGTCCACCCAGTGATGTAGTGGTCAATGCACGCGGGTGTACGCAGTCCACCCAGTGATGTAGTGGTCAATGCACGCGGGTGTACGCAGTCCACCCAGTGATTTAGTGGTCAATGCACGCGGGTGTACGCAGTCTACCCAGTAATGTAATGGTCAATGCACGCGGGTGTACGCAGTCCACCCAGTGATGTAGTGGTCAATGCACGCGGGTGTACGCAGTCCACCCAGTGGTGTAGTGGTCAATGCACGCGGGTGTACGCAGTCCACCCAGTGATGTAGTGGTCAATGCACGCAGGTGTACGCAGTCCACTCAGTGATGTAGTGGTCAATGCACGCTGGTTTACGCAGTCCACCCAGTGATGTAGTGATCAATACACGCTGGTGTACGCAGTCCATCCAGTGATATAGTGGTCAATACACGCTGGTGTATGCAGTCCATCCAGTGATGTAGTGGTCAATGCACGCGGGTGTACGCAGTCCATCCAGTGATGTAGTGGTCAATGCACGCGGGTGTACGCAGTCCATCCAGTGATGTAGTGGTCAATGCACGCGGGTGTACGCAGTCCACCCAGTGATGTAGTGGTCAATGCACGCGGGTGTACGCAGTCCACCCAGTGATGTAGTGGTCAATGCACGCGGGTGTTAGTCGGCAAATTACATGTTTTTAATCCAAAAATACCAAGTTATATTTTTTAAATTCTGGGCAAAGAACTTACTTGTTATTTCCACGATGTTAAAATAAGAACATTCTATTAAGACACAGATAAAAGAGGATTTGAGTAATAATATTGTTTTCGGTTTAAAACGAGTACAGTATAACAACGCGTTGATGCAAGTTCGAATTTACTGTTTTTTTTTTTTTAATTTACACACTATTGTTTGTGTGTGTAAGTTGTTGGGGGGGGGGGGGGGGGGTCGAGATTGTACGTGCACATTTCTGAAATGTACGCACTAACATTACTAGGGCGACTTCACTGTGTCTATCCTGGCATCGGCAGGAGTCTGGTCTCCCAGCTCCCTGGCTTGCTTGTATCGGAGCCCGGCGGATCCCGGCTCCACTTGCCGGCAAACGGCGCACTCCGTCGCCGCACTCTGCTAGGTGCACGGCGATCGTAGTGATCGACGTCGACCAGGCCAGGGTGCTCGGGAGCCAGAAGACAAAAACCCGGGGGGAAAACTGTGCATTTTCTCTACTTCTGAGCGTTTTCCTAGATTTTCCGCGCCTTTTAATTGCGGAAATCGAATAAGGCTTTGAAAGAAAATGAATTTTAGACGCTTTTTTTAAACATTCTGAAAAAACTCACCCACGTAACATATTTCTGTTGAATTTATCTATCAGTTTTATGTTGCGAATACTGTCTGCAAAATTTTAAATATCTAAAGGAGAAGCGCAACAAAATTGTTTTGATAAAAGTAATGGTAATTTTAGGGTTGATATCAGAGTAGGAATTATCTTGTACTTGCTTCACGTTCTTGTCTAAAAGTTTGCTCAATCGGAACATGCACCAAAACACGCTGAAAACGCGTCTCATTTACCCGCCCTTCACTTTCACTCGTCTCTAATTACCCGAGTTACCGAGTTGCCGGCACAACGACCCCCCTGGCAACGCAGAAATCGATGCAACTTAAAATTGCACGCCCCCACCACCGCCAGCAGCACCAGTGAACGCAAGTTCAAGGTTGTTTAAATCCCAACCCCGTCGCTCGTGGCAAGCGACGGTTAATGAGTGACGTCAGCTGGCCAAGTTTAAAAACATGGAGCACGACGCGCGCGCTGCCCGCTGATTGGTCGACGCCCTCCCCCCACCCCCATCCCCCACCACGGCCCCGACGACCCCCGAAAAGCGGGCTATGTTTTCTGAGACTAGTTACGTCATTACGTGCCAGTGAGAACAAACCGTACCCGCGACCTACGATAACTATTTACGCGAGAAGCCAGACACCTTTTTTTTTCAACTTCTTTGTGCTTTTGTCGTGATCTAAAGACTTATAATCCGTTCCGATACCTTTTCATTAGTTAATTGGCTAATTAATTAGGCGGATAATTAAGGTAATCAACCTAACTGGGTCGAATTAGTTTCTTATGTAAATTTCTCTCGATTAATTATGAATATATTACCTACAGCGCGTCTTATCACTCACCTATTTCATTTTTTATGGTTATAAATTGTAAATCGAAGCGTTTAAAACCGTATCTTAATGGAATTTCTGCGTTTTTTTTTTCTTCTCGGCTGTGTTTTATTCATAAGATCGGCTTTTAATTCAATGATTTCACGTTTAAAAGCCGACCGCCGAGTGGATAAGCGAGTAAATAAATTCACGCTGGACACAAACGAAGAAGCTGTCAAAAATGTTGAAGAGAAAAAACTACTCAACTCACCGCATCGGCAATCATCTTCTCGCCGTTCCTTGCCGTCGCCTCCTGCATTTCTTCTGTCCTCCGATGTCTTCTTACAAGATTCTGGCTCAGACTCGGACTTGCAGGGATAGCGGGAGAAAGGGAAAGCCCTCGCGAAAGTGTTTTGAATAATTAATCGCATGTTTTGCCAGTCGGAATAAAGCGCTTTCAGCGTCCGTTTCGAAGTGTCCGTCGAAGTGGTCAACATCGACCTAGCTTTGCTATCACAATACTGCTTAAACCTACCTATGTTAGCACGGTACTGCTTAAACCTACCTATGTTAGCACGGTACTGCTTGGACCTAGCTATGTTAGCACGGTACTGCTAGGACCCAGCTATGTTAGCACGGTACTGCTAGGACCCAGCTATGTTAGCACGGTACTGCTTAAACCTACCTATGTTAGCACGGTACTGCTTGGACCTAGCTATGTTAGCACGGTACTGCTTGGACCTACCTATGTTAGCACGGTACTGCTAGGACCTGGCTATGTTAGCACGGTACTGCTAGGACCCAGCTATGTTAGCACGGTACTGCTTGGACCTAGCTATGTTAGCACGGTACTGCTTGGACCCAGCTATGTTAGCACGGTACTGCTTGGACCTAGCTATGTTAGCACGGTACTGCTTGGACCTAGCTATGTTAGCACGGTACTGCTTGGACCCAGCTATGTTAGCACGGTACTGCTTGGACCTAGCTATGTTAGCACGGTACTGCTTGGACCCAGCTATGTTAGCACGGTACTGCTAGGACCTAGCTATGTTACCACGGTACTGCTTGGACCTGGCTATGTTAGCACGGTACTGCTAGGACCTAGCTATGTTAGCACGGTACTGCTTGGACCTGGCTATGTTAGCACGGTACTGCTTGGACCTGGCTATGTTAGCACGGTACTGCTAGGACCTAGCTATGTTAGCACGGTACTGCTTCGACCTGGCTATGTTAGCACGGTACTGCTTGGACCTGGCTATGTTAGCACGGTACTGCTTGGACCTAGCTTTTCTATCATAATCTTGCTAGGACCTGGCTATGTAAAGGTACTGCGGACATGAGCGTTAATAAGAGAAATCGACTAAACACTTAGTAACAATGGACAGGGAGTGTAAACACATGCCGGACGATTTGCTGAGCTTGGGTGAAGGGGAGTGACGTGATTACACGTCGAAGAAAATTGCTTTTTGGAGATTAAATAATTTAGTTGGAATTAGAGTGATGATTTGTGAACGGTGCTGGCGTTTTTTGTTGGAAACTGTCTAAAGACGCGAGCAAAACGCGGACAAAACAAGGTTTTTGTGTTTTTGTAGTAAAAAAAAAAAAAAAAAATTAAGAAGTGCGATTGAATTTTGAGCTAAAACGTAGTTATGATCAAAATATCGGCTATTTTAGTAATTTTCCTATTTGTGTTGAGAGTTTGATCTACCTTGCGTGGCGGTCAGGCTCGAGACGGGAAGCTGGTGTCTTGCGGGAGGTCGGCGTCGAAGTAGCTCGACGGCGTCGCGACGCTCTGCCAAGGCGTCGGCGTCGTCTTATCGCAGCAGTCGGAACCAGAATGCCGTCGCGACGACGACGGCGTCGACTCGCGACTTGCTTCTTCGACGCGGAGGCACGCAGAATCCGCAAGGCGACCAACGAGCGCGAGAAGGACAGTGTATACGAACGAAAAAACCCGAATAACAAAACATAAGACGAAGCTTCACCTTAGCTAGGAGATAGAAGGAAACGAGGTCGGACCTCTCTCTTGCTCTCATGATAGTACCGTGTAACTCCATCTTTGTTTGCCCCTCGTGCGATCCACCCTCGCCCCGGCCCCCCTCACCCTTGTTCGTCCCCCCAATATCGCTTGATCCCCCCCCAACTCCCTCGCGAGGCGTCGGTTTTCAAATCCAAGATGGCTGCAAGCGACGCCGTCGAGTCGCGTCGTTCTAAGCGTACGATTTCCAGTGCAGTTTTGGCGACGCTGCATTTTTTTTGGCTATTTGAGGGTTAATTGTTGATTGATCTTGCGTTGAGGAATTCGATGTCTTGCTTGCTGCGTTGATTAACGCTTGGTTAGCGTCTGGTTAGCGTTTGGTTGCTAGGAGACAGGCGCGGGGTAATCTGTTGTTAAATCGATAGCGAGAGTTGCCTATTGAACCCCTTATGCCTCTCAAATGGCTTCTGAGCTATCGTAGGGACAGTTTAATTTGTTACATTTGGTCAACGCTAACCTGGATTTCTCTTGATCTGCATTTGTCTTCTGTCAAAGGATGTGGGTGCCGCGTTGCGTTTTTATGTCACCAATATTGGATGTTCCTTGCCTTGGCATCATGATCAAGGTGGCAGATCGAATCAAACTAGCCGTGGTCACAAGCTTCTCATCCGGCTTGCAAATAACTACAACAAAAATACTGTGTGGCACGGCTTTCTGGAATCTATCCACTCTTGGGGCAAAAAATTACTCAAAAAATGCAGAATGCATTGGAAAAAAATTTAGATTGTTATTGGGAATACTAACAACCGTTTGGGCATCAATTTTTGAGACGGTTATAGTGTTCTTAATAATAAAATACCCCGCACATTGCAAGCGTTTGCAATTTAAATCACATTTCATCTACATATGATTATAACTACAAGTATTGCTACCCGGCTTCGCTTGTACTTGGACATTTTTTATTAAAACTAATTTTGATTTGAACTATTTAACATAAATAAATCAAATTATTTGACGCACAAAATGTAGTTATTGAAAATATAGTTTTATTTGACGACCTAGCGGTACACAATATTTTTTTGCCTTCGCTATCAGCCGCGTTGTACAAATAGGATTGGTCCGTTGCTCTGGGCACAGACAAACAGACAAACATACAAACAGACAAACAGACGGACTCCATTTCAAAGCTACTGCTTTCCAAGCTCGTTGCCATGACGATTCTCTTGACAGATTTCCTTCAAATTCGTTTCTATGCAGGATTCAATCCTAAAATCAATCGCTACAATCAAATTAATCAATCAATTATATATATTAGAAGTATATATATATATATATTTTGATTAGTAAGCCAGATAAACAATACAATTTCATGATACCACTTTGCCATTCCAGATAAATAACCTTCACCCAGACTCGTTTGGTGGCAAGACAATATCGTGCAGAAACTCATTGGTACGGACGATGGATTCCTTCACTTTCAAGAAGAGTCTTAAAAACCCTCTCCCCACGTTTTAAAAGTGATCCAAATCCTCTTCATATTATCCACCTGTACCTCTAGCTAGTACCTATATAGCCTAACAGCACCTACAGCACCCACAGCAGCGTGTCCCATGCAAATACAGACCTTCCCATGAGTGTGTCAGTAAAACCAGCACATGCCATGTAATACCATCCTGTGCTAGCCACACAATAAGCATAGTCAGGCGGCCATATGCTCAATATTCACACACCAAGCCAGAGCTTATCAAAAATAATAACAAATACAAACTGGCTTCATCTTTAGCATAATGGTCGACGGTTTGAAAGAGTCCCGAACGTTATGCAAATAGTGTAGAGAATGGAGAGAAGAACGAAAGGGAAGGCAAGGAGAGAAAGAAGAGTCAAAAGGTGCTGTTAGAGTTGAACCCCATTCTCTTTTTGTCCGTTTTTCTCTCGCGGCGTCCGCTCATTACATTCTTCTAACCTGCTGCTTCTCTTCCTTTCACTGCCTCGCGATCTCACCCCTTTACTCTCTGACGCATAATGTATGCGTAAGATTTCCGTATCCTGCTCTCTGGGTCCAGGTATACCTGCTCTGATGTGTGGGTTGTTTTTGAGATCACTTTTTTTTTTTTCGAGGGGTTACCCTAATCTGAATACATGCTAAAGACATATAGAATCTTTCCGTGTGTGGATCTCGGGACAATGGGTGCGTAATGAAAGCATACGAGCTGGAGAATTGCGTGGAGGCTCCCCTTTACGCAATGCGTTGTTATTATTCGTTTTTGTCAAAAGACGCACATGCTTGGCCGTGAAAAGAGTATTTTTTCCTGGGTCCTCGCATGCATGGGCCCATTTAATTTGAATACGAGTTGGGCTGTGGGCTGTCACCAGGCTGGGGGGAAAACCAGGCTCCTCTTCATTCGATTTGAATAACGCCGAGGAGCTTTTTGATGCTGCATTCGAATTGTGTGATGTCGTGGCTTGGGAGAAGAAATTGTCGTTGCCTGCTCTTTGAGTGAATGGGTTTTTTTTTGTGGTCTGCCACGCCGGACTTCCGTCTTTTACCGACCTTGTTTAGGTGGAAGTTCACCCCTTTTTGACATTTGGCTATTTTTTTTTTCTTACCACACATCGTACTTACAAACGTTTATACCTAACCAGCCAGTGAGCTATATATATTTTTAATAACATCTGAATGATATTTTTTATTGTCTAGAGGTTTGTTTCACAAAAAAAAAACTAACCTAATTAGCTTTTTTCTGGGTTTTCAACTCAATTTCAAACAAGATGCATAAATTACGATTATGACTTTGAAACATATGTCAATTTCGCACTTGTTTTTAAAAAAACCTAATTAAAAAAATGGTTTTGAATGCCAACTAAACACCCACCACGCTTCCCCTATTTAGCGAAATGTTTTAATTTAATTCCAGTATTTTAATTTATTTGTTATAATTTCAAACTCCAATGTGAATTAGTAGTTTGAGCCCACGGTTAAGTGGTAAGAGCTGTTTTCCTCATGTTGGTACAATTATAAACCATGATCAACTCAAGCAAGGTTACCAACTCAACGGAATCTTAAGTTTCAGGGGAAAATGTGTTAGTGTATTTTAATTATTTAGGACAATAATAGTCGAAAATTGGTGAGTTTAATGAACACAAAAATAAACGATGCTGTTTATGGTTTAAACTGAAAAGAATAAAATATCTACCTGACATAACCTTTAGTTTTCACAACAACTATTTAAACTGCGTTCGATCATGACCAGACCAGTTTGCACCCTTGATAAACTGACAGGTGCAAGTCAAGAGGCGATCTTGACAAACAATTGCTTTTATCTATTTACTTTGCTCAAATATATTTTTTTGTTGTTTGCTCCCAGAAAAGATGATGTGCTATTTCAGAATTGATTAAAATTACAAAAATGTATCCAAATATCAATTGAATGAAATGAGACGGAACGGAAATGAGATGAAAGCCCCGACCGACCCCTGGCGTCGAACCGTGGACCCTAGGCCATGCCTACCTTGCCTGCACCAGCAACGTCGGCGTAGAGAATTACACATACAACTTCATCTTAGATATAAAGCAACTTGATTTATCAACCGACTGACCGCTTTTCAACACATATACATAACATACCTACACAGATTGGCATGCAGTGTTCGGCAACAAGCATTCGCCGTATAAAAGTAAAGCTATTTTTTTACATGAGATCTTATTTAAATTGCAAACGCTTGCAATACGTGGAGTATTTTATTATTATGAACACTATAAGCGTCTCAAAAATTGTCTGACAGTGTCAAAAACATTGTCAAAAATTGTCTCAAAAAGCCAGTGTCCAAGTAGCTGAATGGGTTAGAGCAACACCCGCGATAGGTGGAGATCGGGGTTCGAGTCCCCGTTTGGACATCAGTTTTTGAAACGGCTTTAGTGTTGATAATAATAAAAAAATAAAGCTATTTAAAATTAGATCCTCAAATGCTAAGTTCAAATCAACTCAATGTCTCCAAATATCTCCGATTAGGCGAGCTTTGTGAATATCGATCCAGATGCTTGTAGTAAATGTAAATGTCCGCTGTCATATTCGCCAGATTTCCAGTGCATGCTGTAGGTACTATTTTAATTAATAAACACAATCAGTGGATTAAATAAGAGTCTTGTTTGAGCGGGAATTTCACGTTCAAATTATTTCCTAAAATCGTTGGATTCAAAATTGAGGAAATTTGCACCAAAAAAATGTTGCAAATTGTGTGTTTTCTCGAATGGGGCAAACCGCATGTCTCTTTCAGGAAAGACAAAACAATTTCTCAACTAATTTGGATTTATTTATTTATTTGTGGTGTTTAACGACGCACTGTTTTGACATCTGGTCATGCGGCACTGGTCTAATGGCGTCACTGAATGAAAGGATAATGATGAACCTAACCTAACCTAGAAGGGAGGACGTTGCTGGCACGTAGCCTACTCCTGTCGAAGAGCACCAAGGGGACTACCGGCTTAACGTCCCTTCCGAAGGACGGTACAACTCGAACAACAAGATTCCTCCACAAATCCATTCTGTCGAGAGGTTGATAAGCAAGGCGAGTGATGTTGCTGTACTAACTTTCATCCCTCCAACCTCTCTCCCGAACAGATCTGGTCATGTGTATGATAGCCACCCATCCAATACCCGACTCAGCGTAGTGTTGCTAAACTTTAATCCCTCTTACCTCTCTCCCGAGCAACTAATTGGAAGTTTTCTAGTTTATTTTCACTGTGTATTTCTGTCCCGACCGATACAGGTTTGCACCGTCGATGTCAGCAATTCCTCTTCCCTCGAGATTTTCCCACCGATTTATTAGGTGCCAGGACATCTAAAGATAGCGATCTTCAATCTGATAGCCCGCTCATTTATTGGCATAGCATGCAGTTAATTCCCCACTCAAAGACAGCTAAAAAACACTCACAGCGCGATCTTGCTGTCGGTCTAGGCAGCTTATCACCTTACCAGCTTATCTCACCGATCGGCAACCCGAGGCACGCGACCCACCGATTGACAGTCGCCCTCGACAGAGTCGTTTGACGGCGTTCACCCCCGCGAGGTTTGTTATCGCCGACCTCACCCAGGCTGGGGCGATTTACACGACAAAAACCGCTCGGGACGGTGCTAATTCACCGAGTAAATACCAGACATTGAGACGTGTTTCGCTTTCTGGAAATCCGTTTTGAATGCGTTTCGCTGTTTAGAGCGTCTTATCGGGGGTTGGCCACTCGGAAGGCGCGTGGCCTGGCCGTGATAAAACACGTTATCGCCGTCCATTGTTTCCAGTTCGGGCGGAACGCATTGTTTCGCCGCATTTAAGAAGTTGTTTGGCGTTTCCACCCGCCTTGTTGAAACCAAGCGCTGGCCGTGCACGGCTTGACGCCCTGACGGCTGTCGCTTACACGGACTGAACATCAATAAATAATTGCTAATAATCACCTTCAGAAACAACAAGAAAAAAACACAACCCAACGACTTTATTTACTCGGTGGAGGCGTTGAACGGCGTCCGTCAAAATGTGAAAGCTTTCACTAATTTCACTTCCTCGACGCGCGTTGAGAAAATAAAATAAATTCCCGCTCGACGCGAATCGGAAAAGTATTAAAACCCAATTAACTGAGTTTTCTTGCGTTGCTCATTTCCGCTTGTTTTCCCAGCGCAGCGTGGATCGTGCCAGGATGTTCTATGTCGGATGTTCTAAGTCGGATGTTCTATGTGGATGTTCTATGTTGGATGTTGGATGTCCCTGCTGAGGTCTGAAGGTGCTAAATCTGCATGTTAATGTATGCAAAGGGTTAGAAGGGAGGGAGGGGAGGGAGGGGGAAGGGTACGTATTGCCAATGTGTGAGTTATAGTTTTTTTATAATCATTTATTTGACACAAATGTAAACGCAAGGTTTTGTGATTCACCTGACGTCAAATTGCATCCAAGTTGTTTGGTACAAACTATGAAGTCATCGCCAAAACTTAGCAGAGTACAAAATTCCTTGCCAATCATCTTCGTTTGTTCATGCCTTCCCGTATTTAGATCCCAGTTGACAGGGGGAGGCGACCCCCCTCCTCCCTCTTTGTGTGTTGCCGAGAGTCACCGCCTTGTCACCTCGCGTCGACCCACGGTGAAACGTTCGGCGAGGGCGGTGGACTCCCTGCGACCGTGTCGACGTCCAGGGTGGGGCGTTTAGTAGCCTTTGTCAGCCTCACGTGGCTGGTATGAGGTGCTAAAAGGGACGCCGAGTTAACTTATTTATTTGCCTGTTATTTATTTATGTCTTAAAGTTGCCTTTGAATACGATCCAGTATCATAGGGTGGTTGAAAAGTGGCCACCTCGTAATGGTATCAATAAATATGGAACGTGAGAAACAAGCTAAGTTTGTGTTTCTTGATTTAATTTAGTCTTAACGGAGTTTTTTTAATGCTTTTAACTTTTTAGATAAATACCATTTAAAATTGACACGTATTATAATTATTTGAGCTATTTAATGTGGCCTCAAAGTCTGATGTTCATGTTTTGACTTGATATTTGACATAGGTAACAAATGTGGGAGCTAGCCAGTGACCGTTATGAAAGTTTTGTCTAAGAAATCAACGTCTTCTAGACGTAGATAATTAATTTCCTGGAGACGAATGTAATGTTTGAAAAGGACAGGTTGTTTGAAATGGCAGAAGCCATCCCTGCCGAATAGTTGCCGCCATGTCCCAGCGAATGAAAACACCCCCGCGAATGACCTAATTAGTCCGCGCACCCGTCGACTAAGCCCTATCTGCTTTAAAACTTAGCCCCCATCTGACTACTTCGCCTTTAATCCGTTTTGCATGAATTAATTACTCGTGCACTGTGGGTTATTAACCGAACTGGGGTGTGAAAGTGACGGCACCCAGCGCCGCGTAGTGAGCGCCGATCGAACTGCTGTTGTGCACCGCCGCGCCACCCCAGCGCCATCTGTAGGCGACCGAGTGAACCTGGTGCCTGGCTCTTGACTGAGTGGTAGGCAATTGGTGGTACGCCAGGGTCGTGCGGTGCGGGCACGGGATGTGCAAGGGGCAGTGAAAAGTGTTAAAAGGGTTGGAATCGGTACAGTCTTGGCAGGGATTCGCGGTTTTTGGGTCGGTGGGCACATTTATGTGAGGTTGAAAGCTTGTTTGTTTGGTCTGCTAACTTTGTGGCTAGGTATTGGCTCGGGAAGATGAGTGGCTATCTAAATTTATATTTGTATTTGTATGTATTTACCGTAGTTTTTTATACATGCCATAATGTTTTTTACAATTTTTGGTAAAACAGGCGTCGGAAATTGTTAGGGTGTACATAAAAACATAAAAACATATATCATC
Source organism: Protonemura montana (assembly GCA_947568835.1). Taxonomy (NCBI): domain Eukaryota; kingdom Metazoa; phylum Arthropoda; class Insecta; order Plecoptera; family Nemouridae; genus Protonemura; species Protonemura montana. The sequence goes on from OX387608.1 coordinate 2,874,205, forward strand.
TGAAACATTATGAGACGCATTCGTGGTAATAAATACATAATTATATGGTATCTTTATAAATCAGGTAGTCATCCAAAATTTACAATCACTTTCTTTTTTGGTAATGCACTCGTCAGTGGAATAGAAACTAGGTGCTGCATTAGGAAATCTTTGACTGCATTTTTGAAAGTCTACCAAGTCTTGCATTTTCTTTAATATTTGCTAGTAGCTAATTGTAAATGGATGGGGCCCATATACATTGCATTCTTTCTACTTATTTCGAGAAGGCATTTTTTTAGTCTTATTTCTTCCTTTTTCGCTGTGTTTTTGTGATGGATTTCTTGGTTTTCTGCAAAAAGGGTTTAAATGTTTCTTACGTATAAAATTCCTTGAAGAATATATCAGAACGATATTGTCAGAATGTTAAAATGTTAAAATGCATTTCTACATGAGCCTTTTTTCTTAAATTATTCTCACTGCTCTTTTCTGTTTTCGATGATCCGCCTGACTTCTGTTGCCATTTCCCAATAAATCAACCCATGTTTTATTGATGCTTGGATAAAAGCTTTGTAGACAAATTTTTGTGTATTTTGACTCACTTGGTTCGATAGTCTTTGGAGTAAGAAGCAAGCGGAGTCATTGCTCAAAGCTTGCAAGTTGTGACTCTGTGCAAGCTTGGACTCTGTGCAAGCTTGGACTCTGCAAGCTTGGCGTTATGTCTTGGCCTTATGAACTGTAGCGATGCACGATATATAATCGAGTCTGAGGCAAACACGTCGAGAGCATGGATACCTGACCTTTCACTCTCGTCCCTTCCAAGGCTAGGTAAAGGGTTGCAAGAATCCCACCTTCCTTCTCTCTCTCACCGTCTCCAGCATCTCCAGCATCTCCCTCCAGCACCCCCCTCCAGCACCCTCCTCTAGACACAGATTCATGGTAATTATATCTCTTGCTAGAACCACCAGGTGCACAGGTCCACCGGTTCTCAAGACGCGAACGAAAATACATCTTAATTTTTTTTAGTTGTTAATTTTTTTTCTTGAAAGCGAGAGTTTGTTTGATGAGAATTGTGGGGGACAAAGATTGCCGCCGCCGGTCACCGGTGAGAACCAACTCGTCTTGAATTTGGGGAGTGAAATTACTTACATGCTGCGACATGGATACCGAGATGTTTGGGAAATATGCGATCTTTAAGTAGATGTTCACATCTAGCTTAGTTAGATCCGTTTTATTAACCCTCATTTGACTCAATCTAATTGATTATTTTACTTATTTTCGTTAATAATGTCACCCCCTTAAGAGGGAGAAGGCAGATTTTGGGCAAAAGATCCGCCAAAAGGTTTTCTGTGTTCATCTTATCTTAGAGTTTGCTCAAAGTATAAACCAACGCATCCAACGTCAAATTGTAGTTACTCGAGATTGACAGGTTGTGGCGTGGTATAGCGTCTCTAGAATTAGAGTGACTGTGAGTATTCACAGTCTCTTGGTTCGACTCCTTGGAGATCCGTCATTCTCATCAAATACCCTATCTATGGTCTTTGGGTCAGAGCTACACTCGCGACAGGTGGTGATCGGAGTTAGAGTCCCCGTTTGGGCATCAATTTTTGATACGGTTATAGTGTTCATACTAATAAAAGCTGTTATGTCTCAAAATCATGTCAACAAACTGCGAATTGACAGCCGAAAGTAACACAAACCCAAATAAAACTACGAGTCTTCTCATGGAAAACATAAAATTTCACATGTTTAAAAAATGAAACCATTCCCATTTCCAAGTAATTTCTACCTGACAATTCTCTCTCTCCGTCTAACACCCCGCCGGCGGCGCAGTCCATCTCGCTTCCATATCTAAAACACAATTTTCATCAAGACTTGTTTTCATAATTTGTTAAAGCTCCGGGGCTAAAGATTGTTTCCAAAGAATTAATTCTGGGCTCCCACGCCGTCGAGACTATTTTCACCGCGAAGATAGCACCTCCGCCTTGAGGTACACATAATTACCAGCCCCCATTAACTCCACACATGGCCCAAGTGTATGGTACATAATCTAACAGCTTATGAGGTGGCAGTATGTAAATTACCAGCCCGGAAAGGAATGGTCACCTGTCTTTAAATTCTAGTAATGGCCGTGTATTATCTTCAGTCGTTCACACACGTGTTCTAGAAGGCTGTTGCTCCACCTGGTGTCCACACACATAAGAGAGGGCTGTGGAATCGCCCTGGGCATGTGTACGATGTGTTGGTAGAGAATTACAATAGTTGTATGACACTTTAACGTCTTCGCTTCTGACGAGTTATGCTTCCTTTTAGCGCTAGAAAGATGTAAAAGTGCTCTGAAAAAGTCATTGTTAATTTCACGCCGTTCACTTAATGTCTGTGTTGGTTATTCTTTTTAATTACTTAAATGCGAGGAAATCGTAAAATAGTTTCCTTCAATTAACGTCTCACGCAAAGGCTTCAGATATAGCGCCTCGGTTGGTAGCTTTTTTCAACGATCTTTAACTGGATTGGCTCTCGCAGTCTGGTTTCTACGATCTCTTTTATCGTTTCAATTCTTGGCGATCTTAGCCGTGAAGTGTTGGAAACCAGTTAAAATAATTACTGTCCTGTCGTCCTCCTAGAGTCTGTCTTGCATCGGCGTTGTCTTCTTAATAACATCTTGCAAGATTTTGCAAGAATCTCAACAAGATTCTCTGAGCAGTCGGATTACACCAGAGTCCTGCACATTTCTTGCACGTTTCTATGATGCTTTTAAGAAAATTAAGCATAGAAAATGCTAGAAAAGAACCTAAAAAATGTGCCATCAATGTCAGAGTAACGAGTCATGCGCAAACCTGGTCAATATCCCAAACATCTTCAAGGGGTTCCTCTTCACTGACCGGTAGTAACTTGTAACCGAGTTTTCTGGTTTGCACCTACATTCTATCGGCCGTTACACGATAGACCCTAGTTTGTAATTATCATATCCCGTCCCAATAAATAACTCTGAGTGGTAAAATCCCCAAATAACCTAACTCCTTGCACAAACTCATGCTTCTAGCATGACTGACTGCAACGCTTCGAGGGCAATGCCCCGCGATCCAAGGCTAATCCACCCCCGTAAACAAATACATAAACACCGGTGAGTGGGGGGGTGATAACAACGGTTAAACAATTAAACGGGGTCATTGCTCTTATTTTTCGATTAAACTCCAGTAGTGTGCTTCTCGCTCCAACTACTTCCGATTAGCCGGGACCAGGGAGGAAACGATGCTGATATCGGAATGATGTCGGCCACTTGCACAAAGGTAGTTTTTTTTAACCGGACACCAGCGCAACGGATGGGACAGGACATGGTCTTGTGGCGGTGGACGGCGCGTTTGCTCGGGTTGTTCAAACGTGCGCTTTGTGAGGGCATAGGACCATGTCTGCTGCAGATTCATGACTGAAGTTAAGCAACACTGCGCTGAGTCGGATGTTGGATGGGTGACCATCATACACATGACCAGTTCTGTTCGGGAGAGAGATTGGAGGGATGCAAGTCAAGCAACACTGCGCTGGGTCAGGTATTGGATGGGTGACCATCATACACATGACCAGTTCTGTACTGGAGAGGTGTTGGAGGGATGAAAGTTAAGCAACACTGCGCTGAGTCAGGTATTGGATGGGGGACCATCATAGACATGGCCAGTTCTGTTCGGGAGAGAGGTTGTAGGGATGAAAGTTAGTACAGCAATTTCAATCGCCTTGCTTATCAACCTCTAGATATTTCTAAGTACAGACGTTTTCAACAAACACTCTGTATTTGTACAATTATGTATTCGTTTCTGCTTTAACTTCTTAGAAAAGAAAATTGAAATAAAAAAACTCACAGCGGGTTAATCTAAAGAAGTGCCCCCATCCTTCCTGGACGGTTAACTTAAATATCAAGCCCCCCTCTCCCCCCCCCCCCCCCCCCCCAACGGCCAACGGCCAACCACCCAATTAGTCAGACATCAATCAAACTTCGGACGCGCGATCCGAGATTTAGAAAAGAAATTTCGATGCGTCGTATCGACGACTTGTCATGGGCAAAGTTCAGCCTGCATCAGATATTGAAGGGGGTTTTTACAGCTTCGTCGAATTCTAGCTGAAAATCATGATCTTATATTTCAGCTAACGGAGATCTCAAGATAAGCCTTCAGTAAAATCTAATCTCGTATTCACAGTAACTACAATTAATTTACAGAAATGTTGCGTTTCAAAATATTTTCGCAGTGGTTCAGAGAATCATTTGTCCGTTAGAGGTTTCCATGGTTACTCTTGCAGCTAATCGCTGGAAGCCGGCACCTCCACCAAGAACTGACATAAGTAACCTAACCTACAAACCCAATCAATGTCTGTTTATTGTCATTTTGTTTCAAAGGCGTCTTCAGGGCTGAGTTGGAAGCTCAACAATGTTCTTCTTGCACCAACGATTGAAACAGCGACACATTGTTGAAGATGCAACACACGGTATCCAATAGGCATTGCATTAAATTTGTCAACATGGCTTTCCGTTGGTCGAAATTAACACTTTGAAAATCCACATTTGTAGGTACGAAGTTTAGTAAATATATTTTTTTAACAAAAATCTTGTTATAACAAAAACTATTTGAAATGGGTTTTTGAATGCTAAGTAAAGGACAACTAAATTTCCCTAATTTAATTTAGTTGTCCTTTACTTAGCATTCAAAAACACATTTCAAATAGTTTTTCTTAAAACTAGTGCTAAGGATAAATCAAGTAGACATGAGTCTAAAAACCTTGTTCGCCCGAACTTTACATACTCAATTTATTGCTTTTTCGGTACGGCCAGTTTTTTTTCGGCAATAACCAAACCCCCGCGAAAACTGGAATATGTGTGTCTGGATAGCTCAGTTGATAGAGCACCCGATCAGAAATTGGGAGGTCCCGGGTTTGCATCCCGGCACATTAATCCAGTCAAGCTTCCTCTCCATCATCTGCTTGCTGGTTTCAGCTCGCTAGTGGAAATGCCAGAAAAACCAAAAAGACACGGCAACATTATATTTGTTTTTTTGATTTCTTCTCTAAAAAGTTGAAACCATTCCCTGTTCCAACTACAATGCATGGATAAGACATGGATCTTCCCTCCCTCTAAGTGCATCTTAATTGCCGTGTCGACCGCACGCAGTTAAAACGCAGATAGAAGAAGCACTCGACATTCTGAGCACGCACCATCAGTAATTGAGTCTCATTTTGAACGCATTAAAGCGCGTGCTGCCAACCACACGAGTCTGATTCAACGGCACACATTACACTAACGAGCTAATTATGCGTTTGGTACCCAAATAAAAAACCCGTTGTACTTACGAGCGTTACCACTGTGCTCCAAATGACCAATACTTGGGCGAGTCTATGTACGGTCAGGGAGCGGGCATCTTCTGGTAACGGCCGCCATATTTTAAACTCTCATTTTCGAATTATTTTTACAGTTAAAATTGGTGATAACTACGAAATCCACGAAAAAAACGGACATAAACACATAAATGACACGGGTTCTTTGAGAGAACTGGAAATCAGGGACTCTCAAGATGGCGGCCTTGGCTTCAAAGTCTCTCCATGGCATCCGCTATCCAGGTTGTTTGAGAGTATGGACAGGGAGTGGCCATCTACTAGCAATGGCCGCCATTTTGGCCTCGACAAGCTAGATAGGAGATTACCACTCCATGGCAGTACAGAGGTTTGCTAAACTGCGTTGGTCAACGCTGGCAGCTGCACAACGCTGATGACCCAACGCTGTTAGGAGAGGAGGGAAAAACTTGGACGAATTAATTAGAGTTTTAATTTTAGGTGAATCCCCCGATGATGAGTGGCCAAGGGATGGCAGTATTAATTATTTTAAGAATTATAAATGATCTTAATTATTTCTTAATTAAATTGTCCATTGCATGCACTTGGATAAGTATAGACAGCGGGTTTCCGTCAATTATTTTTTGTATTTTTATATAACGAGGGTTATTTATTTAAGGCAAAAAATAATAATTACTATTTAAAACGTTTTTTTGAACGCAACTCGTAATGAGCGTGGTAGAAGCACCTTGTCACTGAATATCCAGCACAGAAGCAATGTTTCAGGTCGCTTGAAAAGTGTCATCCTATACCTGTTTGACAGGAGGTCATCTTCTAATAGAACATAAACGACATGGACAAAACACATTCCATACAGGAAACCCTCTCGGACAAAACCTAACTTATTATTCGTGAACTTCACCATCATGTTCTAGCCTATAAATTGAGTAAACAGCATGGGGGGAAAACCGATAAAAATGCGACTTTGTGTAACCTAATAAAAGTCAAGCTTTAGTGACCAGAGCTATGTAAGTGAAGCAGTTTACCTTGGGCGGTCTACGTTTGGGTCACAAATTCATGGGGTTAGGAGACCCATCGAACGACGATACCTGCAGTCCTACATTTTTTTTGGGTATACGCTGGGTTATCAGGCTGTGAGTTCCAAATGCCGTGGTCATCACTAGGTTAGGTACTGGGTGGTGGGTGTTTCTAATTATTTACCTTTAGTCTATTCACTAGTTGAAGTTCATAGATAGTTAATTCCTACCAACACTAAAACTACTACTTGGTGTTGGGGTAGCTGCAAATGCAATGATGGGTTGAATAATTACGTTGACTGCTTGGAAAAACCATTGCATACCCATCCAGATCATACGAACCGCTACTTTACACGGACTACCCACTTTTCGGAATAAACTTTACTTTTCGAGTTTTTATAGTGCAGGTTGTAGGGAGATGAAGAATTTTCGTTACAAAACGCATTTTAAAGTTTTGCAAAGAGTATTTATTGGGCGTATACCCTGTATATTTTATTGGGTATACGCTCGGTGTCAAAAAGTTTTTCGGGTATACGGCGTATACCCGCGTTTACACCACTGGATGTGCTGAAGCCGTGGATTCACTATGTGCTTGATCTGCTGTTTGGGTCTCGACATCGAGATTGGTAAGGTTCGTGTCCGAGCTATGGGTGCTGCACGCAAGCCAGTTAGCCCTCCGACACCTGCCCGTTCAACAAACACAAAACCATCGGACATCACTGCTTAGTTATCGAATATCGCGAGCTTTGGACCGATCATTCTGACACCTGCAAATGTACAGGAAATTTGTTTTCTTTTCTAGAGTTCTTGTGAGTCGTTCGTGTTTACTTATTTTTTTTTCGGAGAGATGTTTATTCTGTTCATGATTCAAGTTATTGATGAGATTTTTTTAACGGGAAACGTGAACAAATTGGTTTAAGGAGTTGAAGATATTTTAATTTTAGTAGTCATCTGTTTGGTAATGAAAACGAACACAATCACGATGCAAATGATGTGCTGCTCATATCATTGCGCGGGTAAATTAGAGAGATCTCTTAGAATAAGTGTGTTTTTTTAATCGAGAACATATGCGTGGGGGTGATAATTTGAGCTAGGGCGTTGTTCTGGCGTGTACTAGAAAAAGGATAAAGCTGATTACCTCAGCGTAGCTGGCCACTGGGTCCCACTGGGTCCAATTGCCCAACTTTTTCAACAGCCAGGCGTCGAGTATGTGCCGTTAAATCCACTCTATTAATAATGATTTGCTGGTAATGAGTATGTAGACCCAGGTAATAACACAGTACGCCGGAGCTAAACACAGTTTTTAGTGATATTGGTTTGGAAAATTGGCCGGGTTTTTCCCCGTGCGTTTCTCGAATGAATTGCCGTCGTTTGAACGAGGTTTAAATTGTCGCCCACGCCGCACATGCGATGGACAGTTTTCTTTTAGTGGTACATGGCTATTTTCTTGAAGTTCTTTCTCTATTTACCAAAATGTAACCTTCCCTCCTATACCTATGTACAAAATATACAAGACAGGGAACAATATTTTCAAATTATTACCCTTGATCGACAAAAATTATATCCGCTGTCTGTAAAATACTCGATCCTTACCATTCTTACCTCGGGTATGAGGAAACTTTTCTGTGTAAAATTTGGTTTCTTAATTTTTCTCTTAAAAAAAGGGATTATTACAGAAGTAAACTTACTCAATTGCATGCCAACCATTCCCTGCACAGCAAAATGTAAAGAGTAAACACAAGCTCGAGGGCCAACAGAGCTTGAAGACAGATCCGTAAGAAGCCAGCGGTCTTTACCGAAGATCAATGTCTGAGTGTGAAGTTGCTTGAAGGAAGGTGAGTTGCTGGGGTCGTCGCTGTTTTCCATGGAACCGGGCAAAGGCAATCAAGACTGCAGCTGATTTAATTATTGGATACACGGAACTCAATTCAAAGGGTGTCCAAACTTCGTCGTGATTTCTTAAGCTTTATCCAGGTTTAACCTTTTTATCGCTGCATGTTAAACCAGCTCTTAGCATTACCAAGTTCAACTGTCAACCATATTACCTGATACCTGATTACCTGATAAGTACCTGAAGATTCGACTGATGTCCAGACGCTTCTTGGTGTCTCAGCCATTGTATTCTCGTGTGGCTTATTTTAAGATCATGCACAATAAGGAGGTGAAAACGGAGTCAGGTGTCTGTCCACTCCTTCGCGAGGATACGGCTAATATTGGCCCCTTTGCCGCTGTGGCCCAATTTACATGAAGTTTAGAGTCAGTTCACGCTGGTTTAGGCTTCTCTAATGCTGGTTTAGAGTAATAGCCCAATGCACACAAGTTCTAGGTAATTTTAATGCTAGTTCAGGCTCCTCTTTGTGCCCTATAGCACACCGCTTCAGATTGTTCACACGGAGAACGGAAGTGAGCCTGTCCTTCCGTTCGACGATTGGCCAGGAGGGGAGCATTGCTGCCAACAGAACTACTTCAAGTGGGGGGAGGAGTGAATGGAAGAATGCTTGAAAAACAAGGGGAGATCATCTAATGTTTGGTGCGGTGGTACTGATGGAGGGGGGTTGGGGGGTGGGGACACATATGGAGTTAGGACTTCTTATAATCTATAATCTTGCAACCAGTCCAGGAGGTTTTTGCAGGGGTTGGCAGTATTGCTACTGTCTTGCACCTTGGAGTTGAGAGGAGATGTTCTTTAGCACACGAACTTTGGTTTTCATATTTCAAATAAAAAACAACTTCGGTATTTTTGTTTATTTTCACCAAGAAAAATATGAAATCAGTTTTTACAAACGATTGGCGCTTGCGCGCATACAAAAATGTAATAATCACGTCGGAAAGAAATGTTTCGCTTGAGTTGGAAAATATTGGAAATTTGAATTGAAACTATCGAAGCAAGATGAACGTGAATATTAAATTACTTTCCCCGAAACCCCCGCGAGCATTTCGTGGAAATCACTTTCAAAACTCGTCGGAAAAATGCGTTGGAAAAGACGGCAAATAATTCGGCGGGCAGCCGTCGGTAAGAAGTGTAATTACAGGGCGTAATGCCGAAACTATGAGTTGAAGAGGCATGACTCTCACCTGGCATGTACATCTTGCTCAGTACCTATGAAGGTATAAGAGTGAATGTCGAGGGCAAGGAGGGGTTGAAAGATGTGCAACAAGGACCAACAGATCATTGCATACCATTTGTTATCAGTATTTCAAGATATCATTTTTCAAACACACATGTCTACTTAGCCTGAAAACTGAAAATCAAGTCGAGTTTTTACCTGTGATACCGCTTACAAAAGTGTAGTTATTGAAGTCACAGTTTCATCACCAGGATTGCTAGAAAAACAATCTTTCCCCTCCACTCTTTCACCCTCACTTACCCACTTAAAACATTTATCTGCGTCCCGAATTCTGAGACCAATTTGTGAACGCGTCCAGAAGACGTGCACATCTTCCCTTCGAGCCAGAAGCGACCTGTGGTAAGATGTGGCGAATCCGTTGAGTACAAAGATGTATTCGTGTTTAAGTGACTTATTGCTCCACCAGTCAGTCATTTCAACAGCTTGACGGTAACTGGGAGAGAGAACTACACTGTGAATTGTAAAATTTCTGTTAAAAAGCTGGTCAAAGCTTGGGAAGTTTCAGTTCTTGTTTAAAGTTGTTGAAAACTAGATGAAGGAGTTGTAACGGTCAAAACAGGTGAAAGGCAGCTGACGGGTGACACAAAACTTGACCAAGCTTCAATATTATGGTCCATTTTGAGCGAGGCCTAAAAAGCTAATGTAAAATACGTGAACCGTTATTTTGGCAAGACAGAGAAAGGAACGGTTTCCAAGAGTAGTGCTTCCGCTGTAATATCTCCTAGCGGGCTTCAACCATGTTATGAAAAGCAGACACGGGAATGAATCTAAGTACCTGCCCATGTAACTTGACGTTAAATAACATCGAGAAAAACCCCGCCAGAGGTAATTTCCTCGTGGATCTCTGTCGTATTTATATAAAAACACACAAGCGTTTTCCTCCTAATGATGTATATATTACTTTTTTTGCCCCCAGCCATCTTTTATGCACGCCGGCAGCTCTTAGAGCCCGGCTATGGCTTTTTAAAAACACCCTTATTTCCATTCCATCATTTCGAGTGGGTGGGGGGGAGGGCAAGACGGCAAAAGCCCCGGGTATCGATCGCAAGTCCCGAACAGCACCCACCAATGCACCACTCGCGTGGTCTCCGGCAAAAGAGAACTCTCAGATTTTAGGGGATGGTTAGCAGGAAAAATGGGGGAGGGCGCCCAGGAAGCTAGGGATCAAGGAATATTTCAAGGAATCATTCGAGGGGAATTTCGAACGAAGAAAAGTAATATTCGACGTGGGGTGTGTTCTCTCTGGCTGCCATTCTTGAGTCATGCAGGATTTAAGATGTTTAATGTATTAATGGGGGGTAGTTGGGGGTGGGACGGGGGTATGGATTTTTATGCTTTGTCGGGGGTCTTGTTGGGATATTTGTTTCTGCTTCGTGGCATTACGCACATAACGGCATTACGAGGTTCCTTTTTGGAAAACGCGGTAATCATGTTTTGGGCGACATTGTAATTCAATCAACTCAAGTTTCCATGAGTCTGCGTTTTTGTGTTCCACTCTTCGGAGTGTGGCTGGTTTCTTGCTGATTGTTGATTTCTTTTTTTGGGTTGATATGTGTTGTAATTGGCTGCTGAGAAGAGTCGCCAGTAGAGCGGGTTGCTACTCGATGGGCTGCTAAGAGAGATGTGTCATCAGAAACTGCTGCTAATTCTTGTATTTCAGTGAATCACCCCATTTTTTAAATTTGAGTTTACTGTCTGTCGTCCAAACCAATTTGGATGCAACTTTTAGGACACCTTTGAAATCTCTTTTCATACAGATATGCTACGTTTTTGGAAACAATCTTCTGGATAGCTTTTTTAAAATACATTTTTGCAAATACTGTATATTATCTACAAGATTTTTGCGTTTTTTCTTTCTTTTTTTTTATCCATATGGATAAATAAAGGGATTTATAAAATAATATTTTTAACAAATTTGCTAAATGCCAAAGTATTAAACATAACTGAACCAAATATTGCTAGTAAACAAATGGCTGAAAATTACAAATCCTCAAATTTCAGCACCTTTCAGGTTTTCACGCCATCTTCAAAAAATGTTAAAGAAATAAAAGAACGCTCATCCGCCAACGCGACAGAGTGAATTTGCTAAGCCCCAGTTATACTTTACTTTATGAACTCAAAATAAAAGAAATGCAATCTAAAATCTAGAGCATCAAAATCTAAAATCTCAAAAGTACCGAAATGTGGGCCATTGTACCTGAATCCGAGTCAAAGTCTTGACTTGCTTATTGAAATGTTTCACTCTGTGGTCCTAAAGACTGGAAGGAATTGCACCCAAGATTAGAGCGGGACAGAAGGTCAGTGAAAATACCACCGGTTTTACCCTTTGCATGAGGCGCCTTGGAAAGGTGGTCATTACGACATCACGGTGTCGTACCAATCTACGTCGTTTAAACTTTTCTGACTCACTCAGAGAACAGATCATTGATATTAAAAATCAAAAATCAAAATTCTTGAATCATTGAAATTAAGGAAGTTTCAAAAATTGGGTTTCAAGACTTTATAAATGTATCGTTTCCTTGTATTTTTGTATTGTATTTGTAAACGCTTTGTAAATCTGGCTTTACAAAACTTTCTACAGCGTAGTACCGGTAGGTGCCACCCGATGGCGCTTGCAGCCGTGCTTTTTAACAAACCTCTACAATTCAATAATTACGAGTCAAAATATCACGATACATGTTTATCAATTGTTGAGGTTAGCAATAATAAAGATTGATTGAGTGTAAACCAGACTCAAATGCGAGTAATCTGCGAGAAATAACATTAGCACTGTGACTCTGACTAAACCTGTGAACCCAATGGCAGGACGTTTAACATTAGCGGTGTGACTCTGACTGAACATGTAAACCCAATGACAGGACGTTTTATATTGGCGCTGTGACTCTGACTAAACCTGTGAACCCAATGACAGGACGTTTAATATAAGCGCTGTGACTCTGACTAAACCTGTAAACCCAATGGCTGGACGTTTAACATTAGCGCTGTGACTCTGACTGAACATGTAAACCCAATGACAGGACGTTTAACATTAGCGCTGTGACTCTGACTAAACCTGTAAACCCAATGACAGGACGTTTAACATTAGCGCTGTGACTCTGACTATACCTGTAAACCCAATGGCAGGACGTTTAACATTAGCGCTGTGACTCTGACTGAACCTGTAAACCCAATGGCAGGACGTTTAACATTAGCGCTGTGACTCTGACTAAACCTGTAAACCCAATGACAGGATGTTTAACATTAGCGCTGTGACTCTGACTAAACCTGTAAACCCAATGACAGGACGTTTAGCATTAGCGCTGTGACTCTGACTAAACCTGTAAACCCAATGATTGCCAATTATAAGAACACGCTGAAGACAAAGCACTCGAGGACTCCAATATTTTCCGGAAGAAAACTAGATAACGCATTTCTCAATAAATTAAAAGCATGCTTTGATCGGAATTTCAATCTCCTTTTAATGCATTATTTTGATCTCAGACATATTTGTTTATACAATTGTGTTGTGATCAGAATTGCCCGTGTTAATGAGTGATGTTGTCGGTGATGATTCATTGCTAATCAAATTATTGTGCAAACTGCACTGGTTTAGTCGGGAAGAGCGAGACCAGAGATGGTGGCAGCGAAGGAGTTGCTTACCAACAATTGAAAATGTTATAACAAAAACTGTTTGAAATGGGTTTTGAATGCTAAGTAAAGGACAATTAGATTTAGTTGTCCTTTACTTAGCATTCAAAGCATTCAAAACCCATTTTGCTAAAACTAGTGCTAAGGATAAATCAAGTAGACATGAGTCTAAAAACCATCATAATTTAAAATGTCGTTAAATGTATGTCAAATGTATTTATGAATGTAAAGTTTATTAAATGTATTAAAATGTATGACAAGGAAAGGAATGTAAGAATTGTCTCCTCGGCAATTTCACTAACGCCGTTTAAAACGCTCTTAAACACCGTTTGGTTGTGATTTTAACCTGCGCAGTAATTTGCTTTAAAACAATGATATTTTAATAATAGCAAACCAAGAAACTTAGACAACACGCGAAGAACAAGAATAAAATAGTTTTTAACAATGTGTTTGCTTCGAAACGGAATATTTGGGGACTTGGAAATACAAACAAAATATCAATGGGACTTCTTACTTTGACCTCCAAATGACAGTTTAAAAGTTAAACCCCGTCCTTCCAGATTCAAATATTAAACGGTTATTTGGACAGAGAGAAAATAGTGACGGCTGCGAAATAAAATTTCTTTTATGTGACAGTACAAAGCCTTCCTGAATTATCACCAAATTCAAATTTACATTTATATCTTTTTTTGTGTATTTATCTAAACATTCTCTTTCAAATCTTTCAAAATGCCTGCAAATCTGGGAAATTAATTTAGGCCTAAAAGCTACATTTAAACGCCGATTCAGCAAGATTGAAATGGCTAGGATGAAATCGGCTATATGATCAATAGGCAATAAAATTCCGTTGTTTTTATTATTATTTTTGTTTTGATTGCATGTTTATAAAATACAAATGAAGTTGAAACGTTGGTAGAGACTTGCATCTTGTCATCGAACAGTTCCGATATTTCTCGATCCGCGCATCGTTTACCATGATTCCCGTTTCCGCGAAAACTTTCAGCATCGCCATTGAATTCAAGATAATATATAATTGAGCAAACAGACGAGCAAATAAAACCAATAAACCCAACGGGAATAATCGACGGAAACTTAATTTTCAGATTATTTTTCCAGCAAAACTTTTCCTCCCCCATTTCCTTGATTTTCTTGAATTGAAAGTTAAATCAGTACGACTGGAAATCAGCTCAGACTCGACTTGTTAAAAAACAGCCCCAACAGCAGACAAATATAGCGACATCTCTTCACACGAAGAGTAGCCACCCTGAATTCGCTCTGGGCTAATTTTCCCGCTTCAACAATCACCAATTAACATCTTGAAAACTCTTAAAGAACGTTACTCTAATTACCAAGGACTTGCTCTTAACAATGGACATAATTACCAAGCCTCGGGCCTAACCTAACCTAACCTAGAATTAACATAACAACGTTATATGGTGAGATTCAGACAGGTTTAGTGTTCAAGATAAACTGTCTTGAGTTGGTCGGTGTCTTGCAAAGGAACAGACTTGTTCGTTTTTAATGATATGTACAGTTTTTATTTCTTTTATTAATAAAGGATTTTATCAGTCGCATATTTAATGTAATAAAAAAAAACTGTGTTCTTTTCATCTGTCTTTCGTTTTGTCGCTGGTGAGAAAGGTTGTGTGATAGAAATTACATAATGCATTCTATTAGGTGCCGCAAATGCACTTTAGCTTCAACCCAAAAATAAATGCATTTTGCATTGCAGTAACGAGAAAAAGGTATTTTTTTACTGTTATCAACACTGTAACCGTCTCAAAAATTGATGCCCAATCGAGGACACGAACCCCGATCTCCACCTATCGCGGGTGTTGCTCTCACCAATTAAGCTACTTGGACACTGGCTTTTTGAGACGATTTCAGTGTATTTGATGAGAATGACGGATCTTCAAGGAGTAGAACCAAGAGGCTGTGAATACTCACAGTCACTCTGGTACAAAATTCGAGTGTACACACTCCGAGGTAAACAGTTTCTGTCGTTCAGTAGCAATTGACTGCCGGACTTTGCTACAAGAATATCTGAACAATTTGAAAGTCAATCTTGGTTTGGAAACTTAGAGTTTGGCTGCGATGTCGACGTGTATTGCCTACTGGTGTCTTCAGATGCAAGGTTTGTCTAGTTGCTGGACTTACTGCGTCCAGGACTAAGCTTTGATGTAGGAACCATCGATTAAAGACAAATAAATAAGCTGATATTTTATTAGACGCAGTTATTTTGAAATCCTCCGATTGACTGTCAGTTTATTTTGACTTTAAAAGTTCAAATTTGCCTTCAAGATATTTCCCACGGTGGCCAATACTGTAAAAGTGCAATTGGAATTAAAATTGTGACGTAGATTTCAAGCTGGATATAAATATCAGTTGTTATCAGCGAGTTTGCCAGTAGAAACAACGCCGTTAACAAAGCAAACTAAATGCATATACAGCGCCATTTTTGCTGCAAACACCAACATATTGGCACATGGAGATGGGCTGCCTGCACGGCTGATCCATGCCCGGCCGACCCACCCCCAGACAGCCTAATTCCACAGCCCGGTCCCCTTCCCCTATCCGTGCCTTGCCAGGATAACAGGGGGGGGTGTGGGAAACACAGGGGCAGGAAAGATTGACGAATGAGAACGCTTCGCAAACCTCCCCCATCAAAACCCCCCACATTCTGCTTCTCGTTGAATACCATGGGGAGCCAACGACTCTCGAAAAAATGGACGTTTTTTTTTTCTCTCTCTCTTCTCTTTCTCTCTTTTGCTGTATTATCCTCAGAAAATGGTGAATAGATGCGAAGGTAAAGAGAGAGAGTCCTCGTTGAAAATCTTGACTCTGATTATGTCGAAGAAATCGCGTAGAAGTACTTTTAATGCGAGTTTAATGAGGTGCTTGAATAATTGTCATAACATTGTTCATTTTCCAGCGTTCGTCTCCGCCGAGTTTACCCTTAACGGGTGAAATTAGAATGATAGCCTACCTAATTGGTGGCACTCTTCTACGCCGTCGTGCCTGCCAGGGGTAAATTAAATTCTGCTCCGAGGAGAAATTACATTTGCGAGATGGTTTCAATTACATTTCATCTCTTTTCAGAGAACAATTGCCTGCCACGAGGTTTTTCGCCGCTCTCTTCGCTAACTTTTAACCTCGAAATGGGAAATTAAATTGGACACATTATAAAACGAGCACAAACAAATGTTGTTTTTGCTCGAGTAAAGTTAGCGCATCTTACTGGCGTTGTATTTAATAACAAAGTGGCAGTTTAATTTCGTTGTTTCGTTGTTTTTACCGAATGTAACCCTTGCGTGCATGGTTAGCACGGTCCCGTTGAGAAGAAAGTCCCGTGTTAGCATTGTCTAACTGGACACGAACCATTATTATCACAATTCAAATATTTTTCTAAACCGTTTCTCCAGCTCGTGATAGTAAATAAAAACAGTCAGCAGTTTCATTGGTCAATAAAATGTTAGATTACACGTCGTTCAGGGGCTTGTTTCACTTTTTATTATTAAATTCCTGGCAGCCGTGAAATTTCCCGCTCGACTTTCCCGACCGATTAGCGGTTGAATATGAGATTTCCCTCGTACGCCGCCATCTTGCCTGTGTGCCCGACTAGCTCAATAACTCGCGAGCACAAGTATTATTCTTTTTAATCTCTTCCGATTATTCCTCCTCGAAATGAAAACGCAAGGAAATTAATTAAATTTCAACAAGCGATGCTTGCTTAATCTTCGAGTGGGATTATCTTCTATCAGATCTCAATGACAGGCGAATATTCTTTCTGCACAAAAGATACACTTGTGTTCACCGAGACGGTTTTTAGATTCTTATTTCCCACTTCTCTTTGCGGAGGCATTATCAAAAACAAACCCACGCGTATATCGTGTAGCATTTTTAATATAATTCCTTCCTTTATTTCCACTAAATCTACTTTGTGTGGGACAAGAGAGAAGACATTGTTAAATTATAATACGTGTCTTCCCCCCCCCCCCCCCCCGCCCCCTCCCTCGCCCACCCAACCCTTGTTAGCTGCCTGGGAAATATCACCGGGAATTCTTTTTGACGAGCCCCCCCCCCCCCCTCCCTTTCACCCACACGCCGTGTATTTGCCCCAAAAATCCCAATCACCTCGCTTCTTTGCGCCCCTTCATTTCGTTGTCGTTGTTGTTGCATAGTTAGGGAAGATCGTTTTGAAATCGATCTTTTAAAAAGATCAAGAACGTCTTCAAAAAACTACATTTTAAAAAGATCGAAGTTTATGATGGTTTTATTTTTAGTCCAGATTCAAATTTGTTTCAAGAAAATATCGAGTTCATTTAAAAGATCGTTTTCCAAAAAAAGAAATCGTGTGATCTCTGGAAATAAACGTGTTATTTAGCACTTATAGGTGCTGGGAAATGCAATATTGATATAGAAATAGTAGGAACACAACGCGACGAGGACTATGACTTATAGTCAAGTCAAGAATACAAGAAGAAAATTAACAGCCTGTTAACACTTAACAGGAACAAGAATGCTTTGCATTTTGTCTACAAGGGACAGTGGTCAGTTGAACTTGGCAGAAAGGGGGCCTCGAATCTCGATGACCCAATTTGAGAAAAGCTGTGGTCTTGGACAGGCACTGCGAACAAACTAGGCAGCATTTGCACGCATTAATAAAACTAATCAAAGTAAAACTAATAACCGTTTGGAATCCTGGAAACGCTTTCAAGTCTTTGAAGGAAACTGAAAGCTATAGGAAAATAATTCCATCTGCCACATTCAAATTTCAATTGGCAAATGTTGTACAACAACAATCACCTAAAAAGGAACGACTGTGCAAACGATCTTGATCTTTTAAAACGATCTTTTAAAAAGATCGTGGAAAATCCGATCGCGAAAAAAGATCTTGAAATACAAAAAAGATCGCGATCAGATCGAAGATTACTAAAAAAAAAGATCCTTCCCCAAGAATGGTATCGTGGTAGTGATTCATGGGACACTGACACAGCACCCTTTGCTCGCAATCTCATCCTTCAGGAAGACGGCCTCATAAAGTTGGTGACGTCTTCGTCCTCTGCACGCTCAGAGTCGGTGACTTATCGCCTTGTACAGCGAGTGACTCATTATATTATTCAACTGGCGCTAGCTTTGTCTTTTGTTGGAGCCTCAATTAATTGCTCTAATTAAACTGTCGATGTAATTAGTCGGGGAGCTCATGCGGTGATCATAACCAATCATGCGGTGATTGGCTGCTAAAATTGCAATGAAACTCTGACAAAAATCGTTAAAATCATCAAAATAAACCGATGTTCAGACAAAATGTGTACTTTTTCGAATGGCGGAAACAGCATGTCTATAAAAAACTATTTTTTGGTAAAAATGTCGTTTGATATTTATAATTTAGATTTTGGTAATTATTAGTAATTTGATAAAAATTGTCTAAAATGCTTTCGACATCAAAATGTTGGTTCCAATTTTACTTCACTCTTTTTGCAATGAATTACGCTTCTTCGAATCACGGCTTCCCCCAAAAACCTATTTTACAATTCTGCATTCCTTGGTGTTGTAGCGTTGACCTGCTTCCCCCTTTGAACGTCGCGTCCTTTATTCTTGTCCCCTTGCCCTTGCCCCCTTACCCCCTTACCCCCTGGTCAGTCGATGACCAGTTCCTATAATGCTGTTGCACCTTCCCTTCTTGCTTGCCGTGCGCGTGTCGAATCGGTCCCCGTGCGTTTCGACCGCACGCCAAATGCACTTTGTTTACACAGGAAAACTCTGCCCACTTTGTTGGCACAAACATTTCCTGACCCAACCTATTTAGGTCCAGCACAAAGATTGAAAACACGCTGCACTTGGAGGCATCTTTCAGCGAAACCTGCAAAGTTTCACTGGCAATGTTGAAGTCGGTATCGGGTCTTGAGCTCACAGCTGGACACATCACACGGTTAGGTCTTGAAAAGAAGTCCGACTTAACGCAATCTTTCACAGCAAGACTGGACCACTGCTGCGAATGTCACAAGGTTTTCACCCAACTCGTCACTAAAATGTCACCAAATATAACAAAAGTAGCACTGCGGTTCTTGAAT